>OX402052.1:0-1329213 GCA_947859365.1 Archips crataeganus
GGAGATGGGAAGGGGTAGTCGGGCTCTGGCGGGGGACATTGAAAAAATTAATTGTGCTATTAAGGGACTTGGTGATGAGAGGGGATCGATCGGGGAGAAACTCGAGGAGGTTGTTGGTTTTGTTAGGGGGGTGGGGGCGGGTGATGGGGTTGAGGAAGTCCCTTCGGCTGTGGTGGGGCGACTCGACAGTTTGTCGGAGAACGGTAGAGCCCTCTTGGATGAAGTTGGCAGGCTCCGCTCTGCCACTATCACCGGTTTCTCAGATCTTAGGGAGGATGTGCAGTTGGCGGCGATCAACACGGCAAACCGTCCCGGTATTACCTCCATCATGGAGGAGATCGGTGAGGCGGACGGGTCGTTGGTTGATGCTGATGGTGCGGCTGGTGCGGATGTTGGAGAGATGCCCTGGATCAGAGTCACCTCTAGAGCGGCAGCCAGGAGGAGGGGTAGGATGGAGCGCGGGGATGGCAACTTGCCGCCCCCTAAGCCCAGCTTTCCGCTCATCCTGGAGTCCAGGGACCCTCGGCATACTAGTGCCACCATAATCGGCTTGGTGAAGGAGAGGGTGGATGCTTCTGCTCTTGGGGTGGGGGTCGATTTTGTTCGCGGGGTCCGGGGTCAGAAGGCTGTTATTGGCCTCGCCTCGGAGAGGGACAGGGGGGCAATGTTGGGGGCGATCAGGCAGAAGTGCGGTGATGTAGGCGTGGTCGCCCCCACTATGAAAAAGCCTCTGATCCGTCTCCTGGGGGCGGCTAGGGACGTGCCGGACGCGCGGATCCCGGACTCTATCCGCAGGCAGAACGAGGCATTACTGGGTGGAGCCTCTGGCGAGCGGGCCGAGATAAGGGTCCTGAGGCGCACCAAAGGTAGAACACCGGATCATACCAATATTATATTGGAAGTTGATCCGGGTACCTGGAGCAGCCTGAGGGACCAAAAGGTTAGGCTGGGCTACCAGAGGCTTTTGGCTCAGGATTTCTCGCCTGTGGTCCAATGTTACAGATGCTTGGGCTTCGGTCACTTTGCTGGTGGTTGTGAGGGGGGCCGGGCCTGTGGTCACTGCTCTGGGGACCATGAGACCAGAGACTGCGGCGCTCGGGGGGCTCCGCCCAGGTGCGTGAATTGTGTGAGGGCTGGAGGTCGCGAGGGGGGGGCTAGCCATTCTCAGTGCGGCCACTCTGCTTTGAGCAGGGATTGCCCCGTCTGGATAAAGTGGGACAAAATAGCGAGGTCGCAGATTCGGTACTGCTAAGGGCACCTCGGTGAACACGAGGCAGTGCCGAATCCGCGTCCTCCAGGCGAACCTGGGGCGTGGCTATGCGGCCACTAAGGAATTGATTAGGGATGCTGAGGCCCGGGGGGTTGCGGTGGTGATACTGCAGGAGCCCTATGTGGGCTCCAGTGGTGTTGTCACCGCTGGCCACCGGATTGTTCAGCAGCCTCAAGGTGAGGGCCCTGTTAAATCGGTTATAGTTGTGCTGGACCCGGGGATTAGGCTTATTTATGACCCTATCTTACAAACTAAGAATATTGTTTCTGCGACTATTTCTGTTGGATCCGTTAAGGTTAATATTGTAGGGGTGTATTTTGAGGGAGACCGTCCTCTGGAGGGACATCTTGGTGCTCTGAAGAGGATTTTGGAGTCTACCGCTGGCAGTACCATCTTTGCTGGTGACGTCAACGCCGCTAGCCACTGGTGGGGATGCGATGTGGAGGACCGCAGGGGGGCGGACGTTGTTGACTTTCTCTCGGAGTCTGATTTGGAGTTAGTCAACATTGGATCGGTGCCCACTTTTTATACACATAGGGGGGGGAGAACGTATTCCAGCATTGTTGATATTACGGCGTGCTCGTCGGGAATTTTGGATTGGATTAGGGATTGGAGAGTGGAGGTGGATGACGCTGGCTTGTCTGACCATCGTAGGATATCCTTTGCGATTGAGGCCGGGGGCGCGACTTTTGGGGATGTAGTCACCTCTACGAGGAAGTTTAACACGGCTAAGGCAGACTGGGACTGTTTTCGGGGGGAGTTGTTGTGCGCCCTGGCTGAGTCTGGTGTTACTTTGGAGGCAATAGCGGATGCTGAGGGCCCGGATGTTGTGGAGGGGATTGTTGGGAGACTCACTGAGGCCATTCGGGGTGCTTGTGGTAAGGCGATCCCTTGTTACAAAAATATGGGCGTTAGGAAGAAGATTCCTTGGTGGACGCCGGAATTGGATGAGTTAAAGAAGACTGTCAAGAGGCTAAGGGGCAGAATAGGTAAGGCGAACCCTCGAAGAAGACAATTTGTTTATGAGGAGTACCTTGAAGCAAAGATTCTATATCGGGAAGCCATTGAGGCCGCTATAACTTCCAGTTGGAAGACTTTTTGTTCCGGACAGCGTGTGGAGGAGATTTGGAGCTCGGCATACAGGACGATTAAATCCATGAATGTTGGAACAAAGAATCAGGAGTTCCCGTTGAGATGTCCGTCGAGCGGTAGGACTCTGAGTGCGGGCGATTCTGCGGCGTTGCTTGCGAGGTCCTTCTTTCCCGGGGATGACCCAGTGCTGGATACCGTGGAGCAGGGACGGATCAGACGGGAGGCAGAGGATATACGCGGACGGATCCGGGCTAGTCACTTGATGGTTCGTCCCTTTACTAGGGGCGAGGCGGAGTCAGTCCTTGGTGGAATGAGCAGCAAAAAGGCGCCAGGAAGAGATGGTTTGACAGCGGATATTTGTCGCAGGGCTTTTGAGGCGACGCCCCTTGTACTTGAAATTTTCAACTTGTGTTTGAGACAGGGGTACTTTCCAAAGTTGTGGAAGGAGGCGTGGGTTCGAATTGTTCCTAAACCCGGAAAGGAAGATTATACTCAGCCGAAGGCGCATCGTCCTATTGGCCTCCTCTCTGTACTGGGTAAGACATTAGAGAAGATGACTTTTAACAGAATCTCCTGGGATATGTACAGGGGGGAGAAACTCAGCTGCCGGCAGTATGGATTTGTTCCTCAGAGGAGTACGGAGGACGCCCTCTATGACGTCATCACTTACGTCAGGGAGGGTATCAGAAGGAAGAAGATGGTTGCCCTTGTCTCCCTTGATATAGAGGGAGCGTTTGATGGCGCTTGGTGGCCTGCGATGGTGAAGGGGCTTGCGGAAAGAACTGAGGAGGTTGATTCGCTGAGACTGGTCCTTAGTTACTTGGAGGATCGGAGTATTGTAGTCAGCTACATGGGAGAGGAGTTCTCGGCTTCTACCGCTAGGGGGTGCATCCAGGGTTCTGTTGGCGGGCCCACTCTATGGAATGTTTTGGTGGATCCTCTTCTGCGGGGTGCGGACTGCTTGAGTGCGGAGCTCCAGGCCTTCGCTGATGATCTCGTAGTTATGGCGGAGGCGGACACTGCTGCTGAGCTGGAGTCAAAGATCAATGGTGCTCTTAAATATGTTGCTGAATGGGGGGACTCTAATAAGCTGAAGTTTGCTACACATAAGACCCAGGCGACCCTTATAACGAAAAAGCTAAAGTATGATCTCCCTTGTTTCTGTATGCGGGGGGACCCCATTGCGCTGTCGGGGAGTGTTCACCTTCTTGGCCTTACAATAGACAGGAACCTTGGCTTCGGCAAGCATTTGGATAGGGTTATTGGTAAGGCCACTGGTTTATACAAGGTGGTCGCCAGAATGGCGAAGGCGCAGTGGGGTCTGAACGCTGATATCCTGCGTACGATTTATTTGACTGTTGTAGAGCCCACCATATTGTACGCGGCGGGTGCCTGGGGGATTGCGGTGGAGAAGAAGTATATTAGGAAGAGGCTAGACAGAGTCACCAGGATGTATGCGCTCAAGATAGCAAAGGCGCATAGGACTACGTCGTTTACTTCTAGTGTCCTGATTGCTGGGATTCTGCCGCTGCACCTCCGGGTGTCTGAGTGCAAGAGTCTTTACGAGGTGAAGAGGGGTCGGTTGTTGGAGGAGCTGCCGGATGCACGGCTTCAGCCAAGGAGGAAGCCCAAGGACATGCCGCACCCTGCGGACCGAGTTCGGCTGGAGTATCTGCTTGTCGAGGCTCAGGAGGAGGCGTGGAAGCTGGAAGAGACTGCCACTGTTTATTATACAGATGGTAGTAAACTGGAGGGCAAAGTTGGAGGAGCGGTATCGGTGTGGAAGAATGGTGTAGAGATCCATAGTGCTGGTTTTGGTCTTGGGGCGCAGTGCACTGTCTACCAGGCGGAGTTGCTGGCGATCAGGAAGGCAGTGGAGCTCGCACTTGAGAGAGGGGAGCGTGCTGTGGTCCTCAGTGACTCTAGGTCTTCTGTTCAGGCGATTGGTTGTCCGGCTACTTTGAATCCCATAGCAGGGGAGATACAGTCACTGGTTGCGACTGCTAAAACATTGAACATCGATATAGGAATAAATTGGATTAGGGCGCATGCTGGAATAGTGGGCAATGAGAGGGCCGACGAGCTCGCTAAGAATGCGGCTTTGAATTCGGTCAACCCTGAGTATGTCTGTTTTCCTGTGTCCTTCGCAAAGCGAACCATCAGGGCTAAGACTTTGGATGCGTGGCAGATTATTTACTCGGAGGCGACTACTGGTGCTGGTACGAAGATTTTCTTCTTGGATGTCCGGGGCGCTAAGAAAACCCTTGATAGTTTGCATTCCACAAATCTTATGGCGCAGATGCTGACTGGGCACGGGGGTCTCCGGCAATATTTGCACAGGTTTAGGTTGGCTCCGTCCCCGTTCTGTGTTTGCGATGGCGAGTCTGAGGAGACTGTGATGCATGTCCTCACAGTTTGCCCCAGATTCGCCATGGAAAGGTTGGATTGCGAGCATAGAACGGGCATGGAGATTAGCGGCCGTACTCTGCGGATGTTGATCGGGGACGATCGTGCCCGGGAGGCTTTCCTTAGTTTTGCGCTAGATGTAATTAAGAGAGTTGCAATTTCTAACGGATCCAACATGCGCGCTTAGTTTATATTGTTAATTGTTGTGTTAGTTTCTTTTTATTTATTTTTAATTTTGACATTTTGGCATTTGAGGGATTTTACTTTGACATTTATATTATTGTGTACCATTCTTAATCTTTTTGACATTTTATTGCATTATTTAAATTTAGTATTCTTTTATTGTTGACTTTTTATTTTTATTTTTATTTTTATTTGCCCTATTGCGTTAGTATTAGTTATAAATTTTAATTTTGCATTTCAATTTTATTGCTGTACTGGAATGTTATTTGTTTATTGTTCGGAATGAGTGGGATTCTTCGGGTTCAGCACAATATGTCTTATATGTCTCTATTTTGTCCGGAATTTGCTTTGTTTTGTTTTAGATGTCCGTGTACTTGGATTTATTAGATTTATTATTAGATTTATTATTTTGACTGTCTTCTGTAAATAATTTTATTTGTCATGAGTAAGGGGAGTAGATTTTTGATGTGCAGTAGTGTTGTGGGGAGGGCTCCTAAAATTTTTAAGTTACTTTAATTCATTTTTAATTTATTTTTATTAATTTAACTGTTTCATCTGTTGGTTTGTTAAATGCATTTTTTAGGCTCAGTTTATATTTGTAACTCCTGCATCTTTTTGCCCCTCCAAAGCTAAGTAAAGAGGGATTATATTTTAAAGAAAAATATAAGAAGCAGGAAAAGAGTTTACTGCTTTGATTATAAAACAGCAGGAAAAAATTATACTGCTTAATAGCTATGCAGGAAAAGATAATACTGCTAAAAGATGGGGGATGAAGGTTGTTGGAGTTTTAAGGTTGTTATGCCGTTTCATTTATTATGTAAATTTTAAGTTGTTTGGTATTTTGATTTTTGTTTAATTGAACCAAGTTGTTATTGATAATTTTAATGATGTCGACCGTCACTTTCTTAGATTTAAGTTTAGGATAGGTATCTCTTTTGATCCCAGTCTCGTCCCCTTTTTGGTTTAAGGGTGGATTGTGAACGACGAAAGGGGGACGAAATTGGGATTTTAACTTAATTATTAACGCGTTCTTTTTGGTTTCATTATAGTATTTTGGTTTATTTAAATTTAAAGTATTAAACGCAAAATTTAAAATTTGCGGTACCATCTTTGTGGTTGTAAGACCTGTGGCCGGGTTTTTTAGTCCGTGCGAGTCGGACACTGTCTGGGTGTTCCCCCCATTCGTCCGCAGGGATTTTTCCCGACCACAGGCCCTCTTCCAGGCAAAAAAAAAAAAAAAAAAAAAAAAAAAAAACCTAACCTAACCTAACCTAACCTAACCTAACCTAACCTAACCTAACCTAACCTAACCTAACCTAACCTAACCTAACCTAACCTTTTTTTTTTTTTTTTTTTTGGTGTGGAAAATGCACCTTATGCATCGTCTCCGTTCGGGGAAACGGAGGTATGTGGGGCTCTCCCCAAGGGGGCCTACCCACTAAAAACCACACGGATTCCCTCGTTTGCCATTGTGAACGCCACGGGAGGATAAATACACCGCGACGCCCACTGGCCGCCCCGGGATGGGGCTCCTCTGTCGACACCGTGCAATGCGGGCTCGGCACTCCCCGGCCTCCCCCGCTGGTGAAGGATTGTTTAAAGAGGTTTACTCCTCGTGGCTTCCGCAGTCGCCCACGTTCCCGGCAAGCCGGGTTTACGTGCCCTCACGTAAGCTCCCGCGCCCTCATGTCCTGCTCTGAAAGCAGAGCGGTACCGAGGGCACGGTTGCTCCCGCCCTGAGGCTCCCCCTCACGTTTCCCTGCTCGGGCCACAGAGCAGGTACTAGGTTCAGGTTCACCTCCTTCCTTCTTTCCCTCTCTAAACCCCAAAACTAACCCTCCCCATCAGGCGTTTGGCACCTCCAGGCAGGTTGCAGAGCCTTGAACCGTTCGGTAGCCCAGGCCGTGTGGCGAGTACGGCGGGGCTAGGTACTAGGAACAAGGTTGCAGAACCTACACTGTTAGCAACCGAACGCCTGTCCCTCCTATGCTTTCCCTCCCCATATAGGGCGTAAGTCACATCCAGGCCTGTTGCAGAGCCCTGACACCTTTCGCATAGCCCAGGCCGTGTGACCAGCACGGCGGGGCTACTTACTCAGTGCAGGGATGCAGAGCAGCTTCCCGTCAGCTACCTTACGCCCGTCCTCACAGAATATATACATATGATACATACGTGCCCATATAATACACATATAGATATCCCTCCCAAGACATACCACTACAGGCCAGCGGCCCGAGCGCTACTCTTCCCCCTTTGTAGGCCCTCTGCCAGGGGGGAACCGTAACGCTCATGCAGCCCAAAAGCTACCTTTCCCGGGGGCGGGAAAGGTAAATTTTTAGCGCACGTAGCAGTAGTCGTCCCTCTATACCCCATCCCCCCCAGTCGGATATTAGCCACCGGTAAGATAATGTACAAATACATTAGCTTACCGTTGTTGCCCAGGGTGCACCGTCCCAGGCGTTACCCTTCCCCACCCCATGAGGCCTACGCCTCGGATAGAAGGGAGTGGTAACGCCCGGGCACTCGAGGAGGTTTCCGACTTCGCACCCCAACCTAACCTAACCTAACCTAACCTAACCTAACCTAACCTAACCTAACCTAACCTAACCTAACCCAGTTGCGTTCCACCCGCCACCCCGAACGCCACGATTTTGTACCGCTCCGCGCTCGAAAAATCCAAAAAGTGGGTTTTTCTTGAGATATCTCAACGTGCGATACACCAATCGATTCGTCTCGACGCCGCGCATGTGGGCATAGTGTGAGGAAAAGCATTCAGTGAAAACTGTGAAAGTTTCAGTGAAAAACAACCTATTTTTGAGGTTAAAGTGCTATTTTTAAACTTCAACTGCGTGCGGCACTCTCTCAGTCGCTGCGACCTATTGGTTGCGGCGCATCGCCGTGTGCGCCTCAGCGAGCCCTACACAACGAGCCCACTCGCGGATTTTTCCGTTGAGTTTTCGCGAAGAAAATCGCAGAAAAACAAAAACCACGTGGAGGCGTGGTCATTGAAGGAGCTCCTACAGGACGGCGCCGGGTTGTGTGCTGAACAAGGAGGTTACGAGCACGCGGAAACTGCAAGTTGCATAATTTTATCTTTTAAGACTCTCTTGCAAAAAATTATTAAAGTTTGTAACTTTGCCCACCCGCCACGTCCAAACTATTTGAGACGCGCGGGTTTTGACTTTTATTTTATGTGCGGGCATCTTGGGTGAACCCGACTATAGTATTAAAATATTTTTAAGACTCCTTTTTCCTTGGAAAAATTTTGAAAAACAAAATTTTTTGTTTTTCCGGGTTTTTCCTTAGAGGAAAAATTATTTCTTGTTATTTTTATTGTGTGTCCTATGCGCCTTTCTTTCTTCTATTTTTGTGTATTTTTTCTATATTTTTCTGACCATCGGTTCAGGAGTTATTAAATTTCTTCTAAATTTTGCTCTATTTTCTAAATTAATTGTTTTTAATCATTTCCGACCACGGGATCGTGTTTAGAGTCGGTGTATTATCCGACCTAAGCTGTCGCGCGGGTCGGAAATTATTAAAACTGACGAAGTTTGACTTTTTCGGCCATTTTGTTTTTTGATACCAGGTTTTATTTTGTGTTTTACTCCTGAACCCCTGGTCGTAGAAATTTGGGAAAACTTTTCCTAGCTCTTGTTTTTCGGCCTCTATCTGTTCCCATCAAAATTTTTCTATTTCGGCGCATAGGTATTTTTTGTCCTGGAAACACTTTAGGGAGCAAGAGGAGGTTAAGGGAACACTGCTGGAGAAATCCCGGTAGTCCTCCGACGCCTGGTTCCAGAGTTATCAACTCCTAAAGTTGGAGTTTGACAGCTCGGCGGCCATTTTTCTTTTCTTTCAGCCGTTATAACTCGGGAACTAGGGGTCTCAGAGATCTGCGGTTTTCTTCAGTAGATCCGGGGGCTTGTTGACTACCCGCCCCTCTACCTTTCAGGCCATTTCGGGCCCTGAAAAATTTGTCTCCCGGAAGCGGTTCCGGCGGCTAGAGGAGTTAGAGCGAAGCCGGACATAGAAGATCCCGCAGTCCTACGACCATCGGGAGCGAAGTTATTGGCGGTCAAAAACTGACTTTGACAGTTTTGGCCGCCATCTTGGAGTTTTTCCAACTTCGATATCTCCGGAACGGTGCGTCGTAGAGTTCTGGGGTTTTCTCTGGGAGGGAGCCCGGTCAAAACTCTACCCGACGACGCTGTTTTCAGGTGGGATTTAAACATTTTCAGCCTGAAAAATTTTCAGGTTTCAGATCCTCCTGAAACCGGTCTCTAACGGTGCGTCTCGACGTGCCCTTTGTGGGGAAGGAAACCGCGTCCCGATCGGACCATTGGTTCCTGAGATATAGCCTGGTATCGGTTTTCGGCGGCCATCTTGGTTTTGGTATCGGAAACTGGAACCGGGCATATCTTCGGATCCCTTGGGGCTAGCGGGGCGTGCTTGGTGTCCCTATACAGGGCTCGGGGAGATTTATCCTTCGGGTGGGGGTTTGAAGCTCTACATAGAGCCGTAAAGGCTCTACGTCGAATTTATTTTTATTTTTACTTTATTGTTAGCTCCTAGTTAGTTTTAGACCTGTGCCATATAGCACATGTGCTTTGTAGTTTAGTTACTCGCTCTACATAGAGCTAAATTATAAAATATTGTATTTTGACTTGGTGTTTTATTATTATTTGTTTTATTCTTGTCTCAACTGTTTACCTGTGTATCGGGACCGACTTTGGATAGAGTCGAGTTGACTTAGTTTTTTTAGTTTTTCCCAATTTTAGTTTATTTGACGGGCAGTCCCTATACAACTGCCCACTTAAAGACCGAGTCTGGGACTCACGTTTAATTATCTTTTAAAAATTTTCTTGTTTTCGTTGATTGACGCATTGGTGATACAGCTGATACCAATTTACAACTTTTACAAATTGACCGGGGTCAGCTGTATTTTCCGTCTCTAGCATTTGCAAAACCGCAGACATGTTCGGCATGAGGACTCCTATTGGGAAGGCTGGAGGGGGCAAGTCTCCCCTAAATAATCCGAGTCCAGAGTCTAAGGCCAACCGTAGTTTTGGGGATTCGGAGACTGGTAGGCTTAATGTTACTCATACCTTAGCGGATGAGACTACCAAGGCGGGTCCCTCGGGGAGGAGGGCAGCCGGGCCGCAGGGTAACAGGCAGCAAGCCGGGCCTCAAACATCGAGCCCTAGTACGGAGACAGCCTCTGGGAGGGTAGCTGAGGCGAGAAAGGTCCTTCACAAAGCGAAGACATACTTGAGCGCTGCTAAAAATCTGAAGACCGAGATTAAGGTGGAGTTGACTGTCGCTTTAGATAGGCTGTACCAGCTGGTAAAGAGTGCTGATGAGGCGAAGACTGGTTTGGAGTCCAAAGCTAAAGGTGGAAAGGTAGTTCCTAGAAAGCCAGAGCCCGAAGTAATTATTGCCGAGCAAAGGTGCCACTCTATTGATCAAGAGTTAGCTAAAAGGTTGGAGGAGCATGAGAAGCTGCTGGCAGATAACAGCCAAAAGATGGTAGAGTTAAAGGAAACCCTTGAATTCACCCTCGAGAAAATGGCTGGAAGGTCATATGCAGAAGTAACCGCGAGCCACTCAGAGAATCCATCCCAGGTACGAGGAACTCTACACTCCGTGTGTGTTACCTCGCAAGACGAGACGGAAACCGGAGAAGAGGTCCTCAGTAAGATCAGGAGGGCAGTGGATGCCAAGGAGGGGTGGATCAAGGTGGAAAGGGTGAGAAAGGCAAGGGACAGAAAGGTCATAATAGGACTAGGGACAAGGGAGGATAGAGATCGGATCAAGGAGAAGTTGAAGAAAGATGGAGTCAATCTCAGCGTCGAGGAGGTTGAAAACAAGGATCCGTTGCTGGTTCTTAGGAGCGTACTCTCAATTAACACTGATGAGGACGTAGTTAAGGCACTTAGGAACCAGAACAGGGGTGTTTTCGGCGACCTCGATGCTGAGAGTGACAGGATTAAGGTTCGGTACAGGAGGAGAACCCGAAATCCCCACACTTGTCATGTGGTCGTCAGCGTCTCGCCGGTTATCTGGCGTAGAATGATGGACAAGGGCTTTGCACACATTGACCTTCAGCGTGTTCGGGTCGAGGACCAGACCCCGCTCATGCAGTGCACTCGCTGCTTGGGTTTTGGCCACGGCAAAAAATACTGCACAGAGTCAGTGGACTTATGCAGTCATTGCGGTGGCCCGCACCTAAGGAGCGAGTGTGCTGACTATTTAGCCGATGTACCCCCAAGCTGCAAGAACTGCACAAGGGGTGGTTTGGAACATGCAGCGCACAACGCATTTAGCCACGATTGCCCTACGAGGAGAAGGTGGGATGAGATAGCGAGGGCAACCGTGGCTTACTGCTAAGGGCAGCCAGGAAGTAAAAAAGGAGTATAGAATAGTGCAAGCGAACCTCCGGCGATCTAAACTGGCGACCGATGAACTGATGATCGAGGCAGTGAGGCGGAGAGTTGCAGTGGCGCTGATCCAGGAGCCGTATGTGGGGTCGATCGGGGAGATGAGGGGCCGCAGAGGGGTGAGGATTTTCCAGAGCACCAGTGTGGACGGGGGAACTGTAAAAGCTGCGATAGCGGTCTTTGACCAAGATTTAGAGGTGATACAGTACCCCAAGCTTACCACCAATAACATCGCGGTGGTGAGGATTCAGACTGCTGCCTGGAAAATCACTCTAACCTCTGTTTACTTTGAATGCCCTCAGCATGATCACCCCATAGCTGCGGACTTGGATCGCCTGGCCCAAATAAGTCGGCAAATCGGTTCGTCGGGGTGGATCGTCGGTGGTGACGTGAACGCTAAGAGTGCGTGGTGGGGGAGTACAATGACCGACCACAGGGGGGAAGAGCTCGCCAGCTGTCTGGATGAGCTGAATCTGGCTGTATTAAATCAGGGAGATGTGCCGACCTTCGACACTATTAGAGGGGGAAAGAGGTACCAGAGCTTTGTTGACGTCACGGCCTGCTCGTTGGATATCCTGGGCTTCGTGGAAGGTTGGAGAGTGGAGGAGAATCTCACGAGCTCGGACCACAATGGTATAGTGTTTCACATCAAATTGCAAAAATCCAAAGGCACATTCGTACACAGAACAACTAGGAAATTCAATACAAAGAAAGCTAATTGGGTTGAGTTTTATGAGAAACTCAACCAATTACTCACTGAAAACAAAATCACCATCACAGACATAGAAAACATACATAACACAACACAGTTAGAAGCTACTACACAGAAACTCATAGAGACAATAGACACAGCATGCACACACACAATGCCATGCAAAAAATCAAGTGAAACACTTACCGTGCCATGGTGGTCCGAGGAACTCGCTGAGATGAAGCGAGAGGTCACTCGTAGGAAGCGCAGGATCCGATGGGCAGCTCAAATCCGGAGGTCCAAAGTGGTACAGGAGTACCTAGAACAGAAGGAGAAGTACGAGTCAGCGGCGGCTAGAGCTCAAATAGACAGCTGGAGGGAGTTTTGTGGAAGGCAGGATAGGGAGAGCATCTGGGATGGGATTTATAGGGTAATAGGAAGGACGACGCGAAGGAGTGAGGACCTTCCGCTGGTAAAGGATGGAGAGACCCTGGACCCGAAGGGATCTGTCCGATGGCTAGCGGAGGCCTTTTACCCGGAGGACGTTGAGGACGGTGAGAACAACTACCATCGTGATACCCGACTGAAAGCTGAAGTGGTGAACGCCGGGGAACAAGTTGGTGCTTCGGACCCGCCGTTCACTATGGAGGAACTAATGGCGGCGAGCGAGTCCTTTAACCCGAAAAAGGCCCCGGGAGAAGACGGGTTTACATCAGATATATGTCTTCGTGTCGTTAAGGCCCACCCTGAGCTCCTTTTGCGCTTTTTTAATAAATGTTTCGAGTGTGGTTATTTCCCCGTTGCCTGGAAGAGAGCAGTAGTGATAGTGCTGCGGAAGCCTGGCAGGAGTGATTACACCGTCCCGAAATCCCATAGGCCTATAGGCCTTTTATCGATCCTGGGTAAAACGTATGAGAAGCTGTTGGTGACTCGCCTCAAGTATCACTTATTACCGAGGATGAGCCCCCGCCAGTACGGATTCATGCCGCAGCGTAGCACCGAAGACTCCCTCTATAACCTCATGCAGTACATCCGCAAAAGACTAGATGAGAAGAAAATAGTTACTTTAATTTCTTTGGATATAGAGGGAGCCTTCGATAGTGCATGGTGGCCAGCTATCAGAGTCCGACTGGCCGAGGAGGACTGTCCGCTGAACTTGAGGAGGGTCATCGACAGCTATCTCAAAGATCGTGAGGTAGTGGTCAGATACGCTGGAGAGGAGCATATTAGGTCTACTGGGAAGGGTTGTGTGCAGGGTTCCATAGGGGGCCCAATCCTATGGAATCTCCTTTTGGACCCTCTACTTAAAGATCTGGAGGACGGAGGGATCTACTGTCAGGCTTTCGCAGACGACGTCGTTATGGCTTTCGCTGGAAGTACGTCTCAAGGGATAGAGGAGCGGGCGAACCTCGCTCTCGAACGTGTCTGGGCTTGGGGTGTCCGGAATAAGCTAAGGTTCGCACCACACAAGACAAATGCTATGGTTATAACGAGGAAGCTTATTTATGACGCCCCTCGCTTGGTCATGGGTGGGATCGAGGTTTGCTTCGTGGATGAGATCAAGCTTCTAGGTGTTACAATTGACAGCAAGCTTACGTTTAACACCCATGTGAGCAATGTTTGTCGTAAGGCGACGGGGGTGTATAAACAACTGGCAAGGGCGGCAAAGGTGAGCTGGGGGCTACACCCTGAGGTGGTTAAAACTATTTACGTAGCGGTCATCGAGCCGATAATCCTATATGCGGCAAGCGTATGGGCACCGGCTGCGGAGAAGTTGATGACAAGGAGAAAGTTTGAGGTGGTGCAGCGTGGCGTCGCGCAAAAACAGTGTGGTGCCTACCGCACCGTTTCCTTAAACGCTGCAATGTTGTTAACGGGGATGCTCCCTCTTGATCTCCGAGTTCGTGAGGTGGCCTCATTGTATGAGGCCAAGAAGGGGGCAAACCTGTTGCAACTGGGCGACAGGGAGGTGGAGCGGAGGGCATCGGCGCTGGAGGTGCCCCATCCTGCGGAGCTCATGAACATTGAGTTCGGTATCATTGGCGGCCAGGAGGCTCTAGATAATAGCGGTAGTTACCACACCCGAATATATACCGACGGGAGCAAGATTGGCGGCAGGGTCGGCGCTGCGTTGTCGATATGGCGGGGCGAAGCCGAGACCAAGGCCGTCAAGCTTGCTCTCGCCGACTATTGTACGGTGTACCAGGCCGAGCTCCTGGCGTTGCGCGAGGCCACGGGTGTCGCTCTGAAAAGTGGGGGGTCTTCTTTTGGGGTCTACAGCGACTCTAGGGCGGCTCTTCAGACTGTATCGAACCATCGTTGCCTCCATCCGCTGGCCGTTACGGCTAGGGAGAACTTGAGATCTATCTCCCTCCAGGGCAAGGAAATTTCCTTGTTCTGGATTAAGGCCCATGCGGGGTTGGATGGCAACGAGAGGGCCGACCAGTTAGCCAAAGAGGCCGCTGTGGGCTCCAAGAGGAGACCAAATTACGATCTTTGCCCGGTATCACACATCAAGCGAATCCTCCGGATGGATACGCTTGATGTGTGGAACCGGAGGTATGTAGCAGGCACGACAGCATCAACCACCAAATTGTTCTTCCCGGATGCGGTGGAGGCACATAGGGTGGTCAGGAAGTTAGTTCCACGAGGCACTTTAACTCAGGTGTTGACTGGGCACGGTGGGTTCTCCGAGTACTTAAACCGGTTTAAGTGCAAGGAGGATCCATCGTGCTCTTGCGAATCAGGGGTGCCGGAGACGATAACTCACCTGATCCTAGAATGTCCAAAATACAGCGTTCAAAGATTTGACCTGGAAAATGAAATAGATGTGGAAATTACTAAAGAAAACATTAGGGACATAATGAAAGGGAATAGCAGAGACAAGTTTATAAAATACTGTGTTGAGATAGCGAATAAGGTTATTGTTAAGAATAAAAATAGATAGTAAATGGTATGTTAGTATAGTATACTGAGTATATTAATATATAGCATACGAAAAAGAAAGATAAAAATGTAACTAGTATAAGGAACAATGTGAATATAGATTAAGAAGATTGTTAATTAAGGATAGAAAATAAGGAACTTGGATAAAACTGTGACCTGTATATCCTTGATGTTTTTAAACATTGTATTAGTATATAGGTTAAAATAACATTGTATTGGAAAAGTATTATTTTTGTAACAGGAGTTTGTATTGGTGCTTATCGAATCATTAAATGTACCCAATATCCCGCTTTCCCAAGTAGTTTTAAGTCAAGAATAAGAGATTGATGTGTGGTAATAGAGGACGGCTTGAAAGATAGACGAGAGTGGTACTAGAGGCCGGAATGTGAGAAGGAAATTATTGGATAGATAATAAGTCAGCTAGTTAATTTTGAAGGGCCGGAACCCAAGAAAGTATGAGGACGTAAAAAAGAAAGAAAAAGTATGTGGCATAAAAGTACGAGTTGTAGTAATTGATGGAACTGGTATGAAAGGTGTTGCGAATATAGGCCCTGCATTTTATGTGGGGGTAGCTATAAAAAAAAAAAAAAAAAAAAAAAAAAAAAAAAAAAAAAAAAAAAAAAAAAAAAAACCTAACCTAACCTAACCTAACCTAACCTAACCTAACCTAACCTAACCTAACCTAACCTAACCTAACCTAACCTAACCTAACCTAACCTAACCTAACCTAACCTAACCTAACCTAACCTAACCTAACCTAACCTAACCTAACCTAACCTAACCTAACCTAACCTAACCTAACCTAACCTAACCTAACCTAACCTAACCTAACCTAACCTAACCTAACCTAACCTAACCTAACCTAACCTAACCTAACCTAACCTAACCTAACCTAACCTAACCTAACCTAACCTAACCTAACCTAACCTAACCTAACCTAACCTAACCTAACCTAACCTAACCTAACCTAACCTAACCTAACCTAACCTAACCTAACCTAACCTAACCTAACCTAACCAGTTGCGTTCCATCCGCCACCCCGAACGCCACGATTTTGTACCGCTCCGCGCTCGAAAAATCAAAAAAGTGGGTTTTTCTTGAGATATCTCAACGTGCGATACACCAATCGATTCGTCTCGACGCCGCGCATGTGGGCGTAGTGTGAGGAAAAGCATTCAGTGAAAACTGTGGAAGTTTATGTGAAAAACAACCTATTTTTGAGGTTAAAGTGTTATTTTCAAACTTCAACTGCGTGCGGCGCTCTCTCAGTCGCTGCGACCTATTGGTTGCGGCGCATTGCCGTGTGCGCCTCGGCGAGCCCTACACAACGAGCCCACTCGCGGATTTTTCCGTTGAGTTTTCGCGAAGAAAATCGCAGAAAAACAAAAACCACGTGGAGGCGTGGTCATTGAAGGAGCTCCTACAGGACGGCGCCGGGTTGTGTGCTGAACAAGGAGGTGACGAGCACGCGGAATCTGCAAGTTGCATAATTTTATCTATTAAGACTCTCTTGTAAAAAATTATCAAAGTTCGTAACTTTGCCCACCCGCCACGTCCAAATTATTTGAGACGCGCGGGTTTTGACTTTTATTTTCTGTGCGGGCATCTTGGGTGAACCCGACTATAGTGTTAAAATATTTTTAAGACTCCTTTTTCCTTGGAAAAATTTTGAAAAACTAAATTTTTTGTTTTTCCGGGTTTTTCCTTAGAGGAAAAATTATTTCTTGTAATTTTTATTGTGTGTCCTATGCGCCTTTCTTTCTTCTATTTTTGTGTATTTTTGCCATATTTTTCTGGCCATCGGTTCAGGAGTTATTAATTTTCTTCTAAATTTTGCTCTATTTTCTAAATTAATTGTTTTTAATCATTTCCGACCACGGGATCGTGTTTAGAGTCGGTGTATTATCCGACCTAAGCTGTCGCGCGGGTCGGAAATTATTAAAACTGACGAAGTTTGACTTTTTCGGCCATTTTGTTTTTTGATACCAGGTTTTATTTTGTGTTTTACTCCTGAACCCCTGGTCGTAGAAATTTGGGAAAACTTTTCCTAGCTCTTGTTTTTCGGCCTCTATCTGCTCCCATCAAAATTTTTCTATTTCGGCGCATAGGTATTTTTTGTCCTGGAAACACTTTAGGGAGCAAGAGGAGGTTAAGGGAACACTGCTGGAGAAATCCCGGTAGTCCTCCGACGCCTGGTTCCAGAGTTATCAACTCCTAAAGTTGGAGTTTGACAGCTCGGCGGCCATTTTTCTTTTCTTTCAGCCGTTATAACTCGGGAACTAGGGGTCTCAGCGATCTGCGGTTTTCTTCAGTAGATCCGGGGGCTTGCTGTCTACCCGCCCCTCTACTTTTCAGGCCATTTCAGGCCCTGAAAAATTTGTCTCCCGGTTGCGGTTCCGGCGGCTAGAGGAGTTAGAGCGGAGCCGGACATAGAAAATCCCGCAGTCCTACGATCACCGGGAGCGGAGTTGTTGGCGGTCAAAACTTGTGTTTGACAGTTCTGGCCGCCATCTTGGAGTTTTTCCACCTCCGATATCTCCGGAACGGTGTGTCCTAGAGTTCTGGGGTTTTCTTTGTTAGGGAGCCCGGTCGGAACTCTACCCGACGAGATCTTTTTCAGGAAGGATTTGGACAGTTTGTTCCTGAAAATTTTTCAGGACTCCGATCTTCCTGAAACGGGTCTCCAACGGTGCGTCTCGAAGAGCTCTCCTAGGGAAAGGAAACCGCGTTCCGATTGGACCATTGGTTCCCGAGATACGTCCTGGTATCGGTTTTCGGCGGCCATCTTGTTTTTGGTACCGGAAACTGTGACCGGTCATATCTCTGGAACCCTTGGAGCTAGCGGGGCGTGCTTGGTGTCCCCTGGGAGCGCTCGGGGAGAGCTATCCCTTGGGTGGAGTCACGTTGCTCTACATAGAGCCGAAATAGGTTTAAGACGAAAAATTTTTTATTTTTATTTTGTTGTTAGCTGTAAGTAATCTTAAGACCTGCGCTGTGTAGTGCAGTTATATTGGTGTTGATTTAGGCTCTACATAGAGCCTTAACTACTTGTATTAAACTTTTTCTTCGAAATTTTTCTTGTTATTTTCTTTTGTTTTCATTGTAGTCTGGTACTTGGGTCACTTCAGTCCAGTGACAGTAGACTAAGGGTTGACCCCTTGTATGTTTTTCTTTATTGTTTGATTGGGGTTTCTTTCTTTTAATTGACGGGCAGTCCTTATACAACTGCCTATTAGGACAGAGTCGGGGACTCACATTTATTAGTTAGAGCGACAAACCTCATTTTTACTTTTATTTTTACTTGAAATTTTGTTTGCCAAACACGGGAGGTACAGCTGATACCATATATACCACTTTTACAACCGACAGGATCAGCTGTATCGACCCTACTCGCACGGACTGTACCTCCGACATGTTCGGGATGAGGACCCCTGTTAGGAAGCCTACGGGCGATAAGTCTCCCCTTAATGAACTGAGCCCGGTAGCGAAGGCAGTGAAAGTTGGGCGTAGCATCGGGGATTGGGAAGCTGGGGGTCTTAACATCACCCAGACTCTGACGGATGATGCTGCTAAGGCGGGTCCTTCAGGGGCTAAGTCGGCGACTCTGGGTGGTGATAAACGATCACCTGTGCTGAAGACCTCTAGCCCTATTGCAGAGCAATTGTCAGAAAGGGTGGCGGAGGCGAGGAAGATCCTGCATAAGGGGAAGACTCACCTGAATGCCGCCAAGAACCTGAAGACCGAAATAAAGATTGAGGTGACAGTTGCTCTGGATAAGCTTTATAGTATTATAAAAAGCACGGATGGGGCTAGGGTCGATGCTAGACCTAGGGCTAAGCCTAAGGATCAGGCAGGTTCTGGGAAAATTGACCCTGCTAAAGTGGTTGCCATTCCAGGTAGGATACCTCAACCTGTTGACCATGACTTGATCTCTAAATTAGATGATCATCAGAGGTTGATTGAGGATAACAGCAGGAAAATGGAGGAATTGAAGGAGACGCTGGAGTACACCCTTCACAAAATGGCTGAAAAAACCTATGCCGAAGCAGCTGCCAGCCATGTTGAGAAGCCGATCCAGGGACGGGGGACGCTGCATTCTGTGTGCGTTACCTCTAAGAATAGTGCGGAAACTGGGGAGGTGGTTCTTGACAGAATCAGGAAGGCGGTTGATGCGAAGGAGGGGTGGATTCAAGTGGAGAGGGTGAGGAAAGCTAGGGACCGGAAGGTCATAATTGGGTTGAAGACGAAAGAAGATAGGGATAGGATTAAGGAGCGTTTGAGAACGGACGGAGTTGACCTCAGCGTCGAGGAGGTAGTCAACAAGGACCCGTTGCTGGTCCTCAGGAGTGTGCTCGCCGTCAATACCGACGAGGATATAGTTAAAGCGCTGAGGAATCAGAATCGGGGGGTTTTCTGCGATCTCGACGCGGAGAGCGATAGAGTAAAGGTGAGGTATAGGAGGAGGACACGGAACCCCCACACCAGTCATGTTGTCGTCGGCGTCTCGCCGACTGTTTGGCGGAGGATGCTTGACAAGGGCTACGCTCATATTGACCTCCAGCGTGTGCGGGTCGAAGACCAGACCCCGCTTATGCAGTGCACTCGCTGCTTGGGTTTTGGCCACGGCAAAAAGTACTGCACAGAGTCAGTGGACTTGTGCAGTCATTGCGGTGGCCCGCATCTGAGGGGTGAGTGCGCTGACTATTTAGCTGGTGTACCCCCTAGCTGTAAGAACTGCGCAAGGGGAGGATCTGAACACGCGGTGCACAACGCTTTTAGCCACGACTGCCCTACAAGGAGGAGGTGGGACGAGATAGCGAGGGCAACCGTGGCTTATTGCTAAGGGCAGCCAGGAGGGAATGGGTAAATACATAATAGTGCAGGCGAATCTCCGACGGTCCAAACTGGCGACTGACGAGCTCATGGTTGAGGCGGTGAGGCGTGGAGTGGCGGTGGCACTCATTCAGGAGCCTTATGTGGGGTCGTCGGGGGAGATGAGGGGTCGCAGGGGGGTCAGGGTCTTCCAGAACACCAGTGTAGGAGATGGGGTCGTAAAGGCTGCTATTGCAGTCTTCGATCAGGAGGTAGACGTTTTACAGCTGCCTCAGCTCACCACAAATAACATCGTTGTGGTGAGGATCCGAACTGGTGCCTGGAAGATAACATTTGCCTCTGTGTACCTTGAGTGTCCCAAACACGACCATCCCATAGGGCCGGACTTGGATACTCTTGCCCGAATACACCGGGAGGTCGGTTCGGCGGGTTGGATTGTCGGAGGCGACGTGAATGCGAAGTGTATGTGGTGGGGCAGTCCGGTGAATGACCTCAGGGGAGAGGAACTTGCTGGATGTTTGGATGAGCTCAATCTGTCTATATTAAACAAAGGGAAAATTCCGACCTTCGATACCATCCGTGGTGGGAAGAGGTATCAAAGCTTCGTGGATGTGACTGCCTGCTCGATGAACATCTTGGACCGTATCGATGAGTGGAGAGTTGAAGAAGGTCTTACGTGCTCGGACCACAACGCGATAATGTTTCATATAAACTTACAAAAATCTAAAGGCATTGGAATAGTCCGTACGACAAGGAAATATAATTCGAAGAAAGCTAATTGGCAAGAGTTTGATGACAAACTAAACCAATTATTGCTGAATAAAAATATTACTGTTGCGGAAATAACTAAAATAGATAACATCAGAGATATTGAAGAAACCACACGGAGAATCACTGAAGTTTTAACAACAGCCTGTAAACATTCTATGCCTGAAAAGAAGTCTAGGGAAACTCTTGCTATACCGTGGTGGTCCGAGGAGCTCGCGGAGTTGAAGCGGGAGGTCACCCGTAGGAAGCGGAGAATCCGTTGCGCAGCCCCAGTTCGAAGGTCGATGGTGGTTGATGCTTACCTGGAAAAGAAGAGTGAATATGAGGCAGAGGTAGCTAGGGCTCAAATTAATAGCTGGAAAGAATTTTGTGGGAAGCAGGATAGGGAAGGTATGTGGGAAGGGATATATAGGGTTATAGGGAGGACTTCACGTAGGGATGAGGATTTGCCACTGGTGAAGGATGGGAAGGTTCTGGATGCAGAGGGCTCTGCTAAATTTTTGGCGGAGACGTTTTACCCGGGAGACCTTACAACTAGTGACAATGAAAAGCATCAGGAAATCCGACGGAAAGCGGAGAGGGTGAATGTCGGGGTGCAAAATGGAATTTGTGACCCGCCATTCACCATGGAAGAGATGGTTGCTGCTGGTGAGTCCTTTAACCCTAAAAAGGCCCCGGGTGAGGACGGCTTTACCGCCGACATATGCCTTCGTGCTATGCAAGGTCATTCGGAGCTTTTTCTAGCATTTTTGAACAAGTGCCTGGAATACAGTTATTTCCCAGTTGCGTGGAAGAGAGCGGTTGTGATCATACTGAGGAAGCCTGGGAAGAGTGACTACACAACCCCCAAGTCCCACAGGCCAATTGGTCTCCTTTCTATCCTTGGGAAGACGTATGAGAAGATGTTGGTGGCTCGCCTCAGTTTTCATCTGCTGCCTAGTATAAGTCCTAACCAGTATGGATTCATGCCACAGAGGAGCACTGAAGACTCCCTCTATAACCTTATGCAGTATATCCGCAACAAATTAGACGAGAAGAAAATCGTAACTTTAGTGTCGTTGGATATAGAGGGAGCCTTCGATAGCGCTTGGTGGCCGGCTATTAGGGTCCGGCTGGCGGAGGAAAACTGCCCGTTGAATCTGAGGAGAGCCATCGACAGCTATCTCGAAGATCGGGAAGTGGTAGTGCGTTACTCCGGGGAGCAATATATAAGGAGCACGGAGAAGGGTTGCGTGCAGGGCTCCATAGGAGGTCCAATCTTATGGAATCTCCTGCTAGACCCTCTCTTGAAGAGCCTAGTGGGTGGGGGTGACTTTTGCCAGGCTTTCGCAGATGACGTAGTCCTGGTCTTTGAGGGCAGAACGTCTCAGGAGATAGAGAGACGCGCCAATCTTGCTCTTGAACATGTTCGGTCGTGGGGTGTCGAGAATAAGCTCAAGTTTGCCGCGCATAAGACGAATGCGATGGTGATTACGAGGAAGCTTGTTTACGACGCCCCGCGTCTGACCATGGGCGGGATCGAGATTGGTTTGGCCAAGGAGGTCAAACTGCTCGGGGTCACGATAGATCACAAGCTTACGTTTAATTCCCATGTAGCAAATGTGTGCAGGAAAGCTACGGGAATTTATAGACAGCTGGCAAAGGCGGCGAGGGTGAGCTGGGGGCTTCATCCAGAGGTGGTCCGGACCATCTACGTGGCTACAATTGAGCCAATAATATTGTATGCTGCCAGTGTGTGGGCACCGGCCGCGGAGAAGCTAATGGTTAGGAAGCAGTTTGAAGTGTTGCAACGGGGGATTGCGCGGAAACAGTGCGGGGCTTACCGCACCGTCTCCCTGAACGCTGCACTGTTGCTGGCTGGAATGCTCCCTCTCGACCTCCGAGTTCGTGAGGCGGCCTCGCTTTATGAGGCCAAGAAGGGAGCAAACCTGCCGCAGCTGGGCGACAGGGAGGTGGAGCGGAGGAGGTCTGCGCTGGAGGCGCCCCATCCAGCGGAGCGTGCGAGTATTGGTTTTGGTATTCTGGGTAACCAGGAGGTCCTGGATAAAAATGGTGACTTCCACACCCGAATATATACCGACGGGAGCAAGATTGGTGGCAGGGTCGGCGCCGCATTGTCAGTCTGGCAAGGCGACGCCGAGACTAGGGCCGTTAAGCTTGCTTTATCGGATTATTGTACGGTGTACCAGGCCGAGCTTCTTGCGTTGCGGGAAGCAACGAGTGTGGCGCGTAATAGTAAGGGGTCTTCTTTTGGGATCTATAGCGATTCTAGGGCGGCTTTGCAGACCATCTCCAACCATCGTTGCTTTCACCCGCTGGCCGTAGCGGCAAGGGAGAACTTAAGATCCATCTCCCTCCAGGGCAAGGAAATTTCCTTGTTCTGGGTTAAGGCCCATGCGGGGTTGGAAGGCAACGAGAGGGCTGACCACTTAGCTAAGGAGGCCGCTGTGGGTTCCAAAAGAAGACCAAATTACGACCTTTGCCCGGTATCATACATCAGGCGTATCCTACGAATGGATACGCTTGGTGTATGGAACCAGAGGTATAAAACAGGTACGACTGCTTCGACTACAAAAGTCTTTTTTCCGGATGCGGTGGGAGCGCATAGATTGGTTAGGAGGATCAATCCCCGTGGTACATTGACTCAAGTCTTGACGGGGCACGGTGGGTTCTCAGGGTACTTGAGCCGATTCAAGTGCAAAGGGGACCCATCGTGCTGCTGTGAGCCGGGGACGCCAGAGGATATAGTCCATTTGTTACTAGAGTGTCCGGTGTACAATGTTGAGAGATACAACCTGGAAATAGAAATAGGCACCGAGTTAAATAAAGATAATATTAAGTATATAATGGAAGGGAAAAATTGTGATAAGTTCTTGAACTTTTGTGTTAAAATTGCTAACAAGGTGATAGTAAAAAATAAAAACAGTAGTGTATAGTATGCTAAAATGATATATTGAATTATATTAAAAATTAGCATACAAAGAAATAGACAAACAATGTAAGTAGTCAAAAGACTGCTAAATGCAGAATAAGTAATATTGTTAGATTAAGATAGAAAATAGAAATATGAGAAACTTTAGCCTGTAACTGGAATGTATAAAATGTATGTTAAAATTAGGAATGGCAAGATGTGTTTGTAATCAGATTGTCAACATGATTGTATTATTGTAGTTTTGTTGTAATATTAAAGAACAACGACTGTATCCTGAAACCTGTTCCCCCCGCTAGATATAAGAAAGGATAAAAGATGATGTGTGACAAAGTGGCCAGAATATTTGATAGACGGAATGACAAAGAGGCCGGAATGCAAGATATGAAATAAAATTAGATATATAAGTTAGAATAGGAACACAGTTTGAAGGGTCGGTAACCCAATAGTAAGAATGAGGATGAGTAGTAGAAAGATACAGTATGTGGAATGGTAGTGATCAGTGGAAATGATGGAACTGGAATGCAAAGGTATACGTAAACACAGACTCATAGACTTATGTCAGAGGTAGCGTAGGAGAAAAAAAAAAAAAAAAAAAAAAAAAAAAAAAAAAAAAAAAAAAAAAAAAAAAAAAACCTAACCTAACCTAACCTAACCTAACCTAACCTAACCTAACCTAACCTAACCTAACCTAACCTAACCTAACCTAACCTAACCTAACCTAACCTAACCTAACCTAACCTAACCTAACCTAACCAGTTGCGTTCCATCCGCGCCCTTGAACGCCACGAATTTATCGAGTTCCGCACGAAAAAATTCATAAAGTCGGCAATTTTAGTCGTAGCGACTCGTGCGAAGTGTCATTTTGATCGCCTCACTGATGCGCATGTGGGCAAAGTGTTTCCGAGTGTCTCCAGTGAAAACTGGAAAAGTTTGTGTGATATAACCTCACTTTTAGAGGTTAAAGTGAAAAATTACACCTTTAACTGCGTGCGGCGCGCGATTAGTCGCTGTAACCTATTGGTTGTGGCGCATCGCCGTGTGCGCCTCAGCGCCCTCTTTCCGCCGAGCCAACTCGCGGATTTTTCCGCTGAGGAAATCCGGCGGAAATTAAAGAAAAACAAAAACCACGTGTTGGCGTGCTTCGACTTCTGGCTGTAGCAGAGCAGCGCCGCTTGGAGGGAACGTGCGCAGCAGTAGCAGCAGCCCGGAACCGCAAGTGGAAAAATTTTATCACTTTTAGTTTAGCTTTTAAAAATATTTTAGTTTGGAAACTTTAGACTGTAATAACTTGTAGAATATTTGAGACGCGCGGGTTCTGCCACTTTTGTTATTTGCGCGCTAGGTGGCGGAACGCGACTTATCTTTTGAAAAAATTTTTGGACCTTTGGACTTAGAAAAATTTTCAAAAAACCAAATTTTTGGTTTTTTGTGTATATTTTTTGTGTTTTTCATTATTTTATTTTTTGCTTTATTGTGTCTTGTGCGCCTTGCTTTGTTGTATTTTTGTGTATTTTTTCATATTTTTGTGGCCAACCGTTCGGGAGATATTAATTTATTTCAAAATTTTGTTATAATTCCTAAATTAATTGTTTTTATTTATTTCCGACCACGGGATTGTGCTTATAGTGGGTGTATTATCCGACATAAGCCGTCGCGCGGGTCGGAAATTATTAAAATTAAAGAAGTTAGACTTTTTTCGGCCATTTTGTTTTAGGTACCAGATTTCAATTCCTTATTTTCTCCCGAACCCTTTGCCGTAGAAATTTGGGAAAACCTTTCTTGTGTGTTATTTTTTGGCCCCAACACGCTCCCATCAAAATTTTTCATTTCTGGCGCATAAAGATTTTTTGTGCTGGGAACGCTATAGGGAGCAAGAGGAGGTTGAGGGAATACTGCTGGAGAAATCCCGGTGGTCCTCCGACGTCTGGTTCCAGAGTTATCAACTCTTAAAGTTGGAGTTTGACAGCTCGGCGGCCATTTTTGTTTTCTTTCAGCCGCTATAGCTCGGGAACTAGGGGTCTCAGCGACCTGCGGTTTTCTTCAGCAGTACCGGGGGCTTGTTGTCTACCCGCCCCTCTAGTTTTCAGGCCATTTCAGGCCCTGAAAAATTTGTCTTCCGGTAGCGGGCCCGGCGGGGAGAGGTGATAGAGCGGAGCCGGACAGAGAAAGTCCCACTGTTCTGCGGCCACCGGGAGCGGAGTTATTGGCGGTCGAAAACTGACTTTGACAGTTCCGGTCGCCATCTTGGATAAATTCCAACTCCTTTATCTCCGGAACGGGGCGTCGTAGAGCACTGCGGTTTTCTCTGAGAGGGAGCCCGGTCGAAGTTCTACCCAACGAGTTTGTTTTCAGGAAGGTTCTAGACTTTTTCAGCCTGAAAAATTTTCAGGTGTCAGAACCTCCTGAAACCAGACTCCAACGGAGCGTCTCAGGGAGCCTTCCTCGGGGTAGAAAACCGCGTCTCGATTGGACCACTGGTTCCTGAGATACGGTTTGGTATCGGTTTTCGGCGGCCATCTTGTTTTTGGTGCCGAAAGCTGTGACCGGGCGTATCTCCGGATCCCTTGGGGCTGGGGGGGCGCGCTTGGTATCCCTGAGCAGGGCTCGGAGAGACCTATCTTTTGGGTGGGGTTTTGTCGCTCTACGTAGAGCCAATAAGGGCCCACGTTAAAATTTTTATTTTTACATTGTTTTTAGTTTAGGTTAGTGTTAAGACTTGCACTGGATAGTGCACTTGTTAAATTTAGGTAGAGACTGACTCTATATAGAGTCAAATTGACCGAAATTTTTATTTTGACGTGATTTATTTTATTGATTATTTTGCCTTTCATTATTGTTTACCCTATCCATTTGTTTATTATTAAATACCACCAGTGTCTTTTATTTCTTACTTCTACCCCTGACCCAAAGCGTGAGTTGTAATTTTTTACAACTTTTACAACGCTGACAGCTCGCGCGCTTGCTTGACATAACTTCCTTTATACGAGGTAGTGCTTTTGGGTTGGCAACATGCTGGGTAGGACTCCGCTCAAGAGAGCGTCGGGAGCAGAGACGTCGCCTTCTAGAGTTAGTATAGGAGAGCGGGAAGCGGTGGGCTCCGAAGCTGGGACCTCTAAGCAAGATTTGAATGCGCAAACGCAGGCTGGTACTGTGAGTAAGAAGGCTCCAATTCCGAAGCCTAAGGTGACGTCCACGCCTACGGGAAATAAGACTTTTACGAGGACGCCTCCACCATCTAAGGTTACGTATAAAGATAGGACGTCCGAGGCGCGGGCTTGCCTCACGACGGCGAAATTGCATCTGAAAAACTCCAGGAATATAAAGACGGAGATTAAGGTGGAAGTGTCGAAGGCCTTGTCCCGTCTTTATGTTCTTGTGAAAGAGGCTGAAGCTGAGGCGGGCCGTCCCGTCGAGGGTAAGGATAGGTTGGAGGTAGGTTTTGCCGATAAAGCGGAGTCCTTCACCGACCCCTCCCCGCGTACTAATGTTAATCAGGACATTTTGATATCGGTCTTGGAAAAGCACGCTAAGTTAATTGCGCAGAATACACAAAAGATGATAGAATTAGGTACCCAAATGGAGGATCACAGTGAGGTAATAAAACATATGCCATCTGTCACTTACGCTAGTGTAGCTGCCGCTAAGGGTCCTCAGCAGCGACGGGATACCCTCCACTCTGTGGTGGTCTCGTCAAGTAACGAGGCGGAGACCGGTGAGGCCATCCTTAGTAGGGTTAGGGAGGCTGTGGATGCGAAGGAGGGGTGGGTGAAGGTTGAGAGGGTCCGCAAGGCCAAGGACCGCAAGGTTATTATGGGTTTTGGGACCAAGACTGAGCGGGACAAGGTAAAGGACCGACTAAGTAGGGAGACGGCCGACCTCATCGTCGAGGACATTCGGAACAAGGATCCGCTTCTGGTCCTGAGGAATGTCCTCACCATAAACTCGGATGAGGATGTGGTGAGGGCTCTTCGGAACCAGAACAGGGATCTGTTCCGGGACCTCGGTGGGGGGGATGACCGTGTTGAAGTTAGGTTTAGGAAAAAGGTGAGGAATCCTCATTTGAACCATGTTGTGATCGGCACCTCCCCAGTGATATGGCGTAGGGCGATAGACCTGGGGAGCCTTCATATCGACTTGCAGCGGGTTAGAGTTGAGGACCAGACGCCGCTGGTTCAGTGCACGCGCTGCCTTGGTTACGGTCATGGTAGGCGCTTCTGCAAGGAACCGGCGGACGTTTGCAGCCACTGTGGGGGTCCCCATCTTAGGGCGGAGTGTGCGGACTGGCTGTCAGGTGTACAGCCCAGATGCAGGAACTGCTCTAGACAGGGATTGGAAGATGCCGAGCACAATGCTTTTGATGAGGATTGTCCTGTTAGGAAGAAGTGGGATCTTCTGGCGCGGTCCGCTGTGGCGTACTGCTAAGGGCAGCCAGGTGAAAACTAAGTATGGTTTTATACAGGCGAACCTCCAACGGAAAAGGCTGGCAACCGACGAGCTTCTAATCGAATCCGGGAAGCGCAGGATTACGGCCGCGCTACTTCAGGAGCCCTATGTGGGGGGGGGGAGGGTCATGAAGAATTATGCGGGTGTGCGCGTCTTCCAGGGTGCTGCAAGGGACGGTAGCGTCAACAAGGCGGCCATTGCCGTCTTTGACCCTACTATTGACGTCGTCCAATATCCGAGACTCACCACCAATAACATCGTGGTGGTGGCTCTTCGGACCAGCGCCTGGGAGGTTGCGCTTGTCTCGTTCTACTTCGAACCTGACCAACCAATTGAACCCTACATAGAGCACCTGAGGTGGATCGAGAAGAAGCTCGGTATAGGGAGGCTTATCCTTGGAGGGGATGCTAACGCCAAAAGCCCTTGGTGGGGTAGCGCTGCGGTGGATCATAGGGGGGATAGTCTTTCCGGGACTCTGGAAGAGCTAGGCCTTGAGGTGCTCAATAACGGGGAAACTCCAACCTTCGATACGATCAGGGGGGGGAAGCGCTTTTCTAGCCACGTGGATTTAACAGCTTGTTCCACGAATCTGCTTAGTCTGGTGGATGACTGGAGGGTTGAGGAGGGACTGACGAGCTCGGACCATAACGGAATAACTTTTAGTCTTTCACTTAAACCTAGTAAAGGCACACAAATTATTAGGACTACCAGGGTTTATAATACGAAGAAAGCAAATTGGGCTGAATTTCGTGAGAAATTCAGCCAATTTACGTTAGAACATAATATTACAATAGAGGAAATAGCAAAAATTAAAACTGCAAATCAAATGGACATAACATTAGGAACATATATGGAAATTATTAATAAGACGTGTAACTTAACGATGCCAAAGAAAAAGAGTAGTGAAAGAACTTCTATTCCGTGGTGGTCTGAGAGGTTAGCCGTGTTAAAGAAGGAGGTCGCTACCAGACGGCGCAGAATAAAGTGGGCTGCGCCGGTTCGTCGTGAGAAGGTTGTTGGGGAGTACCTGCAGCACAAGGAGCTTTACGAAGCGGAGGCGGCCAAAGCTCAGATAGACTCCTGGAAGGACTTTTGCCGGAAACAGGACAGGGAGGGGGTGTGGGAGGGGATTTACAGGGTTATTGGGAGGACGAAGCGAAGGGAGGAGGACTCACCCCTGGAGTGGGATGGGAAGGTGTTGGATGCGAAGGGCTCAGTAAGGTTGTTGGCGGAAACGCTCTACCCGGGAGACCCTACGGATAACGACACCCCTCGTCACCGCCAGACCAGGTTGGAGGCTGACATGGTCAACGCTGGTGAACATGTTGGTACATGCGAGCCGCCGTTCACCATGTCGGAGCTCGTACAATCGGTCGAGTCCTTCAACCCTAAGAAGGCCCCTGGGGGGGACGGCTTCACTTCGGACATCTGTTCCCATGCCATTAAAACCGACCCTGATCTGTTCCTGGCGATAGTGGAGAAGTGCCGGGAGATCTGTTACTTCCCGAAGGCTTGGAAGGAGGCGGTAGTTGTCATTTTACGTAAGCCGGGTAAGGAGGATTACACTCACCCGAAGTCGCATAGACCGATCGGCTTACTCCCCATATTCGGCAAGATTTACGAGAAGATGACGATGGCCCGTCTTAAGCACCACCTGGTCCCTAGACTCAGCAGACGCCAGTTCGGGTTCATGCCACAGAGGAGCACCGAGGACTCCCTCTATATCCTTATGAAACATATAAAGAGCAAACTTGATGATAAAAGAATAGTCACGCTGATCTCATTGGATATAGAGGGAGCCTTTGATAGCGCCTGGTGGCCGGCCATAAGAACTCGTCTGGCTGAAGAGCAGTGTCCCATTGGTATTCGTAGGGTCGTAGATAGCTACCTTAGCGACCGCAAAGTTAGGGTGCGGTATGCGGGCGAGGAGCTGACCAGAGTAACGACCAAGGGATGTGTCCAGGGATCAATAGGCGGGCCTATCCTCTGGAATCTTTTGTTGGATCCTTTGTTGAGGATTCTGGAGGACACTGGCGTCTACTGCCAAGCCTTCGCTGACGATGTTGTCATCGTGTGCGATGGAGGGAGGGCTGCGGAGATTGAGGGTCAGGCAAACCCGATTCTCGAGCGTGTTAGGGCGTGGGGTGATGACAATAAGTTAAAATTTGCACCCCATAAGACCATGGGCATGGTAATTACCAAGAAATTAAAATATGACACCCCACGCCTTAACATGGGCGGGATCGAGATCAGTATGGTGAACGAAATTAAAATCCTCGGGGTGACAATAGATGCAGCCCTCACTTTTAACGCGCACGTTGCCAACGTCTGTAAGAAAGCCATTAATATACACAAGCAGCTTGCAAAAGCTGCCAAAACAAGCTGGGGACTTCATCCGGAAGTTATCCGGACGATATATGTGGCAGCCGTAGAACCCATTGTTTTATATGCCGCCAGCGTTTGGGCGCCTGCAGTCAGTAAATTGTGCGTTATGCGTCAGCTGGCAACTGTGCAGCGTGGTATTGCACAGAAGCTCAGCAAGGCATACCGCACAGTTTCACTGAATGCGGCGCTAGTATTGGCTGGTATACTCCCTCTCGACCTCCGAGTCCGTGAGGCGGCCTCTCTTTATGAGGCCAAGAAGGGGGTACCCCAGCCAATACTCCGGGGAAGGGAAGTTGAACGGATGGCCTCTGCTTTGGAGGCCCCGCACCCTGCGCACCGCAGGGAGATGGAGTTGGTGAGCTTGGTAAATCGTGCGGATGTGGAGGCGAACAGCGATTTCGCTGTTCGCATCTTCACTGACGGGAGCAAGATTGAGGGCAAGGTGGGCGCTGCGCTGTCCATATGGACTGGCGAGGAAGAAACCAAAACCCTCAAGTTTGCTCTTTCGTCTTTTTGCACGGTTTACCAAGCTGAACTCCTTGCGCTGTGCAGGGCAACTGGGGAGATACTAAAGCAGAAGGCGGCAACGTTCGGGATCTACAGTGATTCTATGGCGGCCCTCTTGACCGTTAAGAACCACGGCTGTCTCCATCCCCTGGCGGTGGAAGCCAGGAGTAACTTGGCAACTTTGTCCTTGCAGGGTAAGGTTGTCAGGTTGTTCTGGATTAAGGCCCACGTGGGGCTGGAGGGGAATGAGAGAGCCGATGGTTTGGCTAAGGAGGCCGCCATAAAATCTAAGCGGAAGCCGGATTACGACTTTTGTCCGGTTTCATTCGTCAGGCGATCCATTCGTATGGAAACGCTTGGCGAGTGGAACCGGAGGTACGTGTCCGGGGAGACCGCGGCTGTAACGAAGCTCTTCTTCCCCGACGCTGTGGCGGCATATAAAATAATAAGAAAGTTCGAGACAACGAACATTAGGACGCAAGTTATGACGGGGCACGGCGGGTTTTCCGAGTACTTGCACAGGTTCAAGTGTAAGGATAACCCGTCGTGCATATGTGACCCTACCGTCACTGAATCGGTGCCGCATGTGTTGTTGGAGTGTCCAGTTTTTGGCTATGACAGGTTGCAGCTTGAGATGGAGCTTGGTGTTAAGTTGGAAAGCGGTCTTATAAAGGATCTTATGTCGGGCAAGAACAGGGACAGGTTCCTGCGATACTGCGAAAGCATCGCTGAAAAGGTAGTTGAAAGAAATAAAACTCAGAGGTGAAACTATGTTTATAGGATATGGTGAGCATATAGCTATTAAGCATAGGTTGTTTTAAGTTGTCTAAGGTTTATTTGTAGATAAGATGTTTTTAGCAAGTAAGGAAAATGTTAAGATAGTAGTTTAAATATTAGTTCTAAGAATTGTTTAACAGTCCGGGTCCAAACCAAATTGTAAATAGTTTTAGTTAAGATTGAAGTTTATCGAGAAGCTTGCAATTTGTTATGTTTAAGGAGGTAATAGTGTTTAAGAAAAATTGTAATAAGCATATAAATTTTTCTGTTTTATTGCGATTAAAATTTGTTCCTTTGTAACTTATTTTCCCATGTTACAGAATAAATAGTGTAGTTAGTTGTTTAGTCGGGAGTCCCACCCGTAACGGTATAAAAGGTGATGGATGTGAGAAAGACAAAGTATGTGGAATAAAAGTACGAGCGGTAGCAAAAGTGAGAACTGGAATGAATGTGGTATTAGATGGATAAGGGCCTCGCGGCATGTCGAGGGCACAGAGAAAAAAAAAAAAAAAAAAAAAAAAAAAAAAAAAAAAAAAAAAACCTAACCTAACCTAACCTAACCTAACCTAACCTAACCTAACCTAACCTAACCTAACCTAACCTAACCTAACCTAACCTAACCTAACCTAACCTAACCTAACCTAACCTAACCTAACCTAACCTAACCTAACCTAACCTAACCTAACCTAACCTAACCTAACCTAACCTAACCTAACCTAACCTAACCTAACCTAACCTAACCTAACCTAACCTTTTTTTTTTTTTTTTTTTTTTGGTGTGGAAAATGCACCTTATGCATCGTCTCCGTTCGGGGAAACGGAGGTATGTGGGGCTCTCCCCAAGGGGGCCTACCCACTAAAAACCACACGGATTCCCTCGTTTGCCATTGTGAACGCCACGGGAGGATAAATACACCGCGACGCCCACTGGCCGCCCCGGGATGGGGCTCCTCTGTCGACACCGTGCAATGCGGGCTCGGCACTCCCCGGCCTCCCCCGCTGGTGAAGGATTGTTTAAAGAGGTTTACTCCTCGTGGCTTCCGCAGTCGCCCACGTTCCCGGCAAGCCGGGTTTACGTGCCCTCACGTAAGCTCCCGCGCCCTCATGTCCTGCTCTGAAAGCAGAGCGGTACCGAGGGCACGGTTGCTCCCGCCCTGAGGCTCCCCCTCACGTTTCCCTGCTCGGGCCACAGAGCAGGTACTAGGTTCAGGTTCACCTCCTTCCTTCTTTCCCTCTCTAAACCCCAAAACTAACCCTCCCCATCAGGCGTTTGGCACCTCCAGGCAGGTTGCAGAGCCTTGAACCGTTCGGTAGCCCAGGCCGTGTGGCGAGTACGGCGGGGCTAGGTACTAGGAACAAGGTTGCAGAGCCTACACTGTTAGCAACCAAACGCCTGTCCCTCCTATGCTTTCCCTCCCCATATAGGGCGTAAGTCACATCCAGGCCTGTTGCAGAGCCCTGACACCTTTCGCATAGCCCAGGCCGTGTGACCAGCACGGCGGGGCTACTTACTCAGTGCAGGGATGCAGAGCAGCTTCCCGTCAGCTACCTTACGCCCGTCCTCACAAAATATATACATACCATACATAGGTGGCCCATAAAATACACATATAGATATCCCTCCCAAGACATACCACTACAGGCCAGCGGCCCGAGCGCTACTCTTCCCCCTTTGTAGGCCCTCTGCCAGGGGGGAACCGTAACGCTCATGCAGCCCAAAAGCTATCTTTCCCGGGGGCGGGAAAGGTAAATTTTAAGCGCACGTAGCAGTAGTCGTCCCTCTATACCCCATTCCCCCCAGTCGGATATTAGCCAACGGTAAGATAATGTACAAATACATTAGCTTACCGTTGTTGCCCAGGGTGCACCGTCCCAGGCGTTACCCTTCCCCACCCCATGAGGCCTACGCCTCGGATAGAAGGGAGTGGTAACGCCCGGGCACTCGAGGAGGTTTCCGACACCGCACCCCAACCTAACCTAACCTAACCTAACCTAACCTAACCTAACCTAACCTAACCTAACCTAACCTAACCTAACCTAACCTAACCTAACCTAACCTAACCTAACCTAACCTAACCTAACCTAACCTAACCTAACCTAACCTAACCTAACCTAACCTAACCTAACCTAACCTAACCTAACCTCAGGGTTCCATAGGGGGCCCAATACTATGGAACCTTCTGCTAGACCCTCTCCTGAAAAGCCTACAGAATAGAGGTGACTTTTGCCAGGCTTTTGCGGACGATGTGGTTTTGGTGTATGTGGGTAAGACATCCCATGAGATCGAGGGACGGGCAAATTCTGCTCTCGAGCATGTTCGGCTGTGGGGTGTCGGGAACAAGCTCAAGTTCGCACCGCACAAGACATGTGCCATGGTGATTACGAGAAAGCTTGTTTACGACGCCCCGCGGCTGATCATGGGCGGAGTAGAGATCGGGTTGGCGAAAGAGGTTAAGCTTCTTGGGGTGATTATTGACCACAAGCTGACCTTCAATGCTCATATAGCGAATGTGTGCAGGAAAGCTACAGGAATTTATAGGCAGCTGGCGAGGGCGGCGAAAGTGAGTTGGGGACTCTGTCCTGAAGTGATCCGGACCATTTACGTCGCCGTCATCGAGCCGATTGTTTTGTATGCTGCCAGCGTGTGGGCGCCGGCAGCGGATAAGCTGATGTCCAAAAAGCTGTTCGAGACGTTGCAACGCGGGATTGCGCAAAAACAGTGTGGTGCCTACCGCACTGTCTCCTTGAATGCTGCTCTGCTCCTGGCGGGGATGCTCCCCCTTGACCTTCGGGTACGAGAGGCGGCTTTGTTATACGAGGCCAAGAGGGGGGTACCTCTTCGGGAGCTGGGTGACAGGGAGGTAGAGCGGATGGCACCCGCGCTGGAGGCGCCCCATCCGGCGGATCGTATGAGCTTGGGCTTTGTCAGTCTGCACGATCAGGATGCATTAGACCGGCACAGCGATTATGAAATTCGTATATTTACAGATGGCAGTAAGATAGAGGGCCGGGTCGGGGCTGCTTTGTCCCTATGGAGGGGCGGCAGGGAGACCATGACCCGGAAGCTCGCCTTGCCCTCTTATGGTACGGTGTATCAGGCGGAGCTCTTGGCTTTGTGTGAGGCGACTCAGGCCGCGGTTAAGAGCAATGCGTCGTCCTTTGGAGTCTACAGCGACTCTAAAGCAGCCCTCCAGACCATTACAAACTATCAGTGCCGCCATCCATTGGCAGTTACAGCAAGGGAGAATATAAAGACGCTTTCTTTTCAGAATAAGAAATTCTCCTTGCATTGGATAAAGGCGCATGTAGGTATGGAGGGTAATGAGAGAGCCGACCAGCTGGCGAAGGAGGCTGCTGTGGGCTCCAAGCGACTACCCAGCTACGACCTTTGTCCTGTCTCGCACGTCAAGCGTATCATTAGGCATGGCACGCTTGAGGTGTGGAATGAGAGATATGGAACGAGTGATACAGCCTCGGTTACTAAGTTGTTCTTCCCCGACGCGAGAGAGGCAAATAGTATTATACGTAAGCTGAAACCCCGGGGTACGCTAACACAAGTTTTAACGGGGCACGGTGGGTTCTCAGAGTACCTGTATCGATTCAAGTGCAAGGAGGACCCATCGTGCTTTTGTGAACCAGGAGTACCAGAGAGCATTATTCATGCAATTTTGAGTTGCCCAGTGTTTGCGTTAGACAGACTTAATCTCGAATTTGAAATCGATACAAAATTAGTAGCAGAAAATATAGCGTATATAGTTAAAGGTGTAAATAGGGATAAGTTTCTCAAATTTTGTGTTAAAGTAGCAAATAAGTTGATAATAAAAAATAAAAATAGGTAAATAAAGTATGCTGTCATAATATAGTGTATTATATTGAAGATTAGCATACAATTCTATTGTTGTGAAATTGTATTTAGATGGTAATAAACACATTGTTATTTAATATTAAGGTAGAAAATAAGGTTTGATGGAACATAATGTTTAATTCCATTGTGTCTTTAATGTTACACTAATTGTTAATTGTACTTGGGAATAAGTTAGTTATAGTATCATGTTAAAGTTATAAGATAAAATTGTTCATTTTTCTTTTGATTTAATAAAGAAATAAAGTTGTACTCCGGGACCCTCTCCCCTCCTTTAAAAGCATGACAAAGTGGACAGCTTGAATGATATGAAGGCATGATAAAGAGAATGGGGAGCTGTATAAAAGAAGGAATAAAGACTATGTATAAATAAAATTAGAGTAGTTAGAATAGTTAGTAAACAGAAAGTATGAATGAGGAAGGCCATAAGAAAGAAAAAGTATGCGGCATGAAAGTGCGAGAAGCATTCTTGATAGAACTGGAGTGAAACTGATTTAGTAGCCATAGACTCATGACATATGTCGGAGGCAGTGTAGTACAAAAAAAAAAAAAAAAAAAAAAAAAAAAAAAAAAAACCTAACCTAACCTAACCTAACCTAACCTAACCTAACCTAACCTAACCTAACCTAACCTAACCTAACCTAACCTAACCTAACCTAACCTAACCTAACCTAACCTAACCTAACCTAACCTAACCTAACCTAACCTAACCGCTTTCGACAGCGCCTGGTGGCCGGCTATAAGAACCCGTCTGGCCGAAGAGCAGTGTCCTATTGTCACCCGGAAGATCGTGGATAGTTACCTCAGCGACCGCAAGGTAAGGGTGCGGTATGCGGGCGAGGAATTAACTAGGGCCACGACCAAAGGATGTGTCCAGGGATCGATAGGCGGGCCCATCCTCTGGAACCTTCTTCTAGATCCTTTGCTAAGAAGGTTAGAGGAAGCTGGTGCCTACTGCCAGGCCTTCGCAGATGATGTTGTCATCGTGTGCGTTGGGGAGAGAGCCGCTGAGATAGAACAGCAAGCGAACCCGATTCTCGAGCTTGTTCAGGCGTGGGGAGTTGATAATAAATTGAAATTTGCGCCGCACAAGACAATGGGCATGGTAATTACCAAAAAGTTGAGATACGACACCCCACGCCTGAACATGGGCGGGATCGAAATTGCTATGGTAGGAGAAATGAAGATTTTAGGAGTGACGATCGACGCGGGTCTCACTTTCAACGCACACGTTGCCAACGTCTGCAAGAAGGGCATCGACATACATAAACAGCTCGCAAGGGCTGCTAAAACGAGCTGGGGACTCCATCCGGAGGTTATCCGGACGATATATGTGGCAGCCGTAGAGCCGATTATTTTGTATGCCGCCAGCGTTTGGGCGCCTGCAGTCAGTAAACTGTGCGTTATGCGTCAGCTGGCAACTGTGCAACGTGGTATTGCACAGAAGCTATGCAAGGCATACCGCACAGTTTCATTGAATGCGGCGCTAGTATTGGCTGGTATACTCCCTCTCGACCTCCGAGTCCGTGAGGCGGCCTCTCTTTATGAGGCCAAAAAGGGGATACCCCAGCCAATACTCCGGGGAAGGGAAGTGGAACGGATGGCCTCGGCTTTGGAGACCCCGCATCCCGCGCACCGCAGGGAGCTGGAGTTGGTGAGCTTGGTAAACCGGGCGGATGTGGATGCGAACAGCAATTTTGCGGTCCGCATCTTCACTGACGGGAGCAAGATTGAGGGCAAGGTGGGCGCCGCGCTGTCCATATGGACTGGCGAGGTAGAAACCAAAACCCTCAAGCTTGCTCTATCGTCTTTTTGCACGGTTTACCAGGCTGAACTCCTTGCGTTGTGCAGGGCCACAGGGGAGATACTGAGGCTGAAGGCGGGAACGTTCGGGATTTACAGTGACTCTATGGCGGCCCTCTTGACCGTTAAGAACTACGGTTGTCTCCATCCCCTTGCGGTGGAAGCCAGAACTAACTTGACAACATTGTCCTTACAGGGTAAGGTTGTCAAGTTGTTCTGGATTAAGGCCCACGTGGGGCTGGAGGGGAATGAGAGAGCTGATGGTTTGGCCAAGGAGGCCGCCATAAAGTCCAAGCGGAAGCCGGACTACGACCTTTGTCCGGTTTCATTCGTCAGGAGATCCATTCGTATGGAAACGCTTGACGAGTGGAACCGGAGGTACGTGTCTGGGGAGACCGCTGCTGTGACTAAACTCTTCTTCCCCGACGCTGTGGTGGCATATAAAATAATCAGGAAGCTCGAGATAACCAGTATTAGGACTCAGTTTATGACGGGACATGGCGGGTTTTCTGAGTATTTGAATAGGTTCAAATGCAAGGATAACCCGTCATGTATATGTGATCCTAGCATCAGTGAGTCAGTGCCGCATCTATTGCTGGAATGCCCAGTGTACAGTAGTGATAGGACCCAGTTAGAGATAGAACTAGGTATCAAGCTTGAAGGATCGTTAATAAAGGAACTTATGTCAGGCAAGCACAGGGATAGGTTCCTGCGGTTTTGTGAACATATTGCAGTTAAAGTAATTGGAAGGAATAAAACGCAGACATAAAACTATGTTTATACTGTATGATGTGCATATAGCTATTAAGCATAGATGGTAATTAGTTGTTAAATAAGTTTAGTGTGCAATTAGACAGTAAGGAAATGTTGTTAGATGATAAGTTAATAATAAGTTCCAACAAATTGTAAATTATTCCGGGTCCAAATGAACTGTAACTAGAATTAAGAAATTTGTAACTGTTTTTCAAAATTATTTGGTTTTATTTGTAAATTAAATATTCCTTGTGTCAGTCATTTTCCTAAATATAAAAGAATAGTAGTCTAGCTGCTTAGTCGGGACTCCCACCCGTAAACGGTTGTAAAAGGTGATGGATGATAGAAAGAAAAAGTATGTTGGATAAAAGTACGAGAGGCATAAAAGTGAGAACTGGAATGAATGTGGTATTGGATAGATAAGGGCCTCGCGGCAAGTCGAGGGTATAGAGAAAAAAAAAAAAAAAAAAAAAAAAAAAAAAAAAAAAAAAAAAAAAAAAAAAAAAAAAAAAAAAAAAAAAAAAAAAAAAAAAAAAAAAAAAAAACCTAACCTAACCTAACCTAACCTAACCTAACCTAACCTAACCTAACCTAACCTAACCTAACCTAACCTAACCTAACCTAACCTAACCTAACCTAACCTAACCTAACCTAACCTAACCTAACCTAACCTAACCTAACCTAACCTAACCTAACCTAACCTAACCTAACCTAACCTAACCTAACCTAACCTAACCTAACCTAACCTAACCTAACCTAACCTAACCTAACCTAACCTAACCTAACCTAACCTAACCTAACCTAACCTAACCTAACCTAACCTAACCTAACCTAACCTAACCTAACCTAACCTAACCTAACCTAACCTAACCTAACCTAACCTAACCTAACCTAACCTAACCTAACCTAACCTAACCTAACCTAACCTAACCTAACCTAACCTAACCTAACCTAACCTAACCTAACCTAACCTAACCTAACCTAACCTAACCCAGTTGCGTTCCACCCGCCACCCCGAACGCCACGATTTTGTACCGCTCCGCGCTCGAAAAATCCAAAAAGTGGGTTTTTCTTGAGATATCTCAACGTGCGATACACCAATCGATTCGTCTCGACGCCGCGCATGTGGGCATAGTGTGAGGAAAAGCATTCAGTGAAAACTGTGAAAGTTTCAGTGAAAAACAACCTATTTTTGAGGTTAAAGTGCTATTTTTAAACTTCAACTGCGTGCGGCACTCTCTCAGTCGCTGCGACCTATTGGTTGCGGCGCATCGCCGTGTGCGCCTCAGCGAGCCCTACACAACGAGCCCACTCGCGGATTTTTCCGTTGAGTTTTCGCGAAGAAAATCGCAGAAAAACAAAAACCACGTGGAGGCGTGGTCATTGAAGGAGCTCCTACAGGACGGCGCCGGGTTGTGTGCTGAACAAGGAGGTTACGAGCACGCGGAAACTGCAAGTTGCATAATTTTATCTTTTAAGACTCTCTTGCAAAAAATTATTAAAGTTTGTAACTTTGCCCACCCGCCACGTCCAAACTATTTGAGACGCGCGGGTTTTGACTTTTATTTTATGTGCGGGCATCTTGGGTGAACCCGACTATAGTATTAAAATATTTTTAAGACTCCTTTTTCCTTGGAAAAATTTTGAAAAACAAAATTTTTTGTTTTTCCGGGTTTTTCCTTAGAGGAAAAATTATTTCTTGTTATTTTTATTGTGTGTCCTATGCGCCTTTCTTTCTTCTATTTTTGTGTATTTTTTCTATATTTTTCTGACCATCGGTTCAGGAGTTATTAAATTTCTTCTAAATTTTGCTCTATTTTCTAAATTAATTGTTTTTAATCATTTCCGACCACGGGATCGTGTTTGGAGTCGGTGTATTATCCGACCTAAGCTGTCGCGCGGGTCGGAAATTATTAAAACTGACGAAGTTTGACTTTTTCGGCCATTTTGTTTTTTGATACCAGGTTTTATTTTGTGTTTTACTCCTGAACCCCTGGTCGTAGAAATTTGGGAAAACTTTTCCTAGCTCTTGTTTTTCGGCCTCTATCTGTTCCCATTAAAATTTTTCTATTTCGGCGCATAGGTATTTTTTGTCCTGGAAACACTTTAGGGAGCAAGAGGAGGTTAAGGGAACACTGCTGGAGAAATCCCGGTAGTCCTCCGACGCCTGGTTCCAGAGTTATCAACTCCTAAAGTTGGAGTTTGACAGCTCGGCGGCCATTTTTCTTTTCTTTCAGCCGTTATAACTCGGGAACTAGGGGTCTCAGAGATCTGCGGTTTTCTTCAGTAGATCCGGGGGCTTGTTGACTACCCGCCCCTCTACCTTTCAGGCCATTTCGGGCCCTGAAAAATTTGTCTCCCGGAAGCGGTTCCGGCGGCTAGAGGAGTTAGAGCGAAGCCGGACATAGAGGATCCCGCAGTCCTACGACCATCGGGAGCGAAGTTATTGGCGGTCAAAAGCTGACTTTGACAGTTTTGGCCGCCATCTTGGAGTTTTTCCAACTTCGATATCTCCGGAACGGTGCGTCGTAGAGTTCTGGGGTTTTCTCTGGGAGGGAGCCCGGTCAAAACTCTACCCGACGACGCTGTTTTCAGGTGGGATTTAAACATTTTCAGCCTGAAAAATTTTCAGGTTTCAGATCCTCCTGAAACCGGTCTCTAACGGTGCGTCTCGACGTGCCCTTTGTGGGGAAGGAAACCGCGTCCCGATCGGACCATTGGTTCCTGAGATATAGCCTGGTATCGGTTTTCGGCGGCCATCTTGGTTTTGGTATCGGAAACTGGAACCGGGCATATCTTCGGATCCCTTGGGGCTAGCGGGGCGTGCTTGGTGTCCCTATACAGGGCTCGGGGAGATTTATCCTTCGGGTGGGGGTTTGAAGCTCTACATAGAGCCGTAAAGGCTCTACGTCGAATTTATTTTTATTTTTACTTTATTGTTAGCTCCTAGTTAGTTTTAGACCTGTGCCATATAGCACATGTGCTTTGTAGTTTAGTTACTCGCTCTACATAGAGCTAAATTATAAAATATTGTATTTTGACTTGGTGTTTTATTATTATTTGTTTTATTCTTGTCTCAACTGTTTACCTGTGTATCGGGACCGACTTTGGATAGAGTCGAGTTGACTTAGTTTTTCCCAATTTTAGTTTATTTGACGGGCAGTCCCTATACAACTGCCCACTTAAAGACCGAGTCTGGGACTCACGTTTAATTATCTTTTAAAAATTTTCTTGTTTTCGTTGATTGACGCATTGGTGATACAGCTGATACCAATTTACAACTTTTACAAATTGACCGGGGTCAGCTGTATTTTCCGTCTCTAGCATTTGCAAAACCGCAGACATGTTCGGCATGAGGACTCCTATTGGGAAGGCTGGAGGGGGCAAGTCTCCCCTAAATAATCCGAGTCCAGAGTCTAAGGCCAACCGTAGTTTTGGGGATTCGGAGACTGGTAGGCTTAATGTTACTCATACCTTAGCGGATGAGACTACCAAGGCGGGTCCCTCGGGGAGGAGGGCAGCCGGGCCGCAGGGTAACAGGCAGCAAGCCGGGCCTCAAACATCGAGCCCTAGTACGGAGACAGCCTCTGGGAGGGTAGCTGAGGCGAGAAAGGTCCTTCACAAAGCGAAGACATACTTGAGCGCTGCTAAAAATCTGAAGACCGAGATTAAGGTGGAGTTGACTGTCGCTTTAGATAGGCTGTACCAGCTGGTAAAGAGTGCTGATGAGGCGAAGACTGGTTTGGAGTCCAAAGCTAAAGGTGGAAAGGTAGTTCCTAGAAAGCCAGAGCCCGAAGTAATTATTGCCGAGCAAAGGTGCCACTCTATTGATCAAGAGTTAGCTAAAAGGTTGGAGGAGCATGAGAAGCTGCTGGCAGATAACAGCCAAAAGATGGTAGAGTTAAAGGAAACCCTTGAATTCACCCTCGAGAAAATGGCTGGAAGGTCATATGCAGAAGTAACCGCGAGCCACTCAGAGAATCCATCCCAGGTACGAGGAACTCTACACTCCGTGTGTGTTACCTCGCAAGACGAGACGGAAACCGGAGAAGAGGTCCTCAGTAAGATCAGGAGGGCAGTGGATGCCAAGGAGGGGTGGATCAAGGTGGAAAGGGTGAGAAAGGCAAGGGACAGAAAGGTCATAATAGGACTAAGGACAAGGGAGGATAGAGATCGGATCAAGGAGAAGTTGAAGAAAGATGGAGTCAATCTCAGCGTCGAGGAGGTTGAAAACAAGGATCCGTTGCTGGTTCTTAGGAGCGTACTCTCAATTAACACTGATGAGGACGTAGTTAAGGCACTTAGGAACCAGAACAGGGGTGTTTTCGGCGACCTCGATGCTGAGAGTGACAGGATTAAGGTTCGGTACAGGAGGAGAACCCGAAATCCCCACACTTGTCATGTGGTCGTCAGCGTCTCGCCGGTTATCTGGCGTAGAATGATGGACAAGGGCTTTGCACACATTGACCTTCAGCGTGTTCGGGTCGAGGACCAGACCCCGCTCATGCAGTGCACTCGCTGCTTGGGTTTTGGCCACGGCAAAAAATACTGCACAGAGTCAGTGGACTTATGCAGTCATTGCGGTGGCCCGCACCTAAGGAGCGAGTGTGCTGACTATTTAGCCGATGTACCCCCAAGCTGCAAGAACTGCACAAGGGGTGGTTTGGAACATGCAGCGCACAACGCATTTAGCCACGATTGCCCTACGAGGAGAAGGTGGGATGAGATAGCGAGGGCAACCGTGGCTTACTGCTAAGGGCAGCCAGGAAGTAAAAAAGGAGTATAGAATAGTGCAAGCGAACCTCCGGCGATCTAAACTGGCGACCGATGAACTGATGATCGAGGCAGTGAGGCGGAGAGTTGCAGTGGCGCTGATCCAGGAGCCGTATGTGGGGTCGATCGGGGAGATGAGGGGCCGTAGAGGGGTGAGGATTTTCCAGAGCACCAGTGTGGACGGGGGAACTGTAAAAGCTGCGATAGCGGTCTTTGACCAAGATTTAGAGGTGATACAGTACCCCAAGCTTACCACCAATAACATCGCGGTGGTGAGGATTCAGACTGCTGCCTGGAAAATCACTCTAACCTCTGTTTACTTTGAATGCCCTCAGCATGATCACCCCATAGCTGCGGACTTGGATCGCCTGGCCCAAATAAGTCGGCAAATCGGTTCGTCGGGGTGGATCGTCGGTGGTGACGTGAACGCTAAGAGTGCGTGGTGGGGGAGTACAATGACCGACCACAGGGGGGAAGAGCTCGCCAGCTGTCTGGATGAGCTGAATCTGGCTGTATTAAATCAGGGAGATGTGCCAACCTTCGACACTATTAGAGGGGGAAAGAGGTACCAGAGCTTTGTCGACGTCACGGCCTGCTCGTTGGATATCCTGGGCTTCGTGGAAGGTTGGAGAGTGGAGGAGAATCTCACGAGCTCGGACCACAATGGTATAGTGTTTCACATCAAATTGCAAAAATCCAAAGGCGCATTCGTACACAGAACAACTAGGAAATTCAATACAAAGAAAGCTAATTGGGTTGAGTTTTATGAGAAACTCAACCAATTACTCACTGAAAACAAAATCACCATCACAGACATAGAAAACATACATAACACAACACAGTTAGAAGCTACTACACAGAAACTCATAGAGACAATAGACACAGCATGCACACACACAATGCCAAGCAAAAAATCAAGTGAAACACTTACCGTGCCATGGTGGTCCGAGGAACTCGCTGAGATGAAGCGAGAGGTCACTCGAAGGAAGCGCAGGATCCGATGGGCAGCTCAAATCCGGAGGTCCAAAGTGGTACAGGAGTACCTAGAACAGAAGGAGAAGTACGAGTCAGCGGCGGCTAGAGCTCAAATAGACAGCTGGAGGGAGTTTTGTGGAAGGCAGGATAGGGAGAGCATCTGGGATGGGATTTATAGGGTAATAGGAAGGACGACGCGAAGGAGTGAGGACCTTCCGCTGGTAAAGGATGGAGAGACCCTGGACCCGAAGGGATCTGTCCGATGGCTAGCGGAGGCCTTTTACCCGGAGGACGTTGAGGACGGTGAGAACAACTACCATCGTGATACCCGACTGAAAGCCGAAGTGGTGAACGCCGGGGAACAAGTTGGTGCTTCGGACCCGCCGTTCACTATGGAGGAACTAATGGCGGCGAGCGAGTCCTTTAACCCGAAAAAGGCCCCGGGAGAAGACGGGTTTACATCGGATATATGTCTTCGTGTCGTTAAGGCCCACCCTGAGCTCCTTTTGCGCTTTTTTAATAAATGTTTCGAGTGTGGTTATTTCCCCGTTGCCTGGAAGAGAGCAGTAGTGATAGTGCTGCGGAAGCCTGGCAGGAGTGATTACACCGTCCCGAAATCCCATAGGCCTATAGGCCTTTTATCGATCCTGGGTAAAACGTATGAGAAGCTGTTGGTGACTCGCCTCAAGTATCACTTATTGCCGAGGATGAGCCCCCGCCAGTACGGATTCATGCCGCAGCGTAGCACCGAAGACTCCCTCTATAACCTCATGCAGTACATCCGCAAAAGACTAGATGAGAAGAAAATAGTCACTTTAATTTCTTTGGATATAGAGGGGGCCTTCGATAGTGCATGGTGGCCAGCTATCAGAGTCCGACTGGCCGAGGAGGACTGTCCGCTGAACTTGAGGAGGGTCATCGACAGCTATCTCAAAGATCGTGAGGTAGTGGTCAGATACGCTGGAGAGGAGCATATTAGGTCTACTGGGAAGGGTTGTGTGCAGGGTTCCATAGGGGGCCCAATCCTATGGAATCTCCTTTTGGACCCTCTACTTAAAGATCTGGAGGACGGAGGGATCTACTGTCAGGCTTTCGCAGACGACGTCGTTATGGCTTTCGCTGGAAGTACGTCTCAAGGGATAGAGGAGCGGGCGAACCTCGCTCTCGAACGTGTCTGGGCTTGGGGTGTCCGGAATAAGCTAAGGTTCGCACCACACAAGACAAATGCTATGGTTATAACGAGGAAGCTTATTTATGACGCCCCTCGCTTGGTCATGGGTGGGATCGAGGTTTGCTTCGTGGATGAGATCAAGCTTCTAGGTGTTACAATTGACAGCAAGCTTACGTTTAACACCCATGTGAGCAATGTTTGTCGTAAGGCGACGGGGGTGTATAAACAACTGGCAAGGGCGGCAAAGGTGAGCTGGGGGCTACACCCTGAGGTGGTTAAAACTATTTACGTAGCGGTCATCGAGCCGATAATCCTATATGCGGCAAGCGTATGGGCACCGGCTGCGGAGAAGTTGATGACAAGGAGAAAGTTTGAGGTGGTGCAGCGTGGCGTCGCGCAAAAACAGTGTGGTGCCTACCGCACCGTTTCCTTAAACGCTGCAATGTTGTTAACGGGGATGCTCCCTCTTGATCTCCGAGTTCGTGAGGTGGCCTCATTGTATGAGGCCAAGAAGGGGGCAAACCTGTTGCAACTGGGCGACAGGGAGGTGGAGCGGAGGGCATCGGCGCTGGAGGTGCCCCATCCTGCGGAGCTCATGAACATTGAGTTCGGTATCATTGGCGGCCAGGAGGCTCTGGATAATAGCGGTATCGGCTTTATTTTCTTTATTTTGTGTTTGTTTGGGTGGGTCATATAGGGATGCCTGGATGAGTTCCAGGAACTAAGTCCTGACAAGCATAGGGCCATGTATATGGATGACATAATAGTGAAATTTTTCTAAGTCCTTATTTTGATGAAAATATTTTTATTATTTTTGGGAAAAAGAATATATGTTTTTGAGTACTTATAGTGATTGTTCTTACTATTTAATTAAATTTTTGGGGGTTTTTTGGAAACCGGTATTTTTTGGCCATGTATATGGATGACATGATAGTGAAATTTTTCTAAGTCCTTATTTTGATGAAAATATTTTTATTATTTTTGGGAAAAAGAATATATGTTTTTGAGTACTTATAGTGATTGTTCTTACTATTTAATTAAATTTTTGGGGGTTTTTTGGAAACCGGTATTTTTTGGCCATGTATATGGATGACATAATAGTGAAATTTTTCTAAGTCCTTATTTTGATGAAAATGTTTTTATTATTTTTGGGAAAAAGAATATATGTTTTTGAGTACTTATAGTGATTGTTCTTATTATTTAATTAAATTTTTGGGGGTTTTTTGGAAACCGGTATTTTTTGCCGATTCGATTTTGGTGTTTTTGGGCTTCTGGAGGCTTGGGGGTACCTTCTGATTAGTTTTCTGCCTTGTTTTGCAGGTTTTTGAAAACCGGTATTTTTTGCCGATTCGGTTTTTTGGTGTTTCTGGGTCTCTGGAGGCTTGGGAATCCCTCCTGCTTCGTTTCCGCCTTGTTTTGCGGGTTTTTGAAAGCCGGTATTTTTTGCCGATTCGGTTTTTTGGTGTTTTTGGGCTTCTGGAGGCTTGGGAATCCCTCCTGCTTCGTGTCTGCCTTGTTTTGCGGGTTTTTGAAGACCGGTATTTTTTGCCGATTCGGTTTTTTGGTGTTTTTGGGCTTCTGGAGGCTTGGGGGTACCTTCTGATTAGTTTTCTGCCTTGTTTTGCAGGTTTTTGAAAGCCGGTATTTTTTGCCGATTCGGTTTTTTGGTGTTTCTGGGTCTCTGGAGGCTTGGGAATCCCTCCTGCTTCGTTTCCGCCTTGTTTTGCGGGTTTTTGAAAGCCGGTATTTTTTGCCGATTCGGTTTTTTGGTGTTTTTGGGCTTCTGGAGGCTTGGGAATCCCTCCTGCTTCGTTTCTGCCTTGTTTTGCGGGTTTTTGAAAACCGGTATTTTTTGCCGATTCGGTTTTTTGGTGTTTTTGGGCTTCTGGAGGCTTGGGGGTACCTTCTGATTAGTTTTCTGCCTTGTTTTGCAGGTTTTTGAAAACCGGTATTTTTTGCCGATTCGGTTTTTTGGTGTTTCTGGGTCTCTGGAGGCTTGGGAATCCCTCCTGCTTCGTTTCCGCCTTGTTTTGCGGGTTTTTGAAAGCCGGTATTTTTTGCCGATTCGGTTTTTTGGTGTTTTTGGGCTTCTGGAGGCTTGGGAATCCCTCCTGCTTCGTGTCTGCCTTGTTTTGCGGGTTTTTGAAAACCGGTATTTTTTGCCGATTCGGTTTTTTGGTGTTTTTGGGCTTCTGGAGGCTTGGGGGTACCTTCTGATTAGTTTTCTGCCTTGTTTTGCAGGTTTTTGAAAACCGGTATTTTTTGCCGATTCGGTTTTTTGGTGTTTCTGGGTCTCTGGAGGCTTGGGAATCCCTCCTGCTTCGTTTCCGCCTTGTTTTGCGGGTTTTTGAAAGCCGGTATTTTTTGCCGATTCGGTTTTTTGGTGTTTTTGGGCTTCTGGAGGCTTGGGAATCCCTCCTGCTTCGTTTCTGCCTTGTTTTGCGGGTTTTTGAAAACCGGTATTTTTTGCCGATTCGGTTTTTTGGTGTTTTTGGGCTTCTGGAGGCTTGGGGGTACCTTCTGTTTTGTTTTTGCTTTAATCTGCGTGGTTTTGGAAAACCGGTATTTTTGCCGATTCGATTTTTTGGGTGTTTCTGGGCCTCTGGAGGCTTGGGAATCCCTCCGGCTTCGTTTTCGCCTTGTTTTGCGGGTTTTTGAAAACCGGTATTTTTTGCCGATTCGGTTTTTTGGTGTTTTTGGGCTTCTGGAGGCTTGGGAATCCCTCCTGCTTCGTTTCTGCCTTGTTTTGCGGGTTTTTGAAAACCGGTATTTTTTGCCGATTCGGTTTTTTGGTGTTTTTGGGCTTCTGGAGGCTTGGGGGTACCTTCTGTTTTGTTTTTGCTTTAATCTGCGTGGTTTTGGAAAACCGGTATTTTTGCCGATTCGATTTTTTGGGTGTTTCTGGGCCTCTGGAGGCTTGGGAATCCCTCCGGCTTCGTTTTCGCCTGTTATTATTGTGTATTGTGTATTGTATTGTGTATGTGTATTGTATTGTGTTTTATCCTTCGGTACCTGGAATCGTTTATTTTCCGGTTCTTCAATATGTCTCAGCCTGGCAAAGGTAAGGCCACTGGATTAAAGATCAAGTTTCCTACGAAGGGACGTCAGGCGCCCGGCATAGCTGCTGCCAGGAAGGTCGCGTCCAGCTCCCCCCGTAGCGGTTCCTCGCCGTTGTCTCAAAGGGCAAGGGCTAAGGGAGTTGTTCGGGGGGGGGTCAGCCCGGGCTCTGGGTCTGGGGGGGAGGGGGGCTCTGGCCTCGGCGGGGGGAAGACTGTGGCTCAAATGGAGCCTTCTATGGATCAGCCCCCTATCCCGGTGCTGGATGTTATCATCGTTGATGATGATGATGGTGTGGGGGGGAGGGGGGATGTGGGTCCGGTTTTGGACGCTCCTGATATGGCTGTGGGTGAGAGGGAGTGGACATATTCGAGCATAGAGTTAGAAGTGGTGCCTCCGTTGACTCCTGAATTAGAGGATTCTATTGGTGATGGCGGTGCGGGTGCTCCGGGTGCGGCGTCCACTCCTTCCCACCCAGTTTGGGAAAGGGCTGTAGGGGAGATGAAGGAGACGAGGTCTAGCTCTGCTCTTTTGAGAATTAAGACCCAGTTGCGGGAGGCGGTGGCTGCTGAGGTGGCTTGTATGTCCAAATCGGCTGCTGAGTTGGAGGATCGGGGAGGGGCGGGGGGGAGGGGGTCCTGATAGTTTTGTCGACAGGTCAGAGTGTTCAGCTGTGGTGGCTGGGGGTGGTCTGCTTAGTGATCTGCCGCAGAAGGCTAATACCATTCTCCAGAATGCGAAAGCTATTATAGAGGCGACGACTAATGTCAAGAAGTCTGTGAGGGAGGTGGTGGTGGAGGCGATGCACTCGCTATACGAAATGATCCTGAGGCTAGCTGACTCTAGGAGCCGCCACCTCACAGAGTTCCAAAAGCTTAAATTTGGGTGTGCTAAACGGATTAGTGTCGTTGAGCGGACCCACTCGGATAGGGTTACTACTATCATGGCTAGGGAAAGAGAGGAAAGGGAGAAGCACACTCGACTTCTCGAGTCTATTCTTGGGGAGGTCAGGTCACAGAGGGAGGGTATTTTGAGTGAAGTTGAAGTTGCTTTTGGTAAACTCATGGAGGCGAGTAAGCGTTCGGAGGTTCAGCCGCGGGTTCTGGACGCTGAGCTGACTAGCAAACTGGCAGGGATTGCAGAGAACCTTAAGGGTTGGGGCCCAGCCAGCGGTCAGTTCAGGGTTGAGACCACGGCACTGGCTTTGGATATTGGGAAGTTGAGGGAAGAGATCAAGGAGATGGGAAGGGGTAGTCGGGCTCTGGCGGGGGACATTGGAAAGATTAATGATGCTATTAAGGGAATTGGTGACGAGAGGGGATTGATTGGGGAGCAACTCGGGGAGGTTGTTGGTTTTGTTAGGGGGGTGGGGGCGGGTGATGGGGTTCAGGATGTCCCTTCGGCTGTGGCGGGGCAACTCAACGGTCTGTCGGAGAACGGTAAAGCCCTTTTGGATGAAGTTGGCAGGCTCCGCTCCGCCACTATCACCGGTTTTTCGGACCTTAGGGAGGATGTGCAGTTGGCGGCGATCAACACGGCAAACCGTCCCGGCATCACCTCCATTATGGAGGAGATCGGTGAGGCGGACGGGTCGTTGCTTGATGCTGGTTGTGCGGTTTCTGGGGACTGGAAGGTTGTTGGGAGAAGGGGGAGGGTTTGTCGGAGCGGGGGGAGGGATCGTGGTGAGTCTAAGAGTGCCCCGCCGAGGCCTAGCTTCCCTTTAATCATTGAGTCCAGGGACCCGAGACACACCAGTGCCACCATAATTAAAACGGTTAAAGAAAGTGTAGATGTCTCGGGTCTCGGTGTTGGGGTTGAGTATGTCAGGGGCCTCAGGAAGCAGAAGGCGGTGTTGGGGCTCTCCTCCGAGGCTGATCGGGAGTTGATGGTCGGAGCTGTCAAGCAGCGGTGCTCTGACCTCTGCGTGGGAGCTCCGGCTATGAAAAAACCTCTTATTAAACTTGTTGGGGTTATTAGGGACATGTCTGATGATAAGGTTCCGGGGGCGCTGAAAAGCCAAAATAAGGTTGTTTTCGAGGGGATTGCTGATGATGGCTTGGATCTCAAGGTCCTCAGGCGTACCAAGGGTAGGACGCCAGAATTGTCTAACATTATTCTAGAGGCGTCCCCGGTTCTGTGGGATCGCCTGAGGGACCAGAGAGTCCGTCTGGGCTATCAGCGGGTCCTGGCCCTTGACCATTCCCCGATCCTGCAATGCTTCAGATGTTTGGGTTATGGGCACTTGGCCGGGGACTGCAAGTCCACTCGGACGTGTGGCCGTTGTAGCGGTGACCATGACACCAGGAAATGCGACATTTCGGGGGAGGCTTCCTCCTGCATTAATTGCCACAGGGCGGGAAGGAAGGGTGCGGATATTTGTCACCCTGCTTATAGTCCTTTGTGTTCTGAGTGGCAGAAGATGGACAGATTAGCTAGGTCTCGGATTCGGTACTGCTAAGGGCGCCTCGGTGAACCATAGGCAGTGCCGAATCCGCGTCCTACAGGCGAATTTGGGGCGCGGATACGCAGCCACGAAGGAGTTGTTTGCTCATGCTGAGAGGACGGGGGTGGACGTGTTGATCCTCCAGGAACCATATGTGGGTTCTGGGGGGATTCTCACGTCTAGCCATAAAGTTGTCCAGCAGTTACAGGGTGAGGGGCCGGTTAAGTCGGCTGTTGTCATTTTGAGCCCCTCAATTAGGTCAGAAACCAATTCTTCTCTTAACACTAAGAATATTGCAGCTACTAGTATAGTTTTAGGTAGCTTTAAGTGCCTGTTGGTAAGCGTGTATCTGGAGGGAGTGAGGCCTATTGAAGAGCATCTTGTCAAGCTTCAGGGAGTGCTGGAGAGTGATGTTTCGTCGTGTTTTTTGGTTGCCGGCGACATTAATGCAAAGAGCTACTGGTGGGGCTGTGAAGCGGAGGACAGGAGGGGGGCGGATTTTGTTGACTTCTGCTCCAGTGTGGGTCTGGAGGTGGTCAATGTGGGCCGCGTTCCCACTTTTTACACTCACAGAGGAGGTGTTACTTACTCTAGCATTGTTGATGTGACCACTTGCACTTCTCAATTGTTTGGAAAGGTTGTGGATTGGAGAGTTCTGGAGGAGGACGCGGGGCTTTCCGACCATAGGAAAATTGAATTTAGTATTGTCGTTGATGGTGATGTTGGGAATGATGCTGTGCCACCCACCACTAGGCTTTATAATACGCGGAAGGCGGACTGGGTAAAGTTCAGGGAGGTGTTAAGGAGGCTGCAGAGTGAGGCGGGTCTTACGGTTCGGAGTGCTGTGGAGGTTGTTGATAAGGAGGAACTAGAGGGGATGGTGTGCTCTCTTGTTGATGTTATTGGAGCTGCTTGTGAGGAGGCTATTCCAAAGAGCTCAACCGTTAAAAAGTCTGGGTCCCCTTGGTGGTCTAGGGAGCTGGATGTGCTTAGGACCCAGGTTAGGAGACTTCGTCGTAGAATTGCTGGCGCGAATCCGAGGAGAAGGAGTTTGGTGGTTGCGGAATACCTTGAGGCCAGGGATAAGTACAAACTTGCTATTGAGAATGCTATCACAAATAGCTGGAAGGAGTATTGTACGAAGCAGTCATTGGAGGAGATTTGGACTGATTCGTACAGAACTTTAAAGAAGTGTTGGAAGGGCAAATCTGGTCAGGAGGTGCTGTTGCGTGACCCGTCGAGTGGGGGTGTCCTTGATGCGGCGGGGTCGGCTGCCCTCCTTCTCCGGACCTTTTTCCCGGAGGACAGAGCTTGTGATGATAACGTGGCTCAGAGGTGTACCCGGGATTCTGCTGATCGATGGAGAGAGTGGGCTCGGACTGCCGAAGTGGCGAATCGTCCTTTTACTTTTGAAGAGTTGGATGTGGTTGTGCGGGGTATGAGTAGTAAGAAGGCGCCTGGGGTAGATGGCCTGACCGCGGATATATGTAGTCAGACTTTGGCAGCGTCACCATTTATGCTTGCCCTTTTCAATGCGTGTCTTAGGTTAGGTCATTTCCCCAGGATCTGGAAGAGGGCACTTATCCGTACTGTCCCTAAACCGATGAAGGAAGATTATCAGAACCCTAAGTCTCATCGTCCAATTGGGTTACTCCCTGTGCCTGGGAAGATCCTTGAGAAGATCTTATTTAACAGAATTTCGTGGAATCTTTACAAAGAGGAGAAGTTAAGTCGGAGACAGTATGGGTTTGTGCCCAGGAGGAGTACGGAGGACGCCCTGTATGATGTGGTCACTTACATTCAGAACGGGCTGCGTGCGAAGAAGATGGTTGCGGTCGTGTCCCTGGATATTGAGGGGGCATTTGACGGAGCGTGGTGGCCGGCTATTATCAGCGAGCTCGGTGAGAGGACTGAAGATTGGGAGTCATTTAGAATGGTCATCGACTATCTCAGTGCGCGTTCGGTTGAAGTCCGGTATATGGGTGAGAGTGTTCAAGCTTTCACCGAAAGAGGCTGTATCCAGGGTTCGATTGGGGGTCCATTGTTGTGGAATGTTCAACTTGACCCATTGCTGCGTGGGGTGGATGCTCTGGACGCCGAAATTCAGGCTTTCGCGGATGATTTGGTGGTGGTCGCGGAGGCGGAGACGACCCAGTTGCTGGAGGAGAGAGTGAACTCTGCTTTGAAGGTCATAGAGGAGTGGGGGGTTCGTAGCAAGTTGAGGTTTGCGGCACACAAGACCCAGGCGTTGTTGATAACCAGAAAATTGAAATATGATCCCCCTACTTTTTGGATTCAGGGTACAAGGGTGGTGACTGGTAATACCCTTACGCTGTTGGGGTTGACAATTGACAGGAATCTGAATTTTGGCTGCCACCTTGATAGGGTTATTGCGAGGGCGGTGGCGGTGTACGGGGCTGTAGCCAGAATGGCCAAAGCACAATGGGGGCTGAACTCGGACATAGTCAGGACCATCTATACTGCTGTGGTTGAGCCCACGGTCCTGTATGCGGCCGGTGCTTGGGGGGTTGTCCTTGACCGGGTTTTTATCAGGAAGAAATTGGAGAGACTGACGCGCATGTTTGCGATTAAAATTGCTAAAGCCCACAGGACGGTTTCGTTTACTTCTGGTGTCCTGTTGGCGGGAATACTTCCGTTACAGCTTAGAGCTAAGGAGAACCGTAAGCTATATGAAATAAAGAGAGGAAGGCCCCTAGAGGGGTTCTTGGATGGACACTTGCAGCTGAAGAGAGGCCCGGTGGATATGCTGCATCCTGCGGATCGGTGCTATTACCATTTTGGTTTTGCCAATACCCAGGAGGAAGCTGACACTTTTGGAAGAGATCTAACTTCTGTATTTACTGACGGCAGCAAGATCGAGGGCAAGGTTGGTGGTGCCATCTCGGTCTGGAAGAACGGTACGGAGATACATAGTGGGGGGTTTAGCCTAGAACCATATGGAACTGTCTTTCAGGCCGAGATGATTGCTATTTACAAGGCTGTCAGTTATGCTTTGGAGGTGGGCGAAGATATTTGTATTTTTAGCGACTCCCGTTCGTCATTGCAGTCTATTGAGTCCCCAAATACTTTGAATCCCATTGCTGGGGAAGTGCAGAGGAAGTTGAGAGAGGCCAGTGAGGTTGGAGTTACGGTTAAAATCTGTTGGGTTAGAGCGCACGTGGGGATTGTTGGGAACGAGAGGGCGGATGAGCATGCGAAGGCTGCTGCCTTGCAGGGAGTGGGGAGTCCAGCGTATGACCGTTTTCCACTGTCCTTCGTGAAGCGGACCATCAGAGCTCAAACTATAAATGAATGGCAATCCATGTATACTGGGGCTGCGACTGGTGCCGGTACGAAGTTGTTCTTCAAGGATGTCAGGGTGGCGAAGAAGATTTTGAAGGGGTTGCGCTTTACCAACATAATGGCTCAAGTTTTTACTGGTCACGGGGGTCTCAGACAGTACCTTCATAGGTTTAAGCTTGCTCCATCTCCGTTTTGCGACTGTGATGGGGAATCTGTGGAAACTGTTGATCATGTGCTGGCTGTGTGCCCCAGATTTGCTGTGGAAAGGTTTGATTGCAGTTGCAGGACGGGTGTGGATATTGGTTTGGATACTCTGGGGGTATTGTTAGGGGATAGCCGCTTTAAAGAAATTGTTTTGAGGTATATGTGTTCAATTATGAGAAAAGTTGCGATTGCAAACGGTTCTAACATGAGGCTCACTGATTGATTATATTATTTGGATTATTGTTATGTGCCCTGTTCTTTTGGGTTTTTGTTTTAAGATTTTGGACATGTTATTGTTAATTTTGACCTTTTTGCTCGATTTTTGCTGTAATTTTATTCATTGACATATGTTGAATTTATTATTATGGGAATTGGTTTCTGACTGGTAGGTAGTTTTTTGGGTTTTTTGGGTTTGAAATTTTGACTTTATGTATTTTTAACTGCCAAAGCTATTTTAAATTTATAGTCTGGTTTAATTTCTAATTTTTAATTTTTAATTTGATTTATTTTGTACTAATCTTTGACGTAATTGGCCTTTTCCATTAGTTTTAGCTTTTTGGACATTTTATTTTATAGCCTTTTTGCACTAAGATAGTTACTTAATTTAGCTTTGTATTCTGAGTTCTGTATTTAATCGAACTGTTTTTTGTTGTGTTTTATGAAATTTATGTAAGTTTCGTGGCTGGTTAGTCCGTCCTATTAAAGGAAAAGAAAGAGGAAAAGATAAAATAATAAGAAAAAGAAAAAGAATAATAATAATGATGAAGTTAAAAAGAAAGTAAAAAGATTAAGAAAAAGTAGCAAAAAGAGTTGGTGCTGCAAAAAGATGGCGGTTCTGATTGGTGGCGGAACTATTTAACTTTTTAGTCTAAATTTTGTCTTTTTTCACTAATGTTTCGCGTCGACCGTCACTTAGGTTTAAGATTTTTGTATTGTGTTGTATTGTATTGTATTTTTTATTTTTAATTGTATTGTTGGATTTGATGTATGTTTTTTGGTCACGATTTCGTCCTCTTTTTATTTATTGATCGGAGGACGAAATCATGACACTTTTTGGTATAAATTTTTAAAGATTTAATGATAAAATAAAAGTTTTAAAACACAGAATATTAAGTATCTGTGGTAAATTATAGTGGTTGTAAGACCTGTGGCCGGGTTTTTTAGTCCGTGCGAGTCGGACACTGTCTGGGTGTCCCCCCCATTCGTCCGCAGGGATTTTTCCCGACCACAGGCCCTCTTCCAGGCAATAAAAAAAAAAAAAAAAAAAAAAAAAAAAAAAACCTAACCTAACCTAACCTAACCTAACCTAACCTAACCTAACCTAACCTAACCTAACCTAACCTAACCTAACCTAACCTAACCTAACCTAACCTAACCTAACCTAACCTAACCTAACCTAACCTAACCTAACCTAACCTAACCTAACCTAACCTAACCTAACCTAACCTAACCTAACCTAACCTAACCTAACCTAACCTAACCTAACCTAACCTAACCTAACCTAACCTAACCTAACCTAACCTAACCTAACCTAACCTAACCTAACCTAACCTAACCTAACCTAACCTAACCTAACCTAACCTAACCTAACCTAACCTAACCTAACCTAACCTAACCTAACCTAACCTAACCTAACCTAACCTAACCTAACCTAACCTAACCTAACCTAACCTAACCTAACCTAACCTAACCTAACCTAACCTAACCTAACCTAACCTAACCTAACCTAACCTAACCTAACCTAACCTAACCTAACCTTTTTTTTTTTTTTTTTTTTTTTTTTTTTTTTTTTTTTTTTTTTTTTTTTTTTTTTTTTTTTTTTGGTGTGGAAAATGCACCTTATGCATCGTCTCCGTTCGGGGAAACGGAGGTATGTGGGGCTCTCCCCAAAGGGCCTACCCACTAAAAACCACACGGATTCCCTCGTCTGCCATTGTGAACGCCACGGGAGCAAAATGTGTCACCGCAACGCCCACTGGCCGCCCCGGGATGGGGCTCCTCTGTCGACACCGTGCAATGCGGGTTCGGCACTCCCCGGCCTCCCCCGCTGGTGAAGGATTGTTTAAAGAGGTTTACTCCTCGTGGCTTCCGCAGATGCCCACGTTCCCGGCAAGCCGGGGTTACGTGCCCTCACGTTAGCTTCCGCGCCCTCATGTCCTGCTCTGAAAGCAGAGCAGTACCGAGGGCACGGTCGCTTCCGCCCACCAGGCTCCCCCTCGCCTTTCCCTGTCCGCCGTGGCAGAGCAGGTACTCAGTTCGGGTTCGCCGACGTCAAAGGCACCCGCCCAAGGGCGGGGCGCCGTCCTCAAAAGCGGACCCACTAATGGGCCCGCTACCCTCCCCCCCAGTGTGTCAGCAGACCCCCACAGGCCATGGGCCCAACCGCTACTCTTCTCCCCCTTAACCACCAGGGTTAACAGGGGAGAACCGCAACGGTCGTGCAGCCCAGACGATAACCTGAACTATCGCCCGGGCACATGTGGAAATTGCCGACCCCCTCCCCCCTAGTGTGTCAGTAAACCCCCACAGGCCATGGGCCCAACCGCTACTCTTCTCCCCCTTAACCACCAGGGTTAACAGGGGAGAACCGTAACGGTCGTGCAGCCTAGACGGTAGTAGGTACCACTACTTCCGCCCGGGCACATGTGGAAGTTACCGACCCCCTCCCCCCCAGTCAGTCAGTCAATCCCCACAGGCCATGGGCCCAACTGCTACTCTTCTCCCCCTTAACCCTAGTGTCCAGGATTAAAAGGGGAGAACCGTAGCAGTCGTGCAGTCCAGACCATGCATGCGGACCATACATGGCCCGGGCACATGTGGAGATTGCTGACCTAACCTAACCTAACCTAACCTAACCTAACCTAACCTAACCTAACCTAACCTAACCTAACCTAACCTAACCTAACCTAACCTAACCTAACCTAACCTAACCTAACCTAACCTAACCTAACCTAACCTAACCTAACCTAACCTAACCTAACCTAACCTAACCTAACCTAACCTAACCTAACCTAACCTAACCTAACCTAACCTAACCTTTTTTTTTTTTTTTTTTTTTTTTTTTTTTTTTTTTTTTTTTTTTTTTTTTTTTGTTCACGGAGTGGAAACACATTACGTGTACCCCCGGGCCCGGGGAGACCCGGTTTAGGTTATGTGGGGCTCTCTCTCCGGTCCTCTTCTCCTAACGAGAAGGGGACAGGAGAGCATACCCACTAAAACCACTCCGACGCTGACCCTCTTGCCGAGGTTGGTAGGCGCCGTGGGATCCCAAGGATTTCACCAGAACGACGCCACCCGGCCGCCCCGGCTTACGCCAGGGCTACCCGCGCCAAAGGAGGGAGGAGTTGCAGCGTTTCAACCCCTTCCCCAGACATGTAGGACCGTGCAATGCGGACAAGGGATCCCCGTCCCTCGCCCGCTGGTCCTACTGGGGGATATGACGGGCGGCAAATCGCCTCCGCCTTACCCCCCTCCGTCTGCGCCGGAACTGGGGCGCGAGGGCATCGTCCTCGCGCTCCCGCTCCGCGGCCTCCTTTTGCGAGATGACCGTCTCGCAAAAGGAGGCGACCGCCTGCCAGGCCTCTTCGCTCTCTAGCATGGCCGAAACGACGCTAGAGAGCGAGAGATCGCTCCTGCCTATCGCCGCCACGAGCGCTTGGCGCTCCGGGTCCCAGGCACTACACACCTCCAGTGTGTGTTGGGCGGTGTCGTCATCGTCGCCGCAATGGTGGCACGTCGCAGAGGACTCCCTTCCAATGCGGTGCAGATAATGACCGAAACAACCATGTCCGGTCATTACCTGCACCATCCGAAACGTAAGGGCGCCAAACGCCCTCTCGATCCACTGGTCGAGCGACGGGAGGAGTGCGGCTATGGTGCGCGTTCCATAGCGGCTGTCCTCCAGGTCGCTCTTCCAGCGATCCCTCATGCGACGCTCCACCATCCGGCGAGCATAGGCTAGTTCTCGGGGAGCCGGCGTGTCCCCTCTTCGCTGGGCCTCCCTCCGGGACCAGTAGGTCTCGGACACCGTCTGGGCGTCGACGTCCCATGGCGGTGTACCTGCGAGGGCGCAGGCCGCCATATGCGCCACCGTTACGTATGCCCTGATCAGCCTTAAGGCGCATACTCTCTGCGGCCGACGGAGCAGGGCTTTGTTGCGTTCCGTCAGCCGGCTCGCCCATATTGGTGCGCCGTAGAGCGCCATGCTCCGCACGACGCCGGCAAAAAGGCGCCGCACAGCACCTCTGGGGCCCCCCACGTTGGGCAATAGTTTGCCGAGCGCCGACGCGGCACCCGCCAGCCGGGGAGCAAGTCGGGTGAAATGCTCCCCGAAATCCCACTTTCTGTCCAGGACAAGGCCAAGATACTTGATATTGGCCTTGACCCGGACAGATTCCCCCCCAATTACGACCGCGGTATTCGTCGGCACTCGCCAGCCACGCCCTCCAAGGACCATCGCCTCCGTCTTCGAAACCGCCACCTCCAGCCCCAGCATGCGGATGCGGTCGACCACCAATTCGGCCGCAACCGCTGCCCTGCGAAGGGCCTCCCGCAGTTCGCTTCCCCGCACAACCACCAGCGTGTCATCGGCATAGCAGATGGTGGCCATGCGGGGGAGCTGGACCCCTCTTATGGCCCAGTCGAAGCCGAGGTTCCACAAGAGAGGCCCCAGAACTGACCCCTGCGGAACCCCGCAACACATAGGCCTAGCCGTGTGCTGCCCCTCGCGATCGTAGAGCACTACCCTTTCCTCAAGGTAGTGCCCTACGATCCTCTGCAAATACTGCGGTATCTGGTGATACCGCAGAGCCTCCTTGATGACGGAGTAGGGGAGAGTGCCGAACGCGTTTGCTATGTCCAGGGACACCGCTACTACACCCTCCCCTCTGCCGGCCGCAAGGTCGTTGTACTCCTTGAGGGCCTGGATCGCGTCTATGGTGCCCCTTCCGGCCCGGAACCCAAACTGGCGCTCTGAAATGTTGGGGCCCACATCTTGTAGGTGCCGGATGATCCGGGAAGCTATCACCCTCTCGAACATCTTCCCGGAAACATCCAGCAGCACCAAAGGCCGGTGGCCAGAAGGGGAGTCTGCCGGGCGGCCCTCCTTGCGCAACAGACAAAGGCGTCCCTCCTTCCACACCCTGGGGAAGCATCCTGTCTCAAGGCACTCATCTAGGAGGTCCTTGAGACGCTCCCCCAGGTGCTCCAGGGCTAGCGGGATCACCCTTGCCGGGACGCCGTCCGGGCCCGGGGCCTTCTTGTTGCCTCGTAGGCGGTCCACCATGGCAACCATCTCGTCCTCGGTAATGCCGGGGACGGGGTCGTCGGGTTCGTTTTGCTCCTCCGAGGGGGCCGACATCCTCGGGGGAGCAAAAACTGGCGCTGGCGGGAATAGGGCCTCCACCACTCTGTCTAGGAGTTCCGGCTCCATGGAATCCATGGGGGGGGCGCGCTTGATTTTATTTCTGACCATTTTATATGGTCTCCCCCATGGATCAACCTAACCTAACCTAACCTAACCTAACCTAACCTAACCTAACCTAACCTAACCTAACCTAACCTAACCTAACCTAACCTAACCTAACCTAACCTAACCTAACCTAACCTAACCTAACCTAACCTAACCTAACCTAACCTAACCTAACCTAACCTAACCTAACCTAACCTAACCTAACCTAACCTAACCTAACCTAACCTAACCTAACCTAACCTAACCTTTTTTTTTTTTTTTTTTTGGTGTGGAAAATGCACCTTATGCATCGTCTCCGTTCGGGGAAACGGAGGTATGTGGGGCTCTCCCCAAGGGGGCCTACCCACTAAAAACCACACGGATTCCCTCGTTTGCCATTGTGAACGCCACGGGAGCAAAATGTGTCACCGCAACGCCCACTGGCCGCCCCGGGATGGGGCTCCTCTGTCGACACCGTGCAATGCGGGCTCAGCACTCCCCGACCTCCCCCGCTGGTGAAGGATTGTTTAAAGAGGTTTACTCCTCGTGGCTTCCGCAGATGCCCACGTTCCCGGCAAGCCGGGGTTACGTGCCCTCACGTTAGCTTCCGCGCCCTCATGTACTGCTCTGAAAGCAGAGCGGTACCGAGGGCACGGTCGCTTCCGCCCACCAGGCTCCCCCTCGCCTTTCCCTGTCCGCCGTGGCAGAGCAGGTACTCAGTTCGGGTTCGCCGACGTCAAAGGCGCCCGCCCAAGGGCGGGGCGCCGTCCTCAAAAGCGGACCCACTAATGGGCCCGCTACCCTCCCCCCCAGTGTGTCAGCAGACCCCCACAGGCCATGGGCCCAACCGCTACTCTTCTCCCCCTTAACCACCAGGGTTAACAGGGGAGAACCGTAACGGTCGTGCAGCCCAGACGATAACCTGAACTATCGCCCGGGCACATGTGGAAATTGCCGACCCCCTCCCCCCCAGTGTGTCAGTAAACCCCCACAGGCCATGGGCCCAACCGCTACTCTTCTCCCCCTTAACCACCAGGGTTAACAGGGGAGAACCGTAACGGTCGTGCAGCCTAGACGGTAGTAGGTACCACTACTTCCGCCCGGGCACATGTGGAAGTTACCGACCCCCTCCCCCCCAGTCAGTCAGTCAATCCCCACAGGCCATGGGCCCAACTGCTACTCTTCTCCCCCTTAACCCTAGTGTCCAGGATTAAAAGGGGAGAACCGTAGCAGTCGTGCAGTCCAGACCATGCATGCGGACCATACATGGCCCGGGCACATGTGGAGATTGCTGACCCCCACCCCCCCAGTCGGATATTAGCCAACGGTTAACTAAATCCCCGAAGGAGTTAATTAACCGTTGTTGCCCAGGGTGCACCGTCCCAGGCGTTACCCTTCCCCACCCCATGAGGCCTACGCCTCGGATAGAAGGGAGTGGTAACGCCCGGGCACTCGAGGAGGTTTCCGACATCGCACCCCAACCTAACCTAACCTAACCTAACCTAACCTAACCTTTTTTTTTTTTTTTTTTTTTTTTTTTTTTTTTTTTTTTTTTTTTTTTGACGGTGGGAAAATGCGTTACGCATACGACCGCGCCGTGGGGACGGCGCGGAAGTTATGTGGGACTCACCTCCCCCGTAACCTCCTTCCCTAATGGAAGGAGGGGGGGAGGCATACCCACTAAAAACCCACCGGTATTCCCTCTCTTGCCATTTGCGGATGCCATGGGAGAGTTTGGAGTCACCACAGCATCCGCTGGCCGCCCCAGCCTATGCCGGAGCTCCCGCGCCAAGAGAGGGGGGACCGGAATACTTGGTCCCCCCCCTAGACGTGTGGGCTGTTACGGCCGACAGAGGATCCCCATCCCCCGTCGGCTAGCACCACTAGGGAAGGTTGGCGGCGAACTGTCGCCGCCTCCTTCCCGTCCGTCTGCGCCGGAGCGGGTTCGCGAGGGGATCATTCTCGCGTTCCCGCTCCCTCTCCTCCTTCTGCGACATTACGTCGTCGCAGAAGGAGGTGACGGCCTCCCAGGACGTCTCGCTCTCCAGCATTGCGCGTACAACGCTGGGGAGCGAGAGGTCGCCGCCAATCGTCGCCGCCAGTGTGCGGCGCCGCTCAGCCCATGCGCTGCACACCTCCAAGGTGTGCTGGGCTGTGTCCTCGGCGGCGCCGCACTCGTGGCACGACGCCGTCTCCTCCCTACCCGCCACCCTGTGCAGGTACCGCCCGAAGCAACCATGCCCGGACAGCACCTGCACCAGGTGGAAAGTCAGGGACCCGTGATCCCTCCAACCTAACCTAACCTAACCTAACCTAACCTAACCTAACCTAACCTAACCTAACCTAACCTAACCTAACCTAACCTAACCTAACCTAACCTAACCTAACCTAACCTAACCTAACCTAACCTAACCTAACCTAACCTAACCTAACCTAACCTAACCTAACCTAACCTAACCTAACCTAACCTAACCTAACCTAACCTAACCTAACCTAACCTTTTTTTTTTTTTTTTTTTTTTTTTTGTTCACGGAGTGGAAACACATTACGTGTACCCCCGGGCTCGGGGAGACCCGGTTTAGGTTATGTGGGGCTCTCTCTCCGGTCCTCTTCTCCTAACGAGAAGGGGACAGGAGAGCATACCCACTAAAACCACTCCGACGCTGACCCTCTTGCCGAGGTTGGTAGGCGCCGTGGGATCCCAAGGATTTCACCAGAACGACGCCACCCGGCCGCCCCGGCTTACGCCAGGGCTACCCGCGCCAAAGGAGGGAGGAGTTGCAGCGTTTCAACCCCTTCCCCAGACATGTAGGACCGTGCAATGCGGACAAGGGATCCCCGTCCCTCGCCCGCTGGTCCTACTGGGGGATATGACGGGCGGCAAATCGCCTCCGCCTTACCCCCCTCCGTCTGCGCCGGAATTGGGGCGCGAGGGCATCGTCCTCGCGCTCCCGCTCCGCGGCCTCCTTTTGCGAGATGACCGTCTCGCAAAAGGAGGCGACCGCCTGCCAGGCCTCTTCGCTCTCTAGCATGGCCGAAACGACGCTAGAGAGCGAGAGATCGCTCCTGCCTATCGCCGCCACGAGCGCTTGGCGCTCCGGGTCCCAAGCACTACACACCTCCAGTGTGTGTTGGGCGGTGTCGTCATCGTCGCCGCAATGGTGGCACGTCGCAGAGGACTCCCTTCCAATGCGGTGCAGATAATGACCGAAACAACCATGTCCGGTCATTACCTGCACCATCCGAAACGTAAGGGCGCCAAACGCCCTCTCGATCCACTGGTCGAGCGACGGGAGGAGTGCGGCTATGGTGCGCGTTCCATAGCGGCTGTCCTCCAGGTCGCTCTTCCAGCGATCCCTCATGCGACGCTCCACCATCCGGCGAGCATAGGCTAGCTCTCTGGGTGCCGGCGTGTCCCCTCTTAGCTGGGCCTCCCTACGGGACCAGTAGGTCTCGGACACCGTCTGGGCGTCGATGTCCCATGGCGGTGTACCTGCGAGGGCGCAGGCCGCCATATGCGCCACCGTGACGTATGCCCTTATCACCCTTATCGCGCATACCCTCTGTGGCCGACGGAGCAGGGCCTTGTTTCGCTCCGTCAGCCGACTCGCCCATATCGGCGCTCCATAGAGCGCCATACTGCGTACCACGCCGGCAAAGAGCCGGCGCACGGCACCTCTGGGGCCTCCCACGTTGGGCAACAATTTGCCAAGGGCCGACGCGGCACCCACCAGCCGGGGAGCAAGTCGGGTAAAATGCTCCCCGAAATCCCACTTTCTGTCCAGGACAAGGCCAAGATACTTAATATTGGCCCTGACCTGGACAGATTCCCCCCCGATGCGGACTATGGTGCCCGCCGGCACCCGCCAACCAGGCCCTCCGAACACCACTGCCTCGGTTTTCGCCACCGCCACCTTCAGCCCTAACATGCGGATGCGGTCGACCATCAGTTCGGCCGCAACCGCTGCCCTGCGAAGGGCCTCCCGCAGTTCGCTTCCCCGCACAACCACCAGCGTGTCATCGGCATAGCAGATGGTGGCCATGCGGGGAAGCTGAACCCCTCTTATGGCCCAGTCAAAACCGAGGTTCCATAAGAGGGGCCCCAAAACTGACCCCTGTGGCACCCCGCAACCCATGGGCCTGGCCATGTGCTGTCCCTCGCGATCGTAGAGCACTACCCTTTCCTCAAGGTAGTGCCCTACGATCCTCTGCAGATACTGCGGTATCTGATGGTACTGCAGAGCCTCTTTTATGACGCTGTAGGGGAGGGTGCCGAACGCATTGGCGATGTCCAGGGACACCGCCACCACCCCCTCCCCTCTACCTGCCGCAAGGTCATTAAAGGACTTTAGGGCCTGGATGGCATCCAGAGTGCCCCTTCCGGCCCGGAACCCAAACTGACGCTCTGATATGTTTGGGCCAACATCGTGTAAATGCCGGATGATCCGGGAAGCTATCACCCTCTCGAACATCTTCCCGGAAACATCCAGCAGCACCAGTGGCCTGTGGCCAGAAGGAGAGTCAGCTGGGCGGCCCTCCTTTCGCAAAAGGCAAAGGCGTCCCTCCTTCCACACCCTGGGGAAGCATCCTGTCTCAAGGCACTCATCAAGGAGGTCCTTGAGACGCTCCCCCAGGTGCTCCAGGGCTAGCGGGATCACCCTTGCCGGGACGCCATCCGGGCCCGGAGCCTTCTTATTGCCTCGTAGGCGGTCCACCATGGCCACCATCTCGTCCTCGGTAATGCCGGGGACAGGGTCATCGGGCTCGTTTTGCTCCTCCGAGGGGGCCGACATCCTCGGGGGAGCAAAAACTGGCGCCGGCGGGAATAGGGCCTCCACCACTCTGTCTAGGAGCTCCGGCTCCATGGAATCCATAGGGGGGGCGCGCTTCATCTTGTTTCTGACCATTTTGTATGGTCTCCCCCATGGATCCCTGTTAAGGGTCGCCAGGAACTCCTCGTGTGCCGCATCCTTTGCCCTGATGATGGCCAGTTGGAGGGCCTCTTTGGCCTCCTTTAGGGCCCTATGAGCGAGCTCCTCCTCTTCTGCGGTGTGCGACCGCCTCCGCCTGCAACGCGTGTAGGCACGGCGTGCACTGTTGCTGGTGAGCCGGAGAGCCGCGATCTCCTCCGACCACCAGTACACGCTTTGCCTCGCAGGAAACCTCCTCACCCGAGGCATCGCCGCGTCGCACACCGCAGTTAACGACTCGCGGAATCGTGCCGCCTTGATTTCGGCCCCCGCAGTTGCTGGTGGGGGATCACACCACGCTTCGATAATGGCGGCTTCTTCCGCCGCGGCCGGGTCGAAGTGAGTGATGGCCCACCGCGGGAATCTTAAGCCGGCACCTCTCCGTCTGGGCGGCTGTGGCACTGGTGGTGAGGTGGACACCCCCATCCGAATGTAGAGGTGGTCGGAGAGGGTTTCCACCTCCTCCAGGACCCTCCAGTCCATGACACGTGCGGCTAGGGCAGGGGTCGCAAACGTAACGTCCACGATGGAGCCCCCCTGCCTGCGCACGCACGTGTTGGCGACGCCTTGGTTCACCACTTGGAAACCAGTGGCTATGGCCCAGTCTCGGAGTGCTGCTCCTTTGGGGTCGGTGATTGGGGAGCCCCACGCCGCGCTCTTTGCGTTGAGGTCCCCCATCACCATTATTTGCGCCGGGGCACACCTCCCGGCGACTCTACCCAGCCCCTCTAAATAGCTCTCGAAGTCGGAGAGCGGCCGGTTGGGGGAGAAGTAAACCGCTATGATCGCGGTTCTCCCCCATTTGACGGCCACATATCCTGGGCCGTCCTCCGACTTCGTGAGGGGAGGAAAGTCCCCCGCAGCCGGCACAACGACCGCAACCCCGCCGTCTGTCGCCCCGGCCCAGTTTAACTGGGGGGGGACGAGGTACGGCTCGGCGACCACGGCAAGGGCCAACCCCCACTCCGCCATGACCTGCATAAGCAGGTCTTGGGCGCGGGCGGAGTGATTGAGGTTGCACTGTAGGATCTCTAAATGTCGGTGTGCTGACATTTAGAGATCCATGTTGCGTCCACCACTTTGCCCTTGGGCGGTCGCCTGGTTTCCGGTTGGCCCCTGTAGGTCATTACGGCCCTTTGTTTGGGGAGGCGCACACGCCCTTCCACCCATCACGTGCCCCGCTGGGCGCTTCGCGGAGTGGCACACACTGCAGAAGGGGTCCGCCTCGCATTCGCCGGCTTTGTGCCCCGGCCTGGAGCAGCGGTAACACATGTCCCCCCTATCCACCGCAGATGGACAAAGCGCCCGAGTGTGCCCTGTCCCCAGGCAACGGTAGCACCGCATGGGTTGGGGCTCCAGAGCCTTAACTTGTGCGGCCGACCAACCCATCAGTAGTCTGCCCCCCTTGATGAGGGCATTGGCGGCAGTCACCGGGCATCTCACCAACGCCGTCCCTGTCCCATTATTTAGGAGTCTGATTGGGCTAACCTTCACCTGTTCAACCGCACAGCCACCCTTAAGGACCACTGCCGTCCTGACGTCCTCCGGCGTTACCGACTCGTCAAAGCCGGTAACCCGGAGATCAGCCGTCTTAACTGGCCGATGGACAGTGGCCACGTCCCCTATCAGCCCCTCAATTTTATGGGCCAGGTCATCGGCGAGACGGCCGCTGCTGGCCCCCGGAACCTCAATAAGTCGGGCCCCGGTGGCCGACTTCCGGACCCTCACGCTCTCGATCCCCACGTCCGCCAGTTTAAGCGATGTGGTGACCTTCTGCAGTGCGGCCAAGTAGGTCACGTTGGCCTCCGGCTTCAGGGTCACCACAACCGCTGAACTCTTGGGGGTCGGTAGCGCTTTGGCCGGGGCTGCTTTTTTCGGCTTGGCAGCTTGGGGTTGGGGTTGGGCGGGTTTCCTGCCTTTTGCCCCCCTCTTTACCACCTCTGTCCACGACTCAGTGGTCACCGCCGGTTGTGACTTGGGCTCCTCTTGCTGGCCTTTAGGCCTGGCACCAGCCTGCGCCCTCGGCTGTGCTTGTGGTTGCCTTTGTGGCCGCTCTGTCCGCTCTTCCCTCTGTGTTTTGGCTCGCTCTTGCGCAAGCTCGGGCTGGCTGGAGGAACGATTGCCTGCCCTCCCTTTATTGCGCCCTTGCTGAGGGGCGGCCGCCAGAGGCCTGGTTGCCCTGTCAGCAGCCAGCGGTGGCCGCATGATGGGCTCTGGGGGGAGGCGCTTTTCCAGGGCCTCCAGTCTCGCATTGAGCATATTGCCCAGGCTCATAAAGAGCTCCCGGCTGTGGAGCTCCAGGCACTCTTGCAGGCCTTCAGGGAGACCCTGCTGCGTAATTCGCCGGGGGGCCTCGGGGGCTCGCTCTGCGAAGGCCGTGCGCAGCGCCTTTGTTTCTGCCGCCAAGAGAGCGAGTTGCTCCCGCATCCGCTTGTTGTCGGCCTTAAGCCTGCGGATTTCTTCGCTCTCTCGGCGGTTCTCCAGGAAGTCCATGGCCTCCAGAATTTCGCGGCAAGAGGAGTTTATCTTCCCCTTGACCACGCCATTGAGGTTGCTGGACTTGGCAGCCTCCGCCAGGACCACACGTGCCGCTTTCCGTGTGCTCTCTACTACTCCGATCTCATCGGCTGTCAGCTGCCCGTCTGTTGCAGCTGGAGTTGCCGCGCTGGCAGTTTCCGGCCTGCTATCAGCCGACTGGTTCGGCGTATGATACGGCCTTTCCGCCTCGCCCTCGTCGTCGGACACGTTCGCTATCGTTACCGCCTTAGGGGTTGGGGAACGATCTCTCCTGTTTCCCTGCGAGCGGGAGCGCAGAGCAGGGAAGTTAAGGCGGTACGTCGCCCTTATTTTTTCCACCTTGGACAGGGGCTCGGAGTCGTCATCCCCGACCGAGCTTCTCAGTTTCGCCTTGGCGGCGGACAAGCCGACGTATGCGCCCATGCTTTTAGGGGCGCGCCCGCGCCCAGAAGTCCCAACCTTGGGGTTGGATGTGGGCCCGTCCCCTCCGTCGCTCTCGGCCTCGCCTACGACAGCCCTCTTGTTGGGTCCGGAGACCATATCCATCCGTTCCCCCGATGGGGAAACCCCGGCACTTTTTTCCGCCATAATTCGGTGGTTTTAACCCTCTTAAATCACCCTTCAGTGATTGCGCCACGCAAAAACCCAAAATTTTCCATATACTGTTTGGAAATGTCGATTAAAATCAATATCTCCAAAACAGTAATAGCCACCTCTACAATGTAACAGCCAAAAGATAGAGCTTTAAAAGCTCTATTTACCACCACCTCTATCAGATTTTTCGGTTGGGAAACAAAAATTTCCCAGCCGAAAAACCCAAAATTTGCCGAAATTTGTATGGAAATATCGATAAAAATCAATATTTCCAAAACGGTAAGTTCCACCACAATGCTATTCAAGCCAAAAGATAGAGCTTTAAAAGCTCTATTCACCGACACCTTGACCAGATTTTTCGGTTGAGAAACAAAAATTCCCCAGCCGAAAAACCCGAATGTCGATCAAAAAATTACGCCGATCGGCGTAATTTTTTGTAAAATCCGTAACTCCCAAACTATGAGAGTTACGCCACCAAAACTCAAGTCGGAAATAGGGCGAATGAACGACCCTATCTCCTCACACAAACAGAAAATTTTTATGAATAACCCACGAGGAGTTATTCACAAAAATATCCGTTGCTCGTCGAAAAATTTCAGGCGCTGCTATTAAGTTTAGCAGGCGCCTGAGAATTTTTCGACAAGTGCTGCCAGGAAACCGCCTGAATTGGGTCCTTTTTGACGATGCCAAAAGTTAGAGCTGCCCCAGCACTACCCACAACCAAAATTTGGTGGGGGTAGCTAAACGGGTATAGCCGTAACAATACGTCAAAAAGTTGCCAATTTTAACAAAACCAATCAAAAAGCTGAACAGAAAACCGTAAAAAACAAGCCAAGGTAACGAGAAAAGGTAGAGTCGAGTCAGGGAAACAAGCAGGGGGGTCAAAACAAGTCTCTATGCCAAATCTCGTGAAAAACCGTCAAGCAAGGAAGATTTTCTTACTTAAGCAAGGAAGATTTTCTTACTTAAGCAAGGAAGATTTTCTTACTTAGCAAGGAAGATTTTCTTACTTAAGCAAGGAAGATTTTCTTACTTAAGCAAGGAAGATTTTCTTACTTAGCAAGGAAGATTTTCTTACTTAAGCAAGGAAGATTTTCTTACTTAAGCAAGGAAGATTTTCTTACTTAAGCAAGGAAGATTTTCTTACTTAAGCAAGGAAGATTTTCTTACTTAAGCAAGGAAGATTTTCTTACTTAAGCAAGGAAGATTTTCTTACTTAAGCAAGGAAGATTTTCTTACTTAAGCAAGGAAGATTTTCTTACTTAAGCAAGGAAGATTTTCTTACTTAAGCAAGGAAGATTTTCTTACTTAAGCAAGGAAGATTTTCTTACTTAAGCAAGGAAGATTTTCTTACTTAAGCAAGGAAGATTTTCTTACTTAAGCAAGGAAGATTTTCTTACTTAAGCAAGGAAGATTTTCTTACTTAGCAAGGAAGATTTTCTTACTTAAGCAAGGAAGATTTTCTTACTTAAGCAAGGAAGATTTTCTTACTTAAGCAAGGAAGATTTTCTTACTTAAGCAAGGAAGATTTTCTTACTTAGCAAGGAAGATTTTCTTACTTAAGCAAGGAAGATTTTCTTACTTAAGCAAGGAAGATTTTCTTACTTAAGCAAGGAAGATTTTCTTACTTAAGCAAGGAAGATTTTCTTACTTACAGCAAGGAAGATTTTCTTACTTAAGCAAGGAAGATTTTCTTACTTAAGGAAGATTTTCTTACTTAAGGAAGATTTTCTTACTTAAGGAAGATTTTCTTACTTAAGGAAGATTTTCTTACTTAAGGAAGATTTTCTTACTTAACCTAACCTAACCTAACCTAACCTAACCTAACCTAACCTAACCTAACCTAACCTAACCTAACCTAACCTAACCTAACCTAACCTAACCTAACCTAACCTAACCTAACCTAACCTTTTTTTTTTTTTTTTTTTTTTTTTGGTGTGGAAAATGCACCTTATGCATCGTCTCCGTTCGGGGAAACGGAGGTATGTGGGGCTCTCCCCAAGGGGCCTACCCACTAAAAACCACACGGATTCCCTCGTCTGCCATTGTGAACGCCACGGGAGCAAAATGTGTCACCGCAACGCCCACTGGCCGCCCCGGGATGGGGCTCCTCTGTCGACACCGTGCAATGCGGGCTCGGCACTCCCCGGCCTCCCCCGCTGGTGAAGGATTGTTTAAAGAGGTTTACTCCTCGTGGCTTCCGCAGACGCCCACGTTCCCGGCAAGCCGGGTTTACGTGCCCTCACGTAAGCTCCCGCGCCCTCATGTCCTGCTCTGAAAGCAGAGCGGTACCGAGGGTACGGTTGCTTCCGTCCTGAGGCTCCCCCTCACGTTTCCCTGCTCGGGCCACAGAGAAGGTACTAGGTTCAGGCTCACCTCCTTCCTTCCGTCCCTCTCTAAATCCCAAAACTAACCCTCCCCATTAGGCGTTTGGCACCTCCAGGCAGGTTGCAGAGCCTTGAACCGTTCGGTAGCCCAGGCCGTGTGGCGAGTACGGCGGGGCTAGGTACTAGGAACAAGGTTGCAGAGCCTACACTGTTAGCAACCGAACGCCTGTCCCTCCTATGCTTTCCCTCCCCATATAGGGCGTAAGTCACATCCAGGCCTGTTGCAGAGCCCTGACACCTTTCGCATAGCCCAGGCCGTGTGACCAGCACGGCGGGGCTACTTACTCAGTGCAGGGATGCAGAGCAGCTTCCCGTCAGCTACCTTACGCCCGTCCTCACAGAATATATACATATGATACATACGTGGCCCATATAATACACATATAGATATCCCTCCCAAGACATACCACTACAGGCCAGCGGCCCGAGCGCTACTCTTCCCCCTTTGTAGGCCCTCTGCCAGGGGGGAACCGTAACGCTCATGCAGCCCAAAAGCTACCTTTCCCGGGGGCGGGAAAGGTAAATTTTAAGCGCACGTAGCAGTAGTCGTCCCTCTATACCCCATCCCCCCAGTCGGATATTAGCCACCGGTAAGATAATGTACAAATACATTAGCTTACCGTTGTTGCCCAGGGTGCACCGTCCCAGGCGTTACCCTTCCCCACCCCATGAGGCCTACGCCTCGGATAGAAGGGAGTGGTAACGCCCGGGCACTCGAGGAGGTTTCCGACACCGCACCCCAACCTAACCTAACCTAACCTAACCTAACCTAACCTAACCTAACCTAACCTAACCTAACCTAACCTAACCTAACCTAACCTAACCTAACCTAACCTAACCTAACCTAACCTAACCTAACCTAACCTAACCTAACCTAACCTAACCTTTTTTTTTTTTTTTTTTTTTTTTTTTTTTTTGTTCACGGAGTGGAAACACGTTACGTGTACCCCCGGGCCCGGGGAGACCCGGTTTAGGTTATGTGGGGCTCTCTCTCCGGTCCTCTTCTCCTAATGAGAAGGGGACAGGAGAGCATACCCACTAAAACCACTCCGACGCTGACCCTCTTGCCGAGGTTGGTAGGCGCCGTGGGATCCCTAGGATTTCACCAAGACGACGCCTCCCGGCCGCCCCAGCTTACGCCGGGGCTACCCGCGCCAAAGGAGGGAGGAGTTGCAGCGTTTCAACTCCTCCCCCAGACATGCAGGACCGTGCAATGCAGACAAGGGATCCCCGTCCCTCGCCCGCTGGTCCTACTGGGGGATATGACGGGCGGCAAATTGCCTCCGCCTTACCCCCCTCCGTCTGCGCCGGAACAGGGGCGCGAGGGCATCGTCCTCGCGCTCCCGTTCCGCGGCCTCCTTTTGCGAGACTACTGCCTCGCAAAAGGAGGCAACCGCTTCCCAGTTCTCCTCGCTCTCAAGCAGGGCCTCAATGACGCTGGAGAGCGAAAGATCAGACCTTCTGATGGCTGCCATAAGGGTTTGGCGTTCCGGATCCCAGCTGCTGCACTCGGCTAATGTGTGCTGGGCCGTGTCATCGTCATAACCACAATGATGACATTGTGGATCGGATTCCCTCTTTATTCGGTGCAGGTAATGACCGAAGCAGCCATGTCCAGTCAATACCTGCACCATCCTATATGTTAATGCGCCGTGCGCCCTCTCGATCCAGTCATCTAGTGACGGGAGGAGTGCCATTATGGTGTTCGTCCCATAACGGCAGTCCTCCAGGTCACTTTTCCACCTGTCCCGCAACCGTCTCTCCACCATTCGGCGGGCTTGCACGAGCTCTCTGGGAGCCGGTCTTTCTCCTTGCGCTAGGGCCTCCCTGCGTGACCGATAAGTCTCCGCCATGACTTTAGCGTCAATGTCCCACGGCGAACCTAACCTAACCTAACCTTTTTTTTTTTTTTTTTTTTTTTTTTTTTTTGGACGGTGGGAAAATGCGTTACGCATACGACCGCGCCGTGGGGACGGCGCGGAAGTTATGTGGGACTCACCTCCCCCGTAACCTCCGTCCCTAATGGAAGGAGGGGGGGAGGCATACCCACTAAAAACCCACCGGTATTCCCTCTCTTGCCATTTGCGGATGCCATGGGAGAGTTTGGAGTCACCACAGCATCCGCTGGCCGCCCCAGCCTATGCCGGAGCTCCAGCGCCAAGAGAGGGGGGACCGGAATACTTGGTCCCCCCCCTAGACGTGTGGGCTGTTACGGCCGACAGAGGATCCCCATCCCCCGTCGGCTAGCACCACTAGGGAAGGTTGGCGGCGAACTGTCGCCGCCTCCTTCCCGTCCGTCTGCGCCGGAGCGGGTTCGCGAGGGGATCATTCTCGCGTTCCCGCTCCCTCTCCTCCTTCTGCGACATTACGTCGTCGCAGAAGGAGGTGACGGCCTCCCAGGACGTCTCGCTCTCCAGCATTGCGCGTACAACGCTGGGGAGCGAGAGGTCGCCGCCAATCGTCGCCGCCAGGGTGCGGCGCCGCTCAGCCCATGCGCTGCACACCTCCAAGGTGTGCTGGGCTGTGTCCTCGGCGGCGCCGCACTCGTGGCACGACGCCGTCTCCTCCCTACCCGCCACCCTGTGCAGGTACCGCCCGAAGCAACCATGCCCGGACAGCACCTGCACCAGGTGGAAGGTCAGGGACCCGTGATCCCTCCCGCACCATACCTGGAGCACCGGGTGGATGGCTGCGATCGTGCGTAGGCCGTATTCAGCCTCCGCAAGCTCTGCCGCCCAGCGCTCCAGCACCTCCCCTCTCTGGACCTCTTTGGCCCGGGCCAACTCCTGGGGAGCGAGGGACTCCCCCCGCTCCCTTCGTTCCACCTTGGCCCGGTAGGCCTCGGCAAGCCCGACCGCCTCGATCTCCCACGGAGGGGAGGCTGCGAGGGCTCCAGCCGCCGCCCAGCCCACCGTTCGGTAGGCCCGGGCCATCCTCACCGCCATGACCCTCTGGGGCCTTCGGAGGAGGGCTTTGGTGGTGGCGGTGAGGGACTCCGCCCATATAGGGGCCCCGTACAAGGCCATACTCCTAATGACCCCTGCAAACAGGCGTCTGCAGGGGGCATTAGGTCCGCCCTGATTGGGCAGGAGCCGGCCCAGGGCTCCCGCCGCGCCCGCGAGTCGGGGAGCCAGTCTGCGAAAGTGCTCCCCGAACTCCCATTTGCCGTCGAGGGTAAGGCCCAGATATTTTATGTGGGCCCTCACCTCGACGGCCTCGCCGTTGACGCGCAGGGCGGCTCCGCGCGGCAGCCTCCACCGGGGCCCTCGGAAGCAGAGGGCCTCCGTCTTGGGGAGGGACACTTTCAGGCCCAGCGCCTCGATCCGCCGGATCACTAGGGTGGCTCCCACCTCCGCCCTTCTTGCCACCTCTTCGAAGGTGGTGCCCCGGACGGCGATGAGGGTGTCATCTGCGTAGCAGTACACCGCCATCCGGGGCAGCACCCTCGCGCGGATGACCCAGTCGTACCCGACGTTCCATAATAGGGGCCCTAGCACGGACCCCTGCGGAACGCCACTGGTCACCGGCTGGGCCATCCGAATCCCCCCCCTCCCCGTGTAGAGCACTACCCGCCCCGTCAGGTAGTGCCCCACAACCCTCCGGAGGTAGAGGGGCACCCGGTGATACCGGAGCGCCTCCTCTATCACTCCGAAGGGGAGGGACCCGAAGGCGTTGGCGATATCGAGAGATACCGCCACGGCCCCCTGGCCCCTCCTGGCCGCATCTTCGGTGAACCCCTTCAGGGCGGATAGGGCGTCCAACGTGGACCGCCCTACCCGGAACCCGAACTGGTTCCCCGCAAGATCCGGCCCTTCGCTCGTCAGATGGTGGGCGATCCGGGAAGCGATCACTCTCTCGAGGAGCTTCCCGGTCTCGTCCAGCATGACGAGCGGCCGCCACCCGGAAGGAGAGTCCGCCGGTCTGCTCTCCTTCCGCAGGAGGACCAGGCGGCCCTCCTTCCAAATTTGGGGAAACTGCCCCGCGGCCAGGCAGCGGTCCATTAGGCCGCAGAGCCGGTCCCCCAGGTGCTTCGCCGCGATCGGAAGCACCTTCCCCGGGACGCCATCGGGCCCAGGTGCCTTGCGGCACCCCTTGAGTCGGCCCACCACCCTCGCCATTTCCTCCCCCGTCACTGGGGGAACGTCGACGGGGGCAGCGGGCTCCTCTTCTGGCGGCGCCATCCGCGGCGGGTCGAAAGGCGGGCTTGCGGGGAAGAGGCCGTCGACCACCGCGGCGAGGACTCCCGGCTCGAAGTCCTCCGTGGGGGGGGACACCTTCAGTTTAGCCCGTACCATTCGGTACGGGCGACCCCACGGATCCTCGTCCAGCGTGGCCAAGAATTCAGCATGAGCTGAATCCTTGGCACGCGCGATGGCCGCCTTGAAGGCGGCCTTGGCTGCGCGCAGCTCGGCGAGGAGCCTCTCCTCCTCGCCCGGCACCCGAGTCCGCCTCCTTCTGCACCGGGTAAAGGCGCGGCGGGCTCTGTCGCTGGCGGCTCGGAGGTCCGCCAGGTCCTGCGACCACCAGTATACGGCCCGCCTGGGCGCACCCTTTCGCGCCCTCGGCATGGCCGCGTCGCATATGGCCGTCAGGTCCTCGCGGAACCTGACGGCCCTCTCGTCGACCCCCATGGTGTCGGGGGGGTCGGCGCACCACGCCTGGACCACGGCGGCCTCCTCCGCCCGGTCCTGATCGAGGCGGGAAATCGCCCACTTTGGGAAATCCCCGCCCCGCCCTCCCACCGCCCGGGCCTGAGGCCCGCGGGGCGCTTTGGAGACCCTGAAGCGGATGTAAAGGTGGTCCGACAGGGTCTCCACCTCCTCCAGGACGCGCCACTGGCTCACACGAGCGCCGACAGCAGGGGTTGTGAACGTGAGGTCCACAATTGACCCCCCCTGCTGTCGGACGCAGGTGTTGGCGCGCCCTACATTTTGCAGGACCAGGCCGATCATGGCGGCCCAGTCCCGCAGAAGCGCCCCTCTTTGGTCTGTGATGGGGGACCCCCACGCCGCGCACTTGGCGTTGAAGTCCCCCATCAGGACCACTTGGGCCGGTGATGCTCTTTGAACCACCGGCTCCAGGCCCCCCAGGAACCTCTCAAAATCTGAGAGGGGCCTGTTGGGGGAGAAGTAGACTCCGATGACGACTACTTCTCCCCAGTTTGCCGCCGCGTATCCAGCGCCCCTCTCTCTTAGCGAGAGGCGCTGCTGCCCGGCAGCCGGCACCACCACGCCCACCAAGCCCTCCGTGTCCCCAACCCAGTTTTGCTGGGGGGGGACGAAGTAGGGCTCGGTGACGACCGCCACGTCGATGCGCCACTCGGCTAGGACCTGCATTAGCAGGTCCTGTGCGCGAGCCGAGTGGTTGGCATTCACCTGGAGGAGCTCGTAATGCAGGTGTGCTGGCATTACGACACCTGCATTACGGGCTCCTCAATGGCCAGATGGCCGCCACGTTCGGTTGAGGCCCGGGTCAATGGGGCCTTACCCTTGACCGAAGGGGGGGCGCATTTAGTTCCCCCCATCGTGTGGTTGTGCGGTCGGCCCGCTTGGGCACAGACCGCACACTTCGGCGCCGCCTCACAGGCCGCTGCCAGATGGCCCTCCTCGCCGCAGCGGAAGCATTTGTTGCCGTGCTCGGCCGTTGACGGGCACAGGGCCCTGGTGTGGCCCAGCGCCATGCACTTGTAACAGCGCATGGGCAGGGCCTCCACCGGCGCGACAGTGGCCAGGCACCAGCCGATGGCCACCCTCCCCGCTGTGGCTGCGGCCTTTGCAACCACAGCGGGGCAGCGGATGATAACAGAGCACTGCCCCCATTGGCTGGCTCTGATAGCCCCTACCTTGATTTCGGTAGGGGCGCAGCCTCCCTTAGTGGCCATGACGGCGACAATCTCCTCCCGGCTCACTGATTCGTCAAGGCCAGTAAGCCTCAACTCAGCGGATTTGGTGGGCCGGGTCACCTCCGCCAAGTCACCGATGGCCTGGCGGAGCATCTCGGCGAGTTGTTCAGCGCTAGGCCCAGGGCTGTCGCCGCCCACTTCCAGCATTCTGGAGCCGGTCATGGTCGTTTTGATTTTGACCGTCTCCAAACCGGCCTCCGAAAGGCGGACGGAGGCTCTGGCTTTCGCCATCACCTCCACGTAGGTAGCCCGCACACCCTCCTTCAGGGTCACCACGACGGCGGCCGTACGTGGGACCCGAATTCTGGCCGCCCTCGGTGCGGAGGGCCTCGATGTGGGAGTGGTTTGGGGTTGGGGTTTCCCCTTCCCGCCCTTGGCCTTGCGGCCCACCACCCTGGTCCAGGGCGTTTCCGCCGCAGTATGGCCGGTGGGAGCAGTTTCCTGCTGCCGGCTTGGTCCCGGGGTGGGCTGCGGCTTGGGACCAGACTGGCGCCTGGGACCGGTATGTGGTCCCTCTTCCCTACCTCCGTTGGTGGGGGGAGGTGTAGGGGCCCTATTAGGCTTTTTGGCCTTGGGGGCCGTTGGGCCAGCGGGTCGGTGCATGGCACCGTCCGCCAGATTCGGCTGGGCCCTTGGGCGAGGCGGGGGCTCCAGGCGCCTGTCAGCCGCGAGCGGGGGTCTTAGGACCGGTTCTGGCGGGAGTCGTGACTCCAGCTCCCCTAGGCGGGCATTTAACATCCCGCCCAGGGATATTTGGAGGTCACGCCTCAGCTCCTCCATCAGCTCCCTCACATCAGGGGCTGCTGGGTCGCGAGCTGCCTTGGCGGTGCTCGCCCGCGATTTCTCGAAGGCCTGTTTAAAGGCCTTCAGTTCCGCACGAACAATGTCCAGCTCTCGAGCGAGCCGGTTGTTGTCCGCTCGGAGACGGCGGTGCTCCTCGGCAGGAGTGATCGTCCGCAAAGCTTCAACCGCGTCGATCACTCCTGCAGCGGCTGTATTTATTGCGCCCCAGACTGTGCCCTTGAGGTGGCCACTCTTCCGGACTTGCTCCTGGATTGTGGCCACGTTCAGGAGCGCCGCAGCAACCAGGGTCTCCTTGGTTTGTGGTTCAGGGATGCGAAGCTCCTCGCCCCCATCGACCTCGTGCGCGACAACCATGTCGCGGTAATACCGGCGAGGGCCAGGTTCCTCGTCCGAGTCCGCCACGTTCTCCACCTCAGAGACTATTATGGCAGGCCGACCACTGGCCGCTGCCACGAGACTCCGACGCCGTCCTGTAAGGGCGCCTCTGCGCGCCGACCCAATTTTTGGTGACTTTGGTCCCTCAACCAGGGTCACCGTCGGCCGTTTCCGGGTGATATGCTTATTCAGCTCTTCACCCAAGGAAACTTCTGGGAGGTCTGTCTCCAGAACCATCTTTGAAGACTCCTCTCCCTCTCCCTCCTCCGATTCGGACGCGTCCGAGATGGTGACGACGCGCCGCTCTTCATTTCTCTCAGCAGGGCTCCTGTCCCTGGTTCTATCCTTAGGCTCTTGCGCCTTTACCCTCCCTTTGGCTCCCGGTCGGAGCCGCGGAAAGTTAAGGCGATAGGCTGAAACCTTGCCCTCTGGAGCACCACTATAGCCTGCTTCGTCTCTCGTGTTTGGCAGCTCCGTCTCCAGCGCCATGCTTAGGCTGGACGGCTGCCCTCTCTCCTTCTTTGAGAAGGCCGTGTCCGTAGCTCGGACAATGGCCCTCTCCGCCTCTTCCTCCGGTTGCGACATGAGACACGCCGCTTCCTTTGGAAGGCAAAAAGTTTTGTTGTTGGGGGGGGGGGGGGTTTTTTGACAACTCATTTTTGTACCCACGAGAATGGAACGAAGGGTTTGCACTACCGGGTGACGTCCATTCCGGTAGTGCGGCTACTTACTGTGGAGGTCGCCAGGTATCCACAGGTTTTAACGACTTCACTGTCGGGTGTTATAGAGTGTCCTTCTCACGGGCCGGCCAGTTAAGGCAAGCCCTCCGCTCCGCAGTATTCAAAACATACCCCATTAACGCCACGACTGGGGTCGTTGAATTGGATCTGCGGGCTACGGAAGGAGAAGTGGCGTGGGCTTCTCCACAAAGGCCTTCGGTTAGGAAGGCCGCCCCAGTTCCCCCCCCAGTGTTTGGTTCGCGGGAGCTATTGCCCCTACCCGCCGCGAGGCAGGCATTCCCCTATCCACCACCCGGGGACGCGCCACGTCGGAGTACACCTCTCCGCCCACTTAGACAACTAAGCAGGTCCGTGGAACCTAACCTAACCTAACCTAACCTAACCTAACCTAACCTAACCTAACCTAACCTAACCTAACCTAACCTAACCTAACCTAACCTAACCTAACCTAACCTAACCTAACCTAACCTAACCTAACCTAACCTAACCTAACCTAACCTAACCTAACCTAACCTAACCTAACCTTTTTTTTTTTTTTTGGCCTGGGAAAAATCCTTTATGGATTCCACTGGCCCGGGGAGGCCGGTGGATATGTGGGATTCCCGCCCCAGAGGGGGGCGGTGTACCCACTAAAAACCCCAGGGTGTTCCACTTCGTCGCCGATAAGCAATCGGGCTGTGGGAACTTTACGCATCCACGGCCCGGCAGCACGGCGGTATGTCCGCTCACGGACCCATCTCCAGGAGACCTGCACGTCTCCTGTCTCCTCCACTGTAGGCGCGCCGAAACACTTGGCGCGCCTACCAGCTCAACAGGACCTTAGCGGCGGGGGACGGGCATCCCCGTGCCCATCTCCCGCAGTCCTATTAGGGCGGTATTTGGGGGTTATGGATTAACCGCCTGCGCCCGACACGCCTGCGGCGCAGGGGCTGGGAAGATGGGTCTTCCTCGCGCTCCCGCTCCGCACCCTCTTTGAGTGCCATGACCTCCTCACAGTAGGAGGCCATGGCAGTCCACGATTTCTCGCTGTCGGTCATGGCTTTGACGACGGCCGGCAGCGAGAGGTCAGTTCCAATCACCGCCGTGAGGCGGGCTCGCTGCTCGTCGAAGGCGGGACACACTTGCAGCGTGTGCTGCGCCGTGTCCTCCGCCCCACCGCAGTGGTGACACATTGGCGTTGTTTCCCTCCTTGCAACCTTACACAGGTATCTGCCGAAACAACCGTGTCCCGATAGTACCTGCGTTAGGTGGAAGGAAACAACGCCCCATCTCCTTTCGACCCATCCCTGCAGGACGGGCCGCACTCCCGATATGGTCCAGTGGCCGGCGCTCGGCTGCTCCAAGGCCACCAACCATTTCCGGAAGAGGGTTTGGCGAGAGATCTCTCTCCATCGCCTAACCTCTTCCGGACACGGCTGTTCTCCTCTGGTGCGCGCCTCGGCTACTCGGCGGTAGACCTCGTTCAGCACCTCGGCATCCAACTCCCAGGGTGGGGTCCCTGCCATCACGCAGGCCGCCTCGAACGAGGTGGTGCGGTACGCCCTCGTTGCCCTTACCGCCATGACCCTTTGCGGTCGCCGCAGTTGGGTCTTGTTATGGGCGGAAAGGGCATTTACCCATATGGGTGCCCCGTAGAGGGCCATCGACCGCACCACACCCGTGTACAGTCGGCGGCAGCCCGCCTTCGGCCCGCCCACGTTCGGGAGGAGCCGGCTCAGTGCCGACGCTGTGCCAAGTAGTTTTGGAGCCAAGCGCCGGAAATGCTCCTCGAAGTTCCATCGGCTGTCGAGGACGAGTCCCAGGTACTTCATCGTCTTCCCGACGCCGATGGAAACTCCGCCCACCATTATGCTGGCATTTCCTGGAGGTGCCCTCCGAGGCCCATGAAAACAGATGGCCTCAGATTTGTGCAGGGCAACCTCTAGTCCCAGCCTCCGTATCCTGTCCACGATTAGGGCCACCCCAGCAGTGGCCAAGATGGACGCATCGCGAAATGTGGCCCCTCGGGCCGTTACAAGGGTGTCGTCGGCGTAACAGGTTACGTCTACCCCCCGCAAGTTGGCGCCACGTAGCGCCCAGTCGTAACCAATGTTCCACAGGAGCGGTCCTAAGACTGACCCCTGTGGGACACCGCACGACATCTCGCGCTCCACCCATTCATCCTGTGTGGGGTAGCGGATCGCCCTCTCGAAAAGATACGACCCAACCACCCTACGCAGGTACTCCGGCACGTTGTGGTACCTGAGGGCCTCCTTGATGGTTTCCCAGGGAAGGGTGTTGAAAGCATTGGCGATATCTAGAGATACCGCCAACACCACCTCCCCCCGGGAAACCGCGTCATCCGCTAGAGCCCTCACCCGCGCAATGGCGTCGATGGTGGACCTGCCCCGACGAAATCCGTATTGGCACGCACTTAGGTTCGGCCCTTGTCCCTCTAAATGACCTATCAGCCGGGAAGCCACTATTCGCTCAAAGAGCTTCGCTCCCTCGTCCAAAAGTACGATCGGCCTGTATCCCGAAGGGGAGTCACCCGGTCGCCCTTCCTTCCGCAGGAGCACCAGCTTTCCGCACTTCCACGAACGTGGGATGCACCCCTGCTCCAGACACGAAGAAAATAGTGCCCTCACTCTTGGCTCCAAGGGGCCCAGCGCCAACACCCAGGCTCGGCCGGGAATACCGTCGGGACCAGGGGCAGTGTTTTTGGCCTTAAGCCTCAACACTGCGGCTCCCAACTCTCCCTCTGTCACCTCGGGTGCGACTTCTCCCTCCGTTGGGGACACTGAAGCCATGCACGGGGGCTGGTGTTCACCCCGTCGTGGGAAGAGGGTTCCCACGATTCGGCTCAGAAGGTCCGGCTGGAGGCTTTGCGTGAGTGGAGGGGCCCAGGGGTGAAGTTTGCACCTCACCGACTTGTACGGCCGCCCCCACGGGTCGCTGTTCAGAGCCTCCAACATTTCCTCCTCCGCCAGGTCTTTGGCTTGGCCAATGGCTAAGCTGAGGGTTTTGCTGGCCGCTCTGTAGCTTTCGTATAGCTCATCCTCTGCCGTCAGGTCTCGCCTCCTCCGCCTTCGGCTCCTGGTGTATTGGCGTCTCGCAGCCACGCATGCCTTGCGCAACTGCGTTAGCTCTGCGGACCACCAGTACACGCTCCGCCTCGGCCCTGTGGGCTTGGCCCGCGGCATTGCGGCATCGCATATTTGAGCCATGGCCCCACTGAGCCAGGATGCTTCTTCCTCTACACTTCTTGGTCCTTCGGGCGTCTCCGGCCAAGCTTGGACCAGGGCCGCTGCGTGCAGCAGGTCCCGATCGAGCCGTTTCGTTGCCCATCTGGGACTGTCGTCTCTTCGGGGACGACTCAGGTCGTCCGGCGTAGTGTGGTGGGCGCAGACTTCGTACCGGATGTATCTGTGGTCCGATAACGTTTCCACGCCCTCCAACACTTCCCAACCTTGGACACGGCGCGCCAGGGCAGCATTTGCAAACGTGATGTCCACGATGGAGCCTCCCTGTTGCCGCACGCACGTATCGACCGTCCCTCGGTTAAGAACCTCCAACCCTACGGCCACTGCCCACTCTGTGAGCACCTCACCGCGTACGTCAGTCGCAGTAGAGCCCCACCCCGTAGATTTGGCATTAAAGTCCCCCGCAACCAGCAGCAGTTCGGGGCCACTTCTGCCAATCAGGGCCTGCACATCGTCGAGAAGCACCTCGAAGTCGGCTAGGCTTCTGTTCGGCGAGAAGTACACTCCCACCACCATTATACCCCCGATGATGGCAGCCACGAAGCCGTGGCCCCGCACCACGCTTTCAAGCGGAGCAGAGCCGGCCGATGGTTGAGTGGCCAAGGCCACGAGGCTGTCGAGGTCCCCCACCCAGTTGTCTCTGGCTGGGACCGAATATGGTTCGGTTACCACTGCGACATGGATCAACCACTCCGCCATGCTCTGGAACAGGAGGTCCTGTGCTCTGGCGCAGTGGTTGATATTCGCCTGCAGGAAGCGTATAGGAGCCATTACTACTCGACTATTATCTCAGCCTCCTCGTCCTGTTGCTCGACATTCGAGTCTTTTCGGGTATTCCGCCCCAGAGTAGCCTGGGAGTCAGCGCCAGCCGTTCTCCGCTTACTTTTAGGTGGATCACAGGCTTTGCTGCCTACCCTATGGTTGGCTGCTAGCCCGGCCTCGGCACACAGCGGGCAGTGTGCAGATGATGTGCAGTAGCCAGCGACGTGGCCGGGACGCCCGCAGCGGTAGCAGGCTCGGCTGCGGTCCACCTCCGACTTACATTTGGCGGCCACGTGGCCCACCTCGAGGCAGCGGAAGCAGCGCAGGGGGCGGGCATCGAGCAGTTTGACCTGCGCCGACACCCAGCCTACCAGCAGCCTTCCCGCCTCCACCACCTTCTTCGCCGCCGGGATAGGGCAGCGCAGCCACACGACACCCAGCCCGGAGGGGCCGCGGACGACCTCTCCTGACCTGATGTCGGTCTCTTGGCAGCCTCCCACCCGGGCGACCGCCGCAACCACCTCGGGAAACAGCACAGACTCATCTAGGCCCGAGATACGCAGCTCTGCGCATTTTGTGGGCCTAGAGATCCGCACTACTTCCGGGTCAACAACCTCCGCTAACCTCTTGGCCAGAGCGTTTGCTTTATCGCCACTTGAGGTGCCGGGCACTTCCATAACGTAGGCCCCTGTTTGAGCCTTTCTGAAGCGAAGACCTGAAATTCCCAGCTCCTTAAGCCGCACCTTCCTCTTAACCTCAGCAAGGACAGTGCCAAAGTCGGCCCCTTTATCCGCTGCTTTTGGCTCCAGCAGCGTTACAACAACGGCAGCTGACCGAGGTGAACGGAGCTTTCTGGCCTTGCTCTTTTTCCCTCTGGGTGGCTTCGGGTGTTCGCCATTTCCGACCTGCTGATCTACGCCATCTTTTTTCTTCTTCTTTCGCCTTCCTTTCTTGCCTACCTGCGTCCACTCCGATGACGTACTAGGCCTTGCAGGTGGTGGAGGCGTTGGGGGCCTTGGATTCGGGGTCGGGTTTTTCGTCTTCTTTTTCCTTTTCCTCTTTTTTTTAGGTGCCGCGCCAGAACGAGGACCTGTACCAGAAGTTGGCACTACCTCAGCCTGCTTGTCTGTCCTGGCACTCCTGGCATCCGCCGCCAGAGGTGGTCGCACAGGCTTTTCCGGCAACAGCCGGTCCTGAATGCCGGCCAAGCGTGCATCAAGGTACGGACCGACGTGAGCCATTATCGCTCTGCACAGATGGTCCATTTCTGTGGCAGGTGGGAAGGCAGCAACACGTCTATCCATATTTTCACCCTGGGGAGGCCGCGCAGGGGGCGGTTTCTCCTTGTCTTTTCCGGTTTGAGGGGGTGGCGGACTACCCTGCTTCCGCATCCCTTCCAGGGTCATTTTCATTTCGGCCAGCTCCTTTCGGAGGCTGGCCATTTCGGTCTGAAGTCGGTTGTTGTCGGCCTGCAGCCGAGCTGTCTCTTCAGTAGCCGTGCGTCTGCTGAGCTCCGAAAACGCATCAGCGATCGCGACAGCCGCCTCTTTCAAGCTCTTGACATATCCTCCTGACAAGTTCTTTGATTTTGTGGCAACTTTGGTGATGATTGCCACACTGTCAGCCACCTGTTGACCAAGATCTTGGTTGGCCTCTGCATCCTCTGAGTCAGTCCTTGCTAGAGAAGAAGTGTCCATCTGGTACCCTTGACGGGTCCTAATGGACATCTCCTGCACCTCCATCTCGGCCTTCAGCCGGAGCTCTTCCCTAAGAGCCCGGTTGTAGGCTTCCTTCGCTCTGGCCAGTCCTACATATTTGCCCGATGTTGGTGGGCGGCCTCTCCCTTTGGCCTTTGGCTGTCCTTCCCCAGCCGAGGCGCATGTAGACCCTTCATCACTTGAGCTGAGAACAGATGAAGCAGGGCGCAATCGCTTCCGCTTCCGCTTCACCCGCTCAGCTGCATCCGGGACGTCCTCAAGATTGCTTCTGCCAGTAGACTCGTGACCTGCAGTCTCCTGGGAAGCAAAGTTGACTTCCGAGCTCGTGTTGGCCCTAGGTTCGGGCTCTTGGCAATCAATTTGCCGTGTGAGGCGTACAGTGCAGTCGCGCACTGATACGCCAAGACGATTTTGGTCCGGGATCTGAGTCGCGGACGAACTAAATTTAAAACGTGGGCTTTCAGTGCCCACGAAGTGATAATTGCCCCCCCCAGAATACGATGGGGCTGTCCGTGGGATGGTAACGGAGAGGGATTCTCCTCGAGACGAGGTACCCTCCTGGGGTAGTTTCTCTTTGTTATCACTCATGCTCCTTTGATGAGGGGTGCGGTCCCCTGCTCCTTTTAAAGAGGGAGCCCTCTCCTCTTTTTTAAGGGGTGAGTTCCCCTTGTGTTGCAGTTACGCCAACCCGTTCGCCACTAAAGTGGCACATCCGGCAAACCGCTAGCCCAGGCCAGACCCGTTCAGTCCACCAGACCTACTTGTCTCCGGCCTGGTACTGGATACGCTGCAACCCGCATCCATAACCACGATAAGGAGCTGTTATCCCCTCTGCGTCCCCGTAGTCCCCTGCTGCAGGAGAGACAGGGAGCAGGAAAGCGGCGCACCCTTTCACTAGGGCACGCCCGCCTCGCTTGGCCCAGGATGGGCTCCACCGAGGCTGTGCCGCTCTTGGTCACCCTTTCACTTCGAGCTTAAAGGCCCGAAGATCATTAAGGGGTCAAGCCCCCCCACCACGACAAGGTAGCGACACCCGGGGGGGAACCTAACCTAACCTAACCTAACCTAACCTAACCTAACCTAACCTAACCTAACCTAACCTAACCTAACCTAACCTAACCTAACCTAACCTAACCTAACCTAACCTTTTTTTTTTTTTTTTTTTTTTTTTTTTTTTTTTTTGGTGTGGAAAATGCACCTTATGCATCGTCTCCGTTCGGGGAAACGGAGGTATGTGGGGCTCTCCCCAAAGGGGGCCTACCCACTAAAAACCACACGGATTCCCTCGTCTGCCATTGTGAACGCCACGGGAGCAAAATGTGTCACCGCAACGCCCACTGGCCGCCCCGGGATGGGGCTCCTCTGTCGACACCGTGCAATGCGGGCTCGGCACTCCCCGACCTCCCCCGCTGGTGAAGGATTGTTTAAAGAGGTTTACTCCTCGTGGCTTCCGCAGATGCCCACGTTCCCGACAAGCCGGGGTTACGTGCCCTCACGTTAGCTTCCGCGCCCTCATGTACTGCTCTGAAAGCAGAGCGGTACCGAGGGCACGGTCGCTTCCGCCCACCAGGCTCCCCCTCGCCTTTCCCTGTCCGCCGTGGCAGAGCAGGTACTCAGTTCGGGTTCGCCGACGTCAAAGGCGCCCGCCCAAGGGCGGGGCGCCGTCCTCAAAAGCGGACCCACTAATGGGCCCGCTACCCTCCCCCCCAGTGTGTCAGCAGACCCCCACAGGCCATGGGCCCAACCGCTACTCTTCTCCCCCTTAACCACCAGGGTTAACAGGGGAGAACCGTAACGGTCGTGCAGCCCAGACGATAACCTGAACTATCGCCCGGGCACATGTGGAAATTGCCGACCCCCTCCCCCCCAGTGTGTCAGTAAACCCCCACAGGCCATGGGCCCAACCGCTACTCTTCTCCCCCTTAACCACCAGGGTTAACAGGGGAGAACCGTAACGGTCGTGCAGCCTAGGCGGTAGTAGGTACCACTACTTCCGCCCGGGCACATGTGGAAGTTACCGACCCCCTCCCCCCCAGTCAGTCAGTCAATCCCCACAGGCCATGGGCCCAACTGCTACTCTTCTCCCCCTTAACCCTAGTGTCCAGGATTAAAAGGGGAGAACCGTAGCAGTCGTGCAGTCCAGACCATGCATGCGGACCATACATGGCCCGGGCACATGTGGAGATTGCTGACCCCCACCTCCCCAGTCGGATATTAGCCAACGGTTAACTAAATCCCCGAAGGAATTAATTAACCGTTGTTGCCCAGGGTGCACCGTCCCAGGCGTTACCCTTCCCCACCCCATGAGGCCTACGCCTCGGATAGAAGGGAGTGGTAACGCCCGGGCACTCGAGGAGGTTTCCGACTTCGCACCCCAACCTAACCTAACCTAACCTAACCTAACCTAACCTAACCTAACCTAACCTAACCTAACCTAACCTAACCTAACCTAACCTAACCTAACCTAACCTAACCTAACCTAACCTAACCTAACCTAACCTAACCTAACCTAACCTAACCTAACCTAACCTAACCTAACCTAACCTAACCTAACCTAACCTAACCTAACCTAACCTAACCTAACCTAACCTAACCTAACCTAACCTAACCTAACCTAACCTAACCTAACCTAACCTAACCTAACCTAACCTAACCTAACCTAACCTAACCTAACCTAACCTAACCTAACCTAACCTAACCTAACCTAACCTAACCTAACCTAACCTAACCTAACCTAACCTAACCTAACCTAACCTAACCTAACCTAACCTAACCTAACCTAACCTAACCTAACCTAACCTAACCTAACCTAACCTAACCTAACCTAACCTAACCTAACCTAACCTAACCTAACCTAACCTAACCTAACCTAACCTAACCTAACCTAACCTAACCTAACCTAACCTAACCTAACCTAACCTAACCTAACCTAACCTAACCTAACCTAACCTAACCTAACCTAACCTAACCTAACCTAACCTAACCTAACCTAACCTAACCTAACCTAACCTAACCTAACCTAACCTAACCTAACCTAACCTAACCTTTTTTTTTTTTTTTTTTTTTTTTTTTTTTTTTTTTTTTTTTTTTTTTTTTTTTTTTTTTTTGGCCTGGGAAAAATCCTTTATGGATTCCACTGGCCCGGGGAGGCCAGTGGATATGTGGGATTCCCGCCCCAGAATGGGGCGGTGTACCCACTAAAAACCCCAGGGTGTTCCACTTCGTCGCCGATAAGCAATCGGGCTGTGGGAACTTTACGCATCCACGGCCCGGCAGCACGGCGGTATGTCCGCTCACGGACCCATCTCCAGGAGACCTGCACGTCTCCTGTCTCCTCCACTGTAGGCGCGCCGAAACACTTGGCGCGCCTACCAGCTCAACAGGACCTTAGCGGCGGGGGACGGGCATCCCCGTGCCCATCTCCCGCAGTCCTATTAGGGCGGTATTTGGCGGTTATGGATTAACCGCCTGCGCCCGACACGCCTGCGGCGCAGGGGCTGGGAAGATGGGTCTTCCTCGCGCTCCCGCTCCGCACCCTCTTTGAGTGCCATGACCTCCTCACAGTAGGAGGCCATGGCAGTCCACGATTTCTCGCTGTCGGTCATGGCTTTGACGACGGCCGGCAGCGAGAGGTCAGTTCCAATCACCGCCGTGAGGCGGGCTCGCTGCTCGTCGAAGGCGGGACACACTTGCAGCGTGTGCTGCGCCGTGTCCTCCGCCCCACCGCAGTGGTGACACATTGGCGTTGTTTCCCTCCTTGCAACCTTACACAGGTATCTGCCGAAACAACCGTGTCCCGATAGTACCTGCGTTAGGTGGAAGGAAACAACGCCCCATCTCCTTTCGACCCATCCCTGCAGGACGGGCCGCACTCCCGATATGGTCCAGTGGCCGGCGCTCGGCTGCTCCAAGGCCACCAACCATTTCCGGAAGAGGGTTTGGCGAGAGATCTCTCTCCATCGCCTAACCTCTTCCGGACACGGCTGTTCTCCTCTGGTGCGCGCCTCGGCTACTCGGCGGTAGACCTCGTTCAGCACCTCGGCATCCAACTCCCAGGGTGGGGTCCCTGCCATCACGCAGGCCGCCTCGAACGAGGTGGTGCGGTACGCCCTCGTTGCCCTTACCGCCATGACCCTTTGCGGTCGCCGCAGTTGGGTCTTGTTATGGGCGGAAAGGGCATTTACCCATATGGGTGCCCCGTAGAGGGCCATCGACCGCACCACACCCGTGTACAGTCGGCGGCAGCCCGCCTTCGGCCCGCCCACGTTCGGGAGGAGCCGGCTCAGTGCCGACGCTGTGCCAAGTAGTTTTGGAGCCAAGCGCCGGAAATGCTCCTCGAAGTTCCATCGGCTGTCGAGGACGAGTCCCAGGTACTTCATCGTCTTCCCGACGCCGATGGAAACTCCGCCCACCATTATGCTGGCATTTCCTGGAGGTGCCCTCCGAGGCCCATGAAAACAGATGGCCTCAGATTTGTGCAGGGCAACCTCTAGTCCCAGCCTCCGTATCCTGTCCACGATTAGGGCCACCCCAGCAGTGGCCAAGATGGACGCATCGCGAAATGTGGCCCCTCGGGCCGTTACAAGGGTGTCGTCGGCGTAACAGGTTACGTCTACCCCCCGCAAGTTGGCGCCACGTAGCGCCCAGTCGTAACCAATGTTCCACAGGAGCGGTCCTAAGACTGACCCCTGTGGGACACCACACGACATCTCGCGCTCCACCCATTCATCCTGTGTGGGGTAGCGGATCGCCCTCTCGAAAAGATACGACCCAACCACCCTACGCAGGTACTCCGGCACGTTGTGGTACCTGAGGGCCTCCTTGATGGTTTCCCAGGGAAGGGTGTTGAAAGCATTGGCGATATCTAGAGATACCGCCAACACCACCTCCCCCCGGGAAACCGCGTCATCCGCTAGAGCCCTCACCCGCGCAATGGCGTCGATGGTGGACCTGCCCCGACGAAATCCGTACTGGCACGCACTTAGGTTCGGCCCTTGTCCCTCTAAATGACCTATCAGCCGGGAAGCCACTATTCGCTCAAAGAGCTTCGCTCCCTCGTCCAAAAGTACGATCGGCCTGTATCCCGAAGGGGAGTCACCCGGTCGCCCTTCCTTCCGCAGGAGCACCAGCTTTCCGCACTTCCACGAACGTGGGATGCACCCCTGCTCCAGACACGAAGAAAATAGTGCCCTCACTCTTGGCTCCAAGGGGCCCAGCGCCAACACCCAGGCTCGGCCGGGAATACCGTCGGGACCAGGGGCAGTGTTTTTGGCCTTAAGCCTCAACACTGCGGCTCCCAACTCTCCCTCTGTCACCTCGGGTGCGACTTCTCCCTCCGTTGGGGACACTGAAGCCATGCACGGGGGCTGGTGTTCACCCCGTCGTGGGAAGAGGGTTCCCACGATTCGGCTCAGAAGGTCCGGCTGGAGGCTTTGCGTGAGTGGAGGGGCCCAGGGGTGAAGTTTGCACCTCACCGACTTGTACGGCCGCCCCCACGGGTCGCTGTTCAGAGCCTCCAACATTTCCTCCTCCGCCAGGTCTTTGGCTTGGCCAATGGCTAAGCTGAGGGTTTTGCTGGCCGCTCTGTAGCTTTCGTATAGCTCATCCTCTGCCGTCAGGTCTCGCCTCCTCCGCCTTCGGCTCCTGGTGTATTGGCGTCTCGCAGCCACGCATGCCTTGCGCAACTGCGTTAGCTCTGCGGACCACCAGTACACGCTCCGCCTCGGCCCTGTGGGCTTGGCCCGCGGCATTGCGGCATCGCATATTTGAGCCATGGCCCCACTGAGCCAGGATGCTTCTTCCTCTACACTTCTTGGTCCTTCGGGCGTCTCCGGCCAAGCTTGGACCAGGGCCGCTGCGTGCAGCAGGTCCCGATCGAGCCATTTCGTTGCCCATCTGGGACTGTCGTTTCTTCGGGGACGACTCAGGTCGTCCGGCGTAGTGTGGTGGGCGCAGACTTCGTACCGGATGTATCTGTGGTCCGATAACGTTTCCACGCCCTCCAACACTTCCCAACCTTGGACACGGCGCGCCAGGGCAGCATTTGCAAACGTGATGTCCACGATGGAGCCTCCCTGTTGCCGCACGCACGTATCGACCGTCCCTCGGTTAAGAACCTCCAACCCTACGGCCACTGCCCACTCTGTGAGCACCTCACCGCGTACGTCAGTCGCAGTAGAGCCCCACCCCGTAGATTTGGCATTAAAGTCCCCCGCAACCAGCAGCAGTTCGGGGCCACTTCTGCCAATCAGGGCCTGCACATCGTCGAGAAGCACCTCGAAGTCGGCTAGGCTTCTGTTCGGCGAGAAGTACACTCCCACCACCATTATACCCCCGATGATGGCAGCCACGAAGCCGTGGCCCCGCACCACGCTTTCAAGCGGAGCAGAGCCGGCCGATGGTTGAGTGGCCAAGGCCACGAGGCTGTCGAGGTCCCCCACCCAGTTGTCTCTGGCTGGGACCGAATATGGTTCGGTTACCACTGCGACATGGATCAACCACTCCGCCATGCTCTGGAACAGGAGGTCCTGTGCTCTGGCGCAGTGGTTGATATTCGCCTGCAGGAAGCGTATAGGAGCCATTACTACTCGACTATTATCTCAGCCTCCTCGTCCTGTTGCTCGACATTCGAGTCTTTTCGGGTATTCCGCCCCAGAGTAGCCTGGGAGTCAGCGCCAGCCGTTCTCCGCTTACTTTTAGGTGGATCACAGGCTTTGCTGCCTACCCTATGGTTGGCTGCTAGCCCGGCCTCGGCACACAGCGGGCAGTGTGCAGATGATGTGCAGTTGCCAGCGACGTGGCCGGGACGCCCGCAGCGGTAGCAGGCTCGGCTGCGGTCCACCTCCGACTTACATTTGGCGGCCACGTGGCCCACCTCGAGGCAGCGGAAGCAGCGCAGGGGGCGGGCATCGAGCAGTTTGACCTGCGCCGACACCCAGCCTACCAGCAGCCTTCCCGCCTCCACCACCTTCTTCGCCGCCGGGATAGGGCAGCGCAGCCACACGACACCCAGCCCGGAGGGGCCGCGGACGACCTCTCCTGACCTGATGTCGGTCTCTTGGCAGCCTCCCACCCGGGCGACCGCCGCAACCACCTCGGGAAACAGCACAGACTCATCTAGGCCCGAGATACGCAGCTCTGCGCATTTTGTGGGCCTAGAGATCCGCACTACTTCCGGGTCAACAACCTCCGCTAACCTCTTGGCCAGAGCGTTTGCTTTATCGCCACTTGAGGTGCCGGGCACTTCCATAACGTAGGCCCCTGTTTGAGCCTTTCTAAAGCGAAGACCTGAAATTCCCAGCTCCTTAAGCCGCACCTTCCTCTTAACCTCAGCAAGGACAGTGCCAAAGTCGGCCCCTTTATCCGCTGCTTTTGGCTCCAGCAGCGTTACAACAACGGCAGCTGACCGAGGTGAACGGAGCTTTCTGGCCTTGCTCTTTTTCCCTCTGGGTGGCTTCGGGTGTTCGCCATTTCCGACCTGCTGATCTACGCCATCTTTTTTCTTCTTCTTTCGCCTTCCTTTCTTGCCTACCTGCGTCCACTCCGATGACGTACTAGGCCTTGCAGGTGGTGGAGGCGTTGGGGGCCTTGGATTCGGGGTCGGGTTTTTCGTCTTCTTTTTCCTTTTCCTCTTTTTTTTAGGTGCCGCGCCAGAACGAGGACCTGTACCAGAAGTTGGCACTACCTCAGCCTGCTTGTCTGTCCTGGCACTCCTGGCATCCGCCGCCAGAGGTGGTCGCACAGGCTTTTCCGGCAACAGCCGGTCCTGAATGCCGGCCAAGCGTGCATCAAGGTACGGACCGACGTGAGCCATTATCGCTCTGCACAGATGGTCCATTTCTGTGGCAGGTGGGAAGGCAGCAACACGTCTATCCATATTTTCACCCTGGGGAGGCCGCGCAGGGGGCGGTTTCTCCTTGTCTTTTCCGGTTTGAGGGGGTGGCGGACTACCCTGCTTCCGCATCCCTTCCAGGGTCATTTTCATTTCGGCCAGCTCCTTTCGGAGGCTGGCCATTTCGGTCTGAAGTCGGTTGTTGTCGGCCTGCAGCCGAGCTGTCTCTTCAGTAGCCGTGCGTCTGCTGAGCTCCGAAAACGCATCAGCGATCGCGACAGCCGCCTCTTTCAAGCTCTTGACATATCCTCCTGACAAGTTCTTTGATTTTGTGGCAACTTTGGTGATGATTGCCACACTGTCAGCCACCTGTTGACCAAGATCTTGGTTGGCCTCTGCATCCTCTGAGTCAGTCCTTGCTAGAGAAGAAGTGTCCATCTGGTACCCTTGACGGGTCCTAATGGACATCTCCTGCACCTCCATCTCGGCCTTCAGCCGGAGCTCTTCCCTAAGAGCCCGGTTGTAGGCTTCCTTCGCTCTGGCCAGTCCTACATATTTGCCCGATGTTGGTGGGCGGCCTCTCCCTTTGGCCTTTGGCTGTCCTTCCCCAGCCGAGGCGCATGTAGACCCTTCATCACTTGAGCTGAGAACAGATGAAGCAGGGCGCAATCGCTTCCGCTTCCGCTTCACCCGCTCAGCTGCATCCGGGACGTCCTCAAGATTGCTTCTGCCAGTAGACTCGTGACCTGCAGTCTCCTGGGAAGCAAAGTTGACTTCCGAGCTCGTGTTGGCCCTAGGTTCGGGCTCTTGGCAATCAATTTGCCGTGTGAGGCGTACAGTGCAGTCGCGCACTGATACGCCAAGACGATTTTGGTCCGGGATCTGAGTCGCGGACGAACTAAATTTAAAACGTGGGCTTTCAGTGCCCACGAAGTGATAATTGCCCCCCCCAGAATACGATGGGGCTGTCCGTGGGATGGTAACGGAGAGGGATTCTCCTCGAGACGAGGTACCCTCCTGGGGTAGTTTCTCTTTGTTATCACTCATGCTCCTTTGATGAGGGGTGCGGTCCCCTGCTCCTTTTAAAGAGGGAGCCCTCTCCTCTTTTTTAAGGGGTGAGTTCCCCTTGTGTTGCAGTTACGCCAACCCGTTCGCCACTAAAGTGGCACATCCGGCAAACCGCTAGCGCAGGCCAGACCCGTTCAGTCCACCAGACCTACTTGTCTCCGGCCTGGTACTGGATACGCTGCAACCCGCATCCATAACCACGATAAGGAGCTGTTATCCCCTCTGCGTCCCCGTAGTCCCCTGCTGCAGGAGAGACAGGGAGCAGGAAAGCGGCGCACCCTTTCACTAGGGCACGCCCGCCTCGCTTGGCCCAGGATGGGCTCCACCGAGGCTGTGCCGCTCTTGGTCACCCTTTCACTTCGAGCTTAAAGGCCCGAAGATCATTAAGGGGTCAAGCCCCCCCACCACGACAAGGTAGCGACACCCGGGGGGAACCTAACCTAACCTAACCTTTTTTTTTTTTTTTTTTTTTTTTTTTTTTTTTTTTTTTTTTTTTTGACGGTGGGAAAATGCGTTACGCATACGACCGCGCCGTGGGGACGGCGCGGAAGTTATGTGGGACTCACCTCCCCCGTAACCTCCTTCCCTAATGGAAGGAGGGGGGGAGGCATACCCACTAAAAACCCACCGGTATTCCCTCTCTTGCCATTTGCGGATGCCATGGGAGAGTTTGGAGTCACCACAGCATCCGCTGGCCGCCCCAGCCTATGCCGGAGCACCCGCGCCAAGAGAGGGGGGACCGGAATACTTGGTCCCCCCCCTAGACGTGTGGGCTGTTACGGCCGACAGAGGATCCCCATCCCCCGTCGGCTAGCACCACTAGGGAAGGTTGGCGGCGAACTGTCGCCGCCTCCTTCCCGTCCGTCTGCGCCGGAGCGGGTTCGCGAGGGGATCATTCTCGCGTTCCCGCTCCCTCTCCTCCTTCTGCGACATTACGTCGTCGCAGAAGGAGGTGACGGCCTCCCAGGACGTCTCGCTCTCCAGCATTGCGCGTACAACGCTGGGGAGCGAGAGGTCGCCGCCAATCGTCGCCGCCAGGGTGCGGCGCCGCTCAGCCCATGCGCTGCACACCTCCAAGGTGTGCTGGGCTGTGTCCTCGGCGGCGCCGCACTCGTGGCACGACGCCGTCTCCTCCCTACCCGCCACCCTGTGCAGGTACCGCCCGAAGCAACCATGCCCGGACAGCACCTGCACCAGGTGGAAAGTCAGGGACCCGTGATCCCTCCCGCACCATTCCTGGAGCACCGGGTGGATGGCTGCGATCGTGCGTAGGCCGTATTCAGCCTCCGCAAGCTCTGCCGCCCAGCGCTCCAGCACCTCCCCTCTCTGGACCTCTTTGGCCCGGGCCAACTCCTGGGGAGCGAGGGACTCCCCCCGCTCCCTTCGTTCCACCTTGGCCCGGTAGGCCTCGGCAAGCCCGACCGCCTCGATCTCCCACGGAGGGGAGGCTGCGAGGGCTCCAGCCGCCGCCCAGCCCACCGTTCGGTAGGCCCGGGCCATCCTCACCGCCATGACCCTCTGGGGCCTTCGGAGGAGGGCTTTGGTGGTGGCGGTGAGGGACTCCGCCCATATAGGGGCCCCGTACAGGGCCATAACCTAACCTAACCTAACCTAACCTAACCTAACCTAACCTAACCTAACCTAACCTAACCTAACCTAACCTAACCTAACCTAACCTAACCTAACCTAACCTAACCTAACCTTTTTTTTTTTTTTTTTTGGTGTGGAAAATGCACCTTATGCATCGTCTCCGTTCGGGGAAACGGAGGTATGTGGGGCTCTCCCCAAGGGGCCTACCCACTAAAAACCACACGGATTCCCTCGTTTGCCATTGTGAACGCCACGGGAGCAAAATGTGTCACCGCAACGCCCACTGGCCGCCCCGGGATGGGGCTCCTCTGTCGACACCGTGCAATGCGGGCTCGGCACTCCCCGGCCTCCCCCGCTGGTGAAGGATTGTTTAAAGAGGTTTACTCCTCGTGGCTTCCGCAGTCGCCCACGTTCCCTGCAAGCCGGGTTTACGTGCCCTCACGTAAGCTCCCGCGCCCTCATGTCCTGCTCTGAAAGCAGAGCGGTACCGAGGGCACGGTTGCTTCCGCCCTGAAGCTCCCCCTCACGTTTCCCTGCTCGGGCCACAGAGCAGGTACTAGGTTCAGGTTCACCTCCTTCCTTCCGTCCCTCTCTCAACCCCAAAACTAACCCTCCCCATCAGGCGTTTGGCACCTCCAGGCAGGTTGCAGAGCCTTGAACCGTTCGGTAGCCCAGGCCGTGTGGCGAGTACGGCGGGGCTAGGTACTAGGAACAAGGTTGCAGAGCCTACACTGTTAGCAACCGAACGCCTGTCCCTCCTATGCTTACCCTCCCCATATAGGGCGTAAGTCACATCCAGGCCTGTTGCAGAGCCCTGACACCTTTCGCATAGCCCAGGCCGTGTGACCAGCACGGCGGGGCTACTTACTCAGCGCAGGGATGCAGAGCAGCTTCCCGTCAGCTACCTTACGCCCGTCCTCACAAAATATATACATACGATACATAGGTGGCCCATAAAATACACATATAGATATCCCTCCCAAGACATACCACTACAGACCAGCGGCCCGAGCGCTACTCTTCCCCCTTTGTAGGCCCTCTGCCAGGGGGGAACCGTAACGCTCATGCAGCCCAAAAGCTACCTTTCCCGGGGGCGGGAAAGGTAAATTTTAAGCGCACGTAGCAGTTGTCGTCCCTCTATACCCCATCCCCCCCAGTCGGATATTAGCCACCGGTAAGATAATGTACAAATACATTAGCTTACCGTTGTTGCCCAGGGTGCACCGTCCCAGGCGTTACCCTTCCCCACCCCATGAGGCCTACGCCTCGGATAGAAGGGAGTGGTAACGCCCGAGCACTCGAGGAGGTTTCCGACTTCGCACCCCAACCTAACCTAACCTAACCTAACCTAACCTAACCTAACCTAACCTAACCTAACCTAACCTAACCTAACCTAACCTAACCTAACCTAACCTTTTTTTTTTTTTTTTTTTTTTTTTTTTTTTTTTTTTTTTTTTTGGTGTGGAAAATGCACCTTATGCATCGTCTCCGTTCGGGGAAACGGAGGTATGTGGGGCTCTCCCCAAGGGGGCCTACCCACTAAAAACCACACGGATTCCCTCGTTTGCCATTGTGAACGCCACGGGAGGATAAATACACCGCGACGCCCACTGGCCGCCCCGGGATGGGGCTCCTCTGTCGACACCGTGCAATGCGGGCTCGGCACTCCCCGGCCTCCCCCGCTGGTGAAGGATTGTTTAAAGAGGTTTACTCCTCGTGGCTTCCGCAGTCGCCCACGTTCCCGGCAAGCCGGGTTTACGTGCCCTCACGTAAGCTCCCGCGCCCTCATGTCCTGCTCTGAAAGCAGAGCGGTACCGAGGGCACGGTTGCTCCCGCCCTGAGGCTCCCCCTCACGTTTCCCTGCTCGGGCCACAGAGCAGGTACTAGGTTCAGGTTCACCTCCTTCCTTCTTTCCCTCTCTAAACCCCAAAACTAACCCTCCCCATCAGGCGTTTGGCACCTCCAGGCAGGTTGCAGAGCCTTGAACCGTTCGGTAGCCCAGGCCGTGTGGCGAGTACGGCGGGGCTAGGTACTAGGAACAAGGTTGCAGAGCCTACACTGTTAGCAACCAAACGCCTGTCCCTCCTATGCTTTCCCTCCCCATATAGGGCGTAAGTCACATCCAGGCCTGTTGCAGAGCCCTGACACCTTTCGCATAGCCCAGGCCGTGTGACCAGCACGGCGGGGCTACTTACTCAGTGCAGGGATGCAGAGCAGCTTCCCGTCAGCTACCTTACGCCCGTCCTCACAAAATATATACATACCATACATAGGTGGCCCATAAAATACACATATAGATATCCCTCCCAAGACATACCACTACAGGCCAGCGGCCCGAGCGCTACTCTTCCCCCTTTGTAGGCCCTCTGCCAGGGGGGAACCGTAACGCTCATGCAGCCCAAAAGCTATCTTTCCCGGGGGCGGGAAAGGTAAATTTTAAGCGCACGTAGCAGTAGTCGTCCCTCTATACCCCATTCCCCCCAGTCGGATATTAGCCAACGGTAAGATAATGTACAAATACATTAGCTTACCGTTGTTGCCCAGGGTGCACCGTCCCAGGCGTTACCCTTCCCCACCCCATGAGGCCTACGCCTCGGATAGAAGGGAGTGGTAACGCCCGGGCACTCGAGGAGGTTTCCGACACCGCACCCCAACCTAACCTAACCTAACCTAACCTAACCTAACCTTTTTTTTTTTTTTTTTTTTTTTTGGTGTGGAAAATGCACCTTATGCATCGTCTCCGTTCGGGGAAACGGAGGTATGTGGGGCTCTCCCCAAGAGGGCCTACCCACTAAAAACCACACGGATTCCCTCGTTTGCCATTGTGAACGCCACGGGAGCAAAATGTGTCACCGCAACGCCCACTGGCCGCCCCGGGATGGGGCTCCTCTGTCGACACCGTGCAATGCGGGCTCGGCACTCCCCGACCTCCCCCGCTGGTGAAGGATTGTTTAAAGAGGTTTACTCCTCGTGGCTTCCGCAGATGCCCACGTTCCCGGCAAGCCGGGGTTACGTGCCCTCACGTTAGCTTCCGCGCCCTCATGTACTGCTCTGAAAGCAGAGCGGTACCGAGAGCACGGTCGCTTCCGCCCACCAGGCTCCCCCTCGCCTTTCCCTGTCCGCCGTGGCAGAGCAGGTACTCAGTTCGGGTTTGCCGACGTCAAAGGCGCCCGCCCAAGGGCGGGGCGCCGTCCTCAAAAGCGGACCCACTAATTGGCCCGCTACCCTCCCCCCCAGTGTGTCAGCAGACCCCCACAGGCCATGGGCCCAACCGCTACTCTTCTCCCCCTTAACCACCAGGGTTAACAGGGGAGAACCGTAACGGTCGTGCAGCCCAGACGATAACCTGAACTATCGCCCGGGCACATGTGGAAATTGCCGACCCCCTCCCCCCCAGTGTGTCAGTAAATCCCCACAGGCCATGGGCCCAACCGCTACTCTTCTCCCCCTTAACCACCAGGGTTAACAGGGGAGAACCGTAACGGTCGTGCAGCCTAGACGGTAGTAGGTACCACTACTTCCGCCCGGGCACATGTGGAAGTTACCGACCCCCTCCCCCCCAGTCAGTCAGTCAATCCCCACAGGCCATGGGCCCAACTGCTACTCTTCTCCCCCTTAACCCTAGTGTCCAGGATTAAAAGGGGAGAACCGTAGCAGTCGTGCAGTCCAGACTATGCATGCGGACCATACATGGCCCGGGCACATGTGGAGATTGCTGACCCCCACCCCCCCAGTCGGATATTAGCCAACGGTTAACTAAATCCCCGAAGGAGTTAATTAACCGTTGTTGCCCAGGGTGCACCGTCCCAGGCGTTACCCTTCCCCACCCCATGAGGCCTACGCCTCGGATAGAAGGGAGTGGTAACGCCCGGGCACTCGAGGAGGTTTCCGACTTCGCACCCCAACCTAACCTAACCTAACCTAACCTTTTTTTTTTTTTTTTTTGGTGTGGAAAATGCACCTTATGCATCGTCTCCGTTCGGGGAAACGGAGGTATGTGGGGCTCTCCCCAAGGGGCCTACCCACTAAAAACCACACGGATTCCCTCGTCTGCCATTGTGAACGCCACGGGAGCAAAATGTGTCACCGCAACGCCCACTGGCCGCCCCGGGATGGGGCTCCTCTGTCGACACCGTGCAATGCGGGTTCGGCACTCCCCGGCCTACCCCGCTGGTGAAGGATTGTTTAAAGAGGTTTACTCCTCGTGGCTTCCGCAGATGCCCACGTTCCCGGCAAGCCGGGGTTACGTGCCCTCACGTTAGCTTCCGCGCCCTCATGTCCTGCTCTGAAAGCAGAGCAGTACCGAGGGCACGGTCGCTTCCGCCCACCAGGCTCCCCCTCGCCTTTCCCTGTCCGCCGTGGCAGAGCAGGTACTCAGTTCGGGTTCGCCGACGTCAAAGGCGCCCGCCCAAGGGCGGGGCGCCGTCCTCAAAAGCGGACCCACTAATGGGCCCGCTACCCTCCTCCCCAGTGTGTCAGCAGACCCCCACAGGCCATGGGCCCAACCGCTACTCTTCTCCCCCTTAACCACCGGGGTTAACAGGGGAGAACCGTAGCGGTCGTGCAGCCCAGACGATAACAGAAATACCGCCCAGGCACATGTGGAAATTGCCGACCCCCTCCCCCCAGTGTGTCAGCAAACCCCCACAGGCCATGGGCCCAACCGCTACTCTTCTCCCCCTTAACCACCAGGGTTAACAGGGGAGAACCGTAACGGTCGTGCAGCCCAGATGGCAGAGTAACCCGTCTACCACCCGGGCACATGTGGAAATTGCCGACCCCCTCCCCCCAGTCAGTCAGTCAACCCCCACAGGCCATGGGCCCATCCGCTACTCTTCTCCCCCTTAACCACCAGGGTTAACAGGGGAGAACCGTAACGGTCGTGCAGCCTGAACCATGCCTTAGCGGTAGCTTGGTGCAGGCACATGTGGAGATTGCTGCTGACACCCCCCCCCCCCCCCAGTCGGATATTAGCCACCGGTAAGATAATGTACGAATACATTAGCTTACCGTTGTTGCCCAGGGTGCACCGTCCCAGGCGTTACCCTTCCCCACCCCATGAGGCCTACGCCTCGGATAGAAGGGAGTGGTAACGCCCGGGCACTCGAGGAGGTTTCCGACTTCGCACCCCAACCTAACCTAACCTAACCTAACCTAACCTAACCTAACCTAACCTAACCTAACCTAACCTAACCTAACCTAACCTAACCTAACCTAACCTAACCTAACCTAACCTAACCTTTTTTTTTTTTTTTTTTGGTGTGGAAAATGCACCTTATGCATCGTCTCCGTTCGGGGAAACGGAGGTATGTGGGGCTCTCCCCAAAGGGCCTACCCACTAAAAACCACACGGATTCCCTCGTTTGCCATTGTGAACGCCACGGGAGCAAAATGTGTCACCGCAACGCCCACTGGCCGCCCCGGGATGGGGCTCCTCTGTCGACACCGTGCAATGCGGGCTCGGCACTCCCCGGCCTCCCCCGCTGGTGAAGGATTGTTTAAAGAGGTTTACTCCTCGTGGCTTCCGCAGATGCCCACGTTCCCGGCAAGCCAGGGTTACGTGCCCTCACGTTAGCTTCCGCGCCCTCATGTCCTGCTCTGAAAGCAGAGCGGTACCGAGGGCACGGTTGCTTCCGCCCTGAGGCTCCCCCTCACGTTTCCCTGCTCGGGCCACAGAGCAGGTACTAGGTTCAGGTTCACCTCCTTCCTTTCGTCCCTCTCAAAATCCCAAAACTAACCCTCCCCATCAGGCGTTTGGCACCTCCAGGCAGGTTGCAGAGCCTTGAACCGTTCGGTAGCCCAGGCCGTGTGGCGAGTACGGCGGGGCTAGGTACTAGGAACAAGGTTGCAGAGCCTACACTGTTAGCAACCGAACGCCTGTCCCTCCTATGCTTTCCCTCCCCATATAGGGCGTAAGTCACATCCAGGCCTGTTGCAGAGCCCTGACACCTTTCGCATAGCCCAGGCCGTGTGACCAGCACGGCGGGGCTACTTACTCAGTGCAGGGATGCAGAGCAGCTTCCCGTCAGCTACCTTACGCCCGTCCTCACAGAATATATACATATGATACATACGTGGCCCATATAATACACATATAGATATCCCTCCCAAGACATACCACTACAGGCCAGCGGCCCGAGCGCTACTCTTCCCCCTTTGTAGGCCTTCTGCCAGGGGGGAACCGTAACGCTCATGCAGCCCAAAAGCTACCTTTCCCGGGGGCGGGAAAGGTAAATTTTAAGCGCACGTAGCAGTAGTCGTCCCTCTATACCCCATCCCCCCCAGTCGGATATTAGCCACCGGTAAGATAATGTACAAATACATTAGCTTACCGTTGTTGCCCAGGGTGCACCGTCCCAGGCGTTACCCTTCCCCACCCCATGAGGCCTACGCCTCGGATAGAAGGGAGTGGTAACGCCCGGGCACGCGAGGAGGTTTCCGACTTCGCACCCCAACCTAACCTTTTTTTTTTTTTTTTTTTTTGGTGTGGAAAATGCACCTTATGCATCGTCTCCGTTCGGGGAAACGGAGGTATGTGGGGCTCTCCCCAAGGGGGCCTACCCACTAAAAACCACACGGATTCCCTCGTTTGCCATTGTGAACGCCACGGGAGCAAAATGTGTCACCGCAACGCCCACTGGCCGCCCCGGGATGGGGCTCCTCTGTCGACACCGTGCAATGCGGGCTCGGCACTCCCCGACCTCCCCCGCTGGTGAAGGATTGTTTAAAGAGGTTTACTCCTCGTGGCTTCCGCAGATGCCCACGTTCCCGGCAAGCCGGGGTTACGTGCCCTCACGTTAGCTTCCGCGCCCTCATGTACTGCTCTGAAAGCAGAGCGGTACCGAGAGCACGGTCGCTTCCGCCCACCAGGCTCCCCCTCGCCTTTCCCTGTCCGCCGTGGCAGAGCAGGTACTCAGTTCGGGTTTGCCGACGTCAAAGGCGCCCGCCCAAGGGCGGGGCGCCGTCCTCAAAAGCGGACCCACTAATGGGCCCGCTACCCTCCCCCCCAGTGTGTCAGCAGACCCCCACAGGCCATGGGCCCAACCGCTACTCTTCTCCCCCTTAACCACCAGGGTTAACAGGGGAGAACCGTAACGGTCGTGCAGCCCAGACGATAACCTGAACTATCGCCCGGGCACATGTGGAAATTGCCGACCCCCTCCCCCCCAGTGTGTCAGTAAACCCCCACAGGCCATGGGCCCAACCGCTACTCTTCTCCCCCTTAACCACCAGGGTTAACAGGGGAGAACCGTAACGGTCGTGCAGCCTAGGCGGTAGTAGGTACCACTACTTCCGCCCGGGCACATGTGGAAGTTACCGACCCCCTCCCCCCCAGTCAGTCAGTCAATCCCCACAGGCCATGGGCCCAACTGCTACTCTTCTCCCCCTTAACCCTAGTGTCCAGGATTAAAAGGGGAGAACCGTAGCAGTCGTGCAGTCCAGACCATGCATGCGGACCATACATGGCCCGGGCACATGTGGAGATTGCTGACCCCCACCCCCCCAGTCGGATATTAGCCAACGGTTAACTAAATCCCCGAAGGAATTAATTAACCGTTGTTGCCCAGGGTGCACCGTCCCAGGCGTTACCCTTCCCCACCCCATGAGGCCTACGCCTCGGATAGAAGGGAGTGGTAACGCCCGGGCACTCGAGGAGGTTTCCGACTTCGCACCCCAACCTAACCTAACCTAACCTAACCTAACCTAACCTAACCTAACCTAACCTAACCTAACCTAACCTAACCTAACCTAACCTAACCTAACCTAACCTTTTTTTTTTTTTTTTTTTTTTTTTTTGACGGTGGGAAAATGCGTTACGCATACGACCGCGCCGTGGGGACGGCGCGGAAGTTATGTGGGACTCACCTCCCCCGTAACCTCCTTCCCTAATGGAAGGAGGGGGGGAGGCATACCCACTAAAAACCCACCGGTATTCCCTCTCTTGCCATTTGCGGATGCCATGGGAGAGTTTGGAGTCACCACAGCATCCGCTGGCCGCCCCAGCCTATGCCGGAGCTCCCGCGCCAAGAGAGGGGGGACCGGAATACTTGGTCCCCCCCCTAGACGTGTGGGCTGTTACGGCCGACAGAGGATCCCCATCCCCCGTCGGCTAGCACCACTAGGGAAGGTTGGCGGCGAACTGTCGCCGCCTCCTTCCCGTCCGTCTGCGCCGGAGCGGGTTCGCGAGGGGATCATTCTCGCGTTCCCGCTCCCTCTCCTCCTTCTGCGACATTACGTCGTCGCAGAAGGAGGTGACGGCCTCCCAGGACGTCTCGCTCTCCAGCATTGCGCGTACAACGCTGGGGAGCGAGAGGTCGCCGCCAATCGTCGCCGCCAGTGTGCGGCGCCGCTCAACCCATGCGCTGCACACCTCCAAGGTGTGCTGGGCTGTGTCCTCGGCGGCGCCGCACTCGTGGCACGACGCCGTCTCCTCCCTACCCGCCACCCTGTGCAGGTACCGCCCGAAGCAACCATGCCCGGACAGCACCTGCACCAGGTGGAAAGTCAGGGACCCGTGATCCCTCCCGCACCATTCCTGGAGCACCGGGCGGATGGCTGCGATCGTGCGTAGGCCGTATTCAGCCTCCGCAAGCTCTGCCGCCCAGCGCTCCAGCACCTCCCCTCTCTGGACCTCTTTGGCCCGGGCCAACTCCTGGGGAGCGAGGGACTCCCCCCGCTCCCTTCGTTCCACCTTGGCCCGGTAGGCCTCGGCAAGCCCGACCGCCTCGATCTCCCACGGAGGGGAGGCTGCGAGGGCTCCAGCCGCCGCCCAGCCCACCGTTCGGTAGGCCCGGGCCATCCTCACCGCCATGACCCTCTGGGGCCTTCGGAGGAGGGCTTTGGTGGTGGCGGTGAGGGACTCCGCCCATATAGGGGCCCCGTACAGGGCCATACTCCTAATGACCCCTGCAAACAGGCGTCTGCAGGGGGCATTAGGTCCGCCCTGATTGGGCAGGAGCCGGCCCAGGGCTCCCGCCGCGCCCGCGAGTCGGGGAGCCAGTCTGCGAAAGTGCTCCCCGAACTCCCATTTGCCGTCGAGGGTAAGGCCCAGATATTTTATGTGGGCCCTCACCTCGACGGCCTCGCCGTTGACGCGCAGGGCGGCTCCGCGCGGCAGCCTCCACCGGGGCCCTCGGAAGCAGAGGGCCTCCGTCTTGGGGAGGGACACTTTCAGGCCCAGCGCCTCGATCCGCCGGATCACTAGGGTGGCTCCCACCTCCGCCCTTCTTGCCACCTCTTCGAAGGTGGTGCCCCGGACGGCGATGAGGGTGTCATCTGCGTAGCAGTACACCGCCATCCGGGGCAGCACCCTCGCGCGGATGACCCAGTCGTACCCGACGTTCCATAATAGGGGCCCTAGCACGGACCCCTGCGGAACGCCACTGGTCACCGGCTGGGCCATCCGAATCCCCCCCCTCCCCGTGTAGAGCACTACCCGCCCCGTCAGGTAGTGCCCCACAACCCTCCGGAGGTAGAGGGGCACCCGGTGATACCGGAGCGCCTCCTCTATCACTCCGAAGGAGAGGGACCCGAAGGCGTTGGCGATATCGAGAGATACCGCCACGGCCCCCTGGCCCCTCCTGGCCGCATCTTCGGTGAACCCCTTCAGGGCGGATAGGGCGTCCAACGTGGACCGCCCTACCCGGAACCCGAACTGGTTCCCCGCAAGATCCGGCCCTTCGCTCGTCAGATGGTGGGCGATCCGGGAAGCGATCACTCTCTCGAGGAGCTTCCCGGTCTCGTCCAGCATGACGAGCGGCCGCCACCCGGAAGGAGAGTCCGCCGGTCTGCTCTCCTTCCGCAGGAGGACCAGGCGGCCCTCCTTCCAAATTTGGGGAAACTGCCCCGCGGCCAGGCAGCGGTCCATTAGGCCGCAGAGCCGGTCCCCCAGGTGCTTCGCCGCGATCGGAAGCACCTTCCCCGGGACGCCATCGGGCCCAGGTGCCTTGCGGCACCCCTTGAGTCGGCCCACCACCCTCGCCATTTCCTCCCCCGTCACTGGGGGAACGTCGACGGGGGCAGCGGGCTCCTCTTCTGGCGGCGCCATCCGCGGCGGGTCGAAAGGCGGGCTTGCGGGGAAGAGGCCGTCGACCACCGCGGCGAGGACTCCCGGCTCGAAGTCCTCCGTGGGGGGGGACACCTTCAGTTTAGCCCGTACCATTCGGTACGGGCGACCCCACGGATCCTCGTCCAGCGTGGCCAAGAATTCAGCATGAGCTGAATCCTTGGCACGCGCGATGGCCGCCTTGAAGGCGGCCTTGGCTGCGCGCAGCTCGGCGAGGAGCCTCTCCTCCTCGCCCGGCACCCGAGTCCGCCTCCTTCTGCACCGGGTAAAGGCGCGGCGGGCTCTGTCGCTGGCGGCTCGGAGGTCCGCCAGGTCCTGCGACCACCAGTATACGGCCCGCCTGGGCGCACCCTTTCGCGCCCTCGGCATGGCCGCGTCGCATATGGCCGTCAGGTCCTCGCGGAACCTGACGGCCCTCTCGTCGACCCCCATGGTGTCGGGGGGGTCGGCGCACCACGCCTGGACCACGGCGGCCTCCTCCGCCCGGTCCCGATCGAGGCGGGAAATCGCCCACTTTGGGAAATCCCCGCCCCGCCCTCCCACCGCCCGGGCCTGAGGCCCGCGGGGCGCTTTGGAGACCCTGAAGCGGATGTAAAGGTGGTCCGACAGGGTCTCCACCTCCTCCAGGACGCGCCACTGGCTCACACGAGCGCCGACAGCAGGGGTTGTGAACGTGAGGTCCACAATTGACCCCCCCTGCTGTCGGACGCAGGTGTTGGCGCGCCCTACATTTTGCAGGACCAGGCCGATCATGGCGGCCCAGTCCCGCAGAAGCGCCCCTCTTTGGTCTGTGATGGGGGACCCCCACGCCGCGCACTTGGCGTTGAAGTCCCCCATCAGGACCACTTGGGCCGGTGATGCTCTTTGAACCACCGGCTCCAGGCCCCCCAGGAACCTCTCAAAATCTGAGAGGGGCCTGTTGGGGGAGAAGTAGACTCCGATGACGACTACTTCTCCCCAGTTTGCCGCCGCGTATCCAGCGCCCCTCTCTCTTAGCGAGAGGCGCTGCTGCCCGGCAGCCGGCACCACCACGCCCACCAAGCCCTCCGTGTCCCCAACCCAGTTTTGCTGGGGGGGGACGAAGTAGGGCTCGGCGACGACCGCCACGTCGATGCGCCACTCGGCTAGGACCTGCATTAGCAGGTCCTGTGCGCGAGCCGAGTGGTTGGCATTCACCTGGAGGAGCTCGTAATGCAGGTGTGCTGGCATTACGACACCTGCATTACGGGCTCCTCAATGGCCAGATGGCCGCCACGTTCGGTTGAGGCCCGGGTCAATGGGGCCTTACCCTTGACCGAAGGGGGGGCGCATTTAGTTCCCCCCATCGTGTGGTTGTGCGGTCGGCCCGCTTGGGCACAGACCGCACACTTCGGCGCCGCCTCACAGGCCGCTGCCAGATGGCCCTCCTCGCCGCAGCGGAAGCATTTGTTGCCGTGCTCGGCCGTTGACGGGCACAGGGCCCTGGTGTGGCCCAGCGCCATGCACTTGTAACAGCGCATGGGCAGGGCCTCCACCGGCGCGACAGTGGCCAGGCACCAGCCGATGGCCACCCTCCCCGCTGTGGCTGCGGCCTTTGCAACCACAGCGGGGCAGCGGATGATAACAGAGCACTGCCCCCATTGGCTGGCTCTGATAGCCCCTACCTTGATTTCGGTAGGGGCGCAGCCTCCCTTAGTGGCCATGACGGCGACAATCTCCTCCCGGCTCACTGATTCGTCAAGGCCAGTAAGCCTCAACTCAGCGGATTTGGTGGGCCGGGTCACCTCCGCCAAGTCACCGATGGCCTGGCGGAGCATCTCGGCGAGTTGGTCAGCGCTAGGCCCAGGGCTGTCGCCGCCCACTTCCAGCATTCTGGAGCCGGTCATGGTCGTTTTGATTTTGACCGTCTCCAGACCGGCCTCCGAAAGGCGGACGGAGGCTCTGGCTTTCGCCATCACCTCCACGTAGGTAGCCCGCACACCCTCCTTCAGGGTCACCACGAGGGCGGCCGTACGTGGGACCCGAATTTTGGCCGCCCTCGGTGCGGAGGGCCTCGATGTGGGAGTGGTTTGGGGTTGGGGTTTCCCCTTCCCGCCCTTGGCCTTGCGGCCCACCACCCTGGTCCAGGGCGTTTCCGCCGCAGTATGGCCGGTGGGAGCAGTTTCCTGCTGCCGGCTTGGTCCCGGGGTGGTCTGCGGCTTGGGACCAGACTGGCGCCTGGGACCGGTATGTGGTCCCTCTTCCCTACCTCCGTTGGTGGGGGGAGGTGTAGGGGCCCTATTAGGCTTTTTGGCCTTGGGGGCCGTTGGGCCAGCGGGTCGGCGCATGGCACCGTCCGCCAGATTCGGCTGGGCCCTTGGGCGAGGCGGGGGCTCCAGGCGCCTGTCAGCCGCGAGCGGGGGTCTTAGGACCGGTTCTGGCGGGAGTCGTGACTCCAGCTCCCCTAGGCGGGCATTTAACATCCCGCCCAGGGATATTTGGAGGTCACGCCTCAGCTCCTCCATCAGCTCCCTCACATCAGGGGCTGCTGGGTCGCGAGCTGCCTTGGCGGTGCTCGCCCGCGATTTCTCGAAGGCCTGTTTAAAGGCCTTCAGTTCCGCACGAACAATGTCCAGCTCTCGAGCGAGCCGGTTGTTGTCTGCTCGGAGACGGCGGTGCTCCTCGGCAGGAGTGATCGTCCGCAAAGCTTCAACCGCGTCGATCACTCCTGCAGCGGCTGTATTTATTGCGCCCCAGACTGTGCCCTTGAGGTGGCCACTCTTCCGGACTTGCTCCTGGATTGTGGCCACGTTCAGGAGCGCCGCAGCAACCAGGGTCTCCTTGGTTTGTGGTTCAGGGATGCGAAGCTCCTCGCCCCCATTGACCTCGTGCGCGACAACCATGTCGCGGTAATACCGGCGAGGGCCAGGTTCCTCGTCCGAGTCCGCCACGTTCTCCACCTCAGAGACTATTATGGCAGGACGACCACTGGCCGCTGCCACGAGACTCCGACGCCGTCCTGTAAGGGCGCCTCTGCGCGCCGACCCAATTTTTGGTGACTTTGGTCCCTCAACCAGGGTCACCGTCGGCCGTTTCCGGGTGATATGCTTATTCAGCTCTTCACCCAAGGAAACTTCTGGGAGGTCTGTCTCCAGAACCATCTTTGAAGACTCCTCTCCCTCTCCCTTCTCCGATTCGGACGCGTCCGAGATGGTGACGACGCGCCGCTCTTCATTCCTCTCAGCAGGGCTCCTGTCCCTGGTTCCATCCTTAGGCTCTTGCGCCTTTACCCTCCCTTTGGCTCCCGGTCGGAGCCGCGGAAAGTTAAGGCGATAGGCTGAAACCCTGCCCTCTGGAGCACCACTATAGCCTGCTTCGTCTCTCGTGTTTGGCAGCTCCGTCTCCAGCGCCATGCTTAGGCTGGACGGCTGCCCTCTCTCCTTCTTTGAGAAGGCCGTGTCCGTAGCTCGGACAATGGCCCTCTCCGCCTCTTCCTCCGGTTGCGACATGAGACACGCCGCTTCCTTTGGAAGGCAAAAAGTTTTGTTGTTGGGGGGGGGGGGGGGTTTTTGACAACTCATTTTTGTACCCACGAGAATGGAACGAAGGGTTTGCACTACCGGGTGACGTCCATTCCGGTAGTGCGGCTACTTACTGTGGAGGTCGCCAGGTATCCACAGGTTTTAACGACTTCACTGTCGGGTGTTATAGAGTGTCCTTCTCACGGGCCGGCCAGTTAAGGCAAGCCCTCCGCTCCGCAGTATTCAAAACATACCCCATTAACGCCACGACTGGGGTCGTTGAATTGGATCTGCGGGCTACGGAAGGAGAAGTGGCGTGGGCTTCTCCACAAAGGCCTTCGGTTAGGAAGGCCGCCCCAGTTCCCCCCCCAGTGTTTGGTTCGCGGGAGCTATTGCCCCTACCCGCCGCGAGGCAGGCATTCCCCTATCCACCACCCGGGGACGCGCCACGTCGGAGTACACCTCTCCGCCCACTTAGACAACTAAGCAGGTCCGTGGAACCTAACCTAACCTAACCTAACCTAACCTAACCTAACCTAACCTAACCTAACCTAACCTAACCTAACCTAACCTAACCTAACCTTTTTTTTTTTTTTTTTTTGACGGTGGGAAAATGCGTTACGCATACGACCGCGCCGTGGGGACGGCGCGGAAGTTATGTGGGACTCACCTCCCCCGTAACCTCCTTCCCTAATGGAAGGAGGGGGGGAGGCATACCCACTAAAAACCCACCGGTATTCCCTCTCTTGCCATTTGCGGATGCCATGGGAGAGTTTGGAGTCACCACAGCATCCGCTGGCCGCCCCAGCCTATGCCGGAGCTCCCGCGCCAAGAGAGGGGGGACCGGAATACTTGGTCCCCCCCCTAGACGTGTGGGCTGTTACGGCCGACAGAGGATCCCCATCCCCCGTCGGCTAGCACCACTAGGGAAGGTTGGCGGCGAACTGTCGCCGCCTCCTTCCCGTCCGTCTGCGCCGGAGCGGGTTCGCGAGGGGATCATTCTCGCGTTCCCGCTCCCTCTCCTCCTTCTGCGACATTACGTCGTCGCAGAAGGAGGTGACGGCCTCCCAGGACGTCTCGCTCTCCAGCATTGCGCGTACAACGCTGGGGAGCGAGAGGTCGCCGCCAATCGTCGCCGCCAGGGTGCGGCGCCGCTCAGCCCATGCGCTGCACACCTCCAAGGTGTGCTGGGCTGTGTCCTTGGCGGCGCCGCACTCGTGGCACGACGCCGTCTCCTCCCTACCCGCCACCCTGTGCAGGTACCGCCCGAAGCAACCATGCCCGGACAGCACCTGCACCAGGTGGAAAGTCAGGGACCCGTGATCCCTCCCGCACCATTCCTGGAGCACCGGGTGGATGGCTGCGATCGTGCGTAGGCCGTATTCAGCCTCCGCAAGCTCTGCCGCCCAGCGCTCCAGCACCTCCCCTCTCTGGACCTCTTTGGCCCGGGCCAACTCCTGGGGAGCGAGGGACTCCCCCCGCTCCCTTCGTTCCACCTTGGCCCGGTAGGCCTCGGCAAGCCCGACCGCCTCGATCTCCCACGGAGGGGAGGCTGCGAGGGCTCCAGCCGCCGCCCAGCCCACCGTTCGGTAGGCCCGGGCCATCCTCACCGCCATGACCCTCTGGGGCCTTCGGAGGAGGGCTTTGGTGGTGGCGGTGAGGGACTCCGCCCATATAGGGGCCCCGTACAGGGCCATACTCCTAATGACCCCTGCAAACAGGCGTCTGCAGGGGGCATTAGGTCCGCCCTGATTGGGCAGGAGCCGGCCCAGGGCTCCCGCCGCGCCCGCGAGTCGGGGAGCCAGTCTGCGAAAGTGCTCCCCGAACTCCCATTTGCCGTCGAGGGTAAGGCCCAGATATTTTATGGGCCTCGCTGTTGACGCGCAGGGCGGCTCCGCGCGGCAGCCTCCACCGGGGCCCTCGGAAGCAGAGGGCCTCCGTCTTGGGGAGGGACACTTTCAGGCCCAGCGCCTCGATCCGCCGGATCACTAGGGTGGCTCCCACCTCCGCCCTTCTTGCCACCTCTTCGAAGGTGGTGCCCCGGACGGCGATGAGGGTGTCATCTGCGTAGCAGTACACCGCCATCCGGGGCAGCACCCTCGCGCGGATGACCCAGTCGTACCCGACGTTCCATAATAGGGGCCCTAGCACGGACCCCTGCGGAACGCCACTGGTCACCGGCTGGGCCATCCGAATCCCCCCCCTCCCCGTGTAGAGCACTACCCGCCCCGTCAGGTAGTGCCCCACAACCCTCCGGAGGTAGAGGGGCACCCGGTGATACCGGAGCGCCTCCTCTATCACTCCGAAGGAGAGGGACCCGAAGGCGTTGGCGATATCGAGAGATACCGCCACGGCCCCCTGGCCCCTCCTGGCCGCATCTTCGGTGAACCCCTTCAGGGCGGATAGGGCGTCCAACGTGGACCGCCCTACCCGGAACCCGAACTGGTTCCCCGCAAGATCCGGCCCTTCGCTCGTCAGATGGTGGGCGATCCGGGAAGCGATCACTCTCTCGAGGAGCTTCCCGGTCTCGTCCAGCATGACGAGCGGCCGCCACCCGGAAGGAGAGTCCGCCGGTCTGCTCTCCTTCCGCAGGAGGACTAGGCGGCCCTCCTTCCAAATTTGGGGAAACTGCCCCGCGGCCAGGCAGCGGTCCATTAGGCCGCAGAGCCGGTCCCCCAGGTGCTTCGCCGCGATCGGAAGCACCTTCCCCGGGACGCCATCGGGCCCAGGTGCCTTGCGGCACCCCTTGAGTCGGCCCACCACCCTCGCCATTTCCTCCCCCGTCACTGGGGGAACGTCGACGGGGGCAGCGGGCTCCTCTTCTGGCGGCGCCATCCGCGGCGGGTCGAAAGGCGGGCTTGCGGGGAAGAGGCCGTCGACCACCGCGGCGAGGACTCCCGGCTCGAAGTCCTCCGTGGGGGGGGACACCTTCAGTTTAGCCCGTACCATTCGGTACGGGCGACCCCACGGATCCTCGTCCAGCGTGGCCAAGAATTCAGCATGAGCTGAATCCTTGGCACGCGCGATGGCCGCCTTGAAGGCGGCCTTGGCTGCGCGCAGCTCGGCGAGGAGCCTCTCCTCCTCGCCCGGCACCCGAGTCCGCCTCCTTCTGCACCGGGTAAAGGCGCGGCGGGCTCTGTCGCTGGCGGCTCGGAGGTCCGCCAGGTCCTGCGACCACCAGTATACGGCCCGCCTGGGCGCACCCTTTCGCGCCCTCGGCATGGCCGCGTCGCATATGGCCGTCAGGTCCTCGCGGAACCTGACGGCCCTCTCGTCGACCCCCATGGTGTCGGGGGGGTCGGCGCACCACGCCTGGACCACGGCGGCCTCCTCCGCCCGGTCCCGATCGAGGCGGGAAATCGCCCACTTTGGGAAATCCCCGCCCCGCCCTCCCACCGCCCGGGCCTGAGGCCCGCGGGGAACCTAACCTTTTTTTTTTTTTTTTTTTTTTTTTTTTGGTGTGGAAAATGCACCTTATGCATCGTCTCCGTTCGGGGAAACGGAGGTATGTGGGGCTCTCCCCAAGGGGGCCTACCCACTAAAAACCACACGGATTCCCTCGTTTGCCATTGTGAACGCCACGGGAGCAAAATGTGTCACCGCAACGCCCACTGGCCGCCCCGGGATGGGGCTCCTCTGTCGACACCGTGCAATGCGGGCTCAGCACTCCCCGACCTCCCCCGCTGGTGAAGGATTGTTTAAAGAGGTTTACTCCTCGTGGCTTCCGCAGATGCCCACGTTCCCGGCAAGCCGGGGTTACGTGCCCTCACGTTAGCTTCCGCGCCCTCATGTACTGCTCTGAAAGCAGAGCGGTACCGAGAGCACGGTCGCTTCCGCCCACCAGGCTCCCCCTCGCCTTTCCCTGTCCGCCGTGGCAGAGCAGGTACTCAGTTCGGGTTCGCCGACGTCAAAGGCGCCCGCCCAAGGGCGGGGCGCCGCGCGGGGAACCTAACCTAACCTAACCTAACCTAACCTAACCTAACCTAACCTAACCTAACCTAACCTTTTTTTTTTTTTTTGGCCTGGGAAAAATCCTTTATGGATTCCACTGGCCCGGGGAGGCCGGTGGATATGTGGGATTCCCGCCCCAGAAGGGGGCGGTGTACCCACTAAAAACCCCAGGGTGTTCCACTTCGTCGCCGATAAGCAATCGGGCTGTGGGAACTTTACGCATCCACGGCCCGGCAGCACGGCGGTATGTCCGCTCACGGACCCATCTCCAGGAGACCTGCACGTCTCCTGTCTCCTCCACTGTAGGCGCGCCGAAACACTTGGCGCGCCTACCAGCTCAACAGGACCTTAGCGGCGGGGGACGGGCATCCCCGTGCCCGTCTCCCGCAGTCCTATTAGGGCGGTATTTGGCGGTTATGGATTAACCGCCTGCGCCCGACACGCCTGCGGCGCAGGGGCTGGGAAGATGGGTCTTCCTCGCGCTCCCGCTCCGCACCCTCTTTGAGTGCCATGACCTCCTCACAGTAGGAGGCCATGGCAGTCCACGATTTCTCGCTGTCGGTCATGGCTTTGACGACGGCCGGCAGCGAGAGGTCAGTTCCAATCACCGCCGTGAGGCGGGCTCGCTGCTCGTCGAAGGCGGGACACACTTGCAGCGTGTGCTGCGCCGTGTCCTCCGCCCCACCGCAGTGGTGACACATTGGCGTTGTTTCCCTCCTTGCAACCTTACACAGGTATCTGCCGAAACAACCGTGTCCCGATAGTACCTGCGTTAGGTGGAAGGAAACAACGCCCCATCTCCTTTCGACCCATCCCTGCAGGACGGGCCGCACTCCCGATATGGTCCAGTGGCCGGCGCTCGGCTGCTCCAAGGCCACCAACCATTTCCGGAAGAGGGTTTGGCGAGAGATCTCTCTCCATCGCCTAACCTCTTCCGGACACGGCTGTTCTCCTCTGGTGCGCGCCTCGGCTACTCGGCGGTAGACCTCGTTCAGCACCTCGGCATCCAACTCCCAGGGTGGGGTCCCTGCCATCACGCAGGCCGCCTCGAACGAGGTGGTGCGGTACGCCCTCGTTGCCCTTACCGCCATGACCCTTTGCGGTCGCCGCAGTTGGGTCTTGTTATGGGCGGAAAGGGCATTTACCCATATGGGTGCCCCGTAGAGGGCCATCGACCGCACCACACCCGTGTACAGTCGGCGGCAGCCCGCCTTCGGCCCGCCCACGTTCGGGAGGAGCCGGCTCAGTGCCGACGCTGTGCCAAGTAGTTTTGGAGCCAAGCGCCGGAAATGCTCCTCGAAGTTCCATCGGCTGTCGAGGACGAGTCCCAGGTACTTCATCGTCTTCCCGACGCCGATGGAAACTCCGCCCACCATTATGCTGGCATTTCCTGGAGGTGCCCTCCGAGGCCCATGAAAACAGATGGCCTCAGATTTGTGCAGGGCAACCTCTAGTCCCAGCCTCCGTATCCTGTCCACGATTAGGGCCACCCCAGCAGTGGCCAAGATGGACGCATCGCGAAATGTGGCCCCTCGGGCCGTTACAAGGGTGTCGTCGGCGTAACAGGTTACGTCTACCCCCCGCAAGTTGGCGCCACGTAGCGCCCAGTCGTAACCAATGTTCCACAGGAGCGGTCCTAAGACTGACCCCTGTGGGACACCGCACGACATCTCGCGCTCCACCCATTCATCCTGTGTGGGGTAGCGGATCGCCCTCTCGAAAAGATACGACCCAACCACCCTACGCAGGTACTCCGGCACGTTGTGGTACCTGAGGGCCTCCTTGATGGTTTCCCAGGGAAGGGTGTTGAAAGCATTGGCGATATCTAGAGATACCGCCAACACCACCTCCCCCCGGGAAACCGCGTCATCCGCTAGAGCCCTCACCCGCGCAATGGCGTCGATGGTGGACCTGCCCCGACGAAATCCGTACTGGCACGCACTTAGGTTCGGCCCTTGTCCCTCTAAATGACCTATCAGCCGGGAAGCCACTATTCGCTCAAAGAGCTTCGCTCCCTCGTCCAAAAGTACGATCGGCCTGTATCCCGAAGGGGAGTCACCCGGTCGCCCTTCCTTCCGCAGGAGCACCAGCTTTCCGCACTTCCACGAACGTGGGATGCACCCCTGCTCCAGACACGAAGAAAATAGTGCCCTCACTCTTGGCTCCAAGGGGCCCAGCGCCAACACCCAGGCTCGGCCGGGAATACCGTCGGGACCAGGGGCAGTGTTTTTGGCCTTAAGCCTCAACACTGCGGCTCCCAACTCTCCCTCTGTCGCCTCGGGTGCGACTTCTCCCTCCGTTGGGGACACTGAAGCCATGCACGGGGGCTGGTGTTCACCCCGTCGTGGGAAGAGGGTTCCCACGATTCGGCTCAGAAGGTCCGGCTGGAGGCTTTGCGTGAGTGGAGGGGCCCAGGGGTGAAGTTTGCACCTCACCGACTTGTACGGCCGCCCCCACGGGTCGCTGTTCAGAGCCTCCAACATTTCCTCCTCCGCCAGGTCTTTGGCTTGGCCAATGGCTAAGCTGAGGGTTTTGCTGGCCGCTCTGTAGCTTTCGTATAGCTCATCCTCTGCCGTCAGGTCTCGCCTCCTCCGCCTTCGGCTCCTGGTGTATTGGCGTCTCGCAGCCACGCATGCCTTGCGCAACTGCGTTAGCTCTGCGGACCACCAGTACACGCTCCGCCTCGGCCCTGTGGGCTTGGCCCGCGGCATTGCGGCATCGCATATTTGAGCCATGGCCCCACTGAGCCAGGATGCTTCTTCCTCTACACTTCTTGGTCCTTCGGGCGTCTCCGGCCAAGCTTGGACCAGGGCCGCTGCGTGCAGCAGGTCCCGATCGAGCCGTTTCGTTGCCCATCTGGGACTGTCGTCTCTTCGGGGACGACTCAGGTCGTCCGGCGTAGTGTGGTGGGCGCAGACTTCGTACCGGATGTATCTGTGGTCCGATAACGTTTCCACGCCCTCCAACACTTCCCAACCTTGGACACGGCGCGCCAGGGCAGCATTTGCAAACGTGATGTCCACGATGGAGCCTCCCTGTTGCCGCACGCACGTATCGACCGTCCCTCGGTTAAGAACCTCCAACCCTACGGCCACTGCCCACTCTGTGAGCACCTCACCGCGTACGTCAGTCGCAGTAGAGCCCCACCCCGTAGATTTGGCATTAAAGTCCCCCGCAACCAGCAGCAGTTCGGGGCCACTTCTGCCAATCAGGGCCTGCACATCGTCGAGAAGCACCTCGAAGTCGGCTAGGCTTCTGTTCGGCGAGAAGTACACTCCCACCACCATTATACCCCCGATGATGGCAGCCACGAAGCCGTGGCCCCGCACCACGCTTTCAAGCGGAGCAGAGCCGGCCGATGGTTGAGTGGCCAAGGCCACGAGGCTGTCGAGGTCCCCCACCCAGTTGTCTCTGGCTGGGACCGAATATGGTTCGGTTACCACTGCGACATGGATCAACCACTCCGCCATGCTCTGGAACAGGAGGTCCTGTGCTCTGGCGCAGTGGTTGATATTCGCCTGCAGGAAGCGTATAGGAGCCATTACTACTCGACTATTATCTCAGCCTCCTCGTCCTGTTGCTCGACATTCGAGTCTTTTCGGGTATTCCGCCCCAGAGTAGCCTGGGAGTCAGCGCCAGCCGTTCTCCGCTTACTTTTAGGTGGATCACAGGCTTTGCTGCCTACCCTATGGTTGGCTGCTAGCCCGGCCTCGGCACACAGCGGGCAGTGTGCAGATGATGTGCAGTTGCCAGCGACGTGGCCGGGACGCCCGCAGCGGTAGCAGGCTCGGCTGCGGTCCACCTCCGACTTACATTTGGCGGCCACGTGGCCCACCTCGAGGCAGCGGAAGCAGCGCAGGGGGCGGGCATCGAGCAGTTTGACCTGCGCCGACACCCAGCCTACCAGCAGCCTTCCCGCCTCCACCACCTTCTTCGCCGCCGGGATAGGGCAGCGCAGCCACACGACACCCAGCCCGGAGGGGCCGCGGACGACCTCTCCTGACCTGATGTCGGTCTCTTGGCAGCCTCCCACCCGGGCGACCGCCGCAACCACCTCGGGAAACAGCACAGACTCATCTAGGCCCGAGATACGCAGCTCTGCGCATTTTGTGGGCCTAGAGATCCGCACTACTTCCGGGTCAACAACCTCCGCTAACCTCTTGGCCAGAGCGTTTGCTTTATCGCCACTTGAGGTGCCGGGCACTTCCATAACGTAGGCCCCTGTTTGAGCCTTTCTGAAGCGAAGACCCGAAATTCCCAGCTCCTTAAGCCGCACCTTCCTCTTAACCTCAGCAAGGACAGTGCCAAAGTCGGCCCCTTTATCCGCTGCTTTTGGCTCCAGCAGCGTTACAACAACGGCAGCTGACCGAGGTGAACGGAGCTTTCTGGCCTTGCTCTTTTTCCCTCTGGATGGCTTCGGGTGTTCGCCATTTCCGACCTGCTGATCTACGCCATCTTTTTTCTTCTTCTTTCGCCTTCCTTTCTTGCCTACCTGCGTCCACTCCGATGACGTACTAGGCCTTGCAGGTGGTGGAGGCGTTGGGGGCCTTGGATTCGGGGTCGGGTTTTTCGTCTTCTTTTTCCTTTTCCTCTTTTTTTTAGGTGCCGCGCCAGAGCGAGGACCTGTACCAGAAGTTGGCACTACCTCAGCCTGCTTGTCTGTCCTGGCACTCCTTTCATCCGCCGCCAGAGGTGGTCGCACAGGCTTTTCCGGCAACAGCCGGTCCTGAATGCCGGCCAAGCGTGCATCAAGGTACGGACCGACGTGAGCCATTATCGCTCTGCACAGATGGTCCATTTCTGTGGCAGGTGGGAAGGCAGCAACACGTCTATCCATATTTTCACCCTGGGGAGGCCGCGCAGGGGGCGGTTTCTCCTTGTCTTTTCCGGTTTGAGGGGGTGGCGGACTACCCTGCTTCCGCATCCCTTCCAGGGTCATTTTCATTTCGGCCAGCTCCTTTCGGAGGCTGGCCATTTCGGTCTGAAGTCGGTTGTTGTCGGCCTGCAGCCGAGCTGTCTCTTCAGTAGCCGTGCGTCTGCTGAGCTCCGAGAACGCATCAGCGATCGCGACAGCCGCCTCTTTCAAGCTCTTGACATATCCTCCTGACAAGTTCTTTGATTTTGTGGCAACTTTGGTGATGATTGCCACACTGTCAGCCACCTGTTGACCAAGATCTTGGTTGGCCTCTGCATCCTCTGAGTCAGTCCTTGCTAGAGAAGAAGTGTCCATCTGGTACCCTTGACGGGTCCTAATGGACATCTCCTGCACCTCCATCTCGGCCTTCAGCCGGAGCTCTTCCCTAAGAGCCCGGTTGTAGGCTTCCTTCGCTCTGGCCAGTCCTACATATTTGCCCGATGTTGGTGGGCGGCCTCTCCCTTTGGCCTTTGGCTGTCCTTCCCCAGCCGAGGCGCATGTAGACCCTTCATCACTTGAGCTGAGAACAGATGAAGCAGGGCGCAATCGCTTCCGCTTCCGCTTCACCCGCTCAGCTGCATCCGGGACGTCCTCAAGATTGCTTCTGCCAGTAGACTCGTGACCTGCAGTCTCCTGGGAAGCAAAGTTGACTTCCGAGCTCGTGTTGGCCCTAGGTTCGGGCTCTTGGCAATCAATTTGCCGTGTGAGGCGTACAGTGCAGTCGCGCACTGATACGCCAAGACGATTTTGGTCCGGGATCTGAGTCGCGGACGAACTAAATTTAAAACGTGGGCTTTCAGTGCCCACGAAGTGATAATTGCCCCCCCCAGAATACGATGGGGCTGTCCGTGGGATGGTAACGGAGAGGGATTCTCCTCGAGACGAGGTACCCTCCTGGGGTAGTTTCTCTTTGTTATCACTCATGCTCCTTTGATGAGGGGTGCGGTCCCCTGCTCCTTTTAAAGAGGGAGCCCTCTCCTCTTTTTTAAGGGGTGAGTTCCCCTTGTGTTGCAGTTACGCCAACCCGTTCGCCACTAAAGTGGCACATCCGGCAAACCGCTAGCCCAGGCCAGACCCGTTCAGTCCACCAGACCTACTTGTCTCCGGCCTGGTACTGGATACGCTGCAACCCGCATCCATAACCACGATAAGGAGCTGTTATCCCCTCTGCGTCCCCGTAGTCCCCTGCTGCAGGAGAGACAGGGAGCAGGAAAGCGGCGCACCCTTTCACTAGGGCACGCCCGCCTCGCTTGGCCCAGGATGGGCTCCACCGAGCCTGTGCCGCTCTTGGTCACCCTTTCACTTCGAGCTTAAAGGCCCGAAGATCATTAAGGGGTCAAGCCCCCCCACCACGACAAGGTAGCGACACCCGGGGGGGAACCTAACCTAACCTAACCTAACCTAACCTAACCTAACCTTTTTTTTTTTTTTTTTTTTTTTTGGCCTGGGAAAAATCCTTTATGGATTCCACTGGCCCGGGGAGGCCAGTGGATATGTGGGATTCCCGCCCCAGAATGGGGCGGTGTACCCACTAAAAACCCCAGGGTGTTCCACTTCGTCGCCGATAAGCAATCGGGCTGTGGGAACTTTACGCATCCACGGCCCGGCAGCACGGCGGTATGTCCGCTCACGGACCCATCTCCAGGAGACCTGCACGTCTCCTGTCTCCTCCACTGTAGGCGCGCCGAAACACTTGGCGCGCCTACCAGCTCAACAGGACCTTAGCGGCGGGGGACGGGCATCCCCGTGCCCATCTCCCGCAGTCCTATTAGGGCGGTATTTGGCGGTTATGGATTAACCGCCTGCGCCCGACACGCCTGCGGCGCAGGGGCTGGGAAGATGGGTCTTCCTCGCGCTCCCGCTCCGCACCCTCTTTGAGTGCCATGACCTCCTCACAGTAGGAGGCCATGGCAGTCCACGATTTCTCGCTGTCGGTCATGGCTTTGACGACGGCCGGCAGCGAGAGGTCAGTTCCAATCACCGCCGTGAGGCGGGCTCGCTGCTCGTCGAAGGCGGGACACACTTGCAGCGTGTGCTGCGCCGTGTCCTCCGCCCCACCGCAGTGGTGACACATTGGCGTTGTTTCCCTCCTTGCAACCTTACACAGGTATCTGCCGAAACAACCGTGTCCCGATAGTACCTGCGTTAGGTGGAAGGAAACAACGCCCCATCTCCTTTCGACCCATCCCTGCAGGACGGGCCGCACTCCCGATATGGTCCAGTGGCCGGCGCTCGGCTGCTCCAAGGCCACCAACCATTTCCGGAAGAGGGTTTGGCGAGAGATCTCTCTCCATCGCCTAACCTCTTCCGGACACGGCTGTTCTCCTCTGGTGCGCGCCTCGGCTACTCGGCGGTAGACCTCGTTCAGCACCTCGGCATCCAACTCCCAGGGTGGGGTCCCTGCCATCACGCAGGCCGCCTCGAACGAGGTGGTGCGGTACGCCCTCGTTGCCCTTACCGCCATGACCCTTTGCGGTCGCCGCAGTTGGGTCTTGTTATGGGCGGAAAGGGCATTTACCCATATGGGTGCCCCGTAGAGGGCCATCGACCGCACCACACCCGTGTACAGTCGGCGGCAGCCCGCCTTCGGCCCGCCCACGTTCGGGAGGAGCCGGCTCAGTGCCGACGCTGTGCCAAGTAGTTTTGGAGCCAAGCGCCGGAAATGCTCCTCGAAGTTCCATCGGCTGTCGAGGACGAGTCCCAGGTACTTCATCGTCTTCCCGACGCCGATGGAAACTCCGCCCACCATTATGCTGGCATTTCCTGGAGGTGCCCTCCGAGGCCCATGAAAACAGATGGCCTCAGATTTGTGCAGGGCAACCTCTAGTCCCAGCCTCCGTATCCTGTCCACGATTAGGGCCACCCCAGCAGTGGCCAAGATGGACGCATCGCGAAATGTGGCCCCTCGGGCCGTTACAAGGGTGTCGTCGGCGTAACAGGTTACGTCTACCCCCCGCAAGTTGGCGCCACGTAGCGCCCAGTCGTAACCAATGTTCCACAGGAGCGGTCCTAAGACTGACCCCTGTGGGACACCACACGACATCTCGCGCTCCACCCATTCATCCTGTGTGGGGTAGCGGATCGCCCTCTCGAAAAGATACGACCCAACCACCCTACGCAGGTACTCCGGCACGTTGTGGTACCTGAGGGCCTCCTTGATGGTTTCCCAGGGAAGGGTGTTGAAAGCATTGGCGATATCTAGAGATACCGCCAACACCACCTCCCCCCGGGAAACCGCGTCATCCGCTAGAGCCCTCACCCGCGCAATGGCGTCGATGGTGGACCTGCCCCGACGAAATCCGTACTGGCACGCACTTAGGTTCGGCCCTTGTCCCTCTAAATGACCTATCAGCCGGGAAGCCACTATTCGCTCAAAGAGCTTCGCTCCCTCGTCCAAAAGTACGATCGGCCTGTATCCCGAAGGGGAGTCACCCGGTCGCCCTTCCTTCCGCAGGAGCACCAGCTTTCCGCACTTCCACGAACGTGGGATGCACCCCTGCTCCAGACACGAAGAAAATAGTGCCCTCACTCTTGGCTCCAAGGGGCCCAGCGCCAACACCCAGGCTCGGCCGGGAATACCGTCGGGACCAGGGGCAGTGTTTTTGGCCTTAAGCCTCAACACTGCGGCTCCCAACTCTCCCTCTGTCACCTCGGGTGCGACTTCTCCCTCCGTTGGGGACACTGAAGCCATGCACGGGGGCTGGTGTTCACCCCGTCGTGGGAAGAGGGTTCCCACGATTCGGCTCAGAAGGTCCGGCTGGAGGCTTTGCGTGAGTGGAGGGGCCCAGGGGTGAAGTTTGCACCTCACCGACTTGTACGGCCGCCCCCACGGGTCGCTGTTCAGAGCCTCCAACATTTCCTCCTCCGCCAGGTCTTTGGCTTGGCCAATGGCTAAGCTGAGGGTTTTGCTGGCCGCTCTGTAGCTTTCGTATAGCTCATCCTCTGCCGTCAGGTCTCGCCTCCTCCGCCTTCGGCTCCTGGTGTATTGGCGTCTCGCAGCCACGCATGCCTTGCGCAACTGCGTTAGCTCTGCGGACCACCAGTACACGCTCCGCCTCGGCCCTGTGGGCTTGGCCCGCGGCATTGCGGCATCGCATATTTGAGCCATGGCCCCACTGAGCCAGGATGCTTCTTCCTCTACACTTCTTGGTCCTTCGGGCGTCTCCGGCCAAGCTTGGACCAGGGCCGCTGCGTGCAGCAGGTCCCGATCGAGCCATTTCGTTGCCCATCTGGGACTGTCGTTTCTTCGGGGACGACTCAGGTCGTCCGGCGTAGTGTGGTGGGCGCAGACTTCGTACCGGATGTATCTGTGGTCCGATAACGTTTCCACGCCCTCCAACACTTCCCAACCTTGGACACGGCGCGCCAGGGCAGCATTTGCAAACGTGATGTCCACGATGGAGCCTCCCTGTTGCCGCACGCACGTATCGACCGTCCCTCGGTTAAGAACCTCCAACCCTACGGCCACTGCCCACTCTGTGAGCACCTCACCGCGTACGTCAGTCGCAGTAGAGCCCCACCCCGTAGATTTGGCATTAAAGTCCCCCGCAACCAGCAGCAGTTCGGGGCCACTTCTGCCAATCAGGGCCTGCACATCGTCGAGAAGCACCTCGAAGTCGGCTAGGCTTCTGTTCGGCGAGAAGTACACTCCCACCACCATTATACCCCCGATGATGGCAGCCACGAAGCCGTGGCCCCGCACCACGCTTTCAAGCGGAGCAGAGCCGGCCGATGGTTGAGTGGCCAAGGCCACGAGGCTGTCGAGGTCCCCCACCCAGTTGTCTCTGGCTGGGACCGAATATGGTTCGGTTACCACTGCGACATGGATCAACCACTCCGCCATGCTCTGGAACAGGAGGTCCTGTGCTCTGGCGCAGTGGTTGATATTCGCCTGCAGGAAGCGTATAGGAGCCATTACTACTCGACTATTATCTCAGCCTCCTCGTCCTGTTGCTCGACATTCGAGTCTTTTCGGGTATTCCGCCCCAGAGTAGCCTGGGAGTCAGCGCCAGCCGTTCTCCGCTTACTTTTAGGTGGATCACAGGCTTTGCTGCCTACCCTATGGTTGGCTGCTAGCCCGGCCTCGGCACACAGCGGGCAGTGTGCAGATGATGTGCAGTTGCCAGCGACGTGGCCGGGACGCCCGCAGCGGTAGCAGGCTCGGCTGCGGTCCACCTCCGACTTACATTTGGCGGCCACGTGGCCCACCTCGAGGCAGCGGAAGCAGCGCAGGGGGCGGGCATCGAGCAGTTTGACCTGCGCCGACACCCAGCCTACCAGCAGCCTTCCCGCCTCCACCACCTTCTTCGCCGCCGGGATAGGGCAGCGCAGCCACACGACACCCAGCCCGGAGGGGCCGCGGACGACCTCTCCTGACCTGATGTCGGTCTCTTGGCAGCCTCCCACCCGGGCGACCGCCGCAACCACCTCGGGAAACAGCACAGACTCATCTAGGCCCGAGATACGCAGCTCTGCGCATTTTGTGGGCCTAGAGATCCGCACTACTTCCGGGTCAACAACCTCCGCTAACCTCTTGGCCAGAGCGTTTGCTTTATCGCCACTTGAGGTGCCGGGCACTTCCATAACGTAGGCCCCTGTTTGAGCCTTTCTAAAGCGAAGACCTGAAATTCCCAGCTCCTTAAGCCGCACCTTCCTCTTAACCTCAGCAAGGACAGTGCCAAAGTCGGCCCCTTTATCCGCTGCTTTTGGCTCCAGCAGCGTTACAACAACGGCAGCTGACCGAGGTGAACGGAGCTTTCTGGCCTTGCTCTTTTTCCCTCTGGGTGGCTTCGGGTGTTCGCCATTTCCGACCTGCTGATCTACGCCATCTTTTTTCTTCTTCTTTCGCCTTCCTTTCTTGCCTACCTGCGTCCACTCCGATGACGTACTAGGCCTTGCAGGTGGTGGAGGCGTTGGGGGCCTTGGATTCGGGGTCGGGTTTTTCGTCTTCTTTTTCCTTTTCCTCTTTTTTTTAGGTGCCGCGCCAGAACGAGGACCTGTACCAGAAGTTGGCACTACCTCAGCCTGCTTGTCTGTCCTGGCACTCCTGGCATCCGCCGCCAGAGGTGGTCGCACAGGCTTTTCCGGCAACAGCCGGTCCTGAATGCCGGCCAAGCGTGCATCAAGGTACGGACCGACGTGAGCCATTATCGCTCTGCACAGATGGTCCATTTCTGTGGCAGGTGGGAAGGCAGCAACACGTCTATCCATATTTTCACCCTGGGGAGGCCGCGCAGGGGGCGGTTTCTCCTTGTCTTTTCCGGTTTGAGGGGGTGGCGGACTACCCTGCTTCCGCATCCCTTCCAGGGTCATTTTCATTTCGGCCAGCTCCTTTCGGAGGCTGGCCATTTCGGTCTGAAGTCGGTTGTTGTCGGCCTGCAGCCGAGCTGTCTCTTCAGTAGCCGTGCGTCTGCTGAGCTCCGAAAACGCATCAGCGATCGCGACAGCCGCCTCTTTCAAGCTCTTGACATATCCTCCTGACAAGTTCTTTGATTTTGTGGCAACTTTGGTGATGATTGCCACACTGTCAGCCACCTGTTGACCAAGATCTTGGTTGGCCTCTGCATCCTCTGAGTCAGTCCTTGCTAGAGAAGAAGTGTCCATCTGGTACCCTTGACGGGTCCTAATGGACATCTCCTGCACCTCCATCTCGGCCTTCAGCCGGAGCTCTTCCCTAAGAGCCCGGTTGTAGGCTTCCTTCGCTCTGGCCAGTCCTACATATTTGCCCGATGTTGGTGGGCGGCCTCTCCCTTTGGCCTTTGGCTGTCCTTCCCCAGCCGAGGCGCATGTAGACCCTTCATCACTTGAGCTGAGAACAGATGAAGCAGGGCGCAATCGCTTCCGCTTCCGCTTCACCCGCTCAGCTGCATCCGGGACGTCCTCAAGATTGCTTCTGCCAGTAGACTCGTGACCTGCAGTCTCCTGGGAAGCAAAGTTGACTTCCGAGCTCGTGTTGGCCCTAGGTTCGGGCTCTTGGCAATCAATTTGCCGTGTGAGGCGTACAGTGCAGTCGCGCACTGATACGCCAAGACGATTTTGGTCCGGGATCTGAGTCGCGGACGAACTAAATTTAAAACGTGGGCTTTCAGTGCCCACGAAGTGATAATTGCCCCCCCCAGAATACGATGGGGCTGTCCGTGGGATGGTAACGGAGAGGGATTCTCCTCGAGACGAGGTACCCTCCTGGGGTAGTTTCTCTTTGTTATCACTCATGCTCCTTTGATGAGGGGTGCGGTCCCCTGCTCCTTTTAAAGAGGGAGCCCTCTCCTCTTTTTTAAGGGGTGAGTTCCCCTTGTGTTGCAGTTACGCCAACCCGTTCGCCACTAAAGTGGCACATCCGGCAAACCGCTAGCGCAGGCCAGACCCGTTCAGTCCACCAGACCTACTTGTCTCCGGCCTGGTACTGGATACGCTGCAACCCGCATCCATAACCACGATAAGGAGCTGTTATCCCCTCTGCGTCCCCGTAGTCCCCTGCTGCAGGAGAGACAGGGAGCAGGAAAGCGGCGCACCCTTTCACTAGGGCACGCCCGCCTCGCTTGGCCCAGGATGGGCTCCACCGAGGCTGTGCCGCTCTTGGTCACCCTTTCACTTCGAGCTTAAAGGCCCGAAGATCATTAAGGGGTCAAGCCCCCCCACCACGACAAGGTAGCGACACCCGGGGGGGAACCTAACCTAACCTAACCTAACCTAACCTTTTTTTTTTTTTTTTTTTGGCCTGGGAAAAATCCTTTATGGATTCCACTGGCCCGGGGAGGCCGGTGGATATGTGGGATTCCCGCCCCAGAAGGGGGCGGTGTACCCACTAAAAACCCCAGGGTGTTCCACTTCGTCGCCGATAAGCAATCGGGCTGTGGGAACTTTACGCATCCACGGCCCGGCAGCACGGCGGTATGTCCGCTCACGGACCCATCTCCAGGAGACCTGCACGTCTCCTGTCTCCTCCACTGTAGGCGCGCCGAAACACTTGGCGCGCCTACCAGCTCAACAGGACCTTAGCGGCGGGGGACGGGCATCCCCGTGCCCATCTCCCGCAGTCCTATTAGGGCGGTATTTGGCGGTTATGGATTAACCGCCTGCGCCCGACACGCCTGCGGCGCAGGGGCTGGGAAGATGGGTCTTCCTCGCGCTCCCGCTCCGCACCCTCTTTGAGTGCCATGACCTCCTCACAGTAGGAGGCCATGGCAGTCCACGATTTCTCGCTGTCGGTCATGGCTTTGACGACGGCCGGCAGCGAGAGGTCAGTTCCAATCACCGCCGTGAGGCGGGCTCGCTGCTCGTCGAAGGCGGGACACACTTGCAGCGTGTGCTGCGCCGTGTCCTCCGCCCCACCGCAGTGGTGACACATTGGCGTTGTTTCCCTCCTTGCAACCTTACACAGGTATCTGCCGAAACAACCGTGTCCCGATAGTACCTGCGTTAGGTGGAAGGAAACAACGCCCCATCTCCTTTCGACCCATCCCTGCAGGACGGGCCGCACTCCCGATATGGTCCAGTGGCCGGCGCTCGGCTGCTCCAAGGCCACCAACCATTTCCGGAAGAGGGTTTGGCGAGAGATCTCTCTCCATCGCCTAACCTCTTCCGGACACGGCTGTTCTCCTCTGGTGCGCGCCTCGGCTACTCGGCGGTAGACCTCGTTCAGCACCTCGGCATCCAACTCCCAGGGTGGGGTCCCTGCCATCACGCAGGCCGCCTCGAACGAGGTGGTGCGGTACGCCCTCGTTGCCCTTACCGCCATGACCCTTTGCGGTCGCCGCAGTTGGGTCTTGTTATGGGCGGAAAGGGCATTTACCCATATGGGTGCCCCGTAGAGGGCCATCGACCGCACCACACCCGTGTACAGTCGGCGGCAGCCCGCCTTCGGCCCGCCCACGTTCGGGAGGAGCCGGCTCAGTGCCGACGCTGTGCCAAGTAGTTTTGGAGCCAAGCGCCGGAAATGCTCCTCGAAGTTCCATCGGCTGTCGAGGACGAGTCCCAGGTACTTCATCGTCTTCCCGACGCCGATGGAAACTCCGCCCACCATTATGCTGGCATTTCCTGGAGGTGCCCTCCGAGGCCCATGAAAACAGATGGCCTCAGATTTGTGCAGGGCAACCTCTAGTCCCAGCCTCCGTATCCTGTCCACGATTAGGGCCACCCCAGCAGTGGCCAAGATGGACGCATCGCGAAATGTGGCCCCTCGGGCCGTTACAAGGGTGTCGTCGGCGTAACAGGTTACGTCTACCCCCCGCAAGTTGGCGCCACGTAGCGCCCAGTCGTAACCAATGTTCCACAGGAGCGGTCCTAAGACTGACCCCTGTGGGACACCGCACGACATCTCGCGCTCCACCCATTCATCCTGTGTGGGGTAGCGGATCGCCCTCTCGAAAAGATACGACCCAACCACCCTACGCAGGTACTCCGGCACGTTGTGGTACCTGAGGGCCTCCTTGATGGTTTCCCAGGGAAGGGTGTTGAAAGCATTGGCGATATCTAGAGATACCGCCAACACCACCTCCCCCCGGGAAACCGCGTCATCCGCTAGAGCCCTCACCCGCGCAATGGCGTCGATGGTGGACCTGCCCCGACGAAATCCGTACTGGCACGCACTTAGGTTCGGCCCTTGTCCCTCTAAATGACCTATCAGCCGGGAAGCCACTATTCGCTCAAAGAGCTTCGCTCCCTCGTCCAAAAGTACGATCGGCCTGTATCCCGAAGGGGAGTCACCCGGTCGCCCTTCCTTCCGCAGGAGCACCAGCTTTCCGCACTTCCACGAACGTGGGATGCACCCCTGCTCCAGACACGAAGAAAATAGTGCCCTCACTCTTGGCTCCAAGGGGCCCAGCGCCAACACCCAGGCTCGGCCGGGAATACCGTCGGGACCAGGGGCAGTGTTTTTGGCCTTAAGCCTCAACACTGCGGCTCCCAACTCTCCCTCTGTCACCTCGGGTGCGACTTCTCCCTCCGTTGGGGACACTGAAGCCATGCACGGGGGCTGGTGTTCACCCCGTCGTGGGAAGAGGGTTCCCACGATTCGGCTCAGAAGGTCCGGCTGGAGGCTTTGCGTGAGTGGAGGGGCCCAGGGGTGAAGTTTGCACCTCACCGACTTGTACGGCCGCCCCCACGGGTCGCTGTTCAGAGCCTCCAACATTTCCTCCTCCGCCAGGTCTTTGGCTTGGCCAATGGCTAAGCTGAGGGTTTTGCTGGCCGCTCTGTAGCTTTCGTATAGCTCATCCTCTGCCGTCAGGTCTCGCCTCCTCCGCCTTCGGCTCCTGGTGTATTGGCGTCTCGCAGCCACGCATGCCTTGCGCAACTGCGTTAGCTCTGCGGACCACCAGTACACGCTCCGCCTCGGCCCTGTGGGCTTGGCCCGCGGCATTGCGGCATCGCATATTTGAGCCATGGCCCCACTGAGCCAGGATGCTTCTTCCTCTACACTTCTTGGTCCTTCGGGCGTCTCCGGCCAAGCTTGGACCAGGGCCGCTGCGTGCAGCAGGTCCCGATCGAGCCGTTTCGTTGCCCATCTGGGACTGTCGTCTCTTCGGGGACGACTCAGGTCGTCCGGCGTAGTGTGGTGGGCGCAGACTTCGTACCGGATGTATCTGTGGTCCGATAACGTTTCCACGCCCTCCAACACTTCCCAACCTTGGACACGGCGCGCCAGGGCAGCATTTGCAAACGTGATGTCCACGATGGAGCCTCCCTGTTGCCGCACGCACGTATCGACCGTCCCTCGGTTAAGAACCTCCAACCCTACGGCCACTGCCCACTCTGTGAGCACCTCACCGCGTACGTCAGTCGCAGTAGAGCCCCACCCCGTAGATTTGGCATTAAAGTCCCCCGCAACCAGCAGCAGTTCGGGGCCACTTCTGCCAATCAGGGCCTGTACATCGTCGAGAAGCACCTCGAAGTCGGCTAGGCTTCTGTTCGGCGAGAAGTACACTCCCACCACCATTATACCCCCGATGATGGCAGCCACGAAGCCGTGGCCCCGCACCACGCTTTCAAGCGGAGCAGAGCCGGCCGATGGTTGAGTGGCCAAGGCCACGAGGCTGTCGAGGTCCCCCACCCAGTTGTCTCTGGCTGGGACCGAATATGGTTCGGTTACCACTGCGACATGGATCAACCACTCCGCCATGCTCTGGAACAGGAGGTCCTGTGCTCTGGCGCAGTGGTTGATATTCGCCTGCAGGAAGCGTATAGGAGCCATTACTACTCGACTATTATCTCAGCCTCCTCGTCCTGTTGCTCGACATTCGAGTCTTTTCGGGTATTCCGCCCCAGAGTAGCCTGGGAGTCAGCGCCAGCCGTTCTCCGCTTACTTTTAGGTGGATCACAGGCTTTGCTGCCTACCCTATGGTTGGCTGCTAGCCCGGCCTCGGCACACAGCGGGCAGTGTGCAGATGATGTGCAGTTGCCAGCGACGTGGCCGGGACGCCCGCAGCGGTAGCAGGCTCGGCTGCGGTCCACCTCCGACTTACATTTGGCGGCCACGTGGCCCACCTCGAGGCAGCGGAAGCAGCGCAGGGGGCGGGCATCGAGCAGTTTGACCTGCGCCGACACCCAGCCTACCAGCAGCCTTCCCGCCTCCACCACCTTCTTCGCCGCCGGGATAGGGCAGCGCAGCCACACGACACCCAGCCCGGAGGGGCCGCGGACGACCTCTCCTGACCTGATGTCGGTCTCTTGGCAGCCTCCCACCCGGGCGACCGCCGCAACCACCTCGGGAAACAGCACAGACTCATCTAGGCCCGAGATACGCAGCTCTGCGCATTTTGTGGGCCTAGAGATCCGCACTACTTCCGGGTCAACAACCTCCGCTAACCTCTTGGCCAGAGCGTTTGCTTTATCGCCACTTGAGGTGCCGGGCACTTCCATAACGTAGGCCCCTGTTTGAGCCTTTCTGAAGCGAAGACCTGAAATTCCCAGCTCCTTAAGCCGCACCTTCCTCTTAACCTCAGCAAGGACAGTGCCAAAGTCGGCCCCTTTATCCGCTGCTTTTGGCTCCAGCAGCGTTACAACAACGGCAGCTGACCGAGGTGAACGGAGCTTTCTGGCCTTGCTCTTTTTCCCTCTGGATGGCTTCGGGTGTTCGCCATTTCCGACCTGCTGATCTACGCCATCTTTTTTCTTCTTCTTTCGCCTTCCTTTCTTGCCTACCTGCGTCCACTCCGATGACGTACTAGGCCTTGCAGGTGGTGGAGGCGTTGGGGGCCTTGGATTCGGGGTCGGGTTTTTCGTCTTCTTTTTCCTTTTCCTCTTTTTTTTAGGTGCCGCGCCAGAACGAGGACCTGTACCAGAAGTTGGCACTACCTCAGCCTGCTTGTCTGTCCTGGCACTCCTGGCATCCGCCGCCAGAGGTGGTCGCACAGGCTTTTCCGGCAACAGCCGGTCCTGAATGCCGGCCAAGCGTGCATCAAGGTACGGACCGACGTGAGCCATTATCGCTCTGCACAGATGGTCCATTTCTGTGGCAGGTGGGAAGGCAGCAACACGTCTATCCATATTTTCACCCTGGGGAGGCCGCGCAGGGGGCGGTTTCTCCTTGTCTTTTCCGGTTTGAGGGGGTGGCGGACTACCCTGCTTCCGCATCCCTTCCAGGGTCATTTTCATTTCGGCCAGCTCCTTTCGGAGGCTGGCCATTTCGGTCTGAAGTCGGTTGTTGTCGGCCTGCAGCCGAGCTGTCTCTTCAGTAGCCGTGCGTCTGCTGAGCTCCGAAAACGCATCAGCGATCGCGACAGCCGCCTCTTTCAAGCTCTTGACATATCCTCCTGACAAGTTCTTTGATTTTGTGGCAACTTTGGTGATGATTGCCACACTGTCAGCCACCTGTTGACCAAGATCTTGGTTGGCCTCTGCATCCTCTGAGTCAGTCCTTGCTAGAGAAGAAGTGTCCATCTGGTACCCTTGACGGGTCCTAATGGACATCTCCTGCACCTCCATCTCGGCCTTCAGCCGGAGCTCTTCCCTAAGAGCCCGGTTGTAGGCTTCCTTCGCTCTGGCCAGTCCTACATATTTGCCCGATGTTGGTGGGCGGCCTCTCCCTTTGGCCTTTGGCTGTCCTTCCCCAGCCGAGGCGCATGTAGACCCTTCATCACTTGAGCTGAGAACAGATGAAGCAGGGCGCAATCGCTTCCGCTTCCGCTTCACCCGCTCAGCTGCATCCGGGACGTCCTCAAGATTGCTTCTGCCAGTAGACTCGTGACCTGCAGTCTCCTGGGAAGCAAAGTTGACTTCCGAGCTCGTGTTGGCCCTAGGTTCGGGCTCTTGGCAATCAATTTGCCGTGTGAGGCGTACAGTGCAGTCGCGCACTGATACGCCAAGACGATTTTGGTCCGGGATCTGAGTCGCGGACGAACTAAATTTAAAACGTGGGCTTTCAGTGCCCACGAAGTGATAATTGCCCCCCCCAGAATACGATGGGGCTGTCCGTGGGATGGTAACGGAGAGGGATTCTCCTCGAGACGAGGTACCCTCCTGGGGTAGTTTCTCTTTGTTATCACTCATGCTCCTTTGATGAGGGGTGCGGTCCCCTGCTCCTTTTAAAGAGGGAGCCCTCTCCTCTTTTTTAAGGGGTGAGTTCCCCTTGTGTTGCAGTTACGCCAACCCGTTCGCCACTAAAGTGGCACATCCGGCAAACCGCTAGCCCAGGCCAGACCCGTTCAGTCCACCAGACCTACTTGTCTCCGGCCTGGTACTGGATACGCTGCAACCCGCATCCATAACCACGATAAGGAGCTGTTATCCCCTCTGCGTCCCCGTAGTCCCCTGCTGCAGGAGAGACAGGGAGCAGGAAAGCGGCGCACCCTTTCACTAGGGCACGCCCGCCTCGCTTGGCCCAGGATGGGCTCCACCGAGGCTGTGCCGCTCTTGGTCACCCTTTCACTTCGAGCTTAAAGGCCCGAAGATCATTAAGGGGTCAAGCCCCCCCACCACGACAAGGTAGCGACACCCGGGGGGGAACCTAACCTAACCTAACCTAACCTAACCTAACCTAACCTAACCTAACCTAACCTAACCTAACCTAACCTAACCTTTTTTTTTTTTTTTTTTTTTTTTTTTTTTTTTTTTTTTTTTTTTTTTTTTTTTTTTTTGCCTGGGGAAAATCCTTTATGGATTCGACACCGGCCCGGGGAGGCCAGTGGATATGTGGGATTCCCACCCCAGAAGGGGGCGGTGTACCCACTAAAAACCCCAGGGTGTTCCACTTCGTCGCCGGAATGCAACCGGGCTGTGGGAACTCTACGCATCCACGGCCCGGCAACACGGCGGTATGTCCGATAACGGACCCACCTCCAGGAGACCTGTACGTCTCCTGTCTCCTCCGCTGTAGGCACGCCGGAACACTTGGCGCGCCTACCATCTCAACAGGACCTTATCGGCGGGAGACTGGCATCCCCGAACCCAACTCCCGCAGTCCTATTAGGGCGGTAAACGGCGGTTAAAATTTAACCGCCGTCGCCCGACACGCCTGCGGCGCAGTGGCTGGGAGGAAGGGTCTTCCTCACGCTCCCGCTCCGCTCCCTCTTTCAGTGCCATGACCTCCTCACAGTAGGAGGCCATAGCAGCCCATGATCTCTCGCTGTCGGTCATGGCTTTGACCACGACCGGTAGCGAGAGGTCGGTACCAATTACCGCTATAAGGCGGGCCCGCTGCTCATCGAAGGCGGGACACAATTGCAGTGTGTGCTGCGCCGTGTCTTCCGCCCCGCCGCAGTGGTGACACATTGGCGTTGTTTCCCTCCTAGCAACCTTGCACAGGTACTTGCCGAAACATCCATGTCCCGACAGTACCTGTGCAAGGTGGAAGGAAACAACGCCCCACCTCCTTTCGACCCATCCTAGCAGGACAGGTCGCACACCCGATATGGTCCAGTGGCCGGCACTCGGCTGCTCCAGAGCCTCCAACCATTTCCGGAAGAGGGTTTGGCGAGAAATCTCTCTCCATCGCCTAACCTCTTCCGCACACGGTTGTTCTCCTCTGGAGCGCGCTTCGGCTACCCGGCGGTAGACCTCGGCCAGCACCTCGGCGTCCAACTCCCAAGGTGGGGTTCCTGCCAACACGCAGGCCGCCTCGAACGAGGTGGTGCGGTACGCCCTCGCTGCCCTTACCGCCATGACCCTTTGCGGTCGCCGCAGTTGGGTCTTGTTTTGGGCGGAAAGGGCATTCACCCATATGGGTGCCCCGTAAAGGGCCATCGACCGCACCACACCCGTGTACAGCCGGCGGCAGCCCGCCTTCGGCCCGCCCACGTTCGGGAGGAGCCGGCTTAGTGCCGACGCTGTACCGAGCAGCTTCGGAGCCAAACGCCGGAAGTGTTCCTCAAATTTCCATCGGCTGTCGAGGACGAGTCCAAGATATTTCATCGTCTTCTCGACGCCGATGGAAACTCCGCCCACCATTATATTGGCGCCTCCAGGAGGTGCTCCCCGAGGCCCGTGGAAACAAATGGCCTCGGATTTATGGAGAGCGACCTCAAGGCCTAGCCTTCGGATCCGATCCACAATATGGGCTACACCAGCAGTAGCGAGAAGCGATGCGTCGCGGAAAGTGGGACCGCGTGCCGTTACGAGGGTGTCGTCGGCGTAGCACGTCACGTCGACCCCCCGCAGGTTTGCACCGCGCAATGCCCAGTCGTAACCGATGTTCCACAGGAGCGGTCCTAGGACTGATCCCTGTGGAACACCGCACGACATGTCCCACTCAGTCCACTCATCCTGCGCTGGATAGCGGATCGCCCTTTCAGAGAGGTACGACCCCACCACCTTACGCAGGTACTCCGGTACCTGATGATACCTAAGCGCCTCTTTTATGGTTTCCCAGGGAAGGGTGTTGAAAGCGTTGGCGATATCCAAGGACACCGCCAACACCACCTCCCCCCGGGAAACTGCATCTTCCGCCAGGTCCCTCACCCGCGCAATAGCGTCGACGGTGGATCTGTCCCGACGGAACCCAAACTGATTCGCGCTTAAGTTCGGCCCGCATCCCTCCAAATGGCCGATGAGACGGGCGGCAACGACTCGCTCAAAGAGCTTCGCTCCTTCGTCCAGGAGGACGATCGGCCTGTATCCTGATGGAGAGTCAGCCGGTCGCCCTTCTTTTCGGAGAAGCACCAGCTTCCCACACTTCCATGGGCGTGGGATGCGCCCCTGCAACATGCATGCGGAGAACAGCGCCCTCACCCTTGCCTCTAGGGGGCCAAGCGCCAGCACCCAGGCGCGGCCAGGGATGCCGTCGAGACCAGGAGCAGTGTTCTTGGCTTTAAGCCTCAGCACCGCTGCCCCTAGCTCCCCCTCCGTCACCTCAGGTATGGCCTCCTCATTGGTTACGGACGCCGCTGCCATACGCGGGGGCTGGTGTTCGCCCCGCCGTGGGAAGAGGGTTCCCACGATTCGGCTCAGGAGGTCCGGCTGGAGACTTTGCGTGAGTGGGGGGGCCCAAGGGCGAAGTTTGCACCTCACCGACTTGTACGGCCGCCCCCACGGGTCGCTGTTAAGAGCCTCCAACATTTCTACCTCCGCCAAGTCTTTGGCTTGGCCAATAGCTAAGCTAAGGGCTTTGCTGGCCGCCCTGTAACTTGCGTACAGCTCATCCTCTGCCGTCAGGTCCCGCCTCCTCCGCCTTCGGCTCCTTGTGTACCGGCGTCTTGCAGCTACGCACGCCTTGCGCAGCTGCGTTAGAACCTAACCTAACCTAACCTTTTTTTTTTTTTTTTTTTTTTTTGACGGTGGGAAAATGCGTTACGCATACGACCGCGCCGTGGGGACGGCGCGGAAGTTATGTGGGACTCACCTCCCCCGTAACCTCCTTCCCTAATGGAAGGAGGGGGGGAGGCATACCCACTAAAAACCCACCGGTATTCCCTCTCTTGCCATTTGCGGATGCCATGGGAGAGTTTGGAGTCACCACAGCATCCGCTGGCCGCCCCAGCCTATGCCGGAGCTCCCGCGCCAAGAGAGGGGGGACCGGAATACTTGGTCCCCCCCCTAGACGTGTGGGCTGTTACGGCCGACAGAGGATCCCCATCCCCCGTCGGCTAGCACCACTAGGGAAGGTTGGCGGCGAACTGTCGCCGCCTCCTTCCCGTCCGTCTGCGCCGGAGCGGGTTCGCGAGGGGATCATTCTCGCGTTCCCGCTCCCTCTCCTCCTTCTGCGACATTACGTCGTCGCAGAAGGAGGTGACGGCCTCCCAGGACGTCTCGCTCTCCAGCATTGCGCGTACAACGCTGGGGAGCGAGTGGTCGCCGCCAATCGTCGCCGCCAGGGTGCGGCGCCGCTCAGCCCATGCGCTGCACACCTCCAAGGTGTGCTGGGCTGTGTCCTTGGCGGCGCCGCACTCGTGGCACGACGCCGTCTCCTCCCTACCCGCCACCCTGTGCAGGTACCGCCCGAAGCAACCATGCCCGGACAGCACCTGCACCAGGTGGAAGGTCAGGGACCCGTGATCCCTCCCGCACCATTCCTGGAGCACCGGGTGGATGGCTGCGATCGTGCGTAGGCCGTATTCAGCCTCCGCAAGCTCTGCCGCCCAGCGCTCCAGCACCTCCCCTCTCTGGACCTCTTTGGCCCGGGCCAACTCCTGGGGAGCGAGGGACTCCCCCCGCTCCCTTCGTTCCACCTTGGCCCGGTAGGCCTCGGCAAGCCCGACCGCCTCGATCTCCCACGGAGGGGAGGCTGCGAGGGCTCCAGCCGCCGCCCAGCCCACCGTTCGGTAGGCCCGGGCCATCCTCACCGCCATGACCCTCTGGGGCCTTCGGAGGAGGGCTTTGGTGGTGGCGGTGAGGGACTCCGCCCATATAGGGGCCCCGTACAGGGCCATACTCCTAATGACCCCTGCAAACAGGCGTCTGCAGGGGGCATTAGGTCCGCCCTGATTGGGCAGGAGCCGGCCCAGGGCTCCCGCCGCGCCCGCGAGTCGGGGAGCCAGTCTGCGAAAGTGCTCCCCGAACTCCCATTTGGCGTCGAGGGATTTGCCAGATATTTTATGTGGGCCCTCACCTCGACGGCCTCGCCGTTGACGCGCAGGGCGGCTCCGCGCGGCAGCCTCCACCGGGGCCCTCGGAAGCAGAGGGCCTCCGTCTTGGGGAGGGACACTTTCAGGCCCAGCGCCTCGATCCGCCGGATCACTAGGGTGGCTCCCACCTCCGCCCTTCTTGCCACCTCTTCGAAGGTGGTGCCCCGGACGGCGATGAGGGTGTCATCTGCGTAGCAGTACACCGCCATCCGGGGCAGCACCCTCGCGCGGATGACCCAGTCGTACCCGACGTTCCATAATAGGGGCCCTAGCACGGACCCCTGCGGAACGCCACTGGTCACCGGCTGGGCCATCCGAATCCCCCCCCTCCCCGTGTAGAGCACTACCCGCCCCGTCAGGTAGTGCCCCACAACTCTCCGGAGGTAGAGGGGCACCCGGTGATACCGGAGCGCCTCCTCTATCACTCCGAAGGAGAGGGACCCGAAGGCGTTGGCGATATCGAGAGATACCGCCACGGCCCCCTGGCCCCTCCTGGCCGCATCTTCGCTGAACCCCTTCAGGGCGGATAGGGCGTCCAACGTGGACCGCCCTACCCGGAACCCGAACTGGTTCCCCGCAAGATCCGGCCCTTCGCTCGTCAGATGGTGGGCGATCCGGGAAGCGATCACTCTCTCGAGGAGCTTCCCGGTCTCGTCCAGCATGACGAGCGGCCGCCACCCGGAAGGAGAGTCCGCCGGTCTGCTCTCCTTCCGCAGGAGGACCAGGCGGCCCTCCTTCCAAATTTGGGGAAACTGCCCCGCGGCCAGGCAGCGGTCCATTAGGCCGCAGAGCCGGTCCCCCAGGTGCTTCGCCGCGATCGGAAACACCTTCCCCGGGACGCCATCGGGCCCAGGTGCCTTGCGGCACCCCTTGAGTCGGCCCACCACCCTCGCCATTTCCTCCCCCGTCACTGGGGGAACGTCGACGGGGGCAGCGGGCTCCTCTTCTGGCGGCGCCATCCGCGGCGGGTCGAAAGGCGGGCTTGCGGGGAAGAGGCCGTCGACCACCGCGGCGAGGACTCCCGGCTCGAAGTCCTCCGTGGGGGGGGACACCTTCAGTTTAGCCCGTACCATTCGGTACGGGCGACCCCACGGATCCTCGTCCAGCGTGGCCAAGAATTCAGCATGAGCTGAATCCTTGGCACGCGCGATGGCCGCCTTGAAGGCGGCCTTGGCTGCGCGCAGCTCGGCGAGGAGCCTCTCCTCCTCGCCCGGCACCCGAGTCCGCCTCCTTCTGCACCGGGTAAAGGCGCGGCGGGCTCTGTCGCTGGCGGCTCGGAGGTCCGCCAGGTCCTGCGACCACCAGTATACGGCCCGCCTGGGCGCACCCTTTCGCGCCCTCGGCATGGCCGCGTCGCATATGGCCGTCAGGTCTTCGCGGAACCTGACGGCCCTCTCGTCGACCCCCATGGTGTCGGGGGGGTCGGCGCACCACGCCTGGACCACGGCGGCCTCCTCCGCCCGGTCCCGATCGAGGCGGGAAATCGCCCACTTTGGGAAATCCCCGCCCCGCCCTCCCACCGCCCGGGCCTGAGGCCCGCGGGGCGCTTTGGAGACCCTGAAGCGGATGTAAAGGTGGTCCGACAGGGTCTCCACCTCCTCCAAGACGCGCCACTGGCTCACACGAGCGCCGACAGCAGGGGTTGTGAACGTGAGGTCCACAATTGACCCCCCCTGCTGTCGGACGCAGGTGTTGGCGCGCCCTACATTTTGCAGGACCAGGCCGATCATGGCGGCCCAGTCCCGCAGAAGCGCCCCTCTTTGGTCTGTGATGGGGGACCCCCACGCCGCGCACTTGGCGTTGAAGTCCCCCATCAGGACCACTTGGGCCGGTGATGCTCTTTGAACCACCGGCTCCAGGCCCCCCAGGAACCTCTCAAAATCTGAGAGGGGCCTGTTGGGGGAGAAGTAGACTCCGATGACGACTACTTCTCCCCAGTTTGCCGCCGCGTATCCAGCGCCCCTCTCTCTTAGCGAGAGGCGCTGCTGCCCGGCAGCCGGCACCACCACGCCCACCAAGCCCTCCGTGTCCCCAACCCAGTTTTGCTGGGGGGGGACGAAGTAGGGCTCGGCGACGACCGCCACGTCGATGCGCCACTCGGCTAGGACCTGCATTAGCAGGTCCTGTGCGCGAGCCGAGTGGTTGGCATTCACCTGGAGGAGCTCGTAATGCAGGTGTGCTGGCATTACGACACCTGCATTACGGGCTCCTCAATGGCCAGATGGCCGCCACGTTCGGTTGAGGCCCGGGTCAATGGGGCCTTACCCTTGACCGAAGGGGGGGCGCATTTAGTTCCCCCCATCGTGTGGTTGTGCGGTCGGCCCGCTTGGGCACAGACCGCACACTTCGGCGCCGCCTCACAGGCCGCTGCCAGATGGCCCTCCTCGCCGCAGCGGAAGCATTTGTTGCCGTGCTCGGCCGTTGACGGGCACAGGGCCCTGGTGTGGCCCAGCGCCATGCACTTGTAACAGCGCATGGGCAGGGCCTCCACCGGCGCGACAGTGGCCAGGCACCAGCCGATGGCCACCCTCCCCGCTGTGGCTGCGGCCTTTGCAACCACAGCGGGGCAGCGGATGATAACAGAGCACTGCCCCCATTGGCTGGCTCTGATAGCCCCTACCTTGATTTCGGTAGGGGCGCAGCCTCCCTTAGTGGCCATGACGGCGACAATCTCCTCCCGGCTCACTGATTCGTCAAGGCCAGTAAGCCTCAACTCAGCGGATTTGGTGGGCCGGGTCACCTCCGCCAAGTCACCGATGGCCTGGCGGAGCATCTCGGCGAGTTGGTCAGCGCTAGGCCCAGGGCTGTCGCCGCCCACTTCCAGCATTCTGGAGCCGGTCATGGTCGTTTTGATTTTGACCGTCTCCAGACCGGCCTCCGAAAGGCGGACGGAGGCTCTGGCTTTCGCCATCACCTCCACGTAGGTAGCCCGCACACCCTCCTTCAGGGTCACCACGAGGGCGGCCGTACGTGGGACCCGAATTTTGGCCGCCCTCGGTGCGGAGGGCCTCGATGTGGGAGTGGTTTGGGGTTGGGGTTTCCCCTTCCCGCCCTTGGCCTTGCGGCCCACCACCCTGGTCCAGGGCGTTTCCGCCGCAGTATGGCCGGTGGGAGCAGTTTCCTGCTGCCGGCTTGGTCCCGGGGTGGTCTGCGGCTTGGGACCAGACTGGCGCCTGGGACCGGTATGTGGTCCCTCTTCCCTACCTCCGTTGGTGGGGGGAGGTGTAGGGGCCCTATTAGGCTTTTTGGCCTTGGGGGCCGTTGGGCCAGCGGGTCGGCGCATGGCACCGTCCGCCAGATTCGGCTGGGCCCTTGGGCGAGGCGGGGGCTCCAGGCGCCTGTCAGCCGCGAGCGGGGGTCTTAGGACCGGTTCTGGCGGGAGTCGTGACTCCAGCTCCCCTAGGCGGGCATTTAACATCCCGCCCAGGGATATTTGGAGGTCACGCCTCAGCTCCTCCATCAGCTCCCTCACATCAGGGGCTGCTGGGTCGCGAGCTGCCTTGGCGGTGCTCGCCCGCGATTTCTCGAAGGCCTGTTTAAAGGCCTTCAGTTCCGCACGAACAATGTCCAGCTCTCGAGCGAGCCGGTTGTTGTCTGCTCGGAGACGGCGGTGCTCCTCGGCAGGAGTGATCGTCCGCAAAGCTTCAACCGCGTCGATCACTCCTGCAGCGGCTGTATTTATTGCGCCCCAGACTGTGCCCTTGAGGTGGCCACTCTTCCGGACTTGCTCCTGGATTGTGGCCACGTTCAGGAGCGCCGCAGCAACCAGGGTCTCCTTGGTTTGTGGTTCAGGGATGCGAAGCTCGTCGCCCCCATCGACCTCGTGCGCGACAACCATGTCGCGGTAATACCGGCGAGGGCCAGGTTCCTCGTCCGAGTCCGCCACGTTCTCCACCTCAGAGACTATTATGGCAGGACGACCACTGGCCGCTGCCACGAGACTCCGACGCCGTCCTGTAAGGGCGCCTCTGCGCGCCGACCCAATTTTTGGTGACTTTGGTCCCTCAACCAGGGTCACCGTCGGCCGTTTCCGGGTGATATGCTTATTCAGCTCTTCACCCAAGGAAACTTCTGGGAGGTCTGTCTCCAGAACCATCTTTGAAGACTCCTCTCCCTCTCCCTTCTCCGATTCGGACGCGTCCGAGATGGTGACGACGCGCCGCTCTTCATTCCTCTCAGCAGGGCTCCTGTCCCTGGTTCCATCCTTAGGCTCTTGCGCCTTTACCCTCCCTTTGGCTCCCGGTCGGAGCCGCGGAAAGTTAAGGCGATAGGCTGAAACCCTGCCCTCTGGAGCACCACTATAGCCTGCTTCGTCTCTCGTGTTTGGCAGCTCCGTCTCCAGCGCCATGCTTAGGCTGGACGGCTGCCCTCTCTCCTTCTTTGAGAAGGCCGTGTCCGTAGCTCGGACAATGGCCCTCTCCGCCTCTTCCTCCGGTTGCGACATGAGACACGCCGCTTCCTTTGGAAGGCAAAAAGTTTTGTTGTTGGGGGGGGGGGGTTTTTTTTGACAACTCATTTTTGTACCCACGAGAATGGAACGAAGGGTTTGCACTACCGGGTGACGTCCATTCCGGTAGTGCGGCTACTTACTGTGGAGGTCGCCAGGTATCCACAGGTTTTAACGACTTCACTGTCGGGTGTTATAGAGTGTCCTTCTCACGGGCCGGCCAGTTAAGGCAAGCCCTCCGCTCCGCAGTATTCAAAACATACCCCATTAACGCCACGACTGGGGTCGTTGAATTGGATCTGCGGGCTACGGAAGGAGAAGTGGCGTGGGCTTCTCCACAAAGGCCTTCGGTTAGGAAGGCCGCCCCAGTTCCCCCCCCAGTGTTTGGTTCGCGGGAGCTATTGCCCCTACCCGCCGCGAGGCAGGCATTCCCCTATCCACCACCCGGGGACGCGCCACGTCGGAGTACACCTCTCCGCCCACTTAGACAACTAAGCAGGTCCGTGGAACCTAACCTAACCTAACCTTTTTTTTTTTTTTTTTTGGTGTGGAAAATGCACCTTATGCATCGTCTCCGTTCGGGGAAACGGAGGTATGTGGGGCTCTCCCCAAGGGGCCTACCCACTAAAAACCACACGGATTCCCTCGTCTGCCATTGTGAACGCCACGGGAGCAAAATGTGTCACCGCAACGCCCACTGGCCGCCCCGGGATGGGGCTCCTCTGTCGACACCGTGCAATGCGGGTTCGGCACTCCCCAGCCTCCCCCGCTGGTGAAGGATTGTTTAAAGAGGTTTACTCCTCGTGGCTTCCGCAGATGCCCACGTTCCCGGCAAGCCGGGGTTACGTGCCCTCACGTTAGCTTCCGCGCCCTCATGTCCTGCTCTGAAAGCAGAGCAGTACCGAGGGCACGGTCGCTTCCGCCAACCTAACCTTTTTTTTTTTTTTTTTTTTTGACGGTGGGAAAATGCGTTACGCATACGACCGCGCCGTGGGGACGGCGCGGAAGTTATGTGGGACTCACCTCCCCCGTAACCTCCTTCCCTAATGGAAGGAGGGGGGGAGGCATACCCACTAAAAACCCACCGGTATTCCCTCTCTTGCCATTTGCGGATGCCATGGGAGAGTTTGGAGTCACCACAGCATCCGCTGGCCGCCCCAGCCTATGCCGGAGCTCCCGCGCCAAGAGAGGGGGGACCGGAATACTTGGTCCCCCCCCTAGACGTGTGGGCTGTTACGGCCGACAGAGGATCCCCATCCCCCGTCGGCTAGCACCACTAGGGAAGGTTGGCGGCGAACTGTCGCCGCCTCCTTCCCGTCCGTCTGCGCCGGAGCGGGTTCGCGAGGGGATCATTCTCGCGTTCCCGCTCCCTCTCCTCCTTCTGCGACATTACGTCGTCGCAGAAGGAGGTGACGGCCTCCCAGGACGTCTCGCTCTCCAGCATTGCGCGTACAACGCTGGGGAGCGAGAGGTCGCCGCCAATCGTCGCCGCCAGTGTGCGGCGCCGCTCAGCCCATGCGCTGCACACCTCCAAGGTGTGCTGGGCTGTGTCCTCGGCGGCGCCGCACTCGTGGCACGACGCCGTCTCCTCCCTACCCGCCACCCTGTGCAGGTACCGCCCGAAGCAACCATGCCCGGACAGCACCTGCACCAGGTGGAAAGTCAGGGACCCGTGATCCCTCCCGCACCATTCCTGGAGCACCGGGCGGATGGCTGCGATCGTGCGTAGGCCGTATTCAGCCTCCGCAAGCTCTGCCGCCCAGCGCTCCAGCACCTCCCCTCTCTGGACCACTTTGGCCCGGGCCAACTCCTGGGGAGCGAGGGACTCCCCCCGCTCCCTTCGTTCCACCTTGGCCCGGTAGGCCTCGGCAAGCCCGACCGCCTCGATCTCCCACGGAGGGGAGGCCGCGAGGGCTCCAGCCGCCGCCCAGCCCACCGTTCGGTAGGCCCGGGCCATCCTCACCGCCATGACCCTCTGGGGCCTTCGGAGGAGGGCTTTGGTGGTGGCGGTGAGGGACTCCGCCCATATAGGGGCCCCGTACAGGGCCATACTCCTAATGACCCCTGCAAACAGGCGTCTGCAGGGGGCATTAGGTCCGCCCTGATTGGGCAGGAGCCGGCCCAGGGCTCCCGCCGCGCCCGCGAGTCGGGGAGCCAGTCTGCGAAAGTGCTCCCCGAACTCCCATTTGCCGTCGAGGGTAAGGCCCAGATATTTTATGTGGGCCCTCACCTCGACGGCCTCGCCGTTGACGCGCAGGGCGGCTCCGCGCGGCAGCCTCCACCGGGGCCCTCGGAAGCAGAGGGCCTCCGTCTTGGGGAGGGACACTTTCAGGCCCAGCGCCTCGATCCGCCGGATCACTAGGGTGGCTCCCACCTCCGCCCTTCTTGCCACCTCTTCGAAGGTGGTGCCCCGGACGGCGATGAGGGTGTCATCTGCGTAGCAGTACACCGCCATCCGGGGCAGCACCCTCGCGCGGATGACCCAGTCGTACCCGACGTTCCATAATAGGGGCCCTAGCACGGACCCCTGCGGAACGCCACTGGTCACCGGCTGGGCCATCCGAATCCCCCCCCTCCCCGTGTAGAGCACTACCCGCCCCGTCAGGTAGTGCCCCACAACCCTCCGGAGGTAGAGGGGCACCCGGTGATACCGGAGCGCCTCCTCTATCACTCCGAAGGAGAGGGACCCGAAGGCGTTGGCGATATCGAGAGATACCGCCACGGCCCCCTGGCCCCTCCTGGCCGCATCTTCGGTGAACCCCTTCAGGGCGGATAGGGCGTCCAACGTGGACCGCCCTACCCGGAACCCGAACTGGTTCCCCGCAAGATCCGGCCCTTCGCTCGTCAGATGGTGGGCGATCCGGGAAGCGATCACTCTCTCGAGGAGCTTCCCGGTCTCGTCCAGCATGACGAGCGGCCGCCACCCGGAAGGAGAGTCCGCCGGTCTGCTCTCCTTCCGCAGGAGGACCAGGCGGCCCTCCTTCCAAATTTGGGGAAACTGCCCCGCGGCCAGGCAGCGGTCCATTAGGCCGCAGAGCCGGTCCCCCAGGTGCTTCGCCGCGATCGGAAGCACCTTCCCCGGGACGCCATCGGGCCCAGGTGCCTTGCGGCACCCCTTGAGTCGGCCCACCACCCTCGCCATTTCCTCCCCCGTCACTGGGGGAACGTCGACGGGGGCAGCGGGCTCCTCTTCTGGCGGCGCCATCCGCGGCGGGTCGAAAGGCGGGCTTGCGGGGAAGAGGCCGTCGACCACCGCGGCGAGGACTCCCGGCTCGAAGTCCTCCGTGGGGGGGGACACCTTCAGTTTAGCCCGTACCATTCGGTACGGGCGACCCCACGGATCCTCGTCCAGCGTGGCCAAGAATTCAGCATGAGCTGAATCCTTGGCACGCGCGATGGCCGCCTTGAAGGCGGCCTTGGCTGCGCGCAGCTCGGCGAGGAGCCTCTCCTCCTCGCCCGGCACCCGAGTCCGCCTCCTTCTGCACCGGGTAAAGGCGCGGCGGGCTCTGTCGCTGGCGGCTCGGAGGTCCGCCAGGTCCTGCGACCACCAGTATACGGCCCGCCTGGGCGCACCCTTTCGCGCCCTCGGCATGGCAGCGTCGCATATGGCCGTCAGGTCCTCGCGGAACCTGACGGCCCTCTCGTCGACCCCCATGGTGTCGGGGGGGTCGGCGCACCACGCCTGGACCACGGCGGCCTCCTCCGCCCGGTCCCGATCGAGGCGGGAAATCGCCCACTTTGGGAAATCCCCGCCCCGCCCTCCCACCGCCCGGGCCTGAGGCCCGCGGGGCGCTTTGGAGACCCTGAAGCGGATGTAAAGGTGGTCCGACAGGGTCTCCACCTCCTCCAGGACGCGCCACTGGCTCACACGAGCGCCGACAGCAGGGGTTGTGAACGTGAGGTCCACAATTGACCCCCCCTGCTGCCGGACGCAGGTGTTGGCGCGCCCTACATTTTGCAGGACCAGGCCGATCATGGCGGCCCAGTCCCGCAGAAGCGCCCCTCTTTGGTCTGTGATGGGGGACCCCCACGCCGCGCACTTGGCGTTGAAGTCCCCCATCAGGACCACTTGGGCCGGTGATGCTCTTTGAACCACCGGCTCCAGGCCCCCCAGGAACCTCTCAAAATCTGAGAGGGGCCTGTTGGGGGAGAAGTAGACTCCGATGACGACTACTTCTCCCCAGTTTGCCGCCGCGTATCCAGCGCCCCTCTCTCTTAGCGAGAGGCGCTGCTGCCCGGCAGCCGGCACCACCACGCTCACCAAGCCCTCCGTGTCCCCAACCCAGTTTTGCTGGGGGGGGACGAAGTAGGGCTCGGCGACGACCGCCACGTCGATGCGCCACTCGGCTAGGACCTGCATTAGCAGGTCCTGTGCGCGAGCCGAGTGGTTGGCATTCACCTGGAGGAGCTCGTAATGCAGGTGTGCTGGCATTACGACACCTGCATTACGGGCTCCTCAATGGCCAGATGGCCGCCACGTTCGGTTGGGGCCCGGGTCAATGGGGCCTTACCCTTGACCGAAGGGGGGGCGCATTTAGTTCCCCCCATCGTGTGGTTGTGCGGTCGGCCCGCTTGGGCACAGACCGCACACTTCGGCGCCGCCTCACAGGCCGCTGCCAGATGGCCCTCCTCGCCGCAGCGGAAGCATTTGTTGCCGTGCTCGGCCGTTGACGGGCACAGGGCCCTGGTGTGGCCCAGCGCCATGCACTTGTAACAGCGCATGGGCAGGGCCTCCACCGGCGCGACAGTGGCCAGGCACCAGCCGATGGCCACCCTCCCCGCTGTGGCTGCGGCCTTTGCAACCACAGCGGGGCAGCGGATGATAACAGAGCACTGCCCCCATTGGCTGGCTCTGATAGCCCCTACCTTGATTTCGGTAGGGGCGCAGCCTCCCTTAGTGGCCATGACGGCGACAATCTCCTCCCGGCTCACTGATTCGTCAAGGCCAGTAAGCCTCAACTCAGCGGATTTGGTGGGCCGGGTCACCTCCGCCAAGTCACCGATGGCCTGGCGGAGCATCTCGGCGAGTTGGTCAGCGCTAGGCCCAGGGCTGTCGCCGCCCACTTCCAGCATTCTGGAGCCGGTCATGGTCGTTTTGATTTTGACCGTCTCCAGACCGGCCTCCGAAAGGCGGACGGAGGCTCTGGCTTTCGCCATCACCTCCACGTAGGTAGCCCGCACACCCTCCTTCAGGGTCACCACGAGGGCGGCCGTACGTGGGACCCGAATTTTGGCCGCCCTCGGTGCGGAGGGCCTCGATGTGGGAGTGGTTTGGGGTTGGGGTTTCCCCTTCCCGCCCTTGGCCTTGCGGCCCACCACCCTGGTCCAGGGCGTTTCCGCCGCAGTATGGCCGGTGGGAGCAGTTTCCTGCTGCCGGCTTGGTCCCGGGGTGGTCTGCGGCTTGGGACCAGACTGGCGCCTGGGACCGGTATGTGGTCCCTCTTCCCTACCTCCGTTGGTGGGGGGAGGTGTAGGGGCCCTATTAGGCTTTTTGGCCTTGGGGGCCGTTGGGCCAGCGGGTCGGCGCATGGCACCGTCCGCCAGATTCGGCTGGGCCCTTGGGCGAGGCGGGGGCTCCAGGCGCCTGTCAGCCGCGAGCGGGGGTCTTAGGACCGGTTCTGGCGGGAGTCGTGACTCCAGCTCCCCTAGGCGGGCATTTAACATCCCGCCCAGGGATATTTGGAGGTCACGCCTCAGCTCCTCCATCAGCTCCCTCACATCAGGGGCTGCTGGGTCGCGAGCTGCCTTGGCGGTGCTCGCCCGCGATTTCTCGAAGGCCTGTTTAAAGGCCTTCAGTTCCGCACGAACAATGTCCAGCTCTCGAGCGAGCCGGTTGTTGTCCGCTCGGAGACGGCGGTGCTCCTCGGCAGGAGTGATCGTCCGCAAAGCTTCAACCGCGTCGATCACTCCTGCAGCGGCTGTATTTATTGCGCCCCAGACTGTGCCCTTGAGGTGGCCACTCTTCCGGACTTGCTCCTGGATTGTGGCCACGTTCAGGAGCGCCGCAGCAACCAGGGTCTCCTTGGTTTGTGGTTCAGGGATGCGAAGCTCGTCGCCCCCATCGACCTCGTGCGCGACAACCATGTCGCGGTAATACCGGCGAGGGCCAGGTTCCTCGTCCGAGTCCGCCACGTTCTCCACCTCAGAGACTATTATGGCAGGACGACCACTGGCCGCTGCCACGAGACTCCGACGCCGTCCTGTAAGGGCGCCTCTGCGCGCCGACCCAATTTTTGGTGACTTTGGTCCCTCAACCAGGGTCACCGTCGGCCGTTTCCGGGTGATATGCTTATTCAGCTCTTCACCCAAGGAAACTTCTGGGAGGTCTGTCTCCAGAACCATCTTTGAAGACTCCTCTCCCTCTCCCTTCTCCGATTCGGACGCGTCCGAGATGGTGACGACGCGCCGCTCTTCATTCCTCTCAGCAGGGCTCCTGTCCCTGGTTCCATCCTTAGGCTCTTGCGCCTTTACCCTCCCTTTGGCTCCCGGTCGGAGCCGCGGAAAGTTAAGGCGATAGGCTGAAACCTTGCCCTCTGGAGCACCACTATAGCCTGCTTCGTCTCTCGTGTTTGGCAGCTCCGTCTCCAGCGCCATGCTTAGGCTGGACGGCTGCCCTCTCTCCTTCTTTGAGAAGGCCGTGTCCGTAGCTCGGACAATGGCCCTCTCCGCCTCTTCCTCCGGTTGCGACATGAGACACGCCGCTTCCTTTGGAAGGCAAAAAGTTTTGTTGTTGGGGGGGGGGGTTTTTTGACAACTCATTTTTGTACCCACGAGAATGGAACGAAGGGTTTGCACTACCGGGTGACGTCCATTCCGGTAGTGCGGCTACTTACTGTGGAGGTCGCCAGGTATCCACAGGTTTTAACGACTTCACTGTCGGGTGTTATAGAGTGTCCTTCTCACGGGCCGGCCAGTTAAGGCAAGCCCTCCGCTCCGCAGTATTCAAAACATACCCCATTAACGCCACGACTGGGGTCGTTGAATTGGATCTGCGGGCTACGGAAGGAGAAGTGTCCGCCAACCTAACCTAACCTAACCTAACCTTTTTTTTTTTTTTTTTTTTGGCCTGGGAAAAATCCTTTATGGATTCCACTGGCCCGGGGAGGCCGGTGGATATGTGGGATTCCCGCCCCAGAAGGGGGCGGTGTACCCACTAAAAACCCCAGGGTGTTCCACTTCGTCGCCGATAAGCAATCGGGCTGTGGGAACTTTACGCATCCACGGCCCGGCAGCACGGCGGTATGTCCGCTCACGGACCCATCTCCAGGAGACCTGCACGTCTCCTGTCTCCTCCACTGTAGGCGCGCCGAAACACTTGGCGCGCCTACCAGCTCAACAGGACCTTAGCGGCGGGGGACGGGCATCCCCGTGCCCATCTCCCGCAGTCCTATTAGGGCGGTATTTGGCGGTTATGGATTAACCGCCTGCGCCCGACACGCCTGCGGCGCAGGGGCTGGGAAGATGGGTCTTCCTCGCGCTCCCGCTCCGCACCCTCTTTGAGTGCCATGACCTCCTCACAGTAGGAGGCCATGGCAGTCCACGATTTCTCGCTGTCGGTCATGGCTTTGACGACGGCCGGCAGCGAGAGGTCAGTTCCAATCACCGCCGTGAGGCGGGCTCGCTGCTCGTCGAAGGCGGGACACACTTGCAGCGTGTGCTGCGCCGTGTCCTCCGCCCCACCGCAGTGGTGACACATTGGCGTTGTTTCCCTCCTTGCAACCTTACACAGGTATCTGCCGAAACAACCGTGTCCCGATAGTACCTGCGTTAGGTGGAAGGAAACAACGCCCCATCTCCTTTCGACCCATCCCTGCAGGACGGGCCGCACTCCCGATATGGTCCAGTGGCCGGCGCTCGGCTGCTCCAAGGCCACCAACCATTTCCGGAAGAGGGTTTGGCGAGAGATCTCTCTCCATCGCCTAACCTCTTCCGGACACGGCTGTTCTCCTCTGGTGCGCGCCTCGGCTACTCGGCGGTAGACCTCGTTCAGCACCTCGGCATCCAACTCCCAGGGTGGGGTCCCTGCCATCACGCAGGCCGCCTCGAACGAGGTGGTGCGGTACGCCCTCGTTGCCCTTACCGCCATGACCCTTTGCGGTCGCCGCAGTTGGGTCTTGTTATGGGCGGAAAGGGCATTTACCCATATGGGTGCCCCGTAGAGGGCCATCGACCGCACCACACCCGTGTACAGTCGGCGGCAGCCCGCCTTCGGCCCGCCCACGTTCGGGAGGAGCCGGCTCAGTGCCGACGCTGTGCCAAGTAGTTTTGGAGCCAAGCGCCGGAAATGCTCCTCGAAGTTCCATCGGCTGTCGAGGACGAGTCCCAGGTACTTCATCGTCTTCCCGACGCCGATGGAAACTCCGCCCACCATTATGCTGGCATTTCCTGGAGGTGCCCTCCGAGGCCCATGAAAACAGATGGCCTCAGATTTGTGCAGGGCAACCTCTAGTCCCAGCCTCCGTATCCTGTCCACGATTAGGGCCACCCCAGCAGTGGCCAAGATGGACGCATCGCGAAATGTGGCCCCTCGGGCCGTTACAAGGGTGTCGTCGGCGTAACAGGTTACGTCTACCCCCCGCAAGTTGGCGCCACGTAGCGCCCAGTCGTAACCAATGTTCCACAGGAGCGGTCCTAAGACTGACCCCTGTGGGACACCGCACGACATCTCGCGCTCCACCCATTCATCCTGTGTGGGGTAGCGGATCGCCCTCTCGAAAAGATACGACCCAACCACCCTACGCAGGTACTCCGGCACGTTGTGGTACCTGAGGGCCTCCTTGATGGTTTCCCAGGGAAGGGTGTTGAAAGCATTGGCGATATCTAGAGATACCGCCAACACCACCTCCCCCCGGGAAACCGCGTCATCCGCTAGAGCCCTCACCCGCGCAATGGCGTCGATGGTGGACCTGCCCCGACGAAATCCGTACTGGCACGCACTTAGGTTCGGCCCTTGTCCCTCTAAATGACCTATCAGCCGGGAAGCCACTATTCGCTCAAAGAGCTTCGCTCCCTCGTCCAAAAGTACGATCGGCCTGTATCCCGAAGGGGAGTCACCCGGTCGCCCTTCCTTCCGCAGGAGCACCAGCTTTCCGCACTTCCACGAACGTGGGATGCACCCCTGCTCCAGACACGAAGAAAATAGTGCCCTCACTCTTGGCTCCAAGGGGCCCAGCGCCAACACCCAGGCTCGGCCGGGAATACCGTCGGGACCAGGGGCAGTGTTTTTGGCCTTAAGCCTCAACACTGCGGCTCCCAACTCTCCCTCTGTCACCTCGGGTGCGACTTCTCCCTCCGTTGGGGACACTGAAGCCATGCACGGGGGCTGGTGTTCACCCCGTCGTGGGAAGAGGGTTCCCACGATTCGGCTCAGAAGGTCCGGCTGGAGGCTTTGCGTGAGTGGAGGGGCCCAGGGGTGAAGTTTGCACCTCACCGACTTGTACGGCCGCCCCCACGGGTCGCTGTTCAGAGCCTCCAACATTTCCTCCTCCGCCAGGTCTTTGGCTTGGCCAATGGCTAAGCTGAGGGTTTTGCTGGCCGCTCTGTAGCTTTCGTATAGCTCATCCTCTGCCGTCAGGTCTCGCCTCCTCCGCCTTCGGCTCCTGGTGTATTGGCGTCTCGCAGCCACGCATGCCTTGCGCAACTGCGTTAGCTCTGCGGACCACCAGTACACGCTCCGCCTCGGCCCTGTGGGCTTGGCCCGCGGCATTGCGGCATCGCATATTTGAGCCATGGCCCCACTGAGCCAGGATGCTTCTTCCTCTGCACTTCTTGGTCCTTCGGGCGTCTCCGGCCAAGCTTGGACCAGGGCCGCTGCGTGCAGCAGGTCCCGATCGAGCCGTTTCGTTGCCCATCTGGGACTGTCGTCTCTTCGGGGACGACTCAGGTCGTCCGGCGTAGTGTGGTGGGCGCAGACTTCGTACCGGATGTATCTGTGGTCCGATAACGTTTCCACGCCCTCCAACACTTCCCAACCTTGGACACGGCGCGCCAGGGCAGCATTTGCAAACGTGATGTCCACGATGGAGCCTCCCTGTTGCCGCACGCACGTATCGACCGTCCCTCGGTTAAGAACCTCCAACCCTACGGCCACTGCCCACTCTGTGAGCACCTCACCGCGTACGTCAGTCGCAGTAGAGCCCCACCCCGTAGATTTGGCATTAAAGTCCCCCGCAACCAGCAGCAGTTCGGGGCCACTTCTGCCAATCAGGGCCTGCACATCGTCGAGAAGCACCTCGAAGTCGGCTAGGCTTCTGTTCGGCGAGAAGTACACTCCCACCACCATTATACCCCCGATGATGGCAGCCACGAAGCCGTGGCCCCGCACCACGCTTTCAAGCGGAGCAGAGCCGGCCGATGGTTGAGTGGCCAAGGCCACGAGGCTGTCGAGGTCCCCCACCCAGTTGTCTCTGGCTGGGACCGAATATGGTTCGGTTACCACTGCGACATGGATCAACCACTCCGCCATGCTCTGGAACAGGAGGTCCTGTGCTCTGGCGCAGTGGTTGATATTCGCCTGCAGGAAGCGTATAGGAGCCATTACTACTCGACTATTATCTCAGCCTCCTCGTCCTGTTGCTCGACATTCGAGTCTTTTCGGGTATTCCGCCCCAGAGTAGCCTGGGAGTCAGCGCCAGCCGTTCTCCGCTTACTTTTAGGTGGATCACAGGCTTTGCTGCCTACCCTATGGTTGGCTGCTAGCCCGGCCTCGGCACACAGCGGGCAGTGTGCAGATGATGTGCAGTTGCCAGCGACGTGGCCGGGACGCCCGCAGCGGTAGCAGGCTCGGCTGCGGTCCACCTCCGACTTACATTTGGCGGCCACGTGGCCCACCTCGAGGCAGCGGAAGCAGCGCAGGGGGCGGGCATCGAGCAGTTTGACCTGCGCCGACACCCAGCCTACCAGCAGCCTTCCCGCCTCCACCACCTTCTTCGCCGCCGGGATAGGGCAGCGCAGCCACACGACACCCAGCCCGGAGGGGCCGCGGACGACCTCTCCTGACCTGATGTCGGTCTCTTGGCAGCCTCCCACCCGGGCGACCGCCGCAACCACCTCGGGAAACAGCACAGACTCATCTAGGCCCGAGATACGCAGCTCTGCGCATTTTGTGGGCCTAGAGATCCGCACTACTTCCGGGTCAACAACCTCCGCTAACCTCTTGGCCAGAGCGTTTGCTTTATCGCCACTTGAGGTGCCGGGCACTTCCATAACGTAGGCCCCTGTTTGAGCCTTTCTGAAGCGAAGACCTGAAATTCCCAGCTCCTTAAGCCGCACCTTCCTCTTAACCTCAGCAAGGACAGTGCCAAAGTCGGCCCCTTTATCCGCTGCTTTTGGCTCCAGCAGCGTTACAACAACGGCAGCTGACCGAGGTGAACGGAGCTTTCTGGCCTTGCTCTTTTTCCCTCTGGGTGGCTTCGGGTGTTCGCCATTTCCGACCTGCTGATCTACGCCATCTTTTTTCTTCTTCTTTCGCCTTCCTTTCTTGCCTACCTGCGTCCACTCCGATGACGTACTAGGCCTTGCAGGTGGTGGAGGCGTTGGGGGCCTTGGATTCGGGGTCGGGTTTTTCGTCTTCTTTTTCCTTTTCCTCTTTTTTTTAGGTGCCGCGCCAGAACGAGGACCTGTACCAGAAGTTGGCACTACCTCAGCCTGCTTGTCTGTCCTGGCACTCCTGGCATCCGCCGCCAGAGGTGGTCGCACAGGCTTTTCCGGCAACAGCCGGTCCTGAATGCCGGCCAAGCGTGCATCAAGGTACGGACCGACGTGAGCCATTATCGCTCTGCACAGATGGTCCATTTCTGTGGCAGGTGGGAAGGCAGCAACACGTCTATCCATATTTTCACCCTGGGGAGGCCGCGCAGGGGGCGGTTTCTCCTTGTCTTTTCCGGTTTGAGGGGGTGGCGGACTACCCTGCTTCCGCATCCCTTCCAGGGTCATTTTCATTTCGGCCAGCTCCTTTCGGAGGCTGGCCATTTCGGTCTGAAGTCGGTTGTTGTCGGCCTGCAGCCGAGCTGTCTCTTCAGTAGCCGTGCGTCTGCTGAGCTCCGAAAACGCATCAGCGATCGCGACAGCCGCCTCTTTCAAGCTCTTGACATATCCTCCTGACAAGTTCTTTGATTTTGTGGCAACTTTGGTGATGATTGCCACACTGTCAGCCACCTGTTGACCAAGATCTTGGTTGGCCTCTGCATCCTCTGAGTCAGTCCTTGCTAGAGAAGAAGTGTCCATCTGGTACCCTTGACGGGTCCTAATGGACATCTCCTGCACCTCCATCTCGGCCTTCAGCCGGAGCTCTTCCCTAAGAGCCCGGTTGTAGGCTTCCTTCGCTCTGGCCAGTCCTACATATTTGCCCGATGTTGGTGGGCGGCCTCTCCCTTTGGCCTTTGGCTGTCCTTCCCCAGCCGAGGCGCATGTAGACCCTTCATCACTTGAGCTGAGAACAGATGAAGCAGGGCGCAATCGCTTCCGCTTCCGCTTCACCCGCTCAGCTGCATCCGGGACGTCCTCAAGATTGCTTCTGCCAGTAGACTCGTGACCTGCAGTCTCCTGGGAAGCAAAGTTGACTTCCGAGCTCGTGTTGGCCCTAGGTTCGGGCTCTTGGCAATCAATTTGCCGTGTGAGGCGTACAGTGCAGTCGCGCACTGATACGCCAAGACGATTTTGGTCCGGGATCTGAGTCGCGGACGAACTAAATTTAAAACGTGGGCTTTCAGTGCCCACGAAGTGATAATTGCCCCCCCCAGAATACGATGGGGCTGTCCGTGGGATGGTAACGGAGAGGGATTCTCCTCGAGACGAGGTACCCTCCTGGGGTAGTTTCTCTTTGTTATCACTCATGCTCCTTTGATGAGGGGTGCGGTCCCCTGCTCCTTTTAAAGAGGGAGCCCTCTCCTCTTTTTTAAGGGGTGAGTTCCCCTTGTGTTGCAGTTACGCCAACCCGTTCGCCACTAAAGTGGCACATCCGGCAAACCGCTAGCCCAGGCCAGACCCGTTCAGTCCACCAGACCTACTTGTCTCCGGCCTGGTACTGGATACGCTGCAACCCGCATCCATAACCACGATAAGGAGCTGTTATCCCCTCTGCGTCCCCGTAGTCCCCTGCTGCAGGAGAGACAGGGAGCAGGAAAGCGGCGCACCCTTTCACTAGGGCACGCCCGCCTCGCTTGGCCCAGGATGGGCTCCACCGAGGCTGTGCCGCTCTTGGTCACCCTTTCACTTCGAGCTTAAAGGCCCGAAGATCATTAAGGGGTCAAGCCCCCCCACCACGACAAGGTAGCGACACCCGGGGGGGAACCTAACCTAACCTAACCTAACCTAACCTAACCTAACCTAACCTAACCTAACCTAACTTTTATGAACCTAACTTTTTGAAACCTAACTTTTTTTAACCTAAAGTTTTTGAAAATTAACTTTTTGAAACCTAAATTTTTTTAAGCTACGATTTTGAAACCTAACTTTTGTAAACCTAAGATTTTGAAACCTAACTTTTTTGAACCTAACTTTTGTGAACCTAAGATTTTGAAACCTTACTTTTTTTTTTTTTTTGAACCTAACTTTTGTGAACCTAAGATTTTGAAACCTAACTTTTTTTGACCCTAACTTTTTGAAACCTAACTTTTTTGAACCTAAATTTTTTTTTTAAGCTACGATTTTGAAACCTAACTTTTGTGAACCTAAGATTTTGAAACCTAACTTTTTTTTTTGAAACCTAAATTTTTTTGAGCTACGATTTTTAATCCTTACTTTTGTGAACCTAGGTTTCAAAAAGTTAGGGTCAAAAAAAGTTAGGTTTCAAAATCTTAGGTTCACAAAAGTTAGGTTCAAAAAAGTTAGGTTTCAAAATCTTAGGTTCACAAAAGTTAGGTTTCAAAAATTTATTTTTCAAAATCTTAGGTTCAAAAAAGTTACGTTTCAAAAAGTTAGGTTCAAAAAAGTTAGGTTTCAAAATCTTAGGTTCACAAAAGTTAGGTTTCAAAATCGTAGCTTAAAAAAAATTTAGGTTTCAAAAAGTTAATTTTCAAAATCTTAGGTTAAAAAAAGTTAGGTTTCAAAAAGTTAGGGTCAAAAAAAGTTAGGTTTCAAAATCTTAGGTTCACAAAAGTTAGGTTCAAAAAAGTTAGGTTTCAAAATCTTAGGTTCACAAAAGTTAGGTTTCAAAATCTTAGGTTCACAAAAGTTAGGTTCAAAAAAGTTAGGTTCACAAAAGTTAGGTTCAAAAAAGTTAGGTTTCAAAATCTTAGGTTCACAAAAGTTAGGTTTTAAAATCTTAGGTTCACAAAAGTTAGGTTCAAAAAGTTAGGTTTCAAAATCTTAGGTTCACAAAAGTTAGGTTTCAAAATCTTAGGTTCACAAAAGTTAGGTTCAAAAAAGTTAGGTTTCAAAATCTTAGGTTCACAAAAGTTAGGTTTCAAAATCGTAGCTTAAAAAAAATTTTGGTTTCAAAAAGTTAATTTTCAAAAACTTTAGGTTAAAAAAAGTTAGGTTTCAAAAAGTTAGGTTCATAAAAGTTAGGTTTCAAAATCATAGGTTCAAAAAAGTTAGGTTTCAAAAATTTAGGTTCATAAAGTTAGGTTCAAAAATGTTAGGTTTCAAAAAGTTAGGTTTAAAAAAGTTAGTTTTCAAAATCTTAGGTTCAAAAAATTTAGTTTACACAAAGTTAATTTTCAAAATCTTAGGTTCAAAAAAATTAGGTTTCAAAATCTTAGGTTCAAAAAAGTTAGGTGGGTTCAAAATCTTAGGTTCAAAAAATCTAGGTCTCAAAAAATCTAGGTCTCAAAAAGTTAGGTTCAAAAAAGTAAGGTTTCAAAATAATAGGCTCAAAAAAGTTAGGTTTCAAAAATTTAGGTTCAAAAATGTTATGTTCAAAAATGTTAGGTTTCAAAAAGTTAGGTTTAAAAAGTTAGTTTTCAAAATCTTAGGTTCAAAAAAGTTAGGTTTCAAAATCTTTGTTGAATAATGAACGCAACTCAGTCTCTGTGCTGTTGGCAACTTATAACTATATATATTTTATGTTGGCATTACCTGATTACCATATTACTATATTGTCTGTAAGACTTTCTTTATCTGTGTAACTTTGCCGCTCTCTCTCTCGGTAATAAATGTCAACTTGTTTTAGTCATCGTAATCTATTATTTACTTAAAGTAACCAAAATCCTACATGGTAGCAGAGCGTGGTTTATGTGTTTACACGCGTTAAGTAGTGGTTACTCCGAATAGTAAACAGAAAAGTCCGATACATAAAACCAACAACAGAAATTTCTACTGTACTAGACGCCATACAGTTTGAAGTTTATGTGAGTTATCGAACAGCGAAAAATGTCTTCAAACAGTATATTCAGCATAGAGAAACTCACTGGACGTGATAATTATGCAAATTGGAAGTTCGCAGTGAAGGCATATCTCGAACATGAAGACCTTTGGACTTGTATTTCTGGTCAAAATGATGATGCCGCGAAAGACGTCAAAGCAAAGTCTAAGCTAATTTTGTTAGTGGATGCTATAAACTACGTTCACATTCAAGACGCAACAACATCTAAAGAAGTCTGGTCGAACCTGGAACGAGCATTTGACGATAATGGCTTATCACGAAAAGTGGCATTGTTGAAAGATCTCATCACAACAACATTAGAATCTTCGAGAAGTGTTGAAGACTATGTTAACAAGATTATGACGTCGGCTCATAAGTTGAGAAATATAGGATTTTCTGTTGACGATGAATGGTTGGGTACTCTTATGTTAGCAGGTTTGCCGGATTTATACAAACCTATGATTATGGCAATAGAGAGCTCCGGGGTAAAAATCAGTGCAGATCATATTAAAACTAAACTATTACAAGAAGTTCAGAGTTCTGAAACAACTGCTTTTTACTCATTTAAGAATAAAACCAATGAAAAACAGCATCATGTGAAACCTAAGGGCCCGAGATGTTATAATTGCAACAGATACGGTCATATAGGCAAAAATTGTCGGACACAGAAGAAAACTTCAAGCAAAAGTGAAGATAAAGGCTTTGTGGCAGCTTTTTCCGCTTCTTCTGTAACAATTGGTAATGACAAATGGTATGTGAACTCTGGTGCCTCCATCATCCTTGGGGTAATTTTTTTTCCATATTAAAATACCAACTTCAATCTATCCAATAAAAAAGAATTATGAAAATCAGACTACTCTGTAAAAAGTTAGTCAATCAACCCCTGTTTTCCTACCCTTAGGGTAAGAATATTATTTTCAAATTTAAATGGGACCACCCTTGGGGTATACGCTTTCCAATAAAAAAAGAATCATCAAAATCCGACTACTCTGTAATAAGTTATGCGTGGTCATATAGTACAATCACAATCTGTAACTGAACAATCAATCATCCCCTGTTTTTCTACCTTTAGGGTAAGAATATTGTTTCCAAATTTAAATGGACCACCCTCGGAGTATACGCTTTCCAATAAAAAAATAATCATTGTGTCAATTGTGAGAATCAAAGAATCAAGAAGAAATTGTGTCGGTCTTTTGACCCATTCGATGTTTTAATACATTCGATCTTTCGTACTTCGGTATTGTAATACATACCCAAATCGGACTACTCTGTAAAAAGTTATGCGTGATCATACATAAATATATATATATATATATACACGTCGAATTGAGAACCTCCTCCTTTTGTTTTCGTCGGTTGAAAAAAAAGTGGATATTTTAGGTTTATATACTGGTTAGAATTTCCGTAATGACTACATAACTAGCTGTTACTCCCTTTTTCTAAGAATTCGTTTCCATCCCGCGGGATCAATGCAATTTTCCGGTATAAAAATCCTATCCTTTAGTGTTTAACTCACATATTCCTACCTTCGATAGCTAGAGCCACTATACATAAATATGTGTCCAAGCATGTCAGACCCCAATAAAAGACAATGTTAGGTACCTTTAGAAGCGCGCGATGTCTTGTAGGTGGCCTGCAGCCGCCGCCGGGTTTGGCCGATTTCTATCTCTTGCTGTTGCTTGATATAAATGGGAATCCTGAAGTGTTCTTGAATTCACAGTCACAGTAAAAGTTTGGATTATAACTATTATAACTAATATCACGGAGCGCGATGCGCCCCGTGCCGAACCGCCGAGAAGAAGAAGGCCTGTTCTTATTATTTCCACGGCGCCACTGTCGCGTCGTAAGCGCAGGAGGCAAGGCAATGTTGCCAACCTCAAGGCTACCGTATTACCTCCTATTGTGGGAGTAACATGCTTGGACATACACTCCCCCCCTAACCAAGATGTAGCTTGGTTGCCCTAATCATCAAGTGGAAGTTGGCTAAGTTTTGAAACTGGTCTGATTAAGGTACTCTTTTGAGTTCGCACCTTAACTACACGTACAATCCCGTCTTTACCAGGCAACAAACTTATTTTTCTACCCCGTTTCCATTCCGAAGGCGGACTATTGTCTTCTTTAATCAATACTAAATCATTAACCTTTGGAGATGTAGTATGATCATTCCACTTGTGCCGTAATTGCAAGGTGTGTAAATATTCGTTTCGCCATCTTGACCAAAAATGTAGCGATAGCCGTTGAAGTAATTGGAATCTATTGAGTCTACTAATTTTAACACCATCATAGTTATACTCGGGTAAGGAAACCAGTGGCTCAACAATCAAAAAATCCGCGATATAATTGCTGCGAATGCATTTGCACCAACATGAACATAACAATAAGTTTTATAAAAATGCTCAACGAGTACAATCCAACCCTACCCTTCCCCGGGAGCAAAATTGGGTGTTTAGCATTGTAAGGTAAGTCAGAATACTTGATTCTACCACCGACTCTTATCAAATTGTTTGAATCGAGAAACAAGTTTACACACAACTTCACCGAAGGTGGCTCTGCCGAAGCCCAAAAACGTTCCACTGTTTCTATTAGTGAACTTCCCGAAAAAATTGTAACATCCGTAACCGTAAGCCTGTCATCCGAAATGCGAGGTAAATCGGAAATATTTATAACCGAACTTCCATCTAATAAGTTTAAATCCGAAACCAATTTTTTGTCTAATACCGAAACCGAATTTTTATCAAATACCGAAACCGAATTTTTATCAGATACCGAAACCGAATGATTATCTGATACCGAAACCGAATTGTTATTAGATACCGAAACTGAAATTTTATCAGATACCGAAACCGAATTATTATCTGATACCGAAACCGAATTGTAATCAAACACCGAAACCGAATTGTTAATAGATACCGAAACCGAAATTTTATCAGATACCGAAACCGAATTATTATCTGATACCGAAACCGAATTGTAATCAAACACCGAAACCGAATTGTTAATAGATACCGAAACCGAAATTTTATCAGATACCGAAACCGAATTATTATCTGATACCGAAACCGAATTGTAATCAAACACCGAAACTGAATTGTTATTACTATGCACCGGGCCAAAAAGGGCATAATCAAATATAGTGTCCAAAACGTATGGACCACCCGAGTCCGACCGTGAGTTTAAAATCTCGCCTATAATGTCGCATCCGAATATTATATCTATCTTTGCCAAATGTGCAAAGTTCGCATCTGATAACTTGATTTCAGAAGATGAGGTAAACCGCCTAGCAATATAGGACGTAGGAGTCGTCATGACCGCCGCCGAAACCGTTAAAACCGAATTTGAGTCAGGTTTTGACTTAAAATTAACAATAACCATTTTGTCACTTAATTTTGTACTATTGCCGCCGACACCGACAATAGGTATAGAACAGTTATGCCGCTTCAAGCAAAGTGAGTTCGCAAAATCATTTCGTATGATAGTGATCTGTGAGCCGGAATCTAATAAAGCACGAGCGGGAACGTAATCACCGCACGTTGACCGAACATAAACAATCACCGTAGGTAACAAAACACTTTCTACAACTTTAGGTGTAGATAACGAAGCGGCATTACTATTGTTTATCTGTAATTGCTATTGGGCATGAGACGAGCGTCGCGACTCAAGTGGCGATGCTGAGCGATGGCGGCGATTCTTCTCACGCGAAACATCGCGGCTGGCTCTGGCGCCATGTTTGTCGCTATACGCGGCCGCCCGGTCGTTGCTATACGTTCGCTCGAAATGAGTGCACCGATTTTCGTTACCATTGACATTATTATCATAACCGTTATTAGTTTGTCGATCACAATCAGTATCGACCACACCGACCGAGACATGGTTTGATTTTTTATAATACGGCGATTTGACCTCGCCGGCACTCTTATCATGAGTGTGAGAGTTTTCATTGCGAGGAGTAGCAAATGTACATATCATTTTATTATAACCAGTATTGTTACAGTACATACATGGTACATTCCGTTTGCAAGAAATAGCCAAATGGCTACCGAAACATCTGAAGCACAAATTTTCAGATTTAATCAATCCGCGCATGTCATCACGTGACATATTCTGGAATTTATAACAATCCGTAATCTTATGAGATTGACCATTGCAAAACGCGCACACTATTTTGTCGAACGACCTATTCTGTTCGCGCGGTGTGAAGATCGTCTTACGAGGTTGATTGAAGTTTGCCGAAGTCGGCGTCGCAACAGCGACCGTCGCCGAATGATTGGTGGTATCAATAAAATGACATTCATTTTGTAAGAAAGTAATGAAATTTTCAAATGTTGGTAGGTCGTTTTTAACGCCACCATATCTTTGTTCGAAACGTGTTTTTAAATCGGTAGGCAATTTAGACATGCACATAAACACTACAAAATAGTCGTTAATTACGAGCCCTAAATTCTTAAGAGACCGTACTGATTCCAACAGTGGGTTTAACATACCTACGCGGAGGTTTTGGCTGTTTGACACATTAGGTAAATTAATCAAGCGCGAAAGGTGCCTATTAATAATCATTCTTTTATTCTCATACCGCGATTTTAATATCTCTAGTGATATCTAATGACTCATTTGTCATAGGCAAATGTTGTATTAGGGTGCGAGGTTCTTTGTGAACATGTGAAAATAGGTAGTGATACTTCTCAGTCTTAGATAAGTCCTTTCTTGAGAGCACTAAAGAATTATACAAGCTTATGAAGCTAAACCATTCAAACACGTTTCCCTCGAAGTTTTCGAGGTCTAATACAGGCAGACGAGAGTGTACTGCACTTTCCGTAGTCGAGTAAGAACCGTCCGAATTCGGGAATTTAGCCGATATTGCATCCAACTCATTATACTGAATAGTAGCAATTTTAAAACGAGCATCATAACTTGTCGTCAAATTTTCGTCTGAGACGATATTTAAGAGGTTCTCGTAAGCCGCCGATAATTTTTCATAATGATCCTCTAGTTTTCTGAGCCGAGCTGATAAAACACCTGATGCGTATTCACTTGATTTACTCAAAGTGATTGAATGTTCAAACCATTCGCATTCAATTTTGAACTTTACTTCGTTGGCCTTCGCCATTTTGTTTTATTTAAAATTTGCAAATAGGTAACTACCTAAGTAAGCTAACCTAAATCCGCCGAATAAAACCGTATTACGTATCTACTTCAACAATCCACTTCAAAACACTTCTAAGCATAGAATATTTACACACAGCAACCGACACTTGTTGCTACGAAAACGTAACAAAGGTATAAACCGAAAAACCGAAAACCGAAAACCAAAAACCGAATAGTGATAGTAACCCGTGAAACCGAACCGAATTTAGCTAGATAAGTTAGATTATTATCTATTTATTAATTAGAATACAACCGACCGACCGACATTGAGTTGAGGTACAAGATTAAATAACCGACAAAAAACTAAATTCTTTCTAAGGTTCTTAACGTTAACCGTTTACGGTTCGATGGACCAAAAAATATGTTTAACTCACATATTCCTACCTTCGATAGCTAGAGCCACTATACATAAATATGTGTCCAAGCATGTCAGACCCCAATAAAAGACAATGTTAGGTACCTTTAGAAGCGCGCGATGTCTTGTAGGTGGCCTGCAGCCGCCGCCGGGTTTGGCCGATTTCTATCTCTTGCTGTTGCTTGATATAAATGGGAATCCTGAAGTGTTCTTGAATTCACAGTCACAGTAAAAGTTTGGATTATAACTATTATAACTAATATCACGGAGCGCGATGCGCCCCGTGCCGAACCGCCGAGAAGAAGAAGGCCTGTTCTTATTATTTCCACGGCGCCACTGTCGCGTCGTAAGCGCAGGAGGCAAGGCAATGTTGCCAACCTCAAGGCTGCCGTATTACCTCCTATTGTGGGAGTAACATGCTTGGACATTTAGTATAATTTACGTCTCAAACTATTTGTGTGGCAAATTTCACCATAATCCGTAACGTCAAACCGTTTTAGTGTAAATGGAGGAAACGTCCATTAAGTCTATTATAATATTGGCAAGTCAGATTAGTATTAATTGTAGAAAGATTTTATTGTGTAGGTATTACTTAGTATTTCTGATATTTTTAGAGATATTTTTTATCAATAGGTCTTTTGATAGTCCTAGTATCCGTGCCCACCTCTCCCACCCTCCGGTCAAACGCTTAGCTACATCGCCTCGGTCGGTACGTATTTTAACACGTTTTCCTAATTTTTGACCAAAATTCGCATTTTTTACAGTTTTAATGACTTTTATCGGGAAGATATTTTTTGTTCACGTCTTATTATACAATATGTTATTCATCTTAGTTATGTTAATAAATAACATTTTTGTAATTGTACGTTTTCTTACTCGGAAAATAGCGTTCAATTATGCAACAGACTGCCAAATTCGCTTATTTATCATACCCTGGGTACTTTTTCTCCAGTAGGCTCCAGCAGCAATCCTACCGTGTTACTCTAAGTAGATATTCTCATGTTCAGCAACAGCGTACTACTCAATATTAGGTAAGGTCGCTGCGATGCAATGGAGGGGATGACATATTTTAGATCACGATACTTACTATGCACGGGTTTTTGCGTTTTAGCGCTGACGGCGGACGGACGTGTTAGCAAAATAGGGCTACTGTAGGATATGCTTATAAATAAACATGAGCGCGTCGCTAACAGCTACATTAGTACTTACACCAACTTCATCTTGATTGGAACTATACTGAAAATCGATATTTTGCTGTTTTATTAATTTTTAGTGGGAAGACATTATTTTATTACGTCTTTTAAGACATTTTTAATTTATAGTAATTACCTATACCTATTAAAATAAATTTTTGATTAGGGTTTACTTACTTACTCGAAAAATAGCGTTAAATTATGAAAATTCGGCCAAACTCGCGTACTTAGCTAACCCCGTGGATCTTTTCGTCCAGTAGGTAGGTTCTAGGAACAATCCCATCGTGTTGAAGGACATCCCGCAGTACACCGCAGCCAGAACTACAAGCTGCAGCAATGTGATGCAAGGAGCCTTTCACCCTCAATGCTTGGGCTTGCGTCTCAGAGCGCCCGGCGTTGCGGTTGCGGGCGCTCAGCCGCCGCTGGGCTGGTGCGTGTGTCACAGTCGCGTGACGGTGCTCTGTGCTCTGACGGGCCTACTTGGCGAAGGTCACGGCTCGAATCCGATGCGCGGAGGCGATGCGGAGGCGGCGCGGAGGCGATGCGGAGGCGGCGCGGAGGCAGCGCGATCAGCTTTTTCAGTGTCCAGTAGTGAGATAGCCAATGTGCAGCGAGCGTCTCGGCCGTGCATTAAACATGTAAACGCTTATCGCTTTTTAGAATAATTTTAAAGTTTTATATTACGAAGTCACATAATACTTTTAGCTCGAAGAATCGCTAGACTTAAGTGGCAGTGGGCAGGGCGCATCGCTCGTAGAACTGACGGCCGATGGGGCTGAAAGGTTCTCGAGTGGCGTCCGCGGACCGGAAGACGCAGTGTAGGTAGGCCTCCAACAAGATAGAGCGGCGACCTGGTGAAGGTGGAGGGAACGCATTGGATGCGGATGGCGCAGGGCCGATCTGTTTGGCGAGCCTTGGGGGAGGCCCATGTTCAGCAGTGGACGTCTTTCGGCTGAAATGATGGTGATATTACGAGTAGGTACTACATAGGTCTTGCGCTCATTTTTTTTTATTAAATCAAATTAAATCAAATTCAAGTGAAGTTGATGAAAAGATTACTTTGTTGAATGGCTTAGTCACTCGTCAGTGGCACAGTCACTAACTCAATGGCACGGTCACTAACTAGTCAATAATTGAGGTATCGTTAGATACGTCTTGAGAGCCCAAGTGTTCTTATATAGATTACGTTAAAACAATAAAACACGGCTACTGTGGGATGCAATAGATTGATATGAAAAAAAATGCTCTTAAGTTTGAAGTGATTCATCAAGTAACTCCTGTAAAAACCCTAAGAGCAAACAATACGAATAATATATGCATATATGTATATGTAACAGACCCACTTAAGATGTTACATCGAGTTTTACATTATTGTTGTTTTTTGAGGTCTTTGCAGGAGTCATATTTGGTTTTGTATAATTGTATGAAAGTAATAATTACCATTCCATATGTATAAATTAAATAAACATCGAATAAAGACAGACAGGCAATAACCGTTATTTTATTGAACATCAACATCACAGTGCGGTGACCGTAAAACTCAATTGAACCAAAAAGGCTTATTGGGGTTCCATAGTCCTATAAGGAACTCTTTATTACTTTGTCAAGTCCGTCCGTCCGTCCTTCTGTACGTCAATCCGTTATCAGCTTAGCTTGAGGACTGCCAAATTGTCAAATTTGAAAGTGCCAAATCTCTTTGCTCAAATCTTATCTTCGGTCTCTTGAAACCCGCGGACTCCTTAACTACCCATTTGATTTCGCGGAACTTTAGTGTAAATAAGTAATGTAAGGTATCATTCTCTAAGGAGGATGAGTAGGAAGCATAACTGGGCACCATCAATCAAATAGTTAACTTCGTTAATCGTTAATCCGTCGCTAAAAAAGTTCAATTCGTTAAACATTAACTTAAAGCTTTACATGTGGAAAGATTTAAAAGCAAGTTAATTTTAATCGTTAATCCGTTAACAAGAGACAAAAGTTGTGGTTTCCCTTGTCCTTCAGCCTTTTGGCTGAAATTTTGCATAATATAATTAATTACATGTTTATTGAAATTCCCGCGCAATGGGGAATAACCGCGATTATATTCTGTAGTGTATAAGAGAGCATCTTCCCATATATGTCTAACGGCTATGTATGTGTGCATTAGTATATAAGGAGTGTATCCCTATGTAACAGACAGATATTATAATAAATCTCTTCTTAACGTGCATTCGTGTTTTCTCTTAAACATCCCACATCTGATACCGATGATGATGATGATGATTATGATGGATGATTGGATGTTGCCGTGGCCGGATTTTCGTTTTATTTATTGAAAGAGTTGAAGAAGTTTTACCACAAATAAGAATTCTGCGCGAACGAAGTCGCGATCAAAAGCTAGTCTACCTACTTATAAAAACTTTTGGCTCGGGTTCGCCACTCACACAATCCTAACTCTAAGCGCCGCGCTTTTTAGTAAATTATTTACTAAAAAGTAGGTTTGGAGTAACGGTTAACGGGCTATAACAGTTTTTAAAGTTAACTGAAAAGTTAATCCGTTACTCGAAATGTTAACTTTGTTCTAACAAGTTAGATAATGCCCAGCTATGGTAGGCAGCTGTTGCAATTGAGACGAGGAACAAGTCACACGGCACCGCATGATAATGCCCAGCTATGGTAGGCAGCTGTTGCAATTGAGACGAGGAACAAGTCACACGGCACCGCATGATAATGCCCAGCTATGGTAGGCAGCTGTTGCAATTGAGACGAGGAACAAGTCACACGGCACCGCATGATAATGCCCAGCTATGGTAGGCAGCTGTTGCAATTGAGACGAGGAACAAGTCACACGGCACCGCATGATAATGCCCAGCTATGGTAGGCAGCTGTTGCAATTGAGACGAGGAACAAGTCACACGGCACCGCATGATAATGCCCAGCTATGGTAGGCAGCTGTTGCAATTGAGACGAGGAACAAGTCACACGGCACCGCATGATAATGCCCAGCTATGGTAGGCAGCTGTTGCAATTGAGACGAGGAACAAGTCACACGGCACCGCATGATAATGCCCAGCTATGGTAGGCAGCTGTTGCAATTGAGACGAGGAACAAGTCACACGGCACCGCATGATAATGCCCAGCTATGGTAGGCAGCTGTTGCAATTGAGACGAGGAACAAGTCACACGGCACCGCATGATAATGCCCAGCTATGGTAGGCAGCTGTTGCAATTGAGACGAGGAACAAGTCACACGGCACCGCATGATAATGCCCAGCTATGGTAGGCAGCTGTTGCAATTGAGACGAGGAACAAGTCACACGGCACCGCATGATAATGCCCAGCTATGGTAGGCAGCTGTTGCAATTGAGACGAGGAACAAGTCACACGGCACCGCATGATAATGCCCAGCTATGGTAGGCAGCTGTTGCAATTGAGACGAGGAACAAGTCACACGGCACCGCATGATAATGCCCAGCTATGGTAGGCAGCTGTTGCAATTGAGACGAGGAACAAGTCACACGGCACCGCATGATAATGCCCAGCTATGGTAGGCAGCTGTTGCAATTGAGACGAGGAACAAGTCACACGGCACCGCATGATAATGCCCAGCTATGGTAGGCAGCTGTTGCAATTGAGACGAGGAACAAGTCACACGGCACCGCATGATAATGCCCAGCTATGGTAGGCAGCTGTTGCAATTGAGACGAGGAACAAGTCACACGGCACCGCATGATAATGCCCAGCTATGGTAGGCAGCTGTTGCAATTGAGACGAGGAACAAGTCACACGGCACCGCATGATAATGCCCAGCTATGGTAGGCAGCTGTTGCAATTGAGACGAGGAACAAGTCACACGGCACCGCATGATAATGCCCAGCTATGGTAGGCAGCTGTTGCAATTGAGACGAGGAACAAGTCACACGGCACCGCATGACGCGAACAGCGTCAAGCAAAGAACATGGGAGGTGTGGAGAAGTCATTGTGACTTTTTTATTGTTACAGATAACGACTTAGTAGACGAGTAATATTCGATCAAAACTTAGGGGGTGTTTCACCACCTTATTGTCAAACTACTGGTTACGTAACCAATGAATAAAATAAGTACTGGACAAATCTGTCGGCTAGTTTTTTTTTCAGTTTCACCACTCCGGTCCTGTGCAAACTAAGTACCACTTAACTAATCGTCGGTTTAACAAAAAGCCGGAATGGCAACGTCGCATTTCACGATCTCGCGTTCCTGTTCGCACACTTTCGTTCAAAGAGTCGCTCATTATTAAAGCAAAAGAAATTGTAAACTATGTAATTTTTAAATACATTTAGACGACCAGATGGCCTAGTGGTTAGAGAACCTGACTACGAAGCTTGAGGTCCCGGGTTCGATCCCCGTGTCGGGGCAGATATTTGTATGAAAAATACGAATGTTTGTTCTCGGGTCTTGGGTGTTTAATATGTATATAAGTATGTATCTATCTATATAAGTATGTTTATCCGTTGCCTAGTACCCATAACACAAGCTTTACTTAGCTTACTTTGGGACTAGGTCAATTGGTGTGAATTGTCCCGTGATATTTATTTATTTATTTATTATTATTTATTTATCTATTTTTTTGCATAAACAAATGTGTAACATTATAATTAATCCAAAAACGGTATTTATTTACGATACTTTGTTAACAATAACAAAGAAAAATAAAATCACGTAAAACGAATCGAAAAGTGGCGCCAAACCATTTGACAGATTAACTTTTTTTTAATGGCGATGTACAAGTTCACGTAGAATAAACGATTGTGCCACTGAAAAAAAGTCTGTAATTAAAAAATATTACGAAATTTTGGATTTATTTTTACATACTAAAAGCGTACCTATGTTTTTTTATTCAAATCTTGATATTTGAATCCTCGTTTGCAATTTAGCATGACTTCTTTCTTTAAAAAATAAAAAATACTTTGATTTATTTTTCTGAAACCGGCTGAAGGGCTCTCCAACCATGACCACAAAAAAATTAACTGACTAATTAAAAAGTTATGTGACGGATAAAAATGCTAAATGCCACCCGATCTGATGGTCAAATTAAAAAACAGTTTGTCCGTCACTTAGTGCTAATCAAGACTGGTGAAACAGAAATTTTAAGTTCATCTGTCAAATAAGGTTATGATTAAGCTAATTCGAACTTTAAAAAAAGTGGTGAAACAGCCCCTTAATATAGGATTTACTGGTCGCAAGTTAATACGGAACACTACCTCCATTGCGCGTGGCCACGCCGAGTGCACGTCAGGCCTGACGTGCACTCGGGCGTTTTTTCCTTCAGTACTGCCTGAGGCTGCATCGGCACGGATTAGACTATCAATATTATCGTGATATTATTATTGACAATATTATCATCAATAGTATTAAAAACATCCGGAAATACATTGTGATACGGATCGTGATAAATGTGTATCACATTCACATGATAATATTGACAGTCTAATCCGTGCCATTGTGTAACGCGTGGGTGACAGCGATCACATTATGTCTGTTAGCATCGATCTCTTTCTACATTTGACATTACTGTCTATTTCGATGATCGGCTTTTGAATGTCCAATTAAGGTTTAGTTGTAGACATGTCGACTGCTGCTGACATGCATGGTGGACAATTGCTGCTGGATATGCGACTCGCAGGCGTTAGCCGCGTCGATACAGACCAAAGGGGGCTACTAAGAAATTCGTATCGTCCCATTCTTTCACTCTTCTTTTTAATACTATTAGAGTGAATGGAACGGCACGCTAAGAAGCTCGAAAATCGCTTGCCTCGCGACACCGCGTGAGCGCCCAACCAGCAGGGTAATTGTGTAACTTTTTTGGCACTTGGCATTGGATTAAAATGACAGTTTTTGTATGGCTATGACAGCTGGCTGTTTCCGATACCAATTGTCAGCCCATACAAGAACAGTCAAAATGAACGCGATTGCGATTGCGAGGGAGTTAGACAATTAGCCTGCCGCATTCATATTGTTGCATAATGCTGGAAATGAAACGACGCGGACGTCAGGCTCGTCAAGGAAGGTAATAAAACAAAATAATAATTTGTAACTCTCATAGAGTTTATTAATTTGTTCTTAGAACACAACATTATATTACAGCAAGTGTCCCCCAGCCCGGGCGCGGGGCGCGGGCGGGGAACTCGCACATGTCCCTTTTAATTAATATCACATTGTGTCTTCAACACGAATTGGAAAATATTAAGTACTTAGGATTCAATTGATTAATACCTACGATTCAATCAAAATACAATATAATATTGCTACAATACGTCGCATGGTCAGCGTGATAAGACGAATCTAATTTTATAGGTATGCGTTTGTTGAGAGTTTAGTGTTATGTTCGCATTGCAAGCCGGCCGGCCACACGCAGCACTCGCAGCCGTCCGCTCGGCGCGTTCGTTCGGATATAAGTACCTACCTACAGCTAATTGTCGAGTTGCATTTCTCTTATCATCACTATTTGCTAACATTGATGTACGTATACGATCTCGTTACACGTGGACCATGAGGTTGTCTGAATAGAAAGTATAGATTGATCTGTTCTAGGCGTTACTTTGCGGAGGTTCATAATATTATTAACGGCAACCCTTTAATTTGCTCCTTTGCCTCCCGCGCTGCGCGTTGGTAGCAGAGGAGCAAAAACAAATACGAATGTGAAAAAAAAAATTGGTCCCGTACTCTGACTACAACCTTTTTCACATTCGTATTTCTTAGATTTATCTCGGTTATAAATATACTTTTAACTCATTTTTTTATTAGTCAAATTACTTATACACTACTCCTTTTCTCCAGTTTCGGAACTGTACCTACTGCAGAAACCACTCGCCGCCAGCACGGGCAGGCGGGGCGGGGCGGGGCGGGAGGCGCCGGCGCCGGTCGGCCGCCGTAGGCCGCTTAAAGCTTCACGTCTTAACTTAACAATATCAACACTCACTAATTCTAACTTGTACTTTACGTTAACTACAAAATAAATAGATTTGATTTTATTTTAAATACAATCTCCACTAACCGAATAGATCTCGCAAGTTCAACGATGATATACATAGAATAAATATCGCGGCTACCCAAAAATATTTCATCATAAAATTAGACAGTATTCGTTACAGCTAGGATCACAACGGGGCGCGAGGCGCGCTTACTGGCTACCCGGGGGCGGCCCCGGCTACACTCGTACCAAAATATATCAGACGCGCACGGGCAACACTCGGACGCGTCACGCGGCCCACTCTGCGCGGCCACAGTTTTACATCGGCGCTATCACGCGCCGATCCCTCGGAGCTCGTTCCAGGAAACTTATTTACAAGTTCTAAATATGAATATTTAAAAAATAGCTTCAGTAACAATGATAAACATCTCTGTCTCTAAATACCGCTCACACGAGTCGAGTTAATCTCAAAAATACAGGCGGAGCCGGCGGCTCAGGCCCGGCCGGGCGGCGGCGGCTTGCGCGCCTGCAGCCGCTCGTCGGCCGCCAGCAGCCGGTCCAGCTCCGCGTCCTCGTAGAACACCACGAAGTGCTCCGGCTTGGCCACCGCCTCGAAGATGGAGCACACGGACGGCTTCACGTTGTAGAAGTACAGCGGCTGCCGGCGCGCGTGGAAGTCCGCCGTCAGCTGCTCGATGCTCTTGGCCGCCGTGTAGTCCGCGCTGTAGATGTGCGTGCACTCCAGCACCACCGGCAGCGGCGTCCCCGCGCCCGCCCCCGCCCCCGCCCCCGCGCCCGCCCCGTCCGCGCTCTTCGTCACCAGCTTCTTCACGTAGTCCACGGACGGGAACATGAGGCAGCGGTCCGGCGTGATCATCAGGTACTCCACGCCGCGCTCCGTCTGCAAGCAACAAGCGCGCGCGTCAGTAGGCGCCGAGCCGAGAGAACCCCCCCCCCCTCCCGCGGTGCGGGTGCACCCTCACCTTCAGCATCTCCACGCAGAACTTGGGGCGCGCCGCGTGATACAGGATGAAGATAATGTTGACGACGACGCCGGTGAGGATGCCCATCTCGAGCGGCAGCGTCAGGCACAGCACGAACGTGCCGATCCCCGGGATCAGGTCCAGTTCTGTAACGCGCAAGCAGACCGTCAGTATCGCGAGCGCCCGGAGCCACGCGCCGCACTCGGTTAGGTACCTATCATATTCTCGAAAACCTCATTTCCGAATATTAAAATTCCGAAAACGAAACTCCTTTTTTTCATTTTCCAAATTATTGTTTGTCCGAAATTTTATTTACCATATTTTCTTTTGCCAAATGTTTTAAAATCCATTTTTTTATTTGCCAAATGATTCAAAATCCAACTACATGAAATTCCGTAGGATCATTTGCCAAATATATATTTATTCCGCTAAATTATTATTCCGCAAAGGTCAGGGGTACAAAAGGCGACCATACAATTGTGTGGACAAATGTGTGGAGCGTAATATTAATTTTGTTGTTTAATGTTGCCCAATTATTTTATTGAGTTTGCTATGTGGGTAGGGGGTTTTGTAGGTGGTTATAAAAAAAATAACTAACACCAAAGGCTAATGCGGGAGCTTCGCTCCGCTACGCTCCGGCATTAGCCTTTGAACCTAACCTATCCGAGTCGCTTCCGCTCCGAACCGTCTTGCTCGCTCGCTAAATATTAAGCAATGTTGTCTTACTCTGATGTTAGGTTAGATAGATAATAAAAACATACTTTCGGCTTTTCGTTACATTTAGATTATGAAAATATGGGAACTGATTAGGTTGGCAAATAACAAAATGGATTAATGTAATTCGGGATTTTGTTTTTGTTGGCAAATAAAACTGTGATGAAATGAATCCGTGGCATTGTGAAGTTGCGGAAAAACAAAACATATGGATTTTAAAAAGTCGGTGAACCGTTTTCGGATAAATGAAATTCGAGTAAAAGAGTTTCTAAACATCGATAGGTTACCGCCGCACTCACTTTTAGCGCGCCACATGGGCTTGATGACGTGGTACTCCACCATGAACAGGATGGCGGAGATGATGACGGCCGCGAGCGCAGCCTTCGGGATGAACTCGAAGTACTGCGTGAAGAACTGCAGCGCCAGGATCACCATGATGCCTGCGACAGAGAAACGAGCGTTAAAAGCGGGCCCGGGCAGGCGGGGAGCGGCGTCGCCCCGGGCGGGGGGAAGCGTGGCCGAGCCTCGTCCGGGCGGAGGACGCGAGTTTGACGTGCGGGCCGACCCACAAGAGTTGAGATCACGGAACGGCGGGTTTTCGGTCGTCGTCGATCAATACGCAACCTCGGCCCGTAAGCACCGGGAATGTATGTCTCGAGACGGGGCCGCGGAGACGCAGGCGATTTCGCCCTCGGTACCGCTCTGCTTTCAGAGCGGGATCTGAGGATGCGAGAACAATCGTGGACACGGAACTCCAGCCCGTAGGCGCCGGGAACGGGAGACGATCAGAAACCGTAATCGCCGTAACTAATGCACTAGTGCACTAGTGACGCAAGCTCTCATCGACCACGAGAGGGAACTCGGGTGGTTATTAGTGGTCGTGCTCGGAGGACTATCTCCCTTTTCCCCGAGCGGGGGGACGCGCGAGGCGCATTCCGCAATGATAAAAGAGAAGGAGGCGGTTACCGGTGTAGAGCCCGTTGAAGGGCGTGCGCACGCCGGAGCCGTTGGAGACGACGGAGCGCGCGAGCGAGCCGCCGCCGGGGTAGGCCTGCACGAAGCTGTTGGCGATGTTGGCGGCGCCGATGGCGATCATCTCCTGCGTCGCGTCGATGGTCTTGCCGTCCGAGAAGGCCTTGCAGATGGCGATGTCCTCCAGCAGCACGATCAGCGGGATGACCACGATGCCCGAGCCCAGCTCGGACACCATGTCCACGAAGCCGGCCGTGGAGTTGTCCGCGCGCACGTAGCTCAGCGGCGGCAGCGCCGGCCGCGGCACGCCCGACGGGATGGCGCCTGTAACACGCGCACGCGTCATCAGCCCGCGCACCGGCCCGTCGGAACGATCCACGAGATGAATGGGCTACGGCTACGGCGCTAAGCTACTCTACGATGCTACCGATGGAGGTGATACTTGTGAGAATGACTCGAATGAGCTACTGACTGGCTACTAACCGCCCCGCAGGTTTTCAGCTTCAGAGAGCATAAAAAGAAAAACAAGATCAATAAATCGCTCAGTTATATCTTTGGACATCTTCCATCTCTCGATCGCCAGGCGCTCTCACTCCGATATGGGGAGGCGCTCAGACTAATTTTCGGGTAGGTATTTCATTATTCGAGCGATTTTACCTGTCTCACTTTTGTATCGCATTTTTTACGAATCGACTGTAGATTTTGATGGCCTTTTCGGTTATTCGAGAGAGGTCTCGCACTTCTATCGCAAGACTAGAACTGTATCTGAACTTTCTGCCATCTCTACAAAAATGTGTCCACGGAAGTGATTCGGAACAAACGCTCGAATTATTAATTAAACCTTCTCACACGAGTTATTAAAGAGAGAAGGGAAACGTTTTCGACATTCAATCTCATAATCATCGAGCGTGGCGACTTTTCTCGGCATCATCACTAACATTCATCTCTCACATACTCGTATCTCTCATGTCGAAAAGAGGGGATCGTTCGGAGGACGGAGGCGGACTCACCCATGAGGCGGACGGGCGAGGCGCCGCGCGAGGCGACGAACCAGTAGCCGAGCGCGCCCGATGCCACCACCACCACGGCGTTGCGGCACGTGCCCAGCAGCCAGCAGCAGCGGTTCAGCGCGCGCTGCCGCGTGCTCGGCGTCGCGCCGCCCAGGTGCACCATGCCGATGCGCTGCGGGCAGAGGGACGGTCAGACCGGCGCGGGGCGGGGGGAGGGGGCGCGGCGCGGCGCGGCGACACTCACCCGCATGGACAGAAGCAGCGCGATGCACGCGAAGCCCAGCACGGGGTCCCACAGCGCGGCGCCGTGCAGGTTGCCGAACACGGAGATCCACTGCTGCAGGAACGTCTGGCCGGTGACGGTGATCGCGAACAGGTCCTTGACCTGCGAGGTGGCGATCATGAGCGCCACGGCGGACGTGAAGCCGGAGGATACGGGGCCCGACACGAAGTCGATGAGGAAGCCGAGCCCGAGCGCGCCCATCAGCAGCTCCACGAGCCCCGCCAGCAGGTTCAGCAGCACGGCCTTCTCCACCACGCCGCCCGCCACCTGCCACGTCAGCAGCGACGCGATGGCGGTGGGCCCGGCCGGCACGGCGCGGCAGCCGCCCAGCACGATGTACACGAAGCAGCCCAGGAAGGAGCCGTACAGCCCGTGCTGCGGCGGCAGCCCCGCGATGTTGGAGTAGGCCAGCGACTGCGGGATCACGGTCAGCCCCACGGTGACGCCGGCGATGAGGTCGCCCAGCGCGCGCTCCGCGGTGTACTGCGGCAGCCAGGCCGTCGCGGGCACGCGCTTGTGCAGCGTCTTGCGGTTGAGGCGCCGGCGCAGCGCCGCGCCCCAGCCGCGCCAGCCCGCACGGGACCCGCTCTCCGACCCCGACACTGCAACAAGCGCCCTCCACGTTTAGCTTTTGAGCGAGACATAGAGCGTCCTATCGCGCACGCTACGCGACACGGTGGCAGACACGCATCGGTAGCGATAGACGTCTTTGCACACGAAAAAAAAACAAAAACAAAGCATCACACCAGAAATCCAACAAGTTGTAGTAAAAACAAAAAAAAATGTTCGTCAGTTTTCAAATACTTCAATTTAAAACTTTGTATAATATGTATGTATAATTACAGGGCAGTGTTGCTAGACGTCCCGATTTTAGCGGAACGTTCCGATTTTTGGCCCAAAATGAATATGTCCCGCGCGGGACAGGCTCAGTTCCGCTTTTGGGGGATTGTGCGACGACGTTTGGTTATAATAACTACTCTATGACTTATTTGACTATCTAATATATAAAAATCTCGTGTCACGGTGTTAATTACCGAACTCCTCCGAAATGACTTGACCGATCTTTATGAAACTTTTTTCTCTGTATTCGGTAGGTCTGAGAATAGGTCGTAGGCTATTTTTTATACTCCTAGGTGATGTAAGGCAAAACAACGTTTGCAGGGTCAGCTAGTTTTCATATAAACGTTATTTGGAATTCAAATAAAAGACTGAGTTTATACGTTTTTAGGAATTCGTAAGGAACTCTGCTGTCCGTCTATCTATCTGTCTGTCGGAACCCTCGATGCGCGTATTCGACTCGCACTTGACCGGCTTCTTTAGTATGTTCCGCTTTCGACGAGAGAATCCCGCTTTTTTACTCAAAAGGTTTAATTCACGCTAAGTAGCTAGAATTAATAAGTTATTCCGCTTTTCCCGAAAATAAATCTGACAATGCTGCTACAGGGTAAAAGTTTAGTGCAACCAATGGTCCTTGAACACGAATAAGTAGTGGAGCTAAAAGCTTTTTTTAGTTTGACCTTCCATCATACTCTGATAAACAAAGTGATAAAACCTATTCGCTAACGATGATTAAAACTAAATGCTAACGCTTCAGTCAATATCATCATTGCAACTTCGTGTGATTCCTTGACGTCAACAACTTGTCTACAAGCAAAAGTCAACTTTAAGATGACGAACCTTCTTATTTGCTACTGTAGGTAGTATTGTACATCCCAATGTTTTTTAAATTGTGTGTGCGTGCTTGCGTGCGTGTGCTTGCGTCCGTGCGTGCGTGCGTGTGTGTTTATTAGGTATCTACAGTCAAGTGCAAAAATATGAACTTATTTAAAGTTTCAAAAATAAGTACAGAACCCGGCGATAAAGAATGCACATCGGCCTTTAGCAAGAGACAATTGGCTAAGTAAAGTTTTTTGAAGAGGTGCTAATTATATTTTTTTTCGACAGTCGGCGTTCTGGAGATTGAGAAACTGCAGCTGTTTTATTTTTATCTCCTATTGTTTACTGGAAATATTTTTTTGAGTGTTTGAGATGACATTTGTGAGATTTTATGGTTGACAAGCCGTTCGTGCTCAGAACTTAGTAGAAACAGAAAAAAAACCGAAGTGAACTGTCACTGCTGGCAATGTCAAATCGTTTGCGTTTCGTTTGCTTTGCGTTTTGGTGTGCTCAGTGTGATTTTTTACTATTTTTATCGACCTCCGCATAAAATCCGGACTTTCAATTTTACCGCATTTCTCCACAACTTATGCATGATAATTGGATCACGATTGAATACTTTCGAACACTATTTTGGAACTGCTTCTTGGACAACGCAAAACAAACGAAACGCAAACGGTTAGATTTCATTTGACATTGACAGAAGCGACAGTTGAATTCGTTTTTTTTTCTATTTCTTCTTAATGAACTAAAACAATTACTTTGCTTTAATTGTTTTAGTTCATTAATATGGACCTCCGCAAAGTAACGCCTGATTCAATAAATTATTTCTTCTTAGTACTGAGCACGAACCGCTTGTCAGCCATAAAATCTCACAAATGTCATCTCGAACACTTAAAAAAATATTTCCAATAAATAAAAGGAGATAAAAATAAAAAAGCTGCAGTTTCTTGGTGTTGAAGTCGACCACTGTCGAAAAAAAATATAATTAGCATCTCTTCAAAAAACTTTACTTAGCCAATTCGCAGTTTACGACGATTTCCGAACACTGGCGACCGTCCATCAATGGCCGTATTTATTAAGTGACGTTTGATATCAAATAAATACTGCACTCCATAGACTCAATTAGTTTAAATGTCAAATTAATGATATGTACAGTTTTGATATCAATAGAGGGTTGTTGCAACTACTAGAAAAAGGATAGTCAAAAAAGAGATTAGAGTATATTAAAAGACACCTCTATTTTTTCATAAATTTAAATTTTCAAAAAATCTCAATTCCTTCCATTTCACTATCTGTGCTCTCAATTTGGTCAATATCACTGTCACTATCAGCCGTATTTATTATTAGTCTATCAGTGTAATCCATCATACAATTTAACGTTGGCGGGTTTCAATAACTCTATATTATATATTTTCACCGGAACGCGCCCGTACCCTACGGCACCTAAACAACGACTGACAAACGTCACATAAAAGGCCTTCTACACGGTCGGGACCAACCGCCAACCATCGTGTCCTTGGTCGGGTTGATTTAAAAATGGACAGTGTAGAAATCGGTTGACCCGATCGATATTTTTGGTTGATGTCAACGGCCTTGGTCGCGAGCGCATTGTCCGTGGTCGGTTCCAACCGTATGGAACGCTGTCGGCCGACGCGAGCGACACGACGGTCGGCGGTTGGTCCCGACCGTGTAGAAGAGGTTTAAGTAGTGTGTGACAACGCTATACGAAGCCGACATTTTCCGAGTCTTTTTCCAAAGACCGATGTGCATTCTTTATGGCCGAGTACGGGTACTGTACCCAGAGATGTGCAAAATACTTTATGAAATGTATTTAAATACAAAATGAAAATACTTCTTGATTTTTCTATTTCAAATGCAAAATACAAAATACTTATTAGTTATGTATTTTAAATACTAAATACAAAATACGTATTTCCAAAATACTTTTCCCAAATAAAATAATTTTAGATTTTAACTGCCTGTTCATTCAGGTTTAAATACCTAAGTTTTTTTAACAAAGTATATTTTGTTACATTTTAATTTTGTAACCAAACCGTAAACCGTCCGGCGGAGAGAAGGATCTTACGCAAGATTCTTGGCCCGACGCAGAGACCTGACGGCAGTTGGAGGATCCGGAGAAACGTCGAAATTGAGGAGCTAGTTGCTGAACCCAATATAATCGGAGTGACCAGAGCTCACAGACTTCGGTGGCTTGGCCACCTCGAGCGCATCGAGGATGGCCGTGCAGTGAAGAGGGCCTACCAGGGAGGGCCAACAGGGCGGCGCCCTGTTGGTCGCCCTAGATACCGTTGGGCAGATGTGGTAGAGGCGGATCTGCGCGAGCTTGGGGTTGGTGACTGGCGAGAGACCGAGAGAGAGAGAGATGGCGTGCGCTCGTGTTGGAGGCCAAGACACACTTTGGGTCGTTGCGCCAGACGAGTAAGTAGTAGTAGTAACCAAACCGTAGATTGTATTAGCTGACATGTCAATAAAATTCAAAACGGATAGGTACATACCTATATTAGTTTAAGTGGAGGCACATGCGCCGTCCTCCGCATTTAATATTTATTTTCAAATAAAAAAGAAAAAACTGACTATCTCACTAGCTGACTCATCAATGCCAATCCTTTAACCCTTGGATCTAGAAACCTGATTTTAATAATGTGTATTGTAGACAGTATAATATAATAAAACGATTTCATCGAAATTTCCAAGGGACAAGGAGTTTAACAATGAAAGCGAAACTGCTTGCACAAGCTAGTAAGTAAGTTAAGTAAAAATACTTAGAATCTTGTACAGTAAACTTATCAGTTCAGTGTTGCCGTATTGAGGGAAATAACTCATAATTGTTTATCAAATTTATTGATTTGGTCGGCTGAACTTAACAAAAAGTATTTTGCATTTTGCAAATACAAAATATGTTTCAAAAGGTATTTCAAATAAAATACAAAATACTTTTCCTAGAAAAGTATTTAAATACAAAATAGAAATAGGTAGGTATTTTGCATTTTGTATTTTGCATTTTAAATACTAGTATTTCAAATAAGTCACATCTCTGACTGTACCACATACTCTTATTCCGACGCAATAAGGCCGTAGTAACATAGTTTTGAGTGGTTCGAATAAATAGTTATTTTTGCAGTTGACTTGCACTTGACTTGACTGTGCATACTCCTGGCTGGACAGATTTGATGAAAATTTGTATATACTTAATGTGGTGTACTTCCGTTTGGCAAATTATTTTTCCCAAACTGATTCATTTGGCAAATGTTTCATTTCCCAAATTTTTATTTTTTCTGAAACTGTAAACTATTCATACCTAGTTTACACTCGCGTACGAGTGGCGAGACGAATTGCGGGACGAGCCACGAGACGACAATGTGAACAGGCGCGCCTCGCGCCTCGTCTCGTGATTTTCCTTGATTTTGAGGCTCGCGTCCGGAGCGAGACGACGAGGCGAGGCGCGAGGCGAGGTGACGAGGCGAGAGTGTAAATCAGGTATCAGGATATATTTCAGGACTATTCTGTAGGTTAGGTTAGGTTAGTTTTGTTTTATAACAAACCTGAAACGTTTACAGTTTCAAAAAAAATAAACATTTGGGCAATGAAACATTTGCCAAATGAATCAGTTAGGGAAAAATAATTTGCGAAACATTAGTAAACCGTGAAGTTCCCAATCCGCAGTGGGCCCGCGTGGGAACTACGGCCCAAGCCCTCTCATTCTGAGAGGAGGTCTGCCTGTGCCCTGCAGTGGGACGTATACAGGCTGGGATGATGTATGCATGTGTGTAAGTAAACTCTTTAATGTACAAAAAAAATAAGAAAAAGGATTAAACAATATTGACAACCGTAATGTTTGTCCATCAGATGTACATTGTATTGCAGGTAGTCTATCTGTGTTACCCGGGCGGCGGGCCCTCACGACCCTCATTCATCAAGATCGGACGTGTTGCCGGTTGCCGCGGCGCGGCGCTACGGTACAACGTTCGTAAATACCTATACATACAAGCATACTGCTGAAATCATACAATATATCAACCCCAACTTTGACCTTACCGAAGTAAGAAGAACAGATGAATTGGCTATGTAAAGTTTTTTTAAGAGGTGCTAATTATATTTTTTTTCGACAATCGGCGTTCTGAAGATCGAGAAACTGCAGCTGCTTTATTTTTATCTCCCATTGTTTACTGGAAATATTTTTTTAAGTGTTCGAGTTGACATTTGTGAGATTTAATGGCTGACAAGCCGTTCGTGCTCAGTACTTAGTAGAAACAGAAAAAAAACGAAGTCATAAGTCACTTTTGTCCATGTCAAACCATTTGCGTTTCGTTTGTTTTGCGTTTTGGTGTGATTTTTGGACTATTTTTAACGACCTCCGCACAAAATCCGGATTTTCAATTTTACCGCATTTCTCCACGACTTATGCACGATAATTGAATCACGATTGAATATTTTCGATCATTATTTTGGAACTACTTTTTGGACAATGCCAAGTAAACGAAACGCAAACGCTTAGATTTCATTTGACATTGACAATTGACTTAGTTTTTTTTTCTATTTCTACTAAGTACTGAGCACGAACCGCTTGTCAGCCATTAAATGTCACAAATGTCATCTCGAACACTTAAAAAAATATTTCCAGTAAACGATAGGAGATAAAAATAAAACAGCTGCAGTTTCTCGGTCTAGAAGACGACTACTGTCGAAAAAAAATATATTTAGCACCTCTTCAAAAAACTTTACTTAGCCAATTATATGTATAAGTTGTATTAGGTAAGGTACTCTTAGGGTGATGGCACCAATCAAGGACATGTTAAGCACAGTAGTTCCCCAGTAATGGACACCAAAGATTTAATGCCTTATAGCCCACCATTCATGGATTTTAGCAGTTATAACCACCAGTTATCTGAGCATAGTGTTGATAGTTTAAAAATGTAGTGTCGGCAGTTTCTTAAAATATGGGTTTTCGGAAAAAAATGTCCATAATTATTGGTTCTTGTCCATTACTGGTGCCATCACCCTAGTACCTATTAGTGTCCCGTGTCCGCCGCGCTATTGGCTGGCTTTTAAGTAAAGCTAATCGAGAAGTAGAGGTAGGTAGGTAGTCATTATGTTTCCCGCCGAGACCGATCGATCGGCGGCCGGCCACGCGGCCTGTGGAGCTTGGAGTGCGGAGTGCGGTGTGTTGGTATGTTGGTGTGGTACGCGAGTGACCGGGAACACGCCAGCGCGTTATACATATAGTTGACCAACTAAATAGACTAGATTAAAAACAGGCTAAGGGTGAGGCCACACGAGCGTAATTTTGTGAGTCGTGAGCGGCACAATTTCGGTTCGCGCCATACAATATGCGGGCCATCACGTGACACTCACGTGACACAATGTATGGCGCAACCGAAATTCTGCCGCTCACAACTCACAAAATTACGCTCGTGTGGCCTCACACTAACTGTCACATTGACTCGTAAGTGAAAATAGCCTTTGACATGAACTTTTTTGGTGGAAACAATTTCTTGGTCGACTGCACCAGCGAGTGGCACTATATAAAACGATGGACACGATGGGTAGTCAACTAGTCAAGTACTATCGCGTATTAAAATATAAATCTGAATGCTTTAATTTTTGCTAATACATATAATATAAAACAATTAATGTTGTTTAGTACAGTCAGCAGTAGAAGTGGATGAGCAGTTGTAGTGCTCAAAAGCATCAACATATATTTATGTTCGTAATATTTGTATCTTTGTCAGGAAGCATCCACGATATTTCAGAACACTTTTAGAAACTAGGGTTAGAACACCCAGAACGCAGTACATGAATCTTTTATATCAACCGCCCGGTCACACATATATTTACAAAAGGAATTCTTATCATATGTGCACAAAGGTATATAATGCCTTGCCGGAACATGTAAGGGAATTTCTGGGCGCTAAGTTTAAATATAAGTTGACTGAATGGCTTCTAAATAATTGTTTTTACACAATGAATGAATTTTTCAATTATGGCGTCAATAAAAGACAATTTAATTTAGTTCGATGATACCTTTTCAACAAATTGAATGTAGATAAATGTAATATAATCTAATAATAATATAATCAGATCTTTTGGACGGGGTATTCTTTTTATAATTTTTATTTTTATAGTGACATGTACATATTTAGTTAATTTTACTTAGGTAGGTTCTAAGTTAGACAAGTTATATCGTAGTTGTTCAAATCAATAACCTAAAATAAATAATAAATTAAATATAATTGTAATATTATTCTTATCAGCTTATCACAATCTGATTCAGCACAATTATTTTTATCTTTAATTTTTTTTTAATTTTATTTCCTTATTGACGAAGCCTTTTGCTGACAATATTTAATGTAATAAATATTATATACCTAATTGAATTTTAATCACTATAGTTTACTTGAAATATTTTTTATTGAATGAATTTAAATTTTTGACATTTTTTATTATAATGTATCAATTTCAATATTTGCATGATTCTAATTAATAATTATTATTTTTGAATGCTTTTTGGACATAAATATTGTACACCATGCATATGGTAGATTACGGCAGTGTTCTCAATTGTCTGTTACATCATATTTTTTTACCCGTTATCACAATAATATTATTATTATTATTATTATCATACACACTTTCTTACCACCTTGGAAATAAAGTCGCGCGTAGATATTTTGAGCACTAGAGCCGCTCATCCGATTTGCTGCTGACTGTACGAGCTTTGCGTACGAGATACTGTTATGCCTACATTCGTGCAGAGGTAAAATCAATTGAAGCACGATAACAATCCAAATTGCTAGCTTAATAGCTATGCCGGCGTGTGTATGTATCATAATCATAAAATAATAATAAATTTGATTTTAACTATCACAGAAGGGCCTTTACTTAGCTTAGCACACATAAAGTATAGGTAAGTTTCTATTTAGGTATTTAATTTCATTTCCATTGAATTCGATTCAATCGCCATCTATGTATAATGGTAGGTATCCTAATTACCGGCCCTACAGCAAAAGGAAAAGGCAAAAATTTAATACCATTAAGTAGGTTCACTGTTCAGGTACTAGTATTTAACGGGCAAGGGGCAATTTAAAATTTTAATAGCCCTATGTGAACACATTTACTTAATCATCTAGCGTGGGTGAGTAATTAATGCAATTGAAACGTTGCATTAGCGCGCGGCCGTGAACTTGGCCGCGCTCGAGGCCGCGGCGACCGACCACTAACGAGGAGTGCCTGTCCGGCTGCCAGCGAGCCGGCTGCAGAGTGTCGTGTGTCGTGTGTCGTGTGTCGTGTGTCGTGTGTCGTGTGTCGTGTGTCGGGTGTCGGGTGTCGGGTGTCGGGTGTAGGGCATGCCCGCAGAACTGATAATTAGAAGAGCAGATGTCACACGAGCAAAAACGCGACGGCGCCATATTGCTAATCATCTTTAAATAGTATAAAAGGCAAAGGTGACTGGCTGATCTCTCGAGGCACAGCTCAAACTACTGAACGGATCAACAACATGCAACAACAAGAAACAAGTTAACAAGGTAACAAGTTTGATATGAAGTATCATTTTATATTTTTATTTTTCAACTTCATTTTTTATTACTTTTACTGTCATCCCGTGAAAACCATAATTTCATACTAAATACAAACTGAAATATGGATGCACAGAAAAAAAACCCAGAAAAAGACCAACGCTGGTAATCCATATTTCAGTTTGTATTTAGTGTGAAATATATGGTTTTCACGGGATGACCGTAAAAGTAATAAAAAATGAAGTTGTAAAATAAAAATACAAAAAGATACTTCATATCAACCTTGTTAAAGTTTGGACAGGTAGCGACATCTCTTGTCCGGGTGAGCGGGTAGTTCCGAAGGAGTGTTGAAATCTCTCGATGAGGGTATAGCATAGATGGCGCTGTATCACGCAAGTGATGATCTAACAAATTGAGATATGAATGTGTAGGAAAAATTCGTGTCTAGACTCCTGACCAGTGGTTGTATAGGGGAATGGCACACGGCACGGAATGCTGCGAACCTGGGTTCGATTCCCAGCGCTGGTCTTTTTTATGGTTTTTTTCTGGGCATCCATATTTCATACTAGTATGAAATATATGGATCATGCATAACCCAACTCAGCCCGGAACGGTGTTCAAAAATGGGTCATTGCAAAAAAGGTGATTTAAAAAGTTTTGCATTTCATTGGTAGTTCCAATCCACTAAAACCTTTGTCATTGACGGCGGGAGAGGCGAAGTGGCGACTTCGATTGTGCACGGAAATACACGCGATAACATGTGTGTGTGTGTGTGTGTGTGTGTGTGTGGGGGGGGGGGGGGGGGTGAGGGTGTAGGGGTGTGGGGTACTCACGGATGTAGTCATTGCTGGCGGTCTTGTCGTCTGGTGCGGGCAGCGAGCCGGAGGAGGCGTTGTGCTTGCGCCGCGGGATCATCCTGCAAGAGGCAACGCGCGTGGGTGAGCGGGGCTCTTATCTCTCTAATTACCAGTCGGCACATTAGCGGTGCAGGTGCGCGGTAATTACTCTCTCCCACACTACATGCACGTCCGCTCGCGACACTCGACACGTGACGCCGGCAGACTAAACAATCGAGTGTAAGTGGACGCTGCCCTCTCCGGCGAGCTGACCACTTTGTATAATTAGAATTTTCTAATCAACTTAAAGCGAAATAACAAATAACACAAATCAGATAAAACAAACTGTTTAGCTTTAAAAAAAATCACAATGCCAAGAAATTTGAGTGAAATGAGCGAGACAGTGCGCAAAGCTTATGTTGCATTTTGTGATTGAATTTTGAACATTGGTATCTAGCATAGGTATAACTAAGTAATACTTAAGTAAGTGGTTCTGTATGTCTTAGTATGTCTTATACATTCAACAAAATTATAACCCATAAACATTTCAAAGGACAGGAACAAGTATTTCGGCGCCTAATAGATAGCAAATTAGTGCTAAATAGTTACAGACGCCATCGGAGCTATTTAGATGTTCTAAAATATCTGAACACACTTGTATTGTCAATCGCGTAAATGCATGTTAAACATTTATGAGCGCCTGGACAGCTTCGATTATATTTATGACGACTGTACAATCGAATCAATCGATCCTCGTCCCTCTGTGGAACTTTTCCACAGCAAATGACATAGTGACACCGCATTGTCTGAACAATGACATTGACTGTGAGAATGTATCCTTTGATGGGTCAAGCACGACTCAAATTTGTATTGTAGAGACATAACGTAGTATGGTATGTGGATAAGAGAATCTCAAGCTGTAGGTAAGATGTTGTGAAACAGCGCGGCCAAAGGGAGACCTTCAGCATCTTCACACAATAGGCCATTAGATTTAGTATTAGGCAAAGACGTGACAAGGACCGGGAGCACGCCGATGTTCCAGAGGCTTTATTTTCTAACGCACTTGGAACCACATCGTTTTCACCACTTCTTTCTGTCACAAGGTACAGAATAAGGGTAGAATGATTTGGCGAATGCGATCGCGTAAGCCCGCGCGTTAGGCAAATATACCACCTGTGGTGCTTTCGTGGCGGATTAATCATATTGCTTATTACGTTGAGATGAGATCCCTATGTTACGACACAACACAATACCCACTAAATAAGTTAATAAAGACGCATACAACATGTTCATTGTCCTGTCTGTTTGGTTTGGTTTATTTGAGCACGTCATATCTGTATCGCGACAATGCCAGTCTCAGTTAGCAGGCGTGCGGGCGCGGGGCGCGGGGGCGGGCAGTCCCGTGACCGGCGCCCGCGCACAAGGATCGCTTGTCTAATTACCGCACGGCGGTAATCGCATTGCGCAATCTGCATTGATTGGCGCTTTCTCGCGTGCTGCGAGCCGGGCAGCCGGCGCCGCTCGCACAAACGAAGAACTGATTAACCAAGACGATTTGGAAAGACAACCCGTTCAAATTTTAATAATGAGGCGTTCATTTCTTATGCCCTATGATTAGGCTTCTCGTTATCTATTAGAGGTGAACTTTGGAACGGGTTGCGGCCGTGACGAACGACAGTTTTGCGAAGTAAGCACTGATAACGCGCTCAAACAGTTTATGTGCATGCTTCTCGTGTGTTCATTTACAGCGACGATACAAGAGAGCAAAACGCCTGCATTGAGACGCAGGCGCGAGGCGCTCGGGGCTCCTCGCCTTTTGAATTGTCTTCGACAGGCGCAAGTGGAATTATTTGTGAGATGCCATACAATAAAACAGTTTTTTTAAACTATTGTTCCCTCGCTCGCTTATTTTATAGTTTTTACGGTAAGAAAATACAATTGACTAAAACTGAATGCATGCTATTGATGGCATTATTGCAATTACACATAATAGTACTGCATAACTTGTAAATAGTTGGCATATTTTACTAAACACAGAACATTATATATACATACAATATATTTCTGGGGTTTGTATATACTTACATTTTCAGAACTACTTAGACATATTCAACCTCTCACTTAACAAGTTTAAAGCAGCCTTGTCGAAACTTTAGTTTTTTGTTATTCAGATTTATAGTAGGTATTTAATCTCCCTCTTATTTTTGATATCCAAGCATTCAAGTTTTAAATGATATCCAAGCATTCAAGTTTTAAATGATATCCAAGCATTCAAGTTTTAAATGATATCCAAGCATTCAAGTTTTAAATGATATCCAAGCATTCAAGTTTTTTGTAAACACATACAGAAGGCCAGTTGGTTTAATTGTTAGCCGGTCGGCCTCGCAATACAGTAACATAGTCAAACCTTCGTTAGGAACTTTTTGTTTTTTTTTTTTGTTTCCATTAGTGACAGTGGCTGCATGGGATTTTATGTCACTTCACAACTCCGTAATGCGTTTAAAAGATCCCCAATTCAGTATATCCCAGACTACTTATGCGTTTGGAGCTTTAAGGTGAAATACGCTCTGGTTTGCTTAGCTAAAGGGTGAAAGTGATCAATGCCAATAATTAATCATTTGGATAAAAAACGGTAAGTACCATATAAATTAAAATAATTTAATCATTTTACATCCTCCATCTCCATCTCGTCAGAATGGCAAGATGGCTTAGCTAGATGCCGGTCACGAGAATGATTTCCCATTACATCATCTTCATACATAACTAAGCAAAAATATGTTTATTTATGTTTATAAGAAAAGGGGGTTAGGATGAGTAATTTACTGATTACTATGCAGGCGCAGGCGCAGGGCATTAATGGCCGATTTACATGGTAGGTACGAGAAACACCGTGCGGGTTTCGTTAAGGCTCAACTCCGCTAATGCATTATTGAAGGGTTCGTGGCAAAGAACATAATACATAATACTAAGTAAGTATACGAACCGCAGAATTTATTAACATTTAGCGAGATGTTAATAGATGAACGAGCACGTCGCGTGGCGCGAGCGCTGTGCGGCTGCATGCAACGTGTCACTTTGATTAAAAGTTTAATATCGCGGCCACAGGCTTCTGCGTACTTTAAGTACGGGGCATCTCGGTGACAATGTCTGGCTACTGTAGTACCTAGGATCCCTAGCTGACGCAACGCCAGGCTGTTATTGTCTGTTTTACAAGAATCGCTGCGCTGCGGAATGTGCGATCGGCTGGCCGTGCGGCGGCGCGGGCAGGCAGGCAGGACAGGTAGCGGCGCCGGCGCAGGTAGCGCTCGTTAGCTAACTACTATACTATTTGACTCCATATTTGGGCCATGCTAACATTATTTTGTAATTAACATCGTAACCTACAGTAGTTGTGTTATTTTTTATACAACGAATTGACCACCGATTGCGATCGTTCAGCACCACGGACGTGGATGGTAAAGCCCGACGCTCGCAAAAACGAATACCTACTGGCCCAAACAACAGTCAATCTGTGAAGAGACGGAGTCTACACTGATCAGGGCACCCGTGGGTGGTCGACAATGCTAAGCAATATCGGCCAGTCCGCAGCGCCAGCGCATGCCATCAGGAGCCGCCGGTCGCCGGGGCGACCGGCCCGGCGGCGCCGCAGCTGCGCAAACTTCGCCTCAGCGACCGTAACTCCGAGCAATAACAAGCCTATTTGGGTCCACATTTGTACAAGCAACGATGAGTAAGTTGATTACACATTTATTGTTCCGCAAAGAATGCTACGTGATAAATATTTGCTGATCTGTTACAGTTTGTTCAAGAGGACATGTATCATTGTACCTACATGTAACGGTGGCGGAGTCACGGACGGCCGCGGGAGGTTGCGTTATCGCGAAGCGGGATGCCGGCTCGCTGCCCCGTGCAAGGTGCCCACAGGCTGCGTGTGGCCGTGTCGGGGCTCGCGGGACACGTGCGGCCCGCGGCCCGCGAACGGTCGCGTGTCGGCCCGGGCCCGGCGGCAGGGCGAAGTGTGTCGCGCTAAACGCTTTCGTCGCGTGTATTTACTTTCTCTAAATGTAATACGACAGCCCCCGCATTGTTTCCGAGCGCTCGGGACGTGGTAAACGATGTGGAAGGAAATGGCTCGGCGGGCGTCGGGAGCGGCGGGCGGAGTGGGGGGGGAGGGGGCACTGACGTCACGCGGCGCGGCTGATTAAAATGTGATGACGGGACGCCGGGACTCCCGCCGCGCTGCAGCGCCGGCGCGCGCCGGCGGGCGTCGTGCGATAATCTTGAGCGTAGTGATAACTGATATGAGTGGTTTCGTTTCCTGCGATTTCCCACATTGTGTCACGATCACTTTACAAATTAAAGTATTTTTTATTGTATTTATTTTTTATTGTAAGAATAATTACTGAATAGAATAGAATACAATAAAATGTATTTCACGCAATTTTAGGTAGGTACAATAAGATTTTGGAACATACAGAGAAAAATTAAGGAAAATTATATGTTTAAAATAATATCCAGAAGCCCGGGAATAGATTTTTAAAATCACATCGCTCGAAAATACCTAGCATTTAAAATCAAGAGTGAGATTTTTTGCTGCATAGGTATATGATATATCTACCCAAGCAAAGCTAAGCTAAGCAAAGTATCTATATAGTGCGAAGTTCCTCTAAGTAAGTAAGTAGTTATTGTGTTCCCGCGGACCGTCGTCGAGGGTTTGAAAGGTTTAGGTAGTTAATTAAATGTAAACAAACTTCAGTTTCCAAATTTGGCACATTCAAGGATTCAAAACATTTTATTTATCTATAATTGTAATACAAACTAGACTAACGTATTTTAATACACAAATGTAAATGTTTAGATAGTTGAATGGGAGAATTACGGTATTTAAGACCTCAGTTGACATTGTTTTGTTTACGTTTAGTTAATTACCTAAACCTTTCAGTATAGCCGACATCATAGCTTCTCGTGAGTCGTGTCGGGAACGCGCTGCAACGGCTCTGCCAGCTGCCAGCTGCCAGCTCTGATATCGCGGATGTTTATGTCCAGGCAGTCGGGCGCCGCCGACTCTGCCCATGTGGTGATCATTTGTTTGCGAAAAATTGATTTTGTTTGGATTTAGTTTTGGTTTATTATTTGAACAAAGAGCCATGTGCACGAGTCGGCAGCTGCGCTGCAGGCACCGCGGCGTCTGCGGCGCCGGCAGGCGGCGTGGCGCTCGCGGCTATTAATACAGGGCCTCGGGGTCGGGGGTCGCGGGTCGGGGGTCGGGGGTCGGGGCCCAAGGACGCGCTGCAGCCCCCTCGCCGCCGCCGACCCCTGTGCCGAATGCAGATTCCCTTCCGCGGTGTACAGGGACATTTGTCAACAAAATGAGGCGTGCGAAGTTCAAGCCGCGTCACCGAGCGCGAGTTATGGCATGCACTCGGATGGAAATGTAAGTAATTAGTTTTGGTCTCTGTTACGTAGGTATTTTATTACAATTATTATTGGCATGGCATCGGTATTTGTTAGGCATGTAAAAATAAATTATGATGTTGGCAGTTAAGTTGAGAACAGCGGAACAAACAGGAAACTTTGTCTTAGTGACACGCTAACTCTTAAACTGAAATCCTTTGCTTTTATAGCATGGTTGAGGTTTTTGCACTGGCTGATCGATAGGGAAAAATACATGTTAATAAAATTATAAACTAAATATAACACTATATTATTGTAAAGGGAAAAAATATTTATGATGTTAGTCAAAACAAGTTTTAATTTCTTTCATTTAAAAAACTTAATATGATTCGCTGCGAACCGTTTCGAATGCGCCTGCGCCACACAAACAACTGTTTGATTTACCTCCACATTAAGATAAGCGTTAGGTTTGTTTATAGTCTGGCCACATGGGCATAGAGTCGACTCCATGCCGATTTGCCACCAGAAGGGGGCAACTTTAAAATCAAATCTGGGAAATTACCATTCGGAAATGGTAAAAATCTGTGAATTGCTTACGAAATGACCACTCGAATTAAATTATAGACCGTTGGATAAAATTATTAATATTTTTAATTTTCTACTCGTATCAAATTCAAATTCAAATAAACAAATAAACGTATCAACTCGTATTTTATTGAACACAATTTTTAGAACACCCGTCCGTGTCGCATATCGGACAGACCAGAGGCGCTACTACGAAATTCGAAAATCGAAGTTCGTATCGTATTATCCCTCTCACTCTCGTGTCAAATCATATTAGCGTGAGCGGGACGGCACAAAATGAAGTTCGAATTATGCACTTCGTGGTAGGGCCTCAGAGTTGGACCACAGACGTAAACAAAACAATCCGTCTCAGTCGGTCAGTCGACAATATGCAAGGAACTATGTATTGAAAGTGTCACTTTTAATTATTTAGAAGTAGATAGAACAAACGTGGAGCGCATACCTAAGTTAAGTTGACGACGGTGGTGGTGTCTCAGCGGAGCGGCGACGTGTGCGGCGCGCGGCGGCTCGCGGGACTGTGCGGTGCGCGCTCGCGGGTAGTCGGAAATGTCCGGTCCGGTAGCACGCGTCAGAGTCACCCGGCGACCACTGTCGGAATAGCGAGAAGCTCCTTCACTCGCTAAAACGCCATGCATTACCATAATTACCGACGTTATGCTTAAATGTGTTACCCGACTGCGGGTTCCCCGGTATCAGGCGAGGGTCTCGATCGACAGACGAGCGGAGGCCGAACGTTACCTACACGTTTTAATGAGCCGTCAACATCCCGACGACGCGATGCGATCCCCCGAGAGATCGAGGTCACGGTCAGGCTCGGCGGCCGTATTCCGATCGGGGGTTACCATAAAAACTGCGGGCTGAGCGCGGGCTCGAGATACGAACGTTTCGTGCACCGGTTAAAGGTTAAAGTCACCGTTCGGGTCGGGTTTCGATTCGCTCCCGTATTTAACAGGGATCACCTCCGCGGAGACCGACGGGACACGGGTCCCGAACGTTCTACGTACGTACCTAGGGTTATTTAAAGCGGCGTTTAAAATGATCATTCGAAGTCGGCTCGGCGACTCGTGGAGCGGGGGCCGCGGCTCCGCTCGGAACTCTCTCTCGGGTGGCGGCGGCGGCTCGGGGTCCGGCGGCGGGGCGGCGGGGCGGCGGGGCGGGGGGCATGCCGCGCGGCGTGCGGGCGGCGGCGCGGGCGGAGCGCGACTGCCGGCCGAGTGCCGCCCGCCGGAGGCTGCGCCGCGCCCCGCGCGCGAGCGCCCGCCCGCCGCCGCGTCCACTGGGCGCCGCCGCCGCCGCCGCGCGCGCCGCCGCCGCAGCCGGCGCGCAGTGGACGCCGCCCGCCGCGCTTCGGCCGCGCAGGAGTGCGCGTGTGCGGTGCAGCGGCTGCAGCCCGTCCCGGCGCGCGGCGGGCCCGGTGCCGCGACGAGGCGCGCTTGCCTCCGCGACGTCGCCGATTCCTTCCCGAGCGCTCGTGTTATTCGATTTGGATTTTGTTATATCACATCTCCTTTTACGTCTGTCGGTCGAGTCGACGACGAGCGCCTGCCGGAACGATGAAGTTGTCAATTTACATAAGAGATGTTCGGGAGGCTTCCACGTTTGCCGAGTTACGTCGCAGAAGTAGCCGAATGTAGAAATAGAAAGCGGAGGCGAACCGGGCGGCGCCGGCTCCGCCTCGCCTCGCGACCGACTTAATGCTTTCCGGCCGACCTTCACGAGACTTGTCATTTTGTCAATATTGCCAAAACGGCGACACGCTACGCAATGTTTTTCTGCACGCGGCGCCCCGCCGCCCGTCGACCGGTTGACTGCATAATTTATTTATTGACGAAGTTATTTTGGGTTGATTCTTATAATTATTTGCATATGTTGAATTCAATCAAATAAATAAAGGCTGAATCGGTACGGTAATTATCAGCGAGCCCGGCCGGCCTTGGCGCGGCGCGGGCGCTGCGCGTTGAACTCTTTAGTTCGCGGCGCGCGCGCCGGCCGCCGCGCCGGCGCGTCTGCCGCCGCCGGTCCGGCGACCGGCGACCGGCGGCCCGGGCCGGCTCACGACGATGCATTACCATGTATTGTGTTCATCTTGAAAATTCATGATTTTCACAAAATAGGTACAAAATTAACACACCTATTGACAACAGGCACTATAATAAATGTTCTCAAAATGCGTAAGTTCATACCGACCGCATGCAAATAATACTTTCAAATTGTAACAGCGACATAAAATAGACTCGTGAGGTTCTTAGGTGGGTTTTCACAATACATTGGAATTTCCAGGAGCTGATTTGTGATAAGTTAAGTAGTCATTAAAGAGTTTATTTTCTAATTTTTTCAAGAGTATATTTTCTAAATTATACAGGGTTATTTGTAATTCACTGACATTTTTTTTTTGTAATGGTTACGGAACCCTACCTTGTGCGTGTCCAACACGCTCTTGGCCGGTTTTTTTCCCATACAAATACACAGAGTATCGTAAAAATAAGAGGTACTAATCTCAACTTTTCAAAACGTTATTACACCAAAAATATTAAGCTATGACAAAAGCCGTAAAACAAAAAACATTTGTTTAAGTGGTAGGAGTTTAGGGTTAAAAGGATGCTAGTGAATTACAAATCATCCTGTACATTCCATTGTGCTATTTCTGAATATTTCTGTCTAAACAGACATTTCTGTCTAAATAATTGATGATATTCGTCATCCATCACCAACAACTGCGATCGGGAGCGCACAATGGCGCCCGTCCGGGCGTTATCCTATGATATCGGCACCTGCCTGACCCGTTCTGCGACGTCGTATGGTTTGCATAGACCCCATTAATGGAATACGTGTTATTCGTGTTATCGCGGCGCAGGAGCAGCGCCGCAGTGGCTGGCTGCCCCCCTCCCCCTCCCCCCGCGGTGACAGTAAGCTCGAAGCACGTGACTCCCCCCCCCCCGCCCGCACCGCCCCGCACCCCGCGCCGCTCTCCCGGCATCTCGTTACGTCACCAGCCCAGCGGCTCACGCAGCGCGTGCCGGTGGACTCTCGACCCGCGCAGCCTCCCCCTCTCGTCGGGAGCTAGGAACGTCGCGCGCTAACCTATTGTGGCAGCTGTGTATTTGTGATTCATCAAGTCACCAGCAGCGGAGCTGTATTTCCTGAGTCTGTTGATTGGCACATCGTATCGGGATACGGTTGTCGGGCCGCGTCGCCGGCCATTGTTGGGCAAGAAAGGTTTCGTAAAGCGTTAATAGAGTTGCATGTCAAGGTTCGCGGGTGGCGAGAGCCGGCGACCCCCGACCCTGGCGCGGTCAGGGCTCGGGGTCGTCGACCGCGCGGCGCGGGGCCGGGGCGGGGAGGGTGGGGGGGGGGTGGCGAGTCATGTGACTGCGCGGGCGCGGGGCGCGGGAGGGGCCGGACCGGTCGCGTACGCACCCATTGAGCGCACGTGACGTCACGCGCTGCTCCTGCGCACTTTGCAGTTTGCAGCCGAACAGCTTTTCGCAAAGTAAATATTGAGTAAAAGTTGGACACGCGCCGCTCTGCAGCGCCGACCGGCCGGTAGCCGCTCGACGAGTTTACTAGTCTCCGGGGTTGCGGCGAGATACTTTAACCTAGATACTTACCGATTTACTTAATTGTTTTCGTGTTGGAAATAACGAGATAAAAATACAAGCGGAAGCATTTCCATAAAAAAAAAAAAAAAACAAATTTACATACTTAATTTCAACATTTGTATGTGAGTGACCTAATGCACGAGCCCGCCGGCGCCGACTCATGCTTGGCAGATTTTTAGCCAGGCCCGATAGCGCTCGGTTGATGGATCCAACCCAAGCCGGCTGAAGGCTCCGGGCGGCGAGCGCGGGCCCTCGGCCGCTAATCCCGCTAAGCGCGTTGAGTATTTACTGCTTATTGTGATTGTAATCTTGATTACCTTCACTACAATGACTAGATAAGAATGCAGTGAAGTGTGTCATTAAAGTATTAAGTCGTTTCTATTTGTCTATGTTGTTATCGCGCGCAGGCCGCCGCACCGCGTCACGCGCCGGCCTAGGCGAGCAGGCAAACCGATCGCCTGCCTCTAGGTATAGGTATAAGACTAAGTGTACAGTCACAGCTTCGATCCCACGGAAAAATCAAAAATAAACTAGATCCCTACAGGCTACAGCCTACCCCATGAGGTGAAAGTCGACCCTGAATGAACGAATGCACGACTTGATATTCTTACGCGTGATAATAATTACATGGTGTTTGAATTAATAGGTCGTACATTAGAGTCGACAAATACAAGTCGCTGTTTAACCTCATCTTGACGAAAGATCCGATCTTAGCGCAACTCTAGGATCTTCAACGGATTACACATGTGGCATAGCATAGGTATAGTCCCGTATAGGTTAAAATTATGTACCGATACCTTAAATCGACGACATAAGAGCTATGGGACATACAGGGTTATTTGTAATTCACTAGCATCCTTTTAACCCTAAACTCCTACCACTTAAACAAATATTTTTTGTTTTACGGCTTTTGTCATAACTTAATATTTTTGGTGTAATGACGTTTTGAAAATTTGAGATTACCTCTTATTTTTACGATACCCTGTGTATTTGTATGGGAAAAAAAGTGCTTCATTTTAAAAAGTCGTAAAACAAAAACATTTGTTTGAGTGTTAGGAATTCAGGGTTAAGAGGATGTCAGTGAATTACAAATAACCCTGTATTTATGAGCAACGTATGCACCCATATTTTTTCACTTCACTGTACAAATAAAACTGTCTTTTTTGTTAGAAGTCGAACGGGTAGCGACGCCAAAAAAATGACTAATTGGGCGTTTATTCGAGCGTTTTGACCGCCTCATTTATCTGGTCATATTTTTTAAGAAATGGCATATGATTCTGATACAGTTTTCAGTTATACATATGGTAGAAGTACAGGATTTCTAATATAATAACCAAAAGCCCGATCAAAATCTTTTCCATTTCCATATCTTTGCCATTTCTTTAAAAATATGACCAGATATTTGTATACGTGTTGTAAACTTGTAACTGTCACGAATAAATGTTTTTTCTCTCTTTCTTTCTTTAGATAAATGAAGCGGTTGAAACGCTCGAATAAATGCCCAATTAGTTGCGAAAGAGTACCTGATACGACGACCGGATAGCTTAGTGGTAAGATCTGACTACGATGCTTGAGGTCCCGAGTTCGTTTCCCGTACGGGGCAGATATAATGTAGGTACCTATATGAACAATATCTACGAATGCGAAGTGTGCCGCGCCACGGCGCCACGCGTCTCGAACTCTCGAGGCTCTTGTTTGTTTGCGTCGTTAGCGGCCGCCACGTGCGCGGCGCGTGTCTTGCCTCTTCCGGATGCCGCGATTTGCTGCAACTTACTGCCTAATGAGTAATAGCGACCATTATAGACCGATATCAATATAGATCGGTCGCTAGATGCACGCGGAAATATCATAAACCGTATGCTATCGCAGTGTGTGCTAACTGTGTATGTACAAGACGTCGCCGCGGGCGCGGCGCGCGGCCACGGCCGCTGCGACTCAATGGCTCGATTAATTGCTTCTCAATTTAGCTCTGTAAATTGGAAATCAATTGTAGCGCGTCTCCGCTGACCCGCGCCGCGCGTCGTTAGCGGGGCGGGGCGGGGCGGGGCGCGGGGCTCGTGCGACCAGTAATTGCTGACGTGCAGTTTATTAGTTATTACCTACCAATTTGGTTTCAGGAACGTTCTTATTTCGAAGATAATCTTTGGATTTTGAATAAGTCGGTTTACAAAAACCTTAAAGTGATTCCTTTATCAATTTCAAGACTCTTTGTACTTACCTGTTGAAAACTGTGAAGCGTTCATGCGATATTCTGTTTTGTTTTTTTTTTTTATATAAGAGGTGGCAAACGAGCAGACGGGTCACCTGATGGAAAGTGATCACCGCCGCCCATGGACACCCGTAACACAGGGGAAAGAAAATGTTGAGAGGACTCACTGACCCCTGTCTTGGTGCAAGCAAATGTTAGCTTTAAGATGACGAACCTTTTCTTACCCCGACTGTACCTATGTAACATCCTAACTGCACAATCATCAATAAATGTGACTGTTACATGATAATTACCGGTCTAATTTTGGCTTCACTACGTACAGCAAATAGTGGTATGATTCATTATCATTTATCACCATCATTAATTACGTTCAAAAATCCCAGCCTTTTATTTTTAGTAGGTATAATAAGCTTAAAAACTTTGCTAAACAACTTTTATAGCTACCGTATTCACAAAACAACATTAGTCGCAGCAAAAAAGCAATCTGGTTTGATTAGTTGCTTTGTGATGCCGAGACGAAATCAGATTTCACGCTGCGCAGCGACCGCGCGGCGGCCGAGGAATTAATGCGTACCTACTTAATGTGTAATGCTGACTGCGAATTCACGAATGTGCTAATGAGTCAGCGCGGCGACCGGCGACCGGCGACAAGCGACTGGCGACAACCAAGCGTGAAGGATGTAGTAACCGCTGAAGACTGCTTGTGTTTTACCCCGCAGTCTACGACTCTACGAACGCACTAAGCTGTGACGTCCCTCGTTGCGGAAACAATCTCGTCTCGTCACTCGAAATCCCTTAACTAGTAACGGAATACAATAACACAATAAATTAGTCATACACTTGCGGTCGACTAACAATAGACGCAGCAAAGTTTTACTCCTCAGGTGTATTAAACACCAATAGTGCACGCTGCAGTGGAATAAATCCCTTGAAATGTTTTGGGTTTTACCAAAAATGTCGCAATACTTTGGTAGAATTGGACTGTATTTAACGTCATCGGTTTTAGACGAGTTGTCATTGTAAGTGCCACACGGATCATCTTAAAATGACTCTACCATAATAAGTAAGTTTTGCTGTTGCTCGTACAAACGCAAGAAAGCGCTGCGGGATATATTATCTAGGAATTAGGTAATTTATTGGCGCGATGCTTTTCAGCGAATATTCTGGTAAATACATGTTAGAAGGACGGACGAGACCGCCCACTTCGTCACTCAGAGATCAAAGACGACGGTATGTATGAGCTAGGCCTTACACTACGAAATTCTTTTTTCGAGCTTCGTATCGTGTTCCTTTCGCCCTTATAGTATTAAACAGAACAGTGAAAGGGACAGTACGATACGATACGATACGAACTTCAATTTACAAATTTCGGTGTAGCCCCCCAGGGCGATGCTTCGCACGTAAACAGTCCTAATTAAGGCGAGAAGGCGCACCCGAAAACTTTACGAGCAACTATTAGTTATTGCGCGGGAACGAGTTATTGGGCATCAAGCACCGAGCATCGAGTCCCAGCGGGCGGCTGCGGGCGCCGGTAATTGCGCCGCCGACGCAATCATGAGGAAGCCAATACACAAGACAGTACCACTACCATGAGTTTACAATGACCGTACTCGATAGCGACTGCGTAAATGATTTATATGGAGACTCCATACAAATCATTTACGCAGTCGCTCTCGAGTACCATCACTGTAAACTCATGGTAGTGGTACAGATATCATTGCGTTCCTGTTATTGACTCATCGCTCCCTTGTACACGCTTCGTGCTGTATGTAGTACCGATTGCGATCGATCTTGTGACAGCATTTAATTGATGTGGGCCAAACAGTTTGTCACTAGTCTCAAACCAATTGAAACAGGATTTATTTTGGTCGGCCGTGCTCAGCTGTAGAGAGGAGACTTATCGGAACAAATCTACGCAACAACGTGGGCCGGCGACGGCTGTCAGATAGAAGTTATCATTGCGGAAAATAACTAACGCTCACGAGTGGTATGTGTTATGTCGTCAACAAACAACAAGGGCACCTCGTATCTCGAACTCAGCTGACCGTCCGGACGGCCCTACGAAAAGTTGTCTAACTACGCTCGATAGGGATGGACGCATCATGTTGTATGCATCCTTTTCATTTGTTTTTTTTTATCAGTTCAGTTTTTAGTGGCCAGGTGTATAGTTGCGAAGGTCTGTTGGTACATAAGGATCATCTACAGATGGGCGAGACGGCGGCTGCGATCTTTCTAAAACCGGTGTGCCCTATGCCACGCGTTTTGTGTGCGTATTGCGTGTGGTCTAAATTTCTCTTTAAACTCCTATAATCGCATTCATTATATCTATTAAGTATATAGGTACGATTGTTAGATAATTTAATGTTCTGAGAGAAAATCGTCGTACACATATCTAATCTATCACATCTTTGCCATCTACAAGTACTAATCTATAGGTACTTTCTACTAATATAATAAAGAGGTAAACTTTGTTTATTTGTATGCAAGGGGGTAACATATTTGGCACAGGATGTAGCTTAGCTGTAATGAGCTCCCGATAAGTACTTCAACGCATCTGCTAGCTTCATGATCCCGGGTGGATATGATATACACGTGAGTGTATAGCTTCTAAATACCGTAAAAAATATGTACTTATATTGTAATTAATCGCGGAATTTTAAACAATGCTTTCACAATATATTATATCTGTTGGTGTTGTTTTTTATCTGTTTCCTTTTGAAAAAATAAGGCTCATCCTAATCTCAGCCCAAACCTCTCGCAAACCAGTGATTTTTGGCGTTCCTGAATGATGTACGCTTAGTATAAGTTTTCCTTCACTTCAATACTTCTCGATCGCGTTTACGTAAAAATTTCAATTCTATGGAAACATGGAAGCGCGCGCGCGGAGACGCTGTCCATGTTTCCCTAGTAATAGATTTTTTACGTAAACGCGATCGAGAAGTATTTTGGTGAAGTAAAACTTATACTAAGCGTACTGTACGCTTAGTATAAGTTTTCCTTCACTTCAATACTTCTCGATCGCGTTTACGTAAAAATTTCAATTCTATGGAAACATGTAGGCGCGCGCGCGGAGACGCTCTCCATGTTTCCCTAGTAATTGAAATTTTTACGTAAACGCGATCGAGAAGTATTTTGGTGAAGTAAAACTTATACTAAGCGTACTGTTCATCCCTATCTTGCAAACGATCGAGTTACCGCTCGCGAGCCCCTGCCAAAAGCGAATTTGATTTTCTTTGTCTTCATAAAAATGTTTTAAAATATTAAGTTAGTATACCAAAAATGTTATATTATTATTCTGTAAACAATAGGTACTTTGGGTAAATAATCGATTAAAATTGAAAATCCGACTAAACAACAAATACCTTACCTTTAAAAATAATCACACGTATTTAAATGTCACTCCCAGTCACGGTTACGGTCGTCGCTCGATGTCGGCGTGTCGGCGTGTCGGCGTGTCGCTGCGTGGGTCGCGCTCGCTCCGCATGTGACTTGCGCCGCGGTCGTCGCCGGCGCACTAAGCCGCGGACCGCTTCTCGCGGTTACTTATCAGGCGGCCCCGGGCAGCAGATACGGCGAGTCAGAGCGCGCAGATAACGCCGCTAATCTGCCGCCGACGACAACTCCAGCTCGCTGCGGCGTCACGTGTCTTCAATATTGTTATGTTCAGCGCTTCTTGTTTGCTCGCGCTGTTTGCCGCCAGCAACTTGACGTACTTAAACCCGCTTAATATCATAATGCTCTGAAGCTCGCGTCTTTGGATTTTGGGATGTTTTTCCTCATCCGATGCGGAATTCTCGATACGTATATGCGAACACGTAGCCAGAGCGAAGTCGTTGAAGCCGCTCTGTTGAGTGACGTAAGACGGACAGGCACTGGGTCGCGCGTATCTGGCGGCGGCCGCTCGTGAACACGGAACAATGACCAATTTAAGGTTCTGGGCGGGCACCCGGCGACGAGCCCCGCACCGCACCGGACCGGCGGACGTGCGTCGCGCGACAATGTCTTATTTTATTACTGCTCGTACCATTGCTCATTAAATATTACACTGTTGTATTCTACAACATGGTAATTGTCTTATGGTCACCGTGATGATAGATGCCACAGCGGTCAGACGTGCCAGGAACAAGAGCGTCTGCCGCGGCGCCATCGACTTAGAGTCGGTTATTGGCGTGCATGATGCGGATGCACAATTGCAATTGTTCTAAGCGATTGTTCCGAACACGCGCATAGAGAATAACAGTCATTGCAAAATATGAGGCGACCGCTTCACCCACTTGCAGCTGTTTCTCGAGCGTACCTACCTGTCATTGAGGATTGGGGCATCTCGTGGTGACAGATGATAAAACAACGGAAAACTGTTTATTGAAATGTTTATCAGTAGGTAATATGAATGGTATTATGGAGCAGATAAGAGATCGACGGCCAAGGGACGCGTCACGTAGACTTGCACGATGTAGGTACCTATTAAATTGTAACAAAACAGAAATGAGAGAAATCGTGCTCTAAAAGTGCGAGTCGTCTATCTGGTTAAAAACCCACATATTCATTTTCCGATTCCAATGTGTGACAAATCGCCGCTTGAAATTACTAAAAACTGAAAAGCAAAAAATAATACCTTGTTGTTTGACCTTAATCTAGGTACCAGTTTGAAGTCGGTGCCTCAGCACGAGCCAGGAGGAGTGACAGAAGCCAATCAGGTAGAAGATTATAGGTCCACTCCTCCTTATATACCCTATCCAACAAAAAAGAATTATGAAAATCAGACTACTCTGTAAAAAGTTAGTCAATCATCCCCTGTTTTCCTACCCTTAGGGTAGGAATATTATTTCCAAATTTACATGAGACCACCCTTGGGGTATACGCTTTCCAATAAAAAAAGAATCATCAAAATCCGACTACTCTGTAATAAGTTATGCGTGGTCATATAGTACAATCAGTAACTGAACAATCAATCATTCCCTGTTTTCCTACCCTCAGGGTAGGAATATTATTTCCAAATTTAAATGGGACCACCCTTGGGGTATACGCTTTCCAATAAAAAAGAATCATCAAAATCCGACTACTCTGTAATAAGTTATGTGTGATCATACATAAAAAAAAGCAAATATACACGTCGACTTGAGAACCTCCTCCTTTTGTTTTCATCGGTTGAAAAAAAGGACTTCAAAGATTACATTACCCTGGATTACGAAAAATCTATAAAAAAAACGAAACAATTTGGTGAATTACCTGCTTAATAGTATAGAGAGAGGACAAAGCGGGCGGCGACATCAATCCTGGAAATAAATCTATGACATTTCTACTCCTTTTATCTTAGTTGATGTAAACAGAACTAACTACAGAAGGTCGTATTTCCAGTTCCACGACTGTACAATTCTGAGTTATTCCTCAAGAAAGGCTACTTTCTACGAAATAACTAGATTCCCACACAACTCAATTGGTATTGTAACAACTTCATTTTACTTTACTATTTGTTTCAAGGACGGCAAGGTAATTAATATCGCAGAACTAATTAGAAGATTATTTACCAAAATGCCTACACACCTCTTTACCTACTGTAAATTTCTTTTAACAATCTATATATACATATAATAAATCTGTAACAATTCGGTGTCTGTACATTGAAGATATTTGAGAAAAACTGACACTAGGGCTATTTATTAGCGCAATAGAACCCAAAACAATGATTTTTAGAATTATTGTCTGTTTGTCTGTTTGTCTGTGCGTTTGTGCGCGCTAATCTCAGAAACGGCTTAACCTAGAAGGATGCGGTTTTCACTGATATGTTGGTATTTTCTTGGATTAACATTTAGTGTTTGTTTCATTTGAATCGGTTCACAAATAAGAAAGATACGTCTATTTTAAGAATTTATCGAACAGGTTTTTTTTGTTTGAACGCGCTAATCTCAGGAACTACTGCTCCGATATGAAAAAATCTTTCAGTGTTAGATAGCACATTTATCGAGGGGGTTTTTGAAGTAAAACATCTATAGGCACGCTTGACTTGTGGTGAATGTGAACGCGGGTGTGCGGGGTGTTCGGTGGGGGGGGTGGGGTTGGGAGGGGAGTGCAGGGGGGGGGGGGGTTGCGGGGTCGGGTAATTTTTTTAAATCGAGGAACTAAGGAGAACCATAATTGATGAAAAAGCAAATTGGATAAAAAAAATAAGCTGCCCAAATTACTAATTCCACGCAGACGGAGTCGCGGGCAAAAGCTATTTTAAAATAAGTACCGCCTCGTTACAGACAGGCGAATAGCGGAGACTTAGCAATAGGTTCCCGTTGGCACCCTTCGGGTACGGAACCCCAACACGCACAGCCCGATTGACCCGCTTTTTGTTTCTTTTTGAAATCCCGCAGCCAACATGGCAAAAACAAAATAGTAAATGGGCCATTCTACTTTTCGTTGACCAGTAATTTTTTATACTGTATTTTACAATATATTTAAATATTTTTAAATATTTTTTTTACAAAAACGGTAAAGTGCTCGGTTTAAATCATTTAAGATTTAAATAGGCACATAATTAAGCTTACATTTAAATATTTTATTGAATCAGGCGTTACTTTGCGGAGGTCCATATTAATGAACTAAAACAATTACTTTGCTCACCCGCGACCTCACAATAGTTACGTTTATGCAAGAAATGTGCGTTCATGCATTTCCTCCACCTCCACACTGTACGAACACACACAAATCACATAAACCCAACCATCACCACCACCAAGCTACACTGACGCGTTTCGAACTCAACCAGAGCTCATCTTCAGAGTTACCACAACCGTATGCTATGCTACCAACTGTTAAACTAACAAACCAAAACAAATGTTTTAACTTGTCACTGTAACTTCTCAAGTACCCACTTTATTTTTCTTATTCTCAAACTACCCCACAAAAATTAACTTTTATTGACATATTATAAAACTACCTTGAATTTTTTTGTTTATTTATTTATAAGGCATATTTAATTAATACTAACTGTTCAAATTCGACCCAAGCCGCAGTAAAGGAGAAGATACTAAATTTAATTTATTTTTTATTTATTTTGCATGAACGCACATTTCTTGCATAAACGTAACTATTGTGAGGTCGCGGGTGAGCAAAGTAATTGTTTTAGTTTCTTACATTTAAAATTATCACTACGTATAAAAAGTGATCATTATCTATACTAATATATAAAGCTGAAGAGTTTGTTTGTTTGTTTGTTTGAACGCGCTAATCTCAGGAACTACTGCTCCGATTTGAAAAATTCTTTCAGTGTTAGATAGCCCATTTATCGAGGAAGGCTATAGGCTATATATCATCACGCTAACTCCAATAGGAGCGGAGCGGAGCGGAAGAATGTTTCAAAATCGGGGGGTTTTCAAGTAAAACTTCTATAGTGAAAATAAACGGATCACTCACGTCTTAAAACGAGTTTAACTCGACATGTTTTAAGACGTGAGTGATCCGTTTATTTTCACTATGAGTGAGTCTCACGGTAGTTTCATGTTTAAAACTTCTATAGGCGCTAATCTCAGGAACTACTGCTCCGATTTGAAAAATTCTTTCAGTGTTAGATAGCCCATTTATCGAGGAAGGCTATAGGCTATATATCATCACGCTAACACCAATAGGAGCGGAGCGGAGCGGAATAATGTTTCAAAATCGGGGGTGTTGAAGTAAAACTTCTATATAGGCGCTAATCTCAGGAACTACTGCTCCGATTTGAAAAATTCTTTCAGTGTTAACACCAGGGGGGTGGGGGGGGGGTTTGAGGGGGGTGAGGGTGCGGGGGTGGTGTGCGGGAGTTTTAAGGGGGGATGAACATTTCATTGATTTTGCCGTAGGATGCACCGTTTTCAATATATTTGTAAAAAACACCAGGGGGGGGGGGGGGGATTGCGGGGGGAGGGGATTCGGGGCTTCGGAGGGGGGATTAAAATTTCATTGATTTGCAGCGTTTTCAAGATATTTGACATAAATACCAAGCGGGTGGGGGGGGTTGAGGGTAGGGAGAAGGGGGGGGCTTCGGAGGGGGGATTAAAATTTCATTGATTTTGCCGTCGTAGGATGCACCGTTTTCAAGATGTTTGACAAAAAAAAACTTGAAGTAAAACTTATATAGGGCACGCTTGACTTGGGACGAACGCGGGTGTGCGGGGGGTGCTGTGTGGGAGGGCGTGCAGGGGGTGCGGAGGGGTGCGGGGGGGGGAGTGCGGGAGGGAGCGGGTTGGAGGGTGCGGGGGGGGTTGCGGGGGGGGGGTAATTTTTTAAATATCGAGGAACTACAGAGAGCCATAATTGATGAAAAAGCTAATTGGATAAAAAAATAGGCTGCCCAAATTATTAATTCCACGCGGACGGAGTCGCGGGCAAAAGCTATTATCTATAAAGTAGGTAACGCAGTGGACATGCATGTCCCCGCCATTTGTATGGAAATTGATGTATTTTCCGCTGAGTTACCAATTTTTTCCACAAAATTTCTTTGAATTTAAATTTTTATTGCTTTAAAACATTAAATTTAGGTGTTTCAGTTTGCATATAAGTTATTTACACTTGAAAAAAATCACCAGGTATGCCTTATATTTCACAAAAGATTAATGGTTACTTAAAAGTAGAATGGCCCAAATAGCTTTGCCGTGTCCATTTGTACGCGGCTTAGATACAAGATTCTTGGTAGGAATTGTAATTGGGCAGTTTTGGCACTACAGGTGTATGTAAATATATCGAGCCAAGCCAGTCCGCGAAGAATAGGGGTATAAAAAAATAAGCCTACGACCTATTCTCAGACCTACCAAATATAGATAAAAAGGTTTCATAAAAATCGGTCAAGCCGTTTCGGAGGAATTCGATAACAAAGACCGTGACACGAGATTTTTATATATTAGAAGAAGAGATAACGACGACAAAGTCTGTTCCCTTTCTCTGTAATAATATAAGGAAGGACGATTTTTTTTTCTCTTCTAGTTACTCCATGCTGTGGGATATTGTTGGATAAGTCTATTAGAAGCAGGTTATTTTGAATTAAGGGATTTTTCACCAAATTATCATCCCAGCCTACATACGTCATAAATTCCGAATAACTCAGAGGTGCAACCCCGGGCTCGAACTCACAACTGCTTGAGGACCACAGGGAAAACCTCTAGGCTACTACGACTTTTTTTGCAAGGTGGCAATTTAAGTTGAATATTTTGTTTATGGATAGGTGATTAATTCACAGCGGTGATTTGGTTACGTTTGGGTTTTCCAGGCGAGGGATTTACCTGTGCGGTCTTCCTTCCCCTCTCGCCGGCGCGCCTCTCACTAGCACTCAGCAGCCGGCCGATGACGCCGCAGCGACCACGGCGATGTACATATGTTCAGTATCTTAGATACAAATCTACTGGACCATGCGCGTCACTCGAACACACACTCCGTAAAAGTATTCTTGTAGTAAATAAAATAACTATCCACGTTACAAATCACACCACTTATGGATAATTTCTTAGCATGACGTCCAGCGAAACGCTTACGATAACACGGGTTATTACATCTAATGAAGCGTAGGTAGTTCGGAGCCTCCGTCGCACGGTCCACTCAACAAGCATCTTATCAATATTTATTATCGGCAGATAGTACACCTACGTAAGTAAGCAGATGGGTTCAAAGTGGACGTCCAGCTTCGTTGTGACAACAGTATTGCCGGTGTCACTGCTTGTGACATCGGACGTGTGCATGTAATATCTAAGCACTAGTTGCATGCTTGCCTACATACATGCCGGCAACATACCACACATGCCTCTTTAACTTACTGAACCTCTCCCGCCCGCGCGTGATACACTTGAGTGATGGTGCTGGGCTGCATCAGGCAGCACCGCCCAGGGCCAGGAGGGCCAGGATCGGCGGGGCTGCTCGCGTCCCTCACGCACCGCGTTCCGAAGTGGCGACAAGGGTGTGAAATTACCATTAAATAGGGATGTTGACACCATTAAAAAAGAATTTGAAGACACGACTCCAGTAAAAAACGCTTTATTTCAGCCCTGAAAGTCAGATTAATTTTCGATTAAATGCAAAGTTAGATTTTTTGTTGCTTTAAAACAAATAAATAGTTAGTTGATTGAGCATTGCGAACAATGACGTCATATGTCGCTATTGTCATTCAAACTCTATGGGAGATTGTGTTTTGACAGCTCATAAAAAGAACGTCAGTTGATTGGTGGTGTCAACATCCCCATTGAGTGTCATTATGAATAAACTATACAGGGTGAATCCAAAGTCTGGTACAAAAATTATTCTTTTTAACCTGATTAATGCTGGATTGCTGGGTAGCATAATGCATTGATTGCATTAACTCAATTATTAAAATTAGTCTGAAAATTAGTCTGATAAAATTTGGGATGTTCATACTTTGTTGAAGTTAAATCACAAACTCAATGGACACCTCTAATGAGACATTATTTTATCCAACATCAATTGAGTTAGAAACAATAATTATTGTTCACGACTTCGGATTCATCCTGTACTAGTAGTGGAGCGGAACCTAGTCTCAGAGTACTTACAAGACGAGTAGTACTTGGTGTTGCAGTTAGATCAGTGCATGTGGATGTGGTATCTATAGGTCGTTATAACGCTTATCGCGTAGCACTGTCCGGCGTCTCCTTATGCCGTTTCAACGCCGATTTTTCTTAAATTTCAACAAGTTAAAGTAGATGATTGTATTTTTTGGCGGTTGACATTAGGTTTGAGAGCTGAACCAAAGCGCGAATGATATAATCGTAAATGTAAGTGGTAGGTATTTAGGTAAAGGCACTGCTCGAAGTGAGCCTGGAGATAGGATCAGGCTCAGCCCAAACCAACTCAGTTAATTACAGACTTGATTACTAAGATTAGTATATCTTTTGTTCCTAGTCTTTTCGTAGTACGTGATGTGGGATGGTAAGTAACATTGCTTTTAATAACTCCAGTAATGTCCATTAAGAAATAAATATGAACTGTTCATTTAAACACGGTGGTAACAAACGTCTTGTACACATTTACTAAGTTGTATCGGGTTGATCAAGAGCACGTCTCTGAGTCACCTCAGTCACCTGTTTAAGTTTATTAGATAATAGTCTAATTTCTAATGTGTAATGCGAATACTAAGTACCTGAGTAAATAGTGCTTATGAATCTTTCCGCGATTACTTTGCATTGGAATTAAACTACTTTGCAAGAAAAATCATGTAAGTTGTATTACATTGCGGCGCCCGATTGACCATTTCTATCTCGTTCGCTTTACGGCCTCGCAATGTAATACAACTTCTTTCTTTCTTCTTTTTTTCTTGCAGGTCTAAACTTGGCTTTAGCTCGCGGTGCGGAGAGAGACAAGTCCGCCGCGATCACGGGACAGTACGCTGAGTATAAGTTTTACTTCACCAAAATACTTCTCGATCGCGTTTACGTAAAAAAATCAATTACTAGGGAAACACGGACAGCGCCTCCGCGGCCGCGCGTCCATGTTTCCATAGAATTGAAATTTTTACGTAAACGCGTTCGAGAAGTATTTTGGTGAAGTAAAACTTATACTAAGCATACTGTCCACTACCATGAGTTTACACTAGTTTACGTGACCGTACTCGCTAGCGACGGCGTAAATTATTTGTATGGAGAATTGTACAGCGCCTCTAGCGGTCACTTACGGAAGTACAATTCTACATACAAATCATTTACACCGTCGCTAGCGAGTACGGTCACTGTGAACTAGTGTAAACTCATGGTCTTTACTGCTTACATACTGCATACATATTACGTGATATTGTAGAAATAGAAAGGCAGGGTAGACAATAGTTCGGTCAAAAATAGTTCAAATGTAAGTGATGAAAAGTTATGACGTGAAGTTTAGATCTTTGGTCACACATAGATATCTGGGGTTTTTGCCCAAAATTTCGCGATTAATGAACCTGAAGTTCAGAGGCGGCACTAGGCGTAGCTGAGGCTCGCGGTCTGAGGGGCTCACGCCTCGACAGTTTATAATTAGTACTACCTACAAAGCTACAAAGCTTGAGGTCCCGGGTTCGATTCCCGGTCGGGGCAGATATTTGTATGAAAAATACGAATGTTTGTGCTTGAGTCTTGGATGTTTAATATGTATTTAAGTATGTATTTATCTATATAAGTATGTTTATCCGTTGTCTAGTACCCATAGTACAAGCTTTGCTTAGTTTGGGACTAGGTGGTGTCAATTGTCCCATGACTTATTATTTATTTTTAAGTTTCTCGTTGTTTTGGCCATTTAAACGTCTGTCATCTAATATGTATGTCTCGCAAAATATATCTTGCCCAAATGAAAAGGTCCTGCGCTGCGTTGAATTTAAATAAAGTGCTGTGTTTGTTATCCTATCTGGCGAGGACCGCGCCACTGCGGGCGGCGGCGGCGACCACGGAGCTGTCGCCAGCAAAAAAGCAGAGCGGTCGTTGACTTCTACTCCAACCATCCACTCGCAAGCATGTTAATAGTATATTTCATTACGAGTGCGGAAAGCCTGTCATTGCAATGAGTTCCGACAAATGTCTACCCGAGCCGAGGCGTAGCCGAAGGTGAGGGTTGACAGTCGGAACAAGTTGCAATGACGGTTCCGCACGTGTACTGAACAACTATTTTTAATACAGTTGCGAAAAAATGTAGCAATTTAATAAAATAATAAAAACACAATAAACTCAACTAACCAATCATTTATTTCTTATAAAAGTTATAATTCACATATACAGTGGTGGTCATACAATTAAGAACGATTTGAAGTTTCCGATTTTTTTTTATCTAAATTTTGTCATATGTCTAGTTGTGTTCCTTCTTAGAAGTAACAAGTTATGTTATAAAATAGCCACATGGATAGAGCAAACGGGATTAAGAATAATAGTGTATAATTGCTAACATTTTTTTTTACAAATTTTATTTGTTCTTTATAGTTATAAATTCAAATAGTAATGAAGCTGGACAAATAATTAAGAACGATTTATTAAACTGCTCGAGAGTTGTTTTATATGAAACTTGGATTAAATAAATCATATTAATGTGAAGTTGGTATAGAAAAAAAAGCAATTTAATACATTTGAACTAAAATTAATAGTCAGTAGCATGTCCACGGCTTTTAATTACGGCTTTACACCGGCGAGGCATTGAATCTATCAATTTTTGACATTTCGCAAGAGAAATAGAGTTCCATTCTTGTAAGAAAACGTCGTACAGCTCTCTCAAATTGCCACACTGTCGATTTGAAACCTTTTTCTTGACTTCGCACCAAAGATGCTCTATTGGGTTAAGATCTGGGCTGTTGGCTGGCCAATCTAAGACAGAAACTGATTGTGATGTGAGGAATTCCTTAACGGTGCGTGCAGTATGCTTTGGATCATTGTCGTGCTGGAATGTCCAAATAACCGGAAGCACGTCTTCGGCATATGGTAACATTGTTTCTTGCAGTATATTTTTGTATCGGAATTGATCCATGTTTCCTTCTATCAGCCTAACAGGTCCAACGCCATGTCCAGAAAAGCACCCCCAAATTTTCACATTTCTCCCGCCATGCTTTAATGTCACTTTTGTGTACTTTGGGTCGAATGCTTTATTCGGAGGGCGTCGTACGTATCGTTTTCCATCAGAACATACCCTATTTATTTTTGTCTCGTCAGAAAAAAGAACGTTTTTCCACTGTCTGACTGTCCAGTTTTCATACCTTCTTGCAAATGCAAGTCGGGCTTGCCTATGACATCGTTTCAACATAGGCACCTTCCTTGCTATCCTTCCGTTCAACTTATTTTCTACCAAACGCCTTCGAATAGTGCGTGCAGAGATTGCTGAAGGGTTGTTTTCGCCAAAATATTCTTTTCTCAACTCATTAGACCCTTTAAAAGGATTTTGTTTTGCCAAACGAACGATATTTCGATCATCTCGACGAGATGACTTTCTCTGTCTAGGTCCACGCGGAACGTTTGAAGTAGTTTGATACGTGGAAAAATGCTTTACGGCATGGAAAACCATTGTTTTTGAACATTGCAGATGGTCGGCTATCTTTTTATACGACCAATTCTTCTCGCGAAGTTTTATTATTACTTCTCTTGTAGATTTATCACAACTTTTATTTTTCCCCATTGTTTTTATACGAAGTAATCACTTTTAAGACTTTAACAGCACGAAATGGCGCCAAAATTATACGAATAATAATCTACAACCACAGAGCCACACAATGTTCTCTATTTAAATTTGAAAAAATAATAAACTATTCAGCGTTCTTAATTACGTGACCAGCCAGTAAGTACTAATACTAGGTTCAGATCGAATGTATAAAGTTTCTCTATTAATTTTTTAGCCAACTATGTTGCATAAATGAATGTACCGGTAGTACGGAAAAGTTTTGCAATACCGAGAGAAATAAAAAAAATACGGGCAATTAGTTATACTTGTTACTTTGAAAAAATCATCTCAATAAATAATCGTTCTTAATTATATGGCCACAACTGTATAACATATGTATCTTTTAAAGTAATATTGGCTTGTGCGGTAAACTTCAACAACGCCAAAAATCAGCGCAACCTACAAAAAAAAGGATTTGATTAATAATTTTTAAATAATATATTGACTGTATTTTGCGATTTCGTAAACTGAATACTAAAGAAAAATATAAGTATTTATTAATAAATTACCTTTGTGGCTAAATAACGATCATCGGGAGCTTCGTTCAATAACCTTTCCACTTCATTCGATGTTAATATTTTCGACTTTTTAGTTGTAAAACCGTCTGATTGTCGTTTTAAGAAAGCATTTTGTTTTGGGTATTCACTTATATCCACGTTGTTCCTTATTTTCAGTATACTTTTTATCATCGAAAACCTCGACCATAACGTAGAAGGTTTTAATTTTGATGAGAGTTCGGAGAAGTATGCCAACATAACATTTTCTGAAAAACTATTTGCTTTTTTCTTTTCTCTCCACGCAATAAATTCGTCGTATGTAGATATGTAGTGACTTTTTGACTTTTCCGGTAAAATGTTCTCCGAAGCATTTTGTGCAATTATTACCGAGTTCCGGTGGTGTTAATTCAAATAAAATATCGTCGAAATTACTCATTTTGTGCAACAAACAACTAAACTCGCAAAGAACATTTTTGGAAAATGGCGCCAACCGTAAAAGAATATAAACAGAGATTTTTTTTTGTTTTCTTCACCCATTCTGGGTAGTCAAAGGGAACTATGCCCATACAGCCAAGTCTTCAGTAGAATTTTTTTATTGATATGAAATGAAAATGAAATTTAATGAGATGAAATGAAATGAAACCTAACTAACTCATTGAATCAAATCATTAACGACCAGATGGCCTAGTGGTTAGAGAACCTGACTACGAAGCTTGAGGTCCCGGGTTCGATTCCCGTGTCGGGGCAGATATTTGTATGAAAAATACGAATGTTTGTTCTCGGGTCTTGGGTGTTTAATATGTATTTAAGTATGTATCTATCTATATAAGTATGTTTATCCGTTGCCTAGTACCCATAACATAAGCTTTACTTAGCTTACTTTGGGACTAGGTCAATTGGTGTGAATTGTCCCGTGATATTTATTTATTTATTTATTTATTTATTAAATCTGATATTGAAACAAATTAGTAGCTTCTTTTTAGAAATATTTGCATGAATCATAAAAACTTCGATGAATTTTTTTTAGTAAAAACTTCGTGGTTGGTTTTTTCTTTTTAATAGACATTATTTTGACAGTTGGGAAAGAGAACGCACGAGTTCGGAAAAGGTAAAGAAAAAGCTCGAGTATGTAATAGCCCACATCCCGAACGCTATACGTCTCTGCAATACGCCACTTTTTGAGCAACTGTATTAAAAAGACCTTTTCACCTCACTAGCTCGGAAAACCCTTTTTGTTTGTTTGACATCTATTGAGAAAATCGCTTTTTATCCACAAGTGAAGAAAGAGTTTTGACATTTGAAGGCAGCTTAAGTGATAGCTAACAAAACGTAAAACGTTAAAAGTGCTGAATTTTTAACATCACAATTAATGAATTGCATCGAGTAAAAAACACTAAATACAGTCTTACAACTTTATTTTAATTCATAAATATCAGCATTCAACATTAACCTTCATTCTTGTTGTAAAAACGGATAAAATGTTCTGACAGTCCAAGTAAGTCGATGTGCGAACAAAACGCATCCGAAATAATAAAAAAAAACTTAAGTCAAAACGGTATACAATTTAACAGTAATACAGTTTGCTCGTATCTCAAAATCGATAATCTGGCTAATTGAACTTTACTCGATGTGCAATAAAGTTCAGTTTGGTTTATTCATTGATTGGAGATACGAGTTTTTTCAAAGTAGTGACGATATGTCGGTATTGGAATAGTTCCATAAAGACTGGATTTGCTTAGGCTATTTTGCATTATTTTTGATTTTACCAATATTTCTATAAGTACTTCAAAATTATTGTATTGACAAAGAGGTAAATAAATAATAATTGATAGTACAAACCCTTTTTCTTATTTTCCTCGCTGTAGTGAGGTGAAAAGTTTTGTGTTATACACGGGTGAAAAGTTATTTTACGTCTCGTGTGTTGAAGCACTCGATATCGAAAGAATTCTATTTTTGAACCACTCGCTTCGCTCGTGGTCAATCATAGAATCCTTTCGATAGCTCGTGTTTCAAAATGAACACTCGCAGTTAAAATACAACTTTCCCCCCTTGTATAACAAATAACTATTTCCTACTCCTGTACTTTTATCTGGTTTTTACATGGTCGCGAACAAATATATAAGAACATAGATAATATGACTTCAGAAAGTCTATACTTAATCTGTTCGCCATAACAGCACTTGTGTCGTAATGTCGTTATTACGATACACCTAGCTGCCACATAATATTAAATGTAGGGTACACTCAACACTAAAGCCCAGTTTAGACCTGCTGAGTTGAGTAGAGTAGGGTACAGTCGGGTACAGTCGGGTACAGTCGGGTACAGTAGGGTAAAATAGGGTACAGTCGGGTACTGTAGGTTATAATAGGGTACAGTTGGGTACAGTAGGGTAAAAAAGGGTACAGTCGGGTACAGTAGGGTAGAATAGGGAACAGTTGGGTACAGCAGGGTAAAATAGGGCACAGTCGGGTACAGTAGGGTAAAATAGGGTACAGTAGGGTACAGTCGGATACAGTAGGGTAAAATAGGGTACAGTAGAGTACAGTCGGGTACAGTAGGGTAAAATAGGGTACAGTAGAGTACAGTCGGGTACATTAGGGTAAAATAGGGTACAGTCGGGTACAGTCGGGTACAGTAGGGTAAAATAGGGTACAGTCGGGTACTGTAGGTTATAATAGGGTACAGTTGGGTACAGTAGGGTAAAAAAGGGTACAGTCGGGTACAGTAGGGTAGAATAGGGAACAGTTGGGTACAGTAGGGTAAAATAGGGTACAGTCGGGTACAGTAGGGTACAGTCGGATACAGTAGGGTAAAATAGGGTACAGTAGAGTACAGTCGGGTACATTAGGGTAAAATAGGGTACAGTCGGGTACAGTCGGGTACAGTAGGGTAAAATAGGGTACACTAGGGTACAGTCGGATACATCGGGTACAGTCGGGTACAGTAGGGTAAAATAGGGTACAGTAGGGTACAGTCGGGTACAGTAGTGTAAAATAGGGTACAATCGGGTACAGTAGGATAAAATAGGGTACAGTAGAGTCTTGTCGGGTACAGTCGGGCACAGTCGGGTACAGTAGGGTATAAAATAGGGCACAGTCGGGTACAGTAGGGTAAAATAGGGTACAGTCGGGTACAGTAGGGTAAAATAGGGTACAGTCGGGTACAGTCGGGTACAGTAGGGTAAAATAGGGTACACTAGGGTACAGTCGGGTACATCGGGTACAGTCGGGTACAGTAGGGTAAAATAGGGTTCAGTAGGGTACAGTCGGGTACAGTAGGGTAAAATAGGGTACAGTCGGGTACAGTAGGGTAAAATAGGGTACAGTAGAGTACAGTCGGGTACAGTCGGGCACAGTCGGGTACAGTAGGGTAAAATAGGGCACAGTCGGGTACAGTAGGGTAAAGTAGGGTACAGTAGGGTACAGTCGGGTACAACAGGGTAAAATAGGGTACAGTTGGGTACAGTCGGGTACAGTAGGGTAAAATAGGGTACAGTCGGGTACAGTAGGGTAAAATAGGGTAAAATAGGGCACAGTCGGGTACAGTCGGGTACAGTAGGGTACAGTCGGGTACAGTAGGGTAAAATAGGGTAAAATAGGACACAGTCGGGTACAGTAGGGTAAAATAGGGTACAGTAGGGTACAGTCGGGTACAACAGGGTAAAATAAGGTACAGTTGGGTACAGTCGGGTACAGTAGGGTAAAATAGGGTACAGTCGGGTACAGTAGGGTAAAATAGGGTACAGTAGGGTAAAATAGGGTTCAGTAGGGTACAGTCGGGTACAGTCGGGTACAGTCGGGTACAGTAGGGTAAAATACCCAAATGTACCCTATGTAACGCTTTTGTTTTTTTGTGGAGTGTGAGAGAAACAACCAGAATGATTTTACAATGTTTATTCTGAATTTAAATAACTAATTATACAACATTATTGCCAAGCGTTAAATTTAGAAGATCTCAGGGGGTGGATTCTAGATATTCACTAACTTCAGAAGAAATTTAGATTTAGCGATTAAATGAGTCTAAATACAATTAATAAAAAGAATGAGAGAGAAAGAGTGAGAGGGGAAGAGTGAGAAAGAGAGAGAGAGAAAGAAAGAAAGAAAGAGCCGTGAACACTTAACACCGTCCTATTGGACAGCCACTTCCCTGTAGTGCGACGGCGGCGTGTAGTTGCGCACGTCCAGTGACGTCACGGGTAGATCCGGGACGTAAGCAGGTCAGCAGAAGTGGTGAGACGGGTCAGAGCACACGATAACGCAGCTAGTACCAAAACCCTGAAATATCCATTTTTGGTCATTTAGTGGAAAGTCTGATTCCACGTTACTGACTGCAACATCCGGCGGAAGGTGAAGATGGAAGCACTACTTGCAGGATGACTACCAAAAGCATTAAATAGTGATCAATGATGTTGCAGCAGCATACAAAATCAGCTTAGTAGGTAAGAAGTACTTTGTCACAATAAAATTTGTAAATGAAGTGCTATAATCATTACAGAAATTGGTAAAAATGGGTACAGTAAATTAGAAGCAACTGGGGTTTGATATTATTGAACGTTTAAGTTCATAATTACAATTAAAAACCAAATTACAATTATTATTTTTTTGACAAGTGGGTAGAAAAATACTCAGCTAATATTAACTCAGGTATTTAGTTTCCTCAAATATTTATCTGCGACGATTGCTATAATAACAAAGAAATGAAACAAGCCAAACACATGATAATTAAGTAAAATTAGGCATGAAAGTAACTATCTACTGATTCATATTAGTAATAAATTGCAACACTCACCCGGTCGGGGTAAACTCGATTCACTTTTATTTTATTACGCAGCGATGCACATAATAAGTATTTTACTGTTTTAATTAGATGTAGTTTCATGTAAAATAAACGAATTAAAATATAGTGACAAGAATTAAGTCCAGAGGTGTCTAGTTCGCTCGCCGCTTCGGTAAAGAAATGAGTGACCTCTTCCCTCTGCCGTGCGAGACCCTCTCCGTAACAGCGCTTGACCTCCGTGCGCCTGCTACTTTCTATTAGCCAAATTTTAAAGCAATGTTTGTTGATATTGTCGTAGTTATAGGATCCTTAGTTAAGTATTGTACATAGTTTTTGTTAGCTTAAGTTATTTTTAAATTATAAATAATTAGATCGTAGTATAAAATTGTTTACTTAGAGGACCGTGTAACGATTACGTTACATACCCTCCCTTTTTGGGTAGAATTTTGCCTAGGTAAAATTCGCTATCACTTTACTAACTCAGTAGCTACTAGTTATACATACAGGCTTCAACTACATACCTCACTCACTCATACCAACCATTTATTCATCGTCTTACATACTAACTCTAACAAATTAATTTATATGCTATAGTTCCTGACATACAGAGTTGTTTTTATTTGAAGAAAAAACTCACCAATAGCTAAAGATGGATTTTAAAATTTTATTAGATCTCATATTTTTTTAATTCTTTTTTTCATCTCCTTTTATTAAAGATAGCTTACATAACTCATTACGGTAGGTAGTACCATAATCAGTTGAAAACGATTTTTGTGGTGAATTCGGTAGAGAATCATCACCACACACATAGTATTTATTTAGAATATATTTGTAAATATGAGAATCAGTTTAGATAGTGATAGATTTTATTTAGTTAGACTTTATAGTTCGTTAGTTTTATGTCTTTTATGTGCCAATCACCTATATTATTACCCTGTAGATCTTCGAGTACAAAAACGAGAGGTGATTTTTTAGCTATTATACGACATTTGACAAATTTTGGAGCTAATTTTTTCGCAAACCTATTGTCTTTGTCGCTTTGATAGTATGTGCGCTTCCAGACGAAATCGCCAACATTGAAATCAGCATGTTTCCTACGTAAGTTATAGCTGCCACAGTTTCTAGAATGTGCTTTTAGTAAAGAACATTGAATTTGATCGAATATTTTCCGCAATACGCCCAAATTTTCTGCATATTCTTCTCTTGGCGAAAAAATGAGATCTTTTATGACGTCCTTGTCTAAATAGTGGGAACCACAGTTTACTAATTCCCGGCCGTAAACAAGAAAAGACGGTGTGAAACCAGTAACTTCATTTATAGATGAATTTATGGCAAACTGTATTTTAGATACGTTAGCGTCCCAAGATCTGTGGTCGTCGTTTTCGACAAAAGAAGAAATTGCTGTCATTATTGTTTTGTTATAGCGCTCCACGCTGTTGATTTGTGGAGCGTATTTAGGGGTAAATAAGACGTTAGGGACTTTATATTTAGCGAACAGAAGTTTCAGAGTATTGCTGGTAAACTGTCTGCCGTTATCCATCAAAACAGTACTTGGAATACCGTGAACCAGAAATACCTTATCCTCTAAAATATTTGAAATAATATCAGCTGTAGCGCGTCTTATAGGAAACAATAGGCAGTATTTAGTGAAGCAACAAGTTACAACAAAAAGAAAAGTGTTTTGCTTTCTGGATGGCGGCAGCGGTCCAACCAAATCCATACTCAGCATCTGAAATGGTCTGCAGCACTCTTTAGGACGGCCCATCGTACCTAGTGTGGTATGATTAGCGTGTTTGTATGATTTACAGACATCACAATTGCTTATGAAATTAGTCACGTCGCGGTGCATGTCAGGCCAAAAGTATTTGAGAGAAAGCCTTTTGTATGTTTTTAGTATGCCAAAATGTCCAGCTGTAGGACAAGAATGATTTTGTTCAATAATATTGAGTCTATTTTCTAGAGGAATGACTTCTTTCCATTCAAAATCTCTAGTCAGCGGATTTAAACTTTTTTTGAAGCGGAACAGTTTATTATTTATAACTTGATAGTCTAAAAACGATGTCGGTGTATTTTGACAACCGTTATAGATACTCAGATACCAAGGATCAGTAATATTCTGAGTTGAGTTTGATATTGGTGGGTCTATTACTGTAACATGTATACGAGAGAGACTATCTGGCACTACATTATCGGAACCACGACGATGTCTAATTTCACAGTCAAATGTAGAAAGTCTTACTCCCCATCTAGCTAAGCGACCTGTAGGGTTATTAATGTTTAAAAACCATTTGAGTGCAGAATGGTCTGTGTAGATAACAAACTTTTGACCATTTTCCAGGTAACATCGCCAATGTTCAACTGCTGTTAACACCGCTAACGCCTCGCGCTCTGTAGCACTGTAGTTTTGTTCCTGTTTAGACAGTGATTTGCTCATGTACGCTACGACCCGCTCTACACCGTCTAAAGTTTGTGTAAGAACTGCGCCAATACCTACATCGCTCGCATCTGTATGTACTTCGAACGACTGCGAGTAGTCAGGGCAAGATAAAACTGGAGTAGAAACAAGGCATTTTTTTAGAGCTTTGAAGGCCTCATCAGCCTGAGTAGACCATTTAAACGGAGGTGCAGTTTTGGCTTGAGACGTTAATTTATTTAGTGGTGCAGCCAACGTGCTGAAATTCGGTATAAATCGGCGATACCACGAAGCAGTGCCGAGAAATCTTCTGACTTCTTTACGGTTTTTAGGTTGAGGATAGTTCACGATTGCAGCAACTTTCTCAGGGTCAGCATGTAAACCGTTAGAATCGACTACATAGCCTAAGTATCTGAGCTGTTCTCGAAAAAATTGACTCTTCTCAAAATTAATAGTTAAATTTGCCGTTTTTAGTTTTTCCAATACGCGCACAAGAAGTGAGATATGTTGATCAAAAGTAGGTGACACTATTATGATATCGTCTATAAAAACAAAAACTTTGTGCTCGAATTCTGGGCCATAGAACAACTGGTCAACTAAGCGTTGTTGTGTAGCGGGAGCGTTAGTAAGACCGAAAGGCATCGATTTAAATTGGAAGGTACCACGAGTTGGTATATAAAAGGCGGTCTTACATCTATCCTCTTCCTTAATTAATATTTGCCAGAAACTTTTAGACAAGTCTAGACTAGTTAGGTACTTAGCGTCGCGTAGATTGTCTAAAATCTCGGATATATACGGTAAACTATAGGCGTCTTTTTTCGTAACCGAGTTCAATTTTCGGCTGTCTAGACAAAATCTGAGCTGTCCATTTTTTTTAGGGGTGAGAAGTACAGGTGAAGACCATGCACTTTCACAAGGCTCGACTACGTCTTCTTTGAGCATTTCATCCAGCTGTTCGATCAAAACGCGTTGTTTTTGTAGTGGCATTCTATAATAACGTTGACGAATGGGGGCAGCATTCCCAGTGTCAATTGAATGCGTAATTAGAGAAGTCCTACCAAGACCACGTTCCTCATAAGAATGTCTATGGAACTGCGAGATAATGTTATCAGCTGTGATCTTTTGGTCTTTTGATAGGTGATCGTAACTATGTAGATTCGCGTTTTTGTCTATAGTGATCTGAGAAAGAGCGGCATCAGATTCTGAACACATAATAACTGAAGCTAAATGTTTTGGAAATAGGCCAAAATCGTTCCAAAAGTCCATGCCTAGAATAAGTGAATTTTGTATCTCAGGGACAACGTAAATTTCTAAAGTGTGTGATTGGTTCATAAAAGCTACAGGGAGGTAGATACAACCGATACTTTTTAATTTTTGACCACCAGCGGCTACGAATTGTAAAGGTTTTCCTTGTTGCAGCACAAAGCCTTTACCGGTGAAATATTTATGACAGTTATTTCCTAGTATTGACACCGAAGATCCAGTATCTAGTAAACCAATTAGTGGTTTATCGTGTAATGTTACAGAAACATGAGGACGTGAGTAGTCAAATTGTAGATTGTGGGTTGACGAGACAGTATAACACGAAAAGAATTTGGAGATAAAATCTAGCCAATTAGACCATTCAGAACTATCAAATTTAGTAACCTTAGTCTCATCGTACTCACTGCCAACGCAATCCACAGTATCTAGTTTTTTTGGTTAGGAGTTGCTTTGCAATCTAAACAATCCGGATAACGGACACCTTTCTTGCCACATTTGAAACATATCGGAAAATGCGGTTGGTGACACTGTCCTAAAGAGTGAGTGTCAACACGACATCTTGGGCAGTATAGTACTCGAGTATTCGAGCTAGTTTTAGTATTCAAGGCATTGATAGTAGGTTTTTTATATTGTTCCGGATTATTTTTACTGTAAGCATTATTATTATTATAGTAAGACTTGTCATTTTTAAATTTTTCATTATAATTTTGTTTGTAAGTAGGGAAACTGTTACTATTAGAATTGTAACTCTTATTGAATGACGTACTAGAGGATTGTCTGTTATATGCGAATTCCCGAGCTAGCATCTCTGAATTTATTTTAGGTGGTTCGTGAAATTGTGCTGTACGAGACTGAATATTTTCATAGCAGCGACATAAGTCTTTAAGAGCATCTATAGTTGTTATATTTGGAGATGCTGCTAGCGTACTGGCATAAGTAGGACGGATATTATGTAGTAATATATCTAACTTGTCTTCTTCTGATAGCTCTTTAGTTAGTCGTGAGAACATACCATGCATTATAGAGATATAAATTGATATATTTTCATGTTCACCCTGAGTACGCATCCTAATCTCCGATAGTAGACGATAGTCATAGTCACTTTGACTAAAGTCTTGTTTGAGAAGCTTAACTAGGTCATCCCATGTCTCAGCTTTATCTTTGATGCACCGGTACCAATGAAGAGCATCGTCCGTAAATATCTCGAACGCAAAAGTGAGCAACTTGTCCTTAGGCATACTTCTAGTGATCATTAACTCCTCAGCTTTTTGTATAAAAGACCTAACACACGTCTTACCGGAATATCTCAGTTTGCCGACAACATCAGAAACTAGTTTTTTTTCGCAAGTAACTGAGATAATATCAGATAGGGGTTCAGCTGTACTCGATGAAGTTGAAGGTGCCTGCATTTTTAAATTTTTTAGTAGACCAAAATTCTGTTTGAAAGTATGAAAGCACTCTTTATAATAAGATTCTGTAGCTTCTTCTCTATTAATTCTAATAAGTCTATAGTAAATATGATGTAGCATCGTTTCAGTCCTAGAGTAAACATTTTTATCAAATTTAGTTTTAAGAATATCTAAACTTTCTTTAATTTTAGTTAAAGTATCCTTAACTTCCGACAAATCAACACTTGGGTCCAGATGAGACTCTAAAATATCCTCCGGTGGTAGCACTGGAGCTAATTTAACTATTTGTTTTCTAAGTTCTTGAACTGATTCTCCTGTAGAACCTCCTCTAACACCAACCTCATACTCAAGTTCTGATTTTTGAAGTGAAAGATATTTTATTGGGTAGGACATTTTTCCTCGTACTAGATGTGTGTTGCAATTTAAAAACAGTTAACAATAATTATCTGAAGCAGAAAAGCTAAATTCCCAGCGCAATAATCAACTTAAAATTTACTAAGTGGTATCACCAAAAATGTGGGTAGATTGTAGAAAAAAAACAGCGGTTAGTGTAGTATTAACCGTAAGAATTGCGATATTTGCAGTTAAATTCTTAAATTCGAAATTAGTAGTACAGGACACAATTTTTGGTGATAAACTGATTGTACTTATAGCTAAAGCAACCAACACCAAAGATAACTACAAAATACTTAAAACAAGTGCAAGTGAACACGGCTCTGTGAAATACCTACGTAAGTGGCGCCATTGTAACGCTTTTGTTTTTTTGTGGAGTGTGAGAGAAACAACCAGAATGATTTTACAATGTTTATTCTGAATTTAAATAACTAATTATACAACATTATTGCCAAGCGTTAAATTTAGAAGATCTCAGGGGGTGGATTCTAGATATTCACTAACTTCAGAAGAAATTTAGATTTAGCGATTAAATGAGTCTAAATACAATTAATAAAAAGAATGAGAGAGAAAGAGTGAGAGGGGAAGAGTGAGAAAGAGAGAGAGAGAAAGAAAGAAAGAGCCGTGAACACTTAACACCGTCCTATTGGACAGCCACTTCCCTGTAGTGCGACGGCGGCGTGTAGTTGCGCACGTCCAGTGACGTCACGGGTAGATCCGGGACGTAAGCAGGTCAGCAGAAGTGGTGAGACGGGTCAGAGCACACGATAACGCAGCTAGTACCAAAACCCTGAAATATCCATTTTTGGTCATTTAGTGGAAAGTCTGATTCCACGTTACTGACTGCAACATCCGGCGGAAGGTGAAGATGGAAGCACTACTTGCAGGATGACTACCAAAAGCATTAAATAGTGATCAATGATGTTGCAGCAGCATACAAAATCAGCTTAGTAGGTAAGAAGTACTTTGTCACAATAAAATTTGTAAATGAAGTGCTATAATCATTACAGAAATTGGTAAAAATGGGTACAGTAAATTAGAAGCAACTGGGGTTTGATATTATTGAACGTTTAAGTTCATAATTACAATTAAAAACCAAATTACAATTATTATTTTTTTGACAAGTGGGTAGAAAAATACTCAGCTAATATTAACTCAGGTATTTAGTTTCCTCAAATATTTATCTGCGACGATTGCTATAATAACAAAGAAATGAAACAAGCCAAACACATGATAATTAAGTAAAATTAGGCATGAAAGTAACTATCTACTGATTCATATTAGTAATAAATTGCAACACTCACCCGGTCGGGGTAAACTCGATTCACTTTTATTTTATTACGCAGCGATGCACATAATAAGTATTTTACTGTTTTAATTAGATGTAGTTTCATGTAAAATAAACGAATTAAAATATAGTGACAAGAATTAAGTCCAGAGGTGTCTAGTTCGCTCGCCGCTTCGGTAAAGAAATGAGTGACCTCTTCCCTCTGCCGTGCGAGACCCTCTCCGTAACAGCGCTTGACCTCCGTGCGCCTGCTACTTTCTATTAGCCAAATTTTAAAGCAATGTTTGTTGATATTGTCGTAGTTATAGGATCCTTAGTTAAGTATTGTACATAGTTTTTGTTAGCTTAAGTTATTTTTAAATTATAAATAATTAGATCGTAGTATAAAATTGTTTACTTAGAGGACCGTGTAACGATTACGTTACACCTACTGTACCCTATTTTACCCTACTGTACCCTAGTGTACCCTACTGTACCCTATTTTACCCGACTGTACCCTACTGTACCCCATTTTACCCTACTGTACCCGACTGTACCCTACTGTACCCTATTTCACCCGACTGTACCCTACTGTACCCGACTGTACCCCATTTTACCCTACTGTACCCGACTGTACCCATTTTACCCTACTGTACCCGACTGTACCCTATTTTACCCTACTGTTCCCGACTGTATCCCATTTTACCCTACTGTACCCTACTGTACCCGACTGTACCCATTTTACCCTACTGTACCCGACTGTACCCGACTGTACCCTACAGTAGGGTACAGTACAGTACGGTAGAGTCGAGTCGTAGGAAAAATATTGTATGCAACGGTGTATAATTTGGTCTTAACGGCTCGTGCCGTCTTCCATTGCGATACTCGCATTCGCTCGTATCGCAACTCACGTCACTCGCCTTTTAAGACCTCACTTATACAACAGTTGCATAATAGTACATTACTGCAGCGGCCGCGAAATAGGGGATTGCCGGCCGAGTAGTTATAGATGGCCGAGTGTTAACGAGCCAAGGCTTGTATAGAGTTTTTCTCAAACATGCATCATCATCATCACCACCATCATCACCGCCATCATCACCACCATCACCATCACCATCACCATCACCAACAACATCATCAACATCCATCAACATCCATCAACATCCATCAACACCCGTCAACATCCATGAACAAGAACATCCATCAACATCCATCCATCCATCCATCCATCAACATCCATCAACAACCATCAACATCCATCAACATCCATCAACATCCAACAACATCCATCAACATCCATCAACCAACATCCATCAACATCCATCAACATCCATCAACATCCATCAACATCCATTAACCAACATCCATCAACCAACATCCATCAACATCCATCAACCAACATCCATCAACATCCATCAACATCCATCAACCAACATCGATCAACATCCATCAACCAACATCCATCAACATCCATCAACATCCATCAACATCCATCAACATCCATCCATCCATCCATCCATCCATCAACATCCATCCATCCCTCCCTCCGTCCGTCCGTCCGTCCGTCCATCCGTCCGTCCATCCATCCATCCACGTCGACCACGTCGACCTATTAAACGTCACATAAAACAATAGACGATCACTTTGCTGGCCTTGGCCAGCAATGTTGTATGAAATTCCATTATTGACCTCTGGTCTAGCCGCACCTGCAACGTGACAGTTCGTGGCGTATTTTAAGGAACATAACGTCAATATTTCATAGCATGTTTGAGAAAAATACTATTTTAAACGAAAATACTTAATACCCACATTATTAGTGAGTCGCAAGCCGTAAATAATCTTTATATAAATAAAAATGAATCGCCAAATGTGTTGCTAATTGCGAAACTCGAGAACCACTGCACCAAATTGGATAATTCTTTTTTTTTCGTGTTCGTAATTGCCAGGACAAGGTTTTATAAAAAAAAACTTCTGTGTGGGCGAAGCCGCGAGCATCAGCTAGTAGGAAAATAAAAACATTGTGTGATATGCAAATTCTCGTTAACATGACGAGATGGGCGAAAATAGTACATTGTTGTAGAGGCTGGAAAGTAAGCAATAGATGGACGAGTTTGTTTGAGGGCCGACGCGTAGCGGAGGCCCTCGAAAGTACGAGTCCATCTATTGCACTTTTGGCCGAGACTAAACATTGTGCTTTTCACGACTAATGCGAGGAAATCATTATCATCATCATCATCATAATCATCCATCCATCCATCCCGTCCATCCCGTCCATCCTGTCCATCCCGTCCATCCCGTCCATCCGACCATCCGTCCATCCGTCCATCTATCCCGTCTATCCCGTCCATCCATCCATCCCGTCCATCCCGTCCATCCATCCATCCGTCCCGTCCATCCCGTCCATCCCATCCATCCTGTCCATCACGTCCATCTGCCCATCCGTCCATTCTGTCCATCCCGTCCATCCCGTCCATTCCGTCCATCCATCCCGTCCATCCGTCCATTCCGTCCATCCCGTCCATCCCGTCCATCCGTCCATCCGTCCATCCGTCCATCCTGTCCATCCCGTCCATCTGCCCATCCGTCCATTCTGTCCATCCCGTCCAACCCGTCCATCCCGTCCATCCCGTCCATTCCGGCCATCCCGTCCATTCCGTCCATCCCGTCCATCCGTCCCGTCCATCCCGTCCATCCTGTCCATCCCGTCCAACCCGTCCATCCCGTCCATCCCGTCCATCCCGTCCATCCCGTCCAACCCGTCTATCCCGTCCAACCCGTCCATCCCGTCCATTCCGTCCATCCGTCCATCCGTCCATCCATCCCGTCCATCCGTCCATCCGTCCCGTCTATCCCGTCCATGCTGTCCATCCCGTCCAACCCGTCCATCCCGTCCATCCCGTCCATCCCGTCCAACCCGTCTATCCCGTCCAACCCGTCCATCCCGTCCATTCCGTCCATCCGTCCATCCGTCCATCCGTCCATCCATCCCGTCCATCCGTCCATTCCGTCCATCCCGTCCATCCGTCCATCCGTCCATCCTGACCATCCCGTCCATCTGTCCATCCGTCCATTCTGCCCATCCCGTCCATCCCGTCCATCCCGTCCATCCGTCCATCCGTCCATCCAGTCCGTCTGTCCGTCCGTCCGTCCGTCCGTCCGTCCGTCCGTCCGTCCGTCCGTCCGTCCGTCCGTCCGTCCGTCCGTCCATCCATTCATCCATCCATCCATCGCAAGCAGCAGACGATTACTGTTGATTGGTCCAATAATGTTGTTTCAGCACGCCAGGAATGAAATTCAGAAATTATCTTTCAAAAAGTCGTATCGTACAATGAAATACGTATACTGATACGTCCTGTTTTCGATTAGTGTAACTTTGTTGTCGTGTTTGTGCGCCATAAATGAGTCAGCTGTTAAATGTACATATATAGGCAGTTTTGAGTACTGGATTTAGGTTATCTATGGCCACATTTTCGAGCAGTGTCGTGAAAATTCCTTTCCGAACATCGTATCTACGACTGCCCAAGGGAAGGTCATCCTATCAACCACCTCCGTGGTTAACCACGTCAATCATCAGTCAGTCAGGAATCTAACGCTACTACATTGGTATGCCAGCGAGATTTTGAACCAGGGGCTAAATTCAGGAACGGCCCAACACGGTTTGCGAGCGGTAATTCAATCGTTTGCGAGAAGCTTGGGCTGAGCTTGGGATGTGTCTTATTTATTTTATTTATTCATTTATTTATTTACAAAGCGAATTAACAGGAAAATAAGGCTTCCCAAGCTCAGCCCATCCCTATCCTCTCGCAAACGATTGAATTACCGCTCGCAAACCGTGTTGGGCCGTTCCTGAATTCAGCCCCTGACGGAACACTGGTTGAAGTTTGCAGTGAATGGCGCACGTGCGGCGGCCGGGAGCTGCGCGCGCGACGCCGCATTCGGGTCTCACAAAAAGTATCATCATCGCAAGCTTTTTGCCTCCGTGCCGCTGCCTGCGATAGGATAGGTATGTATAGATACATAATTACAAACACTCTAAGCTGGGAAACGATTTTTGCAATCACGCCATTTGGAAACACCGTCCCAATAAAAACATGCTGCTTAAAAAACGTGCCAAGCTTGATTAACATGGTTTGTCCGTAAAATGTAGTGAAATCTAATAGACAGCAAAGCCTATAATAGGTGTGCAAAGCCAGGGCGGCATCTTTTAATAGTTTGGCGCCGGGCTCTGAGGTCAAGGTTGTCAGGTATCACAGTAAGACCATTGATTTTTGTGTACTATTATAAAAAGCTCATAAAATTAAGTAATTTTTACTTACGCGGCATTTGGATATCTCTAATATTTAGGCTGGGCTCTTGGGTTTATATCTATCAGATACTTCAGATTTTCGAAAATCTAGGTTTTAAAGTACCAACATAATATGAATGTGTTTTCAAAAATTAGCACCCAGGCGCGCGCGTCTGTTGTACTAAGGCTGTTGTACTGTTGTAGTAAGGGGACTTGCGAAACATCTTCCAATCTTACCCACTTAAGGGAATACGCATGATGACTGATATTATGTACCTATAATTGTGTTTGTAGGTAGGTATAGTTACGTTATTTAGCAAGAAATCACTATAATAGAGGTGTAATTAGAATCACGTGAGGCGAGACCCGTACGGGATGCATACCTATGGCGAAATCGTGGCATATTCTTGTAGTTGTATATTTTAAATCGAATTTAGATTCAAAATCAATAAATGAAGCAGTGTTTGTGGGGCCATCTCATTTTTAAAGGCGAACGGGAAGCGAAAATCAGTTTGCGGCGCCCATTTGACAAATTGGTCGATTTTTAAAGTAAGTGGGTGGTTCGCTTACGCGCCTCTTAGGCCGAGCAGCGGCACGGCTCTTAGGGCGAGAAGCCGGCACCCCTTGCACTCACCGATAAAGATGGCCCTGTACAGACTACCGTGGCTTCGAGGCCCGCCCCGTCCCCCCTACAGCCACAGCCGTGACATGACGGCGTGGCGGCCTTCTGCTCAGACGGATTGCCTTACGCCTAGACCAAGTGTTATTTATTGCGCAGCAGCAGGTAAATAAGATCACGCGCTGCCCCGTCTCCCCCCCCCCCCCTTACACCGCCGCCCGCGTTCACTCGTTTAACAATGCACAATCATTGTGATTAATTAGTCAGATGATGAATACTCACTATACTTAACTACATAAATACTTACAGCATTTCACCACATCATACGTAACTGAAGTGAGTCGTCCAATATTTTCAGTGTTGAGAATCCCCGATGTTAAAATGCTACTTAATGACAAGCTTCAAGCTATTTACGCGTATTTTCTAACTGTCTGTAATATTTTTTCGTCACATACACGTGTATTGTATGGTAGGGTCAACAGCATAAATAAGTGGTAATTTCTGTACCTTATCGTTTTAATCGTTTGACAAATTTGTATGACATTTCAAACATGACGTTTAAGTGACAAGGTACATAAATGATCACTTATTTATGCTGTTGACTGTACCTACGGATCACGGAGTATAATTAATTAATTTTATCAACAATATAAGACTTTTGTGCGAGCTTTTATAATATATGTACCTATAAAACTCTAAGTTATCACTTCGCTTTTGCCTTGAAATAAATAAAATTATAGGATTCCGGAAATACCGACGCAAGAAAAGCGATCCAATCCTTCCTTATGCCAGTTTCACACGAGGGCAGAACAGTCGGGCAGGACAGTAGGCAGCACAGTACTGCTACAATCTGAACGCTCCTGCCGAGACAGAACAGCACTGTTCTGTCTCGGCGGGTGCGTTCAGATTGTAGCAGTACTGTCCTGCCCAACTGTTCGGTCCTCGTGTGAAACTGGCATTAGCAAGGACGAGCACTTGGCAAGCGCCAGGCGCCACGCGGCGCGGGAGTCGCGGGACCGGCCTTCCGGCGCCGGCCGCGGCGGGAAGCTCCGCGCGTGCGGCCTGCCAACGTCTCGTGACATCTCTTATACCTGATTCACTCTGATTTCACTCTCGCCTCGTATAGTTGGAATTTTATAAGCTGGGGGTTTAGGACTGCAGACCTCATCTTGTAAATAAAACATTGTTCTCGTTTGTTCTATTATGGACGCACTACAATACAACGCCGCCGAGCCACCTGAGTACCGCTTACAATGACGAAAGGCCTTTCTTAGGGCCACTTGCACACTCCAGGGTTAAAAAATTAAATCGTTAACTTTGGGTTATAAATGACATTTCCATACATTTTGAGACTTCTTAACCCTGGGTTAGCAGTTAACTCGGAGTTAAGTAGCTAACCCAGGTCCGCGCAAGTGGGCCTTAATGAGTTAAGCTTTTGCAATTTCAACCTTGTAACTTAGAGAAGACGGTAGATATTTGTTTTCATTTTTTGTTACTTGTTCTGATTTGTTATTAGCGGTAGGCTTCAACAAACGAGAACAATGTTATGAGCCACCAGATGAGGTCTGCAGTCCTAAACCCCCAGCTTATAAAATTCCAACTATAACTCGCCTCGTGCTTCGTCTCGTGTCTCGGCTCAGCGTCGCGAGCGTTGCGAAGTACGAGACCAGGACCTCTACCATGAGTTTACACTAGTTTACGTGACCGTACTCGCTAGCGACGGCGTAAATTATTTGTATGGAGAATTGTGCAGCGCCTCTAGCGGTCACTTACGGAAGTACAATTCTTCATACAAATCATTTACGCCGTCGCTAGCGAGTACGGTCACTGTGAACTAGTGTAAACTCATGGTAGAGGTACAGGCGCGACGCGAGCCGCGAGCGTCTATTCACACTCCCGTCTCGTTGCTCGTCTCGCAGATCGTCTCGTTGCTCGTCTCGCAGTTCGTCTCGCCACTCGTACGCGAGTGTAAATGAGCTATCTACTGCATTTAAGTACATACAAGTACATACTTATAAATCGCATAAGTACAATGTTCATCGCATGTATGTTTGACGTTTCCCTATCGCCCTAATTCCGAAATACTGCGTTTATGTTCACGAGTAGGTACCGGCTGCCGATTTGACGGCGACTTCTTCATCATCGTCATCATTACAACCGAAAGACGCCCAGCTGAACATACACCGTGAAATTTTAGTGGTTATTTTCCCGAAACGAGGTGATTTAGTTTCGATTGTACAAGCGATTTATAATTACTATTTTGACTAGAGTCAAAAATCCAATTGTGAAAAACGAAAGTCGAAAATGACCGCAAACCAATAGTAACGCTTCGTTGGTACAAGTAGCGTACGATCGTACGATAGGTTAGGTACCAACGAAGCGTTACTATTGGTTTGCGGTCATTTTCGACTTTCGTTTTTCACAATTGGATTTTTGACTCTAGTCAAAATAGTAATTATAAATCGATTGTATAATCGATACTAAATCACCTCGTTTCGGGAAAACAACCACTAAAATTTCACGGTGTATATGGGCGTCAGCGTCACCCAAGGCACGCCAAACAGATCGGTCCTGCGCCATCCGGATCCAACGCATTCTCGCAACCTTAACCAGATCGTCGCTCCGTCTTGTTGGAGGCGTACCCACACGTTGTCTTCCAGTCCGTGGACGCCACTCGAGTACCTCTTGGCTCCATCGCCATCAGTTTTACGAGAGATGTGCCCTGCCCACTGCCACTTTAGTCTGGCGCGATTCTTCGAGCTATGCCGGTGACTAATTATAATTTTATTAATTCTTGCGGGGATTTCATCATTTATATAATCCCGCAGAGAAACTGTGAGTATAGCCTTCTCCATCGCCCTCTGAGTAGCCTTGAGCTTTCTAATGAGGCCATCGTCAGCGGCCACGATGGCGGCGACCTGACAGAATGAAATCCTGTAGTAGCTTGGACAGCGGACTGAGTTCATTTCTTTATTTGCATTTCTGTTTATCAATTGAGTTTGTTGTTCTAGTACAATAAAGATCTAATTTAACATTGATGCCTTTTTACTCATTAAAAAAAAAACTTTATTTGCATTTAACACATGTTAAATTTTTAGATATAAGGTTGAGACCTACCATTAAGTCGGAACTTGTGTTAGGAGAGGTGTGTGTTGAGTTACATCCAGCCCCGGATCTACGATTTTTTCGAACTGGAGCAAAAACTTGATAGTGGCGCCCCCTCCCTTCACTTGTTCGATATTTCGAATTCTTGCCTCAAGGATTTGGCGCCCCCGTGAAACTGCCGCCCGGGGTAAGTGCCCCGGTTTGCTTGCCCCCTTAGATCCGGGGCTGGTTAAATCTATGATACAAGGTTTAGCGTCACCTAATCTTCTGTTTACCACCGTAATTTTGAATTAATTTTAACACCAGTCCATACGGCCATTGCAATTAGTAAGTGTAAGGTTTTTGCACAAACTAATACGTACTGTTGTCCGCTAAAACTATTTTATGGCCCTTCCTAGGGTCTCAAACTAGCTTCATACTAAGTAAATATCATCTAAATTGGTTCAGCGGTTAAGCGTGAAGTTTTGGGGGTAGTTGCAATAGAGAGATCTCTCTCCAGGCAGATGTTATGCCTGGGGACCGAAGTCCAATGGATGAAAGTTGGAAGTTGTATTTATGCAGCCGAGTTGAGAAACTTCGATAGCGTGATGTAGGATTGTAACAATTAGTTCCTTATGTGACGACTAGATGGCGCTAGTAGTCGCTACAAAGTGGTAGCAGACAGACAGAGAGTATTCTCACCTGATAGATAGTGCAGATGAGGCTAAGGGAGAACACGTCAGTTCCGTAACAGGCTATTCACTTTAGCCTTGAAGAGAGCCCTACGTTACTTTGTAGTACTTTGTATTAAATATGTACTTCTTTTTATAATGGTTACATAGCTTGTATCTGGCCGGAAATACAATACAATACAATACAATACAATGACTCTTTATTGTACACCAGGAATAGTAAGCAATACAGAAAACAGGTACACAGAGAGTAAGTTACAAGAAATAGAAACGATGAAGCAAATTCCACTGCCTAGCAGTTAGCATTGGGAAGGATGATGGGAGTTACTTCCCGTATTAGAAGTAAAGGGAGTGTCGCAGTGCAGTACCCACCTACAAGTAGTAGTAAGAATAAGAATAAGAATACTTTATTTGCCACAATACATAAATAAAGGTACAAGATGTTAAGGTACATACGAGTAGTGGTGCGATACAGTATTCAGTCGACCAGGAAACGAAATGCAAATATTTAACAAAAGTTAAAAAATAAAAAAAATACAATAATTAATAAATGGAACCATCAATCAATCATAAAAAATAATCAAATGAAAGTATGTCCGAATTTTTAATTAAATCATTAAATTATACAAGTTAAGTATGAAGTATCTTTTTCTATTTATTTTTTATTTTTTCAACTTCATTTTTTTTATTACTTTTACGGTCATCCCGTGAAACCATATATTTCAAACTAAATACAAACTGAAATAAAGATGCACAGAAAAAACCCCAGAAAAAAGACCAATGCTGGGAATCGAACCCAGGTCCTCAGCGTTCCGTGCTGCGTGCAGGTGAGCGGTTAGCTCCGAAGGAGTGTTAAAGTCTCTCGGTAGAGGGCATAACATAGATGCGCGCTTTATCACTGCGTAATGTGATTATAACAGACTGAAGTGTACGATGTATGCGAAAAATTCGTCGCTAACTTCTAGACCAGTGATGGTGTAGGGGTAAGCACGCAGCACGGAACGCTGAGGACCTGGGTTCGATTCCCAGCATTGGTCTTTTTTCTGGGGTTTTTTCTGTGCATCTATATTTCAGTTTGTATTCATTAAATTATACCAATTTTGAATACAAATCAACTATCCATCAATTAACATGTCAATCCAAATTTATAAAATTCCCCTAAACTGTATAAAAGCAACGTTCCAATAACCATTTACCAAATTTCGTCTTAAATTCTTATTCTTAGTAGTTAGTAGATATGTAGGTACTTACGGTACTACGAGAATGCTGATTTTATAAACGTTGTCTATTGCTTGCTGCTGTCTCTAGTGCCGCCTTAAGGACGACTTACCTAATATTTATTTATTCATTAATTCGAGGTACGATTAGTCGGAGTCAAAGGTTTTGCGTGTCTAAGGGGCTGCGGTTGCATTAAGTAAAGTCCTTCATTAAATATAGGTAATTACCATCTATCTAATTAATTACAGAAGATGCGATGTCGATGTTGGCATATCCAACTAAACCGTAAAACTCGGCTAGCAATAATTATAATTGCCAACGTAAAATCAAACAAAGGATTTATGTTTGTTAAGTAATTTTTTCCTCAACTACGTAAGTACTTAAGTTGCCACACGAAATAGCAAGAAACATGAAGATTGCAGCCGAGCCGGCGGCGGCGGGGCGGCGGCGGCGCGCAGGGCGCGTGACGGGTCGTGACTCAGCCGCGGCGTCCTGCGGTCCTTTCCCTGCGCAAGGCCGCTGCGGTCGCCGCAAGCTCCGAGTTCATCCCAATCCATTAAGCCTAGTTTAGACCTGCAAGATAAATCGTGCCGGTTGTATCACATTGCGGCTCTCGGTTGACTACTTCGAACTCTCTCGCTTTACGGCCACTTGCACGATGTGTCTGCCTTGTCAAAACTGGGCTTTATACGCGCGGCGTACCTTTTTCCGTCTATGTGGCGAAAGGAACATATTGGCACGTTCTCTGAATTCCGGTCCTTACACTGAGACTCTTTTCCGCGTGACTTGCTACCAAAGCGAAGTTCAGAAGCGCATTTGGAATTGCCATGAACATTGGCCATGGGAACCGCCGCTTCGCACCCGCGTAAACAATCTCTTATCGGAACCAATCTTGTCACCCGAGATCCCTCGATATCATCACTATCTTCCGAATTGTACGCTATGTCCTGATAACGATAAACGTTTGATTGTTCAGCGTAAAACATACCTACTCGTATCATCGGTAACAACAAATTGTATGACGATCCCGCGATATCTTACCGAGAAAGACTTCAAATGCAGGGAAAATCCAATAGGTATTTCTGATATCCGAGTGACGTCATCAGCGAACTGCTGCATCATTCGAACTCAGAGATAGTTTTGGGTGATTCTTCGAGGCCCCGATTTTCGATGTCCGGGGGCTAATTTTAATGAACCCTTCAGTTTAGAAGTTTGATTTTTTTTTCAGAGGTAGCATATGTTATATCTGTATTTAACTGGGACATATGTCAGTTTTTGTGTAACTGGTTCTAATTATTTACAAAAAAATAATTAACACCATGATTTTTACTACTCTGTCGTGTCCGTTCCCCATTTTCATGAAAACATACGATTATATCTCAAAATCAGTCAACTGTAACAATATGTTGAGTGACCACATTCAAAGAATATTAGTTGTTACGTAATAATAAACAACTGATGAATAATTTTTACTTGCAGTATTATCTTTATAGCTGAGGAAATAAGATGTGTCCGGCGGAAATTCTTTATTACTCTGGAGCGCGTTTCAATCAGTTGTTTCATAAAGAAAAATTAAGAAACTGGTGATAAATTCCCACGTGGGCTGTGTTTACTCGCGTTCGAACATGTCTAGTAGTGGATATGTCTAGTATACTCCTTTCACTGTAGTATGGTGCAGGTGACACTTGACACACCGTTTCGTTACACTTAAGTAGACAAAATTGCTGCGGTGTATTTAATAGCGATTTATTTAAATTCCAGTCTGAATTTTTCTGGAGTTAAACATTTAAACTTCGAAAACACTATCGTGGGCGAAAGAAATTTAACCTAATTATTTTTTACTATCAATAAAAAAAAATACGATTAAGTCAAGAAACGTAATATGCGTGTAACAGAACATTTAATGATGGGGCACAATCTACCACGACTCTATCGATACTTATTAATTTGTAATGTTAATAACGATGCGCTTTTAAAAAAAAATATTATGTGTTAATTATGGCCGCTACAACAACAAATGATAAAAATATAATCAAATTAAACATTAAGGGGGTCCCGACTGACCAATATAAAATGATACCCGAATGCGTAGGTAAATTTTACTTAGAAGCAGGGCTCTGCTAACACTGGATTATTATAGTTACTGCTTTAGTTTTGTTTATTATAGTTTTTCTTTATGTTACGGCCTATTTTCGATATGCCTAAAAATTTGTACGCCTTCGACATTTTTTTGCATTATAAAAAACTCCGGTACTTAGTTTGCTTTACTTAATTTCATGAAGTAATCGTAAATTTATATTATTAATTACACAATATACCTCATTAAAGTTATAAATTTATAGTTTTATCGATTCGAGTTTTATAGCTTTCACTTCTCTAGTCTGTGGGTTTTGACACCTGCCACCCGCACCATGCTACAGTCAAAGGAGTATAGTGGATATTTCAGCTGGTGCAATTAGCTCCAGAGATACGAAGGTAAATATTTTATTTCTCTGTCCTTGATTCAGGTAACATTTTTATTAATCTGCGAGGTTTTTTGACGCTTGTATAACCCTTATTTTTTTTAATTATGCTTGATTCATTGCTTTTAGTACTACCTTTCTGTAGTATTAACGGCAACTTTCCAGAATGTTCGTATATGAATCATCACTATTTTTATTTACTTTTTTTATTCCTATGTCCTTTATTCCTATGGATAAATGGACATTGGAATAAAAAAATACAGTTTTCATAGTAGTTTTTGAATAAAAGTACAGTTTATTTAGTTATTTTGAAATAAAAACATGCCTTAACAGTAAAAAATAGTTATTTGTTGTACAAGGGGGGCAAGTTGTATTTTACCTGTGAGTGTTCATTTGAAACACGAGCTACCGAAAGGATCCTATGATTAACCACGAGCGAAGCGAGTGGTTCAAAAATTGAATCCTTTCGATAGCGAGTGCTTCAACACACGAGACGTAAAATAACTTTTCACCCATGTATAACACAAAACTTTTCACCTCACTACAGCGAGGAAAATAAGAAAAAGGGTTTGTACTATGAATTATTATTTATTTACCTCTTTGTCAATACTTTAATTTTTTTTTTTTTAAACGTTTATTCAGACAACACATCACAACAAAAAATAATTTACAAAATGAAAAAGAATACAAAAACAAACAAATAATGATGTGAAGCCGAAATGGTCTCCACTCAGCAATGCCGCTGGCACGACTAGCGTTGTCAACGGCGCTGGTTTTCTGCAGAGCCAGCGAGGTGTGCGGGACAGCATACTGCGCGACTTACGTCAGACAAATTAAATAAATATAAGTCTAATATAATAAAATATAAATATAGTACCTACTCGTATTAATAAGGAAGGTAAATATAATAATTTAATTATTTGATTATTTGGCGGCCACCCAGAATCTGACAGTGTGTTACCCTACGCCTGGGCAACAGTACCTTGTTGATCCATAAGATAGATAAGAAAGATTTTGAAGTATAGAAATATTGGTAAAATCAAAAATAATGCAAAATAGCCTAAGCATATCCAGTCTTTATGGAACTACTCCAATACCGACATTCCGCACGCTCAATTCCGCATTTTGCATGGTTTCCCGTAATTCCACAGGTGTTAATACGTCTTCTTCACTAGAATCACTCATTTTTAATAAAAAAATAACTAGAAAAACATGCGAATATTTAACGTTGACGGCTTAATTAATTGAAAAGTTTTAATTGACTTAAGTTTTTTTTTATTATTTTGGATGCGTTTTGTTCGCACATCGACTTACTTGGACTGTTAGAACATTTTATCCGTTTTTACAACAAGAATGAAGGTTAATGTTGAATGCTGATATTTATGAATTAAAATAAAGTTGTAAGACTGTATTTAGTGTTTTTTACTCGATGCAATTCATTAATTGTGATGTTCAAAATTCAGCACTTTTAACGTTTTGCGTCAAGCCGACTTAATCATAAGATGTATGGCTTATTAAATAAATGAGATTAAAAAAAAAAAACGTTTTGCGTTTTGTTAGCTGTCAAATATCACTTAAACTGCCTTCAAATGTCAAAACTCTTTCTTCACAAGTGGATAAAAAGCGATTTTCTCAATAGATGTCAAACAAACAAAAAGGGCTTTCCGAGCTAGTGAGGTGAAAATAAAATTTCAAGGTAGTTTTATGTGACGTATTAAAGCGGGCGGTTAGATTTGCCGTTGAGTATGTAAGTACAAATAATAAGCACAGAAAATGTTTTCAAGAATAATTATGTACCTAGATTGTTTATTTTTACGTATAATAATACTCTAATTACTATTTATATTTTTTTATTAATATTTAACGTATTTTTTTACTACTATTTTAATGCCCCTGGACACAAAAACTAAAATGTTAATTATTTTCAAAATGGTTTCAAAAAATGAGTGCCAAAACAATATTTATGTTATTGAACAAATCTATTTTCATGGGAGCATGAATTTTCCTGTCAAATAAGTAAAAAAAATACGACAGAGGAATAAAACAAAAATCACGACCTCGAAGAATTACCCTTTTATGTTAGTTCCAAACGGTATTTATCTATTACGTACCTTGAAGTTGCCTACTAAGGACCAGCGAAGTGAGAGCCGCTGGAAATCACCATCCAGCAATCGGCCGAACACAAAACAAGTGCGACGAGCGGTGAGAGTCCGAGGTCACTGCAAATCAGCGTAGCGTGGCCCCACAACCCGAATCCCACCGGATTACCCATATTTTTATCACTCGCCCACATCCGCCCTTTCTTCCTTCCCCTCTTTGTAGTAGTTTTTGGTCCGGGATGGTCCAGGTTATCTACCGAAAAATTTTGTGTACCTCATGAACATCATAACCTCCCACCGCTGGGCTCAGGCTTTCTCCGAGGATGGGAGGGCTTGGGGTGTTGTTTCCAATGAACAAGTAAGTATATTATAACTGCAAGACATAAAATTACTTAGAACACGTTTTGTCGTTCAGCGCTCCGATAACGCCGACTAGCTAATTACTTACAATAACCAATGGCGACGTTGTCAGTTACTTACGATATCCAACAATCCATATTGATAGTTACTGGTATTATCTCATATGGCGATGCGTAAGCAAAATTTCCGTCATTAAACTTAATGGTTAGTTTTCCTGAAATGCATTTTTCAGAAATTATATAAGGTGACATTTAAACGTGAGTCATGCTGGACAACATGATGCACTAACTTGGCCGTAGCATAATTACGACTGTCGTTGTAAAATGGTCCAGAGCTTTTAAGAATAATAAGAAGCGTTTATTGTTTTCACCTCAGGTTTTTAACAAGTTCATAAAAATATCTAACTAAATATGTGCAACGCAAACCTATCGGGTGCCGCGCTCGCTGCAACACGATTGCCATGATCCGTTCTAAATATTTTCTGCAATATAAAATATTAAGTATTTTCCTTCCTCCTAAGCCTAAAACTGGTTTCACAGTCATTTGAGACCAAGTAAGAGCGGTTTCCGATACGAATCCGTGAAAATACGGTCCAGAGTAGTAAGTAGTAGAACTATTTTGTACGGTAGTTTACGCACTAGATCAGAGAAAAAGAATTGCGGAAATCGGATTTAGTACATTAATTACCATACACATGCATAGTTTTACGACTAATTAGTTGATGAAATCATCAACTAATCATCATCATCATCTTACAAGACATGATGAGTTCATAAATGTCATCTTGGAAGGAAAAGTAGAAGGGAAGCGAAAAAGAGGGAGCCCGAGAATTGATTATGTAAATCAAATAAAGGAGAAGGTGGCCGTCATGTCGTATAAGGAGGACAAGGAGGTAGCTTTGAGGAGAGAGAAGTGGAGAGCCATTCATCGGCTACACCGACAAGAGTTTAACTCTTAAATAAGGATATAGTTGATGAAAAACTTATACTAGACCTACGGATCGTATTTTGATGGATTCGTATCGGAGTCGGATCGTACGTAGTGTGAAACCGCTCTAAGAGGAAAACTCTCGTTGATTTATTTCTACGTTCGGGCCCACGAGTCATTTCATAATGTAAGTGTTAATGTAAGTATTCTGAAGAAATGAAGGATCTTGTAAAAGTACTAGTTGATCAGCGGATGACCTCGCAGGCTCGTCACCTTTGTGGACATATATTATGTACCTACGATGTACATACATAGCAAACGACGAAAATTTCGCACTCCTAGAGCAAGAGTCAATTTAACTAACTCAAAATAATCCACCATTTAATTTAACCATCCTGAAAGTAGATGAAGTGTAAATTAGAATGGAGATTATTTTTTGAGTTAGTCGACTGTTGGTGTGCCATATACATATACATATACATATACATATACATATTTCCTCAAAGCTCGAGACGTGGGTTTTTATTTTCTTCAATTTTGCTCTAAATAGCGCTATTTTGTTGAACCTGAGCACTTTGTCACTCATTACCTATAAGTTTTTGTAGGTTTAACGTTAGAATCTTTAAGAGACAACGAATGTTTATCAAAATAAACAAATTTCAGGTAAGATTAAACGTTATTATTAGGGTTCCGTACCCAAAGGGTAAAAACGGACACCCTATTACTGAGGCTCCGCTGTCCGTCCGTCCGTCCGTCTGCCTGTCTGTCCGTCTGTCCGTTTGTCACCAGGCTGTATCTCGGGAACCGTGATAGCTAGAGAGTTGAAATTTTCACAAATGATGTATTTCGGTTGCCGCTATAACAAAAATACTAAAAAATGGAATTAAATAAATATTTAAGGGGGCTCCCATACAACAAACATGATTTTTTTGCTCGTTTTTGCTTGATATTGATAACGGCAACAGATAGACACTTGAAATATTCACAGAATATTTAATTATATATTGACTTTAAAAATAAATCATTAAATTAAAATAAAAAAAATATTTAAGGGGGCAACAACATACAACAAACGTGATTTTTATAGATAATTGTACGGAACCCTTCGTGCGCGACTCCGACTCGCACTTGGCCGGTTTTTAGGGTTCCGCACCGCGAAAGGAAAAAGCGGAACCCTTATAGGATCACTTTGTTGTCCATTCGTCCGTCCATCCGTCCGTCCGTCTGTCTGTCAGTCAAGACCCTTTTTCTCAGGAACGCGTGGAGGTATCAAGCTGAAATTTATATCAAATACTCAGGTCTACGGTCCCTTGGAGCTGTAAAAAAATCAAACTTCTAAGCCAACGCAATCAAAAGATACAGCCGTTTATGCCGCAAATTTCCGCAAATTTTCGAAACTCGCAAGGGAATCAAAACCTACAGGGTACTTCCCGTGAACTCAGAATCTTGAAATTTGGTACGAAGCAACGTATTATAGCACAGATAAAGGAAAAATTGCGAAAAGCATATTTTTTTTGGTCTGTCTAGTGTCTGTCTATGTCAGTAACCAATCTACAATGATCCCACACTGCGCACATTTTGCTTAGGAGCAGGGGTCTGCTAAGACTGGATGTTCATAGATACATATAAATTTGTACGGTGATGAGTTTTAAGTCGGTATGTACTGTTTGAGTGATTTATGGACTCTAAAAAATATTGTACAAAACGAAATAATGAAGTAAGAGGCACGCTCGCAATAGCGCTATCGAAGCATAAAATTGTTTTCACTTCTCATGCTCTTAAAATGTTACTTTAGTCTCTGCATGTCGGGACTAAAGCTCTTTTTTGATCTCTAGGGATTAAAGTAATTTTTTTTTAATTTACTTTGGAAACCTCTAAACTGCCAATCATGGTGTTTATAAATGGAGGATTATCGCCATTTTCAGTGACTGGGTATAGACAATTTTAAAGCTTAAAGCTTTTTTCTAGTTTGGATCTGTTGGCTGAATATGCAAGCATTTAAAGCGTCACTCACTTTCCAAAAAAAATATATAAAAGAAATGAAAAAACCGCGGGACAAAGTTTTTGCGAAGTATACATATAGTATACATATAGTATTTGAATTTAGAACAGATGCCCATTATTCGTATTGAGCGTTCGTTGGAAAAAAGTAATATTGTAATTTTGTATAAAACGTCGTTTTTTTCCTCGCATTCAAAGTGAAAAGTAGAGTGTTTAACGCGAGACTAAACAATCATAATCTACTATTTCCTAAAATACGCGTTTACTTAAACTTACTAACTTCTTATCTATGTAGGTATATCAAAAACTGCAACACATTAAAGAAACCACGAACGACCGTGTTACGTGAACTAGTAAACTAGGTATAAAGAAACTTGCGTTGGCGAAAGTCATACATTCCCCATTTCCTCACACGGATCTGGCGGGCGGCGAAGCGGGTGCCGGCGCCTTCCACTGGTAGGTAACTATCAAAACTTGCCCACCTTCCTCACCTTTAAATGACAAAAAGTCACCTACACGTCTAGGTAGGTAATAGGTACACAAAATGTTTCTGTGACATACGTATAAAATAAGAACTGCGGAATATTCGCGAGCCCGTTTCGGGCAGGCGGCCTCGCGGCGCCTCTGCGGAGGGCGACCTTAAAATTATGCATTAATAAGGAAAAAATACATAACCGCCAATATTTCGATCACGCGGAAACGCGCGTGGGCGACCGAGCGCCCACTCCCGCACTCATTAATACACGTCGGTTTTAATCGCTAAGTTAAATACATATGTTATCCTTGTCCCGCGCCAATGCCGGCCATCCGTCACGCGGCTCCTCCGCGAGGCGCCGGCCCCGTTCCCTCAAACGGTCATGCAAGTGAGCCGCCTCGCATCAAAATCAAATCAAAAAAATCAAAACGTTTATTCTGCAAAGGGCTCTTTTACATGCCACTTTTTTAAAATACCAACGCTTTCGGAAGGACCATCATTCATTGCCAAGAAGAATGCGCCGCAAGATACTTCGCAGAAAGTCATCTTTTCAAACGAAAATAAAATATATAAATACAAACAAAAAATAAAATATTCAATAACATCATCTCCTCAAGTAGGCCGCAGAGGGGAGCGCGAGGCGCTCGCGGCATTATGTAATCAGCCCGCGTCGTAACCCGTCTACGGGCTGTCTACGGCGTAGCGCGTCTGCTACGCCGTAGCGCCACACGTATCCCGAAAGCAAAACTGCACCCCTCCTCCCTCTTGGGGGGTGGAAGGGAGCTCGGAGGAATAACTCGCCGGGTTCGCAAAGCCCCGGTGATTAGATTTATTAAGGAGGGACGGTGATGTTCGCCTTTAGTTGCTGTTATCATAAATTATTTAGCAGGTGAAGCGAGTCCGCTCTGGCCCGCTGGAATTCTTGATGTGGCAGGCTTTCACTTGTCATCCTGTCAAGAACAAATATTTAGGTAAAATGAAACAAGGACGGGATTTCAGAATCACTTTGCAGGAGGAAAGGACTGACTGCATGACTGGTGACCAGGTGAGCCCATCAGTATGGGTAGACTGCCGTGGAATTTTAATTCTTTATTAGATCTTACGGTTTCATTGTAGAATTATAGGTAACGCCATGAGAGTTGAGGTCACGCACACAACAACAAGTCATGTAATGACAGCGGGATTTTGACATTAATTCGTACCGATAGCAAGTTTAACAGACTCAACAGTGAATTACAAGTTTGACTAAAAATTTCTTCAACCTATTTCATTAAGAACTATTTAGGAAAATACATCTAGTTCAAACAAAACAGAAAATAAAATATTTTGATCTATTTTATTTAAATCAGATACTTAAGTAAGCATATTTTTCGCTATTTATAAAATACCGATTTTTTGTTACGAATATTTCTTATCAGTTTCAAATACTTTTATTTCAAAAATAGTAATAGTAAAAAAAGAAAAAATATAATATGCATAGTATTGCTTAGGTATCATCATAAGATCGTATAACTCACATTTTCATTCACTCATTCATTTCATTCATTCACTACTTTTTTTGCAATCACTACTTACTGTGTGTGTAATCATTCGCCTCAACTCTCGTGGTGTTACCTATACGAAATTAGTTCCCTTAGGCTTAGGGTTGTTTTAGGCGGGTAGAAGCGGAGATGCGCTGGGTAGGCACACTAGATAATTAACTCTTGTTCTGAAATTCAGGCCCGGCGCAATCTGTTCCGCTTTCGGCAATGTGTTAGGCTCCGCCTGCAGCGCACCTCCATGAATATTGTCGTATAGCGTGCGCTGAGATAAAACAACGGAAAGCCTGTATCTGTTGAATAAACAATCTTGTATTCGCCCGGGTGGTTACGTAACACAATAGTCCAAGTCGTTGTTGATGCAAACCCAACAATTTTCTAGCTAAGTGCAATATAATAGCAAATATGCAAGGCAACTAGGTTCAGTAGGTGTACAGGCTGCTGACCTTGAGCTTTTCTCTATGCTCCTGTTTTCTGTATTGCTTATTACTTGGTGTTCAATAAAGAGTCATAGTATTACACCTGAAAGAAAAATCGTGCAAGTTGCATTACATTTCGGCGTCCGACTGACGAATTTAAATTCGTCCGCTTTGCAACCCCGCAATGTAATGCAACTTTAAACATGAAACAACGCAACTTACACACAATTTTTCTTAGTGGTCTAAACTTAGCTTAAGACTCGATTTAATTGAAGGTGCCATCCTAATTGCCATGTTTTTGATAGAACTTGCTTGGACATGACAAAGTATCGTTAGTAAAATTTGAATTTTTTTTTAGGGTTCCGTACCTGGCGTGCCTAAAGGGTAAAAATGGGACATTAAAATAAAACAAACATTTAAGGGGGGCTCCCATAGAAGAAACGTGATTTTTTTGCCGTTTTTATAGATAATGGTACGGAACCCTTCGTGCGCGAGTCCGACTCGCACTTGGCCGGTTTTTATTATATTAATTTGCTACTGTTTTATGTCGTACCTACGTCGTACTCTATTTTACGTCCCTGTCCTTTCCTTCGTTTGCATAAAGGAGGAGCAACGACAGCGGCACCCCTAAATCAGCCCGCCACGCCGCAGCGGGCACAGCTAGATTCGTTCAGCCACTACTGTACAGCGACTTCATATTTGATAAAGGAGGAGCAACGACAGCGGCACCCCTAAATCAGCCCGCCACGCCGCAGCGGGCACAGCTAGATTCGTTCAGCCACTACTGTACAGCGACTTCATATTTGATAAAGGAGGAGCAACGACAGCGGCACCCCTAAATCAGCCCGCCACGCCGCAGCGGGCACAGCTAGATTCGTTCAGCCACTACTGTACAGCGACTTCATATTTGATAAAGGAGGAGCAACGACAGCGGCACCCCTAAATCAGCCCGCCACGCCGCAGCGGGCACAGCTAGATTCGTTCAGCCACTACTGTACAGCGACTTCATATTTGATAAAGGAGGAGCAACGACAGCGGCACCCCTAAATCAGCCCGCCACGCCGCAGCGGGCACAGCTAGATTCGTTCAGCCACTACTGTACAGCGACTTCATATTTGATAAAGGAGGAGCAACGACAGCGGCACCCCTAAATCAGCCCGCCACGCCGCAGCGGGCACAGCTAGATTCGTTCAGCCACTACTGTACAGCGACTTCATATTTGATAAAGGAGGAGCAACGACAGCGGCACCCCTAAATCAGCCCGCCACGCCGCAGCGGGCACAGCTAGATTCGTTCAGCCACTACTGTACAGCGACTTCATATTTGATAAAGGAGGAGCAACGACAGCGGCACCCCTAAATCAGCCCGCCACGCCGCAGCGGGCACAGCTAGATTCGTTCAGCCACTACTGTACAGCGACTTCATATTTGATAAAGGAGGAGCAACGACAGCGGCACCCCTAAATCAGCCCGCCACGCCGCAGCGGGCACAGCTAGATTCGTTCAGCCACTACTGTACAGCGACTTCATATTTGATAAAGGAGGAGCAACGACAGCGGCACCCCTAAATCAGCCCGCCACGCCGCAGCGGGCACAGCTAGATTCGTTCAGCCACTACTGTACAGCGACTTCATATTTGATAAAGGAGGAGCAACGACAGCGGCACCCCTAAATCAGCCCGCCACGCCGCAGCGGGCACAGCTAGATTCGTTCAGCCACTACTGTACAGCGACTTCATATTTGATAAAGGAGGAGCAACGACAGCGGCACCCCTAAATCAGCCCGCCACGCCGCAGCGGGCACAGCTAGATTCGTTCAGCCACTACTGTACAGCGACTTCATATTTGATAAAGGAGGAGCAACGACAGCGGCACCCCTAAATCAGCCCGCCACGCCGCAGCGGGCACAGCTAGATTCGTTCAGCCACTACTGTACAGCGACTTCATATTTGATAAAGGAGGAGCAACGACAGCGGCACCCCTAAATCAGCCCGCCACGCCGCAGCGGGCACAGCTAGATTCGTTCAGCCACTACTGTACAGCGACTTCATATTTGATAAAGGAGGAGCAACGACAGCGGCACCCCTAAATCAGCCCGCCACGCCGCAGCGGGCACAGCTAGATTCGTTCAGCCACTACTGTACAGCGACTTCATATTTGATAAAGGAGGAGCAACGACAGCGGCACCCCTAAATCAGCCCGCCACGCCGCAGCGGGCACAGCTAGATTCGTTCAGCCACTACTGTACAGCGACTTCATATTTAATAGTTAATCCTCCTAAATTCGGTCTGGATAATGCTGAAGTACAGTCAAGGAATTTAATTCCCTACCCATTTCGTGAAAATGTCGTTCAACATTTGCAATTGCATTAAGGTCGAAATGTCAAATGCAACACGTCAAAGCTAGCTCTTATGGTGACAGTTTAGTGGACGATATTCAAACTTAGGTGGGTTGGAAATTAAATTCTTTGACTGTACTTATACGAACAGCATGGCAGACTGGCGCAGCGGTGTGGCAGAAAAGGGTAAACCACCACACTATTTTTCCAAGAAAGAAGAAGAAACAAAAATGTACCTAAGTAATAAATCTTCCCAGGTGAATTTTTCGCTTCGAGCCAATACATTAAATTTGAACCTTAATACTATGACGATACCGTTTGTTTTGAAATATAAGGGCTCGAAGCGAAAAATTCACCTGGGAAGATTTATTCATTACCAATCCTTAAACATCTATACTGTACCACGGTTGCAATAAAATATTTTTATTTTTTTTTATTAGCCTGGCATAGTGTCCCACTGCTGGGCAAAGGCCTCTCCTCTTGACTTCCACAACTCTCTTTCTGGCGCAATATCAGGCCAGTCCTTTTCATACACGTCCAAGTCGTCCCGCCATCTCCTTCTTGGTCTGCCTCGTCGTCGCTGGCCGTTCTCCGGCACCCACCAAGTAACTGTGTGAGCCCATCTTTGTGGGTGCATGCGACAGACGTGTCCAGCCCAGTCCCACTTCAGCTTCATAATAAAATATTATGATTTAAAAAAAAGTCATCACAATGGTTGGGCTACCAATCTTAAACCGAACACCATGACCGCTTCTACCAAGAGTTTGGCGACTTAGAATCCTCCTCTACGATACTCTCTAGGTATATTAGGTATATGTAGTTATGCCTAGTCTCTAGCACCAGTAGTTTTATCTGTGCGTTGTCTGTCAGTCAGTCAGTCACGGTACTGTTTTATAGGTATAAAGAAGAATTACATAGTATCATTTTAATCGTAATACAAAAGTAGCGTTTGTAGCTTAGTTAATGCTGGACAATATAAAAGCAGTTACTCATTTGTTTTAATTAGTCTTATTTAATTTGAGGTGTCCATACATTGAGTTTGTGATTTCATTTCACAAGAAAGTACGAACATTCTAAATTTTAGACAAAATTTAACAATTACTGAGTTAATGCATTGTATTGTTTTGTTATTAGAATATTTAAAATTGACCTTGTATTAATAGCGTTTTCCTTGTTTCTAAGTCGTGAAGTCGTGGATATTGCAGTGATAGGTAAGTGATAACGCCACCTGTGGCACAGATCTATAACTAACTCGCGTGGGTGTAAGCGGCTAAGTGATCTATAGAGGTTGAAGTTACAGCAATGGTTAATAGATAGCGCTGTCGTAGACACTGCTGCAGGCTGCTAGCAAATTCGGAATAAATTAACTGCGATAGATAGACAGACTGACACAAGACTGATCCTATATCAAGGTTTGGTCTTTCGTCTTGTACGGATCCCTAAAAAATACTAACGTGAACCAACATAATACCTATAGATACCTACCCAGGTACCCCCAACCTACACAGGTTTAAATATTGGACTGCAATAGCGCTTTGCTTGTGCAATTTCCATGGGTTTGTTGTCATTTTGTAGTTAATTTCGTCACAATGTGATATTAATTAGGTATTAATTATTACACAGCAATAAATTAGGAATGGCACCTCAGAATCTTAATATATAAAAGAAGAAACTGACTGACTGACATATCAACGCACAGCCCAAACCACTGGGCCTAGAGATTCCAAATTTGGCATGTAGGTTCCTTATAAGGTCTTGGGGTGCACTAAGAAAGTATTTTTCAAAATTCACTCCCTAAGGGGGTGAAACGGGGTCCAAAGTTTGTATGGGGAAACAAGATTAGTTCGACTATTTTATTCGAAACTTCAAGAAGTACTCCGAATAATAAATGAGTAAACACGTGTTTCAGGTTTTTTGAGAATTCAACCCCTAAAAGGGGGGAAAGGGGTAACAAAGTCTGAAAATCAACATGGGTGTTGTTTCTATGGTTTATCGGGTCGCTGGTTATGAAAACAACAACGGTTTTAAAATCCGACGTGGCAGACGTAAAATACCATCTCCCTGGATGGTGTGCGATGGGGTTGAAATGTCTAAATATCAATATGGGTGTCGTTTTTAATGTTTTGCCCAAACCACTGGACCTAGAAACTTGAAATTTTGAACATAGATACCTTATACAATGTAGATATCCACTAAGGAAGGATTTTTGGGAATTCCCACGGGAACGGGAAAAAACGGGATTTATATATTGGATTCCGAGTGACCCTATCTCAGTAACTATAATAACTAGACTCTTCAAATTTGATACACAAGTAGGTATTACATTATTTAAAACATTAATTTCAGGATTTTTCAAAATTCCCACGGGAACGGGAAAAAACGGGATTTATATATTGGATTCCGAGTGACCCTATCTCAGTAACTATAATAACTAGACTCTTCAAATTTGATACACAAGTAGGTATTACATTATTTAAAACATTAATTTCAGGATTTTTCAAAATTCCCACGGGATAAGGAAAAAACGGGATTTATATATTCAGTTCAACGGGATCCTATGAACTATAATTACTACTCTTCAAATTTGGCATAGAAGTAGGTAATTATAATAGTAAAAAACAGGTTTAAGGATTTTCGGAAATTCCCACGGGATAAGGAAAAACCGGGATTTTTCGTTTTACTGGTCGTAGAAAGCCGAAATTCGGCATGTAGGTTGCTTGGGGAGTGTAGATGAGCATTGAGAGAGGACTTTCCCAAATTCCCACGGGAACGGGAAAAAACGGGATTTTTCGTTTTACTGGTCGTAGAAACCTGAAATTCGGCATGTAGGTCGTTTGGGGAGTGTAGAGGAGCATTGAGAGAGGACTTTCCAAAATTCCCACGGGAACGGGAAAAACGGGATTTTTCGTTTTACTGGTCATAGAAAGCTGAAATTTGGCAAGTGGGTTTCTTGGGGAGTGTAGAGCTGGATTGAGAGAGGACTTTTCAAAATTCCCACGGGAACGGGAAAAACGGGATTTTTCGTTTTACTGGTCATAGAAAGCTGAAATTTGGCAAGTGGGTTCCTTGAGGAGTGTAGGGGAGCATTAAGAAAACATTTCCCGAAATTCTTACGGGAACGGGAAAAAACGGGATTTTGCGTTTTACTGGTTGTAGAAAGCTAAAATTTCAAAATTCATAAGTTTATACTGTAAGTAGGCCGCAAAGGGCTCTTTAACCGACTTCTAAAAAAGGAGGAGGTTATGCATTCCACTTTTTTTTTTAAGTAGGTATGTTCACCGATTATCGGTCAATTGTGGACCTGCTTGCTTGCTTGCCTGTATGCTGGCTTGCTTGATATCTTGGTTCTTTGTAATACTCATAGTACACGCGAGCGAAGCCGCGGGCAAAAGCTAGTAGAACATATAGCAGACACAGGCGCACACTAAAATTGGGCAGTTATTAGTGTACTTACGTAGTTATTCCTTATGTGTACGGACGGAGTAACACATTCTATCAAATTTTAATCGCGGTCCAATAGTATCCAAAGTCTAAATTATTGTTAAAAAATCTTTTTTGATACAGTGTAAGCTTTTTTACTGACTGTACTTACATTGTCATCCAACTTACATTATGTATTACCAAATTTCCAGTCAATCCAACCACTAATAATGGGTCAAAATTAACTTGCAAGACTTGAAGCAAACAAACAAATACTTGAAGCTGGTGAAACCCATCTATAACGTGGATTATGACAGTTTTACGGATATGGGCAATTCTGTTCCCCAATAAAAACATATTTCACTTAATAGTCTTTTATTTACATAAATAAACCTTAGGGCGATAACTAGAGTTAAGCACCATCGAACCAACCGAATAGTGACCCACTGTGAGAATTTTGAACAGGAAATCTCACAGTGACATCGCATCACCTGATGAAGAAAATCATTGTGACAGTGACTATGACTTCACAGAACTTATAATAGCAAGAATAGAAATGTTCTTTATGCATATCGGAAGAACGGACGAAAGTTTTTATTATCATTCATTAAATTTATAGTCTCGACCTATCTTAGTTTTTAACTATTTTTAGAGTGTAGTATGTAGTGTACATTTAGTGTTTTACCGCAACATTTAGGGTTTACCGCAACATAGACGCTTATTGCTTGACTAAGCAACAAATAGATTATTATAAATAAGACCGTTTTACGAATAAAGGCTCTTTGGACACACGCTCTCGTTTAACTCATTCCTAACCTACTACCACCTCCACCTAAAATAATATTACAAGAGTATTTTCTGCAGACTGAGCCGAGAAAATAAGAGTCAGTTTGCGTTTTAGTTCAGTAGCCATTTCATTATTATTAGGCCCTGTTTACAATATTCCAGTCCCATGACACTGCGCTGGTTTTAGTTACAAGAGTTCGGTGGAGCACAGCAGTGGCATGCTAAAGTAACGTGAACAACGGCTCAGTTCTGTGGCGAGAACTAGTTAGACTATAGTGTACAGTGGACCTATTTGTCTGACCTAGTAGTTGTCAAAGTTAGCGTCATATTTAATATTTATCTATACTAATATTATAAAGCTGAAGAGTTTGTTTGTTTGTTTGTTTGAACGCGCTAATCTCAGGAACTACTGCTCCGATTTGAAAAATTCTTTCAGTGTTAGATAGTTCATTTATCGAGGAAGGCTATAGGCTATATATCATCACGCTAACACCAATAGGAGCGGAGCGGAGCGGAAGAATGTTTCAAAATAGGGGGTTTTCAAGTAAAACTTCTATAGGCGCTAATCTCAGGAACTACAGCTCCGATTTTAAAAATTCTTTCAGTGTTAGATAGTCCATTTATCGAGGAAGGCTATAGGCTATATATCATCACGCTAACACCAATAGGAGCGGAGCGGAGCGGAAGAATGTTTAAAAATCGGGGGTTTTTCAAGTAAAACTTCTATAGGCGCTAATCTCAGGAACTACTTACTGCTCCGATTTGAAAAATTATTTCAGTATTAACACCGGGGTGGGGGGGGGGGTTGAGGGGGGGGGTGAGGAGGGTGAGGGTGCGGGGGTGTGTGGGAGGTTTAAGGGGGGATGAACATTTCATTGATTTTGCCGTAGGATGCACCGTTTTCAAGATATTTGACAAAAACACCGGGGGGTGGGGTGGGGTGGGGGGGTTGAGGGGGTGAAGGTGTGGGGGAGGGGGTGCGGGGGCTTCAAAGGGGGATTGCAACTTGATAGTAAAATTCCAGAATTACCACGTGGAGACAACTTGCGCATTAAAAAATGTCAGACACGAGAGCAATATAGAACTTTGTGATCACTGTTAATTAAGGTTAATCGCCGCATATCCAAAGAAACAGAAATACCAAAATTATATACTGTCTACATCCGCCATGTTCGAATGCTACAAATCGAATCTCTAAGCGTCATATAATGATTTTCCTTGTTAAGCAATGCGATGTCACTGTGACGTTTTCAATGAAAAGCTTCTACAAGTGGTCACGATTCAGTTGGTTCGAGCGGGCATGGCGCGTGGGGTCATGGCCTCGCTTGGGCGGGGGCGGACGCGCGCTGCTTCTGCTTCTTGAGGGCGCGGTAAGCCTCCACGGCGGCCAGCCGCGCGACCTCGCGCCGCTCCCGCTCCAGCGCGCCGCCCCCGCTCCCGCCCCCGCTGCCGCCCCCGCTGCCGCCCGTGCCCGTGCCGCCAGCCAGCATGCTGCTGAGCAGCAAGCCGCGACGTCCCGGCTGCCAGGTAACGACGAATTTTAATGTTAAACGAAAACAAATATCGCGGGATGATCAACCAATAGACCTAGCCGCAAACTAAGTAGAGCTTGCACTATTGGTACAAAGTAACGGATAAACATAGTCGTATAGAGAAATATATATTTAAATGCATGATACACATTCAAAATTCGAGTACCAACATTCGTATTTTTCACACAAATATTTGCCCCAAACCATGATCGACCCCAGAATTTCAAGTTCCTTAGTCAGCAGCAGCAGTCTATAGCAGGGGTGGCCAACCGGTCGATCGTGGCTATTAGTCTACTCGATCGTGGCAAGGGAAAAATATAAATACATAGAACAGACTGCGTAAGTATTCAATCACCAACTGCTGCGTCTATGTTATTGGTAGATCGCTCAGGGTTTTGTCAGTAAACAGTAGATCTTGGGTCTAATCAAGTTGGCGACCCCTGGTCTATAGCCATTGGGTTATTCGATTAAATACCGCTAACAATACGACTTGGTCACATCGTCCAGCCAGTTTCAAGTGTTACAATAGGTAACAATTGACAAACTTACACTGAACAGTACAATCTACATAGAAAATACATTTAGGTCTTTCAAACCGGACAGTATTTTTGTGTGACCGATTCCCGACAAACGAGTTCCACCATTAAAAATTAAGAAGGGCGTGACGGTTATATTGGAGCCTCAGGAATATTAGGCATCAGTAACTAGTATGTTAGTGTTTATACAACCACATATAATAATAATACGAATTCATCATCATCATTTAAGCCGAGAGACGTTCACTGCTGAACATAGGCCTCCTCCAAGGCTCGCCAAAAAGATCGGCATAATACGAAATAATTGCAAAATAATTAATTAATTGGGCCGTAGGTTGCGGGACAAGGGCGGCGACCCCCGCTCCGGGTCATACCTGGTCCAACAGATTGCGCTGACCATACAGCGGGGAAATGCTGCCGGTATTATGGGCACTTTTGAGCCGGGTATGGCGCGGGGTGGTGGTACTTAGTTTCAGTGTTTTTTTTTTACTTTGATATATTTTTGATTATTTTTTGTTATTTTTTATTTAATGATATTTGGTATTTAATGTTTTATTGTTAGTTTAGTATTAATTTAGCGTATAATTATTAATTTTAAGTTAAGATATTAAAGTTAGATGTTTAATTTTAGTTTCTTAACTAAGGGACCCCAAACATCCCTGTATTTTTTTTTATATATAATTTCTCTTAAATATTACAAATTAAATTGTCAAATTCATGATTTTAAACTACGAACGATCCGAGAAGTTCGATCGTTTCCGACTAGGAATCGCAAGTTCATCCGTTTAATTTTTAATTGTACAGGGTGTTTGGTAGCTACGAGCAAAGCTTTAAGGGGGTGATAGCCGAGGTATTTTTTAACATTTTTAGCTATATATGTCTTAGCCGTAATTTGATATTTTTTTTAAAATTGAAGACTTGGAAATTTTTGGAAAATACCCAGAATTTGATAGTCACGAGTCAATATTGCCCCAATGAGCGTTGATTTGGAAACCAAATCTTTTATATCGGATAGTTTAATGTGTTGAACCAAATTAAATAATTTTTAAGTGACTTTCTTGCCACAAAACAAAATGGAGGCATTCGAAATTACTAAAAATGCCTTAGGTTGGAACAGTCATTTTTCTGTCTGTACAATAAAAAAAAATTAAAAAAATCCTTGAAATGTTCAAACATTTTTAGAAACATGCCTGTTTATTGTTCTTTCTTTACGGTATCACTCATTGACATTGCTTGCTAAATCTGAGATAAAAAGTAAAAACCAAACTCAGGGAGCACTCGTTAAGAATGCATTAGTCTTGAAATTTTACTAGTAAATAACATGTGAAAAAGACAAGTCTACGTAATTTTTCTGAGCCATATTTAAAATTTCCAAATGAACGCTCATTGGGGCAATATTGACTCGTGACTATCAAATTCTGGATCCTAAAATTTCTAAGTCTTCAATTTAAAAACAAAAACAAATCTCGGCTAAGACATATATGGCTAAAAATGTTCAAAAATAGCTCGGCTATCACCCCCTTAAAGCTTTGCACGTAGCTACCAAACACCCTGTACAATTGGTTAGAGTCGGAGGAAACCAGTCGCGGGCTAGCCTCGATACCAGGCTTATAAGCTCGCAGCCGTGCCTCACCCGACGCGCGGCGGCGGCGGCGGGGGCGGCGGGGGCGGCGGGGGCGGCGGGCGCGCGGCGCGGCGGCGGCAGCGCGGGCGGCGCGTGCGCCACCTCGCCGAACGCCACGCGCTCGTAGCGCAGCTCCAGGGACGCGCGCGCCACCGCTTCACGAGCCTGTAACACGACAACTAACTACACTCGCAACGCCGATATGACCGAGCACGTACTTTTAAAAGTTTCCGATATTTTGTTGAATGATCACTGTAAACAAAATGGTTAACCTCTCGTAGGCCGAAAGTAAAAAAAAACCTGCATTCTAGTCTCGTTTGTCTCAAATAGTACCAATATTACAGATTAAAATTAAATACAAAAAAGATAGCCTCAAACCTGGCATGGATCCGCGTTACGGCACACGAAAGGTTAATGCTCTTGACTTGAGCAAGAATCTACGCGTTGGACGTTAATCCGCTCGATCGTATAAGGTTCGCGGCAACACAAAAACAAACACAATAATAAGTTCAATATGCTAATATGCAAGTATTTTTATTTGAAAATGTGCAGTCGAAAAACTGAATTGTGCATCAGGTTGGATGGAATCTACCAAAAAAACTTGTGAAATTTACTATACAGGGTGTTTGGTAGCTATGTGCAAAGCTTTAAGGGGGTGATAGCCGAGGTATTTTTTAACATTTTTAGCCATATGTCTTAGCCGAAATTTGATTTTTTTTTAAATTGAAGATTTAGAAATTTTAGGAAAATACCCAGAATTTGATAGTCACGCGTCAATATTGCCCCAATGAGCGTTAATTTGGAAATTTTAAATATAGCACAGGAAAATTACGTCGACTTGTCTTTTTCACATGTTATTTACTAGCGAGCGAGTGCTCCCTGAGTTTGGTTTTTACTTTTTATCTCAGATTAAGCAAGCAATGCCAATGAGTGATATTTTAAAAGAAAGAACAATAAACAGCCATGATTCTAAAAATGTTTGAACAATTCAAGGATTTTTTTTAAATTTTTTTTTATAGCACAGAAAAAATACTCTGTTCCAACCTAAGACATTTTTAGTAATTTCGAATGCCTCCATTTTGTTTTTGTGGCAAGAAAGACACTTAAAAATTATTTCATTTGGTCCAATAACACGTTAAACTATCCGAAATAAAAGATTTGGTTTCCAAATCAACGCTCATTGGGGCAATATTGACTCGTGACTATCAAATTCTGGGTATTTTCCTAAAATTTATAAGTCTTCAATTTAAAAAAAAAAACAAATTTTGGCTAAGACATATATGGCTTCTTAGCCATAACATTTTTATGTTCAAAAATACCTCGGCTATCACCTCCTTAAAGCTTTGCACGTAGCTACCAAACACCCTGTATAAGTTGTACTTTGTTATGCAATTGGGCCCTGGTTGAAAAATAAGAACAAGTGTTGGTCTGACCTCCTCCTGCTTCGCCTTCAGCTGCTCCTTCTTCTTGAGCGCGCGGCGCTGCGCCTTGCGCAGGCGCTCGCCCCCCTCCCCGCCGGCGCCCCCCTCGCCCCCCCGGCGCGCGGCGGCGGCGAGCGCGGCGCGGTGCTTGCGCTGGCGCCGCTCGCGCTGCGACGCGATGTACTCGCCGCGGGTGTCGGTATCCTCTAGATCCAACTGAAAGCGGATTATTTTTAACACATTAATGATAGTGTAGCGAGCAGATATATAAATGCTCGCTTGCTTATTCCCTAGGCTTTGCCGTTGGAAAATTTAGAAAAAGCTTGCTTTATAACCTGTGGGAATTTCGATAAGTTTCGAATTTCTCAGTCAGAACTTACATGTGTTACCAAATAACAAGTCGATCCAACCACTAGAAATGGGTCAAAAACTTTCAAAATCTGGTTACCCACAGACAGACACCAAGATTGGAATGTCAGTTTTTTTTCTTCTATACAACTGTGTTCAATTCCTGGTCTGTCTATAAGTTTTCAAACCTATAAAAGTGGTTTTCTTTGTCATTGAAACTGATGACAAGTTTTTTTGGAAAAGATCTGTCTTATAGTTTCATAGTTACCCATACTGAACTGACCCATTTAAATGGGCCACCTAGTATATTAAGATGCAGGTAGAACGGGCCAGGTGTCCTCAGTGATTAGCGCAGGAGCCCCAGGATAGGCTTAAGCAGCCAGCAGATAATAACCGTAGCCGTAATGTCTCTCAATGCATCCATAATTGGCAAGAGAGGAAATGCCGGGGGTTTTTTAGTGGGTAGGCCTCCTCCCCTCCTTTCTAGTGGGAAGGAGGTTGCAGGAGGAAAAAGGAAGAGAGTTCCGCATAACTTCAGCACCGTCCCCACGGTGCAGTTGTATGCATATTGCATTTTCCCACCATAAAACAAAGGTGTCCTCAGTCTTGAATCTAACCCAAGTAAGTAACAAACATGGCAGTGGTTATGCATGGCGCTGGCAGCAGCGACAGCACTCACGGGGTAGTCCTGGTCGTGGTGGGAGAGCGCGCGCACGGCGCTGTTGATGCGCAGCGAGAAGGCGCGGCCCGCCTCGCCCGGCAGCCGCCGCAGCGCCGCCACCGCGTCGCCGCCCGGCAGCGCTGTAACAACACGTATACCACTCTCATGCCGACTGATGGAACCTCCCACACTGAGCCACAGTTAATATCACCATTGGACCAAGCCCCCAAACTGAGCAATGCTTGTGTTATGGGTGGGTACAAGGCAACGGATAAACATACTTAAATAGGTATTAAACATCCAACACTCGAGCACAAACATTCGTATTTTTCACACAAATATCTGCCCCGACCGGGAATCAAAACTCCGATGTCAAGCTCCGATTCTCTAACCACAGGGCCATCCAGTTATAGAAGTTTAATAATTAGACTGGGTTGAAGAAATGCGTTATAGAGAAAGTTTAAGGTAGCCTCTGGCCGTCGTCGGTACCTGCGAGTGGGCGCTTGGGTCTCTTGGTGGGCGGCTTGGCGGGCGCGCGCGGCTGCTGGAACGCGAACAGGCGCAGCAGCGAGCGCGGCACGGGCTGCTCGTCGGGGTCTGCGGGCGGCGCGTTGATCTTATCCTTGATGCTGCAACGAACCATGCGCGTTAATGCTCGCCTCGCAGCATGAACCACCACCCTCTTATCACCGTGTTATACCTTTGAAAGCGTTGGGCTTGCTGTTTCACGGGGTCTTTGACCCCGCGATGTTTTTTGGCCGGAATTTTACGGCCCATTTTGATAGAAACACGGTTGTGTTTTCACGAAAAGTACAAAAACATAACCTCGCGCCAGTCAGCCCTCAGCATGAGCAATGTATGTCAGTCAACAGCAATACGTCAACCGCGTCAACGTCACTTTGACAGTGACATAACCATTTTCTACCTGAGAAGGGCAAAGGTGTTTGTTTTGTACAATTATTTAGTGCTGTTAAATTAATTTCATATAAATATTAAGAGAAAATAACAATAATAAATTAATACTATAACTATAAATAAAATAAAACTAACTTAAACTAAAACTAAATAAAATCAACAAAAGGTTCCCCCCGCGGCATGGACCCAAAGACACTGGCAGCATTACCTCGCTGTATAGCAATGCTGATACGTTGTGCGAGGTAGCTGCCAGCTCTTTGGTCTCCTGTAGTGTCACAAAGCCGTTTACAAATATCTTTGTAAAGACTTTTTGCGCTGGAGCCCCACGGACCAAAGGTCTCAACCCCGAATGGAACAAAGTTGTATTCAGAGCCAAGACCTTTGTATTTATTTTTCTTAAGCTTTTCTGCCGCTTCTGCTGCTGCACCAGCTTGATTTGCTGTTCCGCGGATGTGGGACGGAGCCAGTGTGTCTACATAAGTAGCGTCCCACACTAGCACACGACCCAATTTCCACGGAATCAATGACATTCCGTCTGGTCTCTTGCCATCATCTCTGGCGATGCCCGATGGCTCCAGTAACGCAGGCACATTGACGGTGGCAAGAGAGCGACGGATAATGTCATTGAGAGCAGAGTGTCTAGAGAAGCGGCCCGCGCTCTTCTGGCACGAAAGGCCGTGGTGTCCCAGCGCGTCGACCTCAAAGCCGCAGGGGCATTTATGCGGTGCGCAAACTGCTACTCCAAGTCGCAGGCAGATGGAAATTCTGAGAGTGTCGGGCTCTAGAAAAGTACCAGTGTTGGCTGATGGAAAGGCGTGCAACCAGCAGCCGGCTTCCTTCGTACCTGCAGCCAATAGTCTGGCACGATGAGACCTTATATAACCTTTTCGTACAATAGGGACCCACGAATGACTTTTTGGATAACATTATACTTTATTTTTAATTAATTATTATTATTAATTTTAAGGACAATAAAATAAATATTGTCAGTTGCTGAAAGCGTGAACATACCTTTAATCAAGAATAAAAAAAAACACATAAATTGTTTAAAGTGCGTTCAAGATACGAACAAAAATTGCAAACCGAATGTTTATTCTATTTTCATGATTATACTAACTGAAAGAATTTTTCATTTTATCGTATAAGACATGTTAATTATAAAGACAAATACATAATTTGTCTTAAATATTGCAACTTGCAACAATGTTTATGCAAAATCGTTGAAAACCGATCGATTTTTTTGACAAGAATGAAAACGTTCTCAGAAATGTCAGCGGCTAGCGCATCCACCAATCGGAAGCGATCAGATGATTGTGCTGCACTGGAGGGGCGACTGAAGGCGACTGTCCGTCGAGAGCGGAGGGAGGGGGCTTGTTTTTAGCAGCAAGGTCGTTCTTTGTGTCAAAAAATTCTTACTTCTGTTGTGACGAATGCTCAGTTCATAATATTGTAGTGAGTGTTTGTGTTCCGTCGCAAAGGTCGTCGCGCGCGTATGTCGTCCGTAGTCGATAGTCATTAAACAGCCCCGTACACTTCGATCGTTCCAATGAGTCTGGGAGGACAGAACACAGATGGATCAAACGCAGGAGGAATATTCGTCCAATTTAACCAGGATTGCACGTAAGTGTGTGAACATACGCTCGCGTCCTGACACGGAAGAGAAGGGTCGCGCTGCCCGCGGGCTCCGGGACGCCGCGGGAGGCTCGCTTGCGACAGCCAGCGCCCGCGCTGCCGCGGCTGGTGATGCAATATGTCATTGCCAGCCGTGTCGCAAGCAGCGTCGCGGTGCGTCCTCTCCCATAACAAACGTCGTAAACAAATATGGCGTCTCGCGAGCTGCGAATTCGCGATCGCGGCTCGCGAGTGGGTCAAGGTACCCGTCGCGGGGCCGCTCCCGCCAACAGCTGACTGCCTTATCAACAGATCAGTGCTGTGCTCTCAATGTCTACATAAATATGTGATAGCGGAGTGTGCTGGCCAGCTGCATCCGTGACGATGGCCCAGAGCCCGGAGCCCTATGATTGCAGCTTGCTATGAGACTTGTGATAACAACCATCACTACATAGTATAAAACAAAGTCGCTTCCCTTCTGTCTGTCCCTATGTATGCTTAGATCTTTAAAACTACACAACGGATTTTAATGGTTTTTTTTTAATAGATAGAGTGATTCAAGAGGAAGGTTTATATGTATAATACATGCATAATTGCACCCGTGCGAAACTGGGGTGGGTCGCTAGTTTTATTTAAAGTTACATACTTACTTAGAGCATTAATTAACTATGCTATCTTAATTAATTTAAAAGTAATCAAATGTGAACAAATACTGGTTTTCTACAGTCATAAGCAATTGCAACAGGACAGGATGATATTTAATCATGAAATTATCTTTTAATGTTACTAGAGTATTAATCGTAACTGGTATTTAAGTAGTTTATAAATGTGAAGTGATTAGGTGTAGGCTAACAACAAAATATGCAATCCAGCAATGTTTGTATTGAGACACTATTGAATAGGCACAGCTGTTACAAGTGATGCTTTAAATGCCATGCATGCATACATTAGGGGAAAGCCGTGGGCAGGTGGTGGAGGCTGCGGGGGTGTTGGAGCACGAGGCGTCAAGGATTGGTCTCAGGATTAATCACGGCAAGACGGAGTATCTCCACATGAGGCGATACAGAGACACGCATGCTCAGCGCGACTGTCTCCGGGTCGGGGGTTCATTTTACCAGGGAGCCCAAAAGTTTAGGTATCTTGGCTGCACTATTACCGATACACACACAAGAGAGGAGGAAATAAAAATCCGCATTCAAAATACACTGCGGTGTAGTGCAGCCCTCCACAAGGTGCTGGTGTCCAAGCTTCTCAGTAAAGGTACAAAACTCCGTATCTATAAGACCGTCATAAGACCTATTCTTATGTACGGGTGCGAGGCTTGGACTCTAACCCAGAAGGAAGAGTACCAGCTTCTGGTGACGGAACGTAGGATTTTTCGGAAGATCCTGGGACCCGTTAGAAGAGACGATAACACCTGGAGGATCCGCAAGAATGCCGAGATTGAGGATTGGTGGCTGAGCCTAATATAATCGGAGAATTTAAATCTCACAGGCTTCGGTGGCTCGGCCACTTGCTGAGAATGGGGGAGGATCGAGGGGTCAAGAGGGCATATTTGGGACGCCCAACTGGACGTCGTCCGGTTGGTCGGCCGAAGTATCGCTGGGCTGATGCTGTGGAGGCGGATCTGCGACAGCTTCAGGCCGGTAATTGGCGTGAAATTGCGCGGGATCGGGCTGAGTGGCGTGCTCTCGTTTCGGAGGCCAAGACTCACTTTGGGTCACTGAGCCAAACTAGTTAGTTAGTCATACATTCAGGTTTGGAGGTATGAAAGCCTTGGGGCAATGAAGAAGCGGAGGCCCCTAGCTCTAAGGGAAATATATTACTGTTTGAAAAAAAAACTAAAAATGTTGATAGACCTGTAAAAACCTTACTTATTTGCCCCGTTCCAAATAAAACACCATGCTATGCTTTTATTAGTGTAGTCAATACAATGTTGTTGTACCATTTGTACAAACATTGAAATATATTCATGGTAGTTTTATTCAATTTACTCTGCATTTTAATTAAATATAAAGACCATAAAACTATTTTTATGTCACATGCATTGATTAAAAGAAAGTCAATCTGTATGAGTATAAATCAAGTTTATTGTTGTATAAAATTCATTCATGACACGCCAACATTGTGAAGACAACAGAAATAATATCAAAAATGGTTTATAGTGTAATAGGGTATACATTTTTTAGATAATCAAGTGCTTTTAGAGCAGTCAGATTGCTGGAGGTCATGGAGGTCAAATCTCTTACAAAATTCACTTGATGGATGATTTGGCTTGTTTATTTACAACAAATGCTAACTTTGTTTGATTTATTTACGACATTGACCTTGAAATATTTTTAAAGAAAATCTAGAAATAGGTTCAAGGAAAATTGGGCTAATAATGTAGGAAAACTGGTGAGAAGTTTTATATTGTGTTTAAGAGAAGAAATGGGCACCAAGAACAACATGTTTTAGGGGCCGTCCATAAAGTACGTCATACATTTAGGGGGGGGGGGGAGGGGGGGGGGTCAAGCGATCTGCGACACATGAACAAAATAATGACCGTGTTCATAGTAATAAGTGTGACAAGGGGAAGGGGGGGGGTCCAAATTGATCAAAATTGGTGTGACATACTTTATGGATGGCTCCTTTCCTTAGAGACATCTAACTACTGACATTACATCACTTTTTATGACCAAGTGTGACTAAAATGTGTCCATATGCAACATAAAGTATTAGTAAACCACAACAGCAAATTTTAATTTTCGTCATAATGTTTTTTTATGGTGGTTTCCTTGTTCCAGTTAGTTGTACTTCTCTGTTATTTTTAATTTACTGTAAGAAGCAGTTCTCATTTTGGTTGGGTTTTTATTATTGTGGAACTTTGTCATTTATGAACTAATTTGGAAAATTATTATTTAGTTTAAAAAAGGATTCTTCCTGTTTGTGCCATTAAATAATAATAATAATCCATTCATTTGTCAGAGAGCATAATTGATTCGGATTTTTTAGTAACATTAAAATAATTATTGATGGTGTTAGTAGGTTATACAAATCAAAACAAGCAATTTACCACCTAGTGGACATGACAGCCTCATAGTGCCTCGCCTCATGACAGGGGAGTCGTCCCTAGCCGCCACAGGCATACAACGGGATTGGGGCTGGCCCACACTCTGCATAGCAACAAGACTATTCTTTTTCGCATTATTGCATAGAAGTCGTCAATGCAAGCCAGTGTATTGAAGAAAAATACTACTCTGAAGGAACTTCTTGCAAGAATTTTTTTTTTTGTTAAAATTGTGTGGTCAAAATAAGTATAGATTTAATCCTCTCATAATTATGTACTAATACCGTAATTTGACAGCATAAGAAAATATATTTATTGATCATTCCAAAAGTACTTACTTACATGAAGTTTGGACCTATAAGTTATGCAAGACCCGGCTCCTTTTTTTAAAAATAACTATGTTCTTCAAAAGAGCGACAGGTCATATTATGATGTGAGCAAGTTGTATGCACCCGTATTTTTACACTCGATTATACAGGGTGTAACATTTAGATCGGTCAGTATGGGAAAGTCTGAAACTACAAGTGTTGTATTGAAAAAAAATGGTAGTCATTTCGAACACCTGCTAAAAGAAATGAAAGGATATGAAAACAATGCAGTTTATTACTTTAGATATCATGTTTCGTAGTTAGAAATAGTGTTAGGTTTATTCTTCAAAACGTCCGGACTCGACTCCCGAGCTGAGCAAAAGTTTTTTTTTAAATGTATGAATGCAGTTTTTCTTGTTACTGAAATCAATGACATGGTTCCTAAGAACAGATCTTCGTATGTCTTATAGTTTCAGACTTTCCCATACTGACCGATCTAAATGTTACACCCTGTATAGTCGACCAAGTAAGTGCTTTACCATTTTTTATGACAGTTCAAAGGAAGAATAAGGCTGATTGTCACATTGACTTGTGAGTGAAACTAGCCTTTGATGATGCCTTACAACTGACATTGAACCTTAGGACTGCTTGCACGGTCTAGGGTTGCATAAAATTAAAACGATAACCATGTGTTAGGAATTATATTTCCATATATTTTGACCTGGGTTAGCGCTCAACTCGAAGTGTTAACGCTGGTTTGTCCAAGTCTGTCTAATGGCTCGACCGGCGGCAGCGGCGAGCGTTTTATCAGTCCTTTGCGTGTGCCGCCAGATAATCACTGCGGCGAGTGTCTCGGCCGCGCATTGAACGGAGAAAACGCTCGCCGCTGCCGCCGGTCGCGTGCTGTCGTGGCCGAGCCATAAAGATTATAAAGGAATTTCTTGGTGGACTCTACATGTTTCGCGTCAGAACTGTTCGCCTGACAGGAGTGGCGAGTGTCCGAGTGGAGTCTGGCGGGTGTCTGAGGTTTGGCATGTTCCCTAGGTCGCTGGTGGCGGGCAGCCCCAGCGGGTACCACCTGTTCGCGCTGACGCAGGACGACGGCGTAGAGGAGATCTACGCGTCGCGCTCCGGACAGGACACCTGCCTCGTGGACCGCCTCTTCAGCTCCAGCCTCGTCGCCATCGTCACCGTCGCCGCGCCCCGGTCAGTATACACACACACACGCATGCAAACACGCTCACGCCCACCAACACGAGGTTCTTATCCTACTCGACCCCGTACTGCAGAGGGCATGGCCCTCCCCGTTACATTTGCATGAAGTAGCGTACGACGGGTCTAAGCTGAAATCGAAGCCGCACTTTCATCGCCATCATTATCAATTCAGCCGCGCGTGTAGGTACTATTATAATACCGAAGAACGAATGACCAATTGTATTTAAATATCGAATGAATCCAAATACAAAATCATAAATCATAAATCATTTATTAATTGTCAAGACTGTGTACACAAGCTCACAACATTACAGAATTAGAGTTCCAACAGTTTATCCATTTCGGACGTACAATAAAATTTAACTTAACAATAGCCTAAATTTAATCATCTGAACTAAAATCTGATTCCCAGCATTGGTCTTTTTTCTGGGGTTTTTTCTGTGCATCTATATTTCAGTTTGTATTTAGTTTGAAATATATGGTTTCACGGGATGACCGTAAAAGTAATAAAAAAAATGAAGTTGAAGAAAATAAAAAAATAAATAGAAAAAGATACTTCATACTTAACTTGTAAAAGTTGGCCTAGTAGCGCCATCTCTTGGTCCAGGTGAGCGGGTAGCTCCGAAGGAGTGTTGAAGTCTCTCGGTAGAGGGCATAACATAGATGCGCTTTATCACTGCCTAAATGTGATTATAACAGACTGAAGTGTACGATGTATGGGAAAGATTCGTCGCTAACTTCTAGACCAGTGATGGTGTAGGGGTAAGCACGCAGCACGGAACGCTGAGGACCTGGGTTCGATTCCCAGCATTGGTCTTTTTTCTGGGGTTTTTTCTGTGCATCTATATTTCAGTTTGTATTTAGTTTGAAATATATGGTTTCACGGGATGACCGTAAAAGTAATAAAAAAAATGAAGTTGAAGAAAATAAAAAAATAAATAGAAAAAGATACTTCATACTTAACTTGTAAAATATTCATTCAAATTATAAAAACACCTAGTAGCTAGCCATTTTTTAAGTTTCGTTTTAAACTGGGCACTTTCAAGTGACTTAATACATTCAGGTAAATGATTAAATAATTCAATTCCAGCAACATAGGTACTCTTTTTTAAAATATAACTGGAAGGCCGGACTGTACATACATCATTTATTGAATCAGGCGTTACTTTGCGGAGGTCCATATTAATGAACTAAAACAATTACTTTGCTCACCCGCGACCTTACAATAGTTACGTTTATGCAATAAATGTGCGTTCATGCAGTTCCTCCACCTCCACACTGTACGAACACACACAAATCACATAAACCCAACCATCACCACCACCAAGCTACACTGACGCGTTTCGAACTCAACCAGAGCTCATCTTCAGAGTTACCACAACCGTATGCTATGCTACCAACTGTTAAACTAACAAACCAAAACAAATGTTTTAACTTGTCACTGTAACTATTCCTTTACCTAAAAAATCCAGTCCATCGTCCTTTTCTGATTATAGACCCATTTCGATTCTTCCTTTTCTGTCCAAAGTTTTGGAGCGTCTCGTGCACCAACAGTTAACCTCGTACCTAACCAGAAACGACCTCCTAAATCCTTTCCAATCAGGTTTCCGTCCCGGTCATAGCACTGCTACCGCACTTGCGAAGGTCACTGATGATATCCGATTGGGCATGGATAATAGGAAACTTACGGTACTAATCCTATTAGATTTTAGCAATGCGTTCAACACTGTTGATTTTGACATTATGCTTGGTATTTTACGCTCTCTTAACATATCTCCTGCGGTTATTGAATGGTTTCATAGCTACTTAGTGGGTCGTCGGCAAAGGATAAAGGTGGAAGATTCTCGATCTTCTTGGTGCAGCACTTGTGCTGGTGTACCACAGGGTGGTGTACTGTCCCCCTTATTATTTTCTATTTTTATTAATTCTATTTCTCATAATCTTCTTTCTTCGTATCACCTTTATGCTGATGACTTACAAATATATTCACAAGGCATGCTTGACGATCTTCCGTCGGTTATTGAAACTATTAACCTGGATTTGAAGAAAATTCTAAAGTGGAGCCAGCGTTTTGGCCTGAAGGTAAATCCGACAAAGACTCAAGTTATTATTATAGGCAGCTTGAAGCTTATCCCAAGGGTTGATTTTGCATCTTTGCCATCAGTATTCTTTGATGGAGTTCTGATACCGTACGCGCATCAGGTGAAGAACCTAGGTGTTATTATGGACCGCACTCTGTCATGGTCTCCGCACGTGTGCGAAATTAGTAGGAGGGTATTTGCTGCAATGGGATCCCTGAGACGCCTTCAGAATTTCCTTCCATTTGCTACCAAGGTTGCGCTGGCTCAGGCTTTACTGCATCCCATTTTCGATTATGCTGACATTTGTTATCCTGATCTTTTAGAAGAGCATCTTAATAAACTTGAGCGAATTCAAAATCTGTGCATTCGGTTCATATTTGGTCTACGTAAGTACGATCATGTTTCTTATTTTCGATCACAGCTCAAGTGGCTCCCAATCCGCCTTCGCCGTAATTCACACATTCTACACCTTCTCTACGGCATTCTTTTTAATCCTGCAGCTCCCTGCTACCTCAATGAGCGATTTAACTATGTTACTTCTGTTCGGTGCTCTCAGAACTTTCTTCTTACTGTCCCTCTTTCCAATTCTAAATTTTATGTGTACTCTTTTACTGTCCAGGCTATTCGGTTATGGAACTCCCTACCAATAGACCTACGGCGTGCTAAATCTTTGCCCATTTTTAAATCTATGCTTAAGCAACACTATCTTTTATCCTGTGCTTGAAAATTGTATTATTGTGTCCATTTATTTACAAGTATATTGTGTATCACTTATTTATGTATGTTTTATGATGTGTATTATTAGATGTTTTCAGTTGTTTTAATAAAATGTTTGTTTTTTATTATTATTTATTAAATTTTATATTGCACCACCTGCTGTAATGCATTCCTTGCTTTCTTTCTTTCTTTTTTTAAAGGTTGCCTGGAAGAGATCGCTTCGAAGCGATAAGGCCGCCCATTGCTTACCTTATTTCTTTTTTGTCATGTACTTGTTTTTCTGTATTGTATTTTTGTGGTGTACAATAAAGAGTCATTGTATTGTATTGTATTGTATTGTAACTTCTCAAGTACCCACTTTATTTTTCTTATTCTCAAACTACCCCACAAAAATTAACTTTTATTGACATATTATAAAACTACCTTGAATTTTTTGTTTATTTATTTATAAGGCATATTTAATTAATACTAACTGTTCAAATTCGACCCAAGCCGCAGTAAAGGAGAAGATACTAAATTTACCTGTTCATTAATAATAGACCCCATAGTGTTGTACCTAATTATTTCCATGCATTCCAGAGCATCCAGACGCAACCCCTTGCCGCAATAATGTAACACTTCATAAGAATCTGAATCTAACAATGAATGATTTGATTCCAACAAATGTTTTGCAAAATTCGATCTATCTGGATGCTCATTCCTATATGCCGAAACATGCTCTTTAAATCTAGTATTAAAACTTCGGCCTGTCTGTCCTACGTATATCCCATTGCAGTCATTACAAGTAAGCTTGTATACCCCCGATCTAGTTCCCTTATCTACCTGTTCTTTGTGGTTATATAGCCTAGAGTACAAAGAGTTGTTAGTCTTAAAGGCAACATTAATATTGTTTGATTTTAAAATGCCATAAATCTTATCAGACAAACCCCCGACGTAAGAGATGCTAGATCTATATTTGTTAGTAGACTGAGAAGGTAACGCAGCGTAAAGCATGCTATTTACTAACCGTGCCTGCTTCTTTTGAACTAAACTATCTACCATTGATTTTGTATAACCATTTGAGATCGCTATCTGATAAATAGTACTCAACTCTAAATCAAAATGTTCCTTAGAAAGAGGCACAGTCAACAATCTATTAACATAACAATGGAAAGCAGCCAGTTTATGCTGCCACGGATGATTAGAAGATGCTGGTATAACAGCATCTGTGTACGTGGGCTTACGGTATATTTTAAATTGATGTTTACCATTTAATTTTGAAATCGTTAAATCCATAAAGTTCAACGAACAATTTTCCTCCAATTCTTTTTTGAACCTTATCTTTACGTGCTTGTTATTCAAACCATTAATAAACACGTCAAGCTGTCTCATACTCCCTCTCCAGCATAGGATCAAATCATCAACATACCTAAAATAGTACACAATATTACTATTACCCACAATATACTGATTCTCAAAATGATCCATAAATATATCTGCCATTAAAGGACTCAGAGGTGAACCCATAGCTAAACCATCACTCTGTAAGTAATAAAGACCATTGAACTGGAAATAATTTTGTTTCATGCATAAAGTTACCAAATCTATTAATTCACAAACTTCACCCGGATGCAACCGCTTCCTTTCTAAGTGGTCTTTTAGAATTTCTAGTGTCTCACTATATGGTACGTTAGTAAATAAACTGTCTACATCCAAAGAAAGCAACGTTGCATTCAACGTTGCGTTGCATAGCGTTGCGTTGCGTCTGGATGCTCTGGAATGCATGGAAATAATTAGGTACAACACTATGGGGTCTATTATTAATGAACAGGTAAATTTAGTATCTTCTCCTTTACTGCGGCTTGGGTCGAATTTGAACAGTTAGTATTAATTAAATATGCCTTATAAATAAATAAACAAAAAATTCAAGGTAGTTTTATAATATGTCAATAAAAGTTAATTTTTGTGGGGTAGTTTGAGAATAAGAAAAATAAAGTGGGTACTTGAGAAGTTACAGTGACAAGTTAAAACATTTGTTTTGGTTTGTTAGTTTAACAGTTGGTAGCATAGCATACGGTTGTGGTAACTCTGAAGATGAGCTCTGGTTGAGTTCGAAACGCGTCAGTGTAGCTTGGTGGTGGTGATGGTTGGGTTTATGTGATTTGTGTGTGTTCGTACAGTGTGGAGGTGGAGGAACTGCATGAACGCACATTTCTTGCATAAACGTAACTATTGTAAGGTCGCGGGTGAGCAAAGTAATTGTTTTAGTTCAGTACATACATCATGTTTATATTGGGATCTAATATTACTCTTTAAGTCACTTTTTTTAATGAAAATGTCATTTCTGTCTTTAATAAATACACAAATTTCTAATATATAAATACAAGTGAGTGTCAAAATTTTATTATTTTTAAATATGTCTCTTAGTGACTCCGTACATCTTAGTTTGTAAATAATTCTGAGACATTTATTCTGCAAAACAAAAGTTGATTGCACATTCACAGAATTCCCCCAGAACACAATACCATACGTCAGCAAAGGATACACATTTCCGTAATATGTGTTTTTTGCGATGTCAATTGAAGTGATATTTGTCAGCATTGATAGTGCATAACAACTTCCAGCTAATTTACTGTTTATTTTATCAATGTGATACTTCCAACTAAAGTTGGCATCTATTGTAATTCCTAAAAAATTAAATACTGAATAACACAGACTACTTCTTGTCCCTGTGTCCCGGTATTCCCAAATCCGAAGTCTCAACCGCCAAGTCTTTCATGCAATTTTCCGATATTCCCTTGGTAATCCATACTTAATATATATTATAATGCGAAAGTGTGTCTGTCCGTCTGTCTTTCTGTCTGTTACCTACCGCTGTTAAACCGCTGAACCGGTTTAGATGAAATTTGGTACAGTGATAGTTTGAGTACCGGGAAAGGGCATGGGATAGTTTAAACCCCGGAAATCATCCTTTAAGGAGATTAAAAGGGGGGTGGAAATTTGTATGGAAAATCAGTAACCGCTGAACCGCTTTAGATGAGATTTGTTATACGTAGACATAGTCTGAGTCCCGGGAAAGGATATGGATTTGATTTTATCCCGGAAAATTGCATAGTTCCCGTGGGATAGCGATAAACCAATTCTTCGCTAACGGAGTCTCGGGCAAAAGCTAGTTTAGTATAATTCCCGAATTTCGTTTCAACTAACAGGCCTACTAAATAAAGTTCACACGAGCGAAGCCGGGGTTAAAAGATAGTTGAAAAAAAATAAAGCCCTTTGTATGGCCTGTGATGTAGCGTCTAATCACGTCTGATGCTCAAAGTAAAGTATGTACCTAGATTCCAGAGTTTATAAATCATCCGTCGTATATGTACTTGCTCGCGAACTTACCATTCTCACTCTCACGTACCCACTCGAGTTAATCGTGAATGAAGCTGTCGTCCCGGGGTAGAGACGGGACCCGCTCGGCACTTGGCAGGTCGGGAAGGCTGCCATGGCGTCATTTCCACATATAATTTCAGTTATTACTCGACAGTTTGTGTGACGGTGAAACGTTTTGGCACTACGCTATAGCATGTATGTAAGCGGAATGCCGTTAGATGCTGGGGTGATGTAACATTCACCTTTGGCAGTCATTCTCTCATTTTGTTTCCGCAGGAGAACAATTAATAATAAATAATAATAATAATAAATCTTTATTGTTCAAAACACATGTATACAATATGAACCCTGGAGACTATGTTAGTTTTCACTGTGTTACAGTCTCCAGTGAATAATAAACTCATTTTTTTAATAATTGAACGTGTCAGGCGTTGCTTTGCGGTAATCTATGTACTTATATCACCGTACTACAACCTACTTCATTAATTATTCAACTCGGATAGCACGTAGTGTGTAAGATGCATTGCGAGATGTGTACGAGTACGGTAGGCCAAGAAAATGCTCTACCAGTTTTGACAAAAGTTTCTGTGAGATCTAAATATCGCTAAGGTTGACTTTTGTAACTGAATGAAGTCATCAATCACTGTCATCATTTTACTGCAAGGGAAAATCGACCTCGCTGTATCATGACGTAACTTCAACCGTAAGGTGGTAGACCATATTTTTGGCCGATGGTACATAACAGTGAAGAGCAAAAGTAGCTGAACCTCTCAGTACTTTGTCAAGATAAAGAACAACACGCAGCACTAGGATTCAAATGTAAATTATTGATAGTAATAAGATAAAGTCGACCAAGTAAGCTTAACCATTTATTGTAACAGTTCCCGCATCTAAATAAACAATAAGACCACACAAACACACACACACACACACACCACACACACATTAACTTGGTAGTGAATACGGTCTGTAATGTTTTGAGCCGTACAAATGACATTGAACCTTAAGGTGGTGGGTGCTAGGCTTGGTCGACCACATAACTATTAAAGGATTAAGCAGATCCGACGACTGGTGGACCCGCGCCGCACGTGCGTTGCGTTGCGTTGCGTCATTCCTCGCGTACGCTATTAATACGCAATTTACGATATCAACAGTGAACAGCAATGTCGCAACAATACTAGCGCTATCTTACTATTTCACAAGTAATTGTCTACAGTGTATGTATTAGTAAGAATTAATTTAAATGAAATATCAATCCGTATGTGAAAAGCGGTAGTCTAGATGTACATATGTTGTTAAGCTAGGTCATTCTCCGAGGGACTTCTTGGTTCCTTCTTGCTTCTTGGTTGAGGGACCCGTTCTTTGACGGTTGCTGCAGGACTCGTGGGGTTTCTAGCATTTGGTTTGCTTAGGGTTAGGGTGCCGCTCGCGCCGGCGGACGGGCGTGCGGCGCGGCTGCACCGGCTGTGCAGGCGGCTATTTCGGTCGCCGCGTGAACTTGGCCGTGGCACTCGCGGCTTACACAACGCCGCCGCGCGCCCCGCGCCCCGCGCCCCGCGCCCCGCGCCCCGCTCCCCCGAGATAACGACCGCGATCAATTTTACTACAAGTTTGCAACGACCCACGTTTCCCTCGCTGCACGTTTGATCTCCGTGGAGAAATAGATGCACGGACGGCGCGACGTTCGGAGCGACCTCGGCCTAGCCTCGGAGCGGTCGCAGGCGGTAAATAGACACCGCGTTGCATTATTTTAGTAGCGATCGACTCTGAAGTCGCGGGCGCAGCTGTCGCGGTGTCGCCGTAAACAAAACTTCCACGATAACCGCGCTGACTCACGTCGTGACGCCGGCCCTGCGTGTCCGACTCCGCGCGTCACGCAGCGACCTGATACTCTGTACGATTAGTATAAGTTTTCCTTCACTTCAATACTTCTCGATCGCGTTTACGTAAAAAATTCAATTACTAGGGAAACATGGACCGCGCCTCCGATTACGTAAACGCGATCGAGAAGTATTGAAGTGAAGGAAAACTTATACTAAGCATACTGTAATCGAAGCGATCATCAATAAATTCGCACGCCAGCCGCAACCGCAACGGAAATCAATCGAATCGGTTAATTGACTCTTATATTAATTAGGTGATGTAAAATTGACAACAACGAATTGTTTTTGCAAAAATCGGCGAGGCGAGGTGACGTCAGACGCTGCGTCACATCGGCACGGCCTCCCGTGCCACTCGATGGGGATAGCTAGCTGCGCAAACGGATGCTTGTATGATTACTATGTGTGATAATAATGCAGTATCGGCTTTGCACGTGGAGCGGTCGCTGATAACGAGCCACCGACCGCGTGCAAATGTTGGTCGCGGGTTTTCTTCCGCTTTGTTTCCAAACAAACAGTCGCCGCCTCGCCCCCCGCCCCCCGCCCCCCGGCCCCCGGCCCGCGCCACGCGACACGCGCGCGTCACGTCACTCGGTTATTTGTTATGCACATTAATGCGACGTGCCGTGCAGAACCGATTCGATGTAAATAAACAGCTGACTGGTAAAAGCCGTGTGAGGTGCCGTCGTGGATGCCGCGGGTCCAGGGGACACTCGCATCGCACGAAGGATGATGATTAAGAATAAGAGATGGGTACATATCCTAATGCGTTTGTATGAATCAGTTTGGTGGTAAGCTTTATCACAATGGGTTTTGTTCGGCCGCAAGCATGCGTCGGAGGCATTGTCTCGGCTCAGTCAGGTCTAGAATACTGACGACGGGCGTGTGTTGCAGGAAGCTGATCGTGTGCCACTACAAGAAGGGGACGGAGATATGTAACTACAGCTACAGCAACACCATCCTCGCCGTCAAGCTCAACCGCTCGGTAAGTTCCACCACCCCGCGCCTCCCGTCCCCTGCGAAATATCTTTTAGCACGATGACACCAAAAAATAATCCTTTGTTTTGCAAAACAATTATCGGACGATAACATCTTTATGAAGCTTATCTTACTGTCTATCTAATAACAATAGCCATTTCCAAACGAACGTATGTTCTGGTGCTGACAAAAAAGATTTTACCCATTCTCGACCAAAAAAAATGGGGCCTACAACAACAAATAGAATCACACCGTGCACTGCTCTCGGAGCACACCAAAGTCAACTTTTTTAAGGTTTTTGTAACAAGAAACAAAGCGAACAGATTTTGGAAACAAATTTCCCTATTATTTAACCTACTCTGGCTAAAAAATAAAATCCAAAACTTGAACGCTTGAACGATCTAGTACCTACAGAGGTTCCCAACTTTTTTTCTCTTATAGACCAGTTTCAAAATTTAGCTGGTTCCAGTGGACCCCTTGCAGCTACATTTCTACCATATATTCCCAAAACTCGACAAAAATGTGAAGATTGGATCCAACTTTGAGATTGTCCCATAATATATTTTTTTTTTTTCACTATGGACCCCCGTCGAGTCTCCCGTGGACCCCTGGACCACAATGGGAATTAATGATCTAGTACATACATCACGTCGTAGGTACATGTGCCTATCTAATACCTTTAAATTTTAATTATGTAAGTATAGGTACGATACAATTACTCTTTGTTGAAACTTCAAACACCTCATTATCATTATAATACACTTGCGACGCAACGAATAGGTACTGCCTTTATGAATACGAACAGCCTAATATGAAAAAAAAAAACCTAAACTAAACTGCATCTAATAATAAAAGTTCACTGCAGATAACTTTATGTTCAAAGAATAGACATTTGGAAGATTGCTGGGCCCCAGACGATTTTTTTTTCTGTTAGGACGATGTCATCTGTTGAAAAAAAATTCGAAGGCTACAGTGGATGGTTTTATAGAAAAACATTTTTACAGAAATTATTTCTCACGGAGGAAAATGTAAATCTTCATGCCGAAATCTGAAAGGACAAGCGACAATGTGGTGACAAAGCAGAAAGTTTTCTTTGCGAACGCCATCATGATATTCAACGAAAACGAATTGTCGATAATCTGCACTAATATTATAAAGCTGAAGATTTGGTTTGTTCGCTTAAACGCGCTAATCTCAGGAACGACTGGTTCGAATTGAAAAAATCTTTTTGTGTTGAATAGTCCATTTATCGAGGAAGGCTACAGGCGTTATAACATCACGCTACGACCAATAGGAGCGGAGCATCCATCAAATGTTTAACGCGGACAAAGTCGCGGACACCAGCTAGTGAGTTGATATTCGAATAACGAACGAATGAACAAATACTCGTAGTAGTCGTAGTCGTTGCATCACTCTAATTCACAATTCAGAGAAATAGTAAACAAGATAGGCAATGGGCAGTCTAATGATACCCAGAAATCCATATTTGCTTAAATAACTTAAACCCAATCTACAAAGCCTGTAGTTAGCTTTTTTTTACTACAGTTTTTGAAAATTCTTGAGGTAGGTATAACGGCACGTTCCTATATCATATTTGTACACTCATATAGTACCTAGTTTGCATATGGTTGTTTAAAAAAAGTGACATGTAAAAGAGCCCTTCGTTACTTGAAAAATAACGTTTTGATTTTGTTTTTTCGATTTTGATATAACAACATGTGACATTTTTACAAACTTATACCAGTGCCAAAGTAGATACACACAAATACGAAACGCGCGCAACAAAACATGTCCTGCCGTCAGTGTGGCCATCGCTTGTCATATTTATTGGCGAAAGACGTAAGTGTTTTGAGGCTGAATTACATATAAAATGGTTCGTTGTCTGAAGTAAGCAATAGGTACAATTGAATGGTTATTTGATGACGGGCACACTGATAACGACGTCATGCGAAAGTGGCAATAAACCATTGGAATGGGCAAAAGGTCACATCTGAGGTTGAAATTACAATCAATTATTCAACGTAACTGCATTACATTCTCATATCTTTACACATAATTATGTTGACGAGCTTGTTCAAAACGCAATGGGATTGTATTCGTTGGTCAGATCTAGAACTAAATAAGTACCTGTGTATATGTATATGTATAATGGTCAAACATACAAGTTAGTAACGGAATACGATACCTATAATTTATAGCTGATTGTTTTCTTGACGTAATCGATTTCGTAGTTACAAAATACCTACCATGTTATAAAAGTTTTTTAAATAGGCTAAACAATAATTTATGCAATACAGTTCAGGAGTCAACAAATAGATACTAAAAGTAGGCGAGTCGATAAGATGTTCGACAATACATTAACACTTGATTAATGTTACTAATATTCCTACACATTATGATTGTTAACTGTGTGTATGTTTTTGAGCATTTTAGTCTTTAGTTAGTTTGAGTAACTTTGATCATTCATCGATAGCGACAATTTGCTACTGATCGTACATTTTTTTTTTATTTTTTTTTACATAAAACTGACCCGTGATTGACCACTATACATACGAGTATATCGTCTCGGAAAAGCAGCGTTAGTACTAAATACTACATTTACACTTTTCTTTGTACCCAACGGACTTCAAAAATGACTTTCTGCTAGTATCCCTCGGTGGGATCGCGATCGTCCTTTGACGTGTGCCCGAAAAACTGCTTCCGAAGCCAACGCGGCGAGAGGTGATACGTGAGCCGAGTGGGGAATGCTCGTTTACACACACTTCTCATGACTATAGCCAGACCGTTCAAATGTGTCCTCGCCCGCGCGGTACTAGGGCTGTGAGGGGCCGAGAGTGGTGCGGGTCTCTCGGCCCCTCACAGCCCTAGTACCGCGCGGGCGAGGGCTCATTTGAACGGTGTAGCTTTAGCTTCGTGACTCGCCAAACGCTCGCTTCAGTGTGAACAGGCTGCGAGTAGGGAAGTAACCTCGCGCCGGTGTCGTGTTGCAGCGGCTGGTGGTGTGCCTGGAGGAGTCGCTGCACATCCACAACATCCGCGACATGAAGATCCTGCACACCATCCGCGACACGCCGCCCAACCCGCGCGGGCTCTGCGCGCTCGCGCCCGCCGCAGACCGCTGTCTGCTGGCCTACCCCGGCTCCAGCGCCGTGGGAGAGGTATGTGCCGGCTGCCGACAGACACAGTACAGCTACCCCGCTGCCCACACCGATCGAGACTTGTGTTTCTACCAAACATATCATCATCATCATTTCAGCCGAAAGACGTCTACTGCTGAACATAGCCCCCAGAGACTCGCTAAACGGATCGATCCCGTGCCATCCGCATCCAAAGATATGCTATGTAGCCTGGCGATGTTATGAGCAATGATCGGATTTCCCGGTGCGACACGGGGTGAATGACCACAAACATTATACAATACAATACAATGACTCTTTATTTTACACCACAAATAATACAATATAGAAAAAAAGTATAGTCGACCAAGTAAGTGCTTTACCATTTTTTGTGACAGTTCCTACATCAGAATAAAAACAATAAGGCTGATTGTCACATTGACTTGTAAGTGAAAATAGCCTTTGATGTCTTAAGTCATACAACTGACATTGAACTTTAGGGTGGTAAAGGAGTTTCTTGGTCGACTATACACTATTCATAGGTTCCTAACCTTTTATGGACTGCCGTCCTCTGTACAAAAAAAAATCCAACGTTATCTAACTATATACATGTCTGTCTACTAGGGGCGTTCAATAAAAAGTGAGAATGAGTATGTTATAAACAACTTTTACTAAATGTCATTTTATTTTTCGACATAGTCACCTTTTAGCATAATACACTTAGTATATCTTTTTTCTAAACTTAAAATTCCATTTTTAAAAAAGGTCTCATCTTGAGTACTTAAAAAATCTTGTACTGCAGCGACTACCGCGTCGTCGCCTTCAAATTTCTGGCCTCTCAGGTATTGTTTCAATCTCGGAAATAGGTAGAAATCACTGGGATCAAGATCTGGTGAATATGGAGGATGCTTAAGGATATCGAACCCAGCATCACGAATTGCAGCCATTGCAACGGCGGACTTGTGTGCCGGGGCATTGTCCTGGTGGAACAGCACAACTTTCGAGAGTTTACCTCGCCGTTTTTCGCGGATCTCATTGCGCAATGTTGCTATTTGTTTGGCGTATAATGTGCCCGTAATAGTGGCTCCATGCTCGAGATACTCAATCATTAATACCCCTTTACCATCCCAAAAAACAGAGCCCATGACCTTAACGGCAGATGGGCTCACCTTGAATTTCTTCGGAGTTGGAGATGATGGCCTTTTCCATGTCATAGACTGCAGTTTCGTTTCTGGGTCGTAATGATGGAGCCATGTTTCGTCCATTGTTATAAATCGCGCCAAAAAAAGTTCCCGGTCTTGCTGCATCAGGTTCAAAGCTTCTTGACAAATCTCTAGTCTAGTTTGTTTTTGCGTGTCAGTAAGCATTCTTGGTACCCAACGCGCAGATAACTTTTTCATACCCAAGCGTTCATGTAAAATATTATGCACGCTCCCCGTTGAAATCTTTACATTTTCAGCAATAAAACGAACTGTGACACGACGATCCGCCAAAACTGAGTTTTCGACTTTTTTCACAATTTCTTCAGTTACTGCTGTAGTAGGGCGTCCGGAGCGGGGGTCGTCCATTGTCGATGTTCTTCCACGTCTAAATTCGGCGCACCAACGTGCGACTGTCGAATACGGAGGAGCATTAGACCCTAAAGTGTCCCGCAAATCCAAATTGACTTGGTCCGTAGAAAAATTTTTCAAATACAAGTATTTGATAACGGCGCGCAGTTCAATTTTCTCCATTTTCGCTAACGTACTCAATAGCATTGCAAAGAAATTACCGTATATTTTTTTAAACAAAAGACAGTCAGTTTTTTTTTCATAGCAATCAGCTAGATAGATTAGCTTTACCGGCCAGTATTTAATTTCGTAATATTAAAAGAGTTTGCATCTCATTCTCACTTTATATTGAACGCCCCTCGTATTATCTCAATTTTCATAATAATCTCGTCTGTCTCGCTCGTGCTATTTGTGACCCGCTACCGCCCCCACGAAAAGCTCCAGTGCCCACTAGGGGGCGGTGCCGCCTCCATTGGGAACCTATGCGCTCCGTGAACCAAGAAATCGTCGGGTGACAAGCAAAAGTCACTAAGTACCAAATACCTACTTAAAACAAAGCTCGTATCTCAGTATGAAACTAGATACGACTTTTTGAAGAGCAGCGATAGAAATTTTAGTGAGTTTTGCTTGTCATCCGGCGAAATATGATTGGTGGATATCAAACGCATCCATAGCAAAGTAGCATAGCACATTTCTGATTCAAAGCTTAGTGCAGACCTGCAAGAAAAATCGTGCAAGTCGCACTACATTGCGGCGCTCGACTTTCCACGTGAAACTTGTGCACTCAAAGCTCCAAACGCACAGACAGCGGAGGCGCGGCGGTGCGGTGGCGGTGACGGTTGTAATATTCCAACTCGTGTGAACGAGTTCGCAGTGCGGTACCGCACAACCGTTTGAACCGTTTATACAAATTAGAATATTACAACCGTCACCGCCACCGCACCGCCACGCCTCCGCTGTCTGTGCGTTTGGAGCTTTACGGCCGCGCAATGTAATGCGACTTGCACGATTTCTCTTGCAGGTGTAAACGGGGTTGAAGTAAGTGTGTGTTTTTACTAAATACAAACTGAAACAGGATGCACAGAAATAACCCCAGAAAAGAGACCAGCGCTGGGAATCGAACCCAGGTCCTCAGCATTCCGTGCCGCGTGCTAAACCCCTACACCGCCACTACACTGCTTAATATGATTTAGCAATAATTTATTGAATCAGGCGTTACTTTGCGGAGGTCCATATTAATGAACTAAAACAATTACTTTGCTCACCCGCGACCTTACAATAGTTACGTTTATGCAAGAAATGTGCGTTCATGCAGTTCCTCCACCTCCACACTGTACGAACACACACAAATCACATAAACCCAACCATCACCACCACCAAGCTACACTGACGCGTTTCGAACTCAACCAGAGCTCATCTTCAGAGTTACCACAACCATTTGCTATGCTACCAAATGTTAAACTAACAAACCAAAACTAATGTTTTAACTTGTCACTGTAACTTCTCAAGTACCCACTTTATTTTTCTTATTCTCAAACTACCCCACAAAAATTAACTTTTATTGACATATTTAAAACTACCTTGAATTTTTGTTTATTTATTTATAAGGCATATTTAATTAATACTAACTGTTCAAATTCGACCCAAGCCGCAGTAAAGGAGAAGATACTAAATTTACCTGTTCATTAATAATAGACCCCATAGTGTTGTACCTAATTATTTCCATGCATTCCAGAGCATCCAGACGCAACCCCTTGCCGCAATAATGTAACACTTCATAAGAATCTGAATCTAACAATGAATGATTTGATTCCAACAAATGTTTTGCAAAATTCGATCTATCTGGATGCTCATTCCTATATGCCGAAACATGCTCTTTAAATCTAGTATTAAAACTTCGGCCTGTCTGTCCTACGTATATCCCATTGCAGTCATTACAAGTAAGCTTGTATACCCCCGATCTAGTCAAGCTGTGTTTATTAATGGTTTGAATAACAAGCACGTAAAGATAAGGTTCAAAAAAGAATTAGAGGAAAATTGTTCGTTGAACTTTTTGGATTTAACGATTTCAAAATTAAATGGTAAACATCAATTTAAAATATACCGTAAGCCCACGTACACAGATGCTGTTATACCAGCATCTTCTAATCATCCGTGGCAGCATAAACTGGCTGCTTTCCATTGTTATGTTAATAGATTGTTGACTGTGCCTCTTTCTAAGGAACATTTTGATTTAGAGTTGAGTACTATTTATCAGATAGCGATCTCAAATGGTTATACAAAATCAATGGTAGATAGTTTAGTTCAAAAGAAGCAGGCACGGTTAGTAAATAGCATGCTTTACGCTGCGTTACCTTCTCAGTCTACTAACAAATATAGATCTAGCATCTCTTACGTCGGGGGTTTGTCTGATAAGATTTATGGCATTTTAAAATCAAACAATATTAATGTTGCCTTTAAGACTAACAACTCTTTGTACTCTAGGCTATGTAACCACAAAGAACAGGTAGATAAGGGAACTAGATCGGGGGTATACAAGCTTACTTGTAATGACTGCAATGGGATATACGTAGGACAGACAGGCCGAAGTTTTAATACTAGATTTAAAGAGCATGTTTCGGCATATAGGAATGAGCATCCAGATAGATCGAATTTTGCAAAACATTTGTTGGAATCAAATCATTCATTGTTAGATTCAGATTCTTATGAAGTGTTACATTATTGCGGCAAGGGGTTGCGTCTGGATGCTCTGGAATGCATGGAAATAATTAGGTACAACACTATGGGGTCTATTATTAATGAACAGGTAAATTTAGTATCTTCTCCTTTACTGCGGCTTGGGTCGAATTTGAACAGTTAGTATTAATTAAATATGCCTTATAAATAAATAAACAAAAATTCAAGGTAGTTTTAAATATGTCAATAAAAGTTAATTTTTGTGGGGTAGTTTGAGAATAAGAAAAATAAAGTGGGTACTTGAGAAGTTACAGTGACAAGTTAAAACATTAGTTTTGGTTTGTTAGTTTAACATTTGGTAGCATAGCATATGGTTGTGGTAACTCTGAAGATGAGCTCTGGTTGAGTTCGAAACGCGTCAGTGTAGCTTGGTGGTGGTGATGGTTGGGTTTATGTGATTTGTGTGTGTTCGTACAGTGTGGAGGTGGAGGAACTGCATGAACGCACATTTCTTGCATAAACGTAACTATTGTAAGGTCGCGGGTGAGCAAAGTAATTGTTTTAGTTCATGATTTAGCAAGTTGAAATGTGCGATGCATAGGAAAAAATTGTGTCTAAACTCCTGACCAGTGGTGGTGTAGGGGTTTAGCACGCGGCACGGAACGCTGAGGACCTGGGTTCGATTCCCAGCGCTGGTCTTTTTTGTGGGTTTTTTTCTGTGCATCCATGTTTCAGTATGTATTTAGTAAAAATATATGGATTTCATGGGATGATCGTAAAAAAAATGGAGTGGAAAAATAAAAATACAAAAAGAAAAGATACATCATACCAAACTCGTTTAAGGCTGCGTTTCCACGAGAGATGTGCGAGGATGCGTCGCTCGGGATGTGTGTTGTCATGAACCAATAGAAACACTTAATTTACAAGGTGTGTGTGTGTGTGTGTGTGTGTGTGTGCAGGTGCAGATCTTCGACGCGGTGCACCTGACGGCGAGCTGCGTGCTGAGCGCGCACGAGTCTGGTCTGGCGGCGCTGGCGTGGTCGGCGTGCGGCCGCCGGCTGGCCACGGCCTCGGAGCGCGGCACCGTCATCCGCGTGTTCGCGGTGCCCTCGCGCGCGCGCCTGTTCGAGTTCCGGCGCGGCGTCAAGCGCTGCGTGCGCATCGCCTGCCTCGCCTTCAGCGCGTGCGGCGCGCATCTAGCTGCCGCCTCCAACACAGAGACCGTGCACGTGTTCCGGCTGGCCGAGCCCGCGCCCGAGGACAAGCCCGCAGGTAACACCCCCCCACCCCACCCTCCCCCCCACCAGACCTTGCACGTGTTCCGGCTGGCCGAGCCCGCGCCCGAGGACAAGCCCGCAGGTGACACCCCCCCACCCCACCCTCCCCCCCACCAGACCTTGCACGTGTTCCGGCTGGCCGAGCCCGCGCCCGAGGACAAGCCCGCAGGTGACACCCCCCCCCTGGCGCATGTGGAAGAAGTGAGAGTATTCTGATGTGCTAAGTGTGTACGGTGAACCCCTAAATCTCTCCCCGAACTTAGCGTTAATCCTTTCCCCTTCCCGAAAAAGAGACAGTCGGACACTCGCACTTAAGCGACAGCTCAAGTTAGTTTTATCAAAAAATCAAAATCAAAATCAAAATCGTTTATTGACCAAAATATTTTTACATTAGAATACAGTGTCTAGTGGGCCCCAAACTAGGCTTAGCCTGTATCTTTAAGGTTATATGTTCTGCGAATCGCAGACGATTGTGTCCGTTCGTTCAGTAGTGGCACGGAACAACCCTTCTACCCTTCGCCACTGCAGTCCATCGTAATACCTATGAATTTTGTTTTGAAAGATAGCTTTACGTCAAGTTTCTCGCGGAGCATGTTTTCGACATCGGTGGTCATCCCGAAAATGCTGCTAGTGCTAGGTGTAAGGAAATATGCAATACAACCAAAAAGAGACCGAATTAAACAGATTCATTTTTTTGAGCGTTTCGCTCGGTCCGACGTCTGTCGATCAAGTAATAATGTGTTATCGTTTTCGGTCAGCGGGCGGCGTGGTCGCGAGCGGCGGAGCGGCGGCGGGCGCGGGCGGCGGGGCGGCGGCGGGCGCGGGCGCGGGCGCGGAGGCGGAGGGCGGCGGCTGGCTGGGCTGGCTGTCGTCGGCCGTGGCGGCGGGCGCCGGGCTGCTGCCCGCCCAGGTGGCTGACGTGCTCACGCAGGGCCGCGCCTTCGCAGCCGCGCGCCTGCCCGCGCCCGCCATGCAGCCGCAGGTCGCCTTCACCAAGTGAGTGCCGCCCCCACTCCCCCCCCACTACACGCTGCTGCCCGCCCAGGTGGCTGACGTGCTCACGCAGGGCCGCGCCTTCGCAGCCGCGCGCCTGCCCGCGCCCGCCATGCAGCCGCAGGTCGCCTTCACCAAGTGAGTGCCGCCCCCACTCCCCCCCCACTACACGCTGCTGCCCGCCCAGGTGGCTGACGTGCTCACGCAGGGCCGCGCCTTCGCAGCCGCGCGCCTGCCCGCGCCCGCCATGCAGCCGCAGGTCGCCTTCACCAAGTGAGTGCCGCCCCCACTCCCCCCCCACTACACGCTGCTGCCGCGTGCTGGCGCAGGGCCGCGCCTTCGCAGCCGCGCGCCTGCCCGCGCCCGCCATGCAGCCGCAGGTCGCCTTCACCAAGTGAGTGCCGCCCCCACTCCCCCCCCACTACACGCTGCTGCCGCGTGCTGGCGCAGGGCCGCGCCTTCGAGTAAAGTTTAAGCTGCAAATATTAGGTTCGGCTGGCTGGACACTAGCTGCCGTACTCTTCGAGCTCGGGCAGACGAAACGGCGAAGACACTCACGTTCTCGAGGTATTAGAGCTACACACATCCCGCCCAGATGCTCTCGCGCGTTGCCATACTCGCGCATAAAACGCGTACAACTCGCTGGAATGTCGAGACGCTCGTTACGTGCGAGCGCCGCGCCAGTCAAGATACTGTGGCGTCATTACGGAGTTCAGCAGTGCGCACGAGTCCGTGCCGAGCGTGCCGGGCTGGAGTGGAAATGGAACGGGATAAGTCTTAACTGATGCATAGGAACGCGCGTAAGACGCGGCATTATGGACTCAACATAAATCGAAACGCGAGAGTCTCGTGCGTAACTCGCTTCTTCTGATAGGCTCTTTGAAGCCGCGGACATGAGGTCAGCGGGCAGCCGAGCGGCGAGCGCGTTCTCTGTTCATTGTGCAGGTGCTCGCCATACAGCGGTTCCAGGCAGCACACGCAATAGCCGCCTTTATACAGTCGCTCTATCACGCGTGGAACAGCAATAGTGTGCGAAAGAATGAGCGTGTAAAGATGTCGGAAGGGGAAGGGATAGAGCACGCGTAAAACTGAGTAAATTGCACACGCGCCAGTTCCGCGCGGTCTATCGCGCACGATTAGCCTTTACACGTTCGCTCTTTCCATTCTCAAAAATGTGCAATTGTAATCGCGCGCGAATGAACGTTAACTTTAAAAAACTAACAAAACATAATCGCGCCCGATTGCGCGCGCAGGCTTTCCGGCACGCGATCCTGTACGCTCTTGAGAATGCGCGATAGAGCGACTGCATAATGGCGGCTATGAATGGAAAGCGGCCTCGTGTCCACGGCGTGTGTCTGTGGAGTCCTGACGCGGCACGTGGTGGCGTTGCAGCGTGGGGCGCGCGACGCGGCTGGTGGTGGCGACGCGCGACGGTCTGCTGCTGGTGTTCGCGCTGGACGCGGCGGAGGGCGGCGACTGCCCGCTGCTGCGCACGCACCGCCTGCTGCCGCCCGCGCCCGCGCCCGCGCCGCGCCCCGCCGACCCCGACGGTGAGCTGCGTCCCCACCCGGCCCCCTCGCCCGCGCGCGCCCTCTCTCACTGCTCGATCATACCGCTCCGCCGCACCGTTCCTGGTAGGATTATACCGTCTCCCTTGAACGGCGGGAGGAGCGCGTCGGACGGCTCGCTTGTATCTTCACGGGCTCGCAGACGCGGAATGACTGTTAGCTTGTTACGTTGACGATATTTTGGTTTCTATCGATCGCTTTGAGGACGGTCGGCGGCAAAAATAAATGAGTGGGTCTAGTGCACGAAATGATCGACACGCGACTCTCATTTCCGAGGTGATAAGAGAGTATGTAGATCGTTTTGAGCGCCACGACGGCTCGTCCGCTTCCGCCGCCGACTGTGGCTGTCGCGATCCATGATTTTTCGTGTGCAAAACTGTGAAGATACGTGCGATCGTTCGGTAGGAAAATCGTGAGACAAGTGAGCGCGTCACGTTCGGGCGCGCGCGGTCGGCGCGCCGTAGTCGCGGTGTTTCTGATACTTAGTACTGTACTGATCTGTTTCTGTTCGCCACATTATAAGGGCCGGGCTCGCGGCCGGGCCCCATGGCCCGGCGGCTCCCCCCGCGCCGCACATCGCCCCCCCTCCGCACGACCCCCGCTCCCCGCGTCCCGTGCGTCCCCACCCCCGACGCGGTCTTACTATCTCCCTCGCCATCGTGATCTACCTCATTTATTATCTCTGTATCCTAGACGTTTATGAGTTTTATAATATTCATCCCCGACTTATCCCTTTATGTTTATTATTGACGTGTCTATATATTTGTATTATTATTGTATGTGTGGGTGTGACGAGTGCTCGGTGCGTGCGTGTTGCGTGTGTGTTGCGAGCCGGAGCGCGGTTCGACTCCGCACGCGGGTGACGCCGAGCGACGAGGAAACTGTTGCGTGTCATTAGCATTAGATAGAACCGTTTTCAAAATTACAGACACTGCATTATGTCAAAAATTCGTCCAATTAAAGTAGCCGGTAGCTCCCAGAAATACTTAACATGATCAGATTTCAAAAGTTGAAATGTACCTATTCTGAATTGCAAATAACAACTGGTAGAAAGTAGACCCTGAATGCGATATATCCAACGAAAGTTTCGGTGACATTTAACATTCCCGTCGTGCGGTATCCCCCACTATGAAGAGATATCATATCATAATAAGTATATATCTCCCTGAAAATATTATTATATTCGTATCCGCTCGTTAGTATTCTGGAAAGAACTCTCAAATAGTATAGAGTCCCTTGTGGGTTCACTCCACGAAGCCGGCCGCGTGTGAGTCGCGTGAGTGTGTGTATGCGAGTCGCGTGAGCGTGCGCGTGACGCGTGTCCGGCGTGTCTAACGAAGTTGTCGGTGCAGCGGCGGCGGGCAACAGTTACGCCGGCGCCCTGCGCGGCCGAGACCCCGCGCGGATGACAGGTACACGCACCGCCCCCCCTCCCCTCCCCGCCTCCCCGCCTCCCCGCTTGAGCGCGCGCAGCACGACCCCCCGCAGGCGGGGTGCTGCCGGCGCGTCCCGCTCCCCGCTCCCCGCTCCCCGCTCCCCTGGCGACCTGCCCGCCCGCGGCGACCGCGCGTCGCCGGGGGCGGGTCCCGTGTTAGCGTAAGAGCTCCGGCTGACCCGCGCTGTGTGCAGGGCCGGGGGAGGGCGGCGAGTAGCGGCCCCGCGCCCGCGCCGCCGCGCCCGCGACGCCGCGCCGCGCCGCCACGCACATGACACACATTTTATACCAAATATATTCCTATAATTACGCTTAGTCTGATGTTTTCATTCGCATCTCTGTCCGCCTTCGCGATCGCTTCACTCGGCCCCTGGGGCCGATCGATTAATATTGGGGCTTCGGTTGATCCCTTTCGAGTTGATCCATTAACTGACGCCCGAGCTAACCTGATCGGTGACCACCACTCGGACCGAACGGATGCTATAGAGCGAGTCCCTTGTTTCATTAAGAAATAGTCCGAACATCCGCGATGTAGCAAAATTTAAAGTTCAGATACCCCCGCATAGATGTTACTATCAATCGGTTAGCTACAGGCCTCTTCCTAGCCCGCTAGACGGCACATAAACGAACACCTATTCACAAGTTGACATGACGACATTACAAATACTTACGTACAGAATGATTACACTCCCTTCAATCGACTAAGTAGTTACAAAACACGAGGGTTAACGCCGCAATAGGACAGAGAAGTCCTGAAGGAACTGGACGGCGGGTCCCTTGCCGGAGCGCAGGTGAGTCCGGCCCGCGGGCCGCAGGCGCCCGCGCTGTGTGTTGTCTCTCTCTCGGCCCTCCCTCCGCCCCGCGACCGATCCCACCCACTTGAATCACCCTAGAATCACTTCACGAGCTTGGGTTTTCGTAACGCAAACATTAGCCATTACTCAAAATTAACGCCCCCCGTTTTGCATCTTAAGTTTTGTGGACGACGTCTTGCCTCGCTTCCCAATTGGACACGTCATGTGTGTCACTCTTCGGTGTGGAGAGAAATGGACTCCGATTCGACGGGCCGGCACCAGTACTGGTACCGGTACCTGTAGTAGAAGTTCTACCAGTTTTGAGCATTTCTCAAAAACGGTACATTTCATTTAAGGCGCCGATTTAGAAAAAAAAAAAATTCTTTTTCTGTAACGCACACAAATGTAATACAAACATTTTTGGAACTTACCTATGTTAATTGGTCTTACCTGTCTGCATTTGTTTTCTAAACCGGAATTGAAAATTAAATGTATTTTACTGGGAAGCGCTCCTTCAGTGTTATGAATCCGGGCGTAATATTGGTGCCGCCACGAGTCGGGTTGGATCCACTTATCTCATGCACTTGCATATTGAGACCCGACAGCACCCTCAGGCAATCAACCAAGGGGGTAGGTATTAGGACTACTTTGTGGATCGCATTCGCCCAGTCGATAGGGGTTCTTGAGTTTTCTAAATCGAATTGCCTCAAGACTAATGAGGATTTTTGGGCACATAACCCATTTAGACGACCAGATGGCCTAGTGGTTAGAGACCCTGACTATGAAGCTTGAGGTCCCGGGTTCGATTCCCGTGTCGGGGCAGATATTTGTATGAAAAATACGAATGTTTGTTCTCGGGTCTTGGGTGTTTAATAGGTATTTAAGTATGTATCTATCTATATAAGTATGTTTATCCGTTGCCTAGTACCCATAACACAAGCTTTGCCTAGCTTACTTTGGGACAAGGTCAATTGGTGTGAATTGTCCCGTGATATTTATTTATTTATTTTTATTTATAAAGCTGGTTATGGCCCTCGCTTCTGATCAATTTTAATTCCGTTTGTTCTTCAAAATTGCAACCTGATCTCTACCTTTATCAATTAGCCATGCTAACTTTTTAAATATGTATTGAAATCTCAAAACCATTTCGAGAAACAAGCTTTCGGTACAGTTTCTGTATATCAGATTTAAAAAAAAGTCTTACATTATTAAGATATTCGTTGAAATGTTTTGACCTTCAAATACCCTTTCTGTGAGTCATCAAACGAATAATGGATAATGATTCTTTTGCCTTATTTAAAAAAAAAATCGACTGACGTCTGTCTAGTCTATATCAGACATAAACTCAAAATTGACATTGACGTGTCGTTTCGTTTTGTAGTTTGTTTGTTTATTTGTTATTTAAGCACAAAGAGTAAAAACCATATACCTAATAAGGTTTAAGCAGCATTTTATTATAAAAGGACGGCTAATAACGAAAAAGCCGATTCTCGCAATTTGCCACAAGTGGACAATGTCATGATACTGGAGTTCATGACGAATTCTAGCAACCACAACATCGCTGAAATAAGAGGAGCTACTCAACGGTCAAGACTTTATTGTTAAACCATTGTTTACAAGTAATGTGTTTGTTTTAAATAGGCACATACATTTAAATGATCTTCACAACAAAACTGCAAATAGTTCTTGAAGTATTTTTGCTTCACTTCTCGACACCATTCCTCTCGCCGTCGTTCTGGGATTGGTACGAATAACAAATCCGGGTTATCCCTGCTGTTATTCGAACATAAAGGGGCGAAACACTCGTAGCCTTCCATTTCAAACAAGTTCAGTTAGTGATTTCAAATTTTTTTGTGGTTAGCCGTCGGCGGTGACGTTAACACCTTGATGTTGACTTTACCATAGACTTTACTGTATTTTTTTTGTGCAGGCAAAGACTACATTATCCATTATGCGTTTGATGACGTCACGTCAGCAATATATTAATATTTTTTTTTAATGTAGATAGGATTCATTAAAAACAAAAATACCGAAATTAGTTTCTTAAAATAGTCTATATTTATCAAATAAATTATAAAAACCATACAACAAAAATATGAAGCATGGCCAATTGCTATATTTCATATGAATCAAACAATAGTGTATTTATCAATACGATTTCGGGTAAGCGATGTGGTAATACTAATAGTACATTATTGCTTAGGCCTGGAAGTGGGCTTTTGCAGGCTGAGTTATGCTTTAACGGACGAGTTTGCGAACTACAAACGAAATTAAATGAAAATGTAATTGACAAAACGTCGTTAACCTTCGGCTAGGCCAATGTGATCATGAAGTAGCGGGTGTAAAAGCGTTTTCACAATATCCGATCCGATACCGGTGTTAGAGATATACGTATAGGATCCGTTACCCGATAATAGGTATCGGAGCAGACGATCCGAAGGGCGGCAGGTCCTATTTACTGTGCGAGTAATGAACACTAGGATCGGATTTGTTGACAACTCCACTTGCAAACTCTTCAGAAATAAAGGTACGGTAAATCTGTGTCTGGATTTCGAATTTTAATGACCCACTTTAAAAAAAGGAGGTTTATAATTCGTCTAGTTATTTTTTGCATGTTGAGTACACTGAAACTTTTATCAAGTAAACACATTATATTATACACATTGTTTATTAAAATCCCTGCGTCGTCACCTCGTCCTTTGAAATGCAGTTGATGCGCAGATGTTTATGCAAAATTAATTGACTTTTAAAAAAAAAGTCCAACTAACGTATTGATAAAGGACGATAAAATTTAAAATAGCAACTGCTGTGGAGCAGAATCTTGATAGAGGCGCCCCTCTTTCCAGCATTTGAGATAAATTACTTCAAAAAAACTCATAAATATAATAGCGCCTTTTTCTTAGATTCAACGGCGAGCCAACCAGGCTTCCGTACGCTAGACGCTTCGTGGAACAAGTTTATTTTTATTTTCAATCATATAATTGTGCTTTGGCGCCCCCTGAAACTGCCGTCCGGGGGCGCCCCGGTTCGCCCCTCCCCTAGATCCGGGGCAGCCGGCAGCGACTGAAGTTGTCAATAAATAAAATCGTAATGTTCTCTGAAACGTAGATTACTGTTGGGTCGGATAGTGTGCGAACGCTCGAGCGGGCAGGTAAGTGAGGTCGGTTGCCTGTGGGCGCGGGCTGTGCAGTCGGCACTGGGGACTGACTCTGTGGGGTCGCCGCAGAGTCGGAGCGCGCCGGCGAGCTGGGCGCCGCACTGGAGGGCTCGCCGCCGCGCGGGCCCTTCGACCTGCGCGACCCGAGGCACTTCCCGCCCATGCGCGCCGCGCCGCCCGCCCACGAGTAGCCGCCGCCCGCCCCCGTCGTCTCCGCCTGAATCTCCGCGGTTCGAGCTGCCCGAATTCATCCCTGATGATTCAGCGACGGTCGCGTAGATTTGCGTGACGTTAGCGGTCCTCGAGGTGCCGAAGATTGTTTAGTTGATTTCAAAATTTCAAATATCTGTGTCGACTGTCTGAGGAGTTGATCCGGCAGTCTCGATTGTCCGGGTGTACGTCGAAATTACGATTAAAGCCTGACTAGAAGTATGCTCGAATGTAGACTACTTATTAGTGCAATTGAATGCGACAGTGTTTATGGACGTTTGGGTTTTAAATCGTAAAATAAAAAACCCGTCGCGAATCGTCTCGCAGCATGTGCGAGTGTCGACGACTCGCCATTTGCGCCTCTGGTTATATTTCTGGTCAAGTTTTATTCGAGTGACTTGTATAATAGTACTAGGTACCGGTATTTTGTACCAAATTTTAAATGATCTAATTAAATTAATAACAAGTAGTCGCTTCCACGTCAAAAATGCTGACCGTGGCGATTTGTTTTGTATGATTTATTTTTTGTTTTGGAATACGGCAGACCATAATGAATGTTAAGTCGCCCGCAGGTAAATGTTATAAGTAAAATAGCGCAGACTATTTTTTAATTTGTTACATATTATTATAGTTAGCAGACCCCATTGACCTGTGCGCGTGCTAGACTAGGCACAGCGCTTCTCTCACAGTTGCTTAAGGTAGTAGCCACTTGGGGAAGACTAAAGGATTTGCCACACTGGGTGCGTTCTGCGGTCGCGGTCAGGTCTAATTAAGCGCAGCCCGCATTATGTATGAACAACATTGTCGGTCGCTATAGACATATGATTTTGTATAGACATGCAAAACACATAGCGACCGACAATGTTGTTCATACATAATGCGGGCTGTGTTTAATTTGACCTGACCGCGACCGCAGAACGCATCCAGTGTGGCAAATCCTTAAGATCTACAAACATTATCACAACGTTGATTCGCATTCAATGAAAAAACTCATGGATCTCAAATTAAAGTGTGGCAAAATATATTTTCTAAAAAAAATATAGGTACCTTAAAGTTATTTTGGCTTCGTCTCTTGTTATTTTTAAACAAAATTGTAACTTTCAGGCCAAATTGTTCACGAACGAATTGAAAAATAGTCTGTAAGCGATGGAAAGTAAGCCAGGCCTGCAACCGCTCGCACTGCGAGCCCCGAAAAAAAATACAAAATGTGAAAATAAAAAAAATAGTATCAATCAGCATAAGAATAAAGACACACTACACTAGCTGTGAAACTTCTCCGTGAAGCAGCTCGGCGACTGGTCGACAAACTTCTATATGCGCCAGTCGTAAGAACAGGCAGAAGTAAAAGTTAAAATGGAAACCTTTTAAATCAAACAAATGAGCTCACTTGTTAAATGTAAACGAAAGGAAATACAGATGGAAAAAATCTCTTAAATTAGTTACTGTGGTATTGAGCTAAGCCAGTCTGTCATATTCATTCGGATTCGCGGACAGAGTTACCTCAGGACCTTCTATCCGCCGTTCTGTTGCCAACGACTTCACTCCCAGCGTGTCTTTATTCTTCTGGTATTTATTAATTAAGACAAAGATTTTAAAACAAGAAAAAAAAAGATGCTTTAAGACATTGTATGTATACTTATTAGCTAATTAGTTTTATGAAATGACGAGTAGCATCCGCCGTCGTAGTCGCTTCCGATTCCGAGGCCGGAACGCGGCGAGGGCTCCTGGTGCCGCGTGCCAGCTATCCATTAACCGGGTTTGTTTAACTGTACCCTGTTCTGGTAGTGATGATATTGCGTCTACAACACTTGCCGAGCAATACTAAAACGGGTAACAAAACCCACGCCACCGAGAGCCCTGATTCTGACAGCTGTTGTATTTATAGTGATGTAGCTGTGACCGTGTAAGAGAATATTATGTAATGATCTAATGGTTCATGCAGTGATGCGTGTTGAAATGTTTGTCGAGCTACGCCATAATGTATTCACACCCGCAGAGCATCGGATGTGCTGCTAACTCGACGCCCGCGGTCGGGACGAGTCTATTTATGTTTCAAATTTAAAATCGCACTCGTGTTCATTGTATATACATACAGGTAGCGTATATATGATTCGAATATATCGTGTTAAAGTGTAAGCTAGCGTGCGTCGGGCAGCCGTAAGCCCGCCGCGCGGCGCCTAGTTACTAAATTGTACATATTGAATAAAGTATTTTTACAAAATCGACTGCTTTGTTTTCTTTACCTACTATTATTATTGAGAAGTGGTTATCTTTGGCACTTATGGCCACTTGCTGGGAAAAAAATGATTTAGGCATTAAATCTGATTTTACGCTCCAGAGGCCCATTCATCTTGACACTACTAAACGAAGCTTAACACTATGTCAAGTTTTTTCTCAACAAGTGGTCATTACTTTTATTAGGAACCAAACTTCATTTCCACCCTTAAAAAGTTTTAAATCGAAGTCTAGTAAGATATACAGGGGATTGATTTTTTAAGACTTGTTGAAATCTGATGAAAACTACTAGTTGCGTAGGAGAAGAACGTTCCCATGCTGATAACGAGCAAACTACCTAATTCGTTTTTGTTACATTGACGCGTTGTCCTCTCGACCAAAAATATATGCACCCACTGTGTCGTGATAAAATTAGGAAGTAATGAAATTCTTATTACGGCCAACAGGGGTACCATAATAATGTTAAACAGTGGCACTACGACAAGAGTTCAAATATTTTTGGTCATGGTCCAGATGAGCAGTGGGCAATGTTCCCTCCAACAAACTAATAAATAACCCTGACGACTGACCCCGAACGCTCGTGGGGTATAAGAATGCTGGGTGGTGTCTGTAACCTCAAGACTTTCATCGGCTCCAGAGTTCAGGTTTGTATTGGACACTGTGTAATAATGTAATAGTAGGTACGTATAGCCAAGATCGCCAATATGTAGTCACACCACCGGAACTTTACATCACTAGCCAATGTTCATTATTTAGCGGAATAATACAGATTTTTAGGACAGTGGGAACGAAAACTTTCGACGATATACAGTTACTTTAACACTTTGCAAGCACATGTAGTCTTTCTAAACTATATCACACGCCAGACTGTTGCATAGAAAATTATGTTTAAACTGTTTAACAACGGTTAAAATTTAGTTGAACCAATGTTTCTTAATTATTTAATTATGAACAGTTGAGCTAAAACTATTTTTATTAATTTGATAAGCCATTATAAAGTGATAAACGAAGTATAAAACCGATGTTCGCTTACGATTAAAACTAAAAATGCAAGCAGTTTCTGATAAATATCATCATTGTAATTTTGTGTGATTCTTCGACGTATACAACTTATCTACAAGCAAAAGTCGACTTTAAGATGGCTAACCAACTCATTCCGCGACTGTACGAACTTCTATTGTCATTTATGAATCATCAAATTGCAAACATACGCAAGTGGTTCAATAACGCGTGTCGTGAATGTATGTGTTCCAAAAATATGTATAAGAGTAGGTATTACCGCGGCGACAAGCTTGAAGGATACATATTTTGCAACTTTGTACTGATAATCTATGAATTGTCTGTAACATCTATCTACACCATGTTTGAGCAAGTAAATGACCGATAACTGGTGAAAAACACAGTGAATTGCTGCAGTCGCATTGACCGCTCGGCGTCGTCACCAAGTTCTGATTCAACAGTTCCGACAAAATTTTAGACAATTTTAAAAATAACTCATTTTTAATTTTACAAAATTACTATTATGTTATTGCAATCTACATCAAAGATGAGACGGTGAATAACTACGATACCCTCATTTATTGGTTTCAACCATTTACTCGATCCTTGTGAGTTGCAGCGCTCTACTCTTAATAAAACCAAGGATGATATAGACTGGATTAGCAGTCGCCATAGTACAGATCGGCCGCGGAAAAATAGTTTGATTATTAAATCTAGATGGCGCTGACATATAGCCCCAGGGTTTGAAAGCAAAACAATAAGACTACAGATATTTCATATTGCTGCAAATGTATTATTATGCAATATTTTTGAAAAATAATACATTTGTAGTATTATGAAACATCTGTAGTCTTATTGTTTTGCTTTCAAAGCCTCGGGCTATATGTCAGCGCCATCTAGATTTAATAATCGAACTATTTTTCTGCGGACGATCTGTACTATGGCGATTGCTAATCCAGTCTATATCATCCTTGATAAAACTATATAAATATGGTCGGGGATAGTACAAATCTGCTTAATTGGCACTGGATAATTCCGAGTACCTGACAAATTTAGCCAATTCTTATTTTTACTTAAAATTCGTTCGTTAAATTAAAACCATTCTTTGTAAAACTAAATGTAGTGCAGATACGCGATATTTACTTATGACAGATAAGCAGATTTGCATTACCCCCGGCGATATTTCGCTCAGCGCGCCGATGACGCAATAAAACGCGTGTTATATACAACGCATTGTATATTTCAGCATTTTCTCATCGTGTCCCTCGCATATAAAAGTCCGGCGGCGCCTCCCGCCCCCGCCCCCGCCCCCGCCCCCGCCCCCGCATACAAAATGGTGCGGCGTCCGCCGCCGCGGCCGCCCGCCTACATCCCGCTGTTTCTGCAACACATTATTAAATAACATTGAATACTCGTTCTGGCTGTGCCCTCCAGTGGGAAGTATATAGGCTGAGATGATGATGATGATGATGATGATAATTTGTTCTGAAGAATATACACCTCGTCGAGATGAAAGCCTGATCCAGTTTTTAACAACAGTTTTTTTGATAACCAGTGGTACATTCTTCTACTATATTGATAAATGCTCGTTATAACTTAAATTGAATAGAGATATTTTGGTTTTAAACAGTGGTAAGTAATAATTTTCTATACTCCATTTAATTTAGAATTATAAACCACAACAACATTATATTGCGGCTCGTGAACTGTAATCTCTTTACAATTTGTACTAGAATAACAATTGACGACACGCAAATAAAGTGACATTAAAACAATTTTATTTTGCGGCTCCCAGACTATTGTACAGTCAACGTCATAAATAAGTGATCACTTCTGTACCTTGTCGCTTTCAGTCGTTACATAATTTCGTAGGGCTTTTCAAACATGACGTTAAAGTGACAAGGTACAAAAGTGATATTTATGACGTTGACCCTACTGTACAATTTGCTAGGTAAGAAATAGTTGACGAGCCGCAATATAATGATGTTGTGGTTTTCAATTCATAATTAAATGAAGTATAGGTCAGGTATAATTACATTGGATTGCGTAGAACTAGTAGAGAAATAGAAATCGTCACGTCGTCGAGATAGCGTATATTCGCTTATCTATCATACGTAAATACCGCGTATCTGCACTAGTCACCTTTTCGAAAAATAAGATTTTAACCCTTAATAAGGCCCCATTTATTGGAGCATACTACCACAGAATCAAAAGCAGCTATTGAATACATACCTAGCTAGTAGTATTTTCAATAATTACAAGGGATTTTGTAACTTATTACTAAAACAATAAGGTTGAATTTTCAAGTCAATGCATGTGGTTGCTAAATCGCCTCTACCTTATTGAGGATTTTAATCTCAAAATGTAGAGCTCGCAAAGAACTATAATTTAATTTACCATTGGATTAAATATGGCTATCTGAAAGTAATATGTGTATATTTTTTTACTTGTAAAGAAATGGTTATGGTTTAGTGGTTTCCGTGTATCTTTCATGTAATGCCAGTTAAGCGGACACACTACCTGTGAAATGAAATGTCACGCAGCTAAGCGCGAGACGAGGCGAGCTAATTTTTATCCTGGCTTCGCGTGACCGGCGGTGCGGCGTGCGCTTTATCAGTTCATTGCGTGTGCCGCCAGGTAACTACTGTGCGGCGAGCGTCTCGGCCGCGCAATGAACAGAGAAAACGCTCGCCGCTGCCGGTCGCGTGAAGTCGCGGCCGAGCCATTAAGGTGAGCGTCCACTGCATCGGATTCGTATAGATTTCTATGGTACTGCGTGCACCGGATCGGCATTTCTGCGCCGGAGAGAGATAAGGGTAAATCAACTTTTTAGTGTTTTGCTATGTTTACACAAATTTTGTAGCTCAGACAACCTAAGTAAGCATTTTTCTATGAAACAGTATGAAGTGTCACTTGGACAACCGGGGACAGATCAACACAAAAAAGTTGATTCATCCATATACAAAGCAACAAATCTGTCCGCTTCGTACGTTTCGATTTCGATGCAGAGGACGCTCGCCTTTAGAGCTGGTTCCCACTTGCCGGATGTCGGGCCCGGATTTTAATCGGTTGTCGGCGCCTCTGTTGGTATGTCCAATGTGAACTGCGTCATACTTGCCCTTAGGCGAGCGAGCCCCGACACGATATTTTTCCGGACGTCGGCTGGCAAAACACCCGACATTTTTTGTCGGCCCTGACACAAAATCAGTGTCGGTCAAGTGTGAATAGTTTCGTACAAAATGTTCTGCCAGTGGAACATCCGATTAATAAAAAAACTAAAAAACACGCTTTAAAAAATAAAAAATAAATTTTAATAAATTTCAATTCACTATTCTTATAGTGCAGTAAAAAATCTTAATAAGCAATTATTATATTGTTATATCCAGATCAAAATTTGTAAACAATTCTAAATATTGATAAAATAAATAATAATAGTTTAAAATATTTTATTGTAAAAAAAGCGTGGGGTGCATGGTGTCAATTGTCAAGGATTATCATTTTGATAACATCTTAAAAAGCACCCCACGCTTTTTTTACAATAAAATATTTTAAACTATTATTATTTATTTTATCAATATTTAGAATTGTTTACAAATTTTGATCTGGATATAACAATATAATAATTGCTTATTAAGATTTTTTACTGCACTATAAGAATAGTGAATTGAAATTTATTAAAATTTATTTTTTATTTTTTAAAGCGTGTTTTTTAGTTTTTTTAAACTATTATTTATTTTCTATTTTTTAGTTGCATTTTTTTTCTTTCTAACTTTACCCCCTCACCTGCAACCCCAAAATCCCCTAAACCCAACCCCCCAACATACCCCACCCCATTTCCCCAAACCCCCCCAAACCCTACACCCTTACCCCCAATCCTCTAAACCCCCCATACCCCCGCTCCCCCTCCCCCTCACCGCTCCCCCCACCCCCCCTCCCCCTCACCCCTCCCCCCATCCCGCCACCTACCGCCCCCCTTCCAGTTCCATCATCAAACCCTTGTTACCATCTAGGCCTCTTACCCCCTCCCCATTTCCCACAACCCCCCAAAATCACTTACCCCCGAAGCCCCCAACACCCCCACCCTATTTCCCGTAAACCCCCCCCCCATCCCCTAACCCCAACCGCCACACCCTAACCCCCAACCCTCTAAATCCCCGACCCCCTTACCCCATTCCCCCCCCAACCCGCCACCTACCCCCCTTCCAGCTTCATAATCAGACTCTTGTTACCATCTAGGACCAAAGTACTCGTCAAAACGAATCAAACGAGCCCAAACTCGATGGGGTTGTTTCGTTTTATTGTGGAGTGCCTTTGGCCATCTTCCAGCTCCATCATCAGACCCTGGTTACCATATGGGATCAAAGTGCTCGTCAGGACGAATCAAACGAGCCCAAACTCGATGGGGTTGTGTCGTTTTATTGTGGAGTGCCTTTGGCCATCTTCCAGCTCCATCATCAGACCCTGGTTACCATCTGGGATCAAAGTGCTCGTCAAGACGAATCAAACGAGCCCAAACTCGACGGGATTGTGTTGTTTTATTACATAGTTCCTATGGCCACCATCCAGCTCCATCATCAGATCAGTTCCATGTTACAATAATATTGCATTGTCATCCAATTTACACATATGTGCAAAATTTCGGCTCAATCGGAAACCGGGAAGTGGGTCAAAATCGCGCCCTAAGGAGTCGGTTACAAACAAACATACAAACATACAGGTGAAGCTAATATAAAGCGTATAAAAATCCGGGCCCGACGTCCGACAAGTGGGAATCAGCTCTTAGGGTCCTCGCCCACGGCGACTTTTCGTGGCGATGCAGTAGCGATGCTGTCGCGCGTTCGCATAGATAGTCGCGATGCGGTCGCTAGCTGTGTAGCCTTGCGCACATAACACGATTCTCCACTACCGCGCCACCTTCCCTCCGTTCCCTCCCCGATGTCGTCCGACACGGTCGCGCGTTTGCGTCGATACAGTCGCGATGCTGTAGCGCGTTGTAGCGATGTGCCGAGTATGGTTCGACTCGAGTCAGACTCGATTCCTGCTGAGGGCTCGCCTACTCGAGTACAAACATATTTTGACTCGAGTACGCCGGACTCGGTTCGGTACTCGAGTCAGGGAGAATCGGTTACGTACTCGCGGACTCGATTCCATTATGCGAGTACAACGGACTCGAGTCTAGTATTCGAGTCAGAGTGACTCGCTCGAATTCAATCTCTCTTTATTTAAGCAATGAATGAATGCCGTCTGAAGATACTCCTTTTCGATTTTTCCTTTTTGTTATAAAATTGGTAACGGACTCGATCTCTGGACTTGAATCTCTCGACTCTAGTAAACATTCGAATAGATGCCGAACATAGACTCGAGCAGGTCCTCACTGGACTCGAATCGCAGAATCGAGTCAGGATTCGAATACCAGATAAAATGAGTCGAGTCGACTCGATCCTTCAAAACGGCGACTCGGCACATCACTAGCGCGTCGGGCGTCGGCATCGCTTCTATAGCGCGTTGCAAATGCGAGTAATGCGCGTGCGCTGACGTAGCGATGCCGTCGTCAGGCGTCAGGGTGCAGCGTGTCACCTGGGCATGGCGCACATCTCGCAGGCGTCGCGGCGCGGCTCGTTGTGGAAGGTGCACAGCGGGCAGGTCCAGTGGGCGGGTGCGGGGGCGGGTGCGGGGGCGGGCCAGGCGGGGGGGGCGGCGGCGCGCCAGGCGGCGGCGGCGTGCTGGTCGCGCGCGCGCACGGCCGCCAGCAGCGGCGCCATGGCCTCCAGGCCCAGCGGCTGCGACTCGTTGCACGCCACGTACAGCAGAGTGTGCAGGTCCGACATCGCCTGACATACGCGTAGACTGCTTTTAGTTTACCGCTGACAGATTGCTCGCCTTCGTTTCGTTTCCAACTTTAACACCATACGATTAAAGTAGTTCTTACAGAATCCGTGTAACGTGGGTAACGGTATTCTAAAATTGGCTTTATTTGTAGGTCGATAGAGTTGAATACGATACAGGCTAGACCTAGTGTGGGAACCATCGTTTCACCTGCATCGGAAGTGACCTCGATTGTGAATATTTGTAAAAAACCTCTACTGCAATTATTGTAATTTTAATAAATAAATAAATAAATCTACGTAATACCTTTAAATAAATAAATATGAAATGAAGGCAAACCATCTGTCAGTGTTAAACTTTATGTAATTTTACTGTACAGTCGGCCAAAAATATGGTCTACCCCCCCTACGGTCGAAGTTCATTTGCACGTCTCGTTTTTCCCTTGCAATAACATGATGACAGTGACTTAGGGATATTTAGATGTCACAGAAACTTTTGTCAAAACTGGTAGACCACTTTCTTGGTCGACCGTACACGACAACGGTTTAGCGATCTGAGGTGAGGCATGCCCACAGAGATCAGCGTTACCAGACGTCCCGATTCTAATTCTAAAGTTAATGTAGTCCCTTAATCCCGCTTTTGGGGGATTGCTCGACTGTACGACGACGTATGGTAAACGTACTTTCATGAAATAACATGACGAGTCATATAAACGTAATTTCGAAATATAAAAATATAAAAAAAAAATGAACATTGAAAACCCTTGGTTTTATACATTTTTAGCGGGTCTCGCTTTTGATAAAATAATTCCGCTTATTTTATTAAAAAGTTTTAAGAATTTTATTTTGAACGGAAAAAATACTGGCAACACTGAATGAGGACCATCGATCCATGGATAGAATCCATTCCACTTCATAGCAACAACGGATCTTAGTTAATATGCTAGAGATGAGACATTGAGGAGGAAAATAGATCGCGAGAAGAATTGCACACACCTGAAAAGAATTTCAATAGTATGTGTGATGTTCCCCATTCGCATTAGGCCTGCGGCCCAAACTTTTAACAAGTTTGATATGAAGTATTTTTTTTTCAACTTAATTTTTATTACATTAACGGTCATCCCGTGAAATCCATATATTTTATACTAAATACAAACTGAAATATGGATGCACAGAATAAAACCAGAAAAAAAACCAGCACTGGGAATCGAACCCAGGTCCTCAACATTCCGTGCCGCGTGCCATTCCCCTACACCACCACTGGTCAGGAGTTTAGAAACGAATTTTTCCCATACATCTCAGTCTGTTAGATAATCACATTTCTGCAGTGATACAGCGCCATCTGTGCTATACCCTCATCGAGAGATTTCAACACTCCTTCGGAACTACCCGCTCACCCGGACAAGAGATGTCGCTACTAACTTTTAAATCTGAAAGAAGAGTGTGCCCTACAGTGGAACGTATAATAAGCTGGGAATACACATGCCCGTAGCTTGCACACTAGCATACCAGCACCTTGCACGTGCCAGCTACTGTCATGTGTATACGCTAATTGCAAGTAGCTAGCACAAAATTTGATTTACACGCATGCCCGTCGAAGGAGGGGACGCGGGGGGTTGCCGAAGTGTCACGTGTGAACAGACGCGACAGCTACGGGCAAGCCAGTAAACACGCAAGGGCACAACATGCATGCCAGTATTACTCGCAAATGTATCCGCAGTGTGCCAGTTACTCGTACATGGCTGTAACTTTCATGTTAGCTAGCGTTGCATAACTATCGATAGTCAAACTATTTTCGACCTTGTCGACCTTGAAAAATAGTTACAATATCGATAGGCCTATCGATAGTATCAATAATATCTATAGTATCGATAGTATTGCTTTCAATAGTATCGATAGTATTGCTTTTTAGTAGTATCGATACTATCGAGAGCCTATCGATATTGTGACTATTTTTCGAGGTCACGATAGTATTGCCGATCTATTGTTGGCAACGCTAATGTTAGCTACTTTCTCGACATTTACGGGCATGTGTATTCCCAGCTATAGGCTAGAATGACGGGTGACCGAGGACTTTGGCTCGGCTCGGCGGCGGGGGCGGGGGCGGGGGCGGGGGCGTTACCTCCAGGAAGCTGTCCGCCTGCTGCAGCTGGCGGTGCAGCGCTTGCGGGGACTGCAGGTGCCCCTGCAGCGCGCGGTGCGCCGGCGGGAACGAGGCGTGCGGGCTGAACGTGGGCGCGGGCGCGGGCGCCAGCGCGGCGGCGGCGGAGGCGGCAGCGGGAGCGGCAGCGGCAGCGGGCGCGTCCGCGGGCACGCCCACCGGCACGTCCACCAGCAGGAACGCCACCGGCACGCGCCGCGCCGACGTCTTCACCTCGTTGCCGTACGCGTCCTTTTCCTGAAACGCGAACAACAACAATCACGATGGATAACGTCCCGCGAGGGTAGTGTAGTGTAGTGTAGTGTGGTGCGGGGACTGACCGTGTAGTACACGTCGGGCACGATGCTGGCGGGCTGCGGCGCGCGCACGCAGGCCAGGTCGGGCGCGTCCCGCGAGGGCAGCAGCAGCCCCGCGCGCTGCAGCGCCATGGCCTGCGTCGACACCTGGTAGCCCTCCAGGTGGATCTGGTTAGTCTTGTCACCTGCAAAAACATCGCCGTCAAAACGATCCTTTGTCGACTTAAAACCCTCGCTGCGCTCGTGAATCATGGCTACCGGCACTCGCATCTCAAATGTTTTGATGACCGGTTCGAAGGCATACACCCCCAGATTAGTGGCAGTAGATAATAGGGGCAGACTGACCGGTGACGCAGACGGTGACGAACTTGGACCCGTAGTGTCCGGCGGCGGCGTGGCGGCACGCGTGCGGGTGCTGGTTCTGGAAGTGCGCCGCCATCAGCACCTCTTGCGCCGACAGGAAATGTGTGTCCACACCACTACAACACACACGCACAGTTCAATCGACAACAGCTTTTAACGACAAGCACATACAACAAAGAAAAGTGGCTAATGGGTAGCTCAAGTTTGCATTGACTTTGGCCCGCCCTGAAACAATTAAAAAAAAAAAATATCACCGGACAATCACACCAATTGACCTAGTCCCGAAGTAAGCTAGGCAAAGCTTGTGTTACGGGTACTAGGCAACGGATAAACATACTTATATAGATAGATACATATTTAACACCCAAGACCCGAGAACAAACATTCGTATTTTTCATACAAATATCTGCCCCGACACGGGAATCGAACCCGGGACCTCAAGCTTCGTAGTCAGGTTCTCTAACCACTAAGCCATCTGGTCGTCTGGTCGTCTGGTTTCAATAATAAATTCAAATGTAAAAACGTGTAACCAACAAGCAACCGCGCAGCCCACTTGTTTAGCACAAGTTTCATCATCACGTTCTTGATCAACTTAATGGGAACATTCACAAGATGCCATTGGAATCTTCTCCGATCTCTCCGAGGCATTTGATTGCATGGAGCATGAGACGCTTATCCGGAAGCTTAAACACTACGGACTTTCGACTAATGCACTGAATCTTATTATGTCTTATCTGTCAGAGAATCCAGAAAGTACAGATAAACAGAGTGCGGTTTTGTGGATCATCAGCAAAGCTTGGAGTGCCACAAGGCTCTATTTTGGGTCCTTTTCTTTTCTTAGTGTACATAAATGATTTGCTCCGCCTGCTAGAGCAGACGTTAATAAACGAAATACTGTTTGCTAATTATACCCTCTGATGTTTAATGTTGACAGGCAACCAGAAGATCAAAATCATATCAACACACACGTTTTTAAATGGTTTACTGCAAACACTGTCAGGCAAAACTAAATTAATAAAAATTTTATTGCCAAATGTAAGACAAGTCGAGATTAAATTTTTAATTTTGATTCTGAATGGTCTGAGCGCTCACCATTCTCCCCGCGCCAGCTTATGCTGTCGCATTGGCCAGCAAGAGTAATGTAAGCAGTAACTCATCGTGCTACGTGACCGTTATTTTCACGATTTTTATCGGTAAATTTCTCCTGCGGGTCATAAAGAGAGACGGAGCATCGGGTAAGACGAGCAGCCAAGCGACATGACGTAAAATGTGGCCCATCTGCCTTCTTTTCTCGTAGTTACGTGTAGCGCGTAGGCAGGGAGTCACGGGAAGTCTCCCGTGCTACTGGTTACAGTGTGTAGGCATGAGTTCGAGCATTACGGGGTACAGTGCGGGTACAGTGCGGGTACAGGTAGGGTAGGGTAGGGTAGGGTAGTGTGGGCACTGACCGCGTGCACTGCACCCGGGCGGGCTGGTCGGGCAGCGGCAGCAGGTCGCTGAACAGCCAGCCGACGCGGCACAGGCCCAGCTGGGCGCACAGCGCGTCCAGCGGCGCGTCCAGCGGGTCGTCCGGCGCCAGCGTCACGTGGTCGCGCGACGACGTCTGCGGCGGCTCGTAGATGGCCGCCACGCGCGCGCGGATACCTGCGCACACCATCACCACTAGAGGCACACAGACCCCAGCAGCTCCAACATTAACACGGGAGACAACGTCCTATTCGTACATTTTTGTGCTCAATTTCGACTATCAAACTAATTATTTTTCACGACACTGCTCGAAAATGTGGCCATAGATAGCAGCTGACTCATTTATGGCGCGCAAAACACGACAACAATGTAATGTAATACAAAACGAAAACAGGACGTATCAATATACGTATTTCATAATACGATACGACTTTTTCAAAGATAATTTCTGAATTTCATTCCCGGCGTGCTGAAACGAACGACCAATAAAAGTAATCGTCTGCTGCATGTGAAATTAAATTGACCAATGAGAATGCGTCATTCATGAGGTGTTTTTTCCTTAAACACATAATACGCACAAAATGGCCTCGCGTTTTTTTTAGCTAGGGTAGGGTAGGGTAGGGTAGTGTTGGCGTTTCTTCATACTTAAAAAAGTTAAAGCACTAAAAATGGCCTCGCCCGTTTAAAAAAAAATTATGTCACAAAAGAAAAAGTAAAGTCGTCGGCGGCAGCAATGCAGTGTTTCGATTGTTTAATTGTTATTTCCTCGCATTAGTCGTGAAAAGCACCATGTTTAGTCTCGACCAAAAGTGCAATAGATGGACGAATTAGCTTGAGCGCCGACGCGTAGCGGAGGCCCTCGAAAGTACGAGTAAAAGTAAACTACTTACTTTCTAGCCTCTACAACAATGTACGGTCGACCAAGAAAGTGGTCTACCAGTTTTGACAAAAGTTTCTGTGACATCTAAATATCCCTAAGTCACTGTCATCATGTTATTGCAAGGGAAAAACGACCTCGTCGTATCATGACGTGCAAATGAACTTCGACCGTAGGGGGGTAGACCATATTTTTGGCCGACTGTACTATACATATGTTTAACTAACCGGTCACCGAGATAACCACACTCCGGTAACAACAAAGATGATTCTGGTAACTACAGGAATGGATTAAAAATGGCAGACAGGGATGGCTGAGATTCTAGCCATATCCATACAATCTAAGTAGGAATTAACAGTACACAAGTAACACACTACGTGAGGATCAAATGAAAATCAGGTCACAACAAGCTTCAGCCGGTCATCATGATCGGATCCGGGGATCGGGCCGACATGGTCTCTAGCGCTCACCGAGCGGCACGTCGGGATGCGGCTCGTAGCGTCCGATGAGGTAGCCGAGGCGCTGGTGTCCGCTGGCGCGCCAGTAGGCCAGGAAGCGCTCCACGACGGCCGGCGCCTCCAGCAGCACGTTGTCCACGAGGCGCCAGCCCTGCCGCGCCAGCGCCACCGCGCCCGGCTGGCATCTGGAGCACACGCCGCGCGGCCACGGCGGGTGCTCCGTGCACCCTGACCGAGACACCACATTTACTACCGTAAAACTAACTGACTCGATCATTTATTCATTGTAAACTGTGTACAGAGATGGATGACTACCCGACTATAGTCCTAGCCTGCGACGATACTCCAATTTTCGTCCTTATATTATCCTTAAAATATTATAGCTTCCTGCTATTATTTCTGGGTATACAGACAGGGTTATTTGTAATTCACTAGCATCCTTGTAACCCTAAACTCCTACCGCTTACACAAATATTTTTTGTTTGGCTTTTGTCATAACTTAATATTTTTGGTGTACCTAGTAACGTTTAGAAAATTTGAGACTACTCTTATTTTTACGATACTCTGTGTATTTGTATGGGAAAAAAGTGCTTCATTTTAAAAATACGTAAAACAAAATACATTTGTTTGAGTGATAGGAATTCAGGGTTAAGAGGATGTCAGTGAATTACAAATAACCCTGTATAATTATGTTGTTAGGCCTAAAATAATTTGCTTTAAAGTCTAGCCATATAGCTATCATATTTTAAGGATAATGTAAGGATGAAAATTGGACTATTGTTGCAGACAGGCTAGGGCTATAGTTATGTAGTTTTACGGTACTTTTATTGCATCAAAGGGCGAGCTGCCCCACACAAGCTCTCCCTCTATTTTAGTACTTCTACCTACATGGTGAAAAAGTCTATGAGCCCTGGAGGAGAACTACTTTAAATCCTTTAGTTTGTTCATTTTCCTTATAAGAAGCATTGTTTTGTTTTTAAAAAGATTTTCTAAAATTCGCTCATCTCATCTGGGAATTGGACCAGTTAAAAATTCAAAAAATCAACACTCGCTATTTTATTATTCTACTCGTCGAGCTGCGGTAGTCGAATGTTAAAGAAAAAATTTGTCTGATAAACATTTGTACACAAACTGAGTCAGGGATTTTAGTTTGACATTGGTGATCAGGAACTACTTTTTTAAAATCTGTATTCTATGGCGATCACGTTTAAGTCGTAATTACGTTAAACCAAACATTTTAAAGTTTAAATGGAATATTATTTTTGATTAAAATCATTGTCACTTTACACTGGGTATGACCAATTTAAACGGTCTAGCTATAATAGCTCACTGGTTTCACAGAATAAGTAATATGTAACCAGTAATCCAACTTCATACTAGAGCGCCCGAACCGACGCACGCACACACAAGCGTTTTACACGGCGCGCGCGTGGGAACTGCATTGTTTTGTCTAGAGAAGATTGTTGCGGCCGTGTAAGACGCTTAGCTGTGTGCGTGTGTCAATCGGTCAGTATAAATAAATAAATATCACGGGACAATTTACACCAATTAACCTAGTCCCAAAGGAAGCTAGGCAAGCTTGTGTTATGGGTACCAGGCAACGGATAAACATACTTATCAGGGTGTCCACTACAAATCCTAAAAAAAAATCCCTGACTTTTCCCTGACTTTCCCTGACCACATTTCTAAATTTCCCTGACTAATAATCATGTACATTTCAAAGCAGGTTATGATTTTTTTTTACTGCCCGAGATACTAAGCTAGACCCGATGATGGGAATTCACTGCAAATCTATTTGTCATAATGTAGATCACTCCAAACCTGAAAAAAAAAACTTCAATAGTCTGGTTAAGGGGTCAGACTAGAGCATGAAATATTTCCGTCATTTTACAGTCTTTGGGAAAGTACGAGTTTTTCCCTGACTTTTTGGATTTCTAGCAAATTTCCCTGATTTTCCCTGACTTTCCCTGACTTTCCCTGACTTTCCAGAAAGTGGACACCCTGCTTATATGTATAGATAGATACATACTTATATACATATTAAACACCCAAGACCCGAGAACAAACATTTGTATTTTTGATACAAATATCTGCCCCAACACGGGAATCGAACCCGGGACCTCAAGCTTCGTAGTCAGGTTCTCTAACCACTAGGCCATCTGGTCGTCATATTACTTATTGTGTGCTGGTTTAGTAGCAGGCAGCAGCCTGTTGACTCTGGCCTCGAACAGCCCTGTATCACCTGGTTTGATGGTGAGGCTGGGCTCCCGGAGGTCCACGAACTTGGAGCCGGCCTGCAGCTTGCGCAGGTGCGCGTGGAAGGACAGGTGCTTGATGTTGTGCGCGCGCAGGAAGCCCTCGTCGTACGGCTCCAGCGGCGAGCAGTGCACGCAGCAGCCCGACGAGTTGTGCCGGCATCTGGTACAGGCAACCCGACAATCGTGTCAATTATCTACTGTGTAAAGACGTCTTGATCGTTCAATATCCGATTCAGATTCGCATAACGTCCATACAGGCTTGTTCGGACCGGGCTAGTATTTTATTCTAGTAGCGAGTAATTTAGTAGCTAAACGTGTCTGAACACCAAAAAATTGGTCGAGTAGATTAGTAAGTAATTTAATTTAGTCGAGTCAATCCATTTCATTCTATATTTTTTAGTAGTTTAGTAGTGATTAGCACCCCCCACCACGCGTCCGTGCTTACTCGGCCGCCGGCTAAACAAATCCGAACCTGTCAATTTAGTCTTGTTCATAAGTTGGCGTGAAAATGTCTCGACTGTAATGCGGACGGTTTTTTAGGCAGTAGCGAATAGTTTAGCTGGGCCATTCTACTTTTCGTTGACCAGTCATTTTTAGTAATGTGCTCTTCAAATATTTTTTTTACAAAAACGGTAAAGTGCTCGGTTTTATCATTAAAGATTTAAATAGGCACATAATTAAGCTTATATTTAAAATTATCACTACGCATAAAAAGTAATCATTATTATCTATAAAGTAGGTAACGCAGTGGACATGCGTGTCCCCGCCATTTGTATGGAAATTGGTGTATTTTCCGCTGAGTTACCAATTTTTTCCACAAAATTTCTCTGAATTTAAAGTTTTTTTGCTTTAAAATATTAAATTTAGTTATTTCAGTTTTCATATAAATTATTTACACTTGAAAAAAAACACCAGGTATGCCTTATATTTCACGAAAGATTAATGGTTACTTAAAAGTAGAATGGCTCAGCTACTGAATTACTCGCTACTAGACTAAAATACTAGCCTAGTCCGAACAAGCCTTAATACCTTGATCACGCGTACCGAGCAAACGGGCGAGACAGTAAAATGTTTCTCGGCCGAGACAGTGATGTAAGAGAGTAGCTGTTCACGCGTGTTTTGAAATTAGCACAGTCACATGTGGCAGAATGGCGAGACAGTGAACGTTCAGACCTGCCGAGTGAGCGAGCGAGACAGTGCATAATACGTGCTTGGCCTAGTATATAGAACGGGGGACGAGCTACTGTCTCGCCGCTTCGTTCGGCCGAGCGCTCGGCCCAGCACTCGGCGCTATGTTTATACGCTTCCAGTACTCGGCCGAGAGCACTGTCTCGCCCGTTTACTCGGTACGTGTGATCAAGGCATTAAAGCTGAACGCCAAAATCGCAGAACGTCCAAAAAACATAATGTCGCGTATTTCACGATATAAAAGAGGTTGAATTGAACAGGTAGATCTAAATTGACAATATAACCAGCCACTTGAACCACCAACACACTTCTTTTTGTTTATTCTGCTACTTCGGCTATCCGGGGATTTGACGATTCACTGTTTTGGGTGATAACATTTTTGGACATTATGCTACAAGGACTAATTGCTACTTTGATGTTCTGCATTAAAAGGCTAATAGGATGTTTGACATTTCGCTACTTGTTCAATTTGTGTCACTGGACATTTTGCTACATAGACGATTGCTACACTGAGCGTGAGAAAGACCCTAGAAAGTAACTTGGAACGAAACTGAAAAAAAAAAACAATAAAATAATAATGTTGCATGTTCATGATTGCAGACATTTTGGGAATAAGACTTTACTGAATACCAAAATTGTAAGCAATCGGATATTTTGAGGTTATAGAAATTTTGAAAATAAGCACTTTCCGAAAAGCGAACATTATACGAAAACTGTCATTCATGGAGACAGACATTATAAGAAGCTGACATTATGCAAAAGACATGCTGACATTATGGAAAAAAGCAGACATTTTGGCAAAAATACATTTCAGGAAGATGGACATTTCAGGCCTGGCCTAATTTTCGTATCACACAGTGGGTCAAGCTGTAGATAGAGGATTGTTTCTCCACATTTTTCTAATAGTAACTGTACTTTAATTATCTGTGAAAATGCTCAATGGTATGCATAAGTCACGGTACGCATAATAAATAAATTATTTACTCTTCTTACTTGAATTCAAAAACATATAAGTCATTCTTTGTGTTGTCATTCTGTCTTGAAGTTAATCTCATTAACAGAGTAAAGTTCACCAATGCAAGTGCATGTTAACGTCACATAATGAATGAGTCACAGAAGTCATTGTACTCACATTTTCAATGACATATAAAGTGCTTCTTCATTTGCAAATCATCCCAAAACCAGAGTAGCTACATGGTGTTGATGATATACTTGGTTGACTTTTATAGCATTGTAATTGGCTAAGTAAAGGTTTTTGAAGACATGCTAATTATATTTTTTTTCGACAGTGGTCGACTTCAACACCAAGAAACTGCAGTAGTTTTATTTTATCTCCTTTTATTTATTGGAAATATTTTTTTAAGTGTTTGAGATGACATTTGTGAGATTTTATGGCTGACAAGCGGTTCGTGCTCAGTACTAAGAAGAAATAGAAAAAAAAACCGAATTCAACTGTCGCTTCTGTCAATGTCAAATGAAATCTAACCGTTTGCGTTTCGTTTGCTTTGCGTTGTCCAAGAAGCAGTTCCAAAATAGTGATCGAAAGTATTCAATCGTGATCCAATTATTGTGCATAGGTCGTGGAAAAATGCGGTAAAATTGAAAGTCCGGATTTTATGCGGAGGTCGATAAAAATAGTCAAAAAATCACACTGAGCACACCAAAACGCAAAGCAAACGAAACGCAAACGATTTGACATTGACAGCAGTGACAGTTTACTTCGGTTTTTTTCTGTTTCTACTAAGTTCTGAGCACGAACGGCTTGTCAACCATAAAATCTCACAAATGTCATCTCAAACACTCAAAAAAATATTTCCAGTAAACAATAGGAGATAAAAATAAAACAGCTGCAGTTTCTCGATCTCCAGAACGCCGACTGTCGAAAAAAAATATAATTAGCACCTCTTCAAAAAACTTTACTTAGCCAATTGTTTGAACAAAATTTATTACGTAACTCTCAGGAATAATAAAAAACAACTATGACTAGCTAGTCAGTTAGTGAGGGTATTAAAGAGCTAGTTTAGACTTTGGTGATTAACTTTGACTTTGACTTAACCCTTTAACCCTTTTCATTGCAAATGTCATGTTGACATTCCATACATCTGCCAAAGATATCATTGGAAAATTGTTTGTGAAAAGGTTCCACCCTGGTACGCAATTCAGTTTCCTTTACTGTACATACTTCGGTCAAAAATATGCTAATGGCTTTAGAAAAATACAACAGGTACTTCAATATAAATACAACAGGTAGTTCAATATAAATACAACGGGTAGTTCAATATAAATACAACGGGTAGTTCAATATAAATACAACGGGTAGTTCAATATAAATCCTGATAGACTGATGGACCATTTTAGCTCTCGGTCTGTAATTTTTTTTATTTGCAAGCAGCCAGTAACAGCAATTTTAGAAGTAAATAGTAAATATTCAATAGACGGTAGTGAATGACTCACAGTTTATCATCTCGTTGTCTCTGTATGAGTCCTGACATCTGGTATAGCTGTAGGTCCACTTCATCCTCAATTGGCTTGCCGTCTGGTGTGGGGGGCACTGCTGTGTCCATCGCTGTGGAGGTGGAAGGACCAGCCTCCATGTGACTGTCTTCATTATTTGAGGCCTACAACATTTTAATGATTTTTCATTCACCTGGTAATCAATTGTACAGCCAGCGGACTTTAATTGATAAGCCACTTGCCACTGTTTGAGTTTTAACCGTATAATGTAAATCAGGATACACAAGTATAAGAGGCTAAACCCGATTTGCATTACACGGCTAAAATACAAACAGTGGCAAGTGGCTTATCAATTAACCTTTTGACCGCCAGCGTCGGCTATAGACGACAGTACGGTAATACAAAATTAAACCTACCCGCATCCGCATAAGAATCAATTTTGTTCCAAACAAAAACTATGCGTGGCGGTCTAAAAGTTAAAGTCCGTGACCATACCAATTGGTTATTTATTTTGTAATCACTTTGTTTTTGCTCTCAAAAAGCTAAAGATGTGTGGTTCAACTACTACTGAACATAGTTTCAATGGAATTACTAGAAAAGATGAATAACTTTTATTGTTCCAGGTAGGTTTAGCATGTACTATGCTGAGGTACCAAGAACCTTTATTTATAAAATTAGTGGGTACAACACAATGCATCTCTTGATGGTCCACAATATACATAGTAGGTACTAGTAGTAGCACATTTGCTGATGCCCATGCTAGCTTCTTTTTCTTTGCATACAGAAGTATAATATTATCCAGCAAATTGCCTGTCTTTGATCACAAATCAGTACCTGTGCAGCTTCAGCTTGTGATTCGAACAGAACAGCTCCGTTGACGGGGCTGAGGTAGAGCATGTCCCCGTGCTGCAGGGGGAGGTCCTGCAGACGCCGAGACTTGCTGGAGGCCACCTCGTCGCGGCGCGCGCGGTCGCGGTGCAGCGCGAACGCGAACGAGCGCAGGCGCAGCGCAGAGTGCACGCGCTCGTACAGCGCCGCCGTCGAGTCCGAGCCGCTCGCCTCCACGCGCAAAGTGCCCTCCGCCGACTGCACCCGAAGCATCTGCAAATCGCCGTCCTCAGACTTCAAAATCGCTCCGTGAAACTGCATTGTCATCTCTAGCCCTAGATCACGCGACGGCGGCTCCGAGCCACCGGCGATGAGGAAGAGTGAGAAATCGTGATGGCGAATCGAATATGTTGTGAGTTACGATAGTGGGAACATCGTAAAAGGCTTGAAATTACACAAAAGTTTAACGCAAATGTTCAGCTGAAATAGAGCCGAACTGCTCCGTTTTTGCAACATCTGAAAGAGGACGAAAGTGTTCGCCGGTTGCTAGAGGACGATTAGCCGTTGTGGAGAAAATTAAAATACGATTAATAACAAACAAATATTACCATTTTCTTTGAACCTGACATTTTGTTCTACACATACACACTCAGCGATCACATACTTCTGTCATTTCATTTTACTTTTTTCCGGTCGTTCAGAATGTTTCACTTGTTAGAAAGAACTGGGTACTTTTTTAAACATAACAAGCTATTGAAAAATAATTAACAAAATATTACTATATTAATTTAAATAAATTCTTTTAATGTTTAATCTCTGATACTAGTTATTAAATATAATTTGGAAAAGAATAAATAATCGCAAAGAAATATTTACTTGAGAAAGGTTTCGAAACAGCATTTAAAGAGCATACTCACCGTTCCAATCCCGCAAAAAAGGTGCGTTCGAAACACAAGATTCGTTTTTGCAGTAGAAGATCAAAACGCATTTTAATGCTACCATATTCAATTATTTTGCTTGTTGAAAATACGTTAACATAGTTTTTCAAAAGTTTTTGTTACATTTTTACAGCTATGTGCATTCGATACAAACATTTCAATAATTTAAATAGGCATTAGATTAAAATATTGAAAGGAGGTGAGCGTAGTGTCCCGAATGTAACTTTGACATCTGACGTTTGTTTGACTTCAAATTTGCTAATGTCATTGTAGATAAAAAAAAAAGTTTAACTCATCGAAGAAATAAAAACACAAACACTACCGAAATATTTACAGTTTTTCAAGAACATGTCGAGTAAATACCTAAACTTTTAAAGCTGAACCTTTGTTGCTGACCTCGCTTTAAAAAAAGGAAAACTGCCATATAAGTAAAAGGTATTACCTAAATTAAGAAAAAAAGTTTATCTCCATGCAAGTATCGTAATTTTTTCCTTGTTACATCATTCCATATTAGCTGATTTCCAGCGAGCCTTCGCTCCCGGAGGAGAGCGGCGTGTGTCGTCCAGCGGCTGCGTATTAATACTATTATATTTTGGGGACGAAATCTCACAAGCAAGTCGGTAGTTCGCGTAGTCTGAAGCCGCCCGCGGCCCACGCTGCCCGCCCCACGCTCGCGCTCGCGGAAACTTACTCTTACGATACTTAACTGAAAAACTTGAAGGTTACAGCTGAGCTTGAATATAAAGTTTAATTTGTTTTTAAATTAGTGTTTTGTGTGAAGCCGCTGCGGGCGCTGCGATGTCGGCGGAAGGCGAGTGCGAGGGCGAGCCCGTGGACCTCTACATCTACGACCTGACGCAGGGTCTAGCATCCCTACTCTCCCCTGCCATCATGGGTAACTCTCCTTCCGGCACTTGTGTTTTAAATTAAGTTGATTGCCAACTTCTTTACTGATTCGGCAAAGATTTTCTTTGTATTCATAGATTCTAGTTTTTTGGGGGAGGCCTATGTTCAGCAGTGGACGTCTTTCGGCTGAAATGATGATGATGATGATGATAGATTTCTTGCAGGTTATAAGGTGTAATTCATTTAAAAGTATGTGTGGTTGAAAGACTAGCTAGTAGAATATAACTAAATTCCAACTCTGAAAGTTTTTGTGTCATAAACAAAAGGTATCTGGTACAACACAATTCAGAACAAAATTTTCCGGGTGCCCTGGTTTGATAGTGCCAGCCTCTCCAGGGATTTACTTGTGTGGGCGTTTCGAGTGTGGTCAGGTCATGTACCATTAAATAAATTTTTAAATATGATGAAAGTTGTCCAATCCCCAATGTGCATGGATTGTAATAGGATTGAGGACTTGATACATTTTTTTGAGACTTATTTAAATGATGTAGACCTTTTCAATGGGGCAGTGAATGTTATTTTGAGTTGTCCGGTGTCGCAAGATGCAGTACAAATATACAAGTTCATCAAACATTCTTTTGCAGCCAGATAATCTGGACGTAGCAGGAACAGTGTTTGATGAATTTGGCCATTGAGTCTCCCAATGAGGCTGGCATAGTTACACAGGTGCACTTAAGCCTTGAAAAAAAAAGAGGAAAAAAAAAAGTCTGAAAGTAAAATATAGGATAAGTGGAGAAAGGCATAGACTACATTATAACAAGCAATTCTGTGTGAGAAAGCTAGTAAAAGTGCTATTTCATTATAACAATTATAATTGATGATGATAGCATGAGTACAGATAACTTCCAGCAATTTGTAGAATTTCATTTTGTTTAATTTCATAATCATAACAGGTAAATGGGAAAACCTGGCAGAACTGTGTTCATACAAACTGTACAGTTGATAACAAAAAGGTCAATACATTATAATGCCATAAGGTGAAAAACTGAATAAGGTTGTATTCACTTGTCACTCACATAAGGGGTAAATGTATGTATACACATTTTTGTAGTCAACTTTACAGTTTTTATAAACAGGAAATTCTGCTATGGTTTTAAATAATATGTTACTGTTAGTACAAAAGTGCCAAAGTCACTATGCAGGTAACTACCTAAGTCTTGATCTTATAACAAGAAGAGCAATAGAACTATAAATTTCAATAAAAAAATGTGTTTATTGCAATTAAAATAATTCTTTAAAAACTGGAAACTTTTCTGAACACCATGAGACAGTTTACAACCATTAATATTGCCTCAAAATAAGCTAACCTTTTACTTGAGTGCTAGCCCCAGCTTTCATTATTTAGTAGAAGTAGTTAGTTTGATGCAGTTTTTGGTCCCTCAGTACATAAGGCTGAAAAACAGGCAAACCACAGGCCTGCTGGAACTGGTAATAACCGCTAAGTTTATTGATCTGACTGAGATTATTGCTATATGGTGTTAAGATCATGAGGCCCGATGATGTTACAGTCTTACTTAATAGCTAATAATTAGCTCATTTAATTATAAACCAAATCCAAATGTGACACAAATGTCAAAGTTGTCCAACAAACTTCACAATACTAGCACCAACTAGCAATTTAGATTGGTGCATACTTTGATCAATTATAACTGTAGATCCACAGTCGCGCGCCCGAAAATGTCCGAGCCAAATGAGCGCCACTTTGATAAAAGTGGCCTTCTTTTTTCTCAGTACGTTGCGTGAAATTGTAAAGTTTAGCTATCAAGTGTCAACCGAAATTCGACTGTAATGAAGTGAAGATTAGGTTCAAATTTCTGTGTAGGTGATGATTTTAATTGTTATGCAAACAAAAAAGTTCGGACATTCTTTGAAGGAGATTTTGTTCGGCAATGTGTATCTTCAGTTATAATTGATCAAAGGGTGTATACGAGGTAATAGAATCACCTCAGATTCTTTCCAAACAAGCTCAGTAGTCTGCATTTGAGATCTATTACATATTGCTTTATCACAAAAAATTTAGACTTCATACACATGCCTTAATTATCAGTTATCTATCAACTGACATGTTTATGTAATTTGTACACAGTACACAAATTACCCTCTGAGTGACTTTGAGCTTCCTTATGAGGCCCATCGTTAGGTAGGCCTCCAACAAGATGAAACGACGACCTGGGCCCAATTGCATAACAAATAAAAACTTTTTAACAAAAAATTAAACCGCCGAAAAAACTGAAAAGCAAAAAATAATACCTTTTTTGTTTGACCTTAAGAGGGTACGATGGCTGAGAGAATTTTGAGAAATAGGTATTTTAATGAAATGTCGCTGTCTCGCCCGAACCCCTCCGTGTCAGTACAGCGAGAGCGGGACAAGTGCAGCTCAGACCGTTAATAGGCGCGTAAAATTGATCTAAACAGCATTTCGTAATCCCCTGTTTTCTTCTCGAAAACTGGACCAATAAATTTATTTTTTTTCATAAATAATTAGAGGGCAGATTTAGCTATGCCCCTATGTTTTCCTTTTTTTGTTTATAGGAGGGATTCTTTTCTGATGAGTTTCTGAAAATGACGTTAAAATTGGGCAATTTTTTCAGTTTTTGAAAGCTCATATTTCTTATGTTAATTGAAATATGGAAAAAAATGAAACATAGGGGCATAGCTGTGGTAGATACAGATTAAACAGTAAAAAAAATTTGGCTCTCAAGCCATTATCCAGGGAGGAAACAGGGGATTACGTTTGTATGGAGAAATGGTGCGCATCATACCCTCTTAATCTAGGTACCAGTTTGAAGTCGGTGCCTCAGCACTTAGCCAGGAGGAGTGGACCTATAATCGTCTACCTGATTGGCTTCTGTCACTCCTCCTGGCTCGTGCTGAGGCACCGACTTCAAACTGGTACCTAGATTAAGGTTAAACAAAAAAGGTATTATTTTTTGCTTTTCAGTTTTTTCGGCGGTTTAATTTTTTGTTAAAAAGTTTTTATTTTATGCTTTTTTTCCATCCTTGGGGTAATTTTTTTTCCAAATTTATAATACCAACTTCAAGGTATACCCTATCTATCCAATTAAAAAGAATTATGAAAATCAGACTACTCTGTAAAAAGTTATTCAATCATCCCCTGTTTTGCTACCCTTAGGGTAGGAATATTATTTCCAAATTTGAATGGGACCACCCTTGGGATATACGCTTTCCAATAAAAAAAGAATCATCAAAATCCGATTACTCTGTAATAAGTTATGCGTGCTCATATAGTACAATCAGTAACTGAACAATCAATCATCCCCTGTTTTCTACCCTTAGGGTAAGAATATTGTTTCCAAATTTAAATGGGACCACCCTCGGGGTATACGCTTCCTAATAAAAAAAGAATCATCAAAATCGGACTACTCTGTAAAAAGTTACGCGTGATCATACATAAAAAAAAAGTATATACACGTCGAATTGAGAACCTCCTCCTTTTGTTTTCGTCGGTTGATTACAAGCTAATAGTATTAGCTATTTTGTATTGAAATTTACTAATACTAGCTTGTATTTTGTTATGCAATTGGGCCCTGTTTAAGGTAACGGGATCGCGTTGGATGCGGATGGCACGGGACCGATCTGTTCGGCGAGCCCTGAGGGAGGCCTATGTTCAGCAGTGGACGTCTTTCGGCTAAAATGATGATGAAACACAAATGACCAGGGCGTGTATTATTAAAGTTTATAAGTTGGGAAAGATATCGATAGGTTGTCGCGTCGTACGCTGCATGCACATGAATAAATAAGGAGCAGAATAAAAACTTCCGAACAGAGCTCGAAATTCTTACCTATAATCATCGGATTGTCACTTGGTAAAAAAAAAATTAAGAATCAAAATATTTTATTCAAACAAGTACCTAATATCTGTATATCTACAAACACTACAACAGGTGGGCATCTTTAAAAACAACCAAACACCCGAACTATGTAGCTAAAGTTAGCTAAACGCTAAACGGTCGCGTCGTCGCTGGCGGCACACCTGAACTTTGTCTACTCACTGAGCTAGTTCAAACCGGTTTGTCTCCGAGCGGGTGCCGGTGCACGCCCCCCCCCCCCCGTCCTGTCTGTACAGGTCACGCACACATATGTTGTGCGTGTAGTAGTGTAATGCGTGCGCGGCGTTGTTTGAAGTTTTTATTCTGCTCCTTAATTATTCATGTGCTGCATGCGACACCGCGCGGCCCATTTCCCGCTGCCGATTGGTTTCAAGGACTGTTTTGTTGGACTACTTACCCACCTATACATAGCACTCTCACCTCGTCAACATTATAATAGTCGCGAGGTGAGAGTATTGTAAACTGTCCGAAAGCTTCCCCACAGCGTGAGTAATCGTAGATTTAAAATTTAAATGTTACAAATCTTTCTGCGTTTTCTGGTTTGCATAAATGCGAGTTTAAACATGAAAAACTACCGTGAGACTCACTCATAGTGAAAATATACGGAGCACTCACGTCTTAAAGCGAGTTTAACTCGACATGTTTCGGGCTAATCCGTTGCCCTTCTTCCCGGAGCCACACGTCACGGTGGCTGCCAAACGCGAGTTAAACTCGTTTTAAGACGTGAGTGATCCGTATATTTTCAGTATGCGAGTTTAAATTTCTAATCCTGTGTGTGGTTTATCTTTACAGTAGTACCGATTCTGAATTCACCAATTTATTAATCAAAAGCATCATCTCGAAGCCATATTCAAAAGTGGTGGAAGTTAATGAGTTCCTTTAGAATTCACCAAAATAATGGGTCAATAATAACGTTTCTTCACGTCAAATTTGACATTTGCTTGCACCAAGGCAACTGTCAGTCCTGTCAACATTTTATTTCAAACTAAACAGAATATCCCATTGACGTTTCTCATTTTTCAAAATGTATAGTCGACCAAGTAAGTGCTTTACCATTTTTTGTGACAGTTCCTACATCAGAATAAAAACAATAAGGCTGATTGTCACATTGACTTGTAAGTGAAAATAGCCTTTGATGTCTTAAGTCATACAACTGACATTGAACTTTAGGGTGGTAAAGGAGTTTCTTGGTCGACTATACTAAGAGTCTTGACTTGATAAAGGAATCAATTTTATAACTGACGAAAGTTTTCGTTCCCTGACTGTACTTCGTCTTGCCGTGGCTATGGCTATCTATTAGGCTAGATAGAAGATGAAATGAATCGCGCAGCATTCCTGGGCGGGCATTGTTTACGCGGCGAATACCGCGGCGCCGGCGCGGGCGCAGGCTGCCCGTAGCTTATCGTCCGCGCACACTAATGGGAATGTCTAAAAAAAATTACAAGTGGTTTTTATTTTTTTTTTTGTATACAAAAGTCAATTATAAGAAACTAATTTCAATATTTGGTCATTTATTTCTCTACTTTTTTCAAAATTAATTATTGAAACTATTTTAGTTGATGACGTCAGATTATAATTGAGGGCTCCCACAATGCCAAATTTCTAAATCTATCTAAATGCGTACGATAAGGCAACCCCTTTAATTATTTTTTGCGTAGTGGTACACTATACACTGTGTCACTTTACTGACACTGACAAAGTGCTAGATGTCAGACAGCGGGTCCAAATCAAACTCCGTAGTATAATCCACGCGTAAATTGTGAAGAATTCTAACCACACAGAATAAAGTACGACTTGAACCGGTCACGCAATTTACACCAATGTCAAATGAAGGTCATTGCTTATTTGTTATATAATAAATTCATTACATAATATTAAAATTAAATAACTACAGAAAACGATTTAAAAAGCATTTATCTCGAAATGGTTTTCGAATTTCTATACATTGCAAAAAAATAGACATCCCCAATTACACTAACATCGTAGTCCAACAACAATACCTAATACCTAACTATGTACTTACATGTAAATAAGGTATACTGTAAAATGTTCAATGGGAAATAATGGGAATGCGTTACTAGGACAGACATTATAGGAACTTGTTCTTTTCATAAGTTGTCTTTTTGATAATTTTACTTTTTTTTTTCAAATTGAATAAGACGTAAAAATACTTAAAATATAAGCCCTAGGCTTATAATACTTAAAATATTTATCATTCACATTCGCGATTCTCACTGATAATAATATATACAGGGTATTTTTTTAATCAGTGCACAAATGACATGTGATTCATGATTCAGTATCGTTGATAGATCACGATTATCTGTTTGGGATTTTTTTTACATTTTCCGGTTGTGCATAGTTATTCATCGAATAATTGGTCCAGTTACTATTGAAAACATAAAATTTAAGTACCTAATAAATATTATTATGAAAAATAATGAAATTTGTTATTTTAACGATACTGAATTACATAATAAAATTTTGCACTGATTAAAAAATTAAAATTACCCTGTATTTTTAAATACATAAATGTTTTGTCTCTGTCTGTTGAGTCAACTTTGCCAGCGTCAAGGTTGAGGGCTACAGGTGATCTGATCAGTGACACAATTGCGTTTACTCAACTGTCAGGCACCCGAGACTTAATCGTGCATGCATGGTCACGACCGCAGTAATGTGGTCAAAACGTTGAAGTACCTAATCGTAGCAATATAGGTAGTATAGTCATGTTTAAGCTTGAGCGAACGTTGTGCTTTAAAAATGTTGCCGTAACCACTTTTTAGGCCAGACATTATCATTTTAAATGTTTCCCGTGAAGTTCTATAACGGGTGAAGTCGCGGGCATAAATAAGTGCACCAACGCCTCGTCTATGGCCTACCAATACGAAACCCCCTGCGGCGCCCCGTGGCGTTTCACCCGTCCTCTCACCCTTCAGTTACTCCGCTGGTAGTGAATAGAAATATGGATAGGTATTATTAGTGTCCGACCGAAACACGATTTTTAGCCGAAACCGAAACCGAAACCGAATATTCGGTTTTTTTCTGATTTCGGCCGAAACCGAAACCGAAACCGAAATTTTTGAAGACGTATCATATCAAACAAAATATTCAAAATTACTGTACAGATCGTAAGGAAAAGGTTATTGCAAGGATTTCTTATATGAGAACAGTTACTTTTTTGTTAAACAAAATAAAAAACGTTTATTTTTAATGAAAAATGTCTTGGCATAGGTATTATATTATTCAAAACAAACAACCTATTCTTATCACGTCTAAACTAAATTCACAATCCTAATATCAAACGTATTGTTCATTAATCACAGCATAAAATGCAGTAACAAATAAAATAAATAAATATTAGGGGACAATCTTACACAAATCGACCTACTCCCAAACTAAGCAAAGCTTGTACTATGGGTACTAGACGACGATAAACATACTTATATAGATAAATAAATACTTAAATATATAGAAAACATCCATAACTCAGGAACAAATATTCGTGCTCATCACACAAATAAATGCCCTTACCGGGATTCGAACCCTGGACCTCTTGCTTCGTAGGCAGGGTCACTACCAACTAGGCTAAAGCGGTCGCCAAACAGATTCTAAAAAGTAAATAATAATTTAATAAATAAACAATATTCATACATACTACTGTCGCTGGTCCCAGCTGGGCCGGCCGCCGATGCATTACCTATACCTACCCAGCCGAGCGTGTCCGAATTAAGCCGAGCGCTCCCGATGCGAGAGCCGCGAGAGGCCGCGAAGTAATTTCGGCCCGGCCGAAGGTTTCGGCCGGATTCTGGCCGAAACCGAAACCTCGGCCGAAATCACTTTTTTGGCCGAAATTGGCCGAAACCGAAACCGAAACCGAAACTTCGGTCGGACACTAGGTATTATGGACCCTCGAAAGTAACGCGCGATGCTTGGTCCTCCACAGGGCGGCAGATCGAGGGCGTGTGGCACACGTCGATCGTCGTGTTCGGGCGGGAGTACTATTACGGCGGCGGCGGCATCGCCTGCGCGCCCATCGTGAGTATACACACTTTACACACACACACAACACTACACGTGGCTACACGTCAAACATTCTATGGGTTCGTAATCAAAATACTTGCAAGCTGCGGCATGCAGTTGATGTCACAACAACTTAGAGATTGAAACAGAACAAGTAACTTAATTTATAAATGTTTTACATAAATTAATACGTATACCCAAAAAAAAAGATTCGATCATGTTAGTGTGAGTGTCAGTTTACCGCACAGAAATAATAATAGAGGATAGAAGTGCCTTAGACGCGTGACCTTGGCGCCGCGCTTGTGACTCGTAGGTCACAAGCGCGCGACTTGTGGCTCAGTGCTATTTGAAACGTGGGTATGACAACAAGTGCTTTAAAATGGTGTTTTGCAGCATTAGCAATTGGGATTGATCATTTTTTCTAACCCCCCCTTTTTATTTTTTTTATCGAAAATATAGAGCATTTTAAGAAACTAATTTGAATATTTCAGCAATTCATCACTCCAATATTTTTTTATAAATTATTGAAAATTTGAGATACGACTTCTCGTAAATTACATGCCGCGGCTGAATCTGTGTATAAACCACAGACATAATGACAAAAAAAATGTGTCACAATCGATGGTTAGTTGTCATCTGACATTTCTGACAATGTCACTTTACATTACAATAACAATAACACTAAAGTTGCCGATTCTTCCAAGAGAATAGGTAAAAAAAACGATTTACGGCTATAGTATTTTTTGTATGTATAAAATAAAATGGTCAGAAGTGTTCCCTTGAAAATTCTTTGGCGGATTTAATCCATACTTACATTAAAATGATCCTCAAAACAATAAGTACATCTTGTAAACTTTGAATTAACTTTGCGGCACCACTTGTCTTGTAAATCTTCTCTAATGCAAACAATTAATTTGTTTGGGCTATTGACAGAATCATTTCCACAAGTAGGAATTAAACACTTCCTGTATAAATCCATTATTAAAATATGAAAAACGCGAAGAATGTTTTTCCAAATAGTATCCTTAAACTGACAGATGATAACTACGTCGAAGTGACAGAGAATAGTATAGAGAAACTAGACGGACGGCTTTTTTTTTCTTGTTGCAAAGAATTTCAAAGTTAATGCCCACAGAAAGGTCAAACAAAGGTCAAACATTATTTTGCAAAAATACACACGATCGTTTAATATTTTTTTACTACAATGTTATAAAATGATTTAATAAACCTATTCCTCGAAATGGTTTTGGAATTAGACCACATTGTAAAAAAGTGATCAATGCCAATTGCGGAAACTCGTCCACACTGTGTAATTACACTAATAAGGGGATTACATTTCATTGGTATGTATTAATTTAATGTAATAATGCGGTTTATATCAAAATACAACTTGAGAAAATATTTCATTATGAAATATTGGTTTACACGTTATTAACACGGAACTTCATATACCATTGCTACTTATGCCCATAAAAACGCATATCGTTTTGAATTATACGCAGCAATGTAAAGTAATTTTTGATAACCCTTCCGTCTTAAACAAAAGTTCGTGGTACGGACAAAAAAACAGGTTACGACTAGTACAGACATAATGCCGACGCGGCCAATAAATGGCGCCGTTGTGCAAATGTGGGTATGACTTACGTTGAGTGTTATTCAACGCTATCTCTAAGGTGTAAGGTTCATAATTGTTTGTAAGCAAAAATTTTAGTAATTGTGTGCGTGATTGCGTAGTACGGTTCCGGTCTTTTGCATGTGCGCATTAACACAGTAAGTAGAGGGGATGAAGTAGCGACACGAGTTCCGGAAGAAAATAGGAACTAAGGCATTTCTATCCTCTTTATTATTATTTCTGTGGTTTACCGTCTTCTAGAAACTTTTTTTACCATAAACATTTTAAAGAGAACAAGCTGAAATATAAAATTACTTCGCTCACCCTCGACCTTCAAGGAGATAAGGTCGTGTTTGAGCAAAGTACCTACTAGATATTTTCAGTTCATTAATATGGACCTCCGCAAAATAATGCCTGATTCAATAAATGAAATAAAAATAAGATAAAGACAAATAAAAAAAACTTCGAGCATGTTTGTGAAAAATTAATAAAAGCCCTTGAAATCCCCGAAACTTCCGATCCTTCTATTTCGAAATGAAACCACTGCCTGTCAATTTGTTCTGTGCGTCAACGAACGCAGCTATTATTGGACTTACCATTATAGCTATACCTCTGTGTTGCGCTTTTGTACTCAATACGTAACGTCGCGGACGACTTACGGAGTGATAATGGAGCGGTAACTCTTTCTTTTTATTCTAAGAGGGAGAAAAACGACCAAGCGGGTCATTTGATGGGAAGTGATCACCACCGCCCGTGAATATCAACAAGTCGTGAGTCATTGATCTGTCGCCGTCCTTTAAGGACCCTTTTCTTGAAAGCTCCGAATGTCACAATAGGGATGTTGACACCATTAAAAAATAATTCGAAGACACGACTCCAGTAAAAAAACGCTTTATTTTAGCCCTAAAACCCAGATTAATTTTCGATTAACTGCAAAATTAGATTTTTTGTTGCTTTAAAACAAATAAATAGTTAGTTAATTGAGTATGCGAACAAGTGACGTCATATGTTGCTATTGTCATTCAAACTCTATGGGAGAAATGTGTTTTGACAGCTCATAAAAAGTACGTCAGTTGATTGGTGGTGCCAACATCCCTATTATCTGGATACACTGCTACCGAAAGTTGATTCCTCAATTTCACTGTACAGTCGGGGTAAGAAAAGGTTCGTCAGTCGTCACCTTAAAGTTGACATTTGCTCGCATCAATGCAATTATCAGTCCAGTCAACATTTTATTTCAAACAAACAGCATATCGCATTGACGTTTCCCATTTTTCAAACGGTACTAAGAGTCCGTGGCCTACGTGGCAAAAAAATCTCGGAAAGAAAAACATTTTTTCTTGACAGAATGTAAACTTGAATGACATGAAAACGTTGGAATTAGAAATCGGGAGTGGAAAATCACCTACGATGTCAATTTAGCAGTACTCCGATACTCCATAGAACACAGTACTCCGTACAATAAGTAGAGTACTTCCCACCACTCTCGTCGACACGTAGCGATTAAATTGTCTTTGGCAATTGTCACTCGAAAATGAGCTGACTTGCCGCCTACACTTCACTGGCAACTCGGAAGTAGTACAGCAACCACTCTAGATTCAGTAATCCAATCCAACAACTCGACCAAGATCCTTTTGCAGACAAATGCAACAAGCTTGTAATCTTCGAACGTAATCCACTGCACAATCCATCATACCCCGCCAGCTGCGGCTGTCGCACTCGGTAATGGTCAGCCCGTGTCGGCACGACGCGGCTGCGCGGTTGGCAGCGCACGCGTCGCCGCTGCCAACTCCGCCAACGTTACTATGGAACTCACAATCATCATCGTCAGTAGAAAGAAGTCTACTGCTGGATATAGGCTTCCACCAAAGAACGCAACGACCGCATCTTACGGACTCTTGTAAACTTCCCCAGGTCAGGTCATCAGTGTACCTTGCTCCCTTGTTGCTCCACGCTGCGTCTTCCGGCTGCTTGTCACTCTGGAACACATTTGCCCCAATAGCCTTCAGTTCTTCGAGCAATGAACCCTGTCTGCTGCTACTTAAGCTTGGGAATTCTTCGGGCTATATTATTTTGATTCTTCTGCAGATCTCGTCATTCCTGCGGTCTTTACTCTTTGAGTGACTTGACTATGGACTTACATTTGGTCAAACATTGGTCATTTAACTTCTGGAGAACCAACGAGGGTTGTTGTTTGTGGTTAGTAGGGCCCTATGTAGCGACCTCAATGTTTGTTGCCATTCCTGCTTGCGTAAACGGCATGAAGCGATATTTGTGGCCCGCACAAGTTTAACTGATTGGTATAGAAGCGAACTCAGACGTGACCACTATGTCAAAAGTGTAACAAAAAATTGTAAAAAAGAGAGGCTTATTTTTGTAAGTTCAAAAATTACCGACTGTGCTAGGGGCGTTACAGACTGAAATCGAAACTCGTCTTGAGTGTTATTTAGAATAGGATTGGCGTCAATCGACTGATACTTTGTGGACTCTGCAGCGCAACTCGCCGTGTATTGTCAAGATAAAGTTCCTATGAGTGGTCGTCTGAAAACAAATACCCGATAGGAAACACGTTTTATGACATTTGCTCAGGTAAACATTTCATTGCGACACTGTGTGTTGATATGTTTGTGCTCGTGAAGCGAGAGCTTGTCAGCATGCTGTCAAACTGTCACCACGTTGCAACAAATGAATATCGGAATATCTCGAAGCCCTTTTGTTTTTCGTTGGAAATTATCCCAATCCGGCAAACGCCGTGCCCTTGTAGCCCGAGACGTATAAAAAAACACTTTTAACGCGTAGAAAACTTCGCAGTTGTAACAGACGCGATGTCCAGCGAGAGTAGTCGCCCACGCGCGTCTATTTCCCCGCCAGGTATTCCAGCGATGCCGCTCGATCCTTTATCAGATCGTCATTATGTTGTTTCCCAATTTATGCTAATTCACTAGAAAGTTTTATGAGACGTTTATAGCTGGCTCGATTCCGCAACGGCCCCATTTCTTGGCGTATAGGTGAATCCGAAACGAAATGAACACCGCCGTGTGATCTAGTTTACGACTTCTGGTTTCTGGAATCCAATATAATTTGTGCTCGTTTTGAGATGGTTTGGTTCATTTGTCATACTAGATATTCCTCCATGACAGAAACCGATCCATCATCGTACTCGTGGACTGGGTAGTGGTCTGGTTACCTACTGCTTTATCTGGTAGGGTTTGCTAGGGATCAACGTGATCCCGAAGCCGTATTGGGTGCGCAGGAATGAGTATAGATTTATGACTGAACTTTTCAATGGATCTGCCACTGGAGCAGTCTCCACGAAGGTATAAAAACTTGTATTTGAAGGAGTCATGGAGTACAATTTTCAGTTTTTAATTTGTGAGTTATAGCCAAGGAAAACATGGCCAATTTATTTTAGACCTCAAACTGGTAGCAGAAAAATGGCGTTATCAGTTAGGTTCCGCAGGATAGTGGTAATATTTTCGGCCAATGAACTGCAAGTTTAGGTTAGGAGTTGTTTTCACTTTACTATCTTGTCGCTGTGAGTCAACTTTTACATAAAAACTTTTTAACAAAAAATTAAACCGCCGAAAAAACTGAAAAGCAAAAAATAATACCTTTTTTGTTTGACCTTAATCTAGGTACCAGTTTGAAGTCGGTGCCTCAGCACTTAGCCAGGAGGAGTGGACCTATAATCGTCTACCTGATTGGCTTCTATCACTCCTCCTGGCTCGTGCTGAGGCACCGAATTCAAACTGGTACCTACCTAGATTAAGGTCAAACAAAAAAGGTATTATTTTTTGCTTTTCAGTTTTTTCGGCGGTTTAATTTTTTGTTAAAAAGTTTTTATTTTATACTTTTTTTCCATCCTTGGGGTAATTTTTTTTCCAAATTTATAATACCAACTTCAAGGTATACCCTACTATCCAATAAAAAAGAATTATGAAAATCAGACTACTCTGTAAAAAGTTAGTCAATCATCCCCTGTTTTCCTACCCTTAGGGTAGGAATATTATTTCCAAATTTAAATGGGACCACCCTTGGGGTATACGCTTTCCAATAAAAAAAGAATCATCAAAATCCGACTACTCTGTAATAAGTTATGCGTGGTCATATAGTACAATACGTGGTCATATAGTACTGAACAATCAATCATCCCCTGTTTTTCTACCCTTAGGGTAGGAATATTGTTTCCCAATTTAAATGGGACCACCCTCGGGGCATACGCTTTCCAATAAAAAAATAATCATCAAAATCGGACTACTCTGTAAAAAGTTATGCGTGATCATACATTAAAAAAAAAATTTAAAAAAATACACGTCGAATTGAGAACCTCCTCCTTTTGTTTTCGTCGGTTGAAAATTACAGAAGGCATACAGTGACGATAGGTACTAAAGTGTAATGTGTCTTTGACATTTTGTACAATATTGTACATTTCGCTTCTATCGTTTGTATTTCCGGACAGACACAATTAGGGCTTTTCAAGGCTTGTGATAGGCTATTCCTAAACCAGTGACTTAGGTACACTTTTGGCCTCATCTGCACCTTCTATCAGGTGAGATGGGCCCAGTCGCTGGTCAGACTTTATTAAAAATAAACTATTTTATTCCCCTATTTTTATGACCCTCACCCTGACTTAGGGCTTTTGAAGTCGATGCCCATATGCTAGCGACGATGTAATAAATCATTTTGTCTCTCACATGGACTGTGTCCAGTGCGCGTGCGCGTAAGCCCGTGACGCGGCGAACTGCGTCCGTAGCCGTACGTCTTCAATCCCGATTTATAATCACGCCTATTTATAAACTCTGTTCTATTTTTACCCCGCAAATTTGGCCAAAATATGGCACCGCTGACACTATGAGCTATATCGCGATGGATAACTATATTTTATTTTTAGACAGCGGCATCTAATTCAGCAGATCGAGGGGGCGTGTTTGCGCGCTCAGGTTCTATAAATGATCCATAAAACGGATGATAACTTTTTATCTGCCGCGTCAGGGATATTTGCGGAACAATCGGGAGCGAACTGTCGTGTTTACGGGCCGGTGCAAGCGCTTCGGATTTGGTTCCGACTATTTGTGGCGGCGCCGGCGCAATGCACCCGATATGTTTGCACCGTAATGTAATTAATGGTTTAAAACATGATACATTATTTATTTATTTATTTCATTAAACTTTACTCGATAAAAATATCTGAATACAGGTAAAATCATGCATTTTTTTTATTGATTTTCTTTAAGTTTATCAAAACCTTTCATTTTTACCCATAAAAATATGCAAAAATAGATAGATAATGAAAATGAATGATGGTTACTTTTTCATATTCTGAAAAAAAAAACCGTTTAATATTCTATTTTTGGCAAATCCTCTCTCTTCTGTTTCCGAATAACCTGGATCTTAAAAAGAACTTGTTCGTTTCATTTGCTAGAATCTTCAAACTCGAAACTTTATTAACCGAGCGAGGGCGAAGCGTACCACTTCAACTTAGGCTAAAATGTTTTCAGCGGATGTGCAATTTTCTCAATGTGTCGATAGTAATTTTTATTTCAATTTAGTTTTCGTTTCTTTTTTCAAAATGGCGGAACCATAAAAAATATTATCATGTTTCAGCCATTTCACGGAAGCACTACCTAGTTTATAGTAGGTAAAATAAAAGATGAGCTTTTTATTTAAAACAGTCTTGCAACTGCATCGTCCACGTAATTTTTGGTCCAGGTGCCAATGTCTGATGTAAACTAGGTGAAATGCTACCAGCATTAATTCTGTATAAACAATGACCTATAAATTGTGCGTCGAACAGCTGGAACCCTAATGGCCCGCCACGACATCACGCGACCGCCGGCAGCGGCGAGCGTTTTCCCCTTTCATTGCGCGGCCGAGACGCTCGCCGCGCAATGATTATCTGGCGGCACACGCAATGAACGGAGAAAACGCTCGCCGCTGCCGCCGGTCGCGCGATCGTGGCCAGGCTATAATGCGCGTGCCAAGTAGTAAATTGCAGCTGCAGCGCACCTCGTGAGTTCCTCGTTGCCCCCCCCCCTGTCCTACATCGACGGCGTTCTGAAATATTTTGTCCAATCAAACTGACAATGACACCTGAAGCTTTAAAACACTCGGTTTATTACGCCGTTTTTGGATACTTAACGCAGGGTCGCATCCAAATGTAATCAACGACAGCCTCGAGATGTGTCCGCAGCAATCACAGTTTTTAATGATACGTCCCACTGCAGGGCACAGCCTAGGCCTCCTGTCAGAATCGGGCTTGGGCCATAGTTTCCACGCGGGCTAGATCAAATTGGGACCTTCACACACACCATTGAATTTGATCTCAGGTGGGTGTAGGTTTTCTTACGAAATTTTCCTTCAACATAAAGCTCATGGTAAAACTAACGGTGTGAGCCCAGGCTCAAACCCATGACCCTCTCGTTGACAACCCACCACCACCATGACTCACGATTGATTAAATTAGACATATTTAATGACCTCCCTATATTCCGACGCATTTGCATGCATCGTCACGGATAAACTGAAGAATTCTCATGTGGATTTTAATGTTGCGCCCGCAGCGTGCTGCTGGATGGCTCCAGGCCCGATATAGTCGGTCTAGATTCCACAATTCCTGCAATTGTATCTGGAGCTATTAGATAACGGTGCAGCGCCGGTTCCTGGTCCACTCGCGGCCCACTCCCGAAATACCCGCCGTTTCTAGGGATGTTGCACGTGTGATCTCTCATCGAAAACATAAACACATTCCTCTTTTTATTCGTGAAAAAATATTATTGGTAATTCTTAAAATTGGAGAAAAGCCGCGCCAACCGAACCGACAAGCGTGACGAGCGTTGATCGGTGCTGATTCTTTACGAGTAAATTTCAGGTTACTTCAGGGTTCAAATAATAAATCATTAACCCTGGGTTATCGATGACCGTCCCTTACTTACATTTTGACACTATTTATCACTCTAAAGATAGTTAACCTTGATCAGCGCAGGCCCGCCATAAACGTACAATTCTTCTAATATTTATTTATTTCGGGGATATCGGAAACGGCTCCAACGACTTCGGTGAAATTTGTTATGTGGGGGTTTTCGGCGAAGAACAATCTAGCTTGTTCTTATCTCTGGGAAAATTATTATTTCGAATTTTGAGCAAAAAAAAAACTCGTAGCAAACTTTGGTCGCCAGGGTACTATTGTAAAATGCAGATGTCAAGCACATACATTTTTTACTTTGTGGCATGTAAATACATATTAATAACATAACAGCGGTAGCAAAACTATTACTTGGCATCAGTGTGCCTGTTTGTTATTTTGTCTCCATCCCTGTCACATGTTGCCACTCTTGTTCATGTCCTGCCAGCCACTCCAGCAAGTTACTACAACTAAATACCTACTTATCGAGTACCCACTCACTCGTAACTACATGTACCGTAACATCCCTATATTCACGCGCCTGTCTCGCTCGCACCCGTGCACGCAGCTCTAAGGAAGCTGCGACGGGACGCGTAGTAATAGACCCGAAGGAATCCACTAGGAACGTAAAGGTGACTTTATTTATTTTGGATGGCGACGGAAGCGGCGCGCGCGCTTGTTGACGTTTAAACATAGCCGCGCCACGTGAGCGCGAGTGCTCTTATTTATGATGTTTTTAAGCGTTGGAAATACATATTAAAAAGGTGTGAAATTACTGAAATTGATAAATCGGTCCGGTGCGGGATGTCATTGCAGCGCCGCAATCGCATCTTTATTATAAGAGTTCTTTGTAAGATAAAGAATATTTTGACGGTGTCTGCTACGGCACGTGTCTGACACGCTGGGTGTCTGTACACATGAATCGACCTTTGACGTACGTCTCTACGCTTGCGCATAAATATTTGCCGTCGTATTCGTACAAATGCAAGTGCAACGTAATGTAATACTTTACTGGCCTCGTGTGCCGGCCCTTATGGATGTACCATCACGTAAGGCCGTGTTCAAACCAAACGTATAGTCAGCCGCCGAATGTGAGCAGGCTCACTGAGCACCAGTGTTTAATATGAAAAAACGTAATAGCGTATTGTCAGTTAGGTGTGAACGAAAAAATGAATATGTATCGAATACAATAAACTGCGTAACGCTCGCTCACTTTCGGCGGCTGACAGTCGGTTTGGTCTGGACACGGCCCAACTGCACCTACCGACTGCCTATACATTTCAATGGCAGCTAGCGCGTGCAGTTTTGCCGACTTCAATGGAAATGTATGGGCAGTCGACAGTTAGCAGTTAGGTTCCGGTTGGGTCGGTATGGTCCAGCGGGCTGAGCCGATCCGGTGTTGTTCCGCAGGGCGGCACCATGGCGGGGCGGCCGCGCGAGGTGCAACGGCTGGGCCGCACGCAGGTGCCGGCCGCCGTCTTCCGCGAGTACCTGCAGGGGCTCGCCGCCACCACCTTCGCGTGAGTACACCTGCCCTGCCAGCACCAGCGTGTTGCACAGGGCGTCTTACTAGCGCCCTCGCAGCGACGACGCGACCGCTCTAAAGACGTGAGACTTCTCGTTGTCGTCGCCCGGGCGCTGGCAGGACGCCGACGCTCAAAAGATGCCAGTGTGAGGTGTCTCTAACGCCTTCGTTTGTCGTGTTCAGGGGTGAAGCATACCAGCTGCTGGAGCACAACTGCAACCACTTCACGGACGAGGTGGCGCAGTTCCTGTGCGGCGCGCGCGTTCCCAAACACATCGTGCGGCAGCCGGACGCCGACCTGCCGCCCGCGCTGCGCCAGGCGCTCGCCGAGCTGCTGGGCGGAGCGAGAGCACAGGTAGCTAGCGCCGCGCAGGCCCAGGCCGGCAGTGCTGTGCGGCAGCCGGACGCCGACCTGCCTGCCGCCCGCCCGCGCTGCGCCAGGCGCTCGCCGAGCTGCTGGGCGGAGCGAGAGCACAGGTAGCTAGCGCCGCGCAGGCCCAGGCCGGCAGTGCTGTGCGGCAGCCGGACGCCGACCTGCCTGCCGCCCGCCCGCGCTGCGCCAGGCGCTCGCCGAGCTGCTGGGCGGAGCGAGAGCACAGGTAGCTAGCGCCGCGCAGGCCCCGGCCGGCAGTGCTGTGCGGCAACCCGACCCGACCTGCCGCTCCAGGTTGCAAAGGAATTAACGCTGGAAATAACCTGCCATTTTCTATTTTCTTCACAATATTTGCACCAATTAGGACGCGACATTAAGGCTGCCTGGCCACTGGAGCAGAACGATGCAGCGAAACGACGAGCGAGACAAAACTCCACCAATACATTGCGTAAAATCTCCGCTCCTCTTCAGAGGGCAGGGAGCTGCAAAAGTAGCGATTCCGAATCAGTAAACTTAAGATTTATTTAAATGAGCGCAAAATTGGCCAGGCGTCCCACGCACCCATGTAGACTTGACAAAAAAAAATTGTCTATGGACCCTTAACTTTTGCCATGTTCATACGAGAGACGCGAACAAAAACGAATGACCCACATCTGTGTCGGGACAATTCGCTCTCTCCGATGTGATACATATTTGGAACTGTATGAAGCTAGGCTAGGGTGTAAGAGCTAGTTGTAAAGCTGGTCGGGCGTGGTCGCAGAGCTCTTGGGCGGCGCCGGCGCTGCAGGACGAGCCGCCTCGCGTGCTGCGCGTGAGTCTCGCCTCGCTACACCAACCGGACAGGCGCAAGAGACGTGGGACGGGGGCGCGTCGCAGTCGCACAGCCCCTTCAATCAGTTTTCATACTAAATGTACCTATAGTTGACTGGTTAGAGCAATTTACCAAAATCGTAATTTCCAGCAAAATTTCCGTTCGCAGATTTTCCTAAATGCTTTTTTTCTCACCATAGTTTTTTACTGATGCTTATTTTCACAATCGCGTTTTTTCCCAACTTTAATCGACACAGAAAAATAGGTAGGTTTAGTTTATGTTAAATTTTCTTCGGCCCGAAGCGCCTAAAGCACACAGAAGAAGGAGCGGAGCTCCGTCGACACTGTTTCTGTGTCAAATCAAATTGGGAAAAAACGCTACTGTGAAAATAAGCTTCAGTAAAGAACTACATTGAGAAAAAAAGCATTTAGGAAAATCTGCGAACGGAAATTTTGCTACAAGTATTTTGCTACGTGATATTTATCTAAATGCGTGTTTTATAAATAGCGTTAATCTGTGTTTGGCTTAGCCAGATTTTAGTGGATAAACATGATTTAATTTTACATTGTTGTTTACGAAAAAATGCGTTAAATTAGCTGAGAGCCACTCCCAACATTAGATTGGGTGAGATCCGGCTCTTCCTCCTCTCCCCCTAAATGGCTCACTAATTTATGGACGCCCCTACATTCGTATACTTAGACGCGACCAATCGTAGTTAGTTAGACCTAGCTTTAGTACGGCCACGCCCGAACAGCGTAGAATTAGCGGATTATTGTTCTGAAAGAGACTAGCGTAGAAAAGTAATTATGTGTAACAAATTAATTCCTTTCGTCAAGTGCTTCATGCATACATATGTATTAATAAGAGTAAAAGAACAAATATAGCAGTAACGAAGTCTTAGATAAGGCGATTTTGGAGACGTGAAAAGGATTAACCCTAACTAACTCAGTCAATTGGGATGTACCAAAAAAAATGACCTATAGTTTTATATTTTTTTTGGAAAGAATAGGATATTTTAAGATACCATTTTCATCGATTTTGAATTTGGTTGAGTAAGTATATATTTTTTTATATTTTTTAAGAAATACGTTGGATGACGTCACAGTGAGAGAGCCACGTTCCATTGCCTTGAAAAATTCAAGTCGTAAATAACATAATCTGTGGCACTACTGATTTGTCTTGTCACTGTCAATAAATAAGCACAGCTTAGGGTCCTAAATGAACCATGACAAAATAGTTTTATTTTATTTCTCTTCTTTTAGCTTTGATTATTCCTGTTTGTTTAATGGTGTGATAGTAAATAGATATTTTTTATAAAATCTGATATTTAAATTCTTTTTTATTTACTTGTAACGTAGTAATTTAATAATTAAATTTGTAAAAATACATTGGAAATACTCGTATACATTTCGGACTTTACGATAAATGACAACTGTTTAAAGCCAGGTGCGCATCATGTGATTAAAATTCTGTTTTTGTCACTCTTTGCTATTATAAGCAGGACAGCAACATTTCAAACTGTCAATTTGCTTTAGAGTGTAGACCTGCTTATATCTGCTTTTGTGATGATTCACTGCAGGGGTCAAATGAAGATCATTACTTAAATTTTCTTTATTTAATTCAGTTTATCATATTTTTGGAATCTGATTTCTGAAAACGCTTCACAAAGCCTATTTCTCCAAACGGTTTTCGATTTATTATACGTTGTCAAAAATTGGGACATCCCAATTGGTAAGCGTTTCGTAACAATGCTTAGTAAGATAGTGCTCTTTTGATTTTAGTTTTTTGGTCTTGTGTAAATGAAAAATGAATTGAAACTTTATTTGCGAGAGACTTTTATTTGGATTAGTAATGTTCATTTAAAAAACAAAAATACGACGTAAATCCGGTAAGTAGTAAATGACTCAGGCGGGCTTGCTCGGACTAGAGTTAACTATATAACTCCGAGTTAAGTGTTAACCCAAGGTTAAGTAGTGTTTAAATGTCAAACTCATAACCTAGGGTTTTCAACCCTAGAGTCCAAGTGGCCCTTAGTAACAAGCCCCGAGTTGTGCAATGTTGATCTGATCATGTCTCCAGAATCAGCTTGTGTTTCTTCGGATCCTCGTTAAGTATCGTCGGTAAGTACAAGTACAGCGAGTAATGAACGTGTGTTTGTGTGTCCAGGGGCCAACGGCGGGCGGCGTGCGCTACGACCGCCAGGACAGTCCCGACTACCTCACGCTCAACACGCAGATCGAGGAGGCCAGGTACGACCGCTATTTATTTATTCATTTATTTATTTATTAATCAATACAGGGTTATTTGTAATTCACTGACATCCTCTTAACCCTGAATTCCTATCACTCAAACGAATGTTTTTTGTTTTACGACTTTTTAAAATGAAGCACTTTTTTCCCATACAAATACACAGAGTATCGTAAAAATAAGAGGTAATCTCAAATTTTCAAAACGTTATTACACCAAAAATATTAAGTTACGACAAAAGCCGTAAAACAAAAAAACATTTGTTTAAGTGGTAGGAGTTTACGGTTAAAAGGATGCTAGTGAATTACAAATAACCCTGTATAAAATTACAGCATATAATACCAATGCGCCGTAAAAATTCAAAAATAATATGCTATGCCGGCTCCACACTATCGCGAGGCGCCTCGTAAACAACCAAGGGAGCGAGCCGAAGCAAGTGCAAGCGCGCGCAAGTGAGCGTGTGGCCTATGCCCATCAGTGGACGAACATAGGCTGATGATGATGATGATGATGATGAAGAGCGAGCGCGAGAGTGTAGTTAATTCCCTCACCTCACCCCCTCGCATCCGAAAACCGACACGAAGCGGAGCGACAGCGAGGCGAGGCGAGGCGAGGGAAGACGAGGCGGCACGAGCGCACCGTCCTCACTCTCGTACTCGCGTCCCCTCGTGTAGCCTCGTGGAGCGTGTGGATTGGGCATATGGGGTAGCTAAAGGACAGCTGCATCGCTTGCTCGGTATTCCTTAGGCGCAAGCTACGCAGAAGAGACGTCGGACGGGGGCGCGTCGCAGAAGCACAGCCCCTAGGATCAGTTTTCATACTAAATGTATACAGACAGAAGAGGCGGGGCGGGGACGTGGACTGCGACGCGCCCCTGTCCCACGTCTCTTTCGTGTGGCTTGCGCCTTAGGCTGCCTATCGCCGGAGCGAAGCTAAGACGTATAAAATCGACCTATCACGTTGATTGAAATCCAAGTCAGATCATCGTAACGTCGGGGATAGAAATCCGCTTAACTAGCATTTAATAATTCGCGTATCTGACAAGAGTAACTAGCACAAGTTAAGTATGAAGTATCTTTTTCTATTTATTTTTTATTTTCTTCAACTTCATTTTTTTTTTTTATTACTTTTACGGTCATCCCGTGAAACCATATATTTCAAACTAAATACAAACTGAAATATAGATGCACAGAAAAAACCCCAGAAAAAAGACCAATGCTGGGAATTGAACCCAGGTCCTCAGCGTTCCGTGCTGCGTGCTTACCCCTACACCACCACTGGTCTAGAAGTTAGCGACAAATTTTTCCCATACATCGTACACTTCAGTCTGTTATAATCACATTAGGCAGTGATAAATATGGTTTCACGGGATGACCGTAAAAGTAATAAAAAAAAATGAAGTTGAAGAAAATAATAAAAATAAATAGAAAAAGATACTTCATACTTAACTTGTAAAAGTTGGCCTAGTAGCGCCATCTCTTGGTCCAGGTGAGCGGGTAGCTCCGAAGGAGTGTTGAAGTCTCTCGGTAGAGGGCATAACATAGATGCGCACTTTATCACTGCCTAATGTGATTATGACAGACTGAAGTGTACGATGTATGGGAAAAATTCGTCGCTAACTTCTAGACCAGTGGTGGTGTAGGGGTAAGCACGCAGCACGGAACGCTGAGGACCTGGGTTCGATTCCCAGCATTGGTCTTTTTTCTGGGGTTTTTTCTGTGCATCTATATTTCAGTTTGTATTTAGTTTGAAATATAAGAGTAACTAGATCAGATCCCCTTGTTTGTTCTGCGTAGCAAAATTTCCAGTCGCATTTTTGCCCAAATGCTTTTTTCTCTTCTCACTATTGCTTTTTACTGAAGCTTGTTTTCACAGTAGCTTTTTTTTTCAACTTGAATTGACACAGAAACAGTGTCGACGGAGCTCCGCTCATGTGGAGCCCCTTCTGCGTGCTTTTGGCCCTTCGGGTCGATGCAAACTTAACATAACCTGAACCTACCTATGTCTCTTGTGTCGATTTGAATTGGGAAAAGACGCGATTGTGAAAATAGGCTTCAGTAAAAAACTATTTTGGGAAAAAAAGCATTTGGCAAAAAATGTGAATGGAAATTTTGCTACTAGGAAATAACAATTTTAGTAAATTGATGTAGGCCCTCATCTGAGAAGCCAATTTCCATTTTACTCCAAATTCGTTAAAATAAAACAACTATGAAATTAAAAGCATCCCCTGTAAAACTACATGTAGCGTAGATACGTGGTATTTAGATAAACGGATTTGCACTGTCCCCAACAATAATATTCTAAGGGGGTGTTTCACCACCTTATTGTCAAACTGCTGGTTACGTAACCAATGAATAAACTAAGTACTGGACAAATCTGTCAGCTAGTGTTTTTTCAGTTTCACCACTCCGGTCCTGTGTAAACTAAGTACCACTTAACTAATCGTGGGTTTAACAAAAAGTCGGAATGGCAACGTCGCATTTCACGACCACGCGTTCCTGTTCGCACACTTTCGTTCAAAGAGTCACTCATTATTAAAGCAAAGGAAATGGTTAACTATATAATATTTTTTTTTGCATAAACAAATATGTAACATTATAATTGATCCAAAAACGGTATTTATTTACGATACTTTGTTAACAATAACAAAGAAAAATAAAATCACGTAAAACGAATCGAAAAGTGGCGCCAAACCATTTGACAGATAAACTTTTTTTTTAATGGCGATATACAAGTTCAGGAAGAACAAACGAATGAGCCACTGAAAAAGTCTGTACCTAATTAAAAAATATTACGAAATTTTGGATTTATTTTTACATACTAAAAAGTGTACCTACATTTGTTTATTCAAATCTTGATATTCAAATTATTTTATGCAATTTAGCATGACTTCTTTCTTTAAAAAATAAAAAATACTTTGATTTATTTTTTGAAATCGGCTGAAGGGCTCTCCAACCATGGCCACAAAAAAATAAACTTAACTAATTAAAAAGGTATGTGACGGATAAAAATGCTAAATGCCACCTGATCTGATGGTCACATTAAGAAACAGTTTGTCCGTTACTTAGCGCTAATCGAGACTGGTGAAACAGAAATTTTAATTCCATCTGTCAAATAAGGTTATGATTAAGCTAATCCGAACTTTAAGAAAAGTGGTGAAACAGCCCCTAAGTGTCACGGGGCGAGACGTGGATTTCCACTATGTGGTTGATGGGATTCTACACGCCTCCGCTCCATTTTGCTTCTATGGCAGCGCATCCTTGACGATGCTGGAAGATGATTTCATATTATATTCGATGATGTGGTATATGGGCACTTGGACCCTGTTCGCTCGTAATCCCGAACGCCTAACAAAACTGTTATAGCAGCGTCGGCGTGCTGCGTCTCTGACGTATGTTATTCGTAGGCGCTCGAACGCAAATCCTGTCTATTAATATTTCAATACAGAACGTCTAGCTCTCACGTCGACTTCAAGTGTCTTTTTCGGGATCCTGCCATTTCTCCGAATTTATTTTTCCCAACTGATTCATTCTCCAACTGTTTTTCTTTCCTGAAACTGTATACAATTCAGAATATATTTCAGGACTATCCTGTAGAACCCTCTAGGTTAGGTTAGGTTAGTTTTATATCAATCCCGAATAGTTTGCAGTTTCAGGAAAAAAAAACAGTTGGGAAAAATATTTTTGGTAGTGCAAAGACACACTGGTACGCGATTCAGTTTCCTTGACTGAAACATCTTTCTTAACTGCACGGGGCCCTGAAAATCTGTATTTTCGCTCAAATACCTTCACATTTTTCTTTCCATTTACCTACCTACTCTTTTTTTTACGTTGGTTCTATATAATATATCTTCGTAATAGTGCAGCAACGAACTGTTATAGTTGAGTCATGGTTTACATTGCTCCAGTGAAATTGTGTCAGTAGCGTTACACTGCGGGGCCGCGGTGCTAACGAGCTACAACATATCAATCAAGCGCCACAGTGGACGCGATTCCACAGCGGCCGCTAAAATTCCTAATTTTATTTAGGCGTCGTTAAATGACTTTGCTATTCTATAAGCATCTATCATAATCAAATGAAAACGCCAATTTGAATCTGACGTTTCTTATTTTAGGCGGTCTATTAAATTTAGGTTTAGCTGCTTAAATGCTATTCTTTGCATGACCTTTTTAAGCAAAAGTCAAGCTAAACTGGCTAATTTTAGCGGCGAATAAAATAGTCCCATTTAAAATAAGATTACGAAAAGTCAAGTTGTGCAGGATCAATTCCATAAACATAACGTATTTAATTTATATTAGTTTCTTTAGAAATGGATGAAGAATATGTGATTGCTGCTGTGGTGGGCGAAGAGAGGGAGTATGGCGAGGGTGAGGGTGAAAAATGTATTTAAAGAGGTTGCGAGATCAATCCGACCAGTTTGAACGGTTTTAGATAATTGTTTAGGCGGTCGCGGGACATGGGCCGACACGTCGTGGACACTTTGTGTGCAGAGGATGCGCTACGAGCGGGGACGGTGCCCCCACATTTAAAAGTTTTGAGTGCCCTGAACTTTTTTGCCCATGGCAGCTACCAAACTGCTAATATTCTAGCTCAAAGCCAACCAAACCCAAACTGGAGTGCAGGTGCTCCACGAGTAAATCCTGCTGGATTTTATTAATTCGTTTTCGCGACATTTTAATTTAAAAGACATGGACAGAAGCCTTTTTTCTTAAATGTTGCCCACTCAAATTTTAGTAAATTATTTGAGAAAATCCTATACTTTTCAACCGACGAAAACAAAAGGAGGAGGTTCTCAATTCGACGTGTATATATTTTTTTTTTATGTATGATCACGCATAACTTTTTACAGAGTAGTCGGATTTTGATGATTCTTTTTTTATTGGAAAGCGTATACCCTAAGGGTGGCCCCATTTAAATTTGGAAATAATATTCCTACCCTAAGGGTAGGAAAACAGGGAATGATTGACTAACTTTTTACAGAGTAGTCTGATTTTCATAATTCTTTTTTATTGGATAGGGTATACCTTGAAGTTGGTATTACATAAATTTGGAAAAAAAAATTACCCCAAAGATGAGAAAAAAGTACAAATAAAAACTTTTTAACAAAAAATTAAACCGCCGAAAAAACTGAAAAGCAAAAAATAATACCTTTTTTGTTTGACCTTAATCTAGGTACCAGTTTGAAGTCGGTGCCTCAGCACTTAGCCAGGAGGAGTGGACCTATAATCGTCTACCTGATTGGCTTCTATCACTCCTCCTGGCTCGTGCTGAGGCACCGACTTCAAACTGGTACCTAGATTAAGGTCAAACAAAAAAGGTATTATTTATTGCTTTTCAGTTTTTTCGGCGGTTTAATTTTTTGATAAAAAGTTTTTTTACCGATTTCATTCATTCATTTGCTCACTTGTTTTTTCCAAGTAGCAACACATTCAATTTAACTTAGAAATTTTAGAATACGGATAAAATCTGGCTAAATTTTGTCAGCTTGATTTTCTGGAATAGCACTTGTTAAATCCGCCGTCTAAATTATAATTAAAATTTAGAAAATTTAGATTTAGACTATTTAGCCGACGTGCACGTAGAATCGCGTCCATTGTCATGCTCTCAACGATTTTACTGGAACAATGAAAACAGCCGCGGACTCGCCAGCGGGAAGCGGCGCGGCGAGCGTGTTCTCGGTTCATTGCGCGGCCGAGACGCTCGCCGCACGGGGGTTACCTCACAGCGCACGCTATGCACAGAGGCTACGCTCGCCGCGACGACCGCTGGCTGCCAGTCCGCGGCTTGACGGTGTACGAGGTGGCGTGTCTGTGCAGAGCGCTGCGGGCGGCGGGTCGTGCGGCCGGTGAGATCCTTCGCGCCGCTCCCGCCCGGTACCTACATTACCACTCACACGACAATAAATCGTCACTACTTTGAATTGAAAAAATCTCGTATCTCAAATCAATATGTAAACCAAACTGAACTTTATTGCACACTCAGTAAAGTTCAATTAGCCAGATTACCGATTTTAAGATACGAGGTTTTTTCAAAGTAGTGACGAGATACAGTCGTATTAGATAGGGCAGGGGAAAGAGCGTCAATGCCAACACTTATGTCGGTAATAGAGAGATAATACCATTTTCGTATATTGGGTTATGAATATCGAAGTAAAAGATACCCTATATCATATTTACAAAACTAGCCATTTCCATGCCAAATTTCGTCCAAATCCGTCCAATCCATTTTAGCGTGATAGAGTAACCAACTCACTCAAACTTAGGCATTTATAATATTAGTAAGATTCTGTCCTATTAGGGAGCCATCCATAAATCCTCCATCCTATTTTGATAATTTTAGCCCCCTCCTCTCCACCTTTGCCGTACCTAAGGGAACGAAATAATTTACTTAGCTCTAGAAGCATACAATTGGTTTTTATAAATAGTGGTAATGTGCAGTGACACTTCTAACCAAATACAATACATTGGTATGCAAACATTATCCTTTAATAAATGGATATTTTAAGCTAAATTAAATGAAAAACTAGTATAATCGACCAAGAAATTCCTTTACCACCTTGACCCGTCGAGCGTTCTGTGCGCACGGGTGTGCACACAACAGGTTAGGATTTTTAGAGCGGGACCGCATCAACGTCAACCGCATGGTGTAAAACGTCAAGGGCTATTTATTTTCACTTACAAGCCAATGTGACAATCGGCTTTATTGCTTTTATTTTGATATAGGAACTGTGTTAAAAAATAGTAAAGCACTCACTTGGTCGACTGTATCTAAGTTATTGTTACGAAGATCGAAATTATTTTTACAATGCATATGCTCGGAAAGTGCCTCTTGACGCGAGTCAACATATCTATAGAAAGTTAGTCATCCCAGCACACTTTCGCAAGTGTGAAAAAAAATTGTATGGATTTTACTTTCCACACGCGTGCGGAAAAGTAACTTTTTAAATTGCCAAATCTCAAAAAGTTGTGTCCAAACTAGTGTTTAAAAAATAAGACTAGAGAGTTGTGTCTTCATAATTCAGCTTTGCACAAATAAGAAAATGTTTGATGCAACCAAATGAATATTTACTGATAAAATAATAAAACAGATTGTTTTAATATTAAAACACACAAATTTTAATTTCGTCAAAAGTTTTGAAATAAAAAATTTAGTACTAAAATAATTTCCATTTCGGACCGTACGACATCTGCGCTTTCAGTGCGCGCGCATGGCGTAACACGAACCAATCATGTTTACCCGTTCGCGCCTGTCAACCAATAAGCTTTCAGTGTGCGCGCATGGCGTAACACGAACCAATCACGATTAACCGTCCGCGCCTGTCAACCAATGAGTTTCCAGTGCGCGCGCATGGCGTAACACGAACCAATCATGGTTCGTTCCGTTCGCGCCTGTCATGAAAACCCGCCACAGTAATGTTCATGAATTCAGTCCGGAGAATTAATTTAAGTTTAGTAAATTAAAATGGAGAGTTCAAGTGATGAATTTACATAGGACTTAACGCCGCCTGACGTCCTAGACCAAGCACAAAATTAAATGTGATAGCCTCCTGCTGACTAAACCGATGCTGAAATATGTAAACATCTACGAGACTTTTAAGCTTTTAGTCAATGAAAGGTAAATAAGAACGCAACATCTTTTTCCGAAAATGTTTATGAGCGCGCGCAGACAGAGAGCGGTCTGGAGTTCCGAGTTCAGAGTTCTACGTTCTTTCGAATGTACTGAGTCTCTTACGATAACGCACACAGCAGGCGACTGGAACTCTCGAGCGATGAAAACACAGAACTCTGAACGCGGAACTCGGTACTCCAGACCGCTCTCTGTCTGCGCGCGCTCTTAGCCCCAATTTTTTTCCTCGCTTAATGCATTGTAAAATGTTGTATGATATACGTGTCGAAAGTAGGAAATTCCCAACTCATGTCGGCTAAACCAAACTCGCTTCGCTCGTTTGTTTAGATCTCCGCCATTCGTTGGGAATAGCCTACTTTCCGCACTTGTATCATAAATAACTATTGTAGCATTGTCACAAATCGCCAGTTGCAACGCCTTCCCCTCTAGTGTGTCGTAATTTATGGATGGCCCCTACTTTTTGGCCCTGGAGCACGAGTTGTTCGGTGGTTGTAGCACTTACGCCGGCGCCCGCGACGCCTGGGGCGCGGCGCGCACGCGCGTGGCGCTGGCCGCCGCGCTCGTCGCCGCGCTGCTGCGGCGCACGCGCGCGCGCCACTCGCACATGTGACCGCGCGCGCCACACAGCCACAGACACTGTGACCGCGCTCGCGCTCGCCACAGACACGTGACGCGCCACACCGCCACAGACACATGTAACCGCGCCCGCCACGACGCATGCTGCGCACGCCACAGCCACATGTGACCGCGCGCGCCACACAGCCACAGACACTGTGACCGCGCTCGCGCTCGCCACAGACACGTGACGCGCCACACCGCCACAGACACATGTAACCGCGCCCGCCACGACGCATGCTGCGCACGCCACAGCCACATGTGACCGCGCGCGCCACACAGCCACAGACACTGTGACCGCCCTCGCGCTCGCCACAGACACGTGACGCGCCACACCGCCACAGACACATGTAACCGCGCCCGCCACGACGCATGCTGCGCACGCCACAGCCACATGTGACCGCGCGCGCCACACAGCCACAGACACTGTGACCGCGCTCGCGCTCGCCACAGACACGTGATGCGCCACACCGCCACAGACACATGTAACCGCGCCCGCCACGACGCATGCTGCGCACGCCACAGCCACATGTGACCGCGCGCGCCACACAGCCACAGACACTGTGACCGCGCTCGCGCTCGCCACAGACACGTGACGCGCCACACCGCCACAGACACATGTAACCGCGCCCGCCACGACGCATGCTGCGCACGCCACAGCCACATGTGAACGCGCGCGCCACACAGCCATAGACACTGTGACCGCGCTCGCGCTCGCCACAGACACGTGACGCGCCACACCGCCACAGACACATGTAACCGCGCCCGCCACGACGCATGCTGCGCACGCCACAGCCACATGTGACCGCGCCCGCCACAGACATATGCCGCGCGCGCCACAAACACATGTGACCGCGCACGCCACTGACATATGCTTCGCGCGCCACAGACCCATGTGACCGCACACGCCACAGGCACATGTGACTGCGCCCGCCACAGACACATGTGACGCGCCACACCGCCACAGCCACAGCCACAGCGCTTAACTTAACACAACTAGCTGGACGAAAAGGTTGGTAACAAAGTAGAACAATTCGAGGCATAGAAGTTTTGATGCCAGTTCAAGTGCATCTCTCGGGTATAAAAGAACATGACATGCACCATGATCTGCCACAGGGCTTGTCTTGCCACCCGTACCAACTGTAAGGAAAACAGAGCACTCCAGACATGAGCGTGGGCATCCGAGTGCAAGGGGCATTTGCATGAAAGAAAATACACAGAACATGTTTAACCCTATGGCTGCTACTTACGCCGTTGGCCGTGACAGACGAATATAGTGGCTCTCAAACGCAAGTGCCGAATCTGTTATAGCAACTATTATTTTGCGATCTTTCACTAAGACACATTAAAACTTATAAATGTTATAATTATAATATAACAATGGATGCAGATACAGATGCAAAATGCAATGCACCCCTCTGGAAATAATCCTGCCGGAGCTTATGACTGCAGACGTGACTACTCGTTCCTGCAACAGAAAAATTTACATTTTCCAAACTGAAATTCATAAACATTGAAAATGCCGCGTAAATGCAAGTGTACCTACATCTAACTGAAATGTTAGTACCGTCCTAACTTTTGAACGACGGATCCGGATGTTGTTGCAGTGTTTCTATTTCTTCGAATGAATAAACGAAGCTTTTTTAATATTTTTTTCATTAAATTCCTTTACAATTACAACCTCTACGTGGTGAAAAAAACGTAAGAACATGTACTTAATCTTATATCTTATCGTACGTACTTAGCTAGCTTGTATCGCGCTGCATCCAGTCGTTTAGCGGCGACGTAGTTTACGCATTGTTGTTTTAGACAGGCCTCGTGTGGGGAATAGTAATATTGAATACATTTCGAGTGTAGGCCACATTGAATACATGATCGTAATTTTCCACGTATCTACAGGAAGGTTGGCGGTACATGGTACGCGCTCGTACAGTCGACCGAGCAATTCCTCTACCACCGACACGTCACTTGTACTTAGTACATTTGCTGGAAAAAAAATAATCTAGATTTAGTAGCTAAACCCAAAGAGTATTGTAATATTATATGAACAAGAGTGGCAACTCTATGGTCAAATATGCATGTATGGAAGGTGCTGCTGCCCTACGCCCTGGTCAAGAACTAATGTGACGTATCTATAGATGTATACCTATATATGTTGGTAGTAATGTACAGCTATAATTACGCGTAGTTTTAATTGATAGGATAATTGCCACTATTCGTATTTTAGCCGTCTAATTCAAATCAGCTTATACGAAGTATAAGCGGCTAAACCCGATTTGCACTATACGGCTAAAATACGAACATTGGCAAGTGGCCTATCAATTAAAGTCCTTGACCGTACAATTTGGTACGCCATGGCCATGGCCGATGAATGACAACTGACAAGTTTGACAAGTCAACCAAGATGGCCGCTAATTTAGTTCTCCACCAAACAACCAGAGATCGCTGTAGTCGCATGAAAAGTGTGATATATGTAAGTGTGCCCCCCCTGGCTAAACCTGAGGCCGTATTGTGTAACGCTGGGGCACTCAAGAACGCATATTCTCCATCTCTTTTTTACGACCAGATGGCCTAGTGGTTAGAGAACCTGACTACGAAGCTTGAGGTCCCGGGTTCGATTCCCGTGTCGGGGCAGATATTTGTATGAAAAATACGAATGTTTGTTCTCGGGTCTTGGGTGTTTAATATGTATTTAAGCATGTATCTATCTATATAAGTATGTTTATCCGTTGCTTAGTACCCATAACACAAGCTTTGCTAAGCTTACTTTGGGACTAGGTCAATTGGTGTGAATTGTCCCATGATAATTATTTTTTTTTTTTTGCCCCCTTTGTGCGACAGAAAGTAGTGAAAACGATTGTGATTTCAAGTGCGCTAGGCAAGGCCTCTGATGTCGTATTGTCTAAAATGCAAGCGCTCGCAATCACATTCATCAACTCTGTCTACTAACCCCCTCATCTATGCCGTACCGAATCGCGGAATTTTTCTTTGGTTTCCGTACGGAATGACGTGTGCGAGCGAGACAACGCTATATACTTTCGTAGCCCTGTCTCGTTTGCACGCGTCATTCCGTACGGAAACCGAATAAAAATTCCGCATGTTTGCAGCCGGCCTAAGAGCTAGCAACGATGTTGTTTTGACGTGTTGCAATTGACATTTCGACCTTAATGCATTGCGAATATTACACGACATTTTTACGAAATGGGTAGGGAATTAAATTCCTTGACTGTATAGTCGACCAAGAAACTCCTTTACCACCCTAAAGTTCAATGTCAGTTGTATGACTTAAGACATCAAAGGCTATTTTCACTTACAAGTCAATGTGACAATCAGCCTTATTGTTTTTATTCTGATGTATGAACTGTCACAAAAAATGGTAAAGCACTTACTTGGTCGACTATACATACATGCGTTGGCATGTTACGCTGCGGTTATTATGTGACAGGATTTGTCGTTTGCCAGCAGTTTTATGGCGCACTAATTAACCTCAGGTGTTACAACTACCTATACCAAGGCTAGCACGACATGTCCGAGCTAGACACCATTCGTGCTAGCCTTAGCTAGACTCTTGGCATTCGCTAGCATTATACTATGATAAACATCCAGGATATACTGCTATAAATCATAACGATGACTTCATAGCCTATTTTGATAGTTGCGCACCGCAATTTTAAGATTTGTTATTCAGCTTCTGTAGACAAAATTGAAATATTTATTGCCACTGGTTACCCTGGTATCGTCGATCTTCCTTCATAACTCATACTTCATGTAGGTACTAAAGATAATTTATCTAAATCTTTAGATTCCGAATGCTTTTTAAATCGCACCGTAGAAAATCTTATTAAAACAAGTAAATAATAGTCATGTTGAACTTAAGAGGGTTTATACCTGCTGAGCTGGCAACGTTGCATTTTCGTTAGTTTTTCTCGATTATTCCATAAAAATTGAATGAAAATTAAAAATGTTTTGTATACAAATTCTTCTAATATATAAGTTAATGTGTCTACTGCAATAATAATTCGTGATAAGACTTTTATTTTCTTTAATAACCGTTAGGTAATAATTTATTTGTTTTTAAAGAAAACAAAAGTCTATCACGAATTATTATTGCAGTAGACACATAAACTTATATATTAGAACAATTTGTATACAAAACATTTTTAATTTTCATTCAATTTTTATGGAATAATCGAGAAAAACTAACAAAAATGCAACGTTGCCAGCTTAGCAGGTATAAACCCTCTTAATACTTAGTCATTTTTTGATTGTTTTGTGACAGACAGTTGACAGACGTATAGCTGGCTCACATTAGAACCAGTAAAGCTTTTGTGCCGGAGTCATCCTTTATGTCCATGATGTATACCAGTAGTATGCTCGCTCATATTATTAGGCTTGGCGCAAACGGGCCACCAACCATAGTCACCGGTGGCCAGCGATAAGCAGTTCACACACTTTTTCATACATTTTTTTAAAACTCGCCACGTTTTCTCCGAGCCTAAGGCGCTCGCAATCACAATCATTCACCAAATCTCTTTAACACTATCGTATACCGCTTTATAAAAAGAAATGGTGAATGACTGTGATTCAGCAATTCGTTGTCTGATCTAGTTGTAGTATGCGTAGAGATTAGAATCCCGCAGAATTTGACTTTATAACGGCGATCAGCCCAGGCTCCTATTTCACCGACGTGACAAGTCAGTGACATATGCCGAGCGACTATTGTACTTGCGGGTTCTTGGCACTGAATGTGTTAATAACAATTGGGTATGTTGTGAAACGAGAATATTTGTTTCTAGTCGACATGTTTGTAGATTTGTCGTTAAATCTTAACATGAGATCAAAGCTCTGTCAGTTCTGCGTTACAATTGTAGTATTTTGTGGTTAATATACGCGTAAGTCTTAAAATTATTAGTTGGTGAAATGGGGGCCTGGTGTTACAAACGCCTCAGCATTATGCTGAGCGGGTGTCGAATTCCAACTGCAATTACACACTATCTTTATCCATCATGTTGTCTATTTGCAATTTTGCTGTGCCTTCTGTTGCATATTTGCGTTTCTTCTTTTTACTGTCGTTCTTTTGACCCTCGTATCCTACACGAGATCCTTAACATTGTCAAGTTCCGCCCGAATATCCCTTAAGCCCAGTTTAGACCTGCAAGTTGCATTATATTGCGGTGCTCGATTGAGCTCTTCCAACTCGTTGGCTTTACGGCCGCGCAGTGTAATGCAACTTGAATGCTTTTTGTTGGTGGTGGTTAGTGGTGTTTATGCAAGGTGTGCGTGTGCGCAGGGCGACGTCGGCGGCGCTGGAGGCGCGGCGCAGCACGCTGGCCGACAAGCTGGCGCGCAAGGAGCGCCGCAAGGAGAAGAAGCGCCGCAAGCACGCCGGCGAACCAGGCCAGTACACTACACCCTGTCTGTTTAACAGAGTTAGCAAGGCGTTCTCTCTGTTGCACTTTTGTATGCAAATGAAAGGGACAAGAAACTGTCAGTGGGCGTCAACAATCGCACGTTGATGGCGGGCTCGGCTTGCATGCCGTTTGTTGGAATATTCGTAATGTTTCTCGTGATTTTTTGATTTTTCTAGTGGCACCTCAAATAATTACATGTCATGTTTGTTCATCTATTAATCATAATTGTGTAATCTAAAGTAGTAGATAGTAATAATAATATTTAAATATGTGCCCTGCAGTGGGACGTATGTGCCGGTGCATCGTCCTTATCGCTGATCAATTACGTGCATTCTCTGTTTTTCTAGTAGGGTCAACGTCATAAATAAGTGATCACTTTTGCACCTTGTCACTTTAACGTCATGTTTAAAAAGTCATACAAAGTCACAAAACGACTGAAAGCGACAAGGTACATAAATGATCACTTATTTTTAACGTCGACTGTACTAACTCTGTAAAATAGACAGAGTATACACACCCCCGCTTCAAGCCTCCTTAACGGCCCGGCCACGACTTCGCGCGTTTGGCGGCGCGGCAAGCGTTTTATCAGTTCATTGCGTATGCCGCCAGGTAACCACTGTACGGCGAGCGTCTCGACCGCGCAATGAACACAGAAAACGCATGCCGCGCCGCCAAACGCGCAAAGTCGTGGCCGGGCGGTAACGCCGCTGCCGGACCAAGCTTTTAGCGCATTTATTGCATTCATTCATTTCCTTGCTGTATCATTACTAGCAAGGCTTTAGTTCTGAAATTCATGTGTAAGCTATTTGAGGATTCATTCTAATGACTGGTGATTTTAGAAACACGATTAACTTGTAAGTCGTCTCTTAAAAATAAAATAAATCCTTAGTACGGCGTAAATACTGCACAGCAGGTCATGACTTTTTTGATGTTTTCTAATAGGGCCTAGTGATGATAACAGAAAAATGATTGCGGTTCATTGCCGTCGCTGATCGATCTTTTATAAATTCATAGCCGCGCGTACCCGCAATGTAACGAAACTCAACGATCTTTCTCGCACCGTCCAATCGACGCTTAACAGCTCGGCCCCAATTACGACCAGCGAGGGTTTTCCCTGTACATTGCGTGGTCGAAACTCTCTCCGCGTAGTATATTACCTAGCGACGTATGCAATGAACAGGGAAAACGCTACGTCAAGATCAATCGCTGAAAGATATCCGTTCCTAGATAAAGGCCACTCAACTCTCGCAGCCCGCCGCCGATATATTCAAACTCGGGTCGCTTACTTTCAATTGCCAGGCGATAAATTCAGCTATATTCATTAGTTAGAGACTTTAAACGGTTGAGCATTTGGCTTCACCTGTACCTCATCACATGAGATTGCAGTCAGTTTATTGTATAAAAAAACTGCCGGAGCACACATTTTGGTTGCTTAGACGTTATTTCGTCTCTCTCTTATAATCCATAGAGACCATTGATCACACCTATGCAGATTAAAGAGCATACATACAAAGTTTCACAATCATTTTACGCCGCGGTGTCAACAAGCAGATAGAACGAGAAAGCACTTTATAAATGAAGTTCAAACGTAAGAAGTGTGAAAAAGTTTGTATCTTCCTGTGCCTTTCTGAGAACTGAAGTATTTCTCTTCCACATTTTGGTTAAAAGAACGACTCGAGAGCAATTTGCGATCGTTTCCGGTCCATCACCGCGCAAAAATACGCCTCCATACGAATGCACTTAGGAGCTTCGGGAGCGATTTGAATTCTTCACGTCAATCCGAGGGGGGAGCGCGGCCGCGCGGTGACCGACCGGGCTATTATTGCCGCGGGTTGAACGCTCGGCAATCGGGCCGGGAAACTACAGGACTGCCTCGTCAACCCTTTACCGACGATTGGTGGGTGCGGGACCTCGTGGCAGGAGTCCGTGTGGCCGACCCGCGGAGTCCCGTGGCGCGTGGCGTGGGGCGGTGTATAAATACCCGGCTGGCGGGGCTCCAGCGCCGCGCCATTCCCGCCGCGCCGCTCGCCCGCGCCGCACCGCTCCTGGAGACGCACGCGCACCTCAGGTACCAGTGCTAGTGACGAGTGCTATTTCCGTGCCACGTTGTCCGTTAACTAGGACGTTGCGAAACGAAGGGTTTTCGAGTTTGTGATGAATGTGTAATGCGATCGGTTTAATCGTGTCGATCTATCAATAGCCGCGTGAACTCCGCGCCGCGTGGCCCGGCCGCCCTGTAACCCTAGTCAGCGCCGCGAACGCCCGTTCTGCGGAGTTGTCCGGCGGTCGACAGCTGACGCATCGCTCCAGGCGGCTACAGCTGTTTGTTTACCAACAGTTCACGGTCGCACCTGTTCGTTCTAACCTAACCTATTCCAGAGATCGTCTAATATACCTGGAGTGTTTCAACGGATCCCTTAGTTTCTCATAATTTCACTGGGCATACCAAAGTTTGTCATAAAATATAATTTTCAGGTGTTTTTAAATGTTATCTTATAGAATACAGTAGGTTTGGTTAGGTTAGTTCAGTAACAATCTGAATAAAATGTGTTTACTTCTATCCAAGCAGTTCTCAACCAACCATCAGTTGTGGGAGTTCCATGTATTGTATTTGATTGCAAATACATAATCAATGTATAGGTAATTCCAAGTACCGCCAGCCGGTCCGGTGGCTGCGAGACGGGCACTCCCGGTCCCGTGCCTGTAGTTTACAGTTAGAGTATTAGCATTTCCATAATTAACCTCTTTTATTATTATTATTATTATTATTATTATATTCACCCGACTGCCAAAGGAGGGTTATTGTTTTTGTGCTAGGAGAATATTTCTGCAATATTTCATATCAAGTGAAAATCTTTCTTTAGTGGCAATAGATTTACATATGCGTTCCGTCAGTTTCGAGATAAAAAGATGACAGGAGTCACAATTGCGAAGTTAACTGCTGTATCACCTCCCTAACCTTAGCTTACCCTCCGTATTCGCGGCTTCAGAGATACTTGGACAGAGCTTACTGTAACCAAGAAAAAATTGCGCGAAGTCGTACTTTTAGCGTGTTAAATGCCAGCTTATCTCATTCATCCATCAATACTCTACTTACCACAAACCCAGCAACTTCTTTCATGCATTTTTGTTCGATTGCCGAAGGATGGTTATGTTTTTGTGCATTTATGTGTGTATCATTCTTTGGGACGCCCTGCAGCTTAAACTACTCGATCGATTTTAAAGTGAGAGGCGTCATTAGATTCGCCTCAGTTGCGATTGCGAGAGTGACATAGTGCAAAATTCCCATGAGAACGGGGATTTTCGATACCACTTATACAATTTCAATACTTCCTATTGAATTCGAGTAGAAATTTGGTAATAATTCGGTGACCCAAAGACGGACGTGTAACGTAAATAAATAAATTATAAGGGTGAGGGTGAATCTACTTTTTGTGTTGTTTACTCTGTCCTCGGTTTTCCAAGTGACATCTCATACTGTTAGAAAAATCCATAGGTTATCCAGGAAACAAAATTTGCGTAACCATAGCAACGGGTGGCGAGAAAAAGTTGATTGACCCTTAAACATGTTGCCACTTTTGCCGCTAGAAATGTGCTATACTACGTTGCTGGATGCGTTTGATTTCCACCAATCATGTTCATGGGTCCACATAGCATAGCGCTGGTGGAAACGGGTTCAACCAAGCTATGTTTTTTATATGGAAAGAGTCGTCCTCTGGGTGGGTGAAAATATACAGGGTAATTTTTTAATCAGAGCACAAATTTTGCTACGTCATTCAGTATCGTTGATAGATCACGATTATCTGTTCAAGAATTTTTATTTAATTTTGAAATTGGGTTTGTTCATAGTAATTCATCCAATAATTGGTCGAGTTACTATGAAACACAAAAAAATAAGTGATTAATAGTATGACGAAAAATACTGAAATTTGTTATTTTAACGACACTGAATCGCATATTAAAATTTGTGCACTTAATAAAAATTACCCTGTATGTAGTTACACCGTCGGGTTTCCTTTTTCAAAACAGATCGATATCTTATTAACAGTAACATATTGAAGGAAATGAAAGTGAGCCTTGTGTACAGACATGGCCGAAGCAGTCCCCTTGCCGTCGGAGGCGGCCGCGCCCGCGCCCTCCCCCTCCCCCGCGCCCGCGCCCGCGCCCGCGCCCGCCCCGCGCGCCCGCGCCGGCCCCAGCGCCGACGACGGTGAAGAGCCGAGGCGCTGCGCACGCGACCCGCCCATCACCTTCACTGACATTGACGTGAGTAAACCACCGCTCCACATGAGGCTCTTCATGGATACATGAGGGTAGTTTTACAAGGTCAAACAAGCCAATCAGTACCATTCTGCCCTGCATACTCTAAAATGCAGTAAAAGGATTTCTACGTTTGTTGAATATTGAATTATAACAAGCACAGCGTAAGGAACATAATGGTCTAATCGCTTTTTTGCTCTTACTGCATCTTAGGGTCTGCAGGGCAGCATTACGGTAACACGAAATACAAGAGCAGTTGGTCAATGGCCGATGCGCACTAGCCAAACGGACACTGGCCTCGCCGGCCACACGAAGCTACACATGAGCCAGGACAGCAAAATAAGGGGCGGCGGACACTACTAGCTCAAAAAAATAGATCGGAAGCTATTAAAAACTATCTTGGCTTCAACACTAGAAGCCTGCAATAAGCTAGATTAGTATAAGTACACGATGATAGACGCACTAGCTGTACCTAAGCACTGGCTTGCTGTCTTGGCTTGGTAAACTAGCTTCGTGTATCCCGGTCATTACTCATAAATAGTTATTTAAGTATTGTTTGTATTTTTTGAATTTTACAGCGCATTGGTGTATACTGTAATGCTGTAATTTTTATTGATGAATAAATAAATAACTGACCTACTCACACGTGAACTACAACGGCGTGATCACATCACGCCTGCGCGTGAGTGGCGGCACCCTCGCACAGTGGTTACCTCGCAGCGCGCAACGAACTGATAAGACGCTCGCCGCGCCACCAATCGCGCGTGTCGTGGCTGAATCGTTAGGTCTGATGATTGTCCTGGATAGAAATTGAGTGAGTTTACTCAATTTCAATGGGATTTGCCACTAACTACAGCGTAGCCTTAAGCCTAGTTGGTAGTGACCCTGCCCTGCCTACGAAGCAAGAGGTCCTGGGTTCGAATCCCGGTAAGGGCATTTATTTGTGTGATGAGCACGAATATTTGTTCCTGAGTTATGGATGTTTTCTATGTATTTAAGTATGTATTTATCCTCTCCTCCTCCTGACACAAGCATTGTTTTGCTTAAAAGGAGATCCCAACCCTATTTTGTTAAAACTGTTTCTTTAAACCAATAAACATTTTTCATTTTTCATTTATTTATCTATATAAATATGTTTATCGTCGTCTAGTACCCATAGTACAAGCTTTGCTTAGTTTGGGACTAGGTCGATTTGTGTAAGATTGTCCCCTAATATTTATTTATTTATAACTTACATTTTATGAAAAATACCCATGTAAAATTTCATGTCTCTAGTCTAAGAATGTCCCTGCAACTAACGACGTGAATCGGCTAAAGCCGGTCAAAAAAGCTTCAGTTCCACGCTATGGAAGCGAAAAAGACGATCGATAACGAAAACAGTTTGCTTCGAGACTTGCATGAATAAAACAATATGAAACCAGATTGTCTAACACATCTCGGAATCAAAGTCGTTTTCACCATTTCTTTCTGTCACACGTAACATAAGGGTAGTAGAAGACGGTAAATGCGATATCGCGAGCTCCCGCGCGTTAGACAATACAGGCTCAGTTTTCCTTCAAGCAAAAACCCCTGTCTCCGCATTGTTGGTAAACAAATGTCATCTCGAATGTCACGCACGTACTGCTGTCGACTGCGGTTACCGTTGAACCGCTGCCAAGTGGCTTTATGACCCGCCGCCCGCGCCTGTCGCCGATTATTGCCATATCGAACAATTACTTATAAATACCCGGACCTTGGAAACTTCTGCGGCTTTCCAGAATTCTTCTGGACCGAAACCTTTGGCACAAACCAACTGTCAAAGACTGTTGACATCGAGCGAGTAAAAGGCGAGTAGCGCACTGCGGGGCTACCTAAGTTTCTGATCTGAGGTCTAACGCGCTTGGAATTACAATCGTTTCCACCTCTTCTTTCTGTCATACGGTATAGGATGAATTTAGAAAGAGATGGCAAATGCGATCGCGAGCGAAAGTTGTATCCGCAGTCCAAGGGAGTCTACGATTGAAATGTGTATGGATATTTCATTGTCATCTTTGTCGTTTCGCCTGCGAAAGCTCATTTTTAACCGACTTCAAAAAAAGGAGGAGGTTCTCAATTCGGTTGTATGTTCTTTTTTTTTTTTTTAACGTGTGTTACCTCAGAACTCCGTCATTTATGAACCGATTTGGAAAATTCTTTCGTTGTTTGAAAGCATATGCTTCAAGGTTGGTCCCGTTGTTACCGGAATCCAGTTCTGATGATGGGATCCATGAGGAATTGAAGGAACTCTTCAAAAGTTCAAGGGAAATGTAAAGCGATTTTAGTATTTTCAGTGACAAATCGAGCATTTGCATTCATAAAGTGTCATTTGGTAAACTAGATCTGATGAAGAAGACCGCAGATGGCCAACGGAACTCCTCAACGGGTCAAATCTTGCAAGTTGAATTTGACTCACTTCCCGGTTTCTGATTGATTTCATATTTTACATGCATGTGTAAATCAGGTGACAATGCAATATTATTGTGACATGGAGCTAATCTGATGATGGAGTTGGAAGGTGGCCATAGAAACTCTGTAATAAAACAACACAACCCCGTCGAGTTTGGGTTCATTTGAAACGTCTTGACGAGCACTTTGATCCCAGATGGTAAACAGGGTCTGATGATGGAGCTGGAAGGTGGCCAAAGTTACTCCATAAAGTAACGGCACTTACCCCATCGAGTACGGACTCATTTGACTCGTCTCAACTAGTACTTTGGTCCTAGATGGTAACCAGGGTCTGACAATGAAGTTGGATGGTGACCATAAGAACTCCGTAGTAAAACGACATAACCCCATCAAGTTTGGTCTCGTTTGATTCGTCTTGATAAGTACTTTGGTAACCAGAGGCAAAAAGTACAGTCAGTAAAGAGTGCCAGTCCAGGCCATTAGCAACAACTAAAAAGAAAAAAATAAAAATTTTTAAATAAAAAATAAAACCGCCTTCAAAAAACACCCAAAAAAAACTTGGAAATAAAAAAAATTAAATAAAAAATAAAACCTCCTTCAAAAAACCCCCAAAAAAACATAAAATAATAATTGATTGAACCGACCACAATAAGCATGAAAATATCTTTCTACTAATCTGTTTGAAGTTGGTGCCTCAGCACGAGCCAGCAGGAGTGTAGAAGCCCTATAATAGGTATGTAGGTAAGTTAGATTACTAGGTCCACTCCTGCTGGCTCGTGCTGAGGCACCAACTTCAAACAGATTAGTAGAAAGATATTTTCATGCTTATTGTGGTCGGTTCAATCAATTATTATTTTATGTTTTTTTGGGGGTTTTTTGAAGGAGGTTTTATTTTTTATTTAAATTTTTTTTCGATGGAAATGGTCTGGATTGTCATGGATGTGTGGGACGAGAATTGAAGTATTTGTTTGAGCAATACTGAATCATGGTGTTTATTAAACTTTACGACGGAAGCACTCTTCCCACGATGAGTCTGTTCCACCGTGCCTACCCGCGAGTTAGCATCTCGAATGCGTTAAAATTAAAATATCCAACTCACTTTCTTGCAAATAAACGATTTGACTTTACATGTTTACCACAAAAACAATTGAATTTTCAAGGGTTTTTTTTAATTGGTCAATATCAATATTAATTCTCGTCTCACATCGGCTCGCTTTGCCTGTGGAAGAGCACATAAAGTCTTGCCTATTATTGCACGTGGCTGATCTAACAAGGTGTTAGTAATCACGTCTAAATACGTCCAAATAGTCAATACTTGGCACCCCATTGGAGTGATGTCACTTGTGTCCAGCGCCCCGCGAGCCGCCGCCTGTTTTAGAATCGTTCCAGAACGCCCGCGAGTGGGAGTTCGATGACACTCGCACATAAATTCTATTTCTTTATAAATCAACTCTGAATGTATTTTCGTGTTTCGCGTGCAATACAACTATGACTACTGCAAAGTTTAAATGAGATTTTAATGGTGTTATTTAAAAAAATGGATATAAACAATCTACTCTACCACTGATCATGTCAATGTTACCCCTGTTATAAAAACTTTTTAACAAAAAATTAAACCGCCGAAAAAACTGAAAAGCAAAAAATAATATTTTTTTTTGTTTGACCTTAATCTAGGTACCAGTTTGAAGTCGGTGCCTCAGCACTAGCCAGGAGGAGTGGACCTATAATCTTCTACCTGACTGGCTTCTATCACTCCTCCTGGCTCGTGCTGAGGCACCGACTTCAAACTGGTACCTAGATTAAGGTCAAACAAAATAGGTATTATTTTTTGCTTTTCAGTTTTTCGGCGGTTTAATTTTTTGTTAAAAAGTTTTTATTTTATGCTTTTTTTCCATCCTTGGGGTAATTTTTTTTCCAAATTTAATTTAATAATACCAACTTCAAGGTATACCCTATCTATCCAATAAAAAAGATAATATTATTTCCAAATTTAAATGGGACCACCCTTGGGGTATACGCTTTCCAATAAAAAAGAATCATCAAAATCCGACTACTCTGTAATAAGTTATGCGTGGTCATATAGTACAATCGGTAACTGAACAATCAATCATCCCCTGTTTTCCTACCCTTAGGGTAGGAATATTATTTCCAAATTGAAATGGGACCACTCTCGGGGTATACGCTTTCCAATAAAAAAAGAATCATCAAAATCGGACTACTCTGTAAAAAGTTATGCGTGATCACACATTAAAAAAAAAAAGAAATATACACGTCGAATTGAGAACCTCCTCCTTTTGTTTTCGTCGGTTGAAAAAGGTATTACAACAACATAAGCCACTTTTTCGCCTGGAGCACACGTTTTTATTGCGTTACCATAGTTTTTAGTAAATTATGGTACTCCTCACCAGTGAAATTTAATTATTTTTTGAACCAGTCTCTGGTATAATTCATTTTTTTAGCAACTGATTTCGTTCCAAGCTGCGCTGAAAAAATGAATTGGTACATGGCTACTTAGCCATATGCGTGGTAGCGCTTTCAGTTCCCCTGGGATTGCTGATCGTCTTATTGGATAGCTCTGTGCTTCTTTCCGACATATTACACCGTGTTAGGTTGCGGCAAGTCTCCAGTATTATCACAATATACAGTGTTGTTAGTATTCTCTCAACTATTACTATATTAGCTGACCGTTTTACTGAATGATGACGTAGCATCCGAAATTACAATAATCCTTCGGTTCCCCAACCTACGCTGGATAGTGAGGCAAACATTATTGCGATCAGTCTCGGTTGTTTCGTTTGATACTCATTTTTAGACGTTAAGTATTAAAGAACATGTGCGATGTGACGGCGCATAAACATGCGCGGGCGTGGTGAGTCAGCGCGGAAAACTTCCCGTCGCGGCGCTGACCGAAGGAATGAGCTTCCTACCCTGGCCTAGCTCTCCTTATTTCCATAATTATAGCCAAATAAACTGTTAATCTTGGCTAGTTAGTTGGTCTCTAAAGACGGTAATCTTTGAATCAACTCCCTTCATTCATTAATACACTATTTACATTTACATGTTCTTGAGTAGCCAATTTTATTTATGCGGATGATTATTAAACATATTCCTAACGTAAATCCTATGTGCTAGAGCTTAACAACACATTTACGCATCACAGCGACGTCACAGTAAAAATTAGGGAGTGTTTTTTGTAGAGTTCAACAAACTACTCCAGCTCTGTTTTCTTGATTATAGAAGCGCTTTTCACAACGTAATATACACCCGACAGGTCGAACGTCGGGAATAGCACATTGTAGACATTAAATAGCGCAGAAAAATTGCAGTGTAAAAAGTATGGGATTGCTAACTTAACAACATGTCCTTAGAGACGTACCATTTTAATTATTGACGTGGTTACTTTGCTACTCCATGATAGTGATAGCACTCGCTGTGACCCGCTGTTTGGTAGCGGATTAGAAAGGCGCAGTTGACGGCAACGGCAAACTTCTTGAGAAATGAAATCGGAGAAGCGATTTTAACGTCTCTTGGGCAGTAAAATACGTACACCAACTTACACCTACCAACGTTGTCCAATGCTCCATGTGCTTGCCGGTATGTGTAATTGGTTTTAGTACATACAAACGTGAGGTAATACCTGATTTAGTTGATTACCTTTGTAGGCGTCGGCTTTACACAAACTTATGCAACGTATGGACTTTACATAAGTTTATGACGATCGTTTCAAACCGACCGATTTACGGTTAATTTTATACAGGATATAGACCACGATTACTTTTAATAAACTTCCCGACGCATCTGCCAACGCCATGGTCACAGGTAGACCGGAGCTTATTACAGGTACTCGCGCTCTGTGCTAAGTGAGGCCCGATTCTGTTCAATGTTTTTTATTTGTATCTTTTCCTGCCAATTGCATTTTTTTTAGTATCGAACAAGTGTAAATAAATCTCTCCCTCTCTCTGTACATTCCGTAGGAAATATGTGAAACATAAGTTCGTTGTGTCATTATCAGGGCGCGCAAGAGTTCGCAGCGCTACAGTCGGCAGTGGCTAGCCTGGCGCTGTCGGGCGAAGAGCAGCAGTCGCTGGGCGAGCTGGAGCAGTACCTCGTGCACGGCGAGGGCAGCTGGGCGCTCGGCGACGACTTCCTCGCCTTCATCGGTCAGTGCATCGGACTTTACCGCGCACTCCCAGTAGCCGCCTGTACCAGGCTCCGAGACGGGCGAATGGCTTCATGACTACTTTGATTGTTTCATCGTTTCGGAACCTGTTTACAGATTGGCCAAGGCTGACAACGTTTAAGCTTAAATTCGTCAGCGAAATTTTGACAGAGACTATAGGGTACTTTTCCATTAGAGATGTGCTATGTGATGAGGATATGAAAGCTAAGCTACGAAACTATGTGACAGTTTCAATGCTAAACTATGTAGCCGTTCGAGGAAAATTCAAAGCATGCATTTCCACCAGAGCTACGTTATGTATTTAGACCAATAAATGTGATTGGTGATTTGGTGGTTCTCAAACTCATCCATAGCAACGTAGCATAGCACATTTCTGGAGGAAACGCACCCATAGCCTGTATGAGTTCGGAGGAGTCTGTCGCTGTTCCGATCTGGTATCGCTATTTGAACACAGTTCAAAGAGCTGATGGGTGATTCAACTTTTTTGTGTCGTTTACTCTGTCCACGGTTGTTCAAGTGACAACTTCATACTGTTTATAGAAAAATGCTTAGGTTGTCCAAGGGACAAAATTTGTGTAACCATAGCAACAGGTGTCACTAAAAAGTTGATTCACCCCGATGCGTTAAGCGCTTGCGACGCATTTCCAAGTTGCCCGTTTGTAACGGCTCGGGTCTGATAAACGCATGCAAAACACTTGGAAGTCGTACGTATAGTTCCCAATTGAGCATCCGCGATGTGGGTTTTAGCAGTTCCTAGATGGTGCTAGGGTGTAAGATGGCGTGAGTCTGATGTTGCGTGTGTCGCAGGGCGTCTGCTGGGGCCGGAGAGCACAGAGGCGGTGCGCGTGGCGGCGCTGCGCTGCGTGGCCGCCATGGCGCTGCGGGAGGACGTGTCGCTGCTGCTGCACCAGGACCGCCGCAGCCACGCGCTCATGAACTACGCGCAGCGCGTCGACCGCCTGCCGCCCGGGGAACAGCTCGCGCTGGCCAGAGCGGTCAGTGCTCTTTACATTCCGCCACTTCATTGGATCTTGCGTCACACGCATCCGATTCCTCCCTGTGGTCTTTTGGATGACATCATTCCATCGTATTTGTGTGCTTCGGTTACCTATCAAAATTTAGAATTATTTTTTCCGAATATTTAAAATCCCGAATGCTTCATTTATCCGAATGCATTTTTTTCTGAAACTGTAAATATTTCAGGATTTTTATAAAACAACCCTAACCTAACCTAAAGGGTTCTACACGATGGTGCTGAAATAAATCCTGAAATATTTACAGTTTCAGAAAAAAATGCTTTCGGACAAATGAAGTTTTCGGGATTCTAAACCTTCGGAAATTTAATTTTCTAAACATCGATAGGATCCCGTGTGCTTCCTTTAGACGTTTTTCTCCCCGACTCCGTTTTAGCGCACGAGCCGTGTTCTGGAACTGTGCGTTGTCAGTGTTATATCAGTTTAGGACCTTCGCTTGAGATCTTTGTCTCCTTGTGATGTTACTGTGCCTGTACCTAATCTGCAATGCTTCTGTTCCAGTTGTGCAACCTGTTCGAGAACGTGTCGTCATCAGAGTGGCTGCTGTACATCAGCGAATGGGACCTGGACGGTCAGCCCGTCTCCAACATCCGCATCACCACAAAGGTTAGTTAGTGCTCCTACCTCGCACGCGCGTGTAACGGGTCGACCGAACTCTTACTGAAATGGTATACTGTTATAATGGTAATTTATGGCTCAGATGCAATGCAGCGTTCAAATGCTACGTTTTCGAATTATATCAACCATACTAACTGCACTATTTCTTATCCTCCTCAGCTTAAGATACCTATTTTATGCGACAGAAATGAATACAATTGAAAGTATTAACAAAACAATCTTGAAATATGGTAAACTGTCTCATAATCATGGGTCAATGAGTGAACGGAAAATGCATATACTTAGCGTTCGGACGCTACGTTTACGTTGAATAATTATACCATACTAACTGCTCCAAAAACAATTTCATGCGATGCTTAAGGTGACCACTTTGTGCGCCCAAAATCAATACGGTTGAAAGGCTCAACAAAATGTTATTTTTTTTGACCATGTCTACGAGAGCGGAAAATAAGATTTTATGATGTTCAGGTTCAAACTTTTTTTTTCTTGTGGAAATATTTGGTTTTCTGTGGCAGTTTACTTGCGATTTTGTGTGCTGCGTGTTACCTTATGGGGAGTGTAGTAATGTTGTGTGGTGTCCCAGGTGGCGGTGCACGCGACGCTGGGAGAGGACGCGGAGTTGCGCGACGTGGGCACGGCGATCATGTACAACATGGCCACCAAGGAGGTAAAGACCGTGGTCTGTATCTATTTATTTATTTATTTTATTTATTTTATTTTCGGAGAACCAACAGCTACAAATTACAGAGTAGGTTAAACATGTAATAACATAGGAGCCAATTATATATATCGCTGCCTTCCTCCACTATACACGCTCCTCGTGTCTACCTACTGCTGCATTATCAACTGACGACTTCCCCGCGCCGATGCGCCGTGTGCACTGACTCGCGATGCGTGCTTAGTATTCAATTATTTAAAATGTGATGCACTCGAATTGACCGGGGAAATTGTTAGAAAACTAAGTTTACTGCACTGAAGGTAGTAACTGCTAATAGATAAGATATTTAGATACGTTCGTCTCCGCTATGAATAATAAATATAAAAATATACTGCAGTAATGTGTAACAATAAAAATTGGACTTTTATGTTGGTTTTTAGAACTGCAAAGTGCAGCGACACCGGTGATTATTACTGATAAACACGCCGTAGGGTATTTTATGCCATAAACCAATAATTCCGAGAAACCCAGATTAATTACCAACTGTAAAATTTGTTTTTTATTAGCTTTGAAATAAATAAATAGTTAGTCAGTTGAATGACGTCACAGTTCAATATAACCATGCAAAATCTGTAGGAGAACCGCGTTTTGACAGCTCATAAAAAGTATGTCAATTAATTGGTAGTGCAAATAGCCTTTTTATTCAAGTTTTATCCATAGTTAAAGTTTGTATTTTAATACTAAACGATAGTTCCAAAAGAGAACAGACATTGTGCCCTTCTTCAGTGAAGTAAACTTCCTTTATCTTTTTATTTTTGATTTATCCACTGTAAATGTACCCAATTCATGATTTTTCAATATGAATTGGATAGAGTAAAAAAATGTAAGTATAGCAAGATTTTCAAATAAAAAAATATTTCATGACGAAATTCATGCACATCTCTAGCATGTCTATTGCAGGCAAAGACGGGTATATAGGTAAACCGTTTAAATTCTCTCATTTAAACGGTTTAAATTCAAATTCAATGCGTTTTGTATGTGGACAGCCGCACGTGCGCTATTCCTTAAGCCACGCGGCGTTGCTTGTCACGGGCATCAAATTGTTTATTAAAATTAGCTATTTACGTTCCACGCGGCACGGCTAAGGAAAGGCTACAACGAACTAAGCCGCAGGAAATGAATGCTCTCAAGTTTTGTTCGACTAAATTATACCGAGTGTCCCAAAACTCAACCCCCCAGTGCCCAGCGGGAGAATGCATGGTCCTCTCCCGGCCTTCCAGCAAATGGCTGAGGCAGGACACTGTGGGTAGATTAAGTCCCCTCCCTACCCCTCCCCTCCTCAAAATATAAAGCACACGTTTTTTGTATTAATAATCAATAGAGAAGGGGACTTGTGACCGGGTTTTTTAGTCCGTGCAAGTCGGACACTGTCTGGGCCCTCCATTCCCAGTTCGTCCGAAGGGATTTTTCCCGAGCACAAGTCACTCTTCCTACCCTAAAGTAAAAAATACCAAAGACTTCGCGTCTTTGGCCCCTCTGACGACTAATTCAAAAAAAAAAAATACTCAACGATAACCTGGTACTAAAACAGTTCTGGAAAAAGTAAGGAATAAATGCATGTCACTTAGTTACGCTTATAGACATTTTTTCGAAAATATCTAATATTATAAATGATATTTTATGTGACTATTGTCGCTTAACTGAGAGACATGGTTTTTTATTATTTTTTCCAGAACAGGTAGGGTCAACGTCATTAATAAGTGATCACTTTTGTACCTTGTCACTTTAATGTCATGTTTGAAAAGCTATACGAAATTACACAACGACTGAACCCGACAAGGTATAAAAGTGTTCACTTATTTATGACGTTGACTGTACAACACGACCTATCGTCTAGTATCAGGTAAAATCAGGTTATCGCTGACTTTTGGGGTCCCCTGTAGATCTTTTCCTTTCATTAACTTAATCTCCTGTCGTTTAGAATCGTAATTAGGCTGACAGTTGATTATTATACAATCAGGCAGTGATGATTTAAACTTCGTAGGCATATTGTTCCAAGCTTCTTAACCACACTATAATCCTTCCCACAAAGCCTTTTGACCAGACGGCAACCGTTTTACCTATGGGGACAATCGGTTCGGCATTTCTCTTAGCTTTCCCGCGCTGTTGATGTTGACATTTGTGCCGGAAACGTCATGTCGCGGTGTTTGCGGAGGAATCAGAAGGCGGTGCGCAAATTGTTATCGCGCCCTGTGTGGAACACAATCATTATCTGTTGACCGAGCTTAGCGCACTGTTTGACGCCACACACTCTAACGCGAAAAACCTACGGCGTACTTTCCTGTGACGGACTATTAAATACTAAACGCTTATGGCTTTGACCTTGAATTTTCCTGCTTATTAAGTTTACGTATGCATGTATTTGCTTGTTAATGAGTAATTATTATTATCTTTATGTATTGCGTAGTATTTTTACTGTATGACGGGCACCGGTCTATCACAACATATTCGGTTGAGTGTAAACATTTCAACGTTGTTGATTCTGCTTATCTGAGAGCACACAGATCGCAGATCCTAAAGTAATTGATTATCTTATTCAAATATATTCTAAACAAGGAAACTAATAATGACGTTATGTTGTTCCATGCGCTCTTTATTATTTATCACTTTAGCTAATCGATTTTGGACATTAAAAGAAAAGTGAAGTAAAATTGATAATTTTCCATCTTGTGCTGGACATTTTATCAGTATTCTTATATAAATATGCTATCAGTCTATAAGTATGTACTATCGCCCCAAGCGCCAGATACCCATTTTCAAAACAAATTTGCTTGCAGCCGTTGATGTTTATTGCTATGGATTGTTATGGACAGATGTCTAGCCACTGCACGCAAACTGGGCCTTTAAGGTGGTAATCTGGCGCTTGGGGCGATTGTACGTATATACAGTTCTTAGTACATAAATATTTATTTATCAACTAATTATTTTTACCTATTCCTTTCTATTAAACGAGACTATATCTCAACATAATTATTTGATTATTTTAAAGCTTTTGCAACGTTGCATTATGAAAAGCTCAATGATACTTTCCGAATCCCATTCGTCCGATAGATACAATTTGTCTCGTCTGGCAGCTGTAAAAGTTCGGTTACAGCGTTCTATGAGACCATTAGGTGGTGGTGTAGGGCCCGCTAGGTTAGGCGGTGTGTTGTGGAGTCCGGTGTGCGCGTGCGCTGCAGAGTTGTCCTGTTGCAGCGGCTCAGCGCGGGGCGCGCGCTGCGGGACCTGTTGCCGCGCCACGCCAAGTCCAAGGTACCGCCGCCCGCACCGCACCGCCATCTTGACCAAACCGAACCATTTCCATCCTGACCCACCGAAGAACATTCTCAAAGTAAATTATATTATAACATAGCGAATCGCCTTCTCAAACAATACGATATCGCTATTTAGGTATTTGCTTGTTCGACACAGTAGCAGACTTGCACTAGCGACTAAAACACCTATTGCGTTAATTATTATACATAAATGAATGTGGATAATGAAGATCAAAAACGCTTTGAAATGATTCCACAGTGGGTCCCGATTAAGTTGGTTCGCTAGTTCATATACATATCCGGATTGATAGTTGTGAGTAGTAAAATATTTCGCAGAAAGAACCACAGGGCTTTTTAGATGTATTATCGTATCGTACCAGCTTTTAAAAATTGTCAATATTGTTGACAATAATATTTGTTTATCGCGCGATGCATGCGACTTATTTAACTTAAAATAGCAATTAGTTAAGCAATTCCAAAGCTGTCTTAATTACACACCTATCATTTTTGTTAGATCATTTCTCGTTTCAGACACTGCCGATACTAATAACTGTAATAAATAACCAACCAAGTCGATTTATTTCACGTTCATTGTCATGTTTCAAACGTGTTGGCCTTTTATCAAAGACAACTGTTTGCCTTGCTCTTATTTATGTGTTTACTATCATTAAACTGCATTAGGATCATAAAACAATGTTATAAATAAAATGTTGGTTTATGATTATGACATAACAGCACGGCACCATCGGGTGATGCTAATGTTTGCTCGCTGTCGAGGTTCACCGCCGGATGTCAGCTGTCTGGCTCTATTTATTCATATATTAACTTAACGAAATTCAGTCTTTTTAACTTCTAATAATAACTTGTCAAGATTGCAGACTTGGTAGGCTGATAGAAAACATATCAAATCTTAACAATAGCAAATCATCTGATAGTAAGCGCAGTGACTGGTTCAGTAATAGCTTATCTATTCACAGTGGCCTTGAACTTATCAGTCTACTCAATCCACACCTTTTAAATATACCCTTCGATTAATGAGGCGATTTTGAAATCTTTTCTAACTAAGAGGTCTAGCCTTTGAAGGAGAATCACAAACAAAATAGTCCAGACTTTTTAATACTTTAAAAAATGTTGGTGCTACTTCAGTAAACGTTACATCCCAAGTGGGTTCCGTAACCTGCCCAACGCGCAACGCAGGATGTCGCGGTGAGGGTTCCCCCGCGGCATTGTTGTTATCTGCTCGTATAGAGATGAATCGCTTTACGACCGTAAGCCGTGTTTGCTGCTTTACCTTTACGACGTGTACGCGCAGGAGTCTATTTGTTTTCTGATAATTCGCTAATCAGATGACCTTTGCGTGCACCCTGGAGATAGTGGTTTACGTATAGTCCTTGATCGTGAATGTTGCGAAGAGATTGAGGAAATGTTAGAGGCTGTCCACAAATACAAAACGTTTTGATATTACGATATGAAAATGCTTTACATTGAAAACTACGCCAGTTCGCCCTCTTATTTATAAACGCTTGTTAGCTTTCTAAGTTTATTAATTTTTCTCAAACATCCAAGGAAATGTGGTCCTTATAGTCGTGACAATAGAACACGAAGTATGCCATTGTATAGCAGTTGAGGAAGATTCGTTCTAATTTCAAATTAGACGACAATAATGGAATTTCATACAAACATTGCTGGCCAAGGCCAGCAAAGAGATTGTCTTTTGTTTTAGTGGGTCGTATTTTCTTTTATTGACTATCAATGACATACTGCCAATTAAGAAAAATTTAGTTTGTGAATTTACTTTTTAATATCTTACTTGGCTAGATTTAATAAAATAAATAAGGATTGGCGTTTATTGTTAACAATTTATTAAAATAACCAATTAATAAGGTCGTAATTTTTTAATAAATATAAATCATCTCAAGATTTTGCGTTAAAAACATTAACTGGAACAGCTTACAAATAAATTGCTGGAAAAAAAATGTTTTGGCGGGAAACAAAAAAAAAACAATTTGAATTAAATATGAATATATAAGTTGAACATTCGTATCATTTCCTTGGATTTATTTGAGAAAAGCACTATACAAGCCTTGGCCACGAACAGGGATTGCCGGCCTCGTATCTCTAGATGGCCTCGTTAACACTCGGCCATCTATTACTACTCGGCCGGCAATCCCCTATTTCGCGGCCGCTGCAGTAATGTAGGACTATTATTATGCATTAGCTGTTGTTCGCTAGTTCGTCTGTGAAGAATTGATTTATCGCTATCCCACCCGCGGGAACTATGCAATTTTCCAGGATAACAACTATACTATGTTCCCGGAACTTAATTTCATTGCAAATAGTTCAGACGATATTGCACGATTGAGGAACAAGCATCTTCACAAACTTTCTCAATTATAATGTTAGTAGGATTTGTTTTTATCTGTCACTTTGACATCTGTCAAATACAGACAAAACATAGGATAAAACCGGTTGTAACTCTTTATGAATATGGGGGTATTTCTTATCATTATTGTTCTTTCCAATTACTCGTGAGATTTAATTTACATTTATTTTATTTCAAGATACTGTCTATTACAAAATGAATGCCTCTTTTTGTAGTATACTGCATCTTGGTTTATAATTTGCGGTCGCGTCCGGTGCAATTTCCGTAGATCTTTATAGATTGCTCTCTTGTTTTGCCTGGACGATTCATAAAGCCGGAATCTCACAAATGCTAGTAAAATCATCCAAGCAGCTATAGATAGCGGTGCTACCGAATTAATATGATGTGGTGCGTTATTCGAGTTCGAATGTAGTGCTACTCGGATGATTTTACTTGTATCGTGAAAACCTTCAATGCCGGGCGACAGTAAATTATAACTTTATAACCTCTTTATTTACACTTTCGTCTCGTCCTCGCCTCAAGTTCGCGAACTTAAATACCATCAGCGATAAGTAATATCGCTTCCGACGCAAGCGAATCAAATGACGAGGCTAAACAATAGTGTAAACGGGGAAGGGAATTTTCAATAAAGTGTCTCTGTACTTTTTTTATCATCCAAATCAATAGCGCTCTTGATTTTGAGGAGGAAAGGCTAAAATTTCTTTAACCTTTTGAACGTTACAAATTGATTCTTATGCGGATGTGGGTAGGTTAATTTGTGTAGGGGAGACCGAGGAGACTCGTGACAGAGGAGCGTCGGGACATCGTCGATTTTTGGGAACTTATTTACTGCTAGCAAGCTCGCAACAGCGCGTGTTTGATAGCTCGAGACTTGAATTAAAAAACGCGCGCTATTGCGCACGCACGCGCAGTTAATAAGTTCTAAAAAATCGACGTCGTCACTACTCTCCTCTGTCATAACTGTCCTCGGTCTCCCCTATTACCGTATCGTCGTCTACAGCCGACGCTGGCGTTCAAAAGGTTATAAAAAAGTGTTGGGTACAGTTTTTATTGTTAACGGCCGGAAGCGGGGTAGAGCGGGCAACTGCCGGTCTCGTCCCGTTCTGTCGTGACCGCTGGCGCAGGTGTTCGACGACGTGAGCGTGGAGCTGGCGATGGCGCTGCTGCAGCTGCTGGCGCAGGCGCCGGGCGAGGAGCAGCTGTACCGCGCCGTCGCCGCGCTCGCGCGCCTCGCGCACCACTCCGCGGAGGTGGCGCAGCTCGTGGCGCTCGTGGGCCCCCCGCCCGCCGCCTTCAGGTACGACACGTTTACTTTTAGTTTGCCGCTGACAGATGGCTTGCCTCGCGCACCACTCCGCGGAGGTGGCGCAGCTCGTGGCGCTCGTGGGCCCCCCGCCCGCCGCCTTCAGGTACGACACGTTTACTTTTAGTTTGCCGCTGACAGATGGCTTGCCTCGCGCACCACTCCGCGGAGGTGGCGCAGCTCGTGGCGCTCGTGGGCCCCCCGCCCGCCGCCTTCAGGTACGACACGTTTACTTTTAGTTTGCCGCTGACAGATGGCTTGCCTCGCGCACCACTCCGCGGAGGTGGCGCAGCTCGTGGCGCTCGTGGGCCCCCCGCCCGCCGCCTTCAGGTACGACACGTTTACTTTTAGTTTGCCGCTGACAGATGGCTTGCCTCGCGCACCACTCCGCGGAGGTGGCGCAGCTCGTGGCGCTCGTGGGCCCCCCGCCCGCCGCCTTCAGGTACGACACGTTTACTTTTAGTTTGCCGCTGACAGATGGCTTGCCTCGCGCACCACTCCGCGGAGGTGGCGCAGCTCGTGGCGCTCGTGGGCCCCCCGCCCGCCGCCTTCAGGTACGACACGTTTACTTTTAGTTTGCCGCTGACAGATGGCTTGCCTCGCGCACCACTCCGCGGAGGTGGCGCAGCTCGTGGCGCTCGTGGGCCCCCCGCCCGCCGCCTTCAGGTACGACACGTTTACTTTTAGTTTGCCGCTGACAGATGGCTTGCCTCGCGCACCACTCCGCGGAGGTGGCGCAGCTCGTGGCGCTCGTGGGCCCCCCGCCCGCCGCCTTCAGGTACGACACGTTTACTTTTAGTTTGCCGCTGACAGATGGCTTGCCTCGCGCACCACTCCGCGGAGGTGGCGCAGCTCGTGGCGCTCGTGGGCCCCCCGCCCGCCGCCTTCAGGTACGACACGTTTACTTTTAGTTTGCCGCTGACAGATGGCTTGCCTCGCGCACCACTCCGCGGAGGTGGCGCAGCTCGTGGCGCTCGTGGGCCCCCCGCCCGCCGCCTTCAGGTACGACACGTTTACTTTTAGTTTGCCGCTGACAGATGGCTTGCCTCGCGCACCACTCCGCGGAGGTGGCGCAGCTCGTGGCGCTCGTGGGCCCCCCGCCCGCCGCCTTCAGGTACGACACGTTTACTTTTAGTTTGCCGCTGACAGATGGCTTGCCTCGCGCACCACTCCGCGGAGGTGGCGCAGCTCGTGGCGCTCGTGGGCCCCCCGCCCGCCGCCTTCAGGTACGACACGTTTACTTTTAGTTTGCCGCTGACAGATGGCTTGCCTCGCGCACCACTCCGCGGAGGTGGCGCAGCTCGTGGCGCTCGTGGGCCCCCCGCCCGCCGCCTTCAGGTACGACACGTTTACTTTTAGTTTGCCGCTGACAGATGGCTTGCCTCGCGCACCACTCCGCGGAGGTGGCGCAGCTCGTGGCGCTCGTGGGCCCCCCGCCCGCCGCCTTCAGGTACGACACGTTTACTTTTAGTTTGCCGCTGACAGATGGCTTGCCTCGCGCACCACTCCGCGGAGGTGGCGCAGCTCGTGGCGCTCGTGGGCCCCCCGCCCGCCGCCTTCAGGTACGACACGTTTACTTTTAGTTTGCCGCTGACAGATGGCTTGCCTCGCGCACCACTCCGCGGAGGTGGCGCAGCTCGTGGCGCTCGTGGGCCCCCCGCCCGCCGCCTTCAGGTACGACACGTTTACTTTTAGTTTGCCGCTGACAGATGGCTTGCCTCGCGCACCACTCCGCGGAGGTGGCGCAGCTCGTGGCGCTCGTGGGCCCCCCGCCCGCCGCCTTCAGGTACGACACGTTTACTTTTAGTTTGCCGCTGACAGATGGCTTGCCTCGCGCACCACTCCGCGGAGGTGGCGCAGCTCGTGGCGCTCGTGGGCCCCCCGCCCGCCGCCTTCAGGTACGACACGTTTACTTTTAGTTTGCCGCTGACAGATGGCTTGCCTCGCGCACCACTCCGCGGAGGTGGCGCAGCTCGTGGCGCTCGTGGGCCCCCCGCCCGCCGCCTTCAGGTACGACACGTTTACTTTTAGTTTGCCGCTGACAGATGGCTTGCCTCGCGCACCACTCCGCGGAGGTGGCGCAGCTCGTGGCGCTCGTGGGCCCCCCGCCCGCCGCCTTCAGGTACGACACGTTTACTTTTAGTTTGCCGCTGACAGATGGCTTGCCTCGCGCACCACTCCGCGGAGGTGGCGCAGCTCGTGGCGCTCGTGGGCCCCCCGCCCGCCGCCTTCAGGTACGACACGTTTACTTTTAGTTTGCCGCTGACAGATGGCTTGCCTCGCGCACCACTCCGCGGAGGTGGCGCAGCTCGTGGCGCTCGTGGGCCCCCCGCCCGCCGCCTTCAGGTACGACACGTTTACTTTTAGTTTGCCGCTGACAGATGGCTTGCCTCGCGCACCACTCCGCGGAGGTGGCGCAGCTCGTGGCGCTCGTGGGCCCCCCGCCCGCCGCCTTCAGGTACGACACGTTTACTTTTAGTTTGCCGCTGACAGATGGCTTGCCTCGCGCACCACTCCGCGGAGGTGGCGCAGCTCGTGGCGCTCGTGGGCCCCCCGCCCGCCGCCTTCAGGTACGACACGTTTACTTTTAGTTTGCCGCTGACAGATGGCTTGCCTCGCGCACCACTCCGCGGAGGTGGCGCAGCTCGTGGCGCTCGTGGGCCCCCCGCCCGCCGCCTTCAGGTACGACACGTTTACTTTTAGTTTGCCGCTGACAGATGGCTTGCCTCGCGCACCACTCCGCGGAGGTGGCGCAGCTCGTGGCGCTCGTGGGCCCCCCGCCCGCCGCCTTCAGGTACGACACGTTTACTTTTAGTTTGCCGCTGACAGATGGCTTGCCTCGCGCACCACTCCGCGGAGGTGGCGCAGCTCGTGGCGCTCGTGGGCCCCCCGCCCGCCGCCTTCAGGTACGACACGTTTACTTTTAGTTTGCCGCTGACAGATGGCTTGCCTCGCGCACCACTCCGCGGAGGTGGCGCAGCTCGTGGCGCTCGTGGGCCCCCCGCCCGCCGCCTTCAGGTACGACACGTTTACTTTTAGTTTGCCGCTGACAGATGGCTTGCCTCGCGCACCACTCCGCGGAGGTGGCGCAGCTCGTGGCGCTCGTGGGCCCCCCGCCCGCCGCCTTCAGGTACGACACGTTTACTTTTAGTTTGCCGCTGACAGATGGCTTGCCTCGCGCACCACTCCGCGGAGGTGGCGCAGCTCGTGGCGCTCGTGGGCCCCCCGCCCGCCGCCTTCAGGTACGACACGTTTACTTTTAGTTTGCCGCTGACAGATGGCTTGCCTTCATTTCATTTCCGAACCCGTCGAGCGTCCCGTGCGCACGGGTGTGCACACAACAGTGGGGTAGGATTTAGAGCGGGACGCTCCACGGGCACCATACAAATATAGTAGCTGTTACAAAATCTGCAAACGTCGGTAACAGTATTCTAAAATTGGCTTTATTTGTAGATCGTTAAAGTTGAATATGAAATGAAGGCAAACCATCTGTCAGTGGTAAACTTTATGTAATTTTATTGTACACGGGGGTGGCCTGACTCGTGCCCTGCATTTCCACACACCAGAGACTTTTCCACAAAGTCCGATGTGCAGGGGCTCAGATTGAACCACTCTGAGGAGGGAGAAATCGACCCCAAAGAGATATCTATTGTGAGATATTTTTTTGTAAAAATAGAAAGCGGCGGACTGAACACTTTTCATGGCATCCTCATCTGTTATTTAAAACGCAATCAAAGTACAACAGAAAACACTGGGATGCGGCTTAGTTTTCCTTCCCTTATGTCGACAAATTCCTCTCGCAGTGCTCGAGTGGTGTAACCATGGTGACGTTTTCCACTTTTCTTTCTGTGCGAGGGATTTTGTTACGATTAGTTATTGCGTGGTACTGTAAAATTTTGGCGCCCACTCGGGGCCACGTTTTAATCGCTCGTTCCCTAAATATCAAAATTGCAAAATACTAGATTGCCGACTTGCCCTATTTCTAAAATCCCAAATTCCCAGAATACCATGACTTTCCTGTCACCGTATATTGGATTGCCAAAAAGCTTGTTTTCAATACACCATGTTCCATTCAAAACCGAATTCCCATAATACCAGATAGTGAATCACTAAGCTCGTCAAGCAAGTCGTGGTCGTCGTGGGGAGGCCAGGGGGTCGTGTTTTACGAGTCTGGTGATTTCACTATCTGGTATTACAGTCAAGGGCAAAAATATGTATACACTTTAGTACCTTGTCTATTTTCGTCATATTTGAACTGCCATATATGAACTGTCACAGTGGTTAAAGTGACAAGGTACTAAAGTGTATACATATTTTTGCCCTTGACTGTACCTATGGCGATTCTGTTTTGAATGGAACATGGTGTATTGTTGTTTTGGCAATCCGATATAGAGAAAAACACGGTGACAGGAAAGTCTGGTATTCTGGGGAATTTGGTATTTTAGAAATAGAATAAGTCGGCAATCTAATATTTTGCAATTCTGATATTTAGGGAACGAGCGGTTTTAATCACACATAAACATAAAGCATAGTATACACTCTTGATCACCTTAAATTCTACGGTAAGCATCAGTGATATTTGAACTTTTTCACTTCTCATGCTCTTAAAATGTTACTTTAGTCTCTGCGCATCGGGACTAAAGCTCTTTTTTGATCTCTAGGGATTAAAGTAATTTTTTTTTAATTTACGGAAACCCCTAAAATGCCAATCACGGTGTTTGTGAATGGAGGTTTATTGCCATTTTCAGTGACTGGGCATAGACAATTTTAAAATTTTCCACAGACCGCAGCGCGCTCTGTAGCGCTCTGTAGCGCTCCGTAGCGCCCCGCGCTTCGGTCTGTGGAAGCCTTTTAGGGCGTGGAAATAACCTCAAAATGACAACTGTATAAAAAATATTTTAAAAAATAATAATTTCGTGAAACACGATGAATAATTACGAATATTAATCTATTTAATTATATTAAAGATTAATTCATTTTATTATGCATACTTAGTCCAATTAGCTATGAAATAATTTTCAAGTTTGAATCTGTTGGCTAAATATGTAAACATTTAAAGCGTCACTCAACAAAAAAAAAAACCGCGGAACAAATTTAAATTGCTATTTGAATTCTGAACAGACGTCCTTTGCTCGTATTGAGCGAACGTTGTATAAAATTAATATTGTAGATTTGTATAAAATATCGTTTTTTTCCTCGCATTCAAAGTGAAAAGTAGAGTGTTTAACGCGAGACTAAACTACCATAATGACACGCGAATTATAGCCACCCTCGCCCTGCTCGGGTGGCTAAATATCTTGTGTCATTATGGCTTGTTTTATTTATTCCCTTGTTGAACAATCTACTACAAAACTCGGTGGTAAAATATTTGTTTTCCGTTTCCAGAGGCACGAGTCCGCGCTGCGACGAGAAGATAGACCTCATCATGCAAAAGGTCAAGTAACTTAGACTAGAAACTATATCTAATGTATTATGAAGAAGCATTTTAAATTAACGACTTCGTTCGATTCTTATATCACTGTTTTTAATATTATTTACTTAGTATACCTATTGGTGCTTGGACATGTAGTGCGGTGCCTGTCTTTAAAAAAAAGAATCTTAAAAAGATTTGGCTTATTAAATTCCATTTTGATAGCGAATTCAGGATTATTGTTACTTTTAACTAAGTTCTGTAATTATGTGTCAGCCATCTTTGGTGGTCAATATCAGTTGTGTTCACGCGGCAGGCACCAGCGAATTATTAGATTATAGTCCGGGAATATTGTAAATAAACGTTAACTGTCGTTAAGTCGGCAAATCTAGTGTAAGTACCTGAGCTTATGAGATGTATTGTATTGTTGTCTTTATTTGAACTGAAAGTGGAAGACGCACCTTCTGTTTTGGTCTGACAAAGATTGTTGTACTAATATAGTATAAAGACGTTGGGCGGTTATCGGCCCGCGAGCAGCGGCGCTGACTGATAATATATTTATGAGATGTAAGCCGTTGTTTTATTTCTTTAAATACTTTTAGTTACTACCTAGAAGTTAGTAAAATACTGACTTAATATTGTTTCATTTACGTACTCGTACAGTCGTGGTGGGGAATGGTTCTTAAACACGACATTTGCTTGCACCACAAACAAACACTGACGTATTATTGATAAACAAACATTGACAATTAAATAGAACATAATTTTATTGGACTTGGAACTCTTACGAAAGGTTTTTCAAGGCCTAAAAATACTTACAGCCCTTACGCGCGGACGCGTGGTTCAGTACTTAGGTATTTAGGGTTCTGTTTGTGTAACAACTTAATTATATTGAATTTCATAATCTTGCCTCTGTCTAAATCTCGGAAAAATCTAGCGCTTACGTTGGCAATCGTAAAATTTAAAAGAAGTTTCGAAGTTCGTACAGTAAAATTACATAAAGTTAACCACTGACAGATGGTTTGTCTTCATTTCATATTCAACTTTAACGACCTACAAATAAAGCCAATTTTAGAATACTGTTACCCACGTTTGCAGATTTTGTAATAACTACTTTATTTGTATGGTGTTAAAGTTGGAAATGAAACGAAGGCAAGCAATCTGTCAGTGGTAAACTAAAAGTAAACGTATTGTATATGCTGTCGCTTTCACTCTTCTGTTAAATACTATTATCGTGAACGGAACGCCATGACACGTGCGCCTAGACTAGAATCGAATTTCATAGTATAAGGCAGGCCATTGTTACTAATTTAACACGGTAAACACTATATTGTATTGACAGGCTATTATCATTGAAATTGTTCTGCGTGTGATATAGACGCGTGCGCAGATGGTCGGCGCCCGCTTTGCCGACCTGATACAAGCCATTACAATTTATTTGTTGGCAAAAACTGTCCACACTAGACGTTACTAAAAGTGTAGTATAAAGTGTGTGGTCCTGTGGTGGGTGTTTGCTCTGTGTCTTCAGCAAGCAGGTATGAAGGAGCAGCTGATAAGCTTCGACCCGACGTGGGACCGCTCGCCGCGCCCGCTCGCGCGCCGAGGGTCCTCGCGCCGCAGCCACGCGGACACGCAAGATGATCAAGAGATACCCGCCTCCACCGTGCAAGGTATAATCAGGATTCATACCTACACTAAACCCAGTAATGGGACGTATATTGGCCGAAATCATGATGACTACTTTATCCCGAGGCTTTTCCCCGTGGAAAATTTAAAAGGCTGGCTTCCTATCCCTCAGCATTTCGGAAATTTTCAGTCCATCCTTATGATGAAGGAATATGTCTGAAGTCTAACTGCAGTTGCTTAGGCTGTGTGTTAGGTACTGTCGTCCAGTCAATCAGTCGGTCACGTAACACTTTATACCTAGGTATGGATATTATTTTAAAGATCAAATTCAGGGTTTAGGTACTAATGTTTCGGCGAAAAACTTTTCGCAAAATGATTCATTTGGCAAATGTTTCATTTCCCAAACGTTTATTTTTTCTGAAACTGTAAACTTTTCAGGATTGTTATAATTATTGAGAAGGTAAATTAATACAGCCTCCAGCAGTCAATTATTACGGGAAAAGGTTAAATAAATATTTAGTGCCGAGGCTGTTTAACGAAATAGGATGGTTAAGAGAAAAACCTATGCTTAGTAAACCGGTCCTTAAAAAAAGAATGAAAAAACACCTTTTAGAAAAGATATGTAAAAAGTGTAAGTAGGTAGTTGTGCATGTTAGTTTATTTAGTTGTTAACTGTTTTGTGTATCTAGGTGCATGATTCCATTATGGTATTGAGTGCTTCATCGCCAACAAACTGGATACAATTTGCGTCTAAAGTAAGACTGGACACAATTTGCGTCTAAAGTAAGAGGACACAATTTGCGACTAAAGTAAGACTGGACACAATTTGCGTCTAAAGTAAGACTGGACACAATTTGCGACTAAAGTAAGACTGGACACAATTTGCGTCTAAAGTAAGACTGGACATAATTTGCGTCTAAAGTAAGACTGGACACAATTTGCGTCTAAAGTAAGACTGGACACAATTTGCGTCTAAAGTAAGACTGGATATAATTTGCGTCTAAAGTAAGACTAGACACAATTTGCGTCTAAAGTAAGAAGACACAATTTGCGACTAAAGTAAGACTGGACACAATTTGCGTCTAAAGTAAGACTGGACATAATTTGCGTCTAAAGTAAGACTGGACACAATTTGCGTCTAAAGTAAGACTGGACACAATTTGCGTCTAAAGTAAGACTGGACATAATTTGCGTCTAAAGTAAGACTGGACACAATTTGCGTCTAAAGTAAGACTGGACACAATTTGCGTCTAAAGTAAGACTGGACACAATTTGCGTCTAAAGTAAGACTGGACACAATTTTCGTCTAAAGTAAGACTGGATATAATTTGCGTCTAAAGTAAGCCTGGACACAATTTGCGTCTAAAGTAAGACTGGACACAATTTGCGTCTAAAGTAAGACTGGATATAATTTGCGTCTAAGGTAAGACTGGACACAATTTGCATCTAAAGTAAGACTGGACACAATTTGCGTCTAAAGTAAGACTGGATATAATTTGCGTCTAAAGTAAGACTGGACACAATTTGCGTCTAAAGTAAGACTGGACACAATTTGCGTCTAAAGTAAGACTGGACACAATTTGCGTCTAAAGTAAGACTGGACATAATTTTCGTCTAAAGTAAGACTGGATATAATTTGCGTCTAAAGTAAGACTGGACACAATTTGCGTCTAAAGTAAGACTGGACACAATTTGCGTCTAAAGTAAGACTGGATATAATTTGCGTCTAAGGTAAGACTGGACACAATTTGCATCTAAAGTAAGACTGGACACAATAAAATTTGCGTCTTCGGTAACCAGCAAACAACCTGCGCCATACGTAAAGTTTAGTCTTCTTGGAATATGGTTTATGATGTATTTGGATAGTACACGTATGATGATGATTATGGAAACCTGATTATTCGCAAACAATTCTTGGAAATGCTTAAGCGTAATCAGTAGCACGCTTTGCAACGTGTAATGTAGCTTAGACTTTAAGAACTCTCATTTATTTTATGTGCCTTCTTCAGGGTTCAGCTCGATACAGAAGAACCGTGTTGAGTGATCATCATCGTCATCATTTCAGCCAAAAGCTGAATATAGGCCTCTCCCAAGATTCGCCAAACAGACCGGTCCTGCGCAATCCGCATCCAGCTCGTTCCCGGAACTTTAACCAGGTCGTCCATGGCCGCAAAAATGTAATATTTTTAATGCCAATTTTTTTTAAAATACTTGCATGGCTTAGATTTTTTACTATATTTTTCTGATAAATGATATGTATAAGTAACTTGGTCTATCATCTGATTCCGGCTTGACGTCGACTTCTGGGACACCCTGCATTTAAATATCTCGGGTACATATTAAGTATTAAGTAAAAAAGTTTTTGTTAAAAATTAAATTTTTAATAGAAAGCTTTTTTGCTGACTGTACTTTTTGCCTCTGGTTACCAAAGTAGGTACTCGTCAAGACGAATCAACCAAATTCGATGGGTAATATAGTTTTATTACGGATTTATTATGACCACCTTCAAGCTCCATCATCAGATCAGCTCCATGGCAAAATAATATTGCATTGTTATCCGATTTTCATACATACAAAATTTCAGCTCAATAGGGTCTAACTTGCAAGATTTGATCTGTACCTACATACAGTTACATACATAGGTACATTGCAAGTTAATAAAAAGCTTTTTAAACTTTCGTGATTTTCACTCATAATTAATAATGTATAAGTACTAAACTCTCGTGTTAACGCGTGACCACGGCTGCTGCAATGTGGCCGAAACTCTTTAAATTGGCCTGCAAGTATGTAATTACAAATAACGGTTAAAATTAATTTCAGGTATTTGGGAAATCCCCACGGGTTAAGTGAAAAACGGCATTTGTACTTATAGAACAATATTGATGACGATAACACCGGATTTTTGCTTTACTTGTACAATAAAAGTAAGAAAGAAGCTTTACTACAAATTTGAATTGTGTAAAAGCTAGTTGATAATATACATATCTCAATACGGACCTCCGGAAATTAACGCTTGAATCAATAATTTAGCGGAAAAATTTTCGCAAACTTCTTCAACTCCCTTATCAATGTTCCTCTTGCACGAAAATCCCCGGGTCAACAAGCCACTACAGGTGTTATTATATTACAGCCTTCATTAACCTGATAATTACTGTGTACCGTGTTACGTAGGGCGGCGAGATAAAGCCGGCCGCTGCGCGTGCGCCGCTGCAACAGTCGCGGGATCCCGGCCGGCCCGCACGGCTGACAAACCTACATTAAAACTAGAACCATTCCATGAATAAAACTTAAATGATAAACAGTATCTTAATTGTTTTTCACAAGTGGTAATTTAAAACTATTAAAAGGGACTATCGCTTTCATTCATTAAAACTGCGTACGCCTCACGCATCGGTTGTTGTTGTTTATAATCGAGTCGGTGTTTAATCGTACGTTTTGGACGATGGATACAGAGGAGGGCACGCCGTTTCCGTCGCACAAGGCGGGCGGGGGCTGGCGGCGCGGCCTCGAGCGTCGCGTGCCGCTGCTGTCGTGGGCGCCGCGGTACTGCCGGCTGGCGGCGGCGGCGGACCTCGTGGCCGGCATCACGCTCGGCCTCACGCTCGTCCCGCAGAGCATCGCCTACGCCGCGCTCGCCGGTCTACCAGTCCACTACGGACTCTACTCCTCATTCATGGGTTACTATCTCTCATTACTTTTAACGCTATTGACTTCTGGTTCTTGGTCTCGCGATGTTTTCCTTTCAGCGGTATGTGTGAAGTTCCCTATCTGCACTGGGTCTGTAGTGGTAGTAGTGGGACGTGCTTAGACTGGGATTATGATGCTTTTTAACGCATTCCTTGTCGGCATATTTTTCAACTTTCGCCAGGTGTCAGATTTTGCTCAGTGCTTCAGACGCACATGTGGGTCAGAATTCAGAAATGCATCCAAGGGACCCTAGTGAAAAAGGGGTTTTAAGTCTGCAGAAATTAAACAGCTATTTTCTATTTTATGTGTAAAGGGGTTAAGTCGAAATCAGCTGTTCAACTTCTACAGAATGAACCCCTTTTTCACTAGGACCCCACCATAGTAGGTGAGTATTATAGCAACATTCTTTCTGGGACTGTGTAAAAGTCAGTTAAACGCTTAAGTATATCACATTGTTCAGCGCACAAGTATTATGTACTTATTATTTTCCACATTCCTTAAAACCAAGACACACGGCAGTGTGTCAAGCCAATGTTAAAACAACGAACCGGTAGGTACAGCTAGAAACCTGTTTTATTTACTGATTCTCAAATTCTTTCAAAAATCTAGGTTCTACCATTATCTTGTGAACAGATTAATCCCAACTAAAAACATTCATGTAAATTCACTGGTCAAAATATGACTTGGCCGTTATGCGGACGCAGCACGGCTATGCCCTTGGAATTGTGGTGCGTAATCTACATTTTTACCACTGTATTTAAGTACATGATTTTTTTTAGTGGGATTGATTTGACTGTTAACAATCAGAGTTAACTTGGCACGTATACCATTACTTTTTGTGTCATAACTCCTACTTCTCCAAGTTGGCCTATTTTTTACATTTGTTTTTGATGGGATACTCTTTAAGTATTCAAATGCTTTGCCCATCTTCTGTTTCTTTACCCTGGCAGTGGCAGTGGCAGTGGCTGGCTGGTCTTCTTCAGTATTACGACACAAATTCAATCAGTCCTGTCACAACATTGTACTAGGGGCGTTCAATAAAAAGTGAGAATGAATATGTTATAAACAACTTTTACTAAATGTCATTTTATTTTTCGACATAGTCACCTTTTAGCATAATACACTTAGTATATCTTTTTTCTAAACTTAAAATTCCATTTTTAAAAAAGGTCTCATCTTGAGTACTTAAAAAATCTTGTACTGCAGCGACTACCGCGTCGTCGTCTTCAAATTTCTGGCCTCTCAGGTATTGTTTCAATCTCGGAAATAGGTAGAAATCACTGGGAGCGAGATCTGGTGAATATGGAGGATGCTTAAGGATATCGAACCCAGCATCACGAATTGCAGCCATTGCAACGGCGGACTTGTGTGCCGGGGCATTGTCCTGGTGGAACAGCACAACTTTCGAGAGTTTACCTCGCCGTTTTTCGCGGATCTCATTGCGCAATGTTGCTATTTGTTTGTGCCCGTAATAGTGGCTCCATGCTCGAGATACTCAATCATTAATACCCCTTTACCATCCCAAAAAACAGAGCCCATGACCTTACCGGCAGATGGGCTCACCTTGAATTTCTTCGGAGTTGGAGATGATGGCCTTTCCCATGTCATAGACTGCAGTTTCGTTTCAGGGTCGTATGATGGAGCCATGTTTCGTCCATTGTTATAAATCGCGCCAAAAAAAGTTCCTGGTCTTGCTGCATCAGGTTCAAAGCTTCTTGACAAATCTTTAGTCTAGTTTGTTTTTGCGTGTCAGTAAGCATTCTTGGTACCCAACGCGCAGATACCTTTTTCATACCCAAGCGTTCATGTAAAGTATTATGCACGCTCTCCGTTGAAATCTTTATATTTTCAGCAATAAAACGAACTGTGACACGACGATCCGCCAAAACTGAGTTTTCGACTTTTTTCGCAATTTCTTCAGTACTGCTGTAGTTGGGCGTCCGGAGCGGGGGGTCGTCCATTGTCGATGTTCTTCCACGTCTAAATTCGGCGCACCAACGTGCGACTGTCGAATACGGAGGAACATTAGACCCTAAAGTGTCCCGCAAATCCAAATTGACTTGGTCCGTAGAAAAATTTTTCAAATACAAGTATTTGATAACGGCGCGCAGTTCAATTTTCTCCATTTTCGCTAACGTACTCAATAGCATTGCAAAGAAATTACCGTATATTTTTTTAAACAAAAGACAGTTAGTTTTTTTTTCATAGCAATCAGCTAGATAGATTAGCTTTACCGGCCAGTATTTAATTTATTTCGTAATATTAAAAGAGTTTGCATCTCATTCTCACTTTATATTGAACGCCCCTCGTATGACCTTAAAATGACAAATACTTAGTCTCTGACCGCATCAGATATCTGCGGCGAGCCCTTCGTGATATAAACAGCAAAGTTTCTACAATAATGTTATCATACAGAATATATGTCCATTGTACCAAGGATGATATAGACTGGATTGGCAGTCGCCATAGTACGGATCGGCCGCGGTTTTTCTAGTTCGATTATTAAATCTAGATGGCGCTGATATATAGCCAGAGGCTTTGAAGGCAAAACAATAAGACTACAAGATGTTTCATATTACTACAAATGTATTATTTTTCAAAAATATTGCATAATAATACATTTGCAGTGCTATGATATATATGTAGTCTTATTAAGCATTCCGCATCCTTTTGTTTTTCAAAGAATTGCATTACAACGTTCGTGATTACTATTGTCTTCGTAAAAAGATTCCGATTAGATATAGTGACGCAGGGCCCGACCGGGCCTTTATGTTGGCGCATGGAATGGACTGGTGCAACTATCTTTTTAGGGTAGACCGCGCATCAAAATTAGCTTTTTATTAATATACTTACTTATACACGAGTTCTAACCTATCTTACTTTTATTAACAGTATTTAGTACATTTAAGTATAAATAAAGCAATTCAAGGCGTCACTAACGTCATTGTGACAGAGTTATGTCAGAAATGCTATTAAAATAAGTCAAATGCGCTAAAGTGTGAAAATATTCCCATTAGATAATAATAATAATCAATGATATTATAATAATCATGCTTACACAGATGACTCTGTTGCACCTGGTTCTATTTCCGTATTTGTTTTGCGATGATTTGTCCGAATCATACAAGTCCTTAACTTACGAGAATGGGGGATCACAGTTAAATAAATAAATAAATATCACGGGACAATTCACACGAATTGACCTAGTCCCAAAGTAAGCTAGGCAAAGCTTGTGTTATGGGTACTAGGCAACATGGGTACAAGACAGTTAAAGGTTAAGTAAATCGAAAACAATCGATTAACAAACAACCAGTAAGAGGTTTATTTCCATCTCGAAAAAATTTAATGCGGGTGCGGCCCTGTGGCTTTCCAGCTATTCAACAGAACCTGCGGCATCGTCATGGGCCATATCTTGATGTTGCATTGTCGGGATTATTAGGTACCTAAGAGAAGAGACCAAAACAAAGTCCTCTTCGCGTATGAGACAAAAATGTTACCCTAAATATTTACAAATACATGAAAGAAACATTATACTCTAGAGTATCTTCTGATGTTACATAATAATATTAACCCTTTCAACGCCACGCCTCGACCAAACGTAAACATGCTTTGAATCTTTATGTCATTGTGTCAAGATCACTTTGACACTGTACTCTGTGACACCTATCTGTCGTTGGCGTTGAAAGGGTTTTAAGTAAGTATCAGTGGCGCCTTGGGTACTAACAACTAGATTCCCCTGGGTTGACTAAACTTTCGAAGTTACCGAACGCTTCTCTTCCATTACTGCACTCGCACGAAGAGGATAAATGGGGTTTTTAGTTTCTTTTTGCTCTGGCTTTACTTGCAAAAATTTTCACGCCTCGCCACTGGAAGTATTATTATTATTTATTATACTAGCTTTTGCCCGCGACTCCGTCCGCGTGGAATTAGTAATTTGGGCAGCTTATTTTTTATCCAATTTGCTTTTTCATCAATTATGGCTCTCATAACCATTCTCATAATTATCTAATCATTCTATTTATTAGGGTTCCGTACCCAAAGTGTAAAAACGGAAACCCTATTACTGAGGCTCCGCTGTCCGTCCGTCCGTCCGTCTGTCACCAGGCTGTATCTCGGGAACCGTGATAGCTAGAGAGTTGGAATTTTCACAGATGATGTATTTCGGTTGCCGCTATAACAACAAACAACAACAACAAATACTAAAAAATGGAATTAAATAAATATTTAAGGGGACTCCCATACTACAAACATGATTTTTTTGCTCGTTTTTGCTCGATATTGATAACGGCAACAGGTAGACACTTGAAATATTCACAGAATATTTAATTATATATTGACTTTAAAAAGAAATCATTAAATTAAAATAAAAAAAATATTTAAGGGGGGCTCCCATACAACAAACGTGATTTTTATAGATAATTGTACAGAACCCTTCGTGCGCGAGTCCGACTCGCACTTGGCCGGTTTTTTTATGATACTTACCTAATTATGTAACAAAGTCATCCACATACAATTGATACCAGAAAGTAAGTATCAATACATATAGGTAGAGTTCATTGCAACCCATGGCACTAATTGTAATTTATACTATTGATGTTATACTTTCTATCGTTAGATAGATAAATAGATAGATAAAGACGTTTATTTGGTACTGCAAGCACACACAATCAAAATTAAGAAAAAAATACAGAAATCAGTACAAACTTAAAAGTAAAACATTTTATTATTGTCTGTATGCGCTGCAGTAGTGCAAAAGGGCCGTGGCTCAGTGGTCAACATTGCTCATAGGAGCAAAACACTGATATTCTGCCACAGCCCAGTTAATCAGAATAATAAGAAGTTAATAAGAAGTGGCGCTGGAAGAAGAGACTAATATTGGTTGTTGACGCAGGCACGATGCTGTATATGGTGTTCGGCACGGTGAAGGAGGTGAGCATCGGGCCGACGAGCCTGATGGCGCTGCTGGTGCTGCAGTCGTGCCACGGCCTGCCCATCCAGTACGTCACGCTGCTTGCCTTCCTGTCGGGTGCCGTCGTCATGCTCATGGGCTTACTGCGGCTCGGTAAGTCCTGTCCTTTTTTTTTGGTGTGGAAAATGCACTTTATGTATCGTCTCCGTTCGGGGAAACAGAGGTACGTGGGGCTCTCCCCAAGGGGCCTACCCACTAAAAACCACACGGATTCCTTCGTTGCCATTGTGAACGCCACGGGAGCAAAATGTGTCACCGCAACGCCCACTGGCCGCCCCGGGATGGGGCTCCTCTGTCGACACCGTGCAATGCGGGCTCGGCACTCCCCGGCCTCCTCCGCTGGTGAAGGATTGTTTAAAGAGGTTTACTCCTCGTGGCTTCCGCAGATGCCCACGTTCCCGGCAAGCCGGGGTTACGTGCCCTCACGTTAGCTCCCGCGCCCTCATGTCCTGCTCTGAAAGCAGAGCGGTACCGAGGGCACGGTCGCTTCCGCCCACTAGGCTCCCCCTCACCTTTCCCTGTCCGCCGGGACAGAGCAGGTACTCAGCTTGGGTTCGCCTCCGTCAAAAGGCGTCCGCCAAGGGCGAGACGCCGTCCTCACTGCGGACCCACGAATGGACCCGCTGGCTCGGATCCCCAGCAACTAGTAGCGGGTTCACCTCACCACCCCTACCCCCCAGTATGTCAGTCAATTGCCACAGGTCAAGGACCCATCCGCTACTCTTCTCCACGGTCTTGCCACGGTCTCACCGACCCAGACACATGTGGAGATTGCTGACCCCTCCCCCCCTAGTCTAGGTCGGATATTAAGCCACGCACCGGTAAGATAATGTACTACGATTACATTAAGCTTACCGTTGTTGCCCAAGGTGCACCGTCCCAGGCTTACCCTTCCCCCCCATGAGGCCTACACCTCGGATAGAAGGGAGTGGTAACGCCCGAGCACTCGAGGAGGTTTCCGACTTCACACCCCAAGTCCTCAGTCCTGAGCAATCCAGGCTTATCATCACCATAATCAGCCAGAAAACACCCGCGGCTGGGCATAGTCCTTTCTTAGCTCTACGACGATCAGTTTTGTGCCACAGCTAATAGCTTTCCAAGATCCTTGCTAGACCGCTCGTCCATCTTGCGAGACCTAGGGTGACAGCACCAGTAATGGAGGCCAATTATGGACATTTTTTCCGTAAACCCAAATTTCAAGAAACGGACACACTACATTTTTAAATTATCAACACTATTCTCGCTCAGGTAACTGATGATTATATTATAACTAGTAAAGTCCATGAATGGTGGGCTATGAAGCATTGAATCTTTGCTGTCCATTACTGGGGAACTACTGTGCTTAACATGTCCATGATTGGTGCCATCACCCTACTAACATTTGTCTTCGGGTTCGGTGGCCACTCCAGAACTTTACGGTTGGGGCTGTTAGTTCTACAAGCATTGTGTCCGCCCACTGCGACTTAAGGTGCGCAATTTAGCGTAGCGAGCTATGTCGGTAACTTTAGAGTCAAACCAAGCTAACTCTGCAGAGAATAATAATGGTAACACTGTAAATCAACGCACATTATGTACGTGATCTGACGTTAAAATACAGTGTTACCATTATTATTCTCTGCTGAGTTAGCTTGGTTTGACTTTAGTTCTTCTACAGATCTCCATCGATCTCTCTATGATTGGCACCCATAACTCTTTCCATTGCCCTTTGAGAGACTGGCTTGGTATTGGGCCATTTTGTATGTTTCCGCGGCCCTAGTATTTAGTTGCGAAAAATAGATTAAAGTTTGCTTTAAATGACATTCCTGAAGACAAAAGTTTAAAAGAAAAAGTACTTAGAAACTTCCAGATTATAAAATTTCGGACTTGGCCAGAGTTGGCGAAGTTAACTGCAGCACTGATCAGTGAATAATTAACAAAACTATTGTCACGGACGCATGGAGTATGTAATTTGAACAGCTGTAGGGATTTTATACGACTTAATACCAACTAGGACGGTAATATATTAATATGGTATGGTCATAAAATTTTAGACACAGACTTGTGAATTATTTCAGTTTTAATTCCAGTTCATTACGTTTGGCTTAACGTGACTTAAAGATTTCAGTTATTAGCACAAATCCCTTCGATTTAAAAAAAAAAACAGTTCAGAAACCATATTACAGCTATACATTTAAAATCTTTATCTATACTCTATACTAATATTATAAAGAGGAAAGATTTGATTGTTTGATTGTTTGTTTGTTTGTTTGTTTGTATGTTTGTTTGTTTGTTTGCATCGATTTCGTACTAAATACAAACTGAAATATAGATGCACAGAAAAAACCCCAGAAAAAAGACCAATGCTGGGAATCGAACCCAGGTCCTCAGCATTCCGTGCCGCGTGCCATACCCCTACACCACCACTGGTCTAGAGATTAGACACGAATCTTTCCTATACATCATACATTTCAATCTGCTAAATCATCACCTTATGCAGTGACAAACGCACATCTATGTTACACCCTCATCGAGAGATTTTAACACTCCTTCGGAACTAACCGCTCACCTGGACAAGAGATGGCGCTACTGTGCAACTTTAAACAAGTTAGCTATGAAGTATCTTTTTTTGTACATATTTTTTCAACTTCATTTTTTTATTACTTTTACGGTCATCCCGTGAAATCATACATTTCGTACTAAATACAAACTGAAATATAGATGCACAGAAAAAACCCCAGAAAAAAGACCAATGCTGGGAATCGAACCCAGGTCCTCAGCATTCCGTGCCGCGTGCCATACCCCTACACCACCACTGGTCTAGAGATTAGACACGAATCTTTCCTATACATCATACATTTCAATCTGCTAAATCATCACCTTATGCAGTGACAAACGCACATCTATGTTACACCCTCATCGAGAGATTTTAACACTCCTTCGGAACTAACCGCTCACCTGGACAAGAGATGGCGCTACTGTGCAACTTTAAACAAGTTAGCTATGAAGTATCTTTTTTTGTACATATTTTTTCAACTTCATTTTTTTATTACTTTTACGGTCATCCCGTGAAATCATACATTTCGTACTAAATACAAACTGAAATATAGATGCACAGAAAAAACCCCAGAAAAAAGACCAATGCTGGGAATCGAACCCAGGTAATCATCTGTGCATCTATATTTCAGTTTGTATTTAGTACGAAATGTATGATTTCACGGGATGACCGTAAAAGTAATAAAAAAATGAAGTTGAAAAAATATGTACAAAAAAAGATACTTCATAGCTAACTTGTTTAAAGTTGCACAGTAGCGCCATCTCTTGTCCAGGTGAGCGGTTAGTTCCGAAGGAGTGTTAAAATCTCTCGATGAGGGTGTAACATAGATGTGCGTTTGTCACTGCATAAGGTGATGATTTAGCAGATTGAAATGTATGATGTATAGGAAAGATTCGTGTCTAATCTCTAGACCAGTGGTGGTGTAGGGGTATGGCACGCGGCACGGAATGCTGAGGACCTGGGTTCGATTCCCAGCATTGGTCTTTTTTCTGGGGTTTTTTCTGTGCATCTATATTTCAGTTTGTATTTAGTACGAAATGTATGATTTCACGGGATGACCGTAAAAGTAATAAAAAAATGAAGTTGAAAAAATATGTACAAAAAAAGATACTTCATAGCTAACTTGTTTAAAGTTGCACAGTAGCGCCATCTCTTGTCCAGGTGAGCGGTTAGTTCCGAAGGAGTGTTAAAATCTCTCGATGAGGGTGTAACATAGATGTGCGTTTGTCACTGCATAAGGTGATGATTTAGCAGATTGAAATGTATGATGTATAGGAAAGATTCGTGTCTAATCTCTAGACCAGTGGTGGTGTAGGGGTATGGCACGCGGCACGGAATGCTGAGGACCTGGGTTCGATTCCCAGCATTGGTCTTTTTTCTGGGGTTTTTTCTGTGCATCTATATTTCAGTTTGTATTTAGTACGAAATGTATGATTTCACGGGATGACCGTAAAAGTAATAAAAAAATGAAGTTGAAAAAATATGTACAAAAAAAGATACTTCATAGCTAACTTGTTTAAAGTTGCACAGTAGCGCCATCTCTTGTCCAGGTGACCGGTTAGTTCCGAAGGAGTGTTAAAATCTCTCGATGAGGGTGTAACATAGATGTGCGTTTGTCACTGCATAAGGTGATGATTTAGCAGATTGAAATGTATGATGTATAGGAAAGATTCGTGTCTAATCTCTAGACCAGTGGTGGTGTAGGGGTATGGCACGCGGCACGGAATGCTGAGGACCTGGGTTCGATTCCCAGCATTGGTCTTTTTTCTGGGGTTTTTTCTGTGCATCTATATTTCAGTTTGTATTTAGTACGAAATGTATGATTTCACGGGATGACCGTAAAAGTAATAAAAAAATGAAGTTGAAAAAATATGTACAAAAAAAGATACTTCATAGCTAACTTGTTTGCATCGAATTAGGCTCCGAAACTACCGGACCGATTTCAAAAATTATTTTGCCGTTAGAAAGCAACATTACCACAGAGTGACATAGGCTACTTTTTACCGCGGGAAAATACCTTTTCCTACGGGGAAATTAATTTGTCGCGGGCGACGCTGCGGACCACAGAAATAATAATAAAGAGGATAGAAATGCCATAGTTCCTATTTTCTTCCGGAACTCGTGTCGCTGCTTCATCCCCTCTACTTACTGTGTTAATGCACACATGCAAAAGACCGGAACCGTACTACGCAATCACGCACACAATTACTAATATTTTTGCTTACAAACAATTATGAACCTTACACCTTAGATATAGCGTTGAATAACACTCAACGTAAGGCATACCCACATTTACACAACGGCGCGCTTTATTGGCCGCGTCGGCATTATGTCTGTACTAGTCGTAACCTGTTTTTTTGTCCGTACCACGAACTTTTGTGCAAGACGGAAGGGTTATCAAAAATTACTTTACATTGCTGCGTATAATTTAAAACGATCTGCGTTTTTATGGGCATGAGTAGCAATGGTATATGAAGTTTCGTGTTAATAACGTGTAAACCAATATTTCATAATGAAATATTTTTTCAAGTTGTATTTTGATATAAACCGCATTATTACATTAAATTAATACATACCAATGAAATGTAATCCCCTTATTAGTGTAATTACACAGTGTGGACGAGTTTCCGCAATTACTAATGCTGCAAAACACCATTTTAAAGCACTTGTTGTCATACCCACGTTTCAAATAGCACTGAGCCACAAGTCGCGCGCTTGTGACCTACGAGTCACAAGCGCGGCGCCAAGGTCACGCGTCTAAGGCACTTCTATCCTCTTTATTATTATTTCTGTGCTGCGGACGGAAGGCTAGTCTTTTATAAGACTTTCAAGGACTGGAATGCGCTTCCGTCGCCTGATTTGCCGGATAAGTACAATTTGGGGCTATTCAAGGCCAAAGTGAAGACTGCTACTGAATCAGTAAGCAACATCTTCGGCCTCATCTGCACTTACAATTAAGTACATGAGATACTTAGAAGCAATCGCTGGTCAGTGAAAAAAAGTTTATTAGGTACAGTCGCTTATACTTACTGGACGACTCACCTTTCGTGACAAGATGCACGAATAGAAAGCAAAAGTGTTGGCGACTGTAAGTACTAAGTATTTAGTTTTTAGGAATACATTGCCACCGGTCTAAATTATACGAAAAACGTGGGGTATTACTTGAAAAGTAGATATTTTTATTGTTTAGTATGTTATCAGTTACGATGTACTGTGTACTGCTTGCTTTGGACTTACTTGTATGTGTACCAAGTGCCAAATTATGGGCATAAATATAAATTAAGCCGTAAACAAACTCTATGGGTTGACGTGCTCCGCGAATGTTTGCGTCGATTGATAATGATAAAAATGTAAGAAAGTGGGTTTATTGGACTGCCTCGCAAACAACTTGACTGACGTTTCATTTTTAAATGTTTGTATGCAAATAATTACGAGGAGATAACGGAATTCTTCTCAAATAACATCGTCATTATGAATGAATACATAGGCCCAGGAGTAAACACATTTTTCTATTCACACAAATAAACGTGTACCTACACACACACAACGAACGTTTTTCACAATCCTCTTATTTTGTTTCCTTTCTGAGCTTTTGGACTGGACTGGATTGGTTGAGTTTATGGAAACATGTACTATTGAACTACCTATTTGATTCCTGACATATATCGTACAACGTTCTTACAGTAAACGTCATAATGATTTTCCTTGTGAGGCAATGCGATGTCCCCATGACATTTTCTGCGAAAAGGTCCCTCAGTGGAACACGATTTGGTTGGTTCAGTCACATGTGTGAAAATTACCATTCGAAAATACCTAGTGCATAGCCAATCTGAATATTGTTAAAAACTACTGGTCAAAATTTCATTTATCTATTTAGTTGTATAAATGGACCAGAGAGGTAATGTTCTTCTACTTCATTTGCATTAAGTACCTATTAGTAGTTAATAGAATAGGTCAACATAATTTTACTCCACACTTATTTAAAAAATCGGTCCAAAACATTAGCAAAAAGTTACCATTGTGCACTGCAATCCAACTAAAATTCAAACATGCAGACAAGATATCCTTACAAGAGGGAACCACAAGTTGTTAGTGCAACTCGCGCATCTAAGGAGCCCATTCTTGACAAACGGCAATATCTAATAATAACCAATCCTCAAATAACTTTCCACAGCAGATAGCGTGATGAATGGCCGACTCCTCATTCTGCCGCACTTATATTAATTAAAGTGACTGAATGGCCCGAGATAAGGCGGGGTGCAAATGTCTCGCCGTTCAAACCGAGTACCCGGTTTTGTTTACGTGCAATCTTCATCAGCAGCGTCATCTTCGCGCAGAACCGTCCCACCCCCACTTTTGATGGAATTTATGTAACTATATCAGAAGACTTTAGTCTTAAACGGCCACGCACGGTAGCGAGATCAGATCACTTATTTTGAAGAACATGTCCAAGTCTGTTACCTACTCAACGTCCCAGAAAGTGTCCTCTTGACATCATGCCAGTGTTAGGTTAGATCCAGTGATTGACTTCCAGGTTTCCTGGTGGACTTGATTTCCCCGTCGGTGACGAGCGGCTTCACGTCGGGCACGGCGGTGATCATCGTGGTGACGCAGCTGAAGGGGCTGCTGGGACTGAGCTTCACGGCCGAGTCCATCCCCGAGAACTTCGCACTGATCGTGCAGAAATGGGACAAGGTGCAGGTGCCCGACGTACTGCTGAGTCTCGTCTGCTGCACTGTGCTGCTGCTGCTTAGAGTAAGGGATCGTTTTATGTCGAACTTATTATTAGTCACTAGCACGTCTCCCATGACTAATGAGTGTTGTGGAAGCGGAAGATGTATGTCAGAATCGTAGCAGGTGGAAATATATGGTCTCCCGACTTTCCTGGGAAGGAGACATGATTATGTGTATGTGTTTCCATCCTGAGAATTCACTCTATCTACATCAATCACATTTGGAGGTCAGGCATCTTCTGTACTGGGTGCTCAGTGTCCGAGTTTCTTATCAATTCGCCAACCTTCACTGTAGTATTTTCGTTTCTCAGACAATTCATTTGGCAGAGTAACGTTGGCATAATTGCATTATCTTTACGCATGTGGAGAACTTTCTCATGTCGGCATAACACCTATTGACCATGTAACTTGCTTTTTGCTAAAATAAACTTTTGACTTTGATTAAGTATGACTTTGATCGATACGCAGATTAATGTTTGGTCAATTATCCATACGAATGTTCGTCACGAATTTGTACCTACTGATTGATGTGCCATAAAATACTCCATTCCTTTGCAGAAGCTGAAGGACGTAGAGGTGGGTCCGAAGCGGGCTGGCCTGAAGCGCGCGCTCTGGCTGCTGTCCATCAGCCGGAACGCGCTGGTCGTGTCCGGCGCCGCTTTCTACGCCTACCACGCCTGTGACCACGACAAGCCGTTCATCAAGCTCTCTGGTACTCATAGCGCTTATACGTCTAGTTCTAGTGTATAGTTTCCTCATTGCAGTGATGTCCTCCATGCGCTTGTGCCTATTAAGGGGGTGATCCATTGGCGAGCAAAACCGCCGGTACGCCAACGAACTCGCGAGCCAAAGGTCTAAACCGCCAATGGAGCACTTAAAAGTCTGCGGGCTTTAGAATTTCAAGTATGAAACAGCGAGCCAGCGAGCAAATCCGACGGTTTTTAAGTCCGCAAATGGATCACCCCCTTTATGAATTATAGCGAATTACAATTTATGAATTACAACTATATTATGCATGTATTATACATATAAACGTTCCTCTTGAATCACTCTATCTATTAAAAAAAACCGCATCAAAATCCGTTGCATAGTTTTAAAGATCTAAGCATACATAGGGACAGACAGACAGACAGCGGGAAGCGACTTTGTTTTATATTATGTAGTGATGAATGATACACTATAATACCACGTCAAAACGCTCAGTACCGAATCGTCTATGAAGCAAAATGGCCACAATTCAGATGGTCTAAAAAGCATATGTCCAATTATGTAAATTGACCATTGCGTGAAGATTTTATGATTAATAAAATACCCAATTCGCAGAACGTCCAAAAAATATGATGTCGCGTATTTCACGATATAAAAGATATTGCGTTGAATAGGTAGATCTAAATTGATAATATAACCGGCCACTTGAAACACGAAGACACTTTTTGGTTATTCTGCTACTTTGGCTAACTGCTTTCAATAAGATTTGACGATTTTTTGCTTTTCTGGGTGATAGCGTTTTTGACAATATGTAGTTTGGGCATTATGCTACACGGACTAATTGCTATTTTGATGGTTCTACGTTATGGATGTTATGCTAATGGGGCAAAGCAAAAGGCTAATATGACGTATGATATTTCGCTTCTTTGTCAATTTGCGTCACTGGACATTTTGCTACATAGACGATTCGGTACTGCAATGAGCGTCCCAAAAGACTATTATCTCTTTGTTTCAAAAACTTTGTTTTAAAAGTCCTATTGCAAGGCGCGCAATCACTTCATTTCATTATACCTATTACCTAAGTACATAATATGTAAGAGTAGGTAGATCTCGGACGGGTCTTTATAATGCGGCATTTGGCATCAAAGGGCCTGTTGTTTAACAAAGTAGAAGCTAATACTCGCAGAAATAATATTGAGATTCTGGTGTGTTCTCAGGGCACGTAACGCCGGGGCTGCCGCCGCTGTCGCTGCCAGCCTTCAGTCTGCAGGGCGGCAACAACAGCACGGTCGGCTTCCTGGAGATGGTGCAGGAGCTGGGCTCCGCCGTCATCATGATGCCCATCGTCATGGTGCTCGCCAACATCGCCATCGCCAAAGCTTTCAGTGAGTCTTGCACATACTAATAAGAGTCTATTGTATCTAGGACCCTTCTTTATCATCTTTATTGTATAACATCCCGATGGGCGCAGGGCTGTGGGGACACAGGATTGCTTAGCTTGCGATATGGTTGTCGCGTGCCTGCTAAGCGTCCTGCGTCAGTAAAGTCTCTCGCCTTTATACAGGGCCATGTTACGAAAATTACTGTTAGGCGTTTATCTAATGTAAAAACTGGCTGGCTGGGTAAAAACTGATATAATTTGAGTTTTTGTTCAAGCGCCTTAAATATTTTTGTACATGTATATAAAAAATGAACACATCTTAGATATACACTAAAACGACAGTTCCATATTATGAACATGGTGTTAACGTGTACAATATTTGCCTAAGTATTTGTGGTAGCAATGTTTTTTAAAGGGATCGACATTTATGCTATTTAAAAGTTCCAGGAGTAGGACTTTTTTTTTAATGAAGGCTTTGGATGCTGTTGTTTCCCCGCAAGGCCAGTGCTTTTTACTTCACCGAAGCTCATGGTAAACTCCAATGAATGAATGAATGAATGAATGAATGAAATTGTTTATTGCTCGAATGTGAGTAATTACAAAAGGTGTTATTTATGACATAAAAAGTGCGTCACAATCAGCCGTCGTCCAGCATGCAATATATTTTATATTTATAAGCTGTTTAAAACTATCAATATTTAGCATAAATTTAACTACTAACTACTTAATATATTACCACATAATTACAATCATTGATGTCCCATGAACTCTTTTAAACTATAAAAACATTTGTCCAGCAGCCATGACTTAATTGATTTTTGAAATTGCTGTCTTTCCATTATTTTAAATGAGTCAGGTAATTTATTAAAAATAGTAATACACATCATGAAACAGTTTTTTGAGGCTAATTTTAGTCGAACTCTAGGCTTAAACAGTTGGTATAGGTATTGTGTTCGTACTGTTCTAGAATACAGTGTAGAAACGCGTTGGAACAGATATTGATGTTTATACACAAATAGACATACCTCCAGGATATATAAACTATGTACAGTTAAAATGCGATGCTTAACAAAATATGGTCGGCATGAATCATCATTTTTGAGTCCAAAAATTGCCCTCATACAGCGTTTCTGAACCAGAAATATGTCATTTGTGTCTGTGGAATTCCCCCATATCACAATACCGTACCGTAGGGCAGAATCCACGTATCCATTATAAGCCATAATAGCGGCATGTAGAGACACTACCTGACGAATCTTTCTTAAAGCATACACAAATCTATTTACTTTTGCACAAAGGTTATTTACATGGGCCTTCCAATTACAATGACAATCGAACGTTATACCCAAGAATTTTATATTTGATACCTCTTCGATGGGCTCGCCCTCGTAATTTACAAGCAAGTTTAGGGGTTTCCCTTGGGAGGTATAATATTGCATAAATTTAGTTTTGGTTATGTTTACTTTAAGATTATTTGCTGTTAACCATTTTATTGTTTCAGTCAAAGCATTATTTATATTATCGTTATATGTAGCTAATTCTTTTCCTTCAATGATTACAGTAGTGTCATCTGCAAATAAAATACAGTCATACGAAAGAACACTAGGCAAATCATTAATATAAACTAAAAACAAAAGTGGGCCGATAACGCTTCCTTGTGGTACGCCGTACTTGTTTTCAATAAATGATGAACGATATGTTAAGACACTTTTACTTCGAGCACAATATCTTGAAGTCTCCACGTATTGAGTTCTATTTGATAGATAAGTCTTTATCCAGTTATAAGCCGGACCACGTATGCCATATTTGTACAATTTTACAAGCAATCGTTTATGACATACAAAGTCAAACGCTTTACTCATATCCATAAAGAGACATGTAATTTCGCACGTTAATTTCGAAAAACCCAGAACCCACGACTCTGCTTGAGGGCCAAAGCCATCTTAGGTCAAACCGCTACAAATCCATGGTGGTGCCTACTGAAATTAAATTAACCAAAACGCCAGCTGCTGTGCGTGGTTGTAGACCACTACGCAGGTTCGCGTTTTCAACTATTGTACCCTGTGAATCCAATACACTGTATCTTCAGTACACTGTCTATCGGAGTTACAGTGTATTGGATTCACAGGGTACCTACTATTCCTAAGCTGTTCGCGTTTAAGCACTGCGCGCTAACCTTTAAACCTTGTCGACAGCGTCAGGCGGGCGCGTGGACGCGACGCAGGAGATGCTAACGCTGGGTGTGTGCAACATGGCGGGCGCGCTGGTGCACGCCATGCCCACGTGCGGGGCCTTCACACGCTCCGCCGTGTCCCACTCCAGCGGAGTGCAGACGCCAGCCGCCGGCCTCTACTCTGGTGAGTCTCTAGTGCGCTGGGGCATGCCATGCCCCCGTGCGGGGTCTTCAGAGCTCCGCCGTGTCGCACTCTAGCGGGGCGCAGACGCGCGACAGCGGCCTTTACCCCGGTGAGTCCCTAGTGCGCTGGGGCACGCCATGCCTCACGCGCTCTACCGTTTCTCACTCTACCGAGACGCAGAGATTAGCCAGCGGCCTCTACTCCGGTAAGTCGGCAGTAAGGTTGCGTTTCCACCAGAGATGTGCGAGGATGCGTTGCGAGGGATGTGTGTGTCATGAACCAATAGAAACACTTCATTTAAAAGGTCCTAAGTGAATAAAGTGTTTCTATTGGTTCATTACACACACATCCCTCGCAACGCATCCTCGCACATCTCTGGTGGAAACGCAGCCTTGAGACGGCAGTGGTTGGGTGCGGGTCGGGTCGGGAGTGCGGCGGGCCTATATACGTGGCGGTATAATGATCATCACACCGACACAGCCGACGCCGGGCCGTCCCCCGATGTGTGGTGGTTTCGCTTTAGTTCGGCCGCTCAGTAAATACTGAGCTTAAATAAGCACACTAAGGAGCTGTTTCACCACCCATTGATTAATTTTAACTGACGGATAAATGTGATGCCGTCTCCGTCTATTCGAACAAAACAAACAGAGACGGCATCACATTTATCCGTTAAATAAATTTGATCAATGGATGGTGAAATAGGGGGTAAGTTATCCCAAAGATGCGCGACCGGATTTCAATGTGATTTCGCCTGCAGTTTTGTTGCAATGAGGGTTTCTGTGGCAGGCTAGTTGAAATATGCTCTAGAATTAAATTACAACTCAAAAGGCAAATAGATAACTACTTACCTACCCAGTCAGTCTGTCTCATCATTTATTTTCACGTTTACGGTGTAAGATTCCAGCAGACAAAACACTTCGAGCTCCAGAGCAATTTTACGTCTCAGATCAAATAAAAAGTAAGTAAAGATAGAGCGCAGTGTGAGGCCGGTTTTATAAACATGTGTGCGTAGGCCGGTGTTGCCATAATCATTCTTAGTACCCCGATACTATAAAAATATCGTTACCGTTAATAACGTTTTAATAGCGTTATTAAATATTGAAACTCAAGTAGTTCGTCAGCCATTCTGACGTGCGGTGTAGGCATAACGTAGTGGCGGTAGAGTAGGATAGGGAGGAAATGGGAAAAGTGTTTAGAAAATAAAATTACAGGGTATAAATTTTCTATGTGTTAATCAATTTATTTACATACCTTGGTGTTGAATTAATTTCTTATAAAATCGCCTTTTACTGTGTATTGATTTTGAAATATTTTCCAACTTGGCTATGTGGTGGAACCTTATACTTAAATAGTTTTCTATTAAACACCGTATTAAATTAATTTTATGTTCCTGTCCAGCATATTCATGTTCAATATCTAAATTGGTGAAAACCTGATTATTACCAATGAATTTTTTAAATATATTTATCACGATAGTTTGCTGTTTCTTTTCCGTGGTTAATGGAATGTTTTCAACCAATAATTTTCGCACAACTGCTTCACAAATGATACAAATTTCAAAAAGATCCTTGGACGGGAAGCAAAGACCTCCTTTGTTTTTCAAATTAATAAGTTTATGAAAATCAAATTTCTCGTCGGTCTGCAAGTATTCTAAACATTTACCACATTTTATAATTTTAACCAGATAGCGCACTGTACTCCCTGATATACAATATCCAATTATTATTTTTTTGTAATCATTAAATGCATTGTCATGTAAGCGACTTGCCAAATCAACCGATTCAATCTCACGAAGAAGTTGCAGCGAAGAATTTTCATCGCATTCTTCTTCTTCGTGTCTGTATGACGATGAAGTGCTGTTTATAATTTGCGTCGTTGAATTACAGTTAAGAATTGCTATTCTTTCTAACGGAACGCAATTATCTATTGTAAGGCACTTTAATTCTAAATGTGTCAGTATTTTTCTGTAACTTCCTTTAAACTGCTTTACATTAGGGTTATCATTGAACCCTCCATGCATCCTAATAGACTAAATAATATTTCCAAATGGTCTTAACATCAACTTTTTCTCAGATTCTATGAATTTTGTATATAGAAAGAGAAAGAAAGAAAGAAAAAATATTTAGTATTTAATATTTTTATAACATTTTTAAACTTTCAATATTAATTAATGTACCTGTAAATCCTATAAATCCTGATTTGCATTTGGCTTCCACGACTGGTATATAAATAAAAACGCGTGATGAGAAAGACAGGTCGCCCATCCCGTTTAACTTTCCTTTTCGTAACAGTTTTAACTTTTAGATTCAATATATATTGTTTCAAAATATCTAAAAAATTAAATATTTGATTTTTATTGTTCTCGCATAGAGGTTTTTTATGATCAAATTGCCACATTGTTCTCGAATTAACTATATCGAACATATCATTAAACTGTTGAATAAACGATTCAGTAGCCTCGGAATCCTGGAATTGCGGAAGGTTCAAGTCCTGTCTACATAATTTCAAAGCGTTCGCAACACTATTGCTGAGGAGCTGAATGGCTAGCTTAACTTTCACTATCTGATTTTTATAGTGTATGTGTCTTTTTGAAAGTTTATTAGCTAGGTGGATCCGCTCCTCGTTTTGCAAAATATTTAACTTTTAATTTATCATTTTGATCAAGAAATTCTTTTTTTTGATTCGAACTGATTTCTTACAGTTTAATAACGTAACTAGGATCCACAACGAAGTGACTTCGAATTGAGCATTTGGGTGAGGATGTTCAAATGTAGTTTTTAATGCCTTTGCATCTTTGATTTCGCAACCAAGTAATTCGACTGCGGTATAAAATTCGTCGAGTGCCCATCGAACGTTAACGAAGCGACATCTACACCGGCATCAAAACACTTGATTAGACACATCCTTATAAGATTAGCTTTTTGCTCCCCTGTTATAACATTGATAAGGAATTATCCTAAAGGTATTTTAAAACGGTGATTTATCCCTACTAATAAAAACACTAATGCCTGAGAGGCCAAAGCAGCAGTTTCTTCTATACCATTTCCCATATCTACAAAACCAATGTATTTCTTTCTATCCCATAATTTTTGAGGTCGGATAGCCACCTCGTCAAAGACCAAGTTACATATTGGTTTATGTTCGCTTCCATCGGATTTAGCTTTTAATGCTTGGAAAGATTCTTCCGTAAATCAGCTCTCCTTTTATGTGACCGTACCATTTGGCTAAAGTTTTCGGGTGCGGAAGACACGTATTAAATGTAGCTCTCACATACTCATACGCTTTAGGTGAATGATAGTTTAGCATGAGACAGAATTTTTTCATGGCAGGGGTACCTATATTTGATTTTTTTTCTCTTTAATGCGTTAAACATGTCAACAACAGCAATAATTGACATTTAATGAATTAAACAAGTCTGTATCCATATACTTAGTTTTGTTTTTGCAGATTATCTAATATTATTTTTAACGATTTATTCCTCATGTGAAGACGCCTAACTTTTTGGTTTAAAATTTTTATTTTCCTTTTATCTTTTTTTTGTGTTTTCTCCAAAAATAAAACCCTTTCTCGTAGCTTGTACGTCTCGGGGGTGTCGAAAACTGAAGGATCTTGCTCTGACTGACATGGTTGAACAGCACATGAAGTAGAAAGCTGGTTTAAATCAGGAGATGATAGGTCTGATACGGGAGGTTGAACATGAACAACATGTGAAACAGAAGCTGCAGAAGGCTGGTTTAATTCTGACGATTCTGGGTCTGGTATCGCAGTTTCTGTATCTGATGCAGCATGAAGATGGACATTAGGAGGTTGGCTGGGGTCTGCATTGTCTAATCGCTCTGGTACGCCTGGTAGAATCTTTGGATAGCCATTTTGTGTCACACGACGTAACCCTTTTTTATTTGTGTAGTACAAGTCGTCGCTTTTAAAATGAGCCGAACAAACTACGCTACGGGCAGTTGGATGCCATAATGGTTCATTCCGATTATCACGAATTACTCCAATCCACTTCTCTGTATCATTTTTATTGCGCTTTGGAAATCTGAAAAAATACTTAAAACGGTATGTATACAAGTAAATATATATGTTTCAAAAAAAACTACGGAAAAATTATAGCCTTTGACACTCGCGTCGCAAAGACAAATTCAACGATACCTCATTTGTCAAATCATCTAAGCCGTGGGTACTGGGCATACATACATACATGACGGTGAAAAACATAACCCTCCTTTTCGGCTCCGCCGCAGTCGGGTAATTAGTCAGTACGATATTTTTGTACTAAGGGGCCATTCATTTATTACGTAAGACGATTTAGGGGGGAGGAGGGTCGACCATGTCTTATTTTTTCTTACAAGAGGGTGGGAGGGGGGGGGTCTTGATAGTTCTTACGGAAGGTCACAAAAAGCGCAAAGTTAAAATTATTCTTTGAAAAAGCGCGCGCTCGGATAATATGCGTATAGGTAAACGATTTCAATGTCAAGAAAAATTCGAAAATAAAACCAAAGTTGATTATTACCAAAAAATAAAAAATATTACTCACTACAATAAAAGAGACGTTCCTAAAAATTGTTTCTTTGAAAAATAAAAATTAAAACAATCCAAAAGTGTATTCCTTTTTACACGCTTTATATTAGCTTCACCTGTATGTTTGTATGTATGTTTGTATGTTTGTATGTTTGTTTGTAACCGACTCCTTAGGGCGCGATTTTGACCCACTTCCCGGTTTCCGATTGAGCTGAAATTTTGCACATATGTGTAAATTGGATGACAATGCAATATTATTGTAACATGGAGCTGATCTGATGATGGAGCTGGATGGTGGCCATAGGAACTATGTAATAAAACAACACAACCCCATCGAGTTTGGGCTCGTTTGATTCGTCTTGACGAGCACTTTGATCCCATATGGTAACCAGGGTCTGATGATGGAGCTGGAAGATGGCCAAAGGCACTCCACAATAAAACGAAACAACCCCATCGAGTTTGGGCTCGTTTGATTCGTTTTGACGAGTACTTTGGTCCTAGATGGTAACAAGGGTCTGATGATGGAGCTGGAAGGGGGGTAGGTGGTGGGGTGGGGGGGGAATGGGGTATGGGTTAAGGGGGTCGGGGGTTGGGGTTAGGGGATAGGGGGGGGGGGTTTACGGGAAATAGGGTGGGGGTGTTGAGGGGTTCGGGGGTAAGTGATTTTGGGGGGTTGTGGGAAATGGGGAGGGGGTAAGAGGCCTAGATGGTAACAAGGGTTTGATGATGGAACTGGAAGGGGGGCGGTAGGTGGCGGGGTGGGGTGTGGGAGGGGTTGGGAGGAAGGGGAGGGGGGTAGGGGGGTTCCGGGGGTTTGGGGGGTTCGGTGTTATGGGGGTTGGGTTTAGGTGGTTCGGGGGTTTGTAAAATGAGGAGGGGGTAAGGGGGGTTTAGGAGATTGGGGGTAAGGGTGTGGGGTTTGGGGGTTTGGGGAAATGGGGTGGGGGATGTTGGGGGGTTGGGTTTAGGGGGTTTGGGGGTTGTAGGTGAGGGGGGTAAAGTTAGAAAGAAAAAAAATGTAACTAAAAAATAGAAAATAAATAATAGTTTAAAAAAACTAAAAAACACGCTTTAAAAAATAAAAAATAAATTTTAATAAATTTCAATTCACTATTCTTATAGTGCAGTAAAAAATCTTAATAAGCAATTATTATATTGTTATATCCAGATCAAAATTTGTAAAAAATTCTAAATATTGATAAAATAAATAATAATAGTTTAAAATATTTTATTGTAAAAAAAGCGTGGGGTGCATGGTGTCAATTTTCAAGGATTATCATTTTGATAACATCTTAAAAAGCACCCCACGCTTTTTTTACAATAAAATATTTTAAACTATTATTATTTATTTTATCAATATTAAGAATTGTTTACAAATTTTGATCTGGCTATAACAATATAATAATTGCTTATTAAGATTTTTTACTGCACTATAAGAATAGTGAATTGAAATTTATTAAAATTTATTTTTTATTTTTTAAAGCGTGTTTTTTAGTTTTTTTTCCTTTAGATTCTTACGTAATAAATATTACACAAGGGTGGAGGAGGTAGGCCGATTCTTATTTTTTCTTACAAAAGGTCAAAAACTGGCAAAAATCGTCTTACGTAATAAATGAATGACCCCTAATTACTTTCACACTTTAATACCGTTACAACATTAAAATAAGTTAGTAAAGTTTTACAAGAAACAAACAACTTTACGTTGCGTGTCACGTTCTCACGTTTTAAGCCGTGCTAATAAAGAATTGAATTTAAAATGAAAAAAGAAAAGGTTGTATTACATAGGCGGCATTTACCCAATAATAGGGTAACTACAACATTATAATGGCAACACTAGTGTTGACGTTTTGACAAAGAGTATTGTTACTACATAGAAACGTTTTGGGTTCTAAGCAAAATTATTTCGATTAGTATTGAAAATCTTGGTTTTCGAGTTGACTTACGTGTGATAAGTGATTCCATCCTGCTTTTTAGTTTTGGACGAATAGTTTTTACATCCCTTCACTACGCAATTTGGCATTATTAGTGATAATATCGAATTTAAAAATACGTTGTGCTGCACCGGAATGCGTAGTTGAAGTAATAAGGTTTGGTGTAGTTGGGTTGCAAGTGTGTGCGTGCCACTGTGTAAGCACACGGATTGGTGTAGTTTGACCGGCCCAAAGAGTATCATTGTTACTATTCACCTCACTTCGTTGTTCGCAGCGTTCTATCTTTACTTTTTATTTGATCTGAGCTTTACTTTAAAATAAAATATAACAAGATTGTCAAGCTTGAAGATTTTAAGAACAAAAGTTACTTTGTGGGGACACAAGATTTTATATATTATTAAACAACAATAATAATTATTACAAGAAAAAATAAAAAACACATAAAATTAACTAAAACGGGGCTTCCTCTTCTAAAGGTAGGGCAGCGCGGGGCATTGTACCTAAGACGCTAGCCGCGTTGCCCCGCTGCACTGCGAGGCTCAGTTTTTGGGCGAAGAAAAAACCTGCTCTTGGGTCGTAGTTTGTCCGACACTTCTTTAATAAACTTACTTTTACAATTTTTTAAAGTTACTTTTACAATGAATACAACTTTTGAACTTTTATATTATGCAATTTATTCCTTTACTTTTCGCGAATGCTCCAACGAACGATGCAACTTTAATGCCATCGAAGATCACAGAATGTTTTATACGTTAGTAAATGTAATCAAAGCAAAGTTTGATATTTAAATTAGTTGAATATAATTAGTCGCGCTTAATCGTACCCTGGTGTTAAATATACGACCGGGACCGAATGAATATATCTGACCTGATAATTCATGCCCTCATTTAATTTGCCATAAATTGCCACGAATTATCAAGTTTTACACATGGACTTAATACCTAACCAGGACTGAGTACTAACTTTTATTAGTCAATCAAAAGTGACCCATATTACCAAGCCATACAGTTTAATAATGGCAACTAGAGACAGCGGTCCGAGAGATTACATACAAACTAGAGAAACTAGAGAATTGTGTGTGTCCCAATCGCACCAGTACTTGATCACCCTAATTAGAACGAGATGCAATTCTCTGGTTATTTTTTTTACCGGCCTCACTTTTTTGTCACAGTACTCAGTCCTGGTTAGGTATTAAGTCCATGGTTAAACCATTCACTCAGTACCCAGTGTTGCCACTTTAAAAGTTTAATCTCCAGACCTAATTAAATTTGATTCGTTTAAAATAGAGTAAATTTTATTTAATAATTCATATAATAAATGGGTTAACACATTGTTTACAGGGATCATCGTACTACTGGCCCTGCGATTCATGACGCACTACTTCAAGTTCATTCCAAAGGCCTGCCTCTCGTCAGTTCTCATCTGCGCTGTTATATTTATGGTAAAATATGTTTTTTTCACATATTGTTATTTTATTTTATCAAAATTATATTTTTCAAAGTTCCTCAACTTAGTACGCAAAATAAGTAGATATACGAGATCTTGATCCTACACACTACGGTTTTGTATGGACCTAGTGACACCCTATGTATAAATATTAGTTTTCTTGCAGATTTTAATTTTTTTCAGTGTCGTCTCACTTCAGAGCTGATCTACTTGAAACGGATGTCTAAATATATGTGCAACGCTAAATTATGGCATTGTGGTTATTCCAGGTCGACCTGGGCACGGTGCAAAGGCTGTGGCGCACATGCCGCGCCGAGCTGGCGGTGCTGCTGCTGACGTTCGCGGTGTGCCTCGCCGACAGCGTGGAGCGCGCCGTGCTGGTCGGCGTGCTCGCCGCCACCGCCGTGCTGCTGCGCGGCGTCATGCGCCCCGCCGTGCACAGGCACCAGCTGCAGGTTTGATGCGCACTCTAAATTAATGTTCCGTTTAAAATCGCATCATAAACATCGGAGCTGCCTATGCTCAAGAATATCTAAGCATGTTTAGATATTTTTGATCATTTCGAGTTCCAATGTTTACAATAGCGACTGCACTTTGCAAGTTATCACTATCGGTTTTATATGCGTCACACTGCTGGGAACAGGTCTCTCAGACAGAGTGTGGTTCGGGAACTTCACACAACATAGAATGGGTTGCCTTAAAAGTTCATGCTAAAATTTCAAATGTAAGTTCGCACATAAATTCCAAAAAACTCAACGGCATTTGAATCCACGATCAAGCAGAGGCTTGAGAGGCCATAATCAAACAACTAAGCTATTTCACGGAATATTTGAAATGACCAGAACTTAAGAAAAAAATAAAAATCAAATCGCTCTATTAAATACACGATACGCTTGATCTATTTTATAGGTAAATGAAGAAAAATACTCAATGACTGAAACTTAATTGATTACGGCATGGCTTCGTCCGGTAATGTTTTGACTTTTGACGCAAGAGATTTTTTTCTTAATCGAACGGGGTGGGGTAGCCTGCAATCCACCTGTTCAAATTTGATACAAGAGCACTTCTGTGGTCACTGCAAGACCGTGATAACAGTCAAAGCATGTTTAGTTTAATTTAGTTTCTTTATTGCAAGTCACATTACAGTACAATGACAAGGATCTTAAAACTAAATAGGTACCTATACATGTTTGTGAATGTTTGTAGGTGGGCGGCGCAGAGGCGACCCGCGTGCGGCCAACGCTGGCGCTGATCTTCCTGAACGTAGAACACGTGTCGGCGCGGCTGGTGGCGGCGGCCCGCGCGCGTCCGCACGCACCCGTCCTGCTTGACTGCAGCGCGCTATCGCTCATCGACGATGCCTCGAGACAGGTGAATTCTGACTGCCTACTCTCAACATCATCGACAGCCGAAAAACTTTCACTGCTGGGCATAGGCATCCCCCAAAGAACGCCACAAATGGTGAGGATTCGGGCCTGCGACGCCTATATCCATCAGCCCCCTACAATCTTCACCAGGTCCCTACAGGAACACACTAATCTAGATGATGATGTGTGATTTTAGAAAATATCGCATAGAAAAATGCGCCACAAGTCGATTTTTTTTTCTGGAATCGAAAATTATATTTTTATTCTCTTGCTGCTACCATTAGGTACCTTTAACTTCTTAGCACAACTGGGGATGTCTATTTTTTTGAAATGTATAGTAAATCGAAAACCATTTCGAGATAAATGCTTTTTAATTCGTTTTCTGTAGTTATTTAATTTTAATATTATGTAATGAATTTATTGTATAACAAATAAGCAATGACCTTCATTTGACATTGGTGTAAATTGCGTGACCGGTTCAAGTCGTACTTTATTCTGTGTGGTTAGAATTCTTCACAATTTACGCGTGGATTATATCGGGTGTTCCAAAAAGGACGCAAGATTTCGATTTGCCGCCATTTTTGTATCTTAGTGCTGGCAACCCTAAAAAAAAAACTATGTCACAGCTGAATGTTTAGGGTTTGTAAAAATGGCGGGTTATACGAAAGATCAACGCGTTTTTATTATTGAACAATATTTCAAAAGTAATGAAAGTTTGGCGGGTACGGTTCGAAAATTCCGTGCAAAATATGGTCGGAATATTGACTTGACTTCATCAACTGTGAGTAGCGTGGTTGCAAAATTCAGGGAGAGTGGATCAATTCGTGATGTTCATTCCACTGGTCGTCCAAAAACTAGCCGTTCAAATGGCAATATCGAATCAGTGCGTCAGAATGTCCGTGAACATCCAGGAGCATCGTGGACAAGAATTGCAAATTTCAAAAAGCTCTCTCCAGCGTATACTCACTAAAGATCTGCATCTCCATGCTTACAAAGTTCAAATAACACAAGAACTGAAGCCTCATGATCATGGACAGCGAAGAGAGTTCGTTGATTGGATTATCGACCGCCAAAACAGGGATGAAAATTTTTCAAACAAAATCATCTTTAGCGAGGAAGTACATTTTCATCTCGATGGCTTTGTTAATCGTCAGAATTGCCGCATTTGGGGCTCAGAGAATCCACATGTGATTGTTCAAAAACAATTGCATCCACAACGGGTCACTGTTTGGTGCGGATTTTGGGCTGGAGGCATTATTGGACCATATTTTTTTCAAAATGAGGCCGCTCAAGCAGTTACTGTTAATGGAGCTCGTTATCAAGTCATGATAACCAGGTTTTTTCTAGCCGAATTAGAGGATATTGATGTGGAAGCAATGTGGTTTCAACAAGACGGGGCCACTTGCCACACAGCCGGAGAAACGATGCAATTGCTGCATGAAACATTTCCTAGTCGTGTGATCTCTCGATTCGGTGATCAGAATTGGCCCCCTAGATCTTGCGATTTAACGCCTTTAGACTTCTTTTTATGGGGTTATTTAAAGTCTAAAGTCTACGCCAATAAGCCCACTACCACTCATGCTTTAAAAGAGGAAATTCGACGCTGCATCGGAGAATTTCAGCCGCATCTATGCAAAATGGTCATAGAAAATATTGACAAAAGAGTGCGTATGTGCCAGCAAGGCCTAGGAGGACATTTGCCTGACGTATTATTCCACAAATAACCCTATTTTATGTATTTCAAGATTTTATACACCGTGAAATTTTAGTGGTTGTTTTCCCGAAACGAGATGATTTAGTTTCGATTGTACAATCGATTTATAATTACTATTTTGACTAGAGTCACAAATCCAATTGTGAAAAACGAAAGTCGAAAATTACCGCAAACCAATAGTAACGCTTCGTTGGTACAAGTAGCGTACGATCATACGATAGGTTAGGTACCAACGAAGCGTTACTATTAGTTTGCGGTCATTTTCGACTTTCGTTTTTCACAATTGGATTTTTGACTCTAGTCAAAATAGTAATTATAAATCGATTGTACAATCGATACTAAATCACCTCGTTTCGGGAAAACAACCACTAAAATTTCACAAATATATAGTAACGAAAAAAAAATTGTGTTTTTCATCAATTTCAAATCTTGCGTCCTTTTTGGGACACCCTTTACTACGGAGTTTGATTTGGACCCGCTGTCTGACATCTAGCACTTTGACAGTGCCAGTAAAGTGACACAGTGTATAGTATACCACTACGCAAAAAATAATTAAAGGGGTTGCCTTATCGTACGCATTTAGATAGATAGATAGATTTAGAAATTTGGTATTGAAATTTTTTATTGGCCCTCAATTATAATCTGACGTCATCAACTAAAATAGTTTCAATAATTAATTTTGAAAAAAGTAGAGAACTAAATGACAAAATATTGAAATTAGTTTCTTATAATTGACTTTTCTATACAAAAAATATATAAAAACCACTGGTAATTTTTTTTAGACATTCCCAATTAGCACAGCGTTAAAAAATATGTTTTGTTTACCAGGCACTGGAGCGTCTAGTCAAAAAGTTCAAGAGCGTCGATCAGAAACTAATCGCGTACAACTCGTCTCCTGAAGTTCTAAAAAGCTTGGAGGCAGTGGAGGGTCTGGACAAACGTGCGTTAGGGGCTGTTACGGCGCTGGATGCGCTCACGGCGATCGTTGATACCGGCGACCACCACATCATCGAGACAACTGCACTTTTGGAAAAGAAGTAAACACTATCTGAAAGTTTGACGTTTAATCACACGAATGTTTTGAAACCATGGTATTGGTTTTTTACTTTAATCTCGTAAGGCCCAGTGTATTAGGACATATACGTCTTAACAAATGCCAACATTCTTGATCGAAAGTAAGTTTCAAATTATGATGATCTAACTAAATAAGACGTGAGTCTTGAGCTTACAGTAATTACGTTATTATTAGTATACATTCGAAGGATTTTGATACCGAAATTCAAAATGATAATGATAATGTTGAATTTTGAATTTATTTTAGTTACAAATTACAATATGCGTACCTCTGTATAGTTCTGAAGTCGGACATTACGAGACGATTTTGATTTTGGGCAAAGAATTGAATGGATGATGTTGTTGGTTGTGATCTTAGTTATATTTTACTGTATTACAAAGACAGGGTTTTACTGACTTTGTTAACTGTGTTACTTTAATTAGGTTTAAGAGTTTATAATGTTAAGGTGTACATAATATAAGAATAAAAGTTTGATCGGTTTGCCTAGTGCCTGCAGTAGTTTATCTCCAGGTAATTAAGTATGAACAACGCTATTCTACCATCCTATTAATTAATATTATAACTTCGAAAATATGGGATGTTTTAGATAATTGGCTGTTTTTACTGCATGATGCAAAAACGGCTCAATGGTGGTTAAAATTTTAACTAACAAGTAGTTTATAATTTTAAAAATCCACAAATCAATTATGTCACACGTATGTTTGAACATAAAGTAAATACCCATTATGCGTCGAAGATCCCTTCCGCAGATAACAAAAGGCCAATAACTTTGAAACGGCTGAACTGAGTTTGATGAAACATACAACAAAAAAAACTGCAACTAAATTGGTTTACCCGTTTAAGAGCTATGATGCCACAGACAGACAGACAGACACACACACACACACACACACACACACACATAGCGATCAAACTTATAACACATAGCGATCAAACTTATAACACCCCTCTTTTTGTGTCGGGTTTTTGTGTAGGAGACTTTTTAGGCAGGATAGCGATAAGCGAAATTTTTGCAGGCAAAGTCGTGCGTGGGCAATAGATAGTCTGACTAGACAAAAATAAATAAGGATACAATAATATTGAGTACTTATTACACATTGAAATTTAACTTTTGAAAATGTGGATACTAGAAGTTTGTTGGTACATACCTAATTGAAATTGGGTATTTATGTAAGATAAGTTACGAACAGTACACATAATTATACTTGATGACATCTTAGACGTACTTTAGGTGTATACTTACTATTCACAACTAGATTATTGTACCTTTATGAGTAAGTACTTAAATATGATTGATAACTTTGTGAAAGCCTAGTTGAAAGCTAACATTGTAAATACTAAGTTGATTTCTTTTATTTTAGCTCAGCGAAGATTGAGATAGTGTAAATATATTTTTGAATTTGTAAAATATGCATTAATAAATTAACAAACAGACCAAATAAAAGTAAAGCGTGATCAGATCAAGTGTTTCTCAATTTCTTTCATATATCCTCAGAAGTAATTGCGAGACTTCACTATCCCGTTTCTGCTCGAGTAATCCTAATGTAGGTACTATTGCAAACCGTGGAGTTAGTGAGAACGTCCTTTTCTCAATATTTCCATGAAGTACAAAAAACAAGTCTAACTCGAATCACAAAATATAGGGTTGACATACAATGACCTAGGCTGACCTAGGTATAATGTACTAGTAAAACTGAAGGAAGGAAGGAAGAAAGAAGAAGGAAGGTGAGTGAATGTTTGATTTTTAAATTAATTGGAATAAGTATTAAACTAAGGGTACTAAAAGCTCAAGTAAAAAAATACTACATATTCCAGTCCACGGAGTCGAGGATAATAATGTTGCTAAGAATCCTAAAAAATAGAAATTGTTAATATTCGTATAAACATCAGTTAAATTAGTATTCTAGGAAATTCTTCTTTTCCCTGCAAAGTCGAATGGATATAAACAAATAGATCAGTATACACTAAGTAAAAATCTCATTAAAAGTAAATGAAGGAATTAAGAATGATGGAAATACACCGTGCAATTTTAGTGGTTGTTTTCCCGAAGCGAGGTGATTTAGTTTCGATTGTACAATCGATTTATAATTACTATTTTGACTAGATTCAAAAATCCAATTGTGAAAAACGAAAGTCGAAAATGACCGCAAACCAATAGTAACGCTTCGTTGGTACAAGTAGCGTACGATCGTACGATAGGTTAGGTACCAACGAAGCGTTACTATTGGTTTGCGGTCATTTTCGGCTTTCGTTTTTCACAGTTGGATTTTTAACTCTAGTCAAAATAGTTGTTATAAATCGATTATACAATCCATACTAAATCACCTCGTTTCGGGAAAACAACCACTAAAATTTCACGGTGTATAGCTTTTGATATTATGTACGTACCTATTTCAAGAATAGCTTTTGACTATCAATACTTAGTTGAAAATTGGCACAGTGGCTTATTGATGCGTTAAATATTTTATTTGATAATAATAATTTGCACTTTTTATTATTGTATCGAATAAAATTGAATTGATAGCTATCTTATGGAAACAATGTCAAGAATTCTCAAGTTTAATTTTCGTTTTTCTTATTTTCTGATACTTTAAGTTTGTGACATATTTAGTAATGTTATGCTTCCTAGCCACATTATTTTATAGAATATGAACACCACATTCATCAAAAAAAAACGGGTTGCACTCCGGGAGTGCCGGCAGAAAAAGCCAAGGCCAAAAAGTGCACAACGCCGCTAAAGAAGTTTTCACTTCAAAAATAGTACGCAAGAAAACCGGAAAAATAAATTTTGTCGCTGGTATCACTGAACGAACGAACTGAATTTTTGGTGGGGCGAAACCATAGGCGAAACCGGTCGTTGACGTCGTTGGTTGACTGACATCCAACCAAATCAATTTTGCTCACTCGCTTGCGGCCGGCGCGCGCCGTTCGCATTATCATTCACTCAGTCAGTCGCACTCGACTGTCGCGCATCGACCGCTCCGACGAGTTGCGGTTGCGGGTCCATACTCCGAAACAAAGGGACCTGACTGAAACATGTAAATCGTGACTCGAAGCGCGCACATAACGAGCTTTAGTCACCCGAGACGACATCATCAGACTAAAGCGCGGGGTGTAAAGCTTTTTCCAAGCGACCGGGGCGGCAGAAATATCGACCTAGTCCGCTAGTGTTTATGTTTAGTAAAGTGGGTAATCTTTCGGTGTTTGTTTTGCAAACAGTGAGTTAAAAGTATCTGTATTGTTGGCGGCGGTGCCGTGTGAGGGTCGAGAGGTGTTGTTATGTAGTGTTGGTGTCTGGGGAAGGCAGTGACGATGTGGCGGGTATGCCTGGCGCTGGCGGCGCTGGCGGGGGCTGCCTCGGCCGGGGCGCCGGCGGGAGAGTCGTTCCTGACTAACATCAGCCGTACGCTCCACTCCGAGATGGCAGACGTGCTACAGATGGCTCACGTGGAGTATTCCACGCCCATCATCAATGTAACGTACGTGGCGAGTGTGGAGTTCGACATGCGAGCGATGGGGCCGCTTTACAACCACACTGGGCTTGTCATCGACGTCATCGCTAAGAAACAGGCCTACCCTGAAGGTAAGCAAGCAACACATTACACTAGTTCTTAACAGCATTTCAAAATGTTCCCGTCATCCAATATGATTTTCTAAAACTTTACTGACAAACCTATAGTGGAGCTATATTCTGTTTATGTTAGTTTCAGCTTTTATTCTCCATATATTTAAAAAAACTGTCATCATATTTGATTTGTGCTACAGAATAGGAGGCATTTATTGTTGTACAATAGGTACTTAAACCACTGAATGTCGAGATAAAAAGTAGCATATCTGTTACTACTGAGATTCAGCTATCTATGTACAGAATTTTATCCAAATCTGTCCAGTGTTTTAGCATAAAAGGGTAACAAACACACACACTCAAACATTCACATTTAAATTTATTACCAAGATAATGTTCTGGAAATGTATATCACACCCCATGATCAAGACCATTACCATCTCAAATAATGCACAATTTTTAATTTAGTCCTTCCAGAAATTGAATGAGGTCTAATTATGAAACTAACAAGCCGTGGTGGCCTAGTATTTTGACCTATGGTCTCTCAAGCAGAGGGTTGTGGGCTCGATTCCGGGCTTGCACCATTGAGTTTTTCGGAATTTATGTGCAACATTGCATTTGTAATTTACCATGAGCTTTACGGTGAAGGACAACATTGTGAGGAAACCTTTATAAACCTGAGAAGAAATTTAATGGTGTATTAGACAACCAGATGGCCTAGTGGTTAGAGAACCTGACTACGAAGCTTGAGGTCCCGGGTTCGATTCCCGTGTCGGGGCAGATATTTGTATGAAAAATACGAATGTTTGTCCTCGGGTCTTGGGCTTGGGTGTTTAATATGTATTTAAGTATGTATCTATCTATATAAGTATGTTTATCCATTGCTTAGTACCCATAACACAAGCTTTGCTAAGCTTACTTTGGGACCAGGTCAATTGGTGTGAATTGTCCCATGATATTTATTTATTTTATTTATTTATTTATTATGTGAAGTTCCCAATCTGCACTGGGCCCGCGAGGGAACTACGGCCCAAGCCCTCTCATTCTGAGAGGAGGCCTGTGCCCTGCAGTGGGACGTATATAGGCTGGGGTGATGATGATGATGATGGTGAAATTTTACTCATTGATCAACCATATTAGCAACAGCAAAAACTATCCCAATAAAGTGTGTGTTAACAGAGACTCTAAACTGTGATGGGTATACCGAAGTATGAAAGACCGAATGTATTAAAACATAGAATGGGTCAAAAGACCAACATGATTTTTTTCTGAAACCATAGACTTTACAGAATTTATTAAAACGGCATCATACAGAACCCATTAGGTTAGGTTAGGTTTGTTTTATAACAATCTTAAAAAGTTAACGGTTTCAGAAAAAAATTGTGTTGGTCTATTGACCCATTCGATGTTTTAATACATTCGGTCTTTCGTACTTCGGTATTGTGATGATTTATTATTGTAACCACTACTAGTTAAGGATTTTACACTGTAATAATTACGCTTATCATCTACGCTAGGCAATGCATTATCCAATTATTTGCATAATGAGTTAATTGCAATGTGCAACTTGGAGTGCACTCGGATGAATACATTTGCTTTCACTTTATCTGTTACAGCAAGTCAAATTAGTGCCTGTTAAAACAGTTGGGTGCAGTCAAAATACAACTTAGATTTGTTGATCAACAAAACCAAAACCAAACACACAAAACAATAATAATGCACAACCTGATAATTCTTTTTAAAAAAAGGTTGCAGGTGAGCAAAGTAATCGTTTCAGTTCATTAGTTTACACCTGCAAGAAAAATTGTGCAAGTTGCATTACATTGCGAGGCCCTGAAGCGAATGGGATTGAAGACAGTCAAGTGCCGAAATGTCATGCAACTTGCACGATTTAAAAACTTTCGGGTCATAACCCTTTTTATTTTTTTTATTTTTGTTTTTAATTGAACTAATTTATTAATCTATAATGTAATGTATAATTTAAACTATGATCCCTGAAGGTCGAAATAAACGTTATTATTATTATTATTATCTTTATTTATATTTTTTTCTTAGGTTAGATTTTTACAATAATTATACAAAAAGTAAAATATAAAACTATACATACAAATCATAAAATCATTATAAAAACCTAACCTAGGGTGCCACCGGCAGCGAGGCGGGGCCTAAGCTATTGGTGGTTAGGGCGACAGAGAGAGGAACCTCCTGACTATCCGCGCAGTGTCTAGGAGTACCGCCTTCTGTATCTGACCCTTGATCCAACCATCTAGCGAGAGTCTCTTATTATTATTATTATTATGTTGGTACGGATTTCCGATCACGGGCCCATGGGGACCCGGTCATTTGAAAGGCATTCATGGGGCCAAAGCCAACATGAAGAGGCCTTTGGTACCATATAATATAAATGAGATGGGCGCAACTATGGAGGTCTATCCCCTAATACACCATGAGGATGTGCTAGCGGACAGTCCTCCACAGTTGCCAAACTATTGCCAGGTAGGAAGCGACATGGAATTGGCTATGGGGTTGGGATGTTGTGGACAGGATTACCGGGCTATGGAGTGAGATAACGGACACCTACCATTTCAATATCTCATAAACTGAACTTTTGGTAGGCGGTGACTCGCCACTCACTAGATGGGCTCCTCAAACTATTGCCCGCTCGGGGCAACGAGGCGGCACCATTGGTGTGAACGGCTAAGGATGGAGAGGTGTTCCTGGACTTTAAACTTCAAAATGCCAACTCGCCACTTACGGCCAAACACATCCATCCTTCGAGCATTTAGCTCATGCGCTCCACTCTAGGCGGCCAACAAAGGCAAACTAGAGGCGGGGTGAGTGTGTAACTGTGTGTGAGTGTGTGTATAAGCGCATGTGTGCATTTGTACCCCTGGAGGTCTCGGGTTCGTGGTGTTGCTACGCACCAACAGCTCGCCACAAGCCGCCCTGCGATGACTGACTGCACTGGTGACACGACAACGACAACACCAGCGGGCGATGAGGACGTCACATCCCTACGCCTTTATTAATATTATTATTATAACTCATATGTGCTGAGTACGCTAGACCAATTGCACCACGTTGCATTGCCCCAGACCAATTCGCTCGAAAACATTGATTGCTTCCTCTTATTGTTTCATTTTGTGTCTTTATTTTATAAATAACACCATGGTGTCGTATCTTATTATTCGTAACAAGAGGGTTATTTGCCGCCGGTCCGCAAAATGGCGGGTGTTATTATAAATTGCTACAAACAATGGGCCACTCGCGAGAAATAACCCTCCCTGTTACGATACATTTGATTATCACGACATTCTCGACACTTACTGTTCATATCTTACGACCATCATAACTGAAGTTTGGTGAGCGGTCCCTGAGCAGATGGAATTGCGCAAAAAGCCCATGTTCACTTGATGTTAGCCCTTCGTGATTTGGGTTTAAATTTAATATTTAGGGGCACTTCGTGCCTATCTGGCTGTTACTGTTTTGTGCGGTTATATTTGTTCCGAATGTACTAATCTAATTAAGCTGAAATTAGATTCTTGTCAGACCTTCTGATATTTCAGAACAGACCTTCGTGTTACGATTTCAAATAGATTTGTTTAAGTATTTTAAAACTAATACTAACTAGTAGGTAAAATACAACGGCGAAGTGTAGGTAGAAAACGGAATAATGATTTGTTATCTCCAAAATGAAACAGTTAAGATCACATTTTATAGCAGTTTTGATAGTGATCATATTTTTATTTTATTTGTCATTAGAAAGAGTAACATAGCTAGACGCAAGCAGACAGACGGCACGGGGGAGGGAGAGACGGATGTACGCAAATAACTGATCATCCGCGACACCCGCTTGCCCGGGACAGGCAGGGCTGCCGATGGTGCCATCTGCACGACAGCTTAACCAGAACATGAAGTTGAAGTACCTACTCGTTGTTCTAATTTTTAAATTGTTTTCACTGGCTGATTGAGGGTTTTCTATGAGAGGCTATTTGGCGCTAGTATCGTCAGGTCCGTTTGACAACTTTGACATTTGTTGTATGGGTGTAACGTCAAATAGACCTTACGATACTAACGCCATCTAGCGATATTCCACCTGTCAGAAAACCCTCATTCTAGCATCAGTACAGTTTATTATTCTGGTTTTCTGTCATTCACAACGGATTGACGAATATTATTTAAAAATTTTCATCAGTCCGGGCAACAGTCCGTCAGTCAAGAGGGTCACACGATAATTCTCTCGTCATTCTGACCAGAACAAAGACTCCGAAGTAGCGACGTTTTTGCCTGGAAAAATAACTTGTGACGGAGATGTTGGTCCTGTTTATTTGCCTTGGTTACAAATTCAGTCAACTGACAACTTACTGCTGTTTTTAGCTATGTAGCAGTAGCAGTAGTGGATTAGCAGAGTCATGATTCGGAGTAGTAGCTGTGGTTACGAACGACAATTATTTTAGCGAAAACAATGAAGCCTACATTCATGGCAGTATTGTCAGCCCTCGCTACAAAGACAGAGAGGCAAGCGACACAACACATTTCTCTCTTTTTTTTTTGAATGAGTCGTCAGAGGGGCCAAAGACGCGAAGTCTTTGCTATTTTTTACTTTAGGGTAGGAAGAGTGACTTGTGCTCGGGAAAAATCCCTTCGGGCGAACTGGGAATGGAGGGCCCAGACAGTGTCCGACTTGCACGGACTAAAAAACCCGGTAATTATTAATACAAAAAACGTGTGCTTTATATTTTGAGGAGGGGAGGGGTAGGGAGGGGACTTAATCTACCCACAGTGTCCTGCCTCAGCCATTTGCTGGAAGGCCGGGAGAGGAGCATGCATTCTCCCGCTGGGCACTGGGGGGTGCTTAGGTCGGTCTTTTATGTTTTTACCCGTTGGTTTATTCCTTGACCGACCCTCGCCCGTTTCTGTACAATTACTTAGAGCTATTGGTTGGGTTGGTGGGATTTCCTGTCATATGCATTTATCTATAACTACGGGCTTCCTTTCTTTTGCCCTGCGATGGAAGGGTGGGTCGGAAATTTCTCATTTCTCTCTTACTATTACATGCGACAGTTGTCTTCTTAGTAAGACTAATGGCTCAATGAGCTGTAAGACTTCGTGAAATCGATGGTAGATTCTTCGACTTTCATAAGTGCTTTTTATAGCCTAAATTGATTAAATCTATCTAATAACTTTAAACGAGCAATTCTTGTATATATATATATATATATATATATATATATATATATATATATATATATATATATAATCAGGATCTCGGAAACGGCTCCAACGATTTCGATGAAATTTGGTATGTGGGGGTTTTCGGGGATGAAAAATTGATCTAGCTTGGTCTTATCTCTGGGAAAACGCTTGGTACCGAGTTACAGCCCGAGCGGAGCTCGGTTGCCCAGGTACTACATATATTTTAATTTCGCCTTTGACTCCACTGAAGTCTAACATTTGGAAATTTCACACGCAAGGATAGAAGCATCTTGTCAATATTGGCAATACGTATCAGTTGTTATGTATTTGTTTTTGAACATTGTGTTCGAAGCTGATTGGCTTTTGCTTTCCTAGAAAGCATTTATCACCAGTTTTACTGTACAGAGTAATAAATGAGTAATTTTTTCACATTCATTGTCACATTAGTCTACTTCCTCCAACTGTTATGTGGGATTGGATTGTACAAGGATTGTACTGATTGCTTACTTCAAGTGACGCTGGCGACGTTGAGATAACATGCATGACGTTTTTCTACTTATCTCAGTTTTTGATTGCGATTTTATCAAAGTTTGGTTAGGCATAAAAAAAATCATACATTTTTCTGAATGTCGCAAAGTACTTTTTGACATGTCTGACTTCAAAACAAGGAAGAGGTATTCAATTCTGTTGTACTTTTTTATACTACTGTTGAGACAAATCTTGAAAGTTTTCTGGCGATAAACCATAAGTAACACTGCGTTGTGGAGACTGGCTATACAGAAGCCTATTGTGGTGGATGTCTGGCGTAGGAAGGGCGTTCGCTAAGGCATATACATATGTAATGTATTAAAGAGAAAGATAGCCATGTACCCAGACCAGACAGGCTTTGCAATTGCGCTTGCCTGGAATAAACAAGCGATGTCGGCCCGAAACAAGATGGCAGATCTCTGTTGAAAGCGATCCAACAGCGCAGGATCGTCCTAAATGAAAAGATTTGCTGAGAATTCTATGTCCCTTAATTAAGGATAACAGGATACAATGATGATGATGATATGATGAAGATTTGGTTTGGTGTGCCACCTTACAGTAGCAGTTTCCTGCCGCATATATTCAAGAAATGAGGCACAGTTACCATGAACTTTTAATAAATAGAAATTGTACCGCAAGCACACTCGTGACTCATTTCTTCAATTTAAGCGAAATGATAGTGAATAGTGATAGTGGTTGAAACGCAATTAGCACTACCCGTGAACGAAGCATTCACATAAACTTTTTGAGAACTTTGAGGTAGAAAACGTGTAGAAAGGGGACAGTTTTGTATTCTATTGCGTACTCCAATAAAACCGGCACTGACTGTCGTGTTTAGAGCGATGTGTGTCGGTAGAAGCCATAGATCAGCGCTTCATTTGTCATTAACGTGTGATCGAGGAGCCCTGCGCTGCGCGCGCGCACGTCCCGAGGCGCGGCCGACGACCCGCCCGCTATCGCTGCACTTAGGGCTGTCTGAAGTCAACATCACTTTAAAAAATATATAGACGAATCGCTAGAGTTCGTTAATGCAGCTGGCGTATGCAATATCGTACGCAGCGTATGTTATAGCTTCGAAGATTGTGTAATTTTTGTGTCGTATATTGTAATCTAATTTTGAAGACGAGTCGTGTCTCAGGTAAATAATAATTAAGCACAGTTGCCAGTTGTCTCTTCAATAACATCAAGTACTTAGGATCGATTATCAGATAAAGCTTACACGAAGTTTTGAAATACATATGAATATAATATGAAACACCGTTATCAGGAAAAGGACACTGGGTCGTATTGTCTAATGCGTGAGCATTTCTTTCTACATAATATTAATACGGTCATTATTCGAGCGTTTGTTTCGAATCACTTTCGTAGACACATTTTTGTGGAAACAGCAGAGGATTCTGATACAGTTCCCAGTTATCTGGTAGAAGTATAGGACCTCTAAAAAATAAACGAAGACGCGACGTCATCAGAATCTATAGCTAATTCGTTAAAAGAAATTACCACTAAAGTGAGGCGATTGAAACGTACGGCGTTGCATTTCCGCCAAGTGCAAAAATGTGATTTATTTTCACAGATATGTTCTGAAAGCAAGTACCGAAGATTTGTTAAGGAAAATAAACGAAAAACATGCTATAAACGACGCAGCGTCAGCAGACACACGCAGGCTTTCATATCTTTGTTCTTTCCTTCGGCGTCACATGACGGCAGTTTTCGATGCGCTAATAACATGTTTTCCTCTTTAAATGTAAATAACATCATTGCTGAAGACGAAGCCAATATACCCGATGAGAAATAAAACCCATTTAGAGTGTGTGGGAGCCCTGTTGCACACAATAGGAGCTCTTTTTCCTTGTTGGCTGTGCGGGCGGCGCGACGCACTCTATTTTTTATTGTCCCGATGCGATCTGCCGGCCCTTTTAAGGCTCCTTATTCTTATGCGACTTGTGCAACAGTCGCAACATCCACAGGCACCCACATCTGCAGATTGCAAAGGTCTTAACCTCAACCATAAAACGCCAAGAACTCTGAGATTTATCTCGACGAAATTTATATCGGCGATAAAATTTTATTTACAATTAACGGTAACGTCTGATCGGATAGATTTCGAAACGCGCCGAAACGGGGCGAGCAACGGTTTCGCAAACAAGCTGTAAAATTCTCCACAAATGCGCCTTTAGTCGCAGGACTTCGTTCATTTCATAATCTGCTGTAGCGTGTATTCAAGGCAACGGGTTTTTGATTTACAACTACGGTAGCTAATCGTCTATCTGCCACAGCACGTCGTGTCAGCTGTCGAGTAACGGTGAGACGTATCCGACCTGTTCTTGGATTGGGACCAGCAACATCCTCCTTTAAAGGAACGACCTTAGCTGCGACTCGCCCGACCGCCTTTCTTTCGCCTGCGTGCCCCATAGTATGACTAACATCAGTTAAGCATTGTTCTCGTCGACATCGCTGCGTCATATCATATCACATGTGCAATTTACATCTCGACTTGACTTGTACAATTGTAAATTAATAAAGGTTAAAATATATCACCTTTGAGATGTGAGAAGTCTACCGGTTTGTCTTGAAACTCGTTTTTGAAAATCTTATGAACGTACTGACTATTTCTAGAAGAAGTGGAACATGTACAACTTCAACTGTATTTGTCTTTAGAAAGCCTAAGCAATAAACTGGGCGTGAACCCGTACGACAGCATTTTCCGCGCGTGCATCCTCGCATTAATTCCGATCACGGCTGCGCAAGCACGCTCGCTCGATACAAGAAACAAATTAAAAACATTTGCAATACTACCATGTAGAATGCGGTATGCTAGACTGGTACCCCTGCGTGCAACATCAAACGTCACATCACTGGTGGTTACGAGGAGTCGGGGCCGGGACTTCGCCACTGGGTAATTGCGGAAACAGATACGACCATTAAATTCACTTCAAAGCTGCGAGCGTCCTGCGCACGAACCCGCTCTGCCCAGAATTTATTTTATTGCCATCACCGTTTATTGGCTTTTAAGGATTTAACTGTAAACTTTACTGCTACATTCCAACGATTAAAGTTTAATTAAGCTTAAATCGTCGTTGGTGTCTTTTTTTTTTTTTTTTTTAGCCTGTTAAAGTGTCCCACTGCTGGGCAAAGGCCTCCCCTTTTGTCCGCCATTCGTCCCTATCGAGAGCATGATCCTGCCAATCTACTTGATATGCGTCCAAGTTGTCCCGCCATCTTCTCTTCGGTCTGCCTCTGTTTCGATGGCCATCCCGCGGAACCCAGTATGTGGTAATTTGGGCCCATCGCTGTGGGTGCATGCGGCAGACATGACCAGCCCAGTCCCACTTGAGCTTAGCGGTCTTAGCGCCCACATCTGCAACGCGGGTCTTGGAGCGCAGTTCGGTGTTTCTGATGCGATCAGTTCTACGAACACCCAAAACACTGCGCTCCATTTCCCGTTGGCAAACTTTGAGCCTGGACTTTTGAGCTTCAGTTAATGACCAAGTTTGAGCGCCGTAAGTTAGGATGGGCAGAATGCACATATCGACGAGTTTACGCTTTAGCGAAAGTGGAAGGTTGCCCTTCATTAGCGTCTTCATGGACCAGAAGCTCTTCCAGGCATTATCGACACGTCTATCGATTTCTCTAGACTGTCTGTTTTCGAAGGATGCTATCTGGCCCAAGTAAATGTACTCGTCAACATAATTCAGTTCTTGCCCATCAACCGATACCTTACATTGCACGCTATTGGTCATTAACTGTGTCTTTGCTCTATTCATGGTGAGTCCAACCTCAAGGCTCGCCGTGCTCAGATCTTGGAGCATTTTTTGTAATTCGGGAGCAGTTTGGGCGAACAAGACAATGTCATCAGCGAATCGAAGGTTTGATAACATTCGGCCGCCGACATCAATGCCCATTTTCTCCCACGAGACCGCCAGCTTTTGAAATATCTCTTGGAGACATGCAGTGAAAAGTTTTGGAGAAAGCGGGTCTCCCTGTTTGACGCCTTTGTTAACGTCAAATTTAGGGCCAGGAGCATGCAATTTGATACTGGCCGTACTGTTTTTATATATGCTGCCAACGAGTTCGACGTAGGTGTTATCAATGCCTTGGTTGGTTAAGGCTGAAAGTATAGCTGCATGGTTAACGCTGTCAAAAGCTTTATTATAGTCTACGAAAGCGAGGTACAGTGGCTTGTTGAACTCGTTGAATTTCTCTATAATTTGGTTAAGTGTGTGTAGGTGGTCTGTCGTGGAAAAATTTGGTCGAAAACCAGCTTGCTCTGGTGGCTGATGTTTGTCCAACAGTGGGGCAATTCTGTTCTCAATTATTTTAATAAAAAGTTTGTAAATGTGCGAAGTCAAACTGATTGGTCTGTAGTTACCTATATCTGACTTGTCACCCTTTTTGTGCAAGAGAACGATGTTTGAGTGACATAAGTTTTGGGGAAGTTTTCCGGTTTCTAGAATACCATTAAACAAATTTGTGAGGTGGGGCAGCAAAGTCCTTTTCCCGGCTTTTAGTGCTTCGGTTGTAACACCATCTTCTCCTGGACTTTTTTGGTACTTCATGCTCTTCAAGGCTGAGTTAACCTCGTACCCTGTAATAGGAGGGATGGTGTCTGGACAGGAATAGGCGTGGGCAGATGATGAATGCCAAGAGTTAGTAGAGGAGTACAAAGTTTTATAAAAATTGGTACTGATTTCCACAATTTTATCCCTATTGCTATATTTTATCCCATCTGTATCTCGCAAACTAGTGATCCATGATCTTTGTCTATTAATTCCTTGTTTAGCTGTCCGAAGGGAAGAATTTGTCGTTAATGCTATTTCGATTAATTTCGTGTTAAAATTCCTTATATCTTGACTGATTTTCCGCTTTACTTGCTTGTCTAAAATTTTGTATTGATCGGTGTTATTTTTATGAATTTCTCTGTCTTCTATCAGTTTGATGGTATCACTAGAAAGTTTGTTGTTCTTGGACCTCACCTGTTTGATTTTACTGCTAGCTGTTTTTATATTGTTTACAATATGGTTGTATTGAGTCTCCACGTCTGTAACTTTATCAAGAAGGCTGAAACTATTTTGCAACTCCAAGTTGAATTGTTCAATGATCGATATAAGTGTTTCTCTGTGAAGGCGTTTAATTTGTTTAGTGAAAAGCTTTTTACGATGAATTTTAATATTTAATTTAATTTTGACTCTTAATGGCCTGTGGTCAGATGAAAATTGAATTAAATAAAATAAATAAAATAAAATAAATAAATAAATATTAGGGGACAATCTTACACAAATCGACCTAGTCCCAAACTAAGCAAAGCTTGTACTATGGGTACTAGACGACGATAAACATACTTATATAGATAAATAAATACTTAAATACATAGAAAACATCCATGACTCAGGAACAAATATTCGTGCTCATCACACAAATGAATGCCCTTACCGGGATTCGAACCCAGGACCTCTTGCTTCGTAGGCAGGGTCACTACCAACTAGGCTAAAGCGGTCGTCTGTTAAGTGTGGTCGTAATTCTGTTAAGTGTGGAGACATCTTTAATTATAAAGCGGTCAGATGATAGAACGTAGTCAATTTCGTTCCTAACATTACCCGCGGGTGACGGCCAAGTCCAACGGCGTTGAGGTTTTTTAGGAAAGAAGGTACCACTGATGCTCATGTTCTGTCCGAAGGCAAATTGAATAAGACGATTACCGCGTTGGTTCCTTGTGCCAAAACCGTGTGGTCGTCGTCCGTTGGTGTCTATGACATTGAAAATATTCGAAAAGGATACCGTGTAGAATATACTGAGTAATAATAAATGTGTTAGGTAGCACACTCGTTCCGCTTCATTTCGCTTATCCAAAGGACCATTACGAGAGTTTCCCACGTGCAACAACTGTACCCAGTAGCGGTTCTCATGGAGTCATATCGCCACGCGCTGCTTGTTGTAATGGAACCCTCACGATACTGTTGCCAGTTCCCACCCGCGTCACAGCGAAACTAACGTGTAATTCTCCATCACCTTTAAAATCAACCAGTCATTATGTTCCCATGCATATGTTTATAATAACACTTCGCTGTTTCAACATCTAACTAGCATTTAAAATTCTCTTAAAAACGCTTGCTGAAACTTTGTTTTCTGTAAACATTCTCGCAATTTTTAAAGCATTGCACTGTTTACCGCAAGTTTTAACGATCGACGTCGCCGTCAATGTGTTCCTTATTTATTATGTAAAGTGATGCCGCCGTTGCTCGGGCGCTGCTTACAAATCCTCTCATCTCATCGTACCCTCTTGGATGAATTTCCATAAATCAGACCCTAAGTTTTATATCAGAAGTATGGCAGACTTGATGATGAGTCACCGTTAGCAAAAACGCCTCCCACGTCCTGTTTAAGTGTGTCAAAGCACACGCCTCAAAGAAACTCTTTAGTTCTGTAGATTGTTTCGTTCAAAGGTAACTTTGTATCTAAAAGCAAGCGTTCAGCAGTTCATAATTTATTACCGTTGCAACCAGGCCTGAGATAATTGAGATTTGAATCTGGCGCGGTGTTGCAAGACGTCACGCCAAAACAAGCGGTCCAACGGTTGCAGTAACAGCGGCCGCGCGATAGACCTCTTTGTACGTTTGATTGCGTTGCATTCTCGACAGATCATGTCTGCCGCGAGTGTCGACATGCTGGTATGACGTGGCAATCGTGGTCCGTTAAGGTCATTACTGAATTTAATTGGAAACCTTTAAAGTTTCAATTCGTTTCTTATTCTAATCGTTCATGCTATTAACATGTTGATTGCATGCGTTGCGTTTTCACCCTGCTAAACGTATGTCATTTTCTTTGCGTTTTGGTGACTAGAATTATCTAATTAGCAGTTTTCTAGTCCTGCAACATGCCTTATTGGAAAATTCGAATTCGCATCCGTCAATGCCAGGTTAATTTTAGGTAAACAAACTTTGTCTGAGACTAACGACACTGCGCGTTAATTACTGAGGCCGAGAAGCCTCTCAAATTATCCAAGGTTTTGTCGGAATTTGTTGAGCAACGATATTTAAGAAAAGGATACCGTATTGCTCTGTCTGCAGCTTGCGTCACGCGCGCCAGGAGTATTTCATCAGTTGCGATCCCGTACTTTCACTGACCTTTTGTCCTTTGAGCCCGTACAATAATATACATTGAACACATCTCCACAAGGTCCTATATCACACGACTAGTCCCTAGTAAATTTGTTGGCGACACGTTCGTTATACTGCTTTTTGTCCGGGCAACATGTGTCCAATCGTTTAGTTCTCAGTGATCCGCGAGTTTCTGCTTTCGCTCGTTCGACCCCGCCCGACACGTACGGAAAGATTAACCCGACATTTATGACGCTTTTCGCTTTCACTTTTATCTGGGACTCAGGGATAAAATATTCACTGTTTTCGCCTCAAGACTTTTAGATAAAAACACAATTTAAGCTCACACTTGGTTATGATGCGTAATTATTTACTTAACGACACGACGATGTAAGATAATCGGTCATGATTGCATGAGAGGACATTTTTCACGGTAGTTGACCCGTTTGACTCTTTGACTCACCGTGTTGTGGTTGGTACGTCAACTCCGCGTCATCGGCGTTGCCGATGGCGGCGACATAGCCGCTCCGCTCGGCTGGCTTTCCAATTTAGGCCAGTAGGTGCAGGCTTCGTGCCAAGGCTATTAGGAAAATGGCTTCATGTATTGTGACGTCGTTCATCATAAATCGGCTTAGCTGAGAATATATCAACGTATGAGCTTGGATATCCGAATGATGACGATGATAAAATTGTAAAATGATCTTGTCAAATGTGTATTTGTTAACATTGCTTGTAAAACTAGAATTAGCGGGTTATGGATCGAGATTATTAATAGTATTAATAACGACTAAATTTACGCTTCCGCCATTGGAAAGGCTGAGTGAGAGGTGTTCTGGTCATGTTCTATGTGGTTATAACAGCAACAGTTTTATTGCTATTCATTCTGCTTCTGTGCAACACAGACGAGGTTTAACAATTGAATTAGTTTGAAAGTTCAAGTCGAGTAGCCATTTGTTCCTTTGTGTGGTTATCTTAATCTTACCTCTCATTATACCTGACCGGAGCTTGGTTTTTGCCATTTATGGATAGCTATATTTCAACCGGCACATGTTTGGCTAACTATTACTTGAATACGATTTAAGTTAATCTAACTATAGGTGAAAAAACATAAGTAAATGACCTGTTCTATGTAGTAGTAACGAATTGACGTTCCAAATTTGAAAAATGACACAAGCTCCATATCAATTCTACATACAACGGGTTCTTTAGTTCTTCAACAATAGCTGCACTGTAGCTGTAGATATATCTCGATCGTGTTCTATAATTTGTAAAGAAGTCCTGGCAGCAATTTGAAATCGCGGCCATCATCATCATCATCATCATCATCATCATCAGCCTATCGCAGTCTATTGCTGGACATAGGCCTCTTCCATAGCGCGCCACAACACTCTGTCTTCGGCCCCTCGCATCCATCCGCTGCCAGCGACCCTCTTCGACATTCTCTTCTCACCGACATTGCTCAAAGAATTAGTTCGCTGAAGTGGCGTTGGGCTGGCCACGTCTGTCGCAGAGCTGATGAGCGGTGGAGCAGACGAGTCCTCGAATGGAGACCACGGACGGGGAAACAAGTGTAGGGTGTAGGAAATACATGTAGTTAAAAAAAAGCAAGCAAAGCAAAAGTAGACAATCAAAAAACTACGTCGTCACGTTCAAGTTTATGCCCCATATGTTACAAGAAATAAATAATTATTAATATTTACCTGCTATTAAGAAACCTTCTTCCAATTATAGTCGTAGAATTAGTTAGCTATGAAGTATCTTTTTTTTTTGTACTTATTTTTTCAACTTCATTTTTTTATTACTTTTACGGTCATCCCGTGAAATCATACATTTCGTACTAAATACAAACTGAAAGATGCACAGAAAAAACCCCAGAAAAAAGACCAATGCTGGGAATCGAACCCAGGTCCTCAGCATTCCGTGCCGCGTGCCATACCCCTACACCACCACTGGTCTAGAGATTAGACACGAATCTTTCCTATACATCATACATTTCAATCTGCTAAATCATCACCTTATGCAGTGACAAACGCACATCTATGTTACACCCTCATCGAGAGATTTTAACACTCCTTCGGAACTAACCGCTCACCTGGACAAGAGATGGCGCTACTGTGCAACTTTAAACAAGTTAGCTATGAAGTATCTTTTTTTTTTGTACTTATTTTTTCAACTTCATTTTTTTATTACTTTTACGGTCATCCCGTGAAATCATACATTTCGTACTAAATACAAACTGAAATATAGACCTATATTTCAGTCAGTCAGTATAGGTCTATATTTCAGTTTGTATTTAGTACGAAATGTATGATTTCACGGGATGACCGTAAAAGTAATAAAAAAATGAAGTTGAAAAAATAAGTACAAAAAAAAGATACTTCATAGCTAACTTGTTTAAAGTTGCACAGTAGCGCCATCTCTTGTCCAGGTGAGCGGTTAGTTCCGAAGGAGTGTTAAAATCTCTCGATGAGGGTGTAACATAGATGTGCGTTTGTCACTGCATAAGGTGATGATTTAGCAGATTGAAATGTATGATGTATAGGAAAGATTCGTGTCTAATCTCTAGACCAGTGGTGGTGTAGGGGTATGGCACGCGGCACGGAATGCTGAGGACCTGGGTTCGATTCCCAGCATTGGTCTTTTTTCTGGGGTTTTTTCTGTGCATCTATATTTCAGTTTGTATTTAGTACGAAATGTATGATTTCACGGGATGACCGTAAAAGTAATAAAAAAATGAAGTTGAAAAAATAAGTACAAAAAAAAGATACTTCATAGCTAACTTGTTTAAAGTTGCACAGTAGCGCCATCTCTTGTCCAGGTGAGCGGTTAGTTCCGAAGGAGTGTTAAAATCTCTCGATGAGGGTGTAACATAGATGTGCGTTTGTCACTGCATAAGGTGATGATTTAGCAGATTGAAATGTATGATGTATAGGAAAGATTCGTGTCTAATCTCTAGACCAGTGGTGGTGTAGGGGTATGGCACGCGGCACGGAATGCTGAGGACCTGGGTTCGATTCCCAGCATTGGTCTTTTTTCTGGGGTTTTTTCTGTGCATCTATATTTCAGTTTGTATTTAGTACGAAATGTAAAAGTCGTAGAATTGTTAATAGGTATATGCATTATAATTAAAGTCTTATTAATCATTCAATGCCAGTATCTCTCTCTACAAAGGCTTTCTTGTCTAACCGACTGACGATTTCTTCGACATGTGGGCGGTTGGCCTCAAAACGGACGAGATAACCGTCGTGTTCCTGATTGCGTTCACAAAGTTATTGCTTCCGACGACGGAAATTAGCCTGTATTACCTTCTGTTAGGGTGAAATTGGCGTGAAAGGATGCATTTGGAAGTGTCTTTTGTCACGTCAGGCTGGAGACGGGAGGGCAAATTGCATTCGTCCTGACTTTTAAAACAAAACTGACATTTCCAACGGAAACTAATTAAGTTAAGAAAACGATGCTTCTAGCGAGTATTATTTTAGATCTTACTAGCATGTTTAATTCGTAATAATTTTCCCTTGAACTTGTGTTTTGGTCCTCCTTCGCGCATAGCTTCCAGCCAGAGCAGACGCGCTATGTTTGGCCACCTGGCTCCGGTGATGAGGCGTTAATTGACTGCCCAAACGATCTATTATCACGCCCCTGCTCGTATTCTCGCCGCATCGTAACTTGAACATCGCCCCACATTAATCTGGCGTAGATCAGAAAATACCACAGATTGAGCTAAGACAAGCTTATTCATACCTCATTTCTCTGTTGATGTTTAAATATTTAATGAATGCGACATGTTTAAAAAGTGATTCAACGAATACATTGTCTTGTCAATGGTTGTTTTAATTCCTCTGGCGGTATGCCATTAAATTTATCTTGTATTCATCGCGACATTAGTTTTTACGTTTACAGTAGACTATAAAATAAGGATTCCGCCGTTATCGCAGTCAAAGAAACCGTCCGTGTTTATCGACAGTAAAGACCACTTAACAGATTAAAATACTGAATGCCAAACATCACAATTTTAATAATGCACTCAGTATTTGCCTATACATCGTTTATTGATGATAGCGGTAAAGTATCGGCCGATAGGGGTTCCCAGATGTATCTAGTGTAGGTTGATGATTGTCGAGAGTTCTCTGACGCGTGCAGTGAGCGCGGGTCGTCGCCCGTCTTATCAGGCTTCCGGCCCAGCATCTGCTGTATTCAGAGCTCATCTAGCCACCGACGGAATTGAGCCATTAAACCGCTGCCGTGTGTGGCGCGCAGGATGTCGCCGTTTGACGATCCGCCCCTACAACTACTACAATTCATCTCAGACGCATTGGTTTCATACTACTTCTTAATTATGTTCTTTTGCATGCTGCGATTGTCAGAGACAAATACCACCGTAACCGTAACCGGCCGCCGGATGTTTGCAGCTCACCGCTGCTTTATCGCTGTTTGTTCACCTTCACATTGAGCGGTAATTACCCTCTTTGTTGCTCGGTTGCGTATTGTTCCATAATCCATCATAAAACTTGCTCAAACTTTAATTAGTAGAAGGAAACATTTCTGCAATGCTCGTTTAACGAAGATGATTCGGTTGAGTTAGTCATGGTTATTTTTCAAAAGTAAATGTCGTTAGACATTGCTTACTGTTTATTCACTCGTTGACCCTGAATCTGAATTATCTACAAATATTTCACACACGCTCAGCTCAGCGGAAACGCATAATGATGCGTTCTCTACTGCTCGTCTATTTATAGTTCCCGTTTTCAGTCGTGTTCCCTTTGCTGTTAAACACCTGTGAAAATATTCGGTAGCTAAAATACAGTGTAAAGTTTAGTTTCCAGAAGGGCGCCGTGTGCACGAAGCGTGAACTCTTCAATGGCAGTTAATTGGCGTGCTGATTGTTAATAGCCCCCTTCATTGTATTGTTGTTTTGTTTGTTTTCAGTCGTGTAATTTATAATGATTATGACTATGTATATGTATTATATAGAATAGATTTTGTTATGTTACTGCCGCAGTGAAAATAAGAAGTGATGTATGAATAGAAAATATTACAAATGTGTGAATTTACTGTTTTGAATTTGAAACAATTATAAGATTTATAAGTTTATTTAAATTTCACCTAATTTACCTAAAATCCGGTAAATTCCGCTGAAATTTGAGGAAATTTCATAGTGTATACCAGGCTTCCATAGGCGAGCAGTAGTGCGTGTTGCGACAAGGATCGTTTCACTCGCGACGTCGGCGATAAGATATCGACTGTAGTTAGCACAGATGCGGCGCGACGTCACGATAAGGCCGCCCCGCCCCCGCCCCGTGCGTTTCTCCCCGCCCTCCGACGCCGTCGCTGATAACAATGACTGCTCGCCACTCATGCTCGCCTAGTACTTTTTCAGGAGCTGCGTAAAGGAAAGCGTTTTTCAGCGCGTCGTCAGAGTGTAAAATCCGCGCTGTAACGTCATAGTTGTAACTTGTAACATCTGTTTCATGGTTTGAAGATTCGGTTTTAGATTGGTTTTATCGATGTTCTTATCATGTGAACTTCTTATTTTCATGACATTGTTTTCTCTCTAAGCATGAGTAATGTAATGTATTGTCGTTTTATCTATTGACTATTCGATCGTTTACTTTAACCCCATGAATTGACGCGTCCGCGACAGCGAGCGGAGTGTTCATTAGTCGGTGACACATATTGCCACACGCTGAGTTAATGAACGCACATGTTCGTGGTTAAACTGCATTAACGTTTGAACTCGCTGCTGTTAGGGCTCGCGAGCTTTTTTGAGCAGTGCCGAGTGCTGAGCTGACCTAATTACATTCAGTTAGAACAGGTCAGTGCCTTTGGTGCACGCGCTCAGCTCACGTAACTGCGGTCTGTTGGTTGTTCATGATTGATAACGGAATCAAATTGAAATGGACGGTGCGGTTACTGCACGTTTTGTAATTGTGGATCTAGAATTAATGATAATAATTTACGATCTGATTCTTACATAATTATCTACACAAGGGCACTTCCGCGTAGACAATTACAGGTCGTAACCGCATCCGAAAAAGATTCATACTGTTTCAAAGAAGAGGTGAAGAATGAGGTCAACGAAACATCGTTGTCAGTGATGCGATACATAACAATTATAAATATACCTTACTATTGATCAACTAGAAAATCTAAACAAACAGTTCTGCTGGATAAACAACGGCCGGTTAGTACGCTATCGTGTCCATCTTGGGTCGAACGTAGAACCTAAGAAACAATGTAAACAAAGTGTTAGATTGCTGTTATTCAAATAGACTGATAGTGCAATTTACCATCATCTCGCTGTCTTACAGATGACTGAAACACAGGTTGAAAAGTTTGTCTAACAGCAACAGGTCGGGTATAGCGCCATGGGTAACTATGGCAGGTCGAAGGGTTCAGGCCGGGCCGGATCTGGGTCGCACCTGCATTGCGGTGCCTCCGCTCCTACTTGACCCCTTTCGTGATCGGTGCACTGCGTTCTGCACTTTTCGGAAATCTATGACGTCATGGCTGCAATTGACTGAAAGAGAGCGAATCTGACTGAACAAGGCGAGGATCTTGCGTTAAGAAATGTTGCCTCTTGGCACTCGGAGCAAATTATTTTGAATCGACTTAAAAAAGATAATTTTGCTATTAAACTCCCTTTTCTGGTCTTCCTTTGACAACTGCAGGGGAGGACTTCAGCAAGGTTGAACTCAAAGCGCTTTACCTGAATCATGTTAGTTCAAATTAGTTAATTTCTGACTATTTTTAAAAGTAATTAATTACAAAGGGTTCGTATCGGGCGATTGTCTAGTGTTCACACCTAGTAATCATTATTACCGCTTTCGCCAAAGAAATTTTATGAAAAACAATGACACGTTTGAATTGGGACTCCAAAAATCAGTTGATTAGCTTGTTTCAAAAATAAATGTAAATGTAAGTCACCGAGTTAGTCTCTGTCTAAAAGGTGATGTCCCCCAAAACATAACGGCTTTAAAGATACCGTAAAGCATTCCGCGCTCATTGTGCCGTGCTGCGGAGTTGCTAAACTATTCATCCAGCGCCAGCGAGGGGAACTGAGGTCGAATCAATTGCGCTAACCGGTACTGGGGAGCTCATTCTTTTTGCATTGGGACTATTGGGATTGACTGAGGGACCTGCGATATCGTCGCACGTGGCCGTCACATTGAGGCTCAGGCTACATTTGACTTCATTTGTTACTGGCTGATTCGATTTGATTGCTGTAGATGGAATATCTAGATTACTTTTCTAACGTTCATTATGATTTTTGTGGATTCTTCATAGTAGTTCCTTTCCCAGTATCTTTAATGGAACTACATAATTATGTACTGTACTGAGAAAAGAAGGAATTTGTAAAAGAAAAAAGCGAAAAAGGAATCGCAATAGTTCCATTGTTTCCAAGATATGACACACATCTATACTATGATGGTTTTGTTAAACAACATTGATTAGGGGAAATATAGGTCAAAGATAAGCGAGTTCATTGGATAGATTTACCCAATACTTTATTAATAATTATCTTACTACAGATTTACCGCGTTTATTGGCACAGAGGAGCAAATTACGATAATAAGCGGTATGAACCAACTATCGCGGTAGCGATAACCTTATAGCACCTACAGTAATATGTTTTGTAGTAATAAATATAACAAAAGTCTGGGAATAACTTGTCCCTGTTTTTTTTATCACCACGTCCATTGGTTTTTTATTTTCCTGTTTTGATAAATCAAACTACTACCGACAACTACTAATGTCACTAATATTTAAAAAATAAAAGAAAAAAATGTTTCTTTTAAAAACGATGAAGTTTATACTTGCGTCTTTTGCCACCACCGACTGCACTATGTCGCTCCTCAGTCATATATGTCGTATATGATGCTGATTCGAATACCGTTCAGCGGTGCTAAAAAAACTTAGTAGATACCTATATGTATTTGCCAATGCCAACGTCCAAACCTTTCCTTAGCTGTGCGGTCTCCATTGTCGCGCTTCGCTAATGCGCGATGCGTAGGCGCAAGCACGGGGAGCGACCGATTGACAAATCGTTTGTTTAGCTGCTCCAGCTGGACGCAAACGCTCTTCCCAAATCACTCCAATGCTCCACTTGCTATGACGAAAACTATATAGGTCGCAGAAAATAAATTGGCCTATAGCGTTCGCTTTCGTTTCGATTGTTAGAAATGTTCGGGGTTCACATCTTAGCACTAGTTAAGGCAACATTTATATCAAATTCTGCATCAAAACCATCCTCTGATAAACTTTAAATCAGACCGCATGCTATTAAACTTCTTAAATTCCATATTTCACTTTAACACCCCCCCAACGCACATACAACGTGACTGTGCGTGCGGTGGCGGTGATGGTTGTAATCTTTGTAATATTCTAAGTTCACAGAACCGTTCATACAAGTTAGAATATTAAAACTCCGCTGTCTATGCGTTTGGAGCTTAAATGTATTGAAATCCTGTGCTCACTGTAACTACAACGAGCTAAATCAGTATACCTATATAATAACAAAATATATTTTGTTATCTTTGAAGTGTGCGGGGCTTAGATATAATCTAATATATATTTTGGTATCTTACACTACGTTTATTAATTTCCATCGTCGATCTATGTATAAAGTAAACAACCAAATTTATAACTTCTAAAAAAATTTCATACTTCCATCAGCAACTCGTCGCCGACATGAGCAAGCTTTCTTCTTGCAACACACATTGTCTGTCGTGATGTATGGCGCCAATAAATCCATAGTTCAGCCGCGCAACTGGGTCGTGCACTTGCACAACTCCGGCGCAGTTTATTTACGGCCACTCGTCCACCCCGCAGGGTGCTCTGTTTCTGAAAAATAAACAAACGGTACACTCAGACTCGCGAGACATTGTTGATGTGCCGTTTACTTCGTTGTTACAAAAGCGATCCGTTACGGCAAATGGGACATTGGTTTTAAAATCTGCCGTGGAGAGTAGGTACAAGCGCTTTAAGAGTTCTAATGATCTCGGTCATTGGAGCATGTGTCATTAAAGCTATCGAACTAGTTTGGCCGTCTTCATGCATCCAGCTCCGATCATCTTTCCTCTTTGAGAAAACGGCGTTTGACTAGTCTGTAACTGCACGCTAAAGTCCATTTTCAACTGTAATGCGAAAGGACCATTATGTCGGTGAGTCACTTGCGTTTATAACGTGCTTATTAACAGGCCGATTGATTTTCAGTGTTATGCAGCCGGTCATAGGGTATGGTGTCCCCTGTTGAAAGGCTGCGAACTGTTTGCAAGTAGAGAGTCCGGTTGGAGACCAGTTTGGTCAGTACGAAAGTACTGGAGGGTCTTGGAAATAGGTTTCGCTTGGTCTAGCCAACGCTAACGGGCTGACGCAAATTTTACTTGAAAAACTAAAATGAACTCTTCTGACTGAACCGATGGAACATGTGAAACATTATAATGATGATAGCAAGTGTTTTTGTAGACAAGCCTTTCCAAATCGTACATGTTTTTTTATGTTAAAAATGTTGTACGTTGTGTTCTTCTCTTCGTTCTGAAAACTGAACCTTTACCTTCGATCTAGCCTAGGGTTGCCATAAGTGTGGGGAGTCAGACCGGGACATTTAAAGAAAAACTAGTAAAAGGTAGAAAAAAATAAACTTTTATTTCAGCAATAGAGTCCTTGCCTAAACACAAAACAACTTTTAACACAGCCATTCAATGCCAAATTTTTTACTTATTTTTTTAGGGTTTTCTGTTTGCCGTGAAATAAATAAATAAATAAATAAATTTGCTGTTGGCGCTTTTCGCTATATTGGTGAAAATGCACATTATCGGCTACGAGCGCAGCGTGTAGCATGCGCTGCCGCTAGGTATATTACTGTTTACCAAGTCCAGCCCTCTATTAAATTACTATGATTTTTAAACCGGGACAATTTGCTTATCGGCCGGGACGCCGGGACACCATGCTTCAAACCGGGACATGTCCCGGCGTACCGGGACGTATGGCAACCCTAATCTAGCCACATAAATCATATTTTTCACTTCAATGATATCGGTAATATCGACGAGGCGACGAAGGCGGGATGGAAAAAATATGAAGAGAAGCGGAAAACGAGACCAACGGCCCGTGAGATGCGATCATGACAATATTACCATAACCGAAATGCCGGTGCGGAAATAAAAACTAAAATTAAAAAAAAAATACAAAAAGTTTCCCGTACCGGGAATCGAACCCGAGCCTCCTGGGTGAAAGCCAGGTATCCTAGCCACTAGACCATACGGGAGTTATGATATCAGTCGAAACAAACCATCTGAAGGTTACTTATAACACGTGACAAGGATTACGATTCGTAATTTATTTATTTAATCAGATAATTGCATGCAGTTGTATAAATAACATATTCAACAATTAGATTTCGTAAAGCATACTTATCCGACGAAGGTTATCGATACGTAATAAAAAGATCTGTTAGCTATTAATAAGTTCTTTAAACAGCGGCGTTCAAGAAATCCATCGTTTCCATATTATTGGTTTTGATTTGCAAATAATTGTTTCTTCAATTTTTCAAGGGCGACTTAATCTGTTTCAAATCGTTCATCTCAACGGGGGTCATCCATAAATTGCGTCACACATGGTTACCTATAAAAATTTAGATTTTTTTTTTTCTGAAACTGTAAATATTTCAGGATTTTTATAAAACAACAGTAACCTAACCTAAAGGGTTCTACACGATGGTCCTGAAATAAATCCTGAAATATTTACAGTTTCAGAAAAAAATGCTTTCGGACAAATGAAGATTTCGGGATTCTAAACCTTCGGAAATAAAATTTTCTAAACATCGATAGGATCCCGTCACACATGTAGGGGAAGGAGGCTCGCAATTTCTTAGACAAGGAATTATATTTTCATAGTAATAAGCGCAGTGCGTTGCCACCTTGGTGACTTAGTCACTAGATCTATATGATAATGATTAATGATCTAAATTTTATTGGTGTCACGTAATTTATTTATTCGAAGAATCGCCAGACTCACGTGGCAGTGGGCAGGACACATCGCTCGTCGAATTGATGGCCGATGGGGCAAAAAGGTTCTTGAGTGGCGTCCACGGACTGGAAGACGCAGTGTAGGTAGGCCTCCAACAAGATGGAGCGACGATCTGGTTAAGGTTGCGGAATCGCGTTGGGCGTTAGGCGAGCCTTGGGGGAGGTCTATGTTCAGTACGCTTAGTATAAGTTTTCCTTCACTTCAATACTTCTCGATCGCGTTTACGTAAAAATTTCAATTCTATGGAAACATGGAAGCGCGCGCGCGGAGACGCTGTCCATGTTTCCATAGTAATTGATTTTTTTACGTAAACAGCACCCGTATTATACGTAACTACCCGCACTTGATCACGATTTTTTTAACGGCGTCCCATCACACCGACACACAACACTAACAACGTCCGACGATCTCTCCGAACATTCATCCCGACGCCAAATCCTTAATCCTTATGGCATTTACACGAGGGTTTGATTGAACTATCAGGTCGTATAGTCAACCAAGTGAGTGCTTTACCATTTTTTATGAAAGTTCCTACATCAGAATAAAAACAATAAGCCCGATCGTCACATTGACTTGTAAGTACCTGGGTGCCTTTAACCCCGGCGCCACACATAGCACAAATGTATCAACATATATTTGAACACATATTTGATCTATGGTTGATTGTATGATTGTTCTATTGAACAAATAAGCAAATACCGGTGCTACACACACATGTGATCAAATAAATGTGTTCAAACATTTGTGCTATATGTGGCGCCGGGGCAAGAGGCGAGTGTACAATTTTCTGCAGGGCCGACAACGCACTGGTATCGCGTAAAGCGCTGCGAGTGTCTATGGACAGTGGTGTTCATTTAACATCAGGTGACCCACTAGTTCGTTTGTCTGGCCTCTCTAACATAAAATTAAAAGTAAAAATAGCCTTCAATGTTTAAAGCAGTCTAACTGACTTTGAACCTTAGGGTTATAAGGTAAAGGAATTTCTTGGTCGACTATACATTATTGTCATTCATTTCGGTCGACAAATACAGGGTCATTTCTTAACCGCACCGCACCCATCGAAAATACCTTTGGAAAATGGTAAAAAAACTGTGTGTGCCCATTGCTCTATACCGAACTGCAGCTTAAATTGATTTTCGACTAGTTGACGAGACTAATCAGAGCTTTAATTTAGACTACTTTATTGGTAATTCAAATCCAGCGGAAATTTTTCACTACTGTTTCGTTATTTTAGAGTTGATTTCGAAAATCGGTCCCCAGCCCTCACCCCGATGAAGCCACGAGTGCTACGACTCGCCTTCAGCGGCTAAGTGCATGTCTGTTCAAACGAAAATGTAACGAACCGCAAGTATCGGCATCTCCCAGTTTTCGCGAGGGATCGACTACCCCTTCGGGAATGCGTGCCCCGGTGCCCTGACACGGTTCCGCACTGTTATTGACATTCCCTCACTGACATACTTTGCGCTTCATTGTTGCGCGCCTTTTGTTTGTTTGGATGTGTCTCGTAAACAAGATTCTTTGTTGATCAAATAAAGTGACTCAGCTAGAGTTCCGTGGACCTGATAGTTTTTATGTAGGTATAGACGACCAAGACATTCCTTTACCGCCCTAAGGTTCAATATCAGCTGTAGGTATGACTTAAAACAAATAGCAACAAGGGCTATTTCTACTTCAAATTTGTCAATCAGCCTCGTTGTTTTTATTCTGATGTAGGAATTGCCATAAAAAAATGGTGAAGCACTTAGTCGTCTATACATGCTGGCGGAATCTAGATACGCCATCGATCGAAAATATACAAATTCAATACAATACAATACAAATATTCCTTATTGATCACCAAAAACAGTACAGTGACATTACAAAAATAAAAATTCAGGTAGACAATAGGCGGTCTTATCGCTAAAAAGCGATGTCTTCCAGACAACCAATTACTCAGAAATTAATAAATATCAACAGACTAATGTAGGTGGCAGAAATAACAGACAAGAGAAACGCAGTATTACTTAATAGACAACAAACAAACAATAAAAACAATACAAATATAATAAAAATTATATAAATAAACAAATACATTCAATATAATACTTATACACTACATATACTTAATACAAAATATCAATGGAAAAAAAAATGTCAAAAGGCCGCATGTGAGAAAAGGATTTAAAAAGGAAATACCTGTGTTACATGTGTCTAGTCAGAGTCGAAACTGTAAATTATGCGTGGAGATATACCCAATTTATGCATCAATCAAGGCTTATTCAAATTGAACAGCTCATTATGCAGCAAGAGATACCAGACGTGTTTTTAAAAATTTGTCGTTTGGGTTCCTGACGCGATGACCGCATGCGTGTCGCCGCGCCGCGCGGACCGTGTGGCATGCTGTGTCATTGCCATAAGCACGGCAATTAGAATTCGTCAGTCACCCGGAGTCCCGTTACTCTTACAATAACGTGTTACGTAAATAGTGTGTCTTTGTGCTGGTTTGCCCTCTCTCAGGAAAATTTGGCTTTACCATTCGTTACGATCAGCTTCCCGTGTTATACAATGTACGCCCTGTTGGGACGATGCGGAATGAGTCTAGTTTCAAGCCGTGGATGGGATCTACGTCTCCCTCCCTTCACTAAGTTTTCAACAGATGAAGGCCGGTGCAGTCCAGATGCGTGTGCGTGTCACGCACCAGTTGTAATGAATGAAACTGTAGGAAAGATGTCGCACCATGTACTGTACACGCAACTGGTGTGCCATCATCTTTACAGTTTAATTTATTACAACTGGTACGTGAGCGTGACGTGACACGCATCTGGTCTGCGCCGGTCTTTAAGAGGATACGATGCGCACCATTTCTCCATACAAACGTAATCCCCTGTTTCCTCCCTGGATAATGGATTTAGAGCAAATTTTTTTTACTGTGTAATCTGTATCTACCATAGCTATGCCCCTATGTTTCGTTTTTTTCCATATTTCAATTAACATGAGAAATATGAGCTTTCCAAAACTGAAAAAGTTGCCCAATTTAAACGCCATTTTCAGACACTCATCAGAAAAGAATCCCTCACATAAACAAAAAAAGGAAAACATAGGGGCATAGCTAAATCTGTCCTCTAATTATTTTTGAGAAAAATAATTTTATTGGTCCAGTTTTCGAGAAGAAAACAGGGGATTACGAAATGCTGTTTAGATCAATTTTACGCGCCTATTAACGGTCTGAGCTGCACTTGTCCCGCTCTCGCTGTACTGACACGGAGGGGTTCGGGCGAGACAGCGACATTTCATTAAAATACCTATTTCTCAAAAGTCTCTCAGCCATCGTACCCTCTTAACACCACCTCAACCTGACTACGGTCGGAAATATTATATGTTACTGACAAATACTCGTAGCTTTGGTATGCGTTCGCCCTGTTTCGCAAGTCCATAAATAGCGCAAGGGCTTTTTTTACGCAATTGGAAGTTGAACAGCAATAATAGTGGTATTTAAGTTGAGCCTGTGACCTTCGCTCGCTCCCCTTCGAATTCACTTAATGTTCTCTCTCAGCGGTGATCTAACGGGCAATATGACCAGTAGGTATGACGCACGCAGGTAGCTCGTAAAACTGATGCATGGCCCGGGAATTCGGTGCCGTGCATACAAAAACCTGTTTCCAGATTGCTTCATTGTTCTATTGTAAAAGGATTGTTCTTCTTATCAATGAACTGTGATAAAACACTTAAAGATGATAGTTGGTTATCGTTTCTTAGATGATGGCTGCCTACCGATACTTTTAGTCCTGTTTTCTCAAATGTTGTTCATCAAAGAACCTGTGACCTGCTGACCTGCTGTTCATCAGTAAAATAGAGTTTTAATAAAATTTTGTCATAAAAAGTGTTAAACAAATCAGTTAAACATTTAGCATCTTGTGTCCCAAATAGATCTTGTTACGTTTTGAGGATGAGCTTCATAATTTCAAATTGAATTCAGTGGAGATGTTATAATCGTAATCCTTGGCTTTAAAAAGCCAAAAGACCTTTTCGTCTGCGCGGCCGGACGACCCATCTTGATCCGCGTCATAAATTTAAATTGGATTCGAATCCTTCATAATTGAATTCGGGATGAGGCCGACTATTATTTTGTCTCGCTTCACTATAGCATACCAGTTGTAATTGTCGGACGCTGGGAACTGAACAGACTAATGAATTTGAATCAATTTCGTGACGAAGCGAGAAATCGGACAGCTGTCGGCGCTCGGATAGCCTAAGTGGTGTTAATTAACGTGGTCAGAGTAGAATACTTTCGCCGCAAAGCTCGTGTGGATAGAAAAGTTCCCAGTGAGTGGATTTGTGGAAAGTTCCGCGGGAAAGTGGGCCCGCTTTGGGCTTGTAATTAAATTAAACACGCCTTTCTAGCGGCATTGTGTGGACACCGAAGGTGGACGACAAGTCTCGAAGATTTAGTCTTTAGACGTGAACCCTTTGGGATTCCCATTTAAGTAGGTCTTATTCATAATTGGTATTTAATTATAAAAATGACACAGGTATAGTTAGTTTCCTGTTTGTAACCCTTAATGTATGACATCAATATGGTTGAAAATTTTCCCGTTACAAAATAGTTCTGTCCGTAACCCTTAAAGTATTAGTTGAGACGAAGTCGTGGCCGATCAATGGATGGCCGAGGCGAGAGGTGTTAAATATTTAACGGTGAACTAACGACCTGCGGTACAATGGAGGTTTAAATTAAGCACACCCTGAAAGATAAACGTCCTTCAGAGCCATTGAGTCGCGAGAAGGGTCCAGGCCGCCCTTTTGGCCTGCCAACCCGAATAGGTGTTTATTACTTGTTGCTGCCAAGGACACAACATCCTCTTCAAATTTTGCTTTACATTTGCAACTCAATACAGAAGACCGTGGATCGCAGCGTTTCAAATGCTTGAGTGCGTAACAACGCATGAGGTTACGCACGTTGCGGTCAGTGTAGAGGATAAACTTGGCTGCTCGATGTAAGTTTGAACTCATTCGAGATGATATTACTTTAATACCTGGTTTACACTCGCGTACGAGTGGCGAGACGAACTGCGGGACGAGCCACGAGACAAGAGTGTGAACAGGCGCGCGTCGCGCCTCGTCTCGTGATTTGCCTTGATTTTGAGGCTCGCGTCCGGAGTGAGACGACGAGGCGAGGCGCGAGGCGAGATGACGAGGCGAGAGTGTAAATCAGGTATAAGGGGTGCAGCTTGGTATGTCCAGAATAAAACTTTGTTAGTATTTTCCCATCTTTCCTTTGCGATGAAACGGACGGTAAAAAAACTGGAACAATGATCAAAGTCTGAAAAATTGGAACAGTTTGTTCTGTTTCAAACATTTTCCAATCGGATAAATATCTTGAAGCTTGGTTATTGAGATTTGTAATTGTTAGTGCAACCTTGGTAGCCTTTCTGCGGCTTGTCGAAGTGTAAGTAAGTACAAGGAACAAGACCGGATCTGTTCGTGTTACAGTAGCGACGAGGGTGTCGCCGGGAGTTTATAGGCAAATAAAGGCGGTCTCGCTCGGCTTACGACATCTGGCTCTGTTTGCAGGCAAATAGAAACACGCTCCAGACATATTTATTTACGGGTACGTGGTAGATGGGATGGTTTGTCATAGGATTTCTTTTTTTGAGTATTGAAGATTTGGTAACTTGACAATTGCTAATTGCAAGATGGGTTAGGGAGGGGAGTCCTATAACTATAAAAACTATAAATCTTGCATTACCTTAAAGAGTTGGGGAGGGGGGGGGGGGGGTAATTAATGAATGGTCCCTTAACTCCTTTAATTATGCGTATTAATCCGCTTAGACAAGATTACCGATTTTGTCATTAACAGTAGTGAGAGTGAGATACAATTTATCGAATTACGCTGCTCTTGTCTTTTCAAAGGCATTTCTAATTCAGGTCTGTTTGACGCAGAACATCTGGAATATTTTAGCGCCATCAAACGTAACACTCGAATCAAACAATTCTGAGTAAGATAATAACCGTATTTCTAACCATCCCATCGAACAACACGCAATAACGTTCGCGATTCTGCGAATTGCAGTACGGACATACTGTGAAATCTTGTGTATCCCCATGACACAGGTGATGACGCAGACAAAGAGCTTTATCCCTTACCGACTGTAAGTAAAGTGACATAATGATTTATGCCCAAACAAGACTATTGTTTTTGTTTGTGTGATAAACAGGACCAATATTGGCGACTGGTAAACTGGAGATAACTACTCCTATCCTACTAATATTATAATTTATTGAATCAGGCGTTACTTTGCGGAGGTCCATATTAATGAACTAAAACAATTACTTTGCTCACCCGCGACCTTACAATAGTTACGTTTATGCAAGAAATGTGCGTTCATGCAGTTCCTCCACCTCCACACTGTACGAACACACACAAATCACATAAACCCAACCATCACCACCACCAAGCTACACTGTAGCTGTAGGTTTATGTGATTTGTGTGTGTTCGTACAGTGTGGAGGTGGAGGAACTGCATGAACGCACATTTCTTGCATAAACGTAAGTATTGTAAGGTCGCGGGTGAGCAAAGTAATTGTTTTAGTTTACTAATATTATGATTATGAATGTGAAAGTTTGATAAGGTGTTTAAATGTTATTTGGATGAAACTTAGCGTACAGATAAGTAAAAATCTGGATTGAGACTTATGGATGGTACTTACCTACTTAAAATTCCGGTAATGTGTTCCACAGGGTGCGTTTAATTTTAACTAACAAGAATAGAGGGCGCCCGCCGTTCAAAAACGTTGTGGTAGTGGTTGTGGTAGGCCTATATTGACTATTTTGTCGACGACTGTACCTCAGCTTTTAAGATGGCGCGTTAACTTCGTCTGATTTCAATAGACGGGGTTGTCGGAGCGCAATGTTGGGCGTTAAAGTTTTTACCGTAAACTTTTTTTCAGGATTTTTTTTTGTGTAAATGGATTTGTAATGTGGGAGAAGCCGCGGATAAAAGCTAGTCCTAATCCTAACTAATATTATAAATGCGAAAGTAACTCTGTCTGTCTGTCTGTCTGTCTCGCTTTCACGCTAAAACTACTGAACCGATTTAAATGAAATTTGGTACAGTCAAGTGTAAAAATATGGGTGCACACAACTTGCTCATAAATATGTCCCATAGCTCTTATGTCGTCGAATTAAGGTATAGGTATATAACGATGGGAGGATTAAATCGATACTTATTTTTGCACTTGACCGTACACAGATAGTCTAGAGCAGGGGTCACCAATTAATTTCGCTTGGGGTTCGTTTTAAGAAATGAAATGACCATCGCGGTCCGCACACAAGTTTAAAAAAAAATTAAACATGTAATTACGGAAATAACAAAGGTATTTGAAGTAAGTTTCAAGTCTTTCTCGCTTGTTAGCTCGTTACTTCGCTCGGCCGTTTTTGAATTGATGTCAACAAAGATAATAAGGGGATACATTTTTTGGTTAGTGCAAGTTGGTGTGTTCTCGCGGTCCGCACAAAATGGGTCGGCGGTCCGCATGCGGACCGCAGTCCACCATTTGGTGACCCCTGGTCTAGAGCCTAACACCAATAGGAGCGGAAGAATGATTCAAAATTGGGGGTTATTTAAGTAAAACTTCTATAGGCACGCTTGACTTGGGAGTACGGTGGTGAATGTGAACGCGGGTGTGCGGGAGGGTCCGGGGGGGGGGGGGGGTTCTGTGGTGGGTGTGCGGGGGGGGTATTTTTTATATCGAGGAACTAAGGAGAGCCATAAATGATGAAAAAGCTAATTGGATAAAAAAATAAGTGGCCCCAATTACTAATTCCACGCGGACGGAGTCGCGGGCAAAAGCTAGTACTTTATAATTATGAATGGCACCGTCTGAGCAGCTGACTTCGCAGTTGATAGGACAAGTGGCATAGCTGACACAGCAATACGAAACCGCTAGTTCTAATTCCCCCACCGCATCAGTTCGACCATGTCAAATATTGCTCAGCTACATTCTGATTGCAGCTTCGGAACTACTAATGATGCTGTTAATGTATGACATTACGTACTTTTACATAAGTGTTTCACCCGAGCGGAACAAGTTGCTATATTATACACTGGTATGCTTCTGGTATGTTTAGTAATTTAGTTGCAGACGAGGCAATATCCCATAACTTGCTGTGACTTGACTAATGCAAATCTGTCCATCATTTTACCGATCGACTTATGGTTAGTTTTTGAGGAAAACTGTATATTTTTGATAGTTTAACTGTCTAATAATTATGTTTCTTTTCTTTTCAGGTAATCACAGTACAATATGTGGTACTCGGCTCTGCGTACGTATAATTTAAACAGAAAAAACTTTCGTTATGGAGTCGTCTAACAGAAATAAAATAACCCGCGTCCATGTCAATCAAATTAATCACTTTTCTAAAGAAATTAAGCTTATCAATTGTCCATTGTCTGAATTAGTTTTTAATTGACTGAGGAACTTTTAAAGCAATAAATAAGTTGAGTCACATTATATTTGTAGTTATGAGTTGGAGTTGACTAAAATAACTAATGTTTGTAGCAAGCATTGGACTGAAATGCTAAGAATTATTATGTACTAGCTTTTGCCCGCGACTCCGTCCGCGTGGAATTAGTAATTTGGGCAGCTTATTTTTTTTATCAAATTTGCTTTTTCATCAATTATGGCTCTCCTTAGTTCCTCGATATAAAAAAAATTACACGCCCTCGCAAACCCCCCCCCCCCCCCCGCACTCCCATCCCCCCACCGAACCCCCCGCACACCCGCGTTCACATTCACCACAAGTCAAGCGTGCCTATAGAAGTTTGACTTCAAAAACCCCCGATTTTGAAACATTCTTCCGCTCCGCTCCGCTCCTATTGGTGTTAGCGTGATGATTATATAGCCTATAGCCTTCCTCGATAAATGGGCTATCTAACACTGAAAGAATTTTTCAAATCTGAGCAGTACAAACAAACTCTTCAGCTTATTAATTGGGATGCACCAAAAAAAATAACCTATAGTTTTTATATTTTATTTGGAAAGAATAGGATATTTTAAGATACCATTTTCATCGATTTTGAATTTGGTTGAGTATTTAATTTTTTATATTTTTTTTAAGAAATACGTTTGATGACGTCACAGTGAGAGAGCCACGTTCCATTACCTAGAAAAATTCAAGTCGTACATAACATAATCTGTGGCACTGCTGAGGCGCTACTACGAAATTCGAAAATCGAAGTTCGTATCGTATTATCCCTCTCACTCTCGTGTCAAATCATATTAGCGTGAGCGGGACTGCACAAAACGAAGTTCGAATTATGCACTTCGTGGTAGGGCCTCTGATTTGTCTTGTCACTGTCAATAATAAGTACAAGTACGGCTTAGGGTCCTAAATGAACCATGACAAAATATAGTTTTATTTATTTCTCTTCTTTTAGCTTCAATTATTCCTGTTTGTTAAATGGTGTGATAGTAAATAGATATTTTTTATTAAAATCTGATATTTAAATTTTTTTATATTTACTTATAACGTAGTAATTTAATAATTAAATTTGTAAAAATACATTGGAAATACTCGTATACATTTCGGACTTTACGATAAATGACAACTGTTTAAAGCCAGGTGCGCATCATGTGATTAAAGTTCTGTCTTTGTCACTCTTTGCTGTTATAAGCAGGACAGCAACATTTCAAACTGTCAATTTGCTTTAGAGTGTAGACCTGCTTTATACCTTCCTTTGTGACGATTCACTGCAGGGGTCAAATGAAGGTCATCACTTAAATTTTCTTTATTTAATTCATTTTATCATATTTTTGGAATCTGATTTCTGAGAACGCTTCACAAAGCCTATTTCTCCAAACGGTTTTCGATTTATTATACGTTGTCAAAAATTGGGACATCCCAATTCTTCTAAAAACTGTTCGATAAATTCTAAAAATAGACGTATCTTTCTTATTTGTGAACCGATTGAAATGAAACAAACACTAAATGTTAATCCAAGAAAATACCAACATATCAGCGAAAACCGCATCCTTCTAGGTTAAGCCGTTTCTGAGATTAGCGCGCACAAACGCACAGACAAACAGACAAAAAAGATAAAAATCATTGTTTCGGGTTTTATTGCGCTAATAAATAGCCGTAGTGACAGTTTTTCTCAAATATCTTCAATGTACAGACACCGACTTGTTACAGATTTATTATATGTATAGATATAGATAGATACCGGGTGGATTTCCACGAGGTACCTTCCCGAAAACAGGCGGTAGTGTTGCTTAAACTGAACAACTTTCTCCAAGGAACATAGGGTCCCTCGTGGAAATCCACTCGGTATAACAGTGCGGATTGGGAACTTTAACCGAGTTGAGTTTAGCATTGACCTAGTTTAAAAACACCAATTTTGTATCACCATTTAAATTTCAACCTGCAGAATGTGCTATTGTGCAGTCCATCCCATAATCGTGACTATTATGAATCACCAAAATGGAGCTGGCTCAGCGGCGGTACCTTCGAAATCTTAGTCGCTTTTATATATCCCTGCTGGGGAAACAAAATATGTGGATCCAAAGATTGCGAGGCGAAGCACTCTATTTATAGTATTTGCTGTATTTTCTTTTGATTGTGTTCTTATCTTATTTTTCTTATTCTAAGTATCATCAAATAAGAAATGACGACTTCAAAGATACACTAGGCGACGTCGCGAAGATTACGAAACGTTTTTCCTTACTTACTCGGTAGTTGGTCATTCCGCCGCCATCTGACACTTGATAGCCATTCTGAGAAGTGGGAAGAGCTCGCCTTATCAACCACTTGTGGAAGATCCCCGATATCTCATTCAAGCTGTTGACGGGGCCAGTGGAGGAGGGCTCATCCGTAACTGGCTGCCAGTTGCAGCAGACTATCGCGATCAAGCTCGAATGCACTTAACCTATAGGTCTGCAACTCCGACTGGTTGTTTAATTAGCTTTTCTTTTAAGTTGATAGAGTGTAGAATAATCGGTACGGCTTTTGCGTTATGTATAAAATTATTAGCGTTTGTTTTTCTTTTACTTATTGAAGTCAGGTTAAGTATGCTGCTATGCCCAAGTTGTTTGAAGGTGCTTTAGTTACGACAAAAGCCACAAACCTTACTTTTACCACTTATCTCAGCGGGCAAAGGTATGTAATTTTAATTTTTTGGTTTTTCTTTAACTTTCTATTACAATACCAATCACCGAATCAAATGTGTCAATTACCGCCTGGTAATTTTGGCTGCACGCAATGAAACGGTCTGTGTCACGGGTGAATTACGAAAAGCGACCAGTACGCTTAGTATAAGTTTTCCTTCACTTCAATACTTCTCGATCGCGTTTACGTAAAAATTTCAATTCTATGGAAACATGGAAGCGCGCGCGCGGAGACGCTGTCCATGTTTCCCTAGTAATTGAATTTTTTACGTAAACGCGATCGAGAAGTATTTGGTGAAGTAAAAACTTATACTAAGCATACAATACTTAAGAGCCATCTGGGTGAATATTCGAGCGTTTTGACCGCGCGGTTAAACGTCATTACCATTCGATGATTATTACCACAACCGAAGGACGAATCGCGCGAAATTGTATCAAACTAGATTGAGCATCGGTACTGTCTTAAGTTTTCATAAAAAGTTAACCCTAAGCATCATCCATTTTAATAATTTCTGCTCAAATGGTAATGACAAAAAAAAAATCCGTAAAGACGCTGAATATTTACCCATCTAATCTAACCAAGCGTTTAACACTAAATAAATGACGTCGTTGTTTTCTTAACTATATCTGATACTGAAAAAAAATTGTTATTTGGTAGAACTACTGTTAGAGTTTCATCTAATATCCTAAGTCTATGGTTTCGTCCAACTTCGAACCGGCGACGCCATTCGGGAAGAGTCGGGACGGGGACGGGACGCTCGTATCCCGCGCCGTCTGCCGGGTATCGATCGTTGCAGCTCGCGGGGCTGGGAGGGGAATCGTAACTGTATCTACATCGGTATTTAATACACAACCTCCGATATTATCCTAAATTGTTAGAAGTACGCTTGGGAGTTGTTTATTCATTATTTATCCTTATTCTAACCTGAATGCTGTCAGTCTACTTAACCGAGTTATAACCGGTTAACTTATTAGAAAAAAAAACTGACGTATTTAGATTTAGAGATGCTTTATTACTCATAAGACCAAATACAGTTCACTATGAGCTTATATACTAGATTTCCTTACAATTAAAACATTTTAGCATGATCGCCAGATATTTATATGTATAACATTGTTTTGTATATGTTTTTTTTAATTTGGTTTTAAATATACTAAGAGACTCACAATCTTTAACTTCATGTGGTAATTTAAAAAAAATAAATCATCGTTTATTTATAAGTCAAAGCTTGACAGAATAAAACAAAATTTTACAAAACTAAAAATTACAAATCTATCTGGTAATTCATTAAATATCTGTGCTCCCTCATACATTATACTACTTTTACCGTATCTCGTTTTATTTTGACGTAGTTTTAACTTATTTGTATTTCTTAGAAAGTGTTTGAATTTCCGTTGCGTGAAATAAATATCTGAATGAATTTTATTTGTCAGGATCTTTTTTATGAAAGTGCATGTTGAGTAGGTATATAGTTGTCTTAGGTTGAATAGTTGTGTTGTCTCGTATAGTAATTTAGTGTTCATTCTCTAGTCATATTTAAATAGTGTTTTGATTGATTTATTTTGAGATCTTGGATTATGGAACCTTGATGGATTTTTGGCCTGAAAATAACTTTCTAACTTAACTACCTATGTATATGTGGGAAAAATAAATTTCCATTCTGGTAATTTTATCTAACTAATCAGGAGCTGCAAGTACGCCAAGATACTCGTAAATACGTTTATCTAACCAATCAGGAGCTGCAAGTACGCGAAGATACTCGTAAATACGTTTATCTAACCAATCAGGAGCTGCAAGTACGCGAAGATACTCGTAAATACGTTTATCTAACCAATCAGGAGCTGCAAGTACGCGAAAATACTCGTAAATACGTTTATCTGACACTTAATAAAATTAAATAAGTACATACCTACAAATGATTTATTGATCGCCGCGGTGAATTCTACTATATGAATGAGTTGAGTAGTACTAAGTGTCACCGTAGTAGGCGTAGTAGGCCCCAGCGCACCCGTTTTAGCAACAGGCTGTGTAGATGCTCGTGGCTTTGGACATGGGGTCGATGACCGGTGACAGCCATCACTAGTTAGACCCAAATCACAACATAACCTACAATGGCTACAACATTCAATAGTTAATTTCTTTCATAAGAATCTTCTCCTGATAGTAAAAAACGCAACGAAGAAAGAATTATCCAATTTGGTGCAGTCGGTCGGAAGTTAGGCGTACATACATTTCGGTGAATAACTAGGGTTCCGTACCCAAAGGGTAAAAAACGGGGCCCTGTTACTGAGGTTCCGCTGTCCGTCCGTCTGTCCGTCCGTCTGTCTGTCCGTCTGTCACCAGGCGGGAACCGTGATAGCTAGAGAGTTGAAATTTTCACAGATGATGTATTTCGGTTGCCGCTATAACAACAAATACAAAAAATGGAATAAAATAAATATTTAAGGGGGCTCCCATCTAACAAACGTGATTTTTTTTGCTCGTTTTTGCTCGATATTGATAACGGCAACAAGTAGACGCTTGAAATATTCACAGAATATTTAATTATATATTGGACGCGATTCTACGTGCTCGTCGGCTAAATGGTCTAAATCTAAATTTTCTCAATTTTAATTATAATTTAGACGGCGGATTTAACAAGTGCTTTTCCAGAATGTCAAGCTGACTAAATTTAGCCGGATTTTATCCGTATTCTAAAATTTCTAAGTTAAATTGAATGTGTTGCTACTTGGAAAAAATAAGTGAGCAAATAAATGAATGAAATCTGTAAAAAGTATAGGATTTTCTCAAATAATTTACTAAAATTTGAGTGGGCAACATTTTAAGAAAAAAGGCTTCTGTCTATGTCTTTTAAATTAAAATGTCGCGAAAACGAATTAATAAAATCCAGCAAGATTTACTCGTGGAGTACTTGCACTCCAGGTTGGGTTTAGTTGGCTTTGAGCTAGAAAGTTAATTTATTTCTTCATCCATTTCTAATGGATAATACAATACGATACAATACAAATATTTTTATTACTATTACACACCACAAATCAGTACAGTGAATTAGCAAAAATACAAAAAGTATGGCAGACAATAGGCGGTCTTATCGCTTAAAAGCAATCTCTCCCAGACAACCAATTATTAAAGAAACTAATATAAATTAAATACGTTATGTTTATGGAATTGATCCTGCACAACTTGACTTTTCGTAATTTTATTTTAAATGGGATTATTTTAGTCGCCGCTATAATTAGACAGTTTAGCTTGACTTTTGCTTAAAAAGGTCATGCAAAGAATAGCGTTTAAGCAGCTAAACCTAAATTGAATAGACCGCCTAAAATAAGAAATGTCAGATTCAAATTGGCGTTGTCATTTGATTATGATAGCTGTTCATAGAATAGCAAAGTGATTAAGCAACGCCTAAATAAAATTAGGAATTTTAGCGGCCGCTGTAGAATCGCATCCAATGACTTTAAAAATAAATCATTAAATTAAAATAAAAAAAATATTTAAGGGGGGCTCCCATACAACAAACGTGATTTTTATAGATAATTGTACCCTTCGTGCGAGAGTCCGACTCGCACTTGGCCGTTTTTTAAAATGTACATTTGTAAATAATAAATGTATCAACAAAATACTATATTCTAGTGTTTGTTTCATGTTAATATGTATGTATATTTATTACGATAAAAATAAACTGCTTGGCCTTCATCATTTATCAATACAGTGCATCATAATAATAATATTATTATTATGTATACAGAAATAAAACAACAAAAACACACACACACACACACACACACACACACACACACACACACACACACAATTGTTGGATATCTCTGCGCACAGCGTTTATTAACGGACTGCAAAATTCGAGCGTTGTGATATCTCCCGTATGGTCTAGTGGCTAGGATACCTGGCTTTCACCCAGGAGGCTCGGGTTCGATTCCCGGTACGGGAATGATCTTTTTTCTTATTTTTTTGCTATTGATGGCGGTCTTGTTGACAATTCCAAACTGAATGTGAATAGCGCACTCATTCAGGGCCTTTTTGAAGGGCCTCTTGACGTTTTCTACCCTTGCAAGGACGCGGCGGTAATGAGACCTCTAGGGTCCTCTCCGGCCAGAAGGACTCTCCAAGTTTATTCTTGTGTTTTGTGAAAACGAAACGCTACGTTTCTGTATTGTGCCAAAACAAGATTAGGAAAGGTGGAGCATGCCCGCGACCTTGACCCTAGTTTCGATTGTATCGTGACAAAAAATAATAATGTAGCAATGAATGCAACTAATGTTTCCCACGCGAGTGACACCCACCCTTTCGTCTGACATGCGACACATTACAAGCCTGATATTGAGTTTATTATTGCACACCGTGCAGTGACAGTCTGGGCACATACGCTTGCAAATTGAAATAGATGGGACGTTATTGTAGTGGGAGCAGCTGTGCGAAATGCGAATGATGCTCCGGATTATTTCGCACCACAAAATTAGATAAAGACATTTTCACCTCAGCACCTCAAACAGGCAGGTTTTGCTACTAAAAAACAGTGAGCAAAATCCGATTTTGCTCACTGCGTGAGACAAAGTAGCTTTTTAATTATTTTTTTAAAAGTCAAAGACAATGATGGGTCTGCTTACTGAATGCGAAAGATTTGAACTTCAGTTTGATCTGTCACTTTCATTTCGATACGAAAAGAGCGAGAGATAAGATCAAATCGATTCGAATTTCGATTTCAAATTCTATCCTAGGTAGTAGACCTAAAAATAAACGAACGATTGAACGTTCGGATACTCATAATAAGTTCTTAACCTTAAAATTGTAATTCGTCTGTTAAGGTTTTAAATTAAATTATTGTAGGTACTTTTTTAATAATTGGATTATATTTTTATATAATCAAATTAATAGTAAAAATGTTGTTAAAAAACAAAGTTTAAACATGTATCTATATAATTATTAACAATTTTAACAATCTTGAACATCGTGGTAAATACAGCGGATGCAGCATCAGAACGCAGCGGGTGTAGTATCGGAACGCATCTTAAAAAAATAGCGGGATTCAAATTTTAATTCTTTTCTTCTGTTTCTCTAGCTACAGAGTTCGATATCTATGAGTTTGGTACACGATCAGAGGCAATTTGGAAATTATTAGAATAGTAATAAGTACTTATTTAATACATTTTTGAATATGATATGAGTGAATTGAGTGAGTCCAGTGACGAAGTCAACAATTGAACACCAGACGAATTAATGGAGTAATACATAATGCAGAGTAAGTTTCTTACTTGAAAAGTCTCGGGAAAAATATTTAAAAGCTTATGATATTTTTAAACAATGCAAACACTTTTTCGGAGACTGTACCTATTGTTATATATATAATATGAAGTATTTACTCAATGTTGAAAACCACAACAAAGACAAAAAGACGACGTTCATATACCTTTAATAATTTATTATGTTCTCGCTGCTGAGGTGAAAAGTTGTATGTGTCACACGAGACCAAAGTTTTTTTGCATCTCGTGTATTTGAATCACTCGCGCACTCAGGATTCTAACTTAGAATCACTCGCTAAACGCTCGTGATTCAATTATAGAATCCTTCGCTAACTCGTGATTCAAAATCAGCACTCGCAGTAAAAAACAACTTTGCTCTCTTGTTGCACAAATAACTATTTGCGTTGTTTTTAGTTTGGGACGTATTGCGTGGGATTCCTCCAGATAGTGATCGTATGACTTGCTGAAAAATCCCAAATTTTGGTGATGGTAGTTTTGATGAGTATTATGTTTCCGAATGAACTAAAAACAACAATCAATTCAATAAATTATTATGTTTCCTGTTTTCCTTCCTGCGTTTGCTTCAGTGATTCAATCACGTTTGCAATAATGTCAATAAACATGTTCTACATTAAAGTTTATCGCTCCATAAAACTTAATGAAGGTATTAACCAGTTCAATGTCGATGACGGCGTCTATTGCCAAATTGCCGGTTTGCAATTTGGAGCGGAAACAATTCAGTTTACGACTTTACTTTGCCTATTGAACTCCTGACCTGTGCCGTCATCTAAACATAGTTCATTATAAACATTTACTTGAAATACGTCAGTATGGTTGAAGTTAACGAAGTTGCTCTCATAAAAATTCTGAAATTCGTTATTTTAACGATACTGAATGGCATATTAAAATTTGTGCACTTATTAAAAAAATACCGTCATTATAGACCCCTATACATATAAGGGTCTATAATGACTCCCATAAAACAAATTATTTTTCGGAATTGTTATAAAACAAACCTAACCTAACCTACTGCATTCTATAAGATGGCATTTAAAAAAGTCCTGAAAAAAATACCGTTTCAGAAATAAATCACTGTATGACTAACGTTAATTATGACTAATGATACATTATGACTTAAAATTTTATGGGAGAAAAGGGGCACCGGTATGTATAGGTATAAAATGCACGCACAATGAAAAATAAAAATGGGCATGCTTCATTTGCTTAATAAACAACAATAATATACGGTAAGAGAACTTTCTACCGTCGTCGCAGTCGCAGACCAAATTTAGTTTTGGAGATCTATTCGTATAGCAATTTACTTTTGAGATACTTATTTCATTGTTACAAGAAATTTTTCGGTGTAAGTTTTTGTTGGCTAAATAAATAATATTCACTCGTTTAGTACTTAAGTTAATGTCCTTCGTGTCCACACAATCTCAACAAGCTAGCCGCACGTGAAACTGGAAACATTATCAGGAAGTCCAACAACACAGATATAGTAATTATGTTTTTCATCGTTTACTTCTGCTAGAGGATTATCACTATCGTAATTCGCCTAAACCGTTAAAGGAATCTAAAGTCTTCTATAGCCTTCAATTGGATCAGGGATTAATTCGCTATCGATACGTTTAATCCTTATGAATCGACAGGGGCTCAATTAATGTACAAAACTCTGTTACAATTTCACAAGACTGAAATGGCAGTATTCGTCAGTTATTTCACTTTGTAGTAAGTAAGTATCCAATTGGTTATGTTTATGTACATAAAGTCGACCAAGAAAGTGCTTTACCATTTTCGTAAAAAAATAGGACTGATTGGTTTGTAAGCGAAAATGGACTTTGATGTTTTGAGCCGTACAAATGTTATTGAACCTTAGGGTGATAAATAAATTCTTTGTCGATACTGTCTGAAATTCCATCACTAATGTCTTCGATAAAAATTCAACCATTGAGTCTTCTGCAGTCTTCCATTTCTTGTTTGTTGGATGTCGCTTCCAACAAAAACTGGTGCCGTGGCGGCGTGTGTGGAAGCACCGTGACGTGTCGCAATCGCCAAATCAGCAGTCTCCAGTGCGTGACGCGGCACGGCCAAGGTCCTCCAAATTACTGCACCGGTTTACGCGGCTCGCTGCTCCTCTGTGCTGCCTGATGGCTGCAATACTGTGCACATTAGTGTGCTATTCGAGATGTCTAATGAATTCTCAGTTGTGATTTAAGTCATGAGACTTTGTAAAATAGATAAATGAGGCGAAGTAATATTTTTGCTTTCTTCTTGTGCTTTGTAGTGTCTTTATAAACAGACATACTAGGCACATACCATACGCGGTCGCGTACAATACAATATCCATTTGATTGGTAGATTGTCTTCTCAATTTGTGTCTCAGTTCAGTCACTCTATTAATCACTTACGGCATGTCACCTTTTATAGGTTAAGTGCTAATCATCATTTGATGTTGTCCGTTCACAAATGTACGGCCAATTTTAATTATGTTCGAAAACTCGCTCAACACGTTCTTTACCATTGATTGCTTTGCCTTTCGGTACCGGATTCCAATTGCTAGATCGTTTGTGAGGACTTAATGAATTAAGTTCTTTTGTTTCACTTTGACATTTTCATACAGCTTTTTTATTAGCCGCTCAATAACTCGTGAAATCGCAGAGCATTGAATGACTCGATGTTTTTCTATTAATACGACCGGTTTATTGTAATTCCAATCGACTAGTGACCGTTGAGATTATGATATCACGCTCGTTTTCTATTTTTAGATGTAAATCGTTTAAAGAATCTCGGACGTCCATTATTTTTATGTTAGCTTTGCTTTTCAACTGTGCTTTCTTTTGTTCATTCGGAAACAAAGCTATTATCTTCGATTTCGTTATAATAAAATACTGCTATCATCAGACTACAAATAATAACTATCTTTAAACGTTCTACGGCGTGTGCGAACAAAATAAATAATATAGCTGATTGGGATAAATGTAAATAATTAATATCCTTAGGTCATAGGTACGATTTTTCTGGTTTTATAAAACAATGTTTTGAACACTTTGATCTGTAAGATGACCTAAGTTTATTAATTTATTTCACCAACATATTATTCAGGTACTCGCACTACTCCTTATTTGTACACAAATGCCAAAATATACAAAGGCACTTTGCTGTCAAGTATCATTGTCTCACTTAATATTTGATGAATCTACCGAAAGAGGATGTGATCAATAATTTTACTAATCTGACTGCAGACTCGTGTTATTTTCACAACAAAGTTTGTACTGGTGTAGCGCATTGCAATCATGATTGCATGGAAGTGGAATATGTAAATCTCCATTGCATTGGTTTGTGTTACTTTTATTGTATTGTTTCCTTGACACACTAGAATTGCACGCGATTTTCGGGGCTGTAGTTTTTTGCTAAAAAATGTTTTGTTTCAGGATTGCTTTGTTGTTAGACATTTTAATCTTCTTTTTATTATTTATGCACTTCAATGCCTTGACCACATCACATTGCAAGGAAGAAAATTACTTTCTCAAACTTATAAACTATGTGCACTCTTGCTATGACCAATTAAATATGTACCTCTAGATTGGTTGAGGAGCCAACTGATTAAACAAACATCTCACTTTATTTACTAAGTAGATCTACCGCAATGATACCAATGAATCATCCGTCTATTAATATTTTGTATTGACATTATCATTTGTAATATTACTAGTCATCGCTCGTATCACATCGATAGTAATTTAATTAATCTATAATCTGTATCTTGGTCAGGAGGTCGTCATGGGAAAGGACAATCAGGCTAACGAAATTGATAGGCGCATAAGACTGGCTTGGGCAGCTTACCCCAAACTCAAATTCGCGTTCAACATGAAGCTCAGTGCCGAACAAAAAGCTCGTATCCACGACCAGTGCATCTTGCCTGTGCTTACGTATGGGGCTGAGACTTGGGTTTTTACTAAGGAGATCCTCCACAAACTTCAGGTGGCTCAAAGAGCAATTGAGAGAAAACTGGTAGGAGTTACGCTGAGAGACCGTAAAAGAAACGAATGGGTCCGAGAGCAAAGCAAAGTGAGCGATGTGATGTGACTAAACGGGTTGCGAAATTGAAATGGGAGTGGGCTGGTCATGTCGCCCGCAAGTATGGCTCGTGGTGCAGGGCAGTGGTAATAATAATAATAATAATAAATATCATGGGACAATTCACACCAATTGACCTAGTCCTAAAGTAAGCTTAGCAAAGCTTGTATTATGGGTACTAAGCAACGGATAAACATACTTATATAGATAAATAAATACTTAAATACATAGAAAACATCCATAACTCAGGAACAAATATTCGTGCTCATCACACAAATAAATGCCCTTACCGGGATTTGAACCCAGGACCTCTTGCTTCGTAGGCAGGGTCACTACCAACTAGGCTAAAGCGGTGGTAGAATGGAGACCGCAGATGCGTTGGTACGACGATATCAAAATACTGGCGGGAACAAAGTGGTTTGAAACTACTCAAGACCGGAACAGATGGCATAAACTGAAGGAGGCCTACACCTTAGAGGTTGAGAATGGCTAAAGAAGAAGAAGAAGAAGAATAAATAGCCTAATGAATAAAGCTATGCAAATGTGGTACATTATTATTATAGAAAATGCAATGCATGTAAAATTGAAGCCTGAAAATGGTTTTCAAGGTTGCTGTTTAATTTCCTTGCAATCGAAGTGAAGAGCAGAGTGTCGAGCATTTGAACCCATTTTTCCCTCGACGTCTCTGTCTACCCTCGCCGTACCGGCTCGGGTAGCTATAGAGACGTCTCGGGTGGAATGGCTTGTTTTGTGTTCTTGTTACTTGTGCCTAAATAATTATTGTAGGTGTATTAATGATGCTTAGCACTGTTTTGCTTTGTTGTTTAATCTTTTGTTGTATAATTATTTTAATTAGTAAGTAATATTTTGTTCTCGATCCTCTGGGCTGTGGCAGAATATCAGTGTTTTGCTCCTATGAGCAATGTTGACCACTGAGCCAGGGCCCTTTTGCACTACTGCTGCGCATACAGACAATACACAGTGAAATTTTAGTGGTTGTTTTCCCGAAACGAGGTGATTTAGTATCGATTGTACAATCGATTTATAATTACTATTTTGACTAGAGTCAAAAATCCAATTGTGAAAAACGAAAGTCGAAAATGACCGCAAACCAATAGTAACGCTTCGTTGGTACAAGTAGCGTACGATCGTACGATAGGTTAGGTACCAACGAAGCGTTACTATTGGTTTGCGGTCATTTTCGACTTTCGTTTTTCACAATTGGATTTTTGACTCTAGTCAAAATAGTAATTATAAATCGATTGTACAATCGAAACTAAATCACCTCGTTTCGGAAAAACAACCACTAAAATTTCACGGTGTATATAATGTTTTACTTTTAAGTTTGTACTGACTGTATTTTTGTTAATCTTGATTGTGTGTGCTTGCAGTACCAAATAAACGTCTTTATTTATCTATCTATCTATCTAATCGCAAATCGCAAGATAATTTCTAAGGCCCTTGCTTCATTAAAAATAACGACTGAAGCATTAATGAACTCTTGGGGTGGGCCTTGTGTTTAATTCTCGTATTTCTGTTGTAACTAAATACATTATGTGCTTGTTGCTTTCATCACATCATAATATTAGGAACGGAATATAACTCAACTCATGCAAAGCTTTAATTATCAGCTAAAATATTTGGACGCTGTTTTGTTTGTAGAATAATAATATAAAATAAAGATATTATAGGCAGACGCTTAGAAGCTTTGAAAAATAACCTAACCTCAAAATTACATTTTGAAAAATTGTTTTTAAAACCCACAAACAGTGGGGTGTTATAAGTTTGACCGCTATGTGTGTGTGTATGTCTGTTGCATCACTGCGCCCTTTTTATTTGGATCCAGGTTTTTTGGCGATGGTTCTTAGACATGTTACATCAAAACTGGTTCAGTCGTTTCATAGTTAAATAAATAAATAAATAAATAAATAGTTATCAGCTCTTTTGTTAGCTGCGGAAGGGATCTCAGACAGTAGGTACCTATAGTTACAAGGTAGTATTGCCATCTTCATTTTTTAAGGAGCAACTAGAAAAATTACACAAAGTTGCCAGTTTGTGGCACTGAGCCCCAAATGTCGCTAAATATATGGAAAACCGACTAATAAGACGCTGAAATTAAACTCTTGTAAAAAAAATTTCACTGACGACGTAGTCTCAAAATTCTCGAGATTTAGCTACTAAGTATGTCGCTAAGTTGGCGACACGGGCTTCGCGTCCCGCCAGTAATCGACACATCTATCATTGTAACCTAGTAAATCGTAGTCTGCCCTGACTACCTTACGGACTAGCTTCACCAATTAGCTGAGATTTACTGTTACCTGCCGGCCAATCACTTGGCCACTGGGCCAATGTGAGAACGAGCACTTCATTAATTAAATACAATTCGCGGTCTAGCTTCATGTACAAGGCCATCATACCAGATATATCCTCCTGAGCCACGTTTTTTTAACAGATGAAGTACGTAAGACCTACACGAGATGAAACAGTTTTATTATTTTTGAAACTATTTCAACATTTTCAACATATTTAAGATTCATTATTGTTATCTGTGCTTAATAAAGTACATCCGGCCGTTGTTAATTGTTCTCTATAAAGTACGCGAGGGTTCACGAGGCTATAAACCAAATTGTTTCAGTAAAAAAAATCATTTACTTACAAATTGGGAATGTCTAAAAAAAATTACCAGTGGTTTTTTATATTTTTTTTGTATAGAAAAGTCAATTATAAGAAACTAATTTCAATATTTTGTCACTTAGTCCACTACTTTTTTCAAAATTAATTATTTAAACTATTTTGGTTGATGACGTCAGATTGTAATTGAGGGCTCCCACAGTGCCAAATTTCTAAATCTATCTAAATGCGTACGATAAGGCAACCCCTTTAATTATTTTTTGCGTGGTGGTACACTGTAACTAGTGTCACTTTACTGGCGCTGTCAAAGTGCTAGATGTCAGGCAGTGGGTCCAAATCAATCTCCGTAGTTATAATCCACGCGTAAATTTGTGAAGAATTCTAACCACACAGAATAAAGTACGACTTGGACCGGTCACGCAATTTACACCAAAGTCAAATGAAGGTCATTGCTTATTTGTTATGTAATAAATTCATTATATAATATTAAAATTAAATAACTACAGAAAACGAGTTAAAAAGCATTTATCTCGAAATGGTTTTCGATTTACTATACATTGCAAAAAAATAGACATCCCCAATTCCTACATGATTTTTTCTAACGGAGATGAGATGACGTTTTTGTTTCTTGATCTGTTTCTCGAGGCGTGACAGTTGACAGGGCGTTGACCTCGTCTCAGTGGATGCGTCTTTACAATCAATTCGAGCATCTCTATGGATACAATCTAAGACAAGATATCTTTTCTGTAAAATTTGGACAAATTTTAGAAAAAAAAGGGATTTACTGTAGGTTGATGGTGGAGTCCATTAAATTAGTTTAAAGCAATAGACTGAGTATGATAAAATTAAAAGTAAAAAAAAGCAAAAAGTATTTGGGCTCGTCCGGGATTTGAACCCGGGACCTCTCGCACCCTAAGCGAAAATCATACCCCTAGACCAACGAGCCGGTTGGAAAGTCTGTTGAAATTTTATATTAGCTGCGACTACAGCGTACCGCTGCCATGACGTATGAGATTAAAATAAGTAGAGTACACATAACATGTAACGGTAATTTATCATATGAAAACGGACAGATAAATGTGTATAGTTTGAACATTCGAGTGTTTAATAATAATGTTGAAATATTACATACAATTTTATTTCATAACGACGTAATTGCTTGCTTGCTAATGCTTATAATTCATTTTTTGACAATTTAAATACTTAAATAAATAAATGTCGTGGGACAGTAACATCAATTGACATTGTGTGATGGGTACTAGTCAACGGATAAACATACTTATATCTGCCCCGACACGGGAATCGAACCCGGGACCTCAAGCTTCGTAGTCAGGTTCTCTAACTACTAGGCCGTGTGCTTAACGACCGACTTCAAAGAAAAAATAACGGTTTATGTATTGCGAGTTTGCAAGTACATATTTATAAAACCAAGCATGTTGTAGATGACACTGTTTTATTTTAATCAGTTTCTAATGTAAGAAGATGCCAGCTGCAGTGAAGTGAAATAGGTACCTAACAGTAATATAGGAGGAAAATGTTTTGTTTTGATCGTACTGGTCTTTCCATATTCGAGCAGGATGTTATAATTTAGGCCCTAATTAAACCACAGGAAAAGGACACAGGAAAAGTAAATTCTTATTAATATTATAAATGCGAAAGTTAGGTCCTACTCTTGTTTGTCCGTTTTCATGCTTCAAAACCGCTGAACCGATTTAGGACGAAATTTGATATGAAGATATGTAGGTATGTAGTTTGAGACTCTGGAAAGGCATAGGATAGTTCCTATCCCTGAAAATTACAAAGTTCTCGCGGGATAGCGATAAAGAAATTCTACGCAGACGGGAGTCGCGGGCAGCAGCCAGCAGCTAGTAACTAAATAAGATTAGAAAACTATGTACCTACTTAATTCAAGGAATATGGAAAAATTGCCACATAATGATACCATTCAGGGGTCACCGACATAGCCAAATGGATTAGCTCGTTGAAATGGCAATGGACAGGCCATATAGCACGCAGAACAGATGGCCGTTGGGGCCTAAAAGTTATCGAATGGAGACCACAGACTGGTAATGGTATTTGTACAGCCGTAAATTAATTAACAATCGTCGCGTAGTCCATTCCGACGCATAATTGCTAAAACGGGACACTGCCCAATGAACACTGGCCCAACATACAAGTAACCCTAACAATATGTGGTAGGGTTTACTTTCCTCTCCTATGCACTATCTTGCTTGATGAGATACAATTGGAGAGTTAAGATAGTTGACGATATTGTGGTTATTGGGCCTTAGCCCTCCCGAGCTTTTGGCGCTAATCGATTTTAGGTATTCTATTCACTCGTGTATGTGAGCGTGAGTGTGGCTAGAATCAAAGCCGTGCGTAAGCGCAAGCGACACAAGTTCCCCGTCCGATGGCCGAAGGAGAACTAACGCAACTAACTATCGGACAAGGGGGATGCACGAAGGCTCAAGTTTGGTTGGTTAGACTGCTCGTGTATTTAGGTATTTTCATCGTATTACTGAAACAAATACATATTTTAAAATGTAGCAACACTACGCCCTAGAAAACATCTTGTTTTATTAACATTCAAAAAGTCATGAGTCATGACCTGCCGTGCAGTATTTACGTTGTACTAAGAATTTATTTTATTTCTTAGAGACGTCTTTGGATTTTTCCATCGAGCCAACTACAAGTAATCGTGATTCGATAATCACTGGTCACAAGAGTGAATCCTCAAATATCTTGCACAAGAACTTCAGACTAAAGCTTTGCTAGTAATGATACAGCACGAGATTTAAATGAATAAATGAAGGAAGGAAGGAAGGAAGGAAGAAAGTAGCTAACTGTTAGGTACAGGTTTATTATATTATGTTACTGTGTATGTTTTGTTTGTTCTGCGAACCGGAAGACCTGGTCTGGGAAGGGGTTACCTATCATATTCTCGAAAAGCTCATTTCCGAATATTAAAATTCCGAAAACGAAACTCCTTTTTTTCATTTTCCAAATTATTGTTTGTCCGAAATTTTATTTACCATATTTTCTTTAGCCAAATGTTTTAAAATCCATTTTTTTATTTGCCAAATGATTCAAAATCCAACTGCATGAAATTCCGTAGGATCATTTACCAAATATATATTTATTCCGCAAAGGTCAGGGGTACAAAAGGCGACCATAATGTGTGGAGCGTAATATTCATTTTGTTGTTTAATGTTGCCCAATTATTTTATTGAGTTTGCTATGTGGGTAGGGGGTTTTGTAGGTGGTTATAAAAAAAATAACTAACACCAAAGGCTAATGCGGGAGCTTCGCTCCGCTACGCTCCCGCATTAGCCTTTGAACCTAACCTATCCGATTCGCTTCCGCTCCGAACCGTCTTGCTCGCTCGCTTCGCTCGCTCGCTAAAAATTAAGCAATGTTGTCTTACTCTGATGTTAGGTTAGGTAGATAATAAAAACATACTTTCGGCTTTTCGTTAAATTTAGATTATGAAAATATAGGAACTGATTAGGTTGGCAAATAAAAAAATGGATTAATGTAATTCGGGATTTTGTTTTTGTCGGCAAATAAAACTGTGATGAAATGAATCCCTGGCATTGTGAAGTTGTGGAAAAACAAAACATATGGATTTTAAAAAGTCGGTGAACCGTTTTCGGATAAATGAAATTCGAGTAAAAGAGTTTCTAAACATCGATAGGTTACCCTGGGAAGGGCACTAGCAAGATGGATCGACGATCTGGTTCTGAACCACTTGTATGCGCAGCGCAGGACTGATCATTGTGAACTTCTTTGGGTCTTTGTATAGCAGTAGAAAGCCGTGGTGGCCTAGTGGTTTGACCTATGGCCTCTCAAGGAGAGGGTCGTGGGTTCAAATCCCGGCTCGCACTCTGACTTTTTCGGAATGTAGGTATGTGCGAAATTACATTTGTAATTTACCATGAGCTTTATGGTGTAGGAAAACATCGTGAAGAAATCTGCATACACCTGCGAAGAAATTCAAGGTGTGTGTGAAGTTCCCTATCCGCACTGGGCCAGCGAGGGAACTACGGCCCAAACCATCTCATTCTGAGAGGAGGCCTGTGTCCTGCAGTGGGACGTATATAGGCTGGGATGATGATGATGATGATTAAAGTAGTGAAAGGGGCTAAATAATTAAGTGGTAACTTTAAGATGATATCATAGTCTATGACTGCGTTATAAACTTGTTTTTATACGAGCTATTTAACTTGCAAGTTTGGCTTGCATAAGGTCAAATCTTGAAAGCCAAATTTGACTAACTACCAGTGGTCAGACAGACTTGAAATTTGGTATACATGTTGTATCTTGAATGTTAATGCAAGTACAGTCAGCATAAAAAGGTTTTATTAAAAATTAAACTATAAATTAAGTAGTAAACAAATTAACTCGTAAGTTATACAGTTTGTTGACTGATTTGGAATTCGCGCTGTTGGCAATGTAATATGCTCATGTCCTACATATCGTCACTACTTTGAAAAAAGCTCGTATCTCAAAATCAAAAATCTGTCCAAGTGAACTTTACTAAGAGTATAATCAAGGTTCAGTTTGGTTTACGTATTGATTTGAGATACGAGGTTTTTTCAAAGTAGTGACGATATGGTGCTATAATATTATCTTATCCTTGATATTATGACTTTCAATAACATAGATAATATGTAACAGATAAAATCATACTATCACTTCTAAACCAATACCTCTTATAGAACACTGATTACTGTCCGCAACTTGGTACTTTTTTGGAATAATGTACAAACAGTAGCCTATGTTTATATGAGATAATGCAGCTTTCTGTCCTATTTGTAGAAGATTTTTTAACATCGCCCTTGTCATACCTATCATTACCTACTGACATCGCGTAAATAATTTAGGTACCTGGTAGAAATCGCGTTTAGACCTGTCGGAAAAATCGTGCAAGCTGCATTACATTACGAGGTCGTAAAGGACCGAGTTTGAAAGTGGTCTATCGAGCGCCGCAATATAATGCATGTTGCGAGACTTTTCTTTTAGGTCCAAACTGGGCTTGACGGTGTCACGGCACTGGTAGATGTTGAGGCGTTGTGTCAACATATTAACCGTGTTAATGTTTGTTGTTGCAGGGATAGTATCGGTGTCGGACGGGCACCTGGAGTTCGCGAGCGCGCGCGAGAACTGGCGCGTGTTACTGGCGCACTACGCCGGGCCCGCGGCGTTACTCGTGGTGGCTGCACTGCTGGCGCCTGCGTTGCCACTCGCTGGGTCAGTATACCCTCAGAGGACACTTTCCTTCGCTGCAAACATGGAAACTATAACCATAAGGAAACTATGGATATCTGCATAAGATTTGCCATGGACGTCCTTGATCAATTTAAAGCGAGCTCATACAAAAGGAGCTATAAAATTGGCATACCAATGGGTTCTGCACGAACGTCTAAAAAAAGTAATTTAACACGTTAGAGAGGCGTGCGAATAATTTCGCTGTGAAAGCATGACTTCTATAATGTTACAAAAGCTTGGTGTTTTGTGGTAGTAAAACTACATGGTCTTTATGCTATACTCCCAAAACCCGCCGAAATGGGACATCGTTGATGGGACTATCACACATTTCATTTATAAAGCTCAAAGAACCCTGGAAAATGCATGAGCGTTACCAGCCGTACGCTAAAGACTCGCTAACAACCCGCCCCGTGTGTTGGCATTCCTCAATCATAAAATTTGAAAAATTCATAACATTTTGAAACTGTGAGCTGGAGAGATACAATTATCAAAAAAAAAATCCTAATAATTACACTGTTTTCAACACATTTTATTGATGTTTCAGGTTATTCTGGTGCTGCTGTTACTGGTGTCGCGCGGGGCGACGGCGGCGCCCCTTCGACCGCAAATACGACGCCTGCTTGAAAGGGTTACTTGCCATCCTGCTCATAGCGCTGCTTACGCTGTTCCTGTGAGTACTACATCACATCTTACTATCAAAAACACGCATCAGTCTTAAACACAATCTGCGCCGGACGCGCTACGCTACGCTAGTCTTCAATTGTAAGATAATTTGATGGCAAATCTATCGCCGTATTCCACCTTGCGTGCCGTTCCGGTGAGAAAACACGGAAACTTGTATTTATTACTCCAAGGAAATTGCAGTCTCATTCCCCGAATGTTTCATCAGGGCGTCTGATTTCGTAGTCAGCAAAAAAAAACTACTTACTTTTTGTAAAGCTGTGAATAGCTATGCCTATCAGGGGCTAAATTCAGGAACGGCCCAACACGGTTTGCGAGCGGTAATTCAATCGTTTGCGAGAGAATAGGAATGGGCTGAGCTTGGGATGAGCCTTATTTTCCTGTTAATTCGCTTGTAAATAAATAAATGAATAAATAAATAAGGCTCATCCCACTCAGCCCAAACCTCTCGCAAACCAGTGATTTTTAGCGTTTTTGAATAGCAGTTCATCCCTATCCGCTCGCAAACCGTGTTGGGCCGTTCCTGAATTTAGTCCCAGAGGTGTCAACAGGAGGAGAGTTTTAGTTACACTGAGCGATATTATATTTATTTTACACTCGGAAAGTATGCTTGCTTGCAGTCTTTGATTAGACTCTATTGATGGATCGGTATATGATAAGTACGCGTTCATTCAACTACGCCTCCTTAGGCTCTGTTTACAATGAACAGTGGACATTGTGTTAGGCTTGAACGTGCTGTGCATAGGTTCGGCGTGGTGTGCGCGTTCGCGACGGACGAGCAACTCGAGCGAAGCGCGAGCGAAGCGCCGGGTGCGCTGCGAGCCGGGCTGGGCGACGCGCGCGCGTTCCTCAACGCCACGCAGGCGCACATGCGCTGGCTGCTCGTCGTCAACTACAACGAGCTCGAACGAAAGCTGGATGCCTTGCTCACCAGTAAGTACGGAGCAGCCGGGCCGTAGCCCGAGGAAGCCCAGCTGAATCCAGACCAGTAAAATAAACTAATATAAATATTACGGGACAATTCACACCAATTGACCTAGTCCCAAAGTAAGCTAAGCATAGCTTGTGTTATGGGTACAAGGCAACGGATAAACATACTTATATATGTAGATAGATACTTAAATACATATTAAACACCCAAGACCCGAGAACAAACATTCGTATTTTTCGGGTATGTAGACAGTTACTAGCATGTGTTTTAATGCGCGCAGCAGTTGAATGCGCTTGACGAAACTTACATTGAAAGATAAAGATAAAAGTTGGAGATCAAAAAGGCAGAGTGTGGACTAGCTAAACCGTTTAAATGATTCCTCACGCGGTACATGGGTTGGGGGGGGGGGGGGGGTATGACGACAAAGGGGACCAGGAGAGGTGCGGGCGCCTCGTGTGCCTCCCGCCCACACTTCTCCCGCCCCTTTTTTCGTCAACCCCCAGCCCCTGTACCGCGTGAGCGAGGACTCATTTAAACGCTCCAGCTGTAGCTTCACGCTATGCCACAAGCGTGGTCGGGTACTAATGAGCAAGGCTCGGAAAAACGCCCGTCATTTTGAAAACATAACCCTGTTCCGTACAATAGAGACTTCCTTATATTGTTAATAAAATATATAATTATTTTATAGATTTATTATACTATAATTTATATGTAACAAATATTTAGCGACAATTCAATAACACTGGAATGGTTATGGGGGAAAAATATAGTTGCGAATTAAAAAAAAGACTATTTTTTTACAAATTTTCAGTTGTATATGCGCAATGACGTGAATTTAAGACCCATCTATGAGTCGAAAAAATTCGTTCACAGTCTACGGACGTCATCGGGGCATATTTAATCGTTGACTACATGCCCAAATGACATCTGTAGACTGTGAACGAACGTTTTCGACTCATAAATGGGTCTTAAATTCACGTCATTGTGCATTTACAACTGAAAATTTGTAAAAAATTGTCCTTTTTTTTAAATTCGCGACTATATTTCTCCCCCATAACCATTCCAGTGTTATTGAATTGTCGCTAGATATTTGTTACATATAAATTAAAGTATAATAAATCTATAAAATAATTATATTTTTTATTAACAATATAAGGAAGTCTCTATTGTACGGAACAGGGTTATGTTTTGGGGCGTTTTTCCGAGCCTTGCTAACGAGCGCTCGTGTCGCAACCGGCAGGCAGCGGTCTGACGGTGTCGGTGCACCTGGGCGAGTTCTCGCGCGCCGTGTCGGTGACCACGCTCAACAAGATGGTGCAGCAGCTGGACGCCGTGCAGGCCGACCTGCGCACCGTGCACAACGTCACCTCCGTGCTGCGGTACAACGCCGAGCGGCTCAACACCGGTACACACACACGCACTATACACACACACACACACACTACACTACACACACACACTACACTACACACACACACACACACACTATACACACACACATACACTCACTACACACTACACACTTTACACTATACACTATTGCTATAGTCGGCCCGGGGAACCTTGGTCCCTATGACACTGACAGTTATTCCCACGACACAACCTTTAGTGGCGTCACCGTTACATTAGAATAGAATTGGAGGCGTCTAAAAAATTTATTAATTTTAGGTAGATATTATATGCCATTACAATTATATTCCGTTGGAATTATAACAATTCTTAACATTTACGAGAAATTATCTCAATCAGACTTTACGTTTTCGTCCTGCAAAAATTACTTCGTTTGGAAGATATCGACTATTATCGACTAATGTCCATTATGGAAACGAGTGTACAAAATACATTAACATAGTACGCTTTCATGATAAAATATATAAATGACCTGGTTTCCATAACGAACGCGTGTTTACCGGGTAAAAAATTATGATAAGTAATAATGAAATGGGTGCATATTTATTTTTGGAAAACTTTAGTTTTACTTAAACTATGTCAAAAAACTTAAATCATTACAACAACATAACAAACATTAGAAATGCAGATTATATTTTTAAAAACATGTTTACCAACGTGGCGGAATGCAAGTCACGCCTTTGCCTATAAAAAAGTTAAGTTACATCGACACGACCCATCACTAACAAGAACTGTCATAGGGATCAGGGTTCCCCGGGCCGACTATAGACCGTTTAAATGAGTCCTTGACGAGAGAGGTGCGGGCGGCGAGCGCGCCTCGTGTGCCTGCCGCCCGCACCTCTCCCGCCTCCCTTTGTCGTCTACCCCCGCGCCTCTGTACCCCGCGGGCGAGGACACATTTAAACGGTTTAGCTACGAAGTATACATACAATTGTCCCACAAAACTCAACGTGAACCTTATACCCGGCGACAGGTCAAGTTATGCCGGTGTTGAAAAAAAGAAAAAAATCCATCTCAGAGAGTCATATTAACACCCAGTTCTAATTAACATGGTTTTTATTCTCATTTTTTCCAGAACTGTTATAAATTGGTCTCTCGTCCAAAACCAAGTCATCGTTTACTTTTGGAACTTACTGCATACAAAACAACACACCTTAGAGCGATATCACGCTAGCGACTTGCGAACGTATTAGAAGCGGAGCGAACGCGCGGCGTGTTTGCCGCGAACGCACAACGTATTTAGACATCAGTATTTAATAAGTTGCGCGTGCGGTCGCTCCGTTCCGCTTCTAACGGCTCGGCCACGACTTCGCGCGTTTAGCGGCGCGGCGAGCGTTTTATCAGTTCATTGCGTGTGCCGTCAGGTAACCACTGTACGGCGAGCGTCTCGGCCGCGCAATGAACACAGAAAACGCTCGTCGCGCCGCTAAACGCGCGAAGTCGTGGCCGAGCCGTAATACGTTCGTCAATCGCCAGATATGGCTCTTAGTTGAAACATTACGCCTGTGCATTTAATAATACTTTTAAGAATAATAAAGTTGATTCCCAGTACATCGTGCCAATGCTGAGAAAATATCGCACTCCCGTCCCCGTTGAGCGCCGCTCATCTCACTATGTCAGCAAGTAACCACCGGACGAAAAGTGCCATGCCATGCCAAGAAATAATACCCACCAGCATTTCGATCCCGTGGCTCAATAAATACAAGACTTAACCCGGTCAGATGTAAATCTGTCTATCTCTAAACCAGTCTAATCCCACCCCATCACCCGCCTTCCAACGGTACCGCAGAAAGTGCAGTAAAACGCTTCAAGTTTGTAACAGCTCGGTTATTGCAGGACTCCGCAAAGTGAAGGCGCAACTACTGCAGACTTTGGCCAAGTGCGAGCAGCCGCAGTGTCTGCGTCTGCAGGAGAAGTACAAGATAGGCCAGCTCGACACCGATATACAGTACAGCCAGGTCAGTACACTCACCAGCTAACTATATCATTCAGACAATACTACCGTCGGACGGAAAAAAGTAGCATCTGACATTTTTTTCATTTAGTAATTCCGAATATGCATATAACTCAATTTGGAAAAAAATGCCAACGGCAGAATAGAAATAGGATCGAGTTTCGATTGAGCTTTAGTGAAACGTAGATAAGCGTTACGTTAAACCATGGATAGTAAGGAACAAACGAAGTGACGTGTTCTGTACGCCACGCCACGTTACATGACAAACCGATTTTCTACTTAAAATCCATCGTAGAAGGGTTTATTTCGAGTTGAAATATTTTTTTATTTTTTTTTTATGTTAGAGAGGCCAGACAAACGAACTAGTGGGTCACCTGATGTTAAATGATCACCACTGTCCATAGACACCCGCAGCGCTTTACGCGATGCCAGTGCGTTGTCGGCCCTAAAAGGGAGAGGAAATGGGGAGGAAAGGGAATAGAGGAGGGGGAGAGGTATTGGGCCCCCGGCGCTCTTACTGACCGTACGAAACGCAGCAGGAGTTCTGCTGCTTCACGCCGGTGTTCTGTGAGAGGGTGGTACTGCCCCGGACGAGCCGACCCATTCGTGATGCAGCGGCTAGCTACAACATGGCTCTACCACTACAAAATTGGTCATGTATACCAAGATGTGTGGCATTCCATTGGCTGTAACGACTAGATGACTGGGGCGGTGAAGAGGTTGAAGCTAATGATTTATTATTGATAGCTATAAAAAAAATTAAACTTTTCTTTGTTCATTTCACGCAACTCATGGATTAGATGCTCGATAAATATTTTCCAACGGTAAGTACATTAAAAGTTTTTCCATACTCCATTAAACTGATCTAGTGATCTATTTATGAGCCAGCTTTGATTGATAATAAGATTGACGTCTGACATCAGCGTCCACGTTCCGGTCGACGTCTGAACACAACGCACTGCGCCGCCGGTCAATAAGTCCGTAGTGCAGTCACTGATTCTATCAATAATTCATCCTTTCCTTTGTTAAATCTTGCTATTTTTTATATGGCGCTAGATACAAGATTATTCTGGGTGATTGTTTGTGTCAGATGCCGGATGTTTCGGAGCTGCTGAACAACGTGACGGCTCTCCTCGACAGCAACATCAAAGCGGAGGTGGCGGAGGGGCAGCAGGTGTTCGCGAACATCCAGCGCGAGATCCAACGCTCGGTCGACCAGCACATCCCCGCGGTCAAGCAGGCCGTCGCCGCCACCGGTACGTATCGGGAGACATGACGAGACAGCCATGGAAAGAGTATTGGGCACGGCGAGTACTGTGACGTTGGGCATGATGACACGATACGCTTGGCAACATCGCACGACACGTTTCGCCAACAAGCAGCAAGTGCGAGGAAAGGCTGAGACTTGAATGTGGTTTCGATGACAACTGAAACCACATTCAAGTCTCAGCCTCCTTTCCTCGCACTTGCTGCTTGTTGGCGAAACGTGTCGTGCGATGTGGCCAAGCGTATCGAGCGAAGTCCAGCAACGTTGCACCACTTCATCCGACGTCAGACTTAATTCTTTTTAACCCAAGAGGGGTGTTATAAGTTTGACCGCTATGTGCGTGTGTCTGCCTGTGGCATCGTAGCTCTTAAACAGGTGAACCGATTTGGATACGGTTTTTTTTTATTTGAAAGCAGGTTTCTTGGCGATGGTTCTTAGACATTTGTTGAGCCGTTTCAAAGTTATCAGCTCTTCTGTTAGCTGCGGCAGAGATCTTAAACGCATAATGGGCATTTACTTTATTAATTTTCAAACATATGTGTGACCACATTGCGTTAGGGGTTTTTAAAAATTTTAATTTATAGTAATTTGGCTAAGGATTAATATTTATCAACTCCTGATCACCGATCAAATTGTATAGATAGTAGCGACAACTGGGTGGTCGCTGCCAAAACAATATAAATAAAAAGACAAAATAAGTCATATTCTTCATTCCTGTCATCACTATTATCGATCTGCGCGAGTCGCAATTGCCAAAAACGTTTTCATTCACCTTGGTCTATTCGATTCATCAGGGGAGTTTCTCTTGAAAAAGTCGTAACTCTTGAGTGTCACTTTTCAGGTCGGCGTTTGGCCGCAGTGGCAGACGAGATCACCGCCCAAGCAGGCAACGCGAGCAAGAAGCTTCAGGAACAGGAATCGGCCGCTGACACGCTGCAGGAGTGGCACGCGCAGTATGGACCGTACCGTCGTCACGCCACGCGCGCCGCCGCCGCCGCGTTGCTACTGGTAACTACACTAAATGCTATACTACTTCAGGGTTTAGGGTTTAATCGGTTTCAGATTAGCCTCTACGAGCGTTTCAGCATACGCTACATTTCGCGAACTCGCGTACACGGGCTTATTGCAGGTAGTGGTAGCGGTGAGGTGACGAAGAAACATGTACGAGGTCAAAAACGCGTCAATGCTTGTACAGCCACCAACGGCATTAATAGCAGCAGTCACACAGAATATTAAAAGAACATAGAGTCACTAAGTATCAATGACAGCGGTAGGGATGTATTCTGTTCCATGAAATATTATAATGTGGCAATAGTCCTCGTAAAGCCCACGGCAAATTGTGACTAACATAATTTGAAACTTCCTGTCAATCAAGAAAAGTTTACATTTACTTTTACGTATGTAGTAAATTTAGCACCCCTTACGAGGATATTGCTTATTATATCACGTACTTATTTCCAGATCACGTGTCTTATGACATGGGGTCTCGTGTGCGGCGTGTGCGGCAAGCGGCCCGACGTGTACGGTGCAAGCGACTGCTGCAACAAGGGCGCCGGCTCGCGCTGCCTGCTCTGGTGAGTGCAGTCGTCACAGTTGGTGCCGTGACCAGGATGGAGGGTTACAATTTGGTGCCATAACCAGGATACCTGTTTGTATCGCCGTGACTACTTAAACTTTTTGATACCATAAGAAATATTAAGTTGTATGTACCATTTCTTGTAAACAACTTACAACTTATTGGATGCTTTGATTTCACAGCCACATATTTCAGCATCACACCATCTTCCTTTTAACCCTCATCAAAGACATTGGAAGGATGAATAGAAGGTAGACGAGGCAGGGGAAGACCGAGATGGGCATTTATAGATCTAACCAAAGAAAAAGTCAAATGTCATGTCGTATCAGGAGCTGAAAACGTTGGCAGAAAACCGAACAGAGTGGCGACTCTTACTACTCCACCGACAAGAGCCGGGCTCTTAAATTGATGATGAAGGACATGGATTTTTTGTACACATGTTTATTTACTTAAACGTATTTCTTCCAGTGGGATGGGAGTGATGTTCATCGTGGGCGGCATCTCAGCAGTAGTACTGGTGGTATACTTCGTCGTGGGCGTTGCATCGCAACGTTTCGTCTGCGATCCACTCACGTACGTAACGAACCAAAAAGTCGTTTATTGTAGCCTGAAATTAATAACGATGTTTTTACTTTGACGATATTAATTTGCCTTTTTTAAAGATTTTATTTAACTTGCTGTTAGTTAATTTAGTTTCAATTTTTGAAGTAGAATTAAACTCGCTTCCAGTGGTTGGATTGACTTTAAAATTGGATGACAATGATAGTCAACTTGTATTTTGCAGTTCTGATAGCTAATAATTTACGCTTTTCTTGTGTTTCGCAGAAAGCCTCAAGGGAACCGTCTGTTCGATGACTTGGAGAAGATCGTAGACCTGGAGCGGACGATGTTCAACGAGCGCCGCGACCCTGACTTCAACATGTCGCGAGTGCTGACCTACTGCCACAGGAATCATTCGCTCATGGAGGTGAGCTTTTATAAATTATATTAACTTCACAGCCACTTTGGTATCATCTTGCGAGGAACGTGAATCATTCAGATTTTCACGACATCATAAAAATGTTAATTTCATATTTGACCTAGTCCCAAAGTAAGCAATTTAAAACTTGTGTTATGGGTAGTAGGCATACATAAATACATACTTGTACTTAAATACATATTAAACACTCAAGACTCGAGAACAAGCCTTCGTATTTTTCATACAAATTTCTGCCCGACGTGGGAGTCGAATCCGGGATCTCAAAGTTTGTAGTCGGGTTCTCTAACCACTAGGCCATTTCGGTCGCCAGAATATTATAAACGCAAAAATTTGTATCGATGGACGTCTGGATGTTTGTTTTACTCTTTCACGCTATAACAATGTAACGGATTCTGATGAAATTTAGTTTATAACCTGGATTAAAATATAGGATATTTTTTATCAGGGAAAATTGCACAGTTCCCGCGGGATGGCGATAAAGCGAATTATTCGTAGAAGTCGCGGGCAACAGCTAGTTAAAAGAAAATACGCGCCGAAATATTTTTATCGAACTGAAACTTGAATCGTGTGCGGCTGTGAAGAGGCTATAAGAGCTCGTTCCCACTATGTCGTATGTCGGTCCGGATTTTAATCGGTCGTTTCAGTGGCAGAATATTTTACATGAAGCTATTCACTCGTCCGACAACGATTTTGTGTCGGATCCGACAAAAAATATCGTGTGTTTTGTCAGCTTTCCCGTCCGGAAATCTTGTACAGAGGACTCGAATTGACTGTCGTCTTTAGTGGCACCAGCTGCGGTCGTGGCCGATTGCCTACTAGTGCGAACAGAGGCGCCGACACCCGAGTAAAATCGGAATCCGACATCCGACATAGTGGGAACGAGCTCTAAAGCTGGGTCCAGACGGTGCAGACTTGCGCTGCGCAGACTGTTGCACGGACAAAAGTATGTGCGACTCACATCGTCCACACGATACAGACAATATTTCCTTAAATCGTTCATTTTTATAATAAAAATAAAGCAAACTGTGAATTAATTAACCAAAGTTGTCGTAAGTTGACCCAAACAAGTCTGAACATGCGTCCACACAGTTCAGTAGTCGGCGCAAACACGCATGTCTGCGCCGGCTTTTTGATGCCAGATACAAAAATGCACAGATGTCGTTACAGACTGTCGTGAAGCGGGTCGGTATAATTGGATTAGGTACTTACATACTCCTCACTTCACTGGCAGATAAGTTACATTTCTTTTGGTTACAAACTAGAAGTTGCTCAGATAGGTTCAGCGGCTTCCTAAAAGACCTTTACTTCAAGGGCCGTAGCCGGTTGTGCTTATGTTGGGGTGATTAGGGCAGACAGCGAAATGATACAAAGGCCAATTTAAATTAACAGTGTATTGTTTTACCAACATGCAACGATAAAAACAATTTCATAGATTGCAATAATTTCATAACATAAGTTGTGTGACGAAGAACGGTACGTTCGAGTTAGGAATGACCTCTTATTAGGATACGTTTGGTAACGCGCACTGATTTTAAAGCGTGGGCAAATTCACGCTCGCACTGGCCAGTGGATAAATAAAAGTTAGTGCACTTACGGGATCTTCGGGACTACCTCGACGATGACGGGTGAATCACGCTAGGCTACGGAGGCCGTAGCCTGCGGAGTATGTTCGGGGACCCTCAGGCCGTCGAACCCAACTAGCCAGTAGCTAGGTGAGGCCTGGGGGGGAAACCGGAGGCTGCGCCCGATGACCGCGGTGATGGTTAGTGCGGGGTGCAGTGCGCGGGCAGGCATGAAGCCCTTGGCATCGCACTATGTACTGCAGGATCTGCCCGCCAGAATCCTGAGCCTACGGGAACCGAGGCGCGCGCGGTCAGCCGCGGCGCGCGACGGGGGTGAAGTAAGGCGTTGACACACCCTTGGCTTCGCGTAAACGCATCAGGCCGCCTCTAAGCCTGAGCCTTCGGGCAATCAAAAGCGAGCGCGGTCACGCGCGGCTCGCGTTGCAAATAGGGCGCGGCATTCAGGCTCGGCGCGTAGCAGGGGTGATGAAGGGCGTTGAAATCTTCTTGGCGTCGCACGAATGCACCCGGCCGCCCTCTCAGCCGGGGCCTACGAAGAATGAGTGCGGCGGCGCTCTCACACCGCGAACGTCACTACGCGGCACAACTCGCGTTCAACACTGTATTTGTGGCGATACTACAATCCGCGGCACATTACTAAGCGACCGCAACGGCCTGCCAAGACGTTCGGACCGACGCGGTATGCGCGGGCGTGATGTTTTTGTCCGATTGTTTACATGCGGGTTCGGAATGTCAAACGCGCGCGGTAAAAATGCGTACGTGAGCTCGCGAGGAGCGCCGTGCCAACACTGACGTTTCACTCGGGAAACTCCTGCGCCAGTTCCTTGTTACGCTCCGCGGCGGGATGCTGCCTTAAATTAGCATGACGCGCCGCTGTCAATGTGCGCCGTTAGGGAACGCATATTTCGCTAAATGGAATGGTTTTTGACAGGTGTCTAACTTTTCTAATAAAAAGATACCGTCTCGTTTGAAAAATAAATTTATGACAGTTCCGCGTCTGGAATTTACTGAAATACGTTTTGTTGTGTAAAACAGTGATAATAAGTGTGTAGCTTATGTCCTGGCGATGAAATTGGTGTATCGCATGTGGTTGGGAGTAAGATAGTTTAGTGAGGAAGTGCTTGTGAAAGTTTGCGATAACACATGGAGTTTCTGTGGTGAATTCAACTCCTATAGCTACTGAAGGCCTGGAATATGCCTGTTACTCGTTAGATTAAGAGTTTAGCTACACGTGAGTACATATGTCTTATTCCAAAACATGTTATTCATGTAAATATTGACATGTCAAAATCGGTATTGAGTTTAAGGTTATGTTGTAGTAATTTGTACTACAATACCCCCCTTGTCAGGAAAAGAGGTTAAGCCGAGCTTAACCGCAACAGCCGGTATAGCCGGAAAAAAAAAATCTTATGCCCTCATTTAGGTATGCATGCGACTTAATATCGTTAAGATTAGGGAGTAGAAAATCAAACTTATCAAGTAAGTGATCCTAAAGGCTAAGCATGCGTGTTGAACTTTATCAACGTCTAACACTAATGCCTGGACTCCGGCCTATGTGGATCCGGTTCCTGGACTATGATCCTAACTTTCTATCTAATACGCCTAGAATACCTAAATTACTACCAACGAGCTATGGTAGGTCATGCCATGTTATGATGTTTATCCTAACTTAAAGTACAAGTATATGTATATTTATTTTATACTACAATATACATTTTGTACAAGAGGTACATGACAGTGTGCGCACACTGTCAAGTTCTCACTATATACAGTAGCACACCTTGTGGTGGTGGCTACAGCAAATCCTAGATGTGTGAAGTGTCAATAGACTTCACACTGAAATTTAAAGTTCGATAATTGTGATAGCTATCAAGTAAGTATGAGAAAAAACTTAGTTTTCATTTTTTCTCTAAAAGTACTGGACCGATTTTAATCCAGTTTGCACTCCCTGGTACCTAGGGTAGTACAGGTACACATAAATTTTTAATTTTTCAAAAAAAGTTGAGTTTGACACTTTTTGTAAAAAGGTGTACTGTGTACAAAAAAGCAAAACAAAGTCAATGTCGCGCTTTGGTATACACCTTATGGCACTTTTATGATGTCCTTGGCATGATATTTTCCTGTTTTACCCGTGTCAATGTCTTGTAGATCATAAACGACATCTGAGTGCTTCTTCGTAACTTTGCTCTTGACGAATCTCGGGGCAAGTTTCGCTGAGAAGAAGTGTGCCGCACTTGACTGTACAAAATTACGCCTCCACACGGTATCTCCCACGCTTAGCCGGAGCTCTCGGCGGCGTAGGTTATACCGGTTCGCGTTTTGTTTGTACGCTTTGGTCAAGGCGTCTGTTACACGGTTGAAGATATCTGCCAAGTCATCTAGCGTGTTAGCTTTGTTAGACCGAGTTGTGAGCTGGAGGTCGTCTGACGAATGTGGTGCGTTGCCACGTATGTGATGCAACGCGCCGTCCGCGACGAACTCACGGCCTTTTGCCAAGAAAAATGGTGTATATCCCGTTGCAACATTGACGGTGCTATTCAGTGACATCTGAATATGTGGTAGGTGCTTGGACCAGTTTCTGTGGTCTTCCCCCACTAAAATAGCTAAGCAGGTTTGGATCGTTTGGTTGTATCGCTCAATAGTGTTCGATTGTGGCGCGTAAAAAGCTCCGTAAAATATCCTGGGAATTGAATGTTTCGAGCAAAAGTTTTTAAATTCTCGACTTTGAAAGATCGTGGCGTTATCGCATATGAGAACGCATGGTATGCCCTCTTTGGTCAATATCTCTGACTCTATAAATGATGACACTGTTTTGGTGGTTGCAGTTCTTAACGGGTGTAACCAACAATATTTAGTAAAAACGTCTACAATTGACAGTATGTAGACGTGACCAGAATACGATTTAGCTATGGGGCCGATGATGTCTATTGACAAAGTATGCATCGGCCTATCAACCTTCTTCTGGTTAGTCATGTGCCCGTGCGGCGGGTTATTGGAGTGTTTATAAGCTTTACACTTCTCGCACGCGGACACATAACTTTTCACGTCTGCATACATGCCCTTCCAGTAATAATTTTCCTTAATTTTTGAAAATGTTTTAAAAGTACCTGGGTGCACCGCGTTAATTTCGTGGTTTTCCTTCATGCACTCTGGTATTAGTTCTCGTGGAATTACTATTTTCCACTCGGTAGCGCTAAGTAGTTGCGACGATGGTTTGCTATACCTTAACAACATTCCATTTTTTATTTGGTAATTTTTGTGGAATGTTGGGTTTGATTCTACGTTTTTAAATAATTTATTATACCAATCGTCGTTAGAACTGCTACCACCAGTAAATGCAACTGCCTTGAGTTCAATTCGAGATAATATATCTGGGACTACGTGGTTCGAGCCTTTTCTGTGTCGTATCTCGAAATTGAAGCAAGACAGCTGCATCGCCCAGCGTGCTAAACGACCAGAAGGGTTGTTTAGCGACTTCAACCATTTGAGGCACATATGGTCCGTGACGACTACAAAGTGAGTACCGTCTATATAAGGGCGGAAATGATTTATGGAGTCTACCACGGCCAACAACTCGCGCTCTGTAGTGCTGTAGTTCCGCTCGGTCTTGGAGAGAAGTCTCGAGTGGAATGCGACGGGGTGTTCTATGCCGTCGATCTCCTGAATAAGGACGCTCCCGATGCCTACCGACGAAGCGTCGGTGTGGATTTGGCGCCCGAACCTTAATTATTAACGTTATTATTCAGCTTCATAAATAATAATAATTTAAAAAAAAAAAAAAAATGTAACTTTGGAAAAAAAAAAAAAAAAAAAAAAACCATTAATTATAAAATTTACCTTCACCAGTCGATATTAGTATACAACATCAATAACAAAAAACTGTAATTAACATAGGAAAAAATAGTTTCACTAAATTTAAATATTGTTGGTGTGATTAGCGGACAGCTGATAGTTAAATTGTATTTTTTATAACATGGCCATATTTTCTGAAACAAATTGAATATTTTTGATGCAACATAACCTTAAACTCAATACCGATTTTGACATGTCAATATTTACATGAATAACATGTTTTGGAATAAGACATATGTACTCACGTGTAGCTAAACTCTTAATCTAACGAGTAACAGGCATATTCCAGGCCTTCAGTAGCTATAGGAGTTGAATTCACCACAGAAACCTTATATTGATGATTTGATGCAAATCTGTCGTGAAGCGGGTCGGTATAATTGGATTAGGTACTTACATACTCCTCACTTCACTGGCAGATAAGTTACATTTCTTTTGGTTACAAACTAGAAGTTGCTCAGATAGGTTCAGCGGCTTCCTAAAAGACCTTTACTTCAAGGGCCGTAGCCGGTTGTGCTTATGTTGGGGTGATTAGGGCAGACAGCGAAATGATACAAAGGCCAATTTAAATTAACAGTGTATTGTTTTACCAACATGCAACGATAAAAACAATTTCATAGATTGCAATAATTTCATAACATAAGTTGTGTGACGAAGAACGGTACGTTCGAGTTAGGAATGACCTCTTATTAGGATACGTTTGGTAACGCGCACTGATTTTAAAGCGTGGGCAAATTCACGCTCGCACTGGCCAGTGGATAAATAAAAGTTAGTGCACTTACGGGATCTTCGGGACTACCTCGACGATGACGGGTGAATCACGCTAGGCTACGGAGGCCGTAGCCTGCGGAGTATGTTCGGGGACCCTCAGGCCGTCGAACCCAACTAGCCAGTAGCTAGGTGAGGCCTGGGGGGGAAACCGGAGGCTGCGCCCGATGACCGCGGTGATGGTTAGTGCGGGGTGCAGTGCGCGGGCAGGCATGAAGCCCTTGGCATCGCACTATGTACTGCAGGATCTGCCCGCCAGAATCCTGAGCCTACGGGAACCGAGGCGCGCGCGGTCAGCCGCGGCGCGCGACGGGGGTGAAGTAAGGCGTTGACACACCCTTGGCTTCGCGTAAACGCGTCAGGCCGCCTCTAAGCCTGAGCCTTCGGGCAATCAAAAGCGAGCGCGGTCACGCGCGGCTCGCGTTGCAAATAGGGCGCGGCATTCAGGCTCGGCGCGTAGCAGGGGTGATGAAGGGCGTTGAAATCTTCTTGGCGTCGCACGAATGCACCCGGCCGCCCTCTCAGCCGGGGCCTACGAAGAATGAGTGCGGCGGCGCTCTCACACCGCGAACGTCACTACGCGGCACAACTCGCGTTTAACACTGTATTTGTGGCGATACTACAATCCGCGGCACATTACTAAGCGACCGCAACGGCCTGCCAAGACGTTCGGACCGACGCGGTATGCGCGGGCGTGATGTTTTTGTCCGATTGTTTACATGCGGGTTCGGAATGTCAAACGCGCGCGATAGAAATGCGTACGTGAGCTCGCGAGGAGCGCCGTGCCAACACTGACGTTTCACTCGGGAAACTCCTGCGCCAGTTCCTTGTTACGCTCCGCGGCGGGATGCTGCCTTAAATTAGCATGACGCGCCGCTGTCAATGTGCGCCGTTAGGGAACGCATATTTCGCTAAATGGAATGGTTTTTGACAGGTGTCTAACTTTTCTAATAAAAAGATACCGTCTCGTTTGAAAAATAAATTTATGACAGTTCCGCGTCTGGAATTTACTGAAATACGTTTTGTTGTGTAAAACAGTGATAATAAGTGTGTAGCTTATGTCCTGGCGATGAAATTGGTGTATCGCATGTGGTTGGGAGTAAGATAGTTTAGTGAGGAAGTGCTTGTGAAAGTTTGCGATAACACATGGAGTTTCTGTGGTGAATTCAACTCCTATAGCTACTGAAGGCCTGGAATATGCCTGTTACTCGTTAGATTAAGAGTTTAGCTACACGTGAGTACATATGTCTTATTCCAAAACATGTTATTCATGTAAATATTGACATGTCAAAATCGGTATTGAGTTTAAGGTTATGTTGTAGTAATTTGTACTACAATACCCCCCTTGTCAGGAAAAGAGGTTAAGCCGAGCTTAACCGCAACAGCCGGTATAGCCGGAAAAAAAATCTTATGCCCTCATTTAGGTATGCATGCGACTTAATATCGTTAAGATTAGGGAGTAGAAAATCAAACTTATCAAGTAAGTGATCCTAAAGGCTAAGCATGCGTGTTGAACTTTATCAACGTCTAACACTAATGCCTGGACTCCGGCCTATGTGGATCCGGTTCCTGGACTATGATCCTAACTTTCTATCTAATACGCCTAGAATACCTAAATTACTACCAACGAGCTATGGTAGGTCATGCCATGTTATGATGTTTATCCTAACTTAAAGTACAAGTATATGTATATTTATTTTATACTACAATATACATTTTGTACAAGAGGTACATGACAGTGTGCGCACACTGTCAAGTTCTCACTATATACAGTAGCACACCTTGTGGTGGTGGCTACAGCAAATCCTAGATGTGTGAAGTGTCAATAGACTTCACACTGAAATTTAAAGTTCGATAATTGTGATAGCTATCAAGAAAGTATGAGAAAAAACTTAGTTTTCATTTTTTCTCTAAAAGTACTGGACCGATTTTAATCCAGTTTGCACTCCCTGGTACCTAGGGTAGTACAGGTACACATAAATTTTTAATTTTTCAAAAAAAGTTGAGTTTGACACTTTTTGTAAAAAGGTGTACTGTGTACAAAAAAGCAAAACAAAGTCAATGTCGCGCTTTGGTATACACCTTATGGCACTTTTATGATGTCCTTGGCATGATATTTTCCTGTTTTACCCGTGTCAATGTCTTGTAGATCATAAACGACATCTGAGTGCTTCTTCGTAACTTTGCTCTTGACGAATCTCGGGGCAAGTTTCGCTGAGAAGAAGTGTGCCGCACTTGACTGTACAAAATTACGCCTCCACACGGTATCTCCCACGCTTAGCCGGAGCTCTCGGCGGCGTAGGTTATACCGGTTCGCGTTTTGTTTGTACGCTTTGGTCAAGGCGTCTGTTACACGGTTGAAGATATCTGCCAAGTCATCTAGCGTGTTAGCTTTGTTAGACCGAGTTGTGAGCTGGAGGTCGTCTGACGAATGTGGTGCGTTGCCACGTATGTGATGCAACGCGCCGTCCGCGACGAACTCACGGCCTTTTGCCAAGAAAAATGGTGTATATCCCGTTGCAACATTGACGGTGCTATTCAGTGACATCTGAATATGTGGTAGGTGCTTGGACCAGTTTCTGTGGTCTTCCCCCACTAAAATAGCTAAGCAGGTTTGGATCGTTTGGTTGTATCGCTCAATAGTGTTCGATTGTGGCGCGTAAAAAGCTCCGTAAAATATCCTGGGAATTGAATGTTTCGAGCAAAAGTTTTTAAATTCTCGACTTTGAAAGATCGTGGCGTTATCGCATATGAGAACGCATGGTATGCCCTCTTTGGTCAATATCTCAGACTCTATAAATGATGACACTGTTTTGGTGGTTGCAGTTCTTAACGGGTGTAACCAACAATATTTAGTAAAAACGTCTACAATTGACAGTATGTAGACGTGACCAGAATACGATTTAGCTATGGGGCCGATGATGTCTATTGACAAAGTATGCATCGGCCTATCAACCTTCTTCTGGTTAGTCATGTGCCCGTGCGGCGGGTTATTGGAGTGTTTATAAGCTTTACACTTCTCGCACGCGGACACATAACTTTTCACGTCTGCATACATGCCCTTCCAGTAATAATTTTCCTTAATTTTTGAAAATGTTTTAAAAGTACCTGGGTGCACCGCGTTAATTTCGTGGTTTTCCTTCATGCACTCTGGTATTAGTTCTCGTGGAATTACTATTTTCCACTCGGTAGCGCTAAGTAGTTGCGACGATGGTTTGCTATACCTTAACAGCATTCCATTTTTTATTTGGTAATTTTTGTGGAATGTTGGGTTTGATTCTACGTTTTTAAATAATTTATTATACCAATCGTCGTTAGAACTGCTACCACCAGTAAATGCAACTGCCTTGAGTTCAATTCGAGATAATATATCTGGGACTACGTGGTTCGAGCCTTTTCTGTGTCGTATCTCGAAATTGAAGCAAGACAGCTGCATCGCCCAGCGTGCTAAACGACCAGAAGGGTTGTTTAGCGACTTCAACCATTTGAGGCACATATGGTCCGTGACGACCACAAAGTGAGTACCGTCTATATAAGGGCGGAAATGATTTATGGAGTCTACCACGGCCAACAACTCGCGCTCTGTAGTGCTGTAGTTCCGCTCGGTCTTGGAGAGAAGTCTCGAGTGGAATGCGACGGGGTGTTCTATGCCGTCGATCTCCTGAATAAGGACGCTCCCGATGCCTACCGACGAAGCGTCGGTGTGGATTTGGAATGGTAGGGAAAAGTCGGGGCAAGCCAGTACTGGAGCCATGGTGAGAGCTTCTTTGAGCGCTAGGAAGGACCTTTCTGCTTCTTCTCCCCAGGCTATGGCGTCTTTTCCCTTCTTTTTTCCTACCAATGCGGTCATCGGTGCGACTATGGTCGAGAACTTATCCACGAACCTGCGGTAGTATGAACACAGACCTATAAATGCGCGCAATTGCCTAGCTGTTGTTGGTCGTGGGAAGTTTTTAATACAGTCCAACTTTTGTGGATCTGTTTGTAAACCTTGAGGGCCGATAACATAACCAAGATATTTCAGCTCGTCCTTACAGAACTCGCATTTGTTGAAGTTAATTGTCAAACCCGCTTTGCTTAAAGCGTCGAAAACGTCGTTTAAAATTTCAAGGTGTTCTTGAAAGTTACTTGTGGCGATTAGTAAGTCGTCACAATAACCAAAGATTTTTTCACCATATTTGTGATGAAACAAAGAATCTATTAAACGTTGCAATTCGCAACCGGCGTTTGATATACCAAACGGAAGCCTACGGAATTCGAAAAGTCCTCTGCCTGGTACAACAAAAGCCGTTTTTTGACACGATGTTCCAGAGCCGTCCACGTTGTCGGAGTTACATAAAGATATTTGCCAGTAAGCGGCAGACAAATCAATTGAAGTTAGATAGCGAGAACCGCGCAAATTATCCAAAATCGAACTTATGTAAGGTAATGGGTATGAGTCTTTGACTGTGACATCATTTAATTTTCTTGCATCTAAGCAAAACCTAAGAGAGCCATCTTTTTTTGGAGTCATGACGACTGGATTTGACCAAGGCGACTTAGACGGTGCTATCACGCCCAGCTCTAGCATTCGGTCTACTTCCTCATTTAAAGCCTTAAGTTTGACTGGGGAAAGCGGATAGTACCGTTGCTTGATTGGTGGTCCGGTCGTCAGGATCTTGTGCTCGACTATGGATGTTTTGCCTAAACCCCTCTCCTCTGTACTTATGGTTTTGTATTTAGCTATGACCTTATTTATTTCGATTGCTTCCAAAGGAGAGAGTTGTTGCTTTGGAATTATGGCGCAAACACCGGTATTACCTTGTGTTTGTGTCACAATTCCATTGCATGTTGTTGTGCTGTGGTTTATTAAATTTATTAATCCAACTTTATGCATAAAATCCATACCCATTATAAAGTTATCGATTACGGTTGGTATTACCAAAAACGTGGTCTCGTAAGTTCGATTTCTGAAAATGATCGGTAAAAGTAAAGTGCCTATGACGTTAACTTTAGAGCCGTTTGCACAAGTTGCACTTGAGCGTACGGGTGTTAATTTGAAACCTAGTTTTAACAAGTTTTTGTGGTATCCGTTACCAATAATATTTAAATTCGCGCCTGTGTCCAACAGTCCCTTGTAAGTTCCAGATCCAATGTCGAAGTCGATGTACAGTCTATTGTCACCATCAATGACTGATATGCCAGGGGTTACCGTTCCTAGATGGGGTGATTTATGATCTGTTTCGGTGAACCCTGGAGTATCTAGTTTTTTGGGCTATTGTTTGCCTCCAGGTGTGGCCTGCGCTTAGGGGGGTTGCATTTTGGGCAGGTATTTGACAATACCCCTCTTTGTCCACACTGGGAGCAAACAATGCCGGGTATAGTTCGACATTGTCTGTAAGAGTGACCAATTTTTTTACATTTTTTACAGGTCACTGAGTTATTTGAGGTGAATTTTCTACTATGCTGTGTATTTACAACAGCCACGTGATTCGACTGTTTGTTTGATCTGGATCCGGAACTGACAGTGGGTGGACCGGCGTAAGCTTCGAGTCGCTTACCCAAAATGATCAAGTTTTGGATAGTGTAAGTATCACCGACAGCTAGCAGTTGTGCATACATAGGCTGAATATTGTGTTTGATGATTTCGATAAGGCTGGTCTCTTGTAATGGGGACACCAACCTCGAATTCATCGTCTGCATTTCTAGTATGTATAAATGTAACGGCTGTCCTGGTAGCTGTCGGTGGTCTCTAACTTTCTTTTCTAAAGCGTAATCGCTATCAATGGATGTGAAAAAACTCCTGAATTTGGTTTGTAACTCCGACAGGGTGGTGACGCTGTCTCGTATCTGCCTATAAAAATCTAAAGCTTTGCCACTCAATAAGTCGGGAAAACATTTGAGTACCTTGCGCTCCGACGTATCGCGGCTGCGCATATAATCATCGAGCCTAAGGAAGAAATCTGTGACGTCCGATTCGCCCGTGAACTTTAAGTTCCACGCTCGTAAGCTATCCTCGCGTATTACGTGTACAACGCGTTCTTCAGAATCTGCGGTCGGCTGGTGGTACATTTCGCGCCAGTGAGGTGGTTGGTCTAAGATTCTGGACACAAGCTTCGGAGCTTCCAATGTGTTTATGGAACGATACTGTCCGGTCGCGGCGGTCGGCGCGTCTGGTTGATTGGATGGACCGGGGGTCGGTTCATATGGGTCTCGATTTCCGCGCGGTCGCGTGTTAACGAAACTAGGACCGGGTCCTAAGTCAAAACTTGGGGTTGTCGTCGGTGGGTCGCGTCTGGTGATTTCAATTTCGTGATATAATTCGTTTTCGTGGTCCGACATGTTGGCAGCTCGTCAATGTCTGTGTGGTCCCGAACAAGTGTGATAATAATAACAATAATGACACTTCTCAATGGAGAAGGTGTTATATAAATTGTATCAACTGCAAAGCATCTATTATGATGCGCAGTAAAATAATTGGGGAATATATTTAATTGTAATTGTTCAAATTGTTTGTTGTTACTATGCTACATTCTCATAGTACAACTAAAATAATTAAATTAATTAATTGTTACTTGGTCGGGTACACACAGATGCACAAAAAGACTTATAAGTACAGGCAGGTTACCATATTGCATCAAAAATATTCAATTTGTTTCGGAAAATATGGCCATGTTATAAAAAATACAATTTAACTATCAGCTGTCCGCTAATCACACCAACAATATTTAAATTTAGTGAAACTATTTTTTCCTATGTTAATTACAGTTTTTTGTTATTGATGTTGTATACTAATATCGACTGGTGAAGGTAAATTTTATAATTAATGGTTTTTTTTTTTTTTTTTTTTCCAAAGTTACATTTTTTTTTTTTTTTTTAAATTATTATTATTTATGAAGCTGAATAATAACGTTAATAATTAAGGTTCGGGCGCCAAATCTGTCGTGAAGCGGGTCGGTATAATTGGATTAGGTACTTACATACTCCTCACTTCACTGGCAGATAAGTTACATTTCTTTTGGTTACAAACTAGAAGTTGCTCAGATAGGTTCAGCGGCTTCCTAAAAGACCTTTACTTCAAGGGCCGTAGCCGGTTGTGCTTATGTTGGGGTGATTAGGGCAGACAGCGAAATGATACAAAGGCCAATTTAAATTAACAGTGTATTGTTTTACCAACATGCAACGATAAAAACAATTTCATAGATTGCAATAATTTCATAACATAAGTTGTGTGACGAAGAACGGTACGTTCGAGTTAGGAATGACCTCTTATTAGGATACGTTTGGTAACGCGCACTGATTTTAAAGCGTGGGCAAATTCACGCTCGCACTGGCCAGTGGATAAATAAAAGTTAGTGCACTTACGGGATCTTCGGGACTACCTCGACGATGACGGGTGAATCACGCTAGGCTACGGAGGCCGTAGCCTGCGGAGTATGTTCGGGGACCCTCAGGCCGTCGAACCCAACTAGCCAGTAGCTAGGTGAGGCCTGGGGGGGAAACCGGAGGCTGCGCCCGATGACCGCGGTGATGGTTAGTGCGGGGTGCAGTGCGCGGGCAGGCATGAAGCCCTTGGCATCGCACTATGTACTGCAGGATCTGCCCGCCAGAATCCTGAGCCTACGGGAACCGAGGCGCGCGCGGTCAGCCGCGGCGCGCGACGGGGGTGAAGTAAGGCGTTGACACACCCTTGGCTTCGCGTAAACGCATCAGGCCGCCTCTAAGCCTGAGCCTTCGGGCAATCAAAAGCGAGCGCGGTCACGCGCGGCTCGCGTTGCAAATAGGGCGCGGCATTCAGGCTCGGCGCGTAGCAGGGGTGATGAAGGGCGTTGAAATCTTCTTGGCGTCGCACGAATGCACCCGGCCGCCCTCTCAGCCGGGGCCTACGAAGAATGAGTGCGGCGGCGCTCTCACACCGCGAACGTCACTACGCGGCACAACTCGCGTTCAACACTGTATTTGTGGCGATACTACAATCCGCGGCACATTACTAAGCGACCGCAACGGCCTGCCAAGACGTTCGGACCGACGCGGTATGCGCGGGCGTGATGTTTTTGTCCGATTGTTTACATGCGGGTTCGGAATGTCAAACGCGCGCGGTAAAAATGCGTACGTGAGCTCGCGAGGAGCGCCGTGCCAACACTGACGTTTCACTCGGGAAACTCCTGCGCCAGTTCCTTGTTACGCTCCGCGGCGGGATGCTGCCTTAAATTAGCATGACGCGCCGCTGTCAATGTGCGCCGTTAGGGAACGCATATTTCGCTAAATGGAATGGTTTTTGACAGGTGTCTAACTTTTCTAATAAAAAGATACCGTCTCGTTTGAAAAATAAATTTATGACAGTTCCGCGTCTGGAATTTACTGAAATACGTTTTGTTGTGTAAAACAGTGATAATAAGTGTGTAGCTTATGTCCTGGCGATGAAATTGGTGTATCGCATGTGGTTGGGAGTAAGATAGTTTAGTGAGGAAGTGCTTGTGAAAGTTTGCGATAACACATGGAGTTTCTGTGGTGAATTCAACTCCTATAGCTACTGAAGGCCTGGAATATGCCTGTTACTCGTTAGATTAAGAGTTTAGCTACACGTGAGTACATATGTCTTATTCCAAAACATGTTATTCATGTAAATATTGACATGTCAAAATCGGTATTGAGTTTAAGGTTATGTTGTAGTAATTTGTACTACAAGACTTGAGACTTCACGTCCACACGTCCCATTTGCACCGACTTAAGTCTGTACAGACACGCTGCGCAGACTAAAGTCTGTGCCGTGCGGACCCACCTTGAGAGCGATGGTTGCTCTGAAACTAATCTCCAACCCTCAGACGCTAGAGCTGGACCGGTTGTACGACCTGGAAGGGCTGCGTGCGTCGGTGGGCGCGGAGGTGTCGCGGCGCGCGGCGGCGCTGCGGCCGGCCTTCCCCGCCGCGCGCCCGCTCAGCATCCTGCGGCCGCGCGCCAGGGACAAGCTGGAGCGGCTGGCGCAGACCGGCCTCTCCGACTTCGACTTCGACCGCATCCTGCACGCGGTGAGTGCTACTATCCACGTACCGTCAGACGCTAGAGCTGGACCGGCTGTACGGCTGATTTAAACGGTTTAGCTATAGTAGAAACGTGCCACGTCCGTGTAAATCGATCCTTCTTCAATAATTGGCCAAGTAAAGTTTTTTGAAGAGGTGCTAATTATATTTTTTTTCGACAGTCGGCGTTCTGGAGATCGAGAAACTGCAGCTGTTTTATTTTTATCTCCTATTGTTTACTGGAAATATTTTTTTGAGTGTTTGAGATGACATTTGTGAGATTTTATGGTTGACAAGCCGTTTGTGCTCAGAACTTAGTAGAAACAGAAAAAAAACCGAAGTGAACTGTCACTGCTGTCGATGTCAAATCGTTTGCGTTTCGTTTTTTTTGCGTTTTGGTGTGCTCAGTGTGATTTTTTGACTATTTTTATCGACCTCTGCATAAAATCCGGACTTTCAATTTTACCGCATTTTTCCACGACCTATGCACAATAATTGGATCACGAAATCACGATTGAATATTTTCGATCACTATTTTGGAACTGCTTCTTGGACAACGCAAAGCAAACGAAACGCAAACGGTTAGATTTCATTTGACATTGACAGAAGCGACAGTTGAATTCGTTTTTTTTTTCTATTTCTTCTTAGTACTGAGCACGAACCGCTTGTCAGCCATAAAATCTCACAAATGTCATCTCGAACACTTCAAAAAATATTTCCAATAAATGAAAGGAGATAAAAATAAAACAGCTGCAGTTTCTTGGTGTTGAAGTCGACCACTGTCGAAAGAAAATATAATTAGCATCTCTTCAAAAAACTTTACTTAGCCAATTGTTGTCGTGTCGTACTGCAGTTGGAGACGAACATGACGAACCTGTCGCTGGACAGCCTGGCGGCGCAGCTGGAGGCGACGGCGGGCTCGCTGGTGGCGCGCGCCGGCTTCGCGCGCGTCTCCATGGAGCTGCGCGACGCCGCCGCCATGCTCGCCGCGTACCACGCCGACATCGTCACGCCCATGCTCGACCACACCAGGAGGCTGAACGTACGGATGGGGTCGCCGAGCGTTTATACCGCTGTATCCGACATCTTACGAAAATACAAGGATAATGTCCACGAACTAAAACTAATTGCGATTGACGAGATTTCATTTTTTTGACACCTGAAAATTACTACAGGAATCGAAAGAGTTTCGCCTCCTGAACACGCAAAAATATTTATTATAATTTATTTATCCATATTTAAAAAAATACAACAAATTTAAAAAACATATCTAAATTTAACGGTACCACACCATAATAGATATGTTTCCTTTACCTTTTTCACCAGAAAAAAGAGCTGTAATAATTTAAAATTCGATAACAACCTTAACGTCAAATTTACGTCATCACTTTTTTTTTAATAGAGACTAGACAAAAGTAATGGATCTATTGTATCGTGGTTTTGGAGATACGCCCTTTTAGAATAACCACATCTTTAAAAAATTGTAATAAATTAATTAATAATCCTAGTGAAAATTTAAAACTATCAGCGTCTTTCTCTTTCCAAACAGAATAAAGAGAACGAATCAAATTATAGTCGTAGAAATATGAGATCTTGTCAATTCTGGGACCACACACCACACGACGCGTCAGTAGGATTTTTAGTTGACGGACGTACAGCCGAAAGCATAAATATCTATACAGTCATCGCGTCATAATATGTAAACATCAACCTTATGGTTAATTGTCTGTCGAGATGTATAGATATTTTTGACACCTTGGTAACGTAAAGTAATAGCGTTTTTTACTCTTTTCATGTAGTAGGCCTACTTTTTCAGATTTTTGGTACATTTTTGTTTGTGAACTAAATCTTTGACGCTAAAAAATTTGGCGAAACGTTCTCTTAGATTTTGGTGTTTTATTTCCCGAATAGATGTGCAATTCTTCATATAAATGCTTACATTAATTCCCGAAATCACATTTTGATACCGTGACTAGGATTACTCCTCAAGGAGAGTTAAGTTGGTGTCACGACCAATACCATCCCAAAGATTCACAATTTGATACCGTGACCAGGATTACTTTCCGAATAGGGTACAGTTGGTGCCGTGACCAGGATGCCAGCGCTAACCGCTCTCCGTCCACAGATAACTGCGATGAATCTGCGCGACGGGTTGCGCTTCAACCATTCTTCGTTCAACGACGCCATCCGCTACCTCATCCACGAGACGTCGCAAGCCGAGGTGTTCCTCAACACGCAGGGGCCCGATCTCATACAGAACGTGAGTGAGATAGAATAAAAAGTGATGATAGCAGACTGAAATGTATAATGCATAGGAAAAATTTGTGTCTGTTGTGACCAGTGGTGGTGTAGAGAAATGGCACGCGGCACGGAATGCTGAGGACCTGGGTTCGATTCCCAGCATTGGTCTTTTTTCTGGGGTTTTTTCTGTGCATCTATGTTTAGTTTGTATTTAGTATGAAATATATGAGACTGTATACACATTAAAGCTATTTAGGTATTTGACACAATTACTTTTAGCTCTAAAAATCAGATTAGACTTTATTTTTTAATTCAAATTCAAATTCAAATTTCTTTATTGCATAAAATGTGGTAAGTACATAATTGGTCTCAAAGATATTTGAAAGGCGCACACATTTTACCAGTACTTGGCATGCAACATGGAGAGCAGAGGAGATAAATTACGACATGCTAAAAGATATGTATAACTTAGACAAAACAACAAAAATACAGCAATAACAGCTTCCTGAATCACACACATAGGTAATCAACTTAATGTCAAGTACAATAATTAAAATTAATTAAAATTTTCATCATCAAATACATCACAAAACATTCCCAGACTCACCTTAAATCACATTATAATGTCAAGCAAAACAATCAATATCATTTATCATAATAATAATATCATTTATAATTAAAAAAAAAAAAATAGCAATGTAATTCAAATTAATCGATTCGATGCTTTATAACAAATAATTAAAATAATCAAAATATTCGTCAACAGAATAAAAACATTCTTGGACCAACCAGTTTTTTAGGTTTTGTTTAAACATATTGACTGGTAGTTCTCTAATGCTACTCTGTAAGGAATTAAATATTTTAATAGACATACAATATGTGTTTTTGCCGTACAATTTATTTGCTTTGAAACAAATAAATATTAAAAGAATTGAGTTGACTATTGCCATACAAAATGTATGTAGTCAACTGGTCAATTTGTCAAATCAACCTCAATCTGTTACTATGAAGAAGTTTGTGGCGGATAACAAATTTTTCTCAAACATGCTATGAAATATTGACGTTATGTTCCTTAAAATACGCCACGAACTGTCACGTTGCAGGTGCGCCTAGACGAGAGGTCAATAATGGAATTTCATACAACATTGCTGGCCAAGGCCAGCAAAGTGATCGTCTATTGTTTTATGTGACACAGCACCATGACGTTTAATAGGTCGACGTGGTCGACGTGGATGGATGGATGGACGGACAGATGGACGGACGGACGGACGGACGGACGGACGGACGGAGGGATGGATGGATGTTGATGGATGGATGGATGGATGGATGTTGATGGATGTTGATGGATGTTGATGGATGTTGATGGATGTTGGTTGATGGATGTTGATGGATGTTGGTTGATGGATGTTGGTTAATGGATGTTGATGGATGTTGATGGATGTTGATGGATGTTGATGGATGTTGATGGATGTTGGTTGATGGTTGTTGATGGATGTTGATGGATGTTGATGGATGTTGGTTGATGGATGTTGATGTATGTTGATGGATGTTGATGGATGTTGTTGGATGTTGATGGATGTTGATGGATGTTGATGGTTGTTGATGGATGTTGATGGATGGATGGATGGATGGATGTTGATGGATGTTCTTGTTCATGGATGTTGACGGATGTTGATGGATGTTGATGGATGTTGATGGATGTTGATGATGTTGTTGGTGATGGTGATGGTGATGGTGATGGTGATGGTGATGATGATGGCGGTGATGATGGTGGTGATGATGATGATGCATGTTTGAGAAAAACTCTATACAAGCCTTGGCCACGAACAGGGATTGCCGGCCTCGTTAACACTCGGCCATCTATAACTACTCGGCCGGCAATCCCCTATTTCGCGGCCGCTGCAGTAATGTACTATTTTTTCCTTTATTAATTAAGCCTACGCTGCGGATCTGGTTTTATTGTATCCTTTTCTTTCTTTTTTGACGTGACAACGTCTAATAAATCGATGAACGCCGGCTGCATACACGAAAAAGGATGACTCAATGTAACGTACATGTACGGGACATGTCATGTCATGTCATGGGGGTTGAGGGGGTGCGGGGGTTACAAAGGGGGTTTAAAATTTCATTGATTTTGCCGTAGGATGCACCGGTTTCAAGATATTTGACAAAACACCGGTTCTCGTCCGATCACCGAGGTTAAGCAACGTCGGGCGCGGTCAGCACTTGGATGGGTGACCGCCTGGTTTTTGAATGTTTTGTTATGACGTTGTCACGTTAAACTGTCGTCCGTAAACCGACTTTACAGACAACCGGTTTTTTTATTTGTCAAACGAGCCGGTGCTTTTTAAGTTGTAAACGATAACCCTTCTAAGCTTGGTGGTGACTTCGACCCTTGCAGATGACGCAAGACTTTGCCAGCGTGGTGGCGCAAATGCTGGACTCGTACCTGCAGCTCGTGATAACGGCGGCGCGGCAGGACGTGGGCCGCTGCGGCCCGCTGTCCAACGCGTTCAACGCGACGCGCGACGCCGCCTGCAACAAGATACTTATGCCCACGGTCAGTCACACTTCACTCCGATAAAGCCAGTGATACGCTACTACTACTACTGGGGTTCATGGGGGATGCCGCTCGGGGCTGTGGCCCCTTTCGGCGATTTCTTCCGCCGACCACAAATATGGCCGGGTCACTGGGGGGTGAAGCCGCATGGCCTCACTGAAGTCAAGTCCGGTGTCTTCAGCCGCCGCGAGATCGAGCCCGCCGGATGGGACCCCGTTCGTGGAGGTCCAGCGAGCGATCGTCAGCTGGCGGCACGATGGGTCAAATCAGGGTGATGTCAAGTCAGGTGGTGGGGGGGTGGCTGCGCGCGCGGGATCGCGCGGCAGGGCAGTCCCCTCTTGTCGGGCGGCCGGCGGTGATAGGACGCTAGCTCGCTCAGGTGGCGAAAGCGCGACCTGTCCGCCAGTGATACGCTAGGGGAACATTAGCCGCCTTTATACAGTCACTCTGTCGCGCGCGAAACAGCAATAGTGTGCGAAAGAATGCGCGTGTAAAGATGTCGGAAGGGGAAGGGATAGAGCACGCGTAAAACTGTGTAAATTACACACGCGCCAGTTCCACGCGGTCTGTCGCGCACGATTAGCCTTTACACGTTCGCTGTTTCCATTCTCAAAAACGGTATACTTGTAATCGCGCGCGAATGAACGTTAAGTTTGAATACTAACAAAATATAATCGCGCCCGATTGCGCGCACAGGCTTTCCGGCACGCGATCCTGTAAGCTCTTGAGAATGCGCGATAGAGCGACTGTATAAAGGCGGCTATTTTGGCATTTGTTCTATGTAAGAAATGCTAATGAATACACTTTTTAAACATGGTACATTTTGACGATGTAGCGTTTTAACCCAAGCACAATTGGGAATGTCTAAAAAAAATTACCAGTGGTTTTTATATTTTTTTTGTATAGAAAAGTCAATTATAAGAAACTAATTTCAATATTTTGTCATTTAGTTCTCTACTTTTTTCAAAATTAATTATTGAAACTATTTTAGTTGATGACGTCAGATTATAATTCAGGGCTCCCACAATGCCAAATTTCTAAATCTATCTAAATGCGTACGATAAGGCAACCCCTTTAATTATTTTTTGCGTAGTGGTACACTATACACTGTGTCACTTTACTGGCACTGTCAAAGTGCTAGATGTCAGACAAAGGGTCCAAATCAAACTCCGTAGTATAATCCACACGTAAATTGTGAAGAATTCTACCCACCCAGAATAAAGTACGACTTGAACCGGTCACACAATTTACACCAATGTCAAATGACGGTCATTGCTTATTTGTTCTATAATAAATTCATTACATAATATTAAAATGAAATAACTACAGAAAACGATTTAAAAAGCATTTATCTCGAAATGGTTTTCGATTTTCTATACATTGCAAAAAAATAGACATTCCCAATTAGACCTCTACTCATTTAAGTACCGTTCATTTAAAACCAAAGATAAAACATTAATAGTACTAAGGGCGTTCAATAAAAAGTGAGAATGAGTATGTTATATACAACTTTTACTAAATGTCATTTTATTTTTCGACATAGTCACCTTTTAGCATAATACACTTATTATATCTTTTTTCTAAACTTAAAATTTCATTTTTAAAAAAGGTCTCATCTTGAGTACTTAAAAAATCTTGTACTGCAGCGACTACCGCGTCGTCGTCTTCAAATTTCTGGCCTCTCGGGTATTGTTTCAATCTCGGAAATAGGTAGAAATCACTGGGAGCGAGATCTGCTGAATACAGAGGTTGCTTAAGGATATTGAACCCAGCATCACGAATTGCAGCCATTGCAACGATGGACTTGTGTGCCGGGGCATTGTCCTGGTGGAACAGCACAACTTTCGAGAGTTTACCTCGCCGTTTTTCGCGGATCTCATTGCGCAATGTTGCTATTTGTTTGGCGTATAAAGTGCCCGTAATAGTGGCTCCATGTTTGAGATACTCAATCATTAATACCCCTTTACCATCCCAAAAAACAGAGCCCATGACCTTACCGGCAGATGGGCCCACCTTGAGTTTCTTCGGAGTTGGAGATGATGGCCTTTCCCATGTCATAGACTACAGTTTCGTTTCAGGGTCGTAATGATGGAGCCATGTTATAAATCGCGCCAAAAAAAGTTCCCGGTCTTGCTGTATCAGGTCCAAAGCTTCTTGACAAATCTCGACTCTAGTTTGTTTTTGCGTGTCAGTAAGCATTCTTGGTACCCAACGCGCAGATACCTTTTTCATACCCAAGCGTTCATGTAAAATATTATGCACGCTCCCCGTTGAAATCTTTACATTTTCTGCAATAAAACGAACCGTGACACGACGATCCGCCAAAACTGAGTTTTCAACTTTTTTCACAATTTCTTCAGTTATTGCAGTAGTAGGGCGTCCGGAGCGGGGGTCGTCCATGGTCGATGTTCTTCCACGTCTAAATTCGGCGCACCAACGTGCGACTGTCGAATACGGAGGAGCATTAGACCCTAAAGTATCCCGCAAATCTAAATTGACTTGGTCCGTAGAAAAATTTTTCAAACACAAGTATTTGATAACGGCGCGCAGTTAAAGTTTCTCAATTTTCGCTAACGTACTCAATAGCATTGCAAAGAAATTACCGTATTTTTTTTTAAACAAAAGACAGTTACTTTTTTTTTCATAGCAATCAGCTAGATAGATTTGCTTTACCGGCCAGTATTTAATTTCCTAATATTGAAAGAGTTTGCATCTCATTCTCACTTTATATTGAACGCCCCTCGTAGATCCGAACTAGAAACTACCTTCACCCATTCAGAATAGAATAGAATAGAATCATTTATTTCTGTTTAGATTTACATTTAGGTACGATTTGTATTAATTGTGCCAAACTACAGAGCTGTTTGTCGGCACTTTAGCTCTTGGTTTATGATGTATAGTTGTATTAAAATTTGAAATGGTTAGTGCTTGGTTAGTGTTATGTTATAAGTTGTAAATAACTTATGCTTATGACATAATATATAATAAGCATGATAGATATGCACCGCACTTGTTGTTAAACAGTTTATTTTTGTCTATGAAGAACTTTTTCAATTTTAACTTAAATAAACATTTGCCACGAGAAGGAAAACATGGCGAGGAAACCTGTATACAGGGTGTTACAAAATTACCCGTAATAACTGAAGGGTATGGAAGTACTCCAGTAAAGAATTAAATTAGTATATATTTTTTTAGGATGGCGGGAGCTCGCCTTTGATAGGCAGGAGCGGAGCAAGAGAGGAGAGGCCTTTGCCCAGCAGTGGAACACAAAAATAGGCTAAATAAATTTTTTTTTTTTTTTTTACAAATTAAAAGAACAGCGCGAAAAGTTACAGTTTCACTTACTGTTCATGGGGTTTCAGGCTTTAGGGGTTATTTTGTAACACCCTGTACACGTGCGAATCCCCGATCGCCACTGCGCCCGCTGGGGAACAGCCCAAGCCAGCATTCTGACAGATGTTGCTGATACTAGGGCTACACACATCGCGATAGAATTATCGCGATAAAACTTCGTCTTCGGGCTACGGCGAATGTGCATGGCCACACTGCTATAGAGAGCAATGCCGCAGAGTTTACTTTAGTTTGGCAGCCTTTGATGTGCGGAAATTTACCGACAGCGGGGCGAAGGGTCTGCGGCTTCGGGCGAAGTGCCAAAGTATTCGCGAATATTCGGCTACATACATCGCGATTATGCGGGTATTCGCGTTATCGCGATGTGTGTAGCCTTAGCATGATCGGCGTGTTGTCCCTCAGAACGGGTACTGGATGGCGGTGTCGTGGTGCCTGCTGCTGTTCGTGCCGCTGCTGGTGGTGGCGTCGCGGCTGGCGCGGCTCTACCTGCACGTGGACCCCTACCCCGGCCCGCTCGTCGAGGCGTACGTACCCCCCACCCCCCATACCCCCCATACCCCCCATACCCCCCACACACACTGCCTGCCATGAGGCTCGTAGCTTAGCAACGAAAACATTTGTAATCCACGTCCGCTCGTTCCCTGAGGGGCTGTTTCACCACCCATTGATTAACTTTAACTGACGGATTTATAAATGTGAGGCAGTCTCCGTCTATTCGAACGGAACGAACAGAGACGGCATCACATTTGAAACAGGGGGTAAATATCAGAATTGCGAGATACTAGATTGCCGACTTACCCTATTTCTAAAATACCGAATTACCAGAATACAAAACTTTCCTGTCACCGTGTTTTTCTCTATCCTCCTTTAGTCCTGCCGTACTTTATAAAGAACAAATCATCAGTAACAATAATGGCCGAATGTTCTATATAAAGTACAAATTATTCAATGAACAAAGAACTTCAAAGACTTTTAATGAGTTCCAAAATTATTAAACATTCTGACTCTTATCTAGGTCTTAACTTCTACATTGATTAGAAAAGGCCGGGACTCAGGAGGCTATATCGGATTGCCAAAAAAGCTTATTTTCAATACACCATGTTCCATTCGAAACCGAATTCCCATAATACCAGATAGTGAAATCACCAGGCTCGTCAGGCGGGGCGTGGTCGTCGTGGGGAGGCCAGGGGGTCGTGTTTTACGAGCCTGGCGATTTCACTATCTGGTATTATGGGAATTCGGTTTCGAATGGAACATGGTGTATTGAAAACAAGCTTTTCTGGCAATCCAATATAGGTAGAGAAAAACACGGTGACAGGAAAGTCTGGTATTCTGGGAATTTGGTATTTTAGAAATAGGGTAAGTCGGCAATCTAGTATTTTGCTATTCTGATATTTAGGGATCGAGCGCCCACGTCTATGAATCATTGTGAGAGGAGGCCTGTGCCCTGCAGTGGGACGTATATAGGCAGGCGTGATGATGATTGATGATGACTGAATTAGGAAAATTGGAACCTGATTACTGATTTAAAATGATCGTGTCTAAGTTATTATTCCGATCAATGATTTTCGGACTTCTTTTACTTTTGAGTACTTCATTGATATTGCTTTCAAGTTGGACAGATGGACAGACAGTCTAAAGTTCAAGTGTTAACAAAGAGGCTACTAGCTCGCTACGAGCCGTATGGCAGACTGATTTTCGTACAAACCAGAGTTAGAACAAATATCAGATCATTTGTATCGAAAAGGTTGGAAATGTTTCACGAAGCACTATTTCGATTTTTATCCAATTTTTTACTTGATCTGATATTTTTGCTAACCATAATGCATCAAACTATTTTTAAGCTATGTACAATCTAGTATCATGGGTCAATTCACATTGGGATCGAGAAGATCCCAATATATCACTATTTTTTTTAATAATTAAGTATTGACCTTTACTAATTATTATTTTATTTTACTAAGAAAAGTTTTAAAATCCACGAATCGATCATTAAATAGTCGGTTGGTAAACTTGTGTTTGAGAAATAAGTCCTTAGTGTCAATACTTAAAAACGCTCGGGACATTACTTTCAAACGTGATCTTGTAAATGACGTCAAGTTTTCTATTGACTTTAGCAGACGACTCTTTTTCTCAACAGTCTGCTTTTTTCCTTACTTTGTCACTAAATCGTCGTGTTTTCGCCACTAACAAGTAGTTAGAACAAGACAAATTAAAATATAATAACTACTGGAAAGAAATATATTCAAAATTAAAGCGTTACTTTGAGAGTCGCAACTAAACAACCTTTTCAACGTCAACGTCGGGTATATCCGTCAGAGAGTACAGCGTAAAAGCTTCATGCAAAGTTAAAAACCGCCACTAGATCAAAAGGCACAACTTCAAACTCGCTGCAAAAAGAAAAAGCACAAGTTTGCATGAGAACAAGAAGTGTGCACTTTAAGCCTTTTATGTTTGGAACAGGCAGTTGTGCCTTTTTGAATGGCGGCAGACTTAACTCTGCTTGACGTTAAAAAGATCGATTATAATCAAATTATCCGACTTTAATGTGTATCTTTCGATGTTTCTTCGACAAATTGTGTTAAAATTCTCCCAAATTTCGCTATACTGTGAGCCAAGTATCATTCTAGTTGACGTTTTAAAGTCCGATGAGATAGATAGTTGGCTCGCAGTACGGTGTGCATCGAAATGATTGAACCTGAGAGTGTCTTGTGCATCGAGTATCGACGGCCCATCGTCATCGTTTGGTTTCCTTACGCACGCACTTATTATTTCAGCTTCAATGATTTCCATTGTTTGCCAAAGGTGACCCGTCACCAGATCTCTAACTATAAGTCATCATTCATCTTTCATCATTATTTTGGAATCATTCGTGTCGTGAATGAATCCCATTGTTTGTTTGTTTTCTGTACACTAATTTCATATGATTTCCTTTAAGCCCTATTATTTGAGATGTTCTGTATGAGTTTGTCTATGTTTGTTTGTCTTGATTTGGGTTTGTTGTGCACCCTCATCCCGTATTTAGTGGATTGTTATGCCCTGATATTAACTGCGAGTTAAAGCCGACCGCGTACCATATCGGCCGCGTCGGCACGGCGCTGTGGTCGGAGAGCCTACTGACAGACATACACATAACGTAAAGCAAAGTGCGTCAACAGGTGCTTACTGATACCGCACAGCAACCGTTATTCCAATACACACTTATGTAATTTCTCGCTTTGTACGCTGTGTATTCAACGACGCATCTAAAACTGCGTATGTAACTTCTGACTTGCGCTTATTTCAATTTGTACAAGTAGCCGTTTAGGTTTTTTGATTTGTTCATGTTTGTTCAGTTGGTCACTCACCGCCATCAACCTCGGGCGGCGCCGGTTCGAATCCCGCGCTCGCGTGATACAATCAAAAATGAGCAGCGTTCAAAATTGTTGTATTGTTTATTGGTGGAGTCGTTAGGGGTGTTAACGTGTGGGGGTGTTGTCAACAGCGAGTATGAGCCGATGTGCAAGGGCCGCGGCTGGTGGCGATGACCCTACGCGGCCTCCGGTAACACACACACCTGCTCACGTATCGTACACACGGACGCGCCAACACCACCCAAACATAAGACCCAGTTTACACCGAGGGTGTCGGTGGTTGCACGGGTGTCGGCGCGTCGCGACGCTAGACTATATCGACGTATGCTCTTCGACCATAGCGGCTTGCACGATGCCACGTTGTTGTTCCCTGGAGGGCACCCCGTCCGCCCCCTCCAGGGCACAAGCCTTGCTCGTTGTTCCTTCCATGTTGTCGTACATTGCTTGCAGTCAGTCAGTATGCGAGGGCACCTCACTGTATTGCTCGAATGTAACCCGCAGTGTATACCGAACTTTCTCGTAGACGAATTGCAATACTGTAAATAGAGCTAGTTTAATTTTATTAGTATGTTTTTTAATTGTTTTATTTCCGTTACTTCTGTTTGTTACCATCGACATCCATCATAACTAGGTATAGTTAATGTACAATATAAGTATTAAGATTTATTGTAAGATATTTTACCACTAGGCACACATGTAGGGCGATCGATGAATTTTGATTTTGTTTTTAGAGGCTTAGAAGCGCTCGTGTCATTATTTTGCCCGGACCCCTTTGACAAGTATTTGCCCCGGGTCACGGGGCTGGTGCCGTGACAGGATGCGTTCACAACCTGTTTAAAGCTCATTTTTCTCATTTGCTGTTCCTTACATCCAGCTGTAATCCTGTGTCGATGCCCGTTGTGGACGGACCCTTGTAACCCTAGCGTCCCACATTTGATGATAGAGTTGACATTATTTTGTTGTAACTGGAATTAAGACGAAACGCGGGCCGCGAACTGCTGTATGCTACGCGTATTTCCTCCCTGGAATGGGTGCGCCTCGGTAGATATAACAACATTTGATACAATGTAACATTTGGTATAATGCTACATTTGATATAATGCGATTTACTCAAAAAGTAAACTTCGGAGGATTGATATTAATTCTATTTGATATGCATTAGGTTAGTTTATTTTATAAAAGAATCGTAGAATGTTTACTTCTCGAGTAAATCGAATTATGTCAAATGTAGCATTATACCCAATGTTACAATTATATCAAATGTTGTTATATCTATCATTACACACCCCCCTGAAATTATTCGACCGGAGTAATGCTAAAAAAGATATTTGAATAGCGAAGTAATCGAGCTCAAAAATAAGTTAAAAAAATGTCTAGGGAGGGAATAGGCTAGCGCTCCTGCGAAATGTACGGAGACGCTCGAACGGTCGCGCTCGCGTTTCGCCTTAAGTCCGCCGAAATGTGGGCCGCGGCGCCGCGCTGATGACCGTGTGTTGTCTGTTGCAGCGAATATTTGTATGACGCGTTCGCGGACCGCGATAACGTACCCCTCGCCAAGTAAGTGCCCCACGGACACCCTAGCGCCCCGCCCTTCCGCCAGCTTAACACCTCGTTTTCAATAACCCCGCTCGTGTGCGGCGCGCCTTTACAAGGAGCCCGGCCGATCCGCGCGCGGCGGCACCTTTTACGAATCGTAAAGCCGCGCGCACACTCGTCTGCATGAACGCTTTTTTTGGTTCAGGTTTAAATCTACTCCTCTCAGTTTTAAACGTGTAAATAAAACGGTTCCGGTTTTATTTTAGTGTAACGATGTAAAGAGAAAGTCGCATGCACAATAGCAGCATGCACGCGTATGCGCATGTCGCCTGTATTATCAGTAACGCACGGCCGCACGACGGACCCTTCTCCTCAGTTGTTTCTGTTCGGTTACCATTATGTTGGTCAGGGATCGCAGTTCGTAGCGCGTAGTTAGTTAATGATGTTGTGAACGGTAGCGGGTCGAAGCGGAGCACGCTGGACATCGAGGGGAAGATAGCGGAGTGGAGGGGGCGGGCGCCCTCGGCCCCCTCGCCCTCGGGCGGCTCCACCCCGCCCACCGCGCGCGCCTCCCCCCCGCACTCGCGCACGCAGCTGCTGCTGGACGGGAGCGACGTGGTGTGCGCGCTGCTCCCGCCCCCCCCGCCCCCGGCAGCGCTCATCGATGACCTCAAAACGCGGCTCGACGCCAAGGACGAGGACAACGAGTCCGGCATACACGATGCCGAGTAGCAGAACTACCGGCCTGACTAGATTTGCTTTAATTTGAATTTGACGATCTCTCGGATACCTTTAGCCGAGCCGATTGACGTGGACTCAATAGCCATTCACGTGCTTTTTGGCATTTCGTTGTCATTTTTGACGTGACATCGTCTAATAAATCGATGAACGCCGGCTGCATACACGAAAAAGGATGACGCAAAGTAACGTACAGTCGACTACAAAAAAATCGATACGGCCAAAGTTACAAAAATATGTATACACGACCTTAATGTTAAGTCAATAAAGGTGTGTATACATATCTTTGTAACTTTGGCGGTATCGATCTTTTTGTAGTCGACTGTACATGTAACGTTACGTAACGTTTCATGTACCTACAGAGCAGTGAAGGCCAGTTGCAATATTACATAATACAATCGTGCGGGGGGGGGGGGGATGTTTTGTTATGACGTTGTCACGTTAAACTATCGTCCGTAAACCTACTTTACAGACAACCGGTTTTTTAACAAGTGATTTCAAACAATTTCGTTATTGTCATTGGCAACCATAGTTCCCAAACGCATATCCTCTCACATTCCTAAAGATATGATGAAAGTCATTTAAAAAAAAAATATCACTTGGAAGCTAAAGCGTTCGTTGTCCATGTCGGTCGGCTATAAGTGGCAATGAGATGGTCAGATTCTATTGAAATGTAGTTTAAACGGGCCTGCGAGTCATCTCGCGGGGCAAGCGCATGAGGCATGATTCTGTTCGACGAAGAGCACATACTACGAAGTTTGTAGTTCGTATTGTGCCATCCTTTTCACTCTTTTGGGTACTGTCATACACACCGTAAGAAACAAAAGTTGTCTCTCCTGTGGACATAAAATTAGCGACTCCGAGTCGGCAAACTTAAGATTTATTTAAATGGGCCGAAAGTTGGCCAGGCGTCCCACATGCCGATGTTTCATAGACTTGACTAAAAAATATAGACTATTGACTCTAACTTTTCCCATGCCCATAGGAGACACGCAAACAAGAAATGTGTATGACTCAGTTTAAAAATCGACTTTAGTAGCATAAGGCCAGCGCTCAAAATCGCACCGAAAACGTCTGCCTCGCGAGGCAGCTTAGTGGAGACCCGGCTTGTAAGAGGAACGGAGGGGATGGTGGGGGATGGGCCACTTGCCACTGTTCTTAATTTGGCAGTGATTATAATTAGAAGCCGTATTGTATAACGCTCGAACGCAAGTGATTGCATTCACTATCTCCTTCTACACTCATAAAATACTGTACGAAAAAGAGAAGTGATGTAAACGATTGTGATTCCGAGTTTAGTAGACCAAGTGATTGCTTTACCAGTTTTTGTGACAGTTTCTATATCAGAGTAAAAACAATAAGGCTGATTCTCATATTGACTTGTAATTCAAAGTAGCTGTTGATATTTTTTTAAGCCGTGCAACTGATAATGAACCTTATGGTGGTAAAGGAATCTTTTGGTCGACTGTTCGTTGGACAGTAAGGCCTTAGGTTTAATAATGACAATGTTTTTGACGTCTGTTATACGAGTATTACTCGGCTAAACTATCAGTGGCAAGTAGCTTATTATTCCCATGTTATGATTGTCCTATCGAATAATTTGACTACTAATACATCGTAGAATGTTCTCAAAGTGAGTCTTAAGCATCATTCCTTGCCAAATTACTTGTGAACAGTATCCCAGTGGGTCACCATTTAGTTGGTTCGATAGCACAGTCAAAAGCAGTCAAATTTTCTTGTGACATAGTAACAATTGGTTTTTTTATAATATATCATAACCTTTTAAAAACCTAAGAAAGCACATGAACCTTTTAAGAACTTAAAAAAGGGCCTTCTTGTGTGTGGTATACATAACTAACAACTTAAGTCATTTTAAATACGGAACATCAACTTGTCTGTAGGAACAAGCTACTACCTACTACATGCGAGAAGGTCCATGCTAAGTTTACCTACCAATGTTTTTGCGGCAACGAATGCGTTTAGTGCATCCGCAAGTTTTTGTATAAAGTTTCACCTGTTTTGGAGTGTTATTGTTAAAAAATTTACATAAAACGCGTTATAATTGTTTCGAATTTTGTAGTTACCGCTGTGACGGTTGAACAGTTTGTAATCAACGCGTGTTTTAGAAATCAAAATCGTGAACGAATACTTTTAGCGTCATTCTTTTTAGCTCTATGATAAATTCTGAAAGTTTTTATATTATTGCGAGGATTATAATAATTTATGAAGCGACCAATTTATTGTAGCCGAAATACTTAGGTACGCATTTTAGATGTTTGTGGTCTCATATAAGGCTCTGTGCACACGAAAGCGATGTTTCCAGACAATTATGACATCGGTCGCGGCACTTAAGATAAGGGTTTAAAATTCCTTTAAAGTACGGCAACAGATCATTTCTCCTTGAGTGGTTGATATTCAAGGGCGATGGTGATCATTGCCCATCATATTAAAAAAAAAAACTAAATATTCAACCACCGAATTCTGTCCAATTATGTTAATTCACTGTGCACAGGGCCGTAGCGATTTATTTGATATTAAACGAATCTCGTCCAAAATTCTCAAATTTTTTGACTTCTTTAAAGAAATCTTGCTATCTTCGTTCAGTTTTTTCGAATATTGTTTCGAAACGTTACTGTATCTTGTTCGGAACGTTTGACGTTTCGCGCCTGACGATAGGATAGTTCTAGTCTTAGGATAATTGATTCAAAATGCTTTCGCTTGCAGAAACACAATACGTCCATATGCTACCTTGTTAACCGCTTGAGCCTCGCTGTACCGTTACCGAATGTTTGACTAAATGATTGGACAAAAATTTTCGAAGAATCACCGTCATCTCAAAGTTTTAGTATTCACGACAAACATTTGATCAAACATTTCTTAACCACCATATAACTAAATCGCAACGCAGGTGCAATGTTAGTACATATTAAAATTGTATAACCATATAGTAGCGTCGTATATCGTAAGGTAACATTTTGAACCGTTTTGCAAATAGTTTTGATACTCACATACGGTAGTCTATTGAATTTGTATTAAATTTATATTAAGTAGGTGTACTAAGTAAGATTGTGATGACTGAAATGTGATTGATAGTCTGCTCATATCGAAATAACACGAACGATAAAACTGTACTTTAATTGTATAGTCGAACGAGTAATTCCCACATCAAATAAAATAAGGCTGATTGTCAATGTAAATGACAAATGTCAACTGAAATTAGACCTTAGCGTGGTGAAGTAGTTTATCTTATAAATCAATGGTAATCGAATCAAGGTATACGTAAATTTTGTTCTACTCATATTCAAATGACGATGTGCGAGTAATTTTTTACAAGTACATACATATGCGTAGAATAACGTGGCTTCACGACGTCATACCTGTTAACAGTGTTAAAGGAATCACAGTTACATTTAGACATAATTTCAATTTTCCACCCGCATTTTTTTCAGTCTATCCTTGAGTCGAAATATCGGGAGCTCATTGAAGGTAACCGCGGATTACATACCATGGAAAATATGTCTCATGAAGTAATGAATGTCGTTCTCGATACTAGTAAGATTAAGCCCACAAAAATGAGTACTTTATAAAAAGACTATACAGTAAAATTACATAAAGTTTACCACTGACAGATGGTTTGCCTTCATTTCATATTCAACTTTAACGACCTACAAATAAAGCCAATTTTAGAATACTGTTACCCACGTTTGCAGATTTTGTAATAACTACTTTATTTGTATGGTGTTAAAGTTGGAAATGAAATGAAGGCAAGCAATCTGTCAGTGGTAAACTAAAAGTAAACGTATTGTACAATTTTTGGCAGTTTTATGGCAACGTGTCCTATCGGAATATCAGTAACATATTAGGGAGTTTTCAGAAAAAAATGTACCCGTTTTCCTTAATTATCCTTAATTTTTCCATACAAAATTTATTAGTCAGTGTTGTGACGGTCCATACAACATGTATGGTTAACTGCGTCACAAAACTGACAATTAAGAGAGGGACACTTTTTTTATTGCTTAAATCGATAGTGCTTGTGATTCTGAGTAGAAATAACCCAAAATTTGTTAGGTTTTTAAAAAAAGTACAGTACACTTTTTTTCTGAAAATGCCCATTATCCTAAGTGCAATGCAGTGAATTGATGTAAGTAGCTCCCAGTGTATCCACATATCTGTCGTGTATGGTTGTATGCTAGTTCGTATGTCTTTTTGATGTTTATACATACATTATAAAGATTAGGGTAACACTTTGCTGCTATTTTGAAAATGTAACTCTAAGTTAAAGTAATTTTGGCAGCGTAATTTTTTATAAATGTTGGTGTTTTGTTGAAAGTAGGAAGGCTGTCGTTTTACTCGTAATATTAAGTAATTGATAAGGTGTGAGGCGGTTAGGTTCGGCGGTTGGAGGAGCGGCTGCCGGTAAATCATCCTCCTTAGCGCATAGCTCGCGCTTTGCCTGCGATTCGCGGCGAGCAACTAGACAATTCACACCAATTGACCTAGTCCCAAAGTAAGCTAAGCAAAGCTTGTGTTATGGGTACCAGGCAACGGATAAACATACTTATATAGATAGATACATACTTAAATACATATCAAACACCCAAGACCCGAGAACAAACATTCGTATTATTCATACAAATATCTGCCCCGACACGGGTATCGAACCCGGGACCTCAAGCTTCGTAGTCAGGTTCTCTAACCACTAGGCCATCTGGTCGTCTTTGTGTAGACACATTTTCTCACACGATTTAAGAGTCATTGGTTTAGTTATTTTTTGGTTACAGCTAAAAGTTTTGTTGAGTCAAAAAAATTTAAACATTTGCAACTTTTGAAAACCAATACCAATTTTCGTAAATTGCAAACTTTGTAAATTAATATTAATTTTAATAAATTCTAATTTTTGCAAACTAAGACCAATTTTAGGAAATTGCAACGTTTGGAAACCAATACTAACTTTAGTAAATTTCTGAGTGGTAGACTTACTTCTCGCTTTACCCTAACTAAAGTAAACGTATTAGTTAAAAAGAGAACCGATGCTAACCGCGCCGTCCTAATTGCTCGCCGCGGGCTGCCCCGCTGTCCTGTTTTGTTGCGTGTCGGCTTGCGTTGTTTGTGCTAACAGTTTCCTAGATCTATCGTTTTATGTTCGTTTACTAATACCTAGGCATGACCCTTACACTCTTAATTTCTTAATTACCTACTTAATAACATGGGCACCATCATGTTACACCTCACTAACTCTTCAAGTTTCCTTGGTGTACTAAAATTATGTGTTGATTTGGATCTCACTTAAACTAAGAGGCATGAATCTTGCCACTCCAAACATTTTAAATTTTATGAACAATCTTCCAAGTTCATTTATTTTCGGACCTCACATTGTAAACATTGCAAAGTTGAAATTAAAAAACGTGATACTAAATAAAGTTAAATGTGTGAGTAAAAATATAAAACCTTTTAAGTTACCCTGTCGTCGCGTTGGCTGACGCCTAAAAAATACTCACATTTTACTGTGTACCATAAGGTCATGATGTTCGTTTTGCATTCCATGTAAATGTGCATAGACGAGAGGCGGTAATGTTTAACGGCTGCTCGCGATTGCATTCACATCTCTCTTTATCCTACACCGTGTGAATAAAGTGAGAACGATCGTAATCCGTGTAGGTTAGACAAGGCCATGAATCATTGATTGATTGATGATTTCATTCGTTGTTGCACTTTGTACAGATATCACCGAATAACGATGGAACTGAAGGTGCGATCCGTCTTTCTCGGTCATGGTGGACTAAACTTATAGATGATGCGAGAAATACGTGGAGTTTCTTTACACTGCTGGACCGCGCGGCTATGGATTTATAAAGGATCGAACTTCGACAGCAATGTATTACAACACGCGCAATATTTCGTGCAACATCTAAATGAGACAAAGACGGAGCGAGCTTCCTCGGTATACTTACGCTACAAGGCATTCTCAATTGAATATGTACCTTGTACTTTTTCAGAATTGGGAAGTTGTGGAGTTTTCTCGCTCAGAATCAAGAGCGTTGTTGATTTTGATGATTAAAAAAATGTCCTAATTTTTTTTGCGTTTTGGGTTGAACCATGTGAACTGACTCAAAAAACAAGGACACTTTTTTCTTCTTGTGATTTCGAATATGAAGAACACAAAATTTCTTTATTGAAAAAAAAGTAAAGGTTATTTATATGTACTTTAAGTTGAAAATTCCCTGCACGGTGATTTGTAAAGTCTTCAAACAAACCCTTCGTCTTGTCTGCAATGTGCGGTCCCACGCTTAACCTTCAGACTTAGCGCACGTAAGCTTGTGTGGCGTGTGCCGTGTATTTTTAATATATTTGATCGTTCATGAAAGGGACCTTTCGACCTTGTGTTTAGGTGCTTTTTTGTTTGATGTATGTGCTAAAAAATTAGTCTTTTGTCAAAAGGTCCCTTGCCACGGACTGCTGTAGTGTTACGTATCTGAAGTGTTCTTTGCTTTGTGTGAAGATAACCGCCATATCAAAAATTCTTAAGTATTTAAAAAATTACGACCCTCCACACGAAACAAATTGTATAACTGACCAAGTGCTTTACTATAAATAAGTCTGTTCCTACTTAACCCCTCAAGCGACCCAGGCAGACACGGCGGTGCCTAAGCTAACAGTCAAAATTTGCTAATTTTTGTTTCTAGTTTCGATCACCTTTTAACATAGGGTACTTAGAAAAAATTACCCAAAAGAGTCGCCGATCGCGCGACGGGTTAAAAAAAATAGGCTGATTGATCCGTAAGTGAAAATAGTGTGAGGTTTTAAGCCGTGACAAATGGCATTGAACCTTAAGGAGGTATAGGAATTTCTTCGTAGACCGAACCTATGTAAAATTCGGACCCTTCTTTCCCACTGGGCACTTTCTGAACGTGACCACGGACCGTGAACGATGGGCACTTTCATGACTATAAAAATACTTACCCTAAAGTGCCCAGGGCAGGACCCCGGTTAGAGACGGTCCTTATAATAAAAATGATTTTTTGATGTTTTAAGCCATACAAATAACATTGAACCTTAATTCAAGTCCCATTTTGTCACTGGGCATTTTGGGCATGTGCCAACGGCTCCATGAACGATGGGTTCCCGCATAATTCAGGTTGGAGACGCCCCTTAACGCACTCGCTGCCGGCTGTCACACTCGAGACTTCTTCAGGCGCCACAAATGACTGGCAAACTATGACAGCGCCACTAGGCGGCATTGAATGCGTTAAAATTGTACCGCGTGGAAGGGGTTTCAAAATATTCAGCTCAGAACATCAAATTATTCATTTATGTGTTACTTTGTGGATAAATTGCACAGAACACTTCTGATACGTTTTTGAATTAGCTCCAAGGTCAGTATGCTATCGGCCCGGCCGCGATTGCACGCGACCGCGGCGCGGCGAGCGTTCTTTGTTCATTGCGTGTGCTGCGAGGTAACAACTGTGTAGCAAGCGTGTTAGACGCGCAATGAACCCTATTCCAGGTATTACTATATGGTAGAAAATCAATTGAATTTGATCGAAACATGCATGTTTTTAAATTATTAATCACAATTAATAATTTTGTACACTTCGTTTGTCTTAGCATTAGAAAGAAGGTAAGCGATCTTGACGTGTCTTTTTAATGAAAAACACTTTTGAAAATAAACACAGCAAATATGTAACAATTAGCAAGGACATTATGGTCATTTACATTCTTTTAGTTTCAAAAGTAATAGTTACTGTTTTTTTAAAGCGTTTTTCAATAAATCGTGAAGATAGTTTAATCTTTTTCTAATGCCTAAATAGACGAAGTATAGTAGCGTATCTAAACTCCATTTCAATAGAATCTGACAATCTCGTAGCCACGTATGGCCAACTGACATGGACACCGAATTGTTTAGATCCCCAGTGATATGATTAAATTTTTTTTTATTGGTTTACGATTTTAATCATACCTTTAGGAACCTAAAAAAGCAGGTGTCCATTGCAGTCGGCTATAGGTATCTAAGAGATGCGATACTATCGATATCCTGAATAGTTTGCGAGGTCAACGATCGATAGTTCTGCAACACTGGTCTCGGCCGCGCAATGAACGGAGGAAACGCTCGCAGCGCCGTCGGTCGCGCGCGTTCGTGGTAGGCCGTAACTTGTCTCGTGTCCGTAGCGCCTACAAGGCAGAGAAGCGCGGGGGGCGCGAGGCGCGCGAGGGGCGGCGGGGCGCGCGGGAGGAGGCGCGCGCCGCCGGCGCCGGCCCGGCCGCCGTGGCGCCGCCCCTCGACGCACACCACGCGCGCAGATATAATGATATGGCGCCAAAGTGAGTACCCCACACACGCACACACGCGTACACACACACATACATAGACACACACGCGCGCACACAAACATTGTCTCAAAACTTAACGTTAACTACTAAGCCCAAGTCGAGCACACAAAAAATCGTGCGTGCAGCTCCTCCGCGCGGAAGAAGTGAAACTTCGTAATGTGGAAATGAAAAAGGCACTTATACATCAATATGAACCTTATTGCAGTAAATACAGAACTAAATTTACCTATGCATCTATGTGTTTAAATTACTCACTAGATGGCGCTTTTATCAAGTCTCAAGCAATCAACCAACTACAGCGCTAGCGAAACAAGTTACACAACTCGTCGCTAGATGGCGTTGCTCCTCGTGCGCACGCTATTTTCAATATTTTTTCTTGATTTTTCGTAATTCTCAAAGATATTCAATACTTTTTTTTACTAAATACGTTTAAAATACTTTATTCTACGATCTAACATTAAAATAGTTTTGATTTTTACAAGTTTTCATACTAAACCACGCAATTGTTTTGGATCGCACTGACGAAGTTTTTAACATCCGTTAGTACATACAATGCGAACGTCTCGTAAACGTCAACTTACGCAACGCATTTAACGCAACGCTTGTTGGAAGTCGCATTAGAAGTTTCACTTCAAAAAACTTAACGTTAACCCGGTAATATCACGAGTACAGTAAGATTATTTCCATTTTGGCACTCGGCAATTCTCGACATACATCGAGAGAGATCGGAAGTGCAATACTTAGGCTGAAGTTTTGTTATTAATTAATTACATTAAATAGGTCCAAACCTATATTTTATGTGATTGGATTCTAGGATTCTATATAAGTAGGTAACCAATGAGAAACACGCACCTTTACGGTAAAAACTGAGACGTCCCGAGTGTCAAAGTGGAAATAATCTTACTGTAATCGTGTTTTGACTATCACTGGTCATTATTAGAGTGAATCCTCAAATATCTTACACATGAATTTCAGAACTAAAGCTTTACTAGTAATGATACAGCGAGGGATTAAATGAATGCAATAAATGCGCTAAAAGCCCGGTGCGGCCTTAAGCAGTAGCGTTGCATGTATATATTTTGACCTTTACAACCTGTCTACTTTGTTACTGACTCTACTAAGAATTTCCAAGAATCCGACACTACACTACCGCAGTGGGAAATATACACGCACACACACGCACAAATGTATAACACTAGCGCATAAAGCAATCATCTATGTCCGTCGCACCACGCAGATGTTTTGTCCTGGTAGATCCGATCTAACCCGCTTAGACGGCACAATGATCTTCCAAATGGACCAACGACGTCCACTGCTGCCCGTAACCGTTGATCGCTCAATTTGGGAACATTGTCACTTTCATTCACAAACATGTCATGCCAACATCAATGTCAGAACATTCCAGATGTTTCAATCATGATCAGTACCCAACAGTAACGATGTCTTTGTAGGATGCATGGGTTAACCAATTGGGATAAATATCAAGAAGTTAATAACCAAATAGGACGTACCCTTTCTCTTACTAATATTATAAATGCGAAAGTAACTGTTTGTCTGTCTGTTACCACTTCAAGCTTAAACCGCTGAACCGATTTAGATAAGGTATTGAGATAGTTTGAGACCCTGGGAATGACATAGGATAGATTTTATCCCAGAAAATTTCATAGTTCCCGCTGGATAGCGATAAATAAATTCTTCGCAGATGGAGTCGCAGGCAACAGCTAGTAATCCCATAAAAATCCCTAGTGAAAACTTCTATTAGCAGCACATTTTATATAAGTACCAATAGTTTATATGACACAGTGTCGACATTAAGCACCCAAATAGCATGCCGTGTTCACAACTATATAGCATGAGCACTGTTACAGCGGACTGAGGTATTTAAACAATGCGACTAAGAATGTTTATAATTATAATGCATGCAGTTTAGATAATGTATAGGGTGTAACGTTATAACCGCAAATCTCTTATGGACACGACACTCTTCACCCACAACACTGCACTCTCTTAAGGATATAACGTGGCAGACGAGTTCCCCGGCAGATTTAAAACACAGAACCTTCGGTAATTTCAAGCTAAAAATGTAGTATAAAGTCGGGTTGATTTGCTTTGATATTATATTTTTTCTAAAAAAATATTTTAAAATTCTGCAGTGCGGCACGGCACACTCACCTTAAAGTTAGGCAACGTTGCCACTCTTCAATCCTAAAAAATCGTTTTATAACAGATAACGTCATAATAATTTAGAATGCTTTGTCAACTCGTTTCATAGATTAGCAGTTCGAAAATATAATATTTCTCTGAAAAAAAATGAAAGTTAAAATTGCCGATCAGACACCAGGTTCAAAAGGTTTTTTACTTCTGAGGGGCTCAGAAGTCTGTCTATAACTCAGGCGCATGAGCTGTACCCACGATGTAGAATAGTTTATTTGTTAAAACAAAATAATAAACAAGTCCAAATTACGTGTCAGCACCAAACATTATGTAATTATCTTTCCCAGATAATCAATTCATTAAGCCAGCAAATTGAGTAAATAAACACGTTTTACAACTTCTTAAAAAACATGGATTGTCGGGAAACAAGGTGTTTTTTTTGCGGTTATGATGTTACAGCATCTATAACTATTGCAGATCAATGTAAAATCTAATCTAAATCGCCTCGGTTCGCTTTGATGTGTAGTTAGCGTTGCAACACGTTGTATGTTGCATTGCGTGTTGCAGGCACTGGGAAGAAGGCCCGCCCCGCTACCACGGACCTACTGAGTACGAGCGGCCCCCACCCTACTACTATCCCGGACCAAAGTGAGCCTAGAAAATACTAAATAATAAAAAAAAAAACATTCCTAACCTAAACTAAATCCATCTTTACATTTTTACAAAATTAAACGAAACGGTCCCGTTCAATAATCCAAGCCACGAATAAAAACTACGTCTCTTCCACTCACGAAAATACCTATGGTATAAATCTTCCCAGGTCAATTTTTCGCTTCGAGCCTTTACATTAAATTTGAACCTTAATACTATGACGATACCGTTTGTTTTGAAAGATAAGGGCTCGAAGCGAAAAATTCACCTGGGAAAATTTTAACTATACATGGCTCGCGCAACTCGTTTTTCACTGTTTGAAGGCATACGTCCTTCTCTCACGATAACAGTTGGAAAAGGACGAGCGTTATCGAATTGTAACAATCGAGAATCGAAGCCGTGCCGCTTGGGTACCACATTGCTTGTCAACGCTTCTAACACGGGTCAGGTGATGGATATAACATAGTGTTACGGCTTGTGTACCTAACAAACTTCACCTGTCTTTAGATCATTCATAAAATCAAAGCTTTGATAAAGGGGTGTGTTTTATGTTACAGTGATAGACAGTAAACTTGCCCTCACGGAACTGGACGACGCCCTGCTGAAGTACTGAGACCCGTAACACAGCGCGTAACGCGTAACGCGCGAGCACAATGCAACTCGAGTTTTTGCATAGAGTATTTTTCCAATATAGTTCAAGCCTTAACGAGGTTGTTTTGGATTTTATTATCTTTTTCGTTGAACGATGTGGTGAATTATGAGTCTTTACTTTATAATTGAATGATGAAGTTAACAAGCCGTGTCTTATAAATAGGCAATGAAGTAAGCAGTAATGGCCACGAAAAAGTTAGTAAAATTTAAGAATAGAATGGCATTCCGTTAAGGCCACCTGTTAGTTGGGTAAGCATGTGTCACCCTGTAGATTTCAGACATCTACATGTTCTAGGGTAATTAAAAGTAAACTCGTAAATTAAAGTAAGTTACTCGTAGTAATTATGCGCTATTATTTATACAGAAAAAAATCTAGGGTTATGCCTAAAAGCGAAAAAAGAAAAAACAACTTCGACTTTTTTCTGTATGAATGGAAGTGTGGTCTGCCAACTAGTATGTGATGGACAGGACTTTAATATACATTACTAATTAACATAATCGTACGATATCGAGTAATCCGTCTGTATGTGGAGGCGGGCTCAGTCGCGGTAACTGCCATATTTTGACTGTCGGTTTAGTTAACAGGTAGAGGTAGGGCCGACTCGTTGCCTCGGTCGGTGAAGGCTTTAATTTCTTACACGAAATGTGCACAACGGGACTAAATAAACAAAATACACAAATCCAATAACAAAAAAATAAACGTGAGTTGCCGTCCCATTGAATTTAATAAACATACATAAACCCGATGCAGATGAAATTCCGTTGTACACCTTCCGCGTAGAAGACGGCTAACGTATTGCCGCACAAATTCATATTTTGAGTTTTTCTCAAATATTAATTAATTATAAGTAATTTAATTGAATTCTCGTGTAAATCGTTACGTGAACAAAAGACAATATCACCAAACTGATTTATTAGCAAGCGCAGCGCACCGCTTTTGAACCTCGCAATATTAAAATATCTTAGACAAGTGCTGTTCCAAACAGTAGCGGTGCGAAGGGGGTGCAGCGGCGCTGTCACTGCAAGAGATTCGATGCATTTATTGTAAGCTTAGTGTATTGTGCTGCCGTAAGCCAGCGACTCATTTACCCTTTAATTCTTAAGTCCACGTCGCGACGTGTTGACAGCTTGGCTAACTGTCGGCTTCCTGTCACGATGTAAACGTCACAGCTGCCAACATGTCGCGAAGCGTGCAATTGTGCTAAAGTTAGTTTGTAATGAATGCGATGTTTAGTTGAACTTACCGAATTCTTGGCGGATTGGATAGCGCGCGTTGACTTAATTGGCGATCTCGGAAGCTGATTTTTAGTGTAAGGATGGCATCAGGGGCGGAACCATTGTCGATTCAGAGGGGTTTGATCCCACTGAGGGTAGGTTTTGGCAATATAATTAAAAAACCTAAATCACGGAAAAACTGAGATGCTTTCTTGAGTCTCTTAGCTTTCCTAGACGAGCCACTGGATGGTCCAGTTGGATGGAAGTTGAAGTTACTGATTCGGTGTCGCCGATTAAGCCGACGCGCTGCGAGAGTGGTGTCTTAAGACACACGCTGTCAGAGATCTATTATTAGTTTATTAGTTATGTCGGCGGGAGCTAGGCGAATCCTGTTTAGTTAATTCGGTGATTATCCATTATTATAAGTGATTTTTTTAAAATTGTTGACTCGGTTTGAGAGAAGTGCAAATTTTTATTTAGACGTATGTAATGTGTCATATGGTGTGAGCCCGCGGGCCTCATGTAATGCCAAATATGTAATAAAATCTTCCTTCTACTGCTGCTCATTTTTCATTAGAAAAAAGAGACTAAAGAATTTGAATTTTTTCGTTATTATGAATTTGTCTGCTCAATTGTTCTGCGTTTTTATAGTTAAATGTCGGTGCTACGCATCACGAGGGGAACTCGATCCGGGAGCCTTTTGGTTCCGTCGTCTATTTGTAATGTTTTGTCACAAGTAGTCGTAAGCTAGGATACGCGGGACGCGTGTCGTGTGAACTAAGTTAGTTACAATTTAACTCTACATTGTAATCGTCAATTTTGTCTATGAATATATCGAGTGACGGGGCTCGGGCGGGGCGCTGCACCGCGGCCGCGCGCCCTCTGTGATCGGTTCAACGAAACCATTCTGAAACTAAAGCCCGACCAGGAAAATAAAAACCCTGCTCTGGGGGCGTTAAAATAGCAATAATTATAGCAACACTGTACCTACCAGTCATGTTGACAACGAGGTCAGTGATGTTATTTAGAGGAATAGACTCCAATCCTTCAGACTTTCTCTCCGACAAATACTTCGTCATATCGAATATAACTTTTCGTAAATGGCTTTTAATCGTTTTCGGCATTTTAACGCACAAATAACAGCACTTAGACAGCAATTGGCAGATGACATTAATGACGTCTTCTAAGTTACTGTTGCCAGTTAAAGAAATTAGTTCCATTACGCTTTTACTGTTAATAAATATTTTCTCATTCTTAATCTTATTCTTATTAGTTTTCCGCAATATGGCGAGGGTTTTTATCTTCCTGGTCGGACTTTAAACTCGATACGAGCCGCTCGTGCAGCGCCGCGCAGGCTGCCTGCGTAGTCAAATGCAAGGGAACAGGCCATTGTCGGTGTAACCTGCTATCACTGGGACGCTCGCCGGCAATGGCAGCACCGGGCTAATCGCGTGACTCAACTAACGATCTCTGCAGTTTTCCTATTTATTTGAGTTACGCCTTTAGACCCGAGCGGTGGAGGCCGCGCGTCTTTACGATCTTGCGTTCGAGCCGATATTTTGTTGCATAACTACAATAAAATTAAACGAATATACTCAGAATGAGATATCGATGTTATTCCTAAAGGCGACAACGGATCAACTAAACTAACATTGGAATGAGTAATTTAGGTATTGTCGGTTGATTTGGCTGGTCTGCCTTCACAACGATGGTGATTGTTAAACACAACTCAAAACACGTGTAACTATAACGAGGGTGGCTAATTCCAAGATATCATACTACACGTGATAATGTTCACGCAGTGAAAGGACTGACTTCATTCGTTGGTGCACTTAGTAGAAAATAGAAATAGCCGTTCAAATGAGTCATATTTATTGCGCCTACTAAAAAGTAATAGCAACAACTTAGCGTCTTAGGAGAATAAATAAGTTATCTACACGCTATAAAATATTAAACCAACCATCCTATTCATAGTTGAGTCAATCTGATGTTGCCTCTTCCGAGGAGTTAACTTGTTTAAAAACTTGATTTTTTTTTAATATTTCAGTCAATAAGTTTGCAACAAAATGCGGGTAGTTCGCAGAGCGTGCAGCACTGAAGTAGATATAGCGTAGGCGCACGACGCAGCCGGAGCGGCGGTGTAATAAATACAGTTCATTATCTCCAACACTGCGTTTTATTTTAATCTACCTTTTGGTCCCGGCTTGTCCTCTGCAGATGAGGTCAAAGGTGTCTCACTGGTTCAATAACAGCCCATTCACTCTAGCATTGAGGAGCCCTAAGTATATATCTGGAAATACAGGCGATGGTAGTGAATTCCATTCTTTAGCAGTTCGTATTAGGAAAGATGAGGCTAATCGCTTTTTGCGAGCCAGTGGAATACTATCCACGTATGGATGAAGATGCTACCCTCGCTTGTAAAGCAAAGCTTTTGGAAAAATATGCGATGTTCTAGCTGCGGGGGAAGTAATGATAGTAAATAAACGGAGATTATTTTGGCTAGATACAACGGTCATTATCAGTCTATCCTGTTTTGAACATACTACAGCATAAAACATAAATTATTAAATCCAGCGACGGGTAAAGTGTTCTAGTATTGAACTGGGAACTCTATGGTATAATAGAGTCATTTTACGATGATTCCTGTCAAGCTCTTATTAGCTCTATAAGGATGAAAGTCTATCTTTAATTAATACATTTTTGTTGAAGGTAAAATAAGTTACATTATTCCGCACCGAATCGTTTACTATATAAAGCAAAATGACCACGATTCAGATGGTCTAAAAAGCACATGTCCAATTATGTAAATTGTCCATTGTGTGAAGATGCCTTAGTCGTAAAATAGCATAACGTCTATGTAGGGACACGGCCAGATAGCAACACGCCCTTAAAGCTGAACGCCAAAATCGCATAACGTCCAACAAATAGAATGTCGCGTATTTCACGATATAAAGTGTTTGAAAATAATAGCAGGGGGGTTTCACTCCGCAGTTAAGGTATGTTCGGCCGGCGCTCCTCCCGGGAGGAGTATGGCAGTAGGTTGTCGCGCGGCCTTCAGTTCGCACGCTAGCCGCGTCGCGCGTAATTAAGCATCTTTTTTTTCTGTGATTTTTGCAACAAACAATGACTTCTAAACGATATTATAAATAACTTACTTACATACTAAAGGTAGTTTACTGAATTAATACACACTGTTATCTTTCTTGATTTATATACCTACCAAATATGGGCGAGTGGGAACCCTGTGCCCTTGATTTCAGATCAGCGGTGCCCAACGGAATATGAACGCTCGTATCACACGATAAGTTTTAATTTCGCGTGCACGCAGTAAGAGTAGGAAAGTTTTTATACCTAAAGTTGACCTTTGTTCGAGAGTGATCCTTCTGTACGTTAGTACTATTACTTATTCTGTGATAATAGGTAATATGACCGGCCACTTGAAACCCGAACACACTTTTACTATCAAATAAAATCAAGCAGTTATAATCAACACTTTATTTCTCACACCGGTCAACAGTCGCTCAACATCCTTTTCTTACGCTATGTATTACTAGTTACGCTACTACATAATGGCTACGCTACGTCGTCTAATAAATACTGTCTTGTGTCGCGGCTGGCGACGAGATCACGCGGGCACGCCTTCACTCTGGAAATTACAATATAACATTAATAGTGTCCACTCTAGCACACTAGAATTTGCCTCCAATTTCTTACATTCCCTTCTATCCATGAAACAAGTGGGCAGTCAAAACACGTTACTAGTTGGTTAAATAGCTTCAAAAACTCAATAGGCAAATTGCCAAGAAATAGGAGCCCCGCTGAACAGGGCTCTATCGATTTGGTAGACGTCATCAACGGCGACCAATGCAATCTACCATCGATCGACGATCGCTCCGCTCGATTGGTGTAGTAGAAACGGTCGATTGTCGTCGACTAATAAATTCTACCATCGATCGACGACCGCTAGTTTGGTGTACTTCGTACTTAGAAACTATTGATCGACCGACGCCGACCAATCCAATCTACCATCGATCGACGATCGTTCGATTTGTGTATGTGTACCTGGTAGAAACGGTCGATCGATCGATGGATCGATGGAAATCGCGCGGTATAGTATGGTGTATGCTACTGTTGCTTTGCCCTTACAGGGTTCACATCGAAGCTGTATCTTATTTGTGTAACACCAAAATGTACCTACAATGTGAAACGAAATAAATCTAATATATAAAATTCTCGTGTCACGTTGTTTGTTATCGAACTCCTCCGAAACTTTTTTCTCCACATTCGGTAGGTCTGAGAATAGGTCGTAGGCTATTTTTTGGGGTGTGTAATGATAGATATAACAACATTTGATATAACTGTAACATTTGGTATAATGCTACATTTGACATAATTCGATTTACTCGAGAAGTAAACATTCTACGATTCTTTTATAAAATAAACTAACCTAACCTAACCTAATGCATATCAAATAGAGTTAATATCAATCCTCCGAAGTTTACTTTTTGAGTAAATCACATTATATCAAATGTAGCATTATACCAAATGTTACAGTTATATCAAATGTTGTTATATCTATCGAGGCGCACCCTATTTTTTGTATACCTACCCCTATTCTTCGCAGACGGAGTCGCGGGCAACAGCTAGTCTTATATATAAAATTCTCGTGTCGCGGTGTTTGTTACCAACCTCCTCCGAAATGGCTCGACCGAATCTCATGAAATTTTGTGTGCATATCGGGTAGGTCTGAGAATCGATCAACATCTATTTTTCATACCCCTATTCTTCGCAGACGGAGTCGCGGGCAACAGCTATAAATAAATAAATATTCGAGTGAGGTTTAACGACCGCTTTAGCCTAGTTGGTAGTGACCCTGCCTACGAAGCAAGAGGTCCTGGGTTCGAATCCCGGTAAGGGCATTTATTTGTGTGATGAGCACGAATATTTGTTCCTGAGTTATGGATGTTTTCTATGTATTTAAGTATTTATTTATCTACTAGCTGCAGCCCGCGACTCCGTCTGCAAAGAATCCTTTTACCGTTATCCCGCGGGAACTATGCAATTTTCCGGGATAAAAGTATCCTATATGTTAATCCAGGTTATAAGCTATCTGTGTGCCAAATTTCATCAAAAGCCGTCAAACCGTTTCAGCGTGAAAGAGTAGTTAAACATCCATCCATCCATCCATACCTACTTACAAACTTTCGCGTTTATAATATTAGTAGGATATACTTTAAGTATGTTTATCGTCGTCTAGTACCCATAGTAGTACAAGCTTTGCTTAGTTTGGGACTAGGTCGATTTGTGTAAGATTGTCCCCTAATATTAAAAAGAAAAGGTTACTGACACGAGGCAGCGGGCGCGGGGGCGGGCGCGGGCGCGGGCGCGGGGACGAGCGCGACGGGCGGCGCGACGCGGCGCAGCAGCGCGTCCAGCTCGGCGCGGCAGGCGGCGTGCAGGAAGCTACGCGGGCGCACGCCGCGGAACACGCCCGCGATCGACGGCTTCACGTTGTAGAAGATGATCGCCTGCCCGCGCGCCTCGAACTCCTCGATCAGCGTTTTTATGCCCTGGAATGAGACAGTTTTAGGGAACTAAGTACTTATTATATGTAAGTACCACATACTTAAGTACAGTCAAGGCACGACAACCTTCGATAGTTATTAAATTGATTCCTTTATCAAGTCATAGACTCTCAGTAATGAATGATACTTAAAATAATATAGGTAGGTATAAGTGAGAGACATTTATTTCAAACTAAATACAAACTGAAATATAGTTGCACAGAAAAAACCCCAGAAAAAAGTCCAATGCTGGGAATCGAACCCAGGTCCTCAGCGTTCCGTCCCTACACCATCACTGGTCTAGAAGTTAGCGACGAATTTTTCCCATACATCGTACACTTCAGTCTGTTATAATCACATTATGCAGTGATAAAGCGCGCATCTATGTTATGCCCTCTACCGAGAGACTTAACACTCCATCTCTTGGTCCAGGTGAGCGGTTAGCTCCGAAGGAGTGTGAAGTCTCTCGGTAGAGGGCATAACATAGATGCGCGAATTTTCCATCAGATGACCCGCTTGCTCGTTTGCCTCCCTCTCATAATAAAAAAAAGTACGAGATTAATAGGAAATAAGACTCATCGAACCCGTTGGTTTTCAGTCTCCAACCTAACTAAAACTAACTTATATTTACTTACATCTAAGTACCCAATCTAGTCGATAAATAGGGATTTATTTCCATTGCAGAAGGATTCATTTCGAGTTGAATGTTAGTCATGACTCATGAATTAAAACCCAAAAATGTTAATGTTAAAATACATGTGAGGCGTGTGAGCCTTTCATTGGTTGTCATGACTGAATGACTGTGGCGGTAAAGCCACTTCTACACGGTCGAGACCAACCGTCAACCATCGTGTCCTTGGTCGGGTTGATTTAAAAATGGACAGTGTAGAAATCGGTTGACCCGACCGATATTTGGTTGATGTCAACGGCCTTGGTCGCGAGCGCATTGTCCGTGGTCGGCCCCAACCGTATGGAACGCTGTCGGCCGACGCGAGCGACACGACGGTCGGCGGTTGGGCCCGACCGTGTAGAAGGGGTTTAAGAGACCCACCTTGGCAGCAGTGAAGTCTGCGGCCTGCACGTGTGTCGCGTCGAGCACGAGCGGCTGCGCGCGCGCCGCGTCGGCCGCCTTGCGCAGCGCGCGCCGCACGAACTCCGCCGACGGGAACGCCAGCGAACGGTCCACCACCGCCACCAAGTGCTCAATGCCGTCCGACGACTGCAAACATACGTTTATTTATTTATTTAGAAAACATAATTTGTCAATACACACAAAATCCACAGAATCTAAAAAATCGCCAATTCCACAGAGTCTAAAGACGAAAGTCTTCAATCTGTGCGTCCTACCCGTCATGCGACATACGGTGCCGAAACATGGACACTCACTGTAGCCACTGTAGGGCTGGTCCACAAATTTAAAGTTGTTAACGTGCTTTGGAAAGGGCTATGCTCGGAGTTTCTCTAAAAGATCGAATTCGTAACGAAGTGATCCGACAGAGAACCAAAGTTATCGACATAGCCCACCGCATTAGCACGCTGAAGTGGTAATGGGCCGGCCATATAACCCGAAGAACCGATAACCGTTGGGGTAGACGAGTTCTTGAGTGGAGACCACGGATCGGCAAACGTAGCGTGGGACGTCCTCAGACTCGGTGGAGCGATGATCTTCGCAAGGCGGCTGGCAAGAGCTGGATGAGAGTGGCCGAGGATCGTGCTCAGTGGCGTGCCATGGGAGAGGCCTATGTCCAGCAGTGGACGAACATAGGCTGATGATGATGATGATGACACACAAGATACAATAAAATAAAAATATAAAGTCAGTCAAATAAACCGCCCCGAATCGCACCAGCCGCCAAGGTGCCCAACACACTAGCCGCACTGCCTCGCTGAACCGCGATGGATAACCTTTGCACTAGAAACGACCCAGAGCGATGGTCAAGACCTCTCTCACGAAGATGTCGCCCCACTTCTTTAAAAATAGTATTGCCTCGGAACCCCAACAACCAGTTGTCTCCACCGCAAGAGGGAAAATAAATAGTCAAACATAACACGCAACGATAAGTCATTTATACAATTCATTTGCCCAAACAAATTGCCGTCAGACGAACTTCTGTTGCTGGCTAGTCTAGACGTATGCCTCTCCCTTCGATCAACAATACAACGTTGTACTTATTCGCTCGTTGAAGTAGTGAAACTAACAGCTTTGTCGTGTGCTAAAACCCTTTAATTTTCAATAACGTGTAACAGAGGTACACAGTTCCGACGGCGAAAAAGTGGAGCATCTGATTGTTGTACTGATTGTTGTACTCACCACGGCGCGGGTGACGCGGACCGAGGGTCTCGCGGAGGCGTACAGCAGGAACATGAGGTTGACCGCGATCCCGATGACGATGCCCAGCTCCAGCCGCGTCAGCAGGCACGCCGCGAACGTCACCACCGCCGGGATTATGTCCAGCTCTGGGAACCACAAACATTTATTTATTTATTTATTTTTTGTGAAAAAGTTTACACGGCATTACAGTGAAACCAATACACCGAGAAACTTAAACTACTTAGATAATAACATTTATAATCTACAGACAAATACATTATTTATAAATACTAGACAGTCTAGCATCAATCCTTTCGCAAAATCTCAAGCATTCTGAACACACAGTCAGCCATCGGCAAGATCTTTTTTTCCGTAAGTAAACTGTTCAGAGCTCTTTTATAGGGTTTTTTTAGTCTAGAAAGACCATGACTGCCAAGAAGAATGCGCCGCAAGAAACTTGGCACAAACTCCGAGCATAGAGCCCTCTCAATCGTCCGCTGAGTGACCTTGAAATGAAATTAAATGAAATATGTTCCTTATGTACCTTAAGTAAATGTAGTACAATTTATTAATGGTGGTAAAAAGTTTTCCAGTTTCATACATTTAAACTTCACAAGCCATATTGCAAATATTGAAATGTGATTCATGCATCTGTATGTATTATTCAAGAATTCCTTCAAAGAGCTACTTGAGCTTTCTTTTGACGATCGTTGATTAGTTTTATAAATACATGCCGAACATAGACTCGAGTAGGTCTTCACTGGACTCGAGTCGCGGAATCGAGTCAGGATTCGAATACCACATAAAATGACTCGAGTTGACTCGATCCACCAAAACAGCGACTCGGCACATCACTAGTCATCACGTCATCAGTGCCAAAGTCAACCTTATGTACTTATACATATAAATAAATAAATAAATATCACGGGACAATTCACACCAATTGACCTAGATGATATGGATAGATACATACTTAAATACATATTAAACACCCAAGACCCGAGAACAAACATTCGTATGTTTCATACAAATATCTGCCCCGACACGGGAATCGAACCCGGGACCTCAAGCTTCATAGTCAGGTTCTCTAACCACTAGGCCATCTGGTCGTCTACATAATATAGTTATAATTAGCGAGATTACTCACTCTTGGTGCGCCAGATGGGCTTGAAGACGTGGAGTTCCATCATGAACACGACGGCCGCTATGATGACCGCGGCCAGCGAAGCCTTGGGGATGTAGAAGAAGTACGGCGTGAAGTACTGCGGAACGAAAAATAAATATAAGAAGGTATAAGTAAAGCTACATGAGCGCAGGCAAAATATGAAGTGGAATCAACTGGAACTGACCTAACTTAGTTTCAAAGAAGTAGTAATACCAAGAGTTTGTTTTCAGAAAAAAAACTTTCTGCCAAGTTTCTTGCGTCATATTCTTCTTTGCAATTATGATCTTTTCTAATCTGACAAAACCATGGTCTATTTACAAACTAAACTTAATTTTGATTTATAGTTTTGAAATTCGTCCGTGAATTGAATTTCAAATCTCGCTTCGTATGTATCGTAGTGTACAACAGCCTGTACGGTACAGGTAATATACGAGTACCTATCTACACCGTGAAATTTTAGTGTTTGTTTTCCCGAAACGAGGTGATTTAGTTTCGATTGTACAATCGATTTATAAACTATTTTGACTAGAGTTTTTACCCAATTGGGGATGTCAATTTTTTTGCAATGTATAGTAAATCGAAAACCATTTCGAGATAAACGCTTTTTAACTCGTTTTCTGTAGTTATTTAATTTTAATATTATGTAATGAATTTATTACACTACAAATAAGCAATGACCTTCATTTGACATTGGTGTAAATTGCGTGACCGGTCCAAGTCGTACTTTATTCTGTGTAGTTAGAATTACTCACAATTTACGCGTGGATTAAACTACGGAGTTTGATTTGGACCCGCTGTCTGACATCTAGCACTTTGACAGCGCCAGTAAAGTGACACTAGTTACAGTGTACCACTACGCAAAAAATAATTAAAGGGGTTGCCTTATCGTACGCATTTAGATAGATTTAGAAATTTGACAGTGTGGGAGCCCTCAATCATAATCTGACGTCATCAACCAAAATAATTTCAATAATTAATTTTGAAAAAAGTAGTGAATTAAATGACAAAATATTGAAATTAGTTTCTTATTGACTTTACTATGCAAAAAAAATATAAAAACTACTGGTAATTTTTTTTAGATATTTTCAATTGTGAAAAACGAAAGTCGAAAATGACCGCGAACCAATAGTAACGCTTCGTTGGTACAAGTAGCGTACGATCGTACGATAGGTTAGGTACCAACGAAGCGTTACTATTGGTTTTTTGACTCTAGTCAAAATAGTAATTATAAATCGATTGGTACAATCGATACTAAATCACCTCGTTTCGGGAAAACAACCACTAAAATTTCACGGTGTATAGATTTTGAGTTTTGAAGGGGTCAAAAGTGGCTCCAAATGGTTCGTGTAATAATACACACGGCGCAGCTTCGATACTTATTTTTGTTTTTGCTTGAACTTGGCGTAGGTATACGCGGTGTCCTAAACCTCAACGATAACTTGGTACCGCGTTATTGGTTAAGTTATGTTATGTTTAAGTTTTGGAAAAAAACTTTTTAACAAAAAATTAAACCGCCGAAAAAACTGAAAAGCAAAAAATAATACCTTTTTTGTTTGACCTTAATCTAGGTACCAGTTTGAAGTCGGTGCCTCAGCACTTAGCCAGGAGGAGTGGACCTATAATCGTCTACCTGATTGGCTTCTATCACTCCTCCTGGCTCGTGCTGAGGCACCGACTTCAAACTGGTACCTAGATTAAGGTCAAACAAAAAAGGTATTATTTTTTGCTTTTCAGTTTTTTCGGCGGTTTAATTTTTTGTTAAAAAGTTTTTATTTTATACTTTTTTTCCATCCTTGGGGTAATTTTTTTTCCAAATTTATAATACCAACTTCAAGGTATCCCTATCTATCCAATAAAAAAGAATTATGAAAATCAGACTACTCTGTAAAAAGTTAGTCAATCATCCCCTGTTTTCCTACCCTTAGGGTAGGAATATTATTTCCAAATTTAAATGGGACCACCCTTGGGGTATCCGCTTTCCAATAAAAAAAGAATCATCAAAATCCGACTACTCTGTAATAAGTTATGCGTGGTCATATAGTACAATCAGTAACTGAACAATCAATTATCCCCTGTTTTTCTACCCTTAGGGTAGGAATATTGTTTCCAAATTTAAATGGGACCACCCTCGGGGTATACGCTTTCCAATAAAAAATAATCATCAAAATCGGACTACTCTGTAAAAAGTTATGCGTGATCATACATAAAAAAAAAAAAAATATATACACGTCGAATTGAGAACCTCCTCCTTTTGATTTCGTCGTCGGTTGAAAAATAAGATAAATAACTTCTTCTTCTTCTTCTTTCTTCTTTCTTTCTTTAACACGTTAGCTGCGAAACCATGTCTTTTCCGCACGGTATACGCGTCTTACCGCCTGTGCGGGCGGGGCTGTGTCGCGTACTTACGCACGGTCTGAATGTACGTAAAAATCAGCGCCGCAGCCAACGTTTTAAAAAGAAAAATTCATGGTGTCGTAAAGTGGTCGCTGGGATGTTGTACTGACCTGCAGAGACAGCAGCACGAGCACGCCAGTGTAGACCCCGCCGGCGGTGCTGGCCACGCCCGAGGCGTGGTTGACGGCGCCGCGGGACAGCGCGCCCGACACCGGCATGGACTCCACCAGCGACGACGCGATGTTGCACACGCCCAGAGCCAGCATCTCTTGCGTCGCGTCCACGTACTTGCCTTCCGCTGGAGAATAGAACTTATTAGCTTTAATAACAGGCCTTTACATCTGTGACAGATGGTTTAAGCCACACCCTGGCGACACTTGCACTTGCAAATACCGATACGGGATGGATTCCTCGTTCGCACTCGCTTAGCTTTAAGCCCAGAACATATGTACATGCTTGTTACACAAAAGACATGCCTGCTGGTAAGGGCTGTTACAGATGGACTGCAACGACCCAACAACCAGCCAACCAACCAACCAACTTATCTTATCTTTTGCACTTGTATTACAATCGGCAAAACTGCATGCAAACTGCTCGCTAACTGCGACTGAAATGTATGGGCAGTCGGCAGTTGCAGTTGAAATGCAGTCAGACTGTATCGGCCCTAAGATCGAGGTACTGGCATGTGTATCAAGTTTCCGCCAGTCCAAATCATGTCAGGAGAACACAGCGCGTTTGGTTTTCCACGCGCGGCGAAGCGGCGAGAGACTCGCATGGTGATTTATGAATTGGTGTACCAGCTACAGTCGTGTGTCTTATGTAGGTACGAATAATCTTGGCACGCTCCCACCTTCATAGAAGAAATAATAAAATTTGTTCGGACTTCCTCCTCCAAATCGTCTTACGTAAAATGAACAGCCCAAAATAAAAATATTCACAGAAGGCATTAATAAAATAAGAAACACGTGTCACCACATATTAGTGGTCGAGGTATGCTTCTAAACAATCCTTGGATGTTTTTCAAGGATGATTCGAACGGAAATGCGAAAGATAACCGTGAACTGCGCGCCAGCGCTCTTACAGCTCGGCTACCCGGCGCGGTCGGCGTCGAAATACCCTCATCTTCATCACAATTTTTCAATTCAAAAACTCACAGAAGACTTTGGCCAGCGCGATATTCTCCAGGATGGAGAGCAGCGGCACCACGAAGATGGCTGAGCCCAGTGTGGACGCCATCTCCATGAAGGTGTAAGTGTGGTTGCCCACCGTCGCCGAGAACGGTGGTGGCGCCAGCGCCGGCAGGCCCGGCTTCACCTCGCCTGAAAACGTGGATAAAGCTTGTGACAAGATCTTTAAGAAGACGATGGAGTCGTTTTACTAGACCAATTCGAGAAGGCCTAGCGGAAATTAAGAAAAAATAATTTATGTGTTTTGAAATTCATCCGCAATATTTCAGCTGATGGTTGGATTCATCATTACAGCCTACATACGTCGCACTGTAGGACACAGGCCTCCACTCAGAACGAGAGGGTTTGGAATGTAGTTCCCACACGGCCCAGATTGATTGTGCGGTGGATTGCTTTGAGTGAATACCCCTGCTTTAAAAAAAATATTTCGCTGTGCCAAAAGTTAATTTACCAGGTTGTTTCTATTGATAGGCTAAGCCATTTGTCGAAGTTAACGGATATCAAACAGTATAGGTGTGTGTATAGTTTTTAAAAACCCCCAACGCAATTATGTCACTGTCAATGCCCGTTATGCGTCTAAGATCTCTTCCGCAGCTAACAAAAGAGCTGATAACTTTGAAATGGCTGCACCGATTTTGATGAAACATATCTAAGAACCATGGCCAAGCAACCTGCTTTCTATTAAAAAAAACCGCATCCAAATCGGTGCACCCGCTTAAGAGCTATGATGCCACAGACAGACAGACAGAGAGACAGACAGACAGACAGACACACACACATAGCGGTCAAACTTATAACACCCCTCCTTTTGTGTCGGGGGTTAAAAAAAGATCGATATTAATCTAACATCGCTCAAGTGTAGCTGTTGACATGCCGTGATGCAATTCAGATAAAAAGCAATTACCACATCCACTACCAACCATCCATGATGTGGGACGTCCACCAACGAGATAGACGGGTGATTTGGTAAAAGCCGCATGTTCACGGTAGATGCAAGCCGTTTCCAAGCGTAATGATTGGATATCAATGAGGGAAGCTTAAACCCATCAGTGGACGTCCTACCGCTGAAGTGATGATAGAGATCATCATTATTTCAGAATCATCATCATCATCTGTTTAGTTTATGGTGGTAGAACAGTGGCGATACCCACCGGTGAGCACGAAGGGCGTCTGCTTCTGCGTGTCGAAGTAGTACGCGAGCGCGGCGCACACGAGCACGACCAGGATGTTGCGGGTGGTCGACAGGAACCACAGCGCCTGCCCCACCGCACGCGCGCAGCCGCTTTCCGCCTCGCCCGCTACCTTTATGTCCTTCACTTTCTGGAAGGATAAGAGTAAAAAAATATGTCTCTACTTGTCGCCCGAATACCTAGTAATTGTTCTGTGCTAGTGGTAAAGAACTTGACTGCGAAGGTTGAAGGTCCGGGTTTAATCCCAGTACAGTTTTTAAGAAGTTTAGATGTGTTGAATGCTTTAGACGTACTATATATAAATAAAATAACAAGTTGTTGAGTTTCTTTCCGGATTCTTCTGAACAGTTTTTTTTCCGAACCGGTGGTAGATTCTACGACATTCATAAGTGCTTGCTCTCTTTTGATTAATTGGATCATCACATCCACAGTATTTAACACAGCCAAATTTGTTGTTTTTGTTCGGCAGTCGAGTCTTATTGGCTCTGAAGAAAATGTACTCCAACAGCAAAATTATCACGAATCCACCTTTTCCTCCTGAAAACTTAATCTGTACAGCGTTACGAAGCAGATCTACGTTATACATACATGCCTGTAGCCAAGGCCAGATTAACAAAGGTGGGACCTCCAGGCAAAGCAATTTTTGGGGCTCCCTTTCAGCCAAATATCAACCGCACCTTTCAAGAAGTCAAATCAAATCAACTCGTAGCATGCATCGAAAAATAGCAAGAGTACTTAATGTCATCGAGGATACCAATTTGCCAGCTAAATTTTCATTCCAAAACCTTTTTAAGTAAATTCTTTGTGGCGATGCGGGGCCCTTAGGCAGTTGTCTGCTCTGCCTAATGGTTAATTCAGCCCTGCCTGTAGCCCGCACATTTTAGCGCAAATGATATGACAAGCATGCAATTTACTTGCACAACAATGCGAAAACTACAGGCATATACACGGCCATAGATCGGTTATGATGCTCAGGATATGGGAAGCACGATTTGCAAGGTCGTTTAGGTATCTTTGAACATCTCGTCAGCTCCGTCCGATTCACTAAATAACCACTGTACCATTACCAGTAATGAAACTCTCGAAAACAAGCGACTGTTAATCACAGACGAATGCGAAGATAAAGACCAGAACATCCGGAGTTAGATAAACCCATACATTTGCATGTAACGACCATCTACACCATAATCACTTAATCATCAAATCGTTTACCATAAGGTCTGATTTACGCTGCTCAGGAAGTGGATGTATCATAAATAGATCTTGAGGCATTGTCAGAAGTTTTCACACGAGCATTTGTTGGTGTTTGAAGTCGAGATCTTTCACGCTTGTTTTGAAATACTTAGGTGGACTTGAGTAATTGCACACGTAATGGTAGTAGTAAAGCCACTGACTTAGCGATTTTGTAGCGCAAGTTCGTCTAAACACAAGGATACTGTGACTGTACTGTATTTACACGGAACGAACAGGAATTTATAAATAGATCACAATAGGGAGATCTCTCTCCAGGCCGATGTTATGCCTGAGGATCGAAGTCAAAAGGAAGATACTTGAAAGTTGTATTTTGCATTCGAGTTGAGAAACTTCGATACCGCGATGCAGGATGTAACAGTTTCTCTATCCGATGACTTAGATGGCGCTAAGGCTCGCTGCGCTATGAAACGGTACACAACGTTAGGCAATTCATAACTTGAAAATTTACACTCATTTCTCCACACCAGCCCTCCAGTCTTCTGCTTCTACTGATGACAAGTTTAGAAAGCTTCAGTAAATAATTGTTTGGGAAGCATACCCTGAGCAGCAAAAGCACCACGATGCAGGAGACGCCTAGCACAGAATCCCACAGTCTCGTCTCGCCGATGTGCTCGTATAGCCCAGTCCACACCTGCAAAATACATCAGAAAGTACTTAATCTTTGTTCTCGTCAAGAAGTTGTTAAACTAAAACAAATTGCAATTCTGCAACCACACATCACGCCACGCGTGGTGGTGGTCATTGTAATTTTTGGTTGGTAACACATGGGGTACGGCGGTTGTATTGTAACGCTTTAGATCCCCAGCCAGTATAATACTCCAGAGAATGATCCGTAAATGTGAGGTTACCTACTTAAAAAGCTTGACAGTAGTAACCCCTACTATATCGCTTACAAACACGTTGATACAATAACCTAATAACATTGTTTTTGCTTTTGTTTGCAGTTTATTATTCTGTATACTTAAGTGTTCGCATTTACCACAGTAAAGTGAAATCATTTTTTAAATTAACTTCTGTAATACCTACTTGCATTCGCGTCGGAATAAAACTGGATCAATTTGCAATTAAAATTACGACACCGTAATTTTCGGCGCCCGCTCCAAATACTAATCGGCAGCAAAAACAGACGGCGAAGGTCGCTAGAAAGCCGCTTACGATAACTAGCAAAAACGATCGATTATGTTACAAAAAACATGCAATTAGGTTGAAAAACCTAATGGATTCTGTGTGGCTGCATGAGGCGAAGGCACGTGCTGAAGTTTCCGTGTTTACCATTCAGTAGGTACTGGTACTATCAAACTATTTGGTTCCTGACTCATCTGAGAACGTTCTCACATTAAGGCGCAAGCCACACAGAAGAGACGTGGGCGCGTCGCATTCCGAGTCGTTTGTTCGCAGGCCGCGTCTCCGCCCCGTCTCTTCTGTCTGCTTTGGATCGCGGCGCTTCTATACATTTAGTATGAAAACTGATTCAAGGGGCGCCGCAATAGCAAACGCCCCCGACCCACGTCTCTTCTGAGTGCCTTGCGCCTAGTTTCGTAGTGATTCCCTTGTCGAGCAATGCGATATCAATATGACTTTATCCTGAAAAAGGTTCAAATGTGGTCCACGATTCAATTGGTTCAATAGTTACTTAGATTCTAAATATCACGTCATGGGTCTCTGAAGGTTTTTGTGTGAACATTGTGGTTGCGCCAGACCGCTGAAGAATGTTGTTGAATGCTTGGTTCTGCGCGGCTATCTGATAGTGCCTGGATAAGGGTTGCGAGGAACTAAAAGTTTGGATACGATTATATACGTCCCGCTGCTACGCACAGGCCTCTTCTCAGAGCCCTCCTCTTGGCCTTCGGCTTCCTCTTGCCCTTTGACCGTATTTACTACCCGATTGTAATGTGGATCGAGAACTTCACACACTATTGAACTGCTTTTCAGGTGTAGTGTTCACTCATACATGTTCCTACATCTCCCTATATAACAATGTATTCTAGCCTAAGTTCTTAGTAATAAATCATATCTTAGACCTATCGGTTGTTTCCCTAACGCCATCCTTACATGGCGATCCTGCCAGTGCGGCCTTCGCGCTGCACTGGCGGCGCGCCGCGCCGACCAGTTAACGGACTTGTAAAAATTTTTAATTGAAAGTTTGGACAATGAAAAGAAAATGACAATTTAATTATTACTAAGTGTGTAGTAATACAAACATAAAATAAGTATAGTTCAGCTAAAATGTACAATAATTAAGTAAAAAAAGTGAAAAGACAAGACAATTAAAAAGGAAGAAGTACGAAAAAAAGTACGGAAAGAAGATGAAAAAAGAAAATGAAGATAAAATATATACGAAGAATGTATAAAATTGAAGAAGGAAAGGAAGAAATAAAATGAAATATAAAGACACTGCGAATAAAATGAAAATGAAGTACCTACGAACAGAATAAAAAGAAATCGATATAAAATATGTTGAAAAACCGAATAAATAAAATGAAGTGAGAAGAGAAGAATAAAAACAATTAATATGAAGTATGAAGAAATTTAAGACAAAATAAAGATGAAGAAATAAGTTAGTAAAATGTAGAAAGAAAGAAAGAAAAATACCAAACAAGAAAGAAGAATATACTAACAAGAATAATACATAATATACAATTAAGTAGAATGGAAAAAAAATATGTCGAAGAAAACTATTAAAGATGACTTAAGGAGGTTTGCTGCCGGGAGTCGTTGGAGGCGGTTTAGTATGTGGCAGGGAGACGATGGCGTCAAGGACGTGCTGATAGGAGTACATAGTAAGAGTCCACGACGAGGAGCTAATCTGAGAGGAAGAGATGTCCTTAAATCACGGACTTTACAGGTAGTTTTGAGATAGATTATACCTAGTTGGTAAAGATGCCTGACAAGAAGATGGACTTATAAGAAGAAAAACGTCAGTGTTGGTGTTAGTGAATAAGTACCTAGTGTTAGTATGGCCTAGTGGTAGTAGTGGTATTTAGTATATTTTTTATTAAGGTTTTATTTACTCTGCTCCTGATGACGCGACATTTAAATATTTTTTTTTGAAAATTCCACAGCGTATTCTAAAATTCATTATTAAATGTAACTATTTAAAATATAGTGTAAGCGTTTGAGCTTCTTTAACAGGCTACGCGCCACCAAATAGGTAAGGAATGCAGCGTCTGTTATTTCGTCTCAGATGACAGTGCGCTCATTCTCATTAGGAATTGGGATGTACCAATTTTTGACAACGTATAATAAATCGAAAACCGTTTGGAGAAATAGGCTTTGTGAAGCGTTTTCAGAAATCAGATTCCAAAAATATGATAAACTGAATTAAATAAAGAAAATTTAAGTAATGACCTTCATTTGACCCCTGCAGTGAATCATCACAAAGGCAGATATAAAGCAGGTCTACACTCTAAAGCAAATTGATAGTTTGAAATGTTGCTGTCCTGCTTATAATAGCAAAGAGTGACAAAGACAGAACTTTAATCACATGATGCGCACCTTGCTTTAAACAGTTGTCATTTATCGTAAAGTCCGAAATGTATACGAGTATTTCCAATGTATTTTTACAAATTTAATTATTTAATTACTACGCTACAAGTATGTAAATATAAAAGAATTTAAATATCAGATTTTAATAATAAATATCTACTTACTATCACACCATTAAACAAATAGAAATAATCGAAACTAAAAGAAGAGAAATAAATAAAACTATTTGTCATGGTTCATTTAGGACCCTAAGCCGTGCTTGTATTATTGACAGTGACAAGACAAATCAGTAGTGCCACAGATTATGTTATGTACGACTTGAATTTTTGTAGGTAATGGAACGTGGCTCTCTCAGTGTGACGTCATCCAACGTATTTCTTAAAAAAAAATATAAAAAAAAAAATACTCAACCAAATTCAAAATCGATGAAAATGGTATCTTAAAATATCCTATTCTTTCCAAAAAAAATATAAAAACTATAGGTTTTTTTTTTTGGTGCATCCCAATTTCACATATCATTCTAAAAATAGTTTAGATTTGGCGTAAAAATTATGGATGTTTTTATCACTTAGACTTTAATAAAATTTTCGCAGCATATATCGCAGACTTACACGCATAGTTTTGCCTCAAATACAGTTACGAGTGTATGTAATTAATTGATAAACGGTAAATAAAATTTTTATTGTTCTTAATGAGTTAGAAATTTGTGGTTAGATTAAATCTATGGATTTAATTATTTGAAAATAAATAATATTTGATTTTGTTTTTTTTTTTTAAATATATAGGTTTTTTATTATTTAACCAGTGCTAGGGAGAATGGAAGTATATAAGTTTTTCAACCAGCAATTAGTTTGGCCAACTAAAAGTTATTGAAATTCTTATATGCTGAAGTTTCCCCTAGGTCTGTGTTCATATTATTAGGAAATTTTAGGCGTTAGAATGATTTTGAGAGAGACATAGTAAGTAATATAACTTAGTACTTAGGTAATATTTATAAATGCCATTTTGTTATCAAGAGTTACACGAGCTGTGCTGTTGAACAAATAGGTATTTCGACATGCTATGCCAGGATATAAGGACAGACAGAAAATCCTTGTAATCCGATCACGAGGCGATCGAGTTATCACTCATGGGGATTTGGACACAATACATGGAAAGTTATTAAAATTGAGTATGAAGGAAGTGTTAAAAGATCTGTCTGTAAAAATGTAAAAAAAAATGATTAAAATATATAATAATAAAATAATAACTTATATCCTGAGCAATTGAATGATAAAAATGTATAATAAAGGTCGACCTGATAAAAGAAAAAATGCGCGGTATAAGTGATGCAGTGACACACTTAAGAAAGTTTTTTTAAATGAGATATGACGTCATGACATGAAAAAAAAAATATAGATCTACACGTATACTTAAAAACTTGCAAGTAACAACGAATTTATAACATGATGTAGAAGAAAAAGGTACCAAGGTCAAAAGTACGCGGAAAAAATAATTTGTATAAGATTAAAGTAATTAAGAATGTAATTAATTAACTTCTATATAGTTTAGTTTCATACGTATAATTTTAATTTGTAGCCTTATTATAATATTGTTACATTAAAACATATATTTTAGTAATAGAGGTCGCATCATCTTATCGTAAAGAAATTGTGTATCTCATAATTTGAAAGTTAATTTAGTTAGACACTTGAAGTTATTTTTATAATAAATAGGTACATTATAATGCTATGTTGGTAAATTAAGCATAAGGTAATAATTTTACTTTAATAATAGAATACTTACTATAACCTGATTTGTTCTATAATTTAATACTAACACATAAATCATCAAAAAAAAAATTGTACTTGTTTTGATTTAGATTTCTTGCAAATAATAAGTACTTACTTAAAAAAAAAATTATATGTCAGATATTTTTTTTTGTTTAAGGGGTGAGGTGTAGTGTGCACTCATACATGTCCTATATCTCCCTATATAACAATGTATTCTAGCTTAAGTTCTTAGTAATAAATCATATCTTAGACCTATCGGTTGTTTCCCTAACGCCATCCTTACACAGGTGTACATCCTTCACCGGAAAGCTCATAGAAAATTTCAAATGAAATTTTTTACATCCCATGAAACTCCGCATCAAGGAGTTACTAGACATGGTAGCCTAGTCGTTTTACTTATGGCCTCTCAAGGAGAGGGTCGTGGGTGCGAGCTAAGGCTCTCGCTTCTGGGTTTCTTAGGATTAACATACCTGCAGGAATTTACCGCCGGGGAAGCTGAGCCCCAGGATGTCCTTGACCTGCGTGGTGGCGATGATGATGGCAGCGGCCGACGTGAAGCCCACCGACACCGGCCCGCTGATGAAGTCAATCAGGAACCCTGCGCAAACGCATCATGTGAGCATACAAGCTTGTCGAGTATACTCGTATAAATGGTCGGTAAATAAAGCGGGCCCTAGAGAAGGGTGAATGTTAAATGTAAAATTTATACTGTCATCAGTTCTATGAGCAGGGATCCTATCGATGTTTAGAAAATTTTATTTCCGAAGGTTTAGAATCCCGAAAACTTCATTTGTCCGAAAGCATTTTTTTCTGAAACTGTAAATATTTCAGGATTTATTTCAGGACCATCGTGTAGAACCCTTTAGGTTAGGTTAGGGTTGTTTTATAAAAATCCTGAAATATTTACAGTTTCAGAAAAAAATGCATTCGGATAAATGAAGCATTCGGGATTTTAAATATTCGGAAAATAAAATTCTAAATTTTGATAGGTAACCCTATGAGCTATGTACCCTGCCCAATTGAGTCTGAGTCGTCTTGAGTCTTGAGTTGAGTCTGGCAATTCTTAGAGCTAAGTCGATGAATGAATGAAATTGTTTATTGCTCGAATGTGAGTAATTACAAAAGGTGTTATGTATGACATAAAAAGTGCGTCACAATCAGCCGTCGTCCAGCATGCAATATATTTATAAGCTGTTTAAAACTTTCAATATTTAGCATAAATTTAACTACTAACTACTTAATATATTACCACATAATTACAATCATTGATGTCCCATGAACTCTTTTAAACTATAAAAACATTTGTCCAGCAGCCATGACTTAATTGATTTTTGAAATTGCTGATGTTACTTAGGTCTTAAAAAAATGTACCAATGTAAATCATTAATGGATTCATTCAATAACTACCCTTCAGTTATTGCGGATTATTTGTATACGTTTGAGATGAACGATGTCTACTTACTATCATTGCTCTCAATTCTACAGAACCGATTTCAATTAAGTTTTTTCCAATGCACTGTTTTTAAAGACCCGCCTTTGTTTTAAAACTTTTTTTCGTCGTCGATGATGGGTATTGATAACAATAGCACCGTGAGAAAGTTCTGGTGGCTGCATACTTGCATTCATTGTGATGCGTTTTGCACGGAACTCTGATATAAAAAGTAGTTCCCAGGCATGCCGTGCAAGAAAGCATTCCACCAGTAGCTTTGTTAATGAGTTTATAAATCAAATCGCTGGTTCTCTGTATAATACCGTTTAATTATAACAATGGATTAATGTCGATCAATTTCAGTGTCGTGCTGTCGAAATAGTTAACAAGTTATACGAGTACGAGTACTTATAATAAAAGAAGCTGACTGAATGACTGACTGACTGAAAAATCAGAGCACAGCCCACACTTAGAACGTCAATATGTATAAACTCAAGTGCAAGAGATAAATACATTGGCATTTTTAAACCGTATTGTTATTTCTGTCGCTATTTCCATTGTTTGTTAAGACAAAAGCACTTTAGTTTGTAGAATATTAAAACAGTTGCAGCAGTTATACAAATGGCACGCTGGTTGATGAGGATGAGACAATGCAAGGAAACAGATCATAGTTAACTTTGTAGTTAGTTTGTAGTAAATAGTTATTGCAAATTGTCATGAAATCATAAGGCCACTGATGAGGGTCGACTTCTGACATCAAACTCGTAAATATCGTGGTGGCCTCGCGATTTGAGCTATGGCTTCTCAAGCAGAAGAGGGCCGTGGGTTCGAGCCCAGGCTCGCACCTCTGAGTTTTACGGAATTTACGTGTGAAACCACATTTTATCATGAGCTTTACGGTGAAGGAGAACATCGTGAGTCTGCACACACCTAAAATGAAATTCAATGGTGTGTGTGAAGTTTCCAATCGGCACTATGCCCGCGTATTTACGAACTACGGTCCGAGCTCTCTCATTCTGAGAGACGGCCTGTGCCCTTCAGTGGGACGCATATGAATAGGTGATGATAATGACGATGAAATACTAAAAAGAGAAGGAAGTAGGCCATTGACGTTTTGTACGTCAATGAAGTAGGCTGACTCTTTCCTCGGTCAACGTATTGGCACTGGCATACAAAGAGGAAACGCAGCCAGCGTTATGGGCATCCTGCCTATTAGCAGCGATCTGGGGAATATTTGTAAATATAGGTTTTTAGGCTAAGTAAGAGTAAGTAAGTTAATTTAAGTTCTTTTTGAAATGAAATTAAATGAAATGAAATTTAATGTTTATTTGCTATAACACTATGTATGCAAATGTGATGTTGAGAATTCTTAATAGTGATTATATAAGTTTCAATAGTGTTAGCTATAAAAGGGAAGTAGGCCTGCAAATCTTTTGACTTAAATCTAGTTTACTTACAATACTTACATCATTATATTCAACAAACAAATTATTGTGTATCTTATGTGTGAATGAATCTTTAGTTTTTCTACTAAGAAAAAAAAACAGAGTCAGAGAAGATAATAATTAAAAGCGCTATTTTTTCGTAATTGTCAAATTTTATGTGGTGCTGAAAATTGTCTACATAGACGCTATGCGCTCTAAAAATAAGAAGGACTAGAACAAGCAAGAAGAAGAGTACAGATTTCGGTTAGCACAGATTCAAAAATAAAAATTTTTGATGCAACTAACGTGCAATTTTTGATGCAACTAACGTGCAATTTTTGATGCAACTAACGTGCAATTTTTGATGCAACTAACGTGCTAATTGGTGGCACTAAATTGTGTTATTAGGCGGCGCTTGCGCCGAAGGCCCCCGGATTCGGTCACGGCGAAGGTCGGACAGCGCCCGCGCACGGCAGGTATAAAACAGCTACTTTAACGGTTTATCTTCTACCTTCAATATACAACTATGACATCGGGGCTTTAAAGAAATGTGTTTATACTTCCTTTAAAGGCCGGCAACAAATTGGTGAATCTCTTTGAGTTGTTGATATTTATGGGCGGTGGTGATCATTTTCTATCAGATGACCCGCTTGCTCGTTTGCCTCTCTCTCATGATAAAAAAAAAACACGGCGATTTTTAATCGGTAATCAGGAGTTGGAAAATATTATTGTAATTTAATAGATGAGGTTTCAAGCAATAATGTCTCTGTTTAATTTAAAAAAAAGTTACTGTTAAATCTTCCTCCATCCACCGAATACATGATCACCCTACATTTTTTTTTTTTTTATCTTGACTTTCACCCTTGCTATTTTAGCAAGGCGTATTTTGCCAATGTCGAAGTAGAGACATAACACACATGAGGAGACTGTTCGGTTTCACCCTACATTAGTTGAAGTTAGGTAGTTTTGCCAAGTGTCATCGCTTTGGCAGGGAATTTGACAGGTGTCACGTCACTTAATTACGATCTAAACGCGATCGCCACCGAATACTGATCTAGAAAAACTGTTTCCTGAACACCGATTAAAAATTATCGTGTGTACGGTGTAATTACCCAAAATATCCCCCTGTTCCCTTTCCTTTAGGGCCGACAACGCACTGGCATCGCGTAAAGCGCTGCGGGTGTCTATGGACAGTGGTGATCATTTAACATCAGGTGACCCACTAGTTCGTTTGTCTGGCCTTTCTAATATTTCGTACTAAATACAAACTGAAATATAGATGCACAGAAAAAACCCCAGAAAAAAGACCAATGCTGGGAATCGAACCCAGGTCCTCAGCATTCCGTGCCGCGTGCCATACCCCTACACCACCACTGGTCTAGAGATTAGACACGAATACCGTAAAAGTAATAAAAAAATGAAGTTGAAAAAATAAGTACAAAAAAAGATACTTCATAGCTAACTTGGCCTTTCTAACATAAAAAAAAAATTGTTTTAAGCTTTCGCAATTTTCAATCATAATTAATATAATATCACCTAAACTTCATTTAACGACCGCTTTAGCCTAGTTGGTAGTGACCCTGCCTACGAAGCTAGAGGTCCTGGGTTCGCATCCTGGTAAGGGCATTTATTTGTGTGATGAGCACGAATATTTGTTCTTGAGTTATGGATGTTTTCTATGTATTTAAGTATTTATTTATCTATATAAGTATGTTTATCGTCGTCTAGTACCCATAGTACAAGCTTTGCTTGGTTTGGGACTAGGTCGATTTGTGTAAGATTGTCCCCTAATATTTATTTATTTTTTATTTTATTTCAATAGAATCTGACTACGACACAGAAACTGACATTGACACCGAAATTGTCTAGGTCCCTAGTGATATGATTAAAACCTTTTTTATTAGTTTTTTGTTATATTTTTTTTTTATCAAGGGACCTAAGAAGCAGGTCGTCACTCCATCTTGTTGGAGATCTACAGAGATCTACATTGCGTCTTCCGGTCCGTGGACGCCATTTGAGCTTTAGCTCTATCGGCTATCAGTTCTATGAGCGATGTACCCTGCCCACTTCCACTTATGGCCGGCGCCCACTGATGGCATGGCACGGCGTGGCATTTTATTACTATCAAGATATTTTGAATCTTATTTCAATGAGCTTAGAATTTATGTTACTTTATTTCGATACCATGATGCCGCGACGTCCTGAGGGCCGATGCCACGCATAACCAATAAAGTAACATGAATTCTAAACTCATTGAAATAAGATTCAAAATAACTTGATAGTAATAAAATGCCACGCCGTGCCATGCCGTCAGTGGGCGCCGGCCCTTACAAGTCTGACGATTCTCAGACTGTAGTTCTTGCGCAGAATAATTCCAAGCATAGCCCTCTCCATCGCCCTTTGAGTGACCTGGAGCTTTCTTGTGAAGCCCATCGGTAGCAGTTACGTCTCAGTGAGTGTCATAAGTCATTAATGGCAACACACTGGTCAAGGACTTTATACCACTTTTTTTTTTTTTTAATAAATATCACGGGACAATTCACACTAATTGACCTAGTCCCAAAGTAAGCTAGGCAAAGCTTGTGTTATGGGTAGGTACTAGGCAACGGATAAACATACTTATATAGATAGATACATACTTGAGTACATATTAAACACCCAAGACCCAAGAACAAACATTCGTATTTTTCATACAAATATCTGCCCCGACACGGGAATTGAACCCGGGACCTCAAGCTTCATAGTCAGGTTCTCTAACCACTAGGCCATCTGGTCGTCCAAACTGCCACTGGATGCTAGTTTTTAATATGTTAACGGTAAAAGACGTAAGTATATACTTATAGCTTTACAACGAGCGAAGCCCCGAGACATAACATTACAATGAATGCAGCAGAATTGGACTATAACAAGGAACAGCACCAAACAAAACAAACATGATAATGTTTGTCCTACTAACTGAGGTAACACGCCACGCGCCACCAAGCTAGACACCTGAACACCCTCAAGTGGTAAGCAACCAGGTGTCACGCTTCTCTGGTTTATTGGAAACCTACCTAACGCTTTATCGGAATGGAAATATTTTCCATTTTCTGGTTGCAACTCTGGCAAATAATTATGTGATTCAGCCGGTTAATGTAAACTGAGGTTTAATGTTTAATGTTGTTGGAATTGTAAAATACGGTTAATCCTTTCAGTCCGGCTGGCGAGATAATTCGTTTTGTGCGATGAGCTCTCAGATCCGGTAGACGAGTAGGTATACTCGTTTTCAATTTTTTGTCACTAGTTCCTGGATTAGGGCAATCGGCAATTGGTCTGGTAAGATTTTTTTGTCACTAGCTCTAGGGCCTTGGCTAGAGCATCAAAGAATAACTAACTATAAATTAAACAAAGAAAGAGAGTGTAAGAGTGTTTTTTTTATTTTTTTTTTGACTCTGTTATATTTTTCCTATTCCAAATCCTTCTCCGTGCACGCTGTTAGTCTGTGGAATCGGTTGCCGAGTGACATCAGGCGGTCGCAGTCGATAGCCATCTTCCGGAATCGCTTAGGGGCGTACTGGCTTGACAGTTCCTCTTAAATTGAGATTACCTCTGTTGTGTTCTTTGTTTAGTGTATATGCGTATATTAATGTAAGTATTTGTAGTTTTTATGTAATCTATTTATGTTGATATGATATGTATTAGTCTATTGTATTCATTATATAATATATGTGTGTACTTGTGTGTATTCTTTGTAAGTATGGGTATTGTTTATGTTTTGTTAGTTTGGGTTTATTTTTGATTTCGGCTCTTTTTTTTTTTTACTCAGCATTGTATGCCTACTCTTGTCTCTAATTTCCTGTCAATCGTTCTAAGGTTAACTGGAAGAGATCCGTTTAAGGGACAAGTTCGCCTTTGTACATCTGTATCTCTTGTTAACTAGTTATTTTCATGTTTTGTACACAATAAAGAGTTTTACATACATACATACATACATACATACATACATACATTTTTGATTATTTGTTTAACAAAGAAAGATACATGTAGATTTAATACAAGGTACCCGAATCGTCTTGTATTTACCGCTGGAAAGACCAGGTTGTACAGCAAAAACACATATTGCATGTCAGTTAGAATCTTTAATTGTTTGCATGATGATGTTAAGAATTTGCCAATTACTTTGTTTAAAAGAAGATTGAAAATATGGCTTATTCAAGAATGTTTCTATTCCGTTGATGAATATTTTGACTATTTTATTGATAAAATGTATCACTACACTTAGGGTTTATATGATAGTAATGTGAATATTGTGACATCAAAATGGACATTATTATGTAAAGTATTAGTTTAGTTGTAATCCTTCTGATGAATGTTTTAACTAGTTATTTTTATTACAATTTTCGTTATTATTTTTTATTGTGTTTGACATTGTAAAGTGAAGATTTGTTTCCCCTGAATTGTTGCGGCGTTAAAGTCGCTAGATTGATAAGACTTATAAAATTTTGTAGAGCATGCCCTGCCTAGTATACTTAGCACTTAATCTCTCCGTTTGTATGCCAATAGTTGGCAAAATGTGTGCGACCGCTTAATTAACTAAGAACCATATTGTACCACATTTTACGCAAATAAATTAACTTTGACTTTGACTTTGACTAAAAAAAATAAAAAAACCCCAACGCAATTTGGTCACTCAGAGGGCGACGGAGAGTATGCTTGGAGTTTCTCAAGGGATCGCATTAGAAATGATGAAATCCGCGCAAGAACTAAAGTCACGGACATAGCTCGAAGCATCCCTAGACTTAAGTGGCAGAGTGGGCAGGGTACATCGCTCGTAGAATTGACGGCCGATGGGACCGAAAGGTTCTCGAGTGGCGTCCGCGGATCGGAAGACTCAGTGTAGGTAGGCCTCCAACAAGATGGAGCGACGACCTGGTTAAGGTGGCGGGGACGCATTGGATGCGGATGGCGCAGGGCCGATCTGTTTGGCGAGCCTTGGGGGAGGCCTATGTTCAGCAGTGGCCGTCTTTCGGCTGAAATTATTGAAAATGCCCAATAACCCCATATCGAGTGGGTAGGCACACGCAATACTACTTTCGAGTTAATTTTATTCTCGAATGGAAACGAGAGTTCGTTTATATCGTATCGTCGTATGAAAAATGCATTTTCATGCTAATAAATTACACATATTTTCTAAACTAATAGTTTTTTAGGGTTCCGTACGCATATGGTGACAAACGAAACCCAATTACTGTCGTTACGCTGTCCGTCTGTCCGTCACAGGCCCTGTATCTCAAGAACCATAATAGATAGACAGCTCAAATTTATACATAATTTGTATTTTTCTTGCTGCTACAACAATACATAATAAACATGAAATTAAATTAAAAAAATAAGGGGATCCCAATAAAATAAACATTAATCGATATAATAATAGTAATAATAATAGGCCTTTACATCTGTGACAGATGATTTAAGTATAATAGCCTCTGGCGACACTTGCGCTCGAGGCTAAAAAGAGCGATACGGGATAGGATCCCTCGGCCGCACTCGCGACAAGTGTACTGTACAAGTTAAGTATGAAGTATCTTTTTCTATTTATTTTTTTATTTTCTTCAACTAACTTCTTCTTGTGATTATAACAGACTGAAGTGTACGATGTATGGGAAAGATTCGTCGCTAACTTCTAGACCAGTGATGGTGTAGGGGTAAGCACGCAGCACGGAACGCTGAGGACCTGGGTTCAATTCCCAGCATTGGTCTTTTTTCTGGGGTTTTTTCTGTGCATCTATATTTCAGTTTGTATTTAGTTTGAAATAAGTGTACTGTAGGCACGGCTCGATACGGCTAGCCAGTGGTAAAATGTTGTCCGACTGGCAGGTTAGTCTAATCTTATTATGTATAAAAATTGTAAGTAATTCTAGAACTTGAGTTTAAATAAATTAGAAGCGTCAGCGGTATGCGAGCCAGGGCAGATTGCTCCGGACAGCCTAAGGTGCTGGTCATAATACTGTAGTAGTTATACTGATCTCAAGGAATAAATCCACGTATAAAAATATCTATTGTTATTACTTATTGAAGTTTAGCATCACGCGCGTATCCCCGTACTAGTTCTACCTAAATATCTGAGCACAGTACCACAGTACTCAGCCCCATATGGTCGAGGGTTGGTTATCGATATAACGTATTTTAAACAAAGTGTAACTTTGTGTAATTAATGGTACACAAAGTGGTCAAAGTGGTCTATAGTATGGGTCGATGAAGACCGTGTGGGGTCTACGTACTAGAAAAAATAAACACATTTACTTTGCAATAATTCAATATTAAGTAAGCAGGGTTCTACCTAAACTTTAAAATTATGGTTACGGGTCTACGAGACACAAAAGTTTGGGAATCTCTGGTTCATACAAACAAGGCTCGTTTCCCGTTTCTGTTACTGTATAAGGTTTGTAGGAAATTAATTCTCTGTATAGAGATAAATATACTGCATATCAATAAATAAAAAATCCAGTCCAGCCTCAGGTCCAGGGTCAGTCTGAGGGAAAAAATAAGACTTCGTACTTTTTCTGACAGTGGTTAAGTATACTTTATGAATTAAAAGAGTTTTTCAGTTTTATTTTTTGATTTTTTTGTGGTGTTTATATTTTTTGCTTATGTGGAACCCACACGCGCTCACGCGCGACGCGCACTTAACCAGTTTCTTATCAGTGTTTAACTCTAAGCCATAAACATATTTACGATTATTATCCGGAAAGTTATGCCTGTGCTACTTGCGACATATATAATAAGCAGCGGCTTCACCAATTGAGAAAAATTCAAGCATTTCAAGTTACTTCTGCACAAGTACCAAAGTTCTGCAAATGTCCCCAATTTTCCATATTATTTTGTGTCAGTTTTGTGACGAGCCATATTAAGCTGTATGAAAAAGTCATAAAACTGACTGCAAACGCAAAACGGAACCCTTATAGTTTCGTCATGTCTGTCTGTCCGTCTGTCTGTCCGTCTGTCCGCGGCTTAGCGCAGTGGCTATTAGTGCTAGAAAGCTGTAATTTTGCATAATAGCAAAAGATTTGTAAGGATTTTTTCGTAACAGCTGCGGAACCCTATCCTGGTCGTATCCAACACGCTCTTGGCCGGTTTTTTCTTTATAAAATAGAATAGTACTCGTGTTTTTGAGCAAGAAAACCCAAAAATATGGTAATTTAATTAAAAGTAAATATGGTTGACTTTAAATTGAATATGGCTATCGATGAATTGAACTACCAAGATATTATTGCAGGATCTCCTTAAAGCTTATCATTTAACGCTTGCAAAAATATACAAACACACATACAAACATATACAGATTCTACATTAACTGACTTCTTAAGGTTATTTAAATTTTTTGTATTTTTTGAACTTCACTTGCCTTTTGCGGTATAGACCCAGAGACCAGTGCGAAGGCCACTGAAATGTCAGGTGGATGCAATCACTTAAGTATTAAGTAACAATGTGTATTAGCTCAGCATTATGCTGAGCCAGTGTCCAATTTACAACCGCAATGACACACTCTGTTTTTAGCCTTTGTATTGTCCTTTTTGTAAAAATATTTATGTGTCTTGTGTTGTTGTAAATAAATGTATTTTCTTTCTTTCTTTCTTTCTTTTATTATGTAATTTTGTGCACTGTTTGTTACTTTATAAATAGTTAAAATTACTCTTATTCTGATAGATATTTACTTAAAGAATTTGTTAATAAAATTTTGGTTCTTGGATAACATACATTATACATGCTCCATTATAATAGCCCTTCCGAACCGGCAGGCTTATTGTCTAACGACGCTTGCTTTCTGAGAGGAAGCCTGTGCCCTGCAGTAGGACGTATATAGGCTGGGATGATGATAAGACGCCGTGTGAAGAATACTTATCTGTGCAAGATTTCACGTATTTAGCTAATGTCTAAATTTTGGGATTTTACATGCATCAGATCCCGTGGAAATATCTGAATAAAAAGTAGCCTATAAATAAATATAAATAAATATCACGGGACAATTCACACCAATTGACCCAGTCCCAAAGTAAGCTAAGCAAAGCTTGTGTTATGGGTACTAGGCAACGGATAAACATACTTATATAGATAGATACATACTCAAATACATATTAAACACCCAAGACCCGAGAACAAATATTCGTATTTTTCATACAAATATCTGCCCCGACACGGGAATCGAACCCGGGACCTCAAGCTTCGTAGTCAGGTTCTCTAACCACTAGGCCATCTGGCCTTATACTACGAAGTGCAAAATTCGAACTTCGTATCGTGCCATTCCTCTCACGCTAATAGTATTTAATACAAGAGCGAGCAAGACGATGCGATACGGACTTTGATTTTCGAATTTCGGAGTAGCCCCCCAGGTCGTTCAAAAAATACAAGCTATAGCATCTAGCTAGATGCACTCACATACCTGTAAATAGTTACAAACTTTCGCAATTTACAAATACTGTAAGATTCAGCGGAAGTCATGCATTAATAAGTATAAGAAGCAATCGAGGCTGTTTGTTTAACCTTAATTAAGTAAGTTAATTAACGAATACATTCGCGTGTTACCAAAAAATAACTAAAATCAATTTTACGTAGGCGGGGTTTTTTTTTGTGTCTGGCAATCCTTGTTCCTAATCTGAATTTGGTGGCGTAAAAATTTAATTTCTATGTTTTCATTTGAAAAAATACAACGTGACGAATTAACCAGTAGCGGTGATAAATTTTCTGCATATGAAGGGTATGAATGGGAAAGATAATTTATGAAGAGTAAAGAACGTAGTTCGTAGCTGCAACTTCGGTTATTCGATGACATCCATATCTATGTCAAAAACAAAGTTCTACTCGAGAATCCGCCTTTCCTTATTTGTCTTCGGTTTGGAAAGTTATTTCCGCGTTCCATAGGAAGTTATGACTATATACATCACAATGCTGCATGTGTTCGTTTGTTCGTCACAACAGCTTGGTAAAGCGAGGAGACACGGTCACGGCGCGATTGGCGGCAACTGTTGCTATACAACCATTGAGACAATGTGCTGTTAAGTTTTTGTTTTCAATCGGCTGTGGCGAATTCGAAATGAGTTATGTCCACTTATTTACCGAGAATGTGCGTTATCTCTGATTTGATTTATTAATTGTTTTTCCTAACAAATAGGTAAACGTATTGTATTATAGCGTATGCGTAACGTATAGCGCAGTATTCCGCAAACTGTTTGTGTTCAAGGTACACCTAGTCAAACGAAAAGAAGCGTGACTTACATCTGTTTAAGTATTTTTCTTCCGTTCGTCTACTTAGGTTTATGAGATATTATTTTTCCGAGGCAAGCCAACTAATGACCACGGTACACCAGTGTGCCGCGGAACACTGGTATAACGTATTCTAGCAAATAAAGATTTACTTACTTACTTTTTAGGGTTTTAAGTAGAAGACATTGCTCGGAGTTTCCCTACGTGATCGGATCAGAAATGAGATCGGCAGGCAGGATTAACGTTATTGACATGGCTTGGAGAGTAGTTAGTCTCAAGTGGTAATAGGTCGTAGAACCGACGGCCGATAAACAGTGAGATTCTAGAGTGCTGACCGAGAAAAGGAAGACAAGGTACGCGAAGGCACCCAACAAGATGGCCTCACGATCTGATAAAGGTCACAGGAACTTGAATGCGGGCAACGCAGAGCCGCGAAACTCTTTGGCGTAGGCCGCTGTGTCCAGCAACGTCTTTTGGCTGATATGATGATGATGAGACGACATTGAAAAAGATCAGAAAAGTATAGCTGGGGTTTGGAATCGAACCCAATTGCTCATTATTCCGTAATGCGTACTTAATTCAGTAGCCCAAACAAAATTGAAGAGATCGATACGATTACAATAATCGGGAAATTTAATTTCTGAGTTTGACAACAAATTAGATTGACGCACTTATTGGTGACGTGTGGACGAACCCGCTTAACTTTCTTTTCAAATTATTGTCTGCGCTCAATATTTACTTACATACACAGCGTAAGCACGACGTAATCAAGCCAGACGTTGTTTATTTACTTTGACGTTATAAGTAGTCTTATTACGACCGTGCTCACAAAATGTACCAGAAATATTTCGTCCAGCGATTTAGAAAGTCCATGTGAACCTCCGAAAAGACTATTACCGAAAAAATTTCATTCTAGGTGACGTCGTCTTTGATGCGGTAAAAAATCTGCTGATTATACCGTAAAAGTACCCCGACTTTGACCCAGTGGAAGGTAGTTTTGGTCCCAATAAAAATCATGTATAAAAGAGACCCTTTAGACATGAAAAGCATGTGGCAGTTTTCAGTTCGCACTGAAAAACCGAAACGCTGCTTTTTAGTGGGAGCCATATTCATATTTTATGTGTTTTTTATTTGTATATATGTAAATAAATCTCTCTAAAAAAATCTGGACCTAGTTAAACCCAATGTTAATTCTTATTCTTATTCTTAATGATCCAAAGTTACAATTCAGGGCAAAGTAACCCCCCCATTTTATACGGTATCAAAACATTTGTCCATCTCAATTAGAAATTCATGAAGAATCTTTACACGTTGACGTGACGTAGTCCTACATCATCATCATCATCATTAATTTAAGAGCTTAGCTCTTGTCGGTGGAGTAATCGCCACTCTTTTCGGTTCTCTGCCAGCGTTTTCAGCTCCTGATACGACATGACATTGACTTTTTCCTTGGCTTGGTAGTCCTACAAGTTTATAAAATTCAGTGTCAGCAGAGCCCTGCTTCTCAGTAAAGTGCACGCAGTGTGGGGTCACCCTCCATCATTTTTAATTATCATCATCATCAAATCAGTCAAAAGACGTCCACTGTTTGGCAAAGGTCCCAAAGAGTTCCACAACGATCGCTCCAGTGCTGCCCTAATCCAAGTGGTTTCTGCAATCGTCACCATACTATAGTCGGTACATCTTGTTGGTTCTTCATTCTTAATTCAATTGAATTTTCATTATTTGTTGATGCAGCCGCAACAGCACACATTATGTATTAATTTCAGCTGTCTAGCTATTGCAGTTTCATACAGGCATGTGACGGACAAACACATCGCTCCAGTGACAACTCTTCGGGTATAAAACCTTACAAAATACCAATCAAAAAAGCACTTACCTAATTGCAATATCCCCATGAGCAGCTCCACACACCCGGACAAGAAAGCCAGAAGCACAGCGAACTCGGGGCCCAGCCCGTGGAGGTTTTCCCTCGTCAAGATGGCGGCGATGGCCGTCGGGCCTATGGCTGAATCCTTCACGGAGCCGAACACCGTGTACACGAAGCAGGCCATGAAGGAGGAGTAGAGACCGTACTGGGGAGGCAGACCCGCCACGCCCGCGTACGCGATGGCTTGGGGGATCACCGTCAGGCCCACTGTTATGCCTGTGGACGAAATAGTATTCCTTAGACGAAGAATTAAAGAAAGAAGATATTTATTTACTTTCACAAGAAGACACAATCTCACACAAATAAGTAAATAAAAATAAGTTTTTTTTTTACATAAATTTTGTTGTGTTTTTTCTTTAGATTATATTGTTATGTATAGTGAAAATAAACGGATCACTCACGTCTTAAAACGAGTTTTGCGCGTTTGGCAGCCGCCGTGACGTGTGTTTTCACTATGAGTGGGTCTCACGGTAGTTTCATGTTTATTGTTAAGTATGTTTTATTGGTATTATTGTAATTTGTATTATTTATTTAATTATTTTAATTAAATTTTATACATTATTATGTATATAATTAAACGTTGACTGTCATTATATTTTTGATAAAAAAAATAAGAATAAGAAGGTCCAATTTCAATATTTGTGTTTCAATTTTAATAATTATTATTTATTAATACTTTTTGGACAAAAAATATAAAAAATATTGTACACATGTGTCCAATTTTTTGAACTCCATCCAAATATCGTGAGCCTGCAGGCGCCTACGAAGAAATTCATTAGTGAAGTTCCCAATGCGCACTGGGCCCGCGTGTAAACTCACAGCCCAAAGCACTGTTTGAATGCGTTAATGTCCAAGGCAAAACTTTGCGTACCACAGGACGCCTTAGGACAGCCCCACGTCGCATGGCACTCTCAGAAAAGAATCCACGAGTTGTGGGGCCTACCTATGAACGTCTGCCCGCCGAAATAAAAGACCTGAGCGAAGAGGCATTCGGTCGCCGGGTGAAAAGCCTTTTGATGGATAACCCTCTTGTATTCTTTAAGTGAGTTTTTGGACATAATTTTTTCTTGACATAATTTTAATATTGGTAATTATGTTTTAATTAAATTTATTTTGTTATGACGATCCCTATTGGAAATACCATTTATTTGTAGTTATTTTTGTACTTTCATAGACATTATTAATTATTTGTTTTGACAACTCCCACTTGGGGACGAATTTATTTTGACATTTGCATTTTATTGATTGTTTTTTCATCTTTGGTTATTTTTATTATTATATTATTATGTTTTGTTTTTTATAATTTTTGACGATCTCAGCATAAATTCTTATATACTGACTTTAATGTATTATATAATGTAATTATTATGTCTGAGTGAATAAATAAACTAAACTAAACACTCTCATTCTGAGTGGCGTACCCCGCAGTGAGAGGGGACGGGACGTATTGGCGCTGGGATGACGACGATAGTCCTAATATTGCGACAGAAGTCGTTATACGTCCTAACCTTCACTATTATGAGTCTTGGTGTTCTTGAGTTAAGAATACAATGAGCCTGACGCCTTTGAATATTGTAATTGACTTAATGTTAAAGCGATAATTATGCAGCGTGTCTATATGGATAGTGGATTTGGACTTGTGGATTTTTGTCTAACGCGCATTTTAGTCCCCTTGTTCCCTGGAGATAACCATGCCAGATAACTGGTTAGGTATGTGGGTATCTGTGAAGATTTTTTCTTCACATTTTTTTCTTTACAGATAACTGGTTTTTAGGGTTCCGTACCCAAAGGGTAGAAGGCGACCCTATTACTGAGACTTCGCTGTCCGTCTGTCAGTCTGTCTGTCACCAGACTGTATCTCATGAACCGTGATGGCTAGACAGTTGACATTTTCACAAATTATGTATTTCGGTTGCCGCTATAATAAAAAATACTAAAAAACACACAGCAAACGTGGTTTTTTTTTGCCATTTTTATAGATAATGGTACGGAACCCTTCGAGTGCGAGTCCGTCTCGCACTTGGCCGGTTTTTAGGGTTCCGTAGTCAACTAGGAACCCTTATAGTTTTTTGATGTTAACTTCAACTTGATACCGCCACGCAGTCCAGAGGAAAAGAGTCTCTGACGACGAAACACTGAGAGACGGACGAAAAATGATCCTATAAGGGTTCTGTTTTTTCTACAGAGGCACGCAACCCAAGTTGACGTCTGCTGAAGCTGACGTCACCAGATGCGCACGCGCGTGCCGTGCGGAACCGTTACAATGGCCGACCCAATCGCTACTTCCTATAGGCCGGTCGGATGTTCCATTCTCTACACTTGGCCATAAGTTGCCACAAAAGAATCCAGCTTATTGTTTATCTGGTGTCAATTGAAACGCATTGCAGTGTTGCAGAGTATTATAAATGTTACTTACGACCCGTGCCGTAGTTTTTTTTACGTTTTGTATTCGAGATATCAATGAAATCTAAAGCTGTGTAAGGACTGCGCGCACTCGGGTACGCGTACCCGGGCTTGCGTGTCCTGGAACGCCATGTCCGTACGCCATGTACGCGTACAGTATACGTGTACGTGTACAGTACGTGTGCGTGTACGTGTACGTGTACAGTGTACGCGTACATGGCGTACGGACATGGCGTTCCAGGACACGCAAGCCCGGGTACGCGTACCCGAGTGCGCGCAGTCCGTACGCAGCTTGAAATATTTTTTGATGTATTTTATTTCGGTTACGTGTTAGATAGTACCTATTTACAATAAATATTACAAAACTAAGGTTTAAAGTTTGGCGGCTGAAGCTGCGAATTTTACTGATTCCCATAGGAATTCCCAAAAATTAAAAAGCGGTCTCCATTCATGTTGCGTGTTTAAAAATCATGTTTCCATACTTACGATGACGAACACAACCGACTTATTACAATTGACGTAACAACTCTCGTCGCGCTTCGCTACCCCGCTGCACCCAGAGTGCAGTTTTTGCCGCATTAGTTTCTAGAACATTGCGTGTATTGCCAGTTAACGGCAGTGAGCTGAGCGTCTCGACCGAGCAATGGATAGAGTTTACTCGCCACTTCGCCTGTCGTGTAGTCGATCAAGTACTTTACCATTTTAATGGCAGTTCCTACATAAGAAGAAAAACAGACGGTTGACTATCATTTCGACTTGTAATTGAAAACAGCCTTTGATGTAGTGATACTACCTAACGTTAAACCTTAGGGTGATAAACGAATTTCTTGGTCGACTATACATTGTTGAACATGATTTTATGTGTTGTACGTACTGTGAGTATGAGGTCTTTGAAGTTACACTTTGTACATCGAACAGAGTATGAAAACTTTAAACATGATTCCGTTTATTTTCACTAAGAGTATGAAAACGTTTGATACTTGACCTCAATTTAAAAAAATCTGAAAACATTTCAAGAGGCTTTCAATCGAAAGCAGGGATTGCTCTCAGTAATAAGTTTAAAAACATAGAGAGTTTCCTTCTAAATGTTAAGTGATAGTGAGGTGGGTTGACCGTATCTGATACACAAGTCTACACTGCTCTTCAGAGCAAGCATTGTCCATGTAGTTCCAAGACTGCTAAGTTAAAATGAGAGAATAGATCCAAATTGGCGACGTGGTAGACCTTAGTGACCCGTGAGACAACCTGAAAGTACCTTGTCCCTCAAAATCGGGGCAAATGTAGCAAATAGGGATAACGCCTTCAGCAGTGGGAAACTTCCACAGTAAAATAGAATTTTTCTACGTCTCTGTATATACCAACGGTTCTACAGTCAATTCTGATTGCTTTTTACAAAAGTTCAAGGATCAAGAATTAAATTAGAATATTACCTCACAAGTAGTCATGCTTCATGAAGTCCCACCTACATAGCGTTAGGTCACGGAGACGTCACTTTTTATCAAGCAAAAAAGCGCATTTCAATGAGTCATCACAATTATTGATTTGCTGTGAGGTGAAGCAGCTAGGCACTGGTGGATACCGGTACATTACAGAGACCGCTATTGTATGAGGAACAGGTTACGATGCAATGGTTCATTGGTTCGATGGTTCAAGGGCATGGAGGCGGACGTCACCATTTTACGCAGCGCCATAAACAGATTCATGCCATCGTAGACAAAGCTAAAACAGGTAGTATTGTCTAACGCGAGGTGTTTGCGATTGCTCTTTCAACCGTTAGAAGTACCGTGTGACAGAAAGAAGTGGTTAAAGCGATTGTGACTCCGAGTGCGATGGTTAGACAATAAAGCCTCAGGTTTCATAACCTAACTGCATGCATAACTCCGGAGCAACAGGCCGGAAACCGACAAGTCGCTTGGCGGCCTGGCTCAACCTATAGCGCGGTGACCAGCCGCGGCCAAAGCCTACCACCGGAGTTGTATCGCTCGTTTAGCACCACCCAGGGGTCACGTGTAGGGTGTCGAGGGTAAACCTACGGACGCGAGCGATTTCGATCCCCAAACTAGGTGGTGGTGGTGCTAGTTAATGGTGCATATGAAACTGCGGCGTCGCGGGTGGTACTGACTGGCGATGCAGTCGGCGAGCCCGCTGCGTAGAGAGTAGTGTGGCAGCCATGCGAGCAGCAGCACGCGCGGGCGCAGTGTTTTGGCGGGGCACAGAGTGTTGCGGTAGTTTAGTTTCATAATGCACCACTGACTAGCACCATTACGGTACGTTTTGCACCATTGATGGTGCAGTTAATGGTGCATATGAAACTGCAGAATAGCGGGTGCAGTGCCGGCGTTACGACCACTAATAGATTAAAAAAAAAATGGAGCAGACAAACAAATGATATTTTTATGTTTCAATTCTTTCATTTTTTATATTATTTATTTATAATGTATTATGAATGCAGTCTCACATGATCGGCAAACTTCGCTTCACATGTCGGTTTCATTCGGCTTTCAAACTCGAGTTGGAGAGAATTCAACTCGAGTTGATTCGAGTTAAGCCCAACTCGAGTTAGTAACTCGAGTCGACCATCACTTGACTAGGTTGTACTAACCGGCGATGCAGTCGGCGAGTCCGCTGCGTAGCGAGTAGTTTGGCAGCCATTCGAGTAGCGGTACGCGCCGGCGCAGCGTCTTGGCGGAGCACAGCGCACGCGCACGCCGCGCCGCGTGCCACTGCCAGCTGCCGCTCGACGGGTACACGCTGTCCGGGAACGAACCCGACTCTGGAAGGAACGAGGCTATGTTTAAATCATGGACGCAGCAATCACAAATACACTGTATATGTAGGTATAGTTCATACCACGTTCATACAAAGTCTACGGGAGAATCGTGTTGACATGTCATAAAAATTAAAAAGTTCCTTATGTCAGTTGATTGGTGGTGTCATCAATCATCATCTTTATTGACATTTAAACTTAGGGTAGTAAACAGTGAATACAGGGTGCTAAGAAATTAGGTACAAATATTTCTATGGCTTGATTTACTCATCAAAACAAGTCACTTATTAATTAGGTACATGATATCTTTTAACAAAGTTACTTTTTTTGTTATACAAAACTAGCGACCCGCCTCGGCTTCGCACAGATGTTAAATAAATTTCGACAAGCCTCATTGTCAGTTAAGTTTTTTTAAGTAAATTTCGGCTGGTAGAAATTTACTTTTTTAACCGGAGATTTGACGGCTGATTTGACATCGATTCGGAGGAATTGCAAATCCGCCTGCCACATGTAAATACCGCGTATTTGCACTGCCTCTGTACCTATATGTTTTTGGTCGAATCAAAATTTTCGTGTTGTGTACTCAGACCCGTTGTCCAAGTGACATCTTTATACTGTTTCATAGAAAAATTGTTAGGTTGTACACTTTGTACAGTTGGGTACCTCAATTGCGTACCAGGGTGGAACCTTTTTGTTGCAAATCGTCGGGGATACTAGGTACCGTGAAACTAGCTTTTTCCATAAGGCTTAACTTGAAATGAAATAACAGGAAAAATTAGATAAAATAGTCCTTATGGGTAAAGCTAGTTACGCGGTTTGCAGTATCGACGACGAAATGTCGTGTTGGCATTCCATACATCTGCTAAAGAAATAATGAATTGATTGTGAAGAGTTTCCACTCTGGTAGGTAGGTACTCAATCCACTTTCATTGACTGAACATGAGATAAAATTTGTGTAACCATAGCAACGGGTGGCAATGAAAAAGCAGATTTTTGTAAATATTTTTTTAGGGTTCCGTACCCAAAGGGTAAAAACGGGACCCTATTACTGAGGCTCCGCTGTCCGTCCGTCTGTCCGTCTGTCACCAGGTTCTGTCTCTGTCTGTATCTCATTAACCGTGATAGCTAGACAATTTAAATTTTCACAGATGATGTATTTCGGTTGCCGCTATAACAGCAAATATTAAAAAGAAAAATAAAATAAATATTTAAGGGGGCTCCCATACAACAAACGTGATTCTTTTTGCTCGTTTTTGCTCGACATTGATAACGGCAACAGGTAGACGCTTGAAATATTCACAGAATATTTAATTATATATTCAGTTTTAAAATAAATAATTAAATTAAAATAATCAATTATTTAAGGGGAGCTCCCATACAACAGACATGATTTTTTTTGCCGTTTATATAGATGGGCCAATCAACTTTTTTTTGTAAATTTCTATTTACTCCTTTACAAGTAACTCTGTAATCTCTGGTTAGTGAAACCATGATTTTGCAGTAATTAGATAAACTGTTTATCATAGTGCGTATGTGAAAACCAAAAAAAATAAGTATTTCTATGAAAAAATCCGGTCACCCAGGGGAAATACCACTATTTTCATACAAATTTCGGGGACAACATTGTCCCCTGGGTCACCCACGAAATAGAAGCTAAACAAAATAAAATAAATATGGCAATTACACCATTATTGACTACAAAAATCTAGGGTTTTGAAAAGTATACTTTAAATAAGGAAAAATAATCAGTTTTTTAATTATTTCGGTTTTCATAGAAAGTAGCCGAAAATCGTTTACAAAAAAAAGTTGATTGACCCAGATAATGGTAACGGAACCCTTCGTGCGCGAGTCCGACTCGCATTTGGCCGGTTTTTTTATTTCAAAACACTACCTTTTGGAAACATTTTCTGAATAAATTATATACAAGTTTCTATTTCTAGTCACACCATATTTCCATTATTTCCTATAGTAAACAGTAACCGATATATTATATTAACAAGTGGGTCAGCATTGTTATGATCTGAGTCAGTCAGTCTGAATGTGTGTGTGAACTGAAAAAGTTTATTGTTTTGAGACTATAAATTATCCGTTTGTGTTGATAATGTTTAACGTACGTTATTATATATTGTAACAGAATGACAAATCGCTGGCGTTCAGCGCCTGCGCAATGCGTACGCACTTGCCAAATGACTAAAGTGTGTTAAACACATTACGTTACGCGTAGAAAGAGATCTCTAGGACATAGAAGAATCCGGCAGAAAGCAGAAAACTGCTAAAGACTTCAGAGAACAGTCAGTTATAAAAAAATATTTTTCTGCCTATTGGAAGACAATTTTGTCAGTGTTGACACACAGTGTTTTGTCAGACAGTTTTTTTTTTAACATTGTATGCAGGTACGGAATCCTTCATGTACGAGTCCGACTCGCACTTGACTGTTTTTAGGGTTCCGTACCAAAAGGGTAAAAGCGGGACCCTGTTACTGAGACTCCGCTGTCCATCCGTTTGTCTGTCTGTCTGTCCGTCTGTCACCAAGCTGTATCTCATGAACCGTGATTCTAGCTAGACAGTTGAAATTTTCACAGATGATGTACCTATTTTGGTTGCGCTATAACAACAAATACTAAAAAACCGGCCAAGAGCGTAACGGACACGCCCAAGGTAGGGTTCCGTAGCCATTACGAAAAAATCAAGTAATATTTTTTTTAGGATTTCGTATGTATACGGAATCATCCAAGTTTAGGTATGTTTTATACCTTAGGCTACTATTTACTCTTAAACTACAAATAATTTCCAAGCAATCTTAGCCGCTATAATTTTCCTAGTAAATTTGATATATTAACTACCATTATGAATTTTTTCAAATTTTTCCACCCAACAGTTTAGATTTTAGAGGGGGGGGGGGGACGGTCGATTTTAATGAAAATTTTCACATTAAAGTTGAATATTTCGCAAACAGATTACTGAATAGAAAAATCATATTAGCAACCCCGCAATGGTTTTAAAATACCTATCCAACGATACCCCACAGTTTTTAGTCGAGAAAAAAAAATCACCCCCCCTTTACGTCTATGGGAGGTACAGTAAAAAAAAATTTACAGCTTTTTTTATTTAACCACTTTGTCGGCGTGACTGATATATATATTCATGCCAAATTACAGCTTTCTCGTACTAACAGTCTCTAAGCATAGCCGCGGACAGACAGACAGACAGACGGACAGACATGGCGAAACTATAAGGGTTCCTAGTTGACTACGGAACCCTAAAAAGGAATAAAATAAATATTTAAGGGGGCTCCCATACAACAAACGTGATTTTTTTGCTCGTTTTTGCTTGATATTGATAACGGCAACGTTAACGTTCGAAATATTCACAGAATATTTATTTACATTCACTTTAAAAATAAACAATTAAAATAAAATAAAACAAATATTTCAGTGGCTCCCTTACAACAAACGTGTTTTTTTTGCCTTTTTTATAGATAATGGTACGGAACTCTTTGTGCGCGAGTCCGACTCGCACTTGGCCGGTTTTTTTGCTGAACTGTTTTTAAAACATTGTATGGAGCTACAGAATCCTTCATGTACGAGTCCGACTCGCACTTTTTAACCGACTTCAAAAAAAAGAGGAGGTTCTCAATTCGTCTGTTTTTTTTAAAAGACGAGCTAGGTAAAGTTTGGGCCGAGCCGAAGTGGTGGCAACGGCTTGTGTCAACTCAGCTGGCCGTGACGCGCTTTTAGTCAAATTACCCAACGAATTACGAGTAGGTATGTTAATTTCGTCAGTAAATATTATAAATATATATTTATAATGAGTATAACATTATTGGAAGGCCTCGTGGTTATTTTGGTAACTTAGAAAATATGTTTTTGTTCAACAATACACATAGGTACATATTTTGGATACAAAAATAAAGAAGTGCTATTTCATTGGGGTGCGGCTCGATAAAGGATAGGGAGATCGCGTAGAGATAGGATGCTTGCCTCTATACTATATGAGATCTAATAACTTTTTGACAGTGCGAGGAATACGGGTCTCGTCTTGGCAACATTTTACATGAAAATGTTTTTGGTGGGTAAACATTATCATTACCTACATAAAAAGTCAATTTTGCTTTATGACAACCGGCATTTATATTTATTTGCATGACGACGTTAAACGTCTGTTTCCGCGAGACCTCCATTATTGCAAATATGCTTAGTTTCGAGTTATTATAGTTTATTAGCGCCAAACACGGAAATTTGGACGAGCCCATTTATAAAAAACCGGCCAAGAGCGTGTCGGACACGCCCAAGTTAGGGTTCCGTAGCCATTACGAAAAAATCAAGTAATATTTTTCTTAGGATTTCGTATGTATACGGAATCATCCAAGTTTAGGTATGTTTTATACCTTAGGCTACTATTTACTCTTAAACTACAAATAATTTCCAAGCCATCTTAGCCGCTATAATTTTCCTAGTAAATTTGATATATTAACTACCATTATGAATTTTTTCAAATTTTTCCACCCAACAGTTTAGATTTTAGAGGGGGGGGACGGTCGATTTTAATGAAAATTTTCACATTAAAGTTGAATATTTCGCAAACAGATAACTGAATAGAAAAATCATGTTAGCAACCCCACAATGGTTTAAAAGACCTATCCAACGATACCCCACACTATAGGGTTAGTCGAGAAAAAAAAAATCACCCCCCTTTACGTCTAAGGGAGGTACACTAAAAAAAAATTTTATAGCTTTTTTTATTTAACCACTTTGTCGGCGTGACTGATATATATATTCATGCCAAATTACAGCTTCCTCGTACTAACAGTCTTTGAGCATAGCCGCGGACAGACAGACAGACGGTCAGACATGGCGAAACTATAAGGGTTCCTAGGTGACTACGGAACCCTAAAAAGCTGTTAGATCTAGAAACGTAGACGCAGCCGTCTTAAAGCCATGGAGTGGGGCAGGTAAAACATTGTTACTAGCCATAGCCATAGCCATATTATATTTAAGGTGTCCACTTTCCGCCCTTTCATTTTACACGCTTTATATTAGCTTCACCTGTATGTTTGTATGTATGTATGTTTGTATGTTTGTTTGTAACCGACTCCTTAGGGCGCGATTTTGACCCACTTCCCGGTTTCCGATTGAGCTGAAATTTTGCACATATGTGTAAATTGGATGACAATGCAATATTATTGTAACATGGAGCTGATCTGATGATGGAGCTGGATGGTGGCCATAGGAACTATGTAATAAAACAACACAATCCCGTCGAGTTTGGGCTCGTTTGATTCGTCTTGACGAGCACTTTGATCCCAGATGGTAACCAGGGTCTGATGATGGAGCTGGAAGATGGCCAAAAGCACTCCACAATAAAACGACACAACCCCATCGAGTTTGGGCTCGTTTGATTCGTCTTGACGAGCACTTTGATCCCATATGGTAACCAGGGTCTGATGATGGAGCTGGAAGATGGCCAAAGGCACTCCGCAATAAAACGACACAACCCCATCGATTTTGGGCTCGTTTGATTCGTCTTGACGAGCACTTTGATCCCATATGGTAACCAGGGTCTGATGATGGAGCTGGAAGATGGCCAAAGGCACTCCACAATAAAACGAAACAACCCCATCGAGTTTGGGCTCGTTTGATTCGTTTTGACGAGTACTTTGGTCCTAGATGGTAACAAGAGTCTGATGATGGAGCTGGAAGGGGGGTAGGTGGCGGGTTGGGGGGGAATGGGGTATGGGGTAAGGGGGTCGGGGGTTTAGAGGGTTGGGTGTTAGGGTGTGGCGGTTGGGGTTAGGGGATGGGGGGGGGTTTACGGGAAATAGGGTGGGGGTGTTGGGGGCTTCGGGGGTAAGTGATTTTGGCGGGTTGTGGGAAATGGGGAGGGGGTAAGAGGCCTAGATGGTAACAAGGGTTTGATGATGGAACTGGAAGGGGGGGCGGTAGGTGGCGGGTGGGGGGGAGGTGGGGTTTCCGGGGGTATGGGGGTTCGGTGTTAGGGGGGTTGGGTTTAGGTGGTTCGGGGGTTTGTAAAATGAGGAGGGGGTAAGGGGGGTTTAGGGGATTGGGGGTAAGGGTGTGGGGTTTGGGGGGGTTTGGGGAAATGGGGTGGGGGATGTTGGGGGGTTGGGTTTAGGGGGTTTGGGGGTTGTAGGTGAGGGGGTAAAGTTAGAAAGAAAAAAATGCAACTAAAAAATAGAAAATAAATAATAGTTTAAAAAAACTAAAAAACACGCTTTAAAAAATAAAAAATAAATTTTAATAAATTTCAATTCACTATTCTTATAGTGCAGTAAAAAATCTTAATAAGCAATTATTATATTGTTATATCCAGATCAAAATTTGTAAACAATTCCAAATATTGATAAAATAAATAATAATAGTTTAAAATATTTTATTGTAAAAAAAGCGTGGGGTGCTTTTTAAGACGTTATCAAAATGACAATCCTTGACAATTGACACCATGCACCCCACGCTTTTTTTACAATAAAATATTTTAAACTATTATTATTTATTTTATCAATATTTAGAATTGTTTACAAATTTTGATCTGGATATAACAATATAATAATTGCTTATTAAGATTTTTTTTCCTACTAATCTGCTTGTAAGTCGTGTAATGTGTTAACAGTTAGACAATTATTTATAATTAGTATACTTAGTACCTACTTATACCACGCAGCACTACCCTATAACACGGAATTAACGGATAAAAGACGAAATTCATTTCAGTGTTTAATTTCGCCAACAAATGCAGTTTGGCGAAAAATGTGTTAATGTGTACGCTGTGTAATTGTTATTTAAATAAATAAAAAAAAAAATAAAAAAAAAAAATTTGCTTTCACGCACAAGATAGATTAAATGCAGTTTCGCACAAATGTGATATATGTGATATCCCCTAAATTTTAATAAATACTTACAAAAAAAATCTACTAGAGACACTACAAAATAAGTAAGTATGTGTATGTCTAAAATATAAATAAATAAAAATAAATATTAGGTTGTACTATGGGTACTAGACGACGATAAACATACTTATATAGACAAATAAATACTTAAATACATAGAAAACATCCATAACCCAGGAACAAATATTCGTGCTCATCACACAAATAAATGCCCTTACCGGGATTTGAACCCAGAACCTCTTGCTTCGTAGGCAGGGTCACTACCAACTAGGCTAAGGCGGTGTGTCGGAAATTATTAAGTATTAGTTCTAAAGCAGATAGTGTTTGCTATCTTTCTTTTGTTAGATTTTAATTTTAGGTTACTATTTTGGTTTAATTATATTTATATTTTAACTGACATAATTTTTTCACTTGTATTTTTCACAGTGTGTTTGTTTATTTATTGAAAGCTTAGGTATATTTTAGCTCTTCCAGCCCGGAAAACAGGGTTTCCTAGTTCGGGCTCATGAGTTGGTTTCTTACATTTATAAGGAAACTTTGTACCTATTAAGTTATTCTGTAAAAATAAATTTTTCAATTAAATCTAATTAATCTAAAGCCAGGCAGGCCCAGGCGCAGATGGCGAGACGACCTGGACGCAGAGTTAAACGATTGGCCAGATTTCGCTCAGGACAGGGAGCTGTGGAGGACCAGAGGGGAGGCCTTTGCCCAGCAGTGGGACACGATAATAGGCTAGTAAAAAAAAAATCTAAAGCCAGTCAGAATGATTTTTTTTCAAGCAGAAGATTGTCAAGCCGCTATATAGGCCACCAAAGTTAGGTGCGGGTGGTGTGTGTGAAGTTCCTAAACTGCGCTGGGACCGTGTGGTAACTGTAGTTCAAGCTCTCTCATTTTAAGAGCCCAGCAGACGTTTTAAAGATCAAGATGAGGATGACACAATAAAGCGGTTAGATCTATAAACTCTGGCGCTGCTGCCGTAATATTACCAGTTTGAACAACCTCGATCTGGTGCGATTCGAGAAAATGTTTTATAAGTGCTTACCAAACCAAGGTTCAAAATATTAAACCATTTTCAATTATTAAGACGAAACAATGAGAGGAAAATCAAAAACTGCAATTTGTTTATTCAAATTAATAACAAGCTTATTTATTAAAATTTATAAATGCAGATTCAACCTTGTCTATTTACTATCTACTAATTACTTTTATTATCATTATCTATCACTAACTAGCTAAGTATTGCTCGCAACGACGTTGTTTAACTAATAAAATAGAGCCTATATTAGGTACACGTTGATAATAATTATGTATAATAAAGCACTTTCAAGTGAAAGGATTTTTAAATCTGGTCAGAAAAAAAAATCTCAATCTAAATGAGCCACTCGGTATAACCATGTAAGTTTTTTTCGATTATTGTAAGAACAACTGCGCGGTCAAGTCATCATCATCATTTGAGCCAAAAGAGGTCCACTGCTAAACATAGGCATACCCCAAGGCTCGCCAAACAGATCGGTCCGGCGCCATCCGCATCCAACCAGGTCGTCGCTCCATTTTGTTGGAAGCCTACCTACACTGCGTCTTCCGATCAGTGGACGCCACTCGAGAACCTTTTTGTCCCATCGGCCATCAGTTCTACGAGCGATGTGCCCTGCCCACTGCCACTTGAGCCTGGCGATTCTTCGACTAAAGCCACCGAGATAGCGGTCAATTATTTTTAGCAAAAATCAGAATCAATTCAGAATCAGAATCAGAATTTACACATACGTTTTAGTATTCATAATTGGCAGTATTTACGATGTTGATTAAATTTTCGCATCCATTCCGCATCCCGTAGTGCTTATATAAAAGCCTAAATTAACAAAATATAATTTGACTTTAATCCTTTGTTTCAAGATAAATATTTTATTAGCAAATTAGTTAAATTTTTAATAGTATCGACGCAACGGTTTAAAGGCGAATATATACAAGCGCCATCCTGGTCGATATTGAATTATATACATTATGCTGATTCCAATTAGGGTTTAATCTTCAAGCAGCTGTTGCCCGCGACTCCGTCCGTGAAGAATTCGTTTATGGCTATCGGGAACTATGCAATTTTCCTATCAAATTTCATGTGCATCCAAATATTCCACACAATGGGTCCAAAAGATCTCCGATCCACCCTTCCATCGCAGGGCAAAAATAGGAAGCCCGTAGTTATAGATAAATGCACATGACAGGAAATCCCACCAACCCAACCAATAGCTTTAAGTTTAATATACAGAAACGAGCGAGGGTCGGTCAAGGAAGAAACCAATGGGAAAAAACATAAAAGACCGACCGAAACACCCCCCAGTGCCCAGCGGGAGAATGCATGGTTCTCTCCCGGCCTTCCAGCAAATGGCTGAGGCAAGACACTGTGGGTAGATTAAGTCCCCTCCCTACCCCTCCCCTCCTCAAAATGAAAAGCACTTCGTTATGTTGTAGTATACAGCTCGACCCCGACAGTTTTTCAACTGTTCAAAATTTACATAATTATGAAAGTTTACTTTAATTGCTATTAAAATTGACCTTAGCGTGTTGCCTTTGTCTCATCGGGGTAGTTTAACGATCTTTCACCATGGATATGCGCAAGAGCAATAACTAGCTGGCTCCAAGATCAAGAAGATCAACAAGATGGCAATAATATACGAACTGATAATTCGTGTTCTGGTGGCAAATTAGGTACATGAGAGCATGAATCATTAGGACGTGCATTGTTCATTCACGGTCGTGCATTCCGGTGTCGGTACATTCTGGGGCTCTAGTGAAAAAGGGGTTAAGTAATTCTGTAGAAGTGGAACAGCTGGATTTCGACTTAACCTCCTTTACATACAAAATAGAAAATAGCTGTTGAATTTCTGCAGACTTAACACGTTTTACACTAGAGCCACAGCATTAACCGTAACCAGATATAATCATCCACCTAATAGGCTATATACGTCCCACTGCAGGGCACAGGCCTCCGCTCAGAATGAAAGGGCTTGGGGCGTAGCTCCCACGCGGGCCCAGTGCGGATAGGGAATTAGGTTCAACACCATTGAATACTTACGTATTTAATTGCCGTCATTTAATATTCGCTGAAACCTCCTTAATTTTTACTAATAATTTTATTTTTACTGTCTATAATAATTATACAAACAAGAATAAAACAGAAAATGACACAAACCAAAATTTTATAAAATTGTCAGATTTATACTAAATTAAATTAAAATATTATTTAATAAAACGTACCAAAATAAAATAAAATTACTAAATAGTTTTTATATTAAATATATAATGAATGCCTCAAGGTATTAACATACTTAGTGGCAAAAATAACTAACCAGACGTAATAGAAAATGCCCATATAACATTGTAAGTATAACTCGCCAGATTTTATGGAACAATCTAGAGAATCTGACCCGTTTTCGTTGCACTAGACGACTTTAATATTCATGCAATAATAAACTTATCTGCCCTATTTTTAGAATGACTACAATAGAAAGCTTAGAGACTTGCTAATTACAGACCGGTTTCTCAATTTTTCTAGAAGTGACCTTAAACACCAACCTGTTTGATTTACAGAGCGCATGCGTTGACTTGTCGCATTTGCATAGCGAAAGTTAGCGGGAAATTTTACTTGTAAATAGTATTGCCGGGCGTCCGGTCCGGATCAAGACGGATACAGTCAGGCTTTTTGGTTGCGTAATCATCATCATCATCATCATCATCATAATCATCTGTAGGGCACAAGCTTCCTCTCAGATTGAGAGGGCTTGGGGTGTAGTTCCCACGCGGGCCCAGTGCGGATTGGAAACTTCACACACACCATTGCATTCCTCAACCGTAAAGGTCATGGTAAATTTCAAATGTAATTTCGTACCTACATAATTTCTGAAAACCTCAGAGGTTTGAGCGAGCACGACTTAGTAGGTACAGATCCCAGGATATTTACGTCCCACTGCAGGGTATAGATCTTCTCTCAGATTGAGAGGGCTTGGGATCTAGTTCCCACGCGGGCCCAGTGCGGATTGGAAACTTCACACATAAACGACACTAAGGCATTTACTAAAATAAAAAGTTACTACATTATAGACCTGATGAATAGGCTCAGAGTCGCTCAACGAGCTATGGAGTTTCTCTACGGGATCGAATCAGGAATGAGGAGATCCGTAGAAGAACAAGGGTCACCGACATAGCAAAGTGGATAAGCTCGTTGAAATGGCAATGGATAAGTAGGTCATATAGCACGTAGAACAGATAGCCGTTGGGGCCGAAATGTTCTCGAATGGAGACCACGGTCTGGTAAGTGTAGCGTGGGACGTCCACCAACGAGACGGACGGACAGTTGGTGAAGGCCGCAGATTCAAGAAGGATGGATGTCGCTTCCAACCGTAATGATTGAGTATCAATGAGGGAGGCCTGGACAGCAGTGGACGCCCTACCGCTAAAGTGATGATAATGATGAAAAAGTTAAGTTAAACTAAGTAAGTTTACTTAGCATTATGCTAAGCCGTATCCCATTTGCTACCGTAATGACTAATGACAAGCTAATGACACACTATCTCCTTCGTGTTATCTATTTGCAATAGTATTGTTGTGTCTTGTGTTGTTGTAAATAAATGTAGTTTCTTTCTTTCTTTTACTCAGCAGATAGGCCGCAGAGGGCACTTTTGCATGTCTTGCAACAGGTTACCCTTAGTCCATGGTTACTTGGCGCTCTGAGTGTCTTCAAAGACTTAGCAAAGAGACTCAGAGATACCACAGGAGGCCGAAGAGCTTGTAGCTTCCTCGCTCAACGCATCAGTCTTACGATCCGCCGAAAAATGCTGCCAGCGTCTTCGGTGCCTGTTGCAGGGGGCATTTTATAAGCTTTTATTTAACTTGCAATTTATGTTAGTCTTGGTGGAATCTTGCAACTGAATTTGAAAGCAGTTATCCTCAACCGATTGAGATGAAATTTTGCGTAAGTACATATGTAAGTCAGGTAGCAATACAACATTATAGTACTATTATACTGATCTGTTGATGGAGACGGAAGGTGCCATAGGAATACCTCAACAACTCAACATGATCGCATCGTGTTTGAGCTCGTTTGATCTGTCTTGATGAGTAGTTAAAGACTGTACAAAGAAAGGTACAGTCAGCAATAACAGTTGGTTATAATTTAAAAAAAAAACGTTTTTAACATAACAGTAGTTTTAGTTCATTTCATTTCATTTTAATTTATTAATTGTCAAGACTGTGTAAATATGCTCACGTTTTAAAATTACAGTTCCAACGGTTTATCCATTTCGGACATATAATAAAAAATTAACTTAACAATAGTTTGACCTTAATTTTAATTTAGTTTTCCATCATCATCATCATCATCATCCCAGGCTATATACGTCCCACTGCAGGGCACAGGCCTCCTCTCTGAATGAGAAGGCTTGTTGTTTGGGGTTGTTAATTTTAATTTTTAAATTGCATTTGTACCTAAGTAATTAAAAATCTTTTGAAAAATAACCGTAGTGACAGGTTAATATTACGATATTCAGTGGCAGTGATCCGCACACGTAAAGCGTCATGAGCCGCATCGAATGCGCCGGCGCCGCTCCATTGGGCCGGTGTCAGTTTCATGCGGATAATATGTGTATTGGATTACTTCCGTGAGATATGTCTTCTTATGCGTTTGATAAATGGACCATTTTATTTTAAATGGAGCAAAAAAAAATTTTTAAATGGGGAAATTTTAACTCACTAATACTAACTAACGATGGGCCTCATAACAAAGCTCAAAGTCACTCAGAGGGCGATGGAATAGGCTATGCTCGGAGTTTCTCTGCGGGATCGCATTAGAAATGATGAAATCCGCGCAAAAACTAAAGCCACCGATGTAGCTCGAACAATCGCCAGACTCAAGTGGCAGTGGGCAGGGCACATCGCTCCTAGAACTGATGGCCGATGGGGCAAAAAGGTTCTCGAGTGACTTCCACGGGCCGGAAGACGCAGTGTAGGTAGGCCTCCAACAAGATGGAGCGACGACCTGGTTAAGGTTGCGGGATCACGGGACCGATCTGTTTGGCGAGCCTTATTTTCAACTGTGGACGTCTTCCGGCTGAAATGACGATGGTGAGTTTTCGGGTAAAAATCTTACAAAAGGTGATTTTATCAGACGCGGTTGATATTAAACCTCACGCAGGGCCTTCAGGCACGATTCGTAACCCCACAAGGCTAAATTATTCTTTTGATGAATCTGGAATTTTTCCCAGCGAACAATGGCCAGCGCAAGGCGCCATTGTAACATTGGATACGCCGTTGTTTGATTTGTAACATTGGCCGTCCATGTAGGTGTTTGTGTTTGCTATGTGCTGTGACTCACTGTCACATTCATGCAAATATAATACATGTTTTTAGCATAACACTTGCTAAGGGCTTGCTTTTCAACACTCTTTTTAATCCTTCCGCCCCTTTATACCTTTCCGAGCGTTTCAGCTACTTGGCTGAAGGAAGCCAGCATCGTTTGCGGTCGAGTACCAATCTTCTTTTGGCCTGTCCTTCTACTTCTTCCAAAATTTACTCAAAATCATTTACTGTGCAATCTGCTAGACTGATTACCCACCTCCATTAGGCAATCTCCCTCCGTGGTGTCGTTCAGGGAAGCTTTGAAGAAGATGTGGCTCACACCATCACTTTAATATATTGAGAACACTGCTTATTTATTATATGTATTTTGCATATATATGTTGTATATGGTAGTATATTTTTATTAGGTTTCTTTATATTATGAGTTTATGTATTGTATTTACTAAAAGTTGTATTGTAGCCTTTGCTTTGTCCGACTGTATTATTTTGACTTACTCTTTGTCGGTCCCTTACTAAATGCTCCTTTCATCCACTCAAGGGTTGACTGGTAGAGATCCCTTAAAGGGATAAGTTCGCCTTTGTACATGCATTTCAACGGTTGTCAATAATGTATTTCTTTTTTTCCTTATTTTTGTACAATAAAGAGTTTACATACATACATACATACAAGGCACACTCCAATTAACTGTATATTGTTTTAAAAGAGGAATCCATTTGTTTGCCATACAATTGAAAGTCAAAGTGTAATGTTTGTCATAATTTTTGTTACTCATAATTTTTTCCCGTCATAACCGTAATTTTTTTCAGTAATTTTTAAATGGTCTGTAGAACTCTATTACCTGATTTACACTCTCGCCTCGTCACCTCGCCTCGCGCCTCGCCTCGTCGTCTCGCTCCGGACGCGAGCCTCAAAATTACGAGACGAGGCGCGAGGCCCCCTGTTCACACTCTCGTCTCGTGGCTCGTCCCGCAGTTCGTCTCGCCACTCGTACGCGAGTGTAAACCAGGTATACAGGTTAGATTAGGTTTGTTTTATAACAATTCTGTACAAGTACTTTTGGTACTGTTAGAGCCATTTTGTACCTAGCCGCTGCATCACTAATGGGCCGGCTCGTCGAGGGCAGTACCAACTTCTCACAGAACACCGGCGTGAAGCAGCAGTACTCCTGCTGCGTTTCGTAAGGTCAGTGAGAGTGCCGGGGGCCCAATACCTTTCCCCCTCCCTCTCCCCTATTCCCTCTCCTTTTTAAAGGCCAGCAACAAATCAGTGACTCTCTTTGAGTTGTTAATATTTATGGGCGGTGGTGATCATTTTCCATCAGATGACCCGCTTGCTCGATTGCCTCCCTTTCCATAATAAAAAAAACCGGCCAAGTGCGAGTCGGACTCGCGCACCGAGGGTTCCGTACAAATTTATATGTATCTATGACATCCAGTCTTAGCAGACCCCTGCTCCTAAGCAAAACGTGCGCAGTGTGGGATCATTGTAGATTGGGTACTGATATAGACAGACAGACAAAAAAATTTATGCTTTTCGCAATTTTTCCTTTATCTGTGCTATAAGACCTTGTTTCGTACCAAATTTCAAGATTCTGAGTTCACGGGAAGTACCCTGTAGGTTTTGATTCCCTTGCGAGTTTCGACAATTTGCGGAAATGTATGTATGTATGTAAACACTTTATTGTACATAAAACACAAAAATAATACAAAACAACAAAACAAAAATAGTACAAAGGCGAACTTATCCCTAAAAGGGATCTTTTCAAGCTAACCTGGCATGAAAGGAAAAACTTAAAAAAAAGAGATAGGCAAACAATAATTTATGTACAGAGAGAAGAAAGAAAATATAACATATAAACAAATACACAAAATAAACAACAATTAGACACGACTACGACAAATATACTTATACCTAACTTAACACCGAAATTTGCGGCATAAACGGCTGTATCTTTTGATTGCGTTGGCTTAGAAGTTTGATTTTTTTACAGCTCCAAGGGACCGTAGTCCTGAGTATTTGATATAAATTTCAGCTTGATACCTCCACGCGTTCCTGAGAAAAAGGGTCTTGACAGACAGACGGACGGACGGACGGACGGACAACAAAGTGATCCTATAAGGGTTCCGTTTTTTCCTTTTGAGGTACGGAACCCTAAAAAGAAATGGATTAGGAGTAAAAAGAGTTAGGTATGAATAACATTATGACAAACATTACATTATGACCTCCAACAATTATGCGAGTCCTTATGGCCTGTTTAAAAAGCCGTGGTAACCTAGTAGTTTAACTTAAGGCCTTTCAAGCACAGGGTCTTGACTTCGAGCCCGGGGGTCCGATTTTTTGGGAATTTACGGGCGAAATTGCATTTAAAATTGACCATGAGATATGGTGAAGGAAAATATCGCGAGGAAACCAGCAAACACCTGCGAGGAAATTCAATGGTGTATGTGAAGTTTCCCAATCCGTACTGCGCCCGCGTGGGAACTACGGCCCAAGCCCTCTCATCCTGAGGGGAGGCCTGTGCCGTGTATTCTGGGACGATGGTGATATTGTTTAAGCTTTTGCGATTTTCTCTAATTACTGTACCTACTCGTCTACCTCCCAAGCCGTTAACCCAGGTAGACACTACTAACAATAATAACTGACTGTATTTTTTTGTAGGTATTTTTTTTTTTTTTTTTTTTTTTTATGATATAGGGGGCAAACGAGCAGACGGATCGCCTGATGGTAAACGATTACCGTCGCCCATGGACACCTGCGACACCAAAAGAGTCACAAGTGCGTTGCCGGCCTTTTAGGTAGGAGTACGCTCTTTTTTTGAAAGCTTGAAGGTCATATCGGTCCGGGAATACCGCAGCAGGAACCTCATTCCAGAGCTTTGCTGTGCGAGGCAGGAAATTTCTGGAAAAACGCACAGTAGAAGACAACCAACCATCCAGATGGTGAGGATGGAAGTGTTGTCGCGTAGGGCGGTGGCGGAAGGATGCGGCAGGGATCAACCCGAATAACTCCTCGGAGCACTCTCCGTTGTACATGCGATAGAAGATGCACAGTGAAGCTACATCTCTACGCAGCGCCAAGGAATCAAGCCCATCAGAAGTTCGTTGGCAGCCGACTATTCGAGTCGCTCTCCGTTGTATGCGATCCAGAGGGAGAAGCTGGTACCGGGGAGCCCCCGCCCACAGATGAGAGCACTATTCCATATGTGGGCGAACCTGCGCCTTATAAAGCTGAAGGCGGTGGGCTGGAGTGAAATACCGTCTCGATCTGTTGAGCACGCCGAGCTTCTTCGAGGCTAATTTAGCCTTACTCTCCAAGTGGTCGCGGAACTGGACTTCACTCGAGATGTCAATACCAAGGATTCCGATACTGGCTGTGGTAGCAAGGGGAGTGCCTTCGAAAAGAGGTGACGCGACGAACGCAGACTTTTATATGTATATCTCCTTGTACAGTCAAGTGCAAAAATAAGTATCGATTTAATTCTCCCATCGTTATATACCTATACCTTAATTCGACGACATAAGAGCTATGGGACATATTTATGAGCAAGTTGTGTGCACCCATATTTTTACACTTGACTGTACAAGGCTCCTTTTAGAATGAGAGTGTAACGGTTTTGCCTATTTCCTAACTAAAACACTTATTCTAGAACTTAAAATCAAAATGATGCTATGTTCTAAATACCTTTATAATAAACCTAAACACTTACACAAAAACACACACTTAAAATACACAACAATAATATTAAATTTACAAACAAACAGCCCGCACGAACATATTTCTCTTTAGTATAAACTGTATGCGAATACAAAGGACTACGTCACGCTGCTAATGACTGCGCCGGCACCGGCGATCGAATGAGAGGCGGCGGAGAGAGACTCGCCGAACATCTTTGACAGTGAAAGGTCAATTGACTAATCCTTATAGCAAAATTAATTCTACGTAATTTAATATTTTTTTAAGTCAAAGTATACTGTTTCTTAAATCTCCAATACAGATTAATATTTATATAATATCCGGATTTGTCCCGAAGAAGACTCACGCAGTGCAGGGAAGTGACCTTATAAGAACTTGTTTCGCCCAGTGTGCTCAGCTCGCATAAAATTAAATTACCCACGACCTAGTCGGTTTAAATAACTTTTTATTTAATAAATTTGTTATACAGAATTTAACTATTTTAATTCATCTCATTTTGATCAAATCCACTTCTACCTACTTGTTGACGCTAAACGTCACAAGAGGGTGTGGAGGATCCCAAGAGACCAAAGTAGTCCGGAATATCCATTATATAGCTAAACCGTTTAAATGAATCCTCGCTCGTGGTACAGGGGCTGGGGGGCATGACGACAAAGGGGACCGGGAGAGGTGCGGGCGGCGAGCGCGCCTCGTGTGCCTGCTGCCCGTACCTCTCTCGGCCCCCTTTGCCGTCTACCCCCCGCGCCTCTGTACACCGCAGGCGAGGACTCACTTTAACGGTTTAGCTATAGTAATACGTATCTCTTCTCCCAATACCCTACAATACCTTGAAACCTGTAAGCATTACTGTTTCGCTGACCACATCTTCATTCCTACCCAACAGCTGAACGTAGTTAAGACGGCAGAGCGTTATTATTAAGCCGTAAAATGTTTATTTTCTCCCTCTTATTAAGTATTCCAAAGGTCAACAAGCTTGACCCTGCATCAAATAGATCAACAAGCATCTATCATGATCACGCCATCAAATATTATGCCGGTAATAAATACGGCCGCAAAATTGTTTCCCAGAAACTATGACGACATTTTTACTTGTACTTCTTTTCGCATAAATATTGTAATGTGGGTTTTATGGTGCATTATCTTTATTGGCAAGACGAGGCGTGTGTCAATCTACATTATGTATTACGTTGATGATATAAAGCAATTGTTTTGTAAAGTAAATGAAAGGCATAAGTTGGATGGAAAGGAAAACCAATGAGGAAGTTTTGATCATTCGTTAACGAGCAGAGAACATTCCTGAATACTAGAGGTACTTGACACGGGAAAATGATTGGACAGAGAGCTTCTTTGGGGCCAAAAGATTGAGGGGAAGAGAGGAAGAGCTTGGCCTAGGTGTAGCTACATAGATCAAGTAAGGGAAAAAGCCGGTGGTCGTATCAGGAGGTCAAGCAGATGGCTCATAGGAGGGATGAGTGGAACCAACAAGAGTGTACCGTGTCTTAATTTTGAATGAAGGAATGAATGAAAGTTAATATTTTAGAAATAGTATAGAGGTTAGTCGACGTCACAGGAAGCCGAAGCGCTGGTAGAGAAGACGTCTATCTACATACATATATACATACAATCTCGCCTCCTTCCCAGCAAATGGATAAGCAGAGACTATTGGTTTCCACCTGCTACGATTCTGACATAATCTCTTTCGCTTCCACAACACTCATAAGTCTTTTCATACATGCTCGCCTGTTTCGGATACTCTTGACTTGCCTTCTCTTCAAGACATCCCCAATCTGATCATGGAATGTCCTTTTTGGTCTCCTTCTTCCAACATTTCTATCTACACTCGCCTTATATCTCATTCGTAATTCTTCCTTCGTTTATTCTATTTAACCTGACAGAAAGTGCAGATTAGGCGGAAGATGTAGCTCACTGGTTCTCTAACAGAATCGTTTGGAGACTTCTTAGACCAGAGCAGTTCCCGACCTTTTTTTACTAGAGACACACTTTGGTTTCATTATCAATAGCAGGGACTCTAAGATTAAGCCATTAACGAGATGGACGGATGGTTTGGTAAAGGCCGCAGGTTCACGATGGATATAAGCCGCTTATCGTAAAGATAGAGTATCAATGAGGGGGCCTATGTCGAGCAGCGGACGTCTCGTGATGAATGATGATGATGAAAAAATTAAAATAGAAACTGTAATATGTTTTTTTTCTTTCACAGGCGCACCGTTCAAAACCCGTGTTGCCCCGGCATTGAGATATTCAAATATTATTAAAATTTTAAACAAGACAAGAGGGCGCTGTTCAAGAACAATGAAGTAGCTTGGCTTGGAAGACGACGAGTTAACTTCGTCTGCCACCAATAGATGGCGTTGTCCGTGTCAACTTTTGTACTTTGAAATTGATACCGTAACATTTTTGCCCAATCCGTACCGGGCCCGCGTGGGAACTAAACTCTATTTCAACAGAATCTGATAATCTCGTAGACACTTTATGAATATGATCAACTATATGGTTACCGAATCGCCCAGGTCCTTAGTGATATAAATAAATAAAAATAAATTAAATAAATATTAGGGGACAGTCTTACACGAATCGACCTAGTCCCAAACTAAGCAAAGCTTGTACTATGGGTACTAGACGGCGATAAACATACTTATATAGATAAATAAATACTTGAATACATAGAAAGCATCCATGACTCAGGAATAAATATTCGTGCTCATCACACAAATGAATGCCTTTACCGTGATTTGAACCCAGGACCTCTTGCTTCGTAGGCAGGGTCACTACCAACTAGGCGGTCGTCAAATTAGAATCTTTGTTTATTGTTTTTCGATTATAATTATAATCATACCTTTAGGAACCTAGATAATCAGGTGTCTATGTGATTGGCTATACTTACTTAGGTAGGTATCATAAGAGATTGTCAGATTCTATTGAAATTTACTTTACGGCCCAAAACCTCTCATGCTGAGAATAGGCCTGTGTCTTGCATAACGTATACCTATAAGCCAGGATGATGATGATGATGATTTAAGACAGCAACTTTGCTTATACTTCGCGATCTAATCGACAAGCTTGAGTGAGCAGACATCAAGCGCGCATCGTGCCATTGAATCGAAGAAGCATCCGCTGCAGTCACACTTCCTAGCTTACCTACATGCATTTTCAGGGTGACTGTCAAATACACATTCCAACAGGGTTCCAACGGTAAAAAACACGCGAAAAACAATAGTTAGAGGAAGCTTCACTCGGTTGCTTGCCTTGAGCGCGCAATTAAGTGAAAAAAAACTAATTAGTTTACCTTTCCAACTGTAAGGAAATTGAAATGAGGTAAAAAGTGGAATGGGGGGCGGCTATTTGCGGTTGGTTGTCATCCGACGCGTCTGCTTTAGGATGGCCCTCGGGGTCTTGGGCTGGGTCGAGCTGCCTCCGGATGGAAGACCGAGGATGTGCTATAAAGGGATCGGAAGTCGTCGTGCTCAGGTTTTTTATTTCGCTGATGAAATACTCACCAAACGCTTGAGTTAAGTAGAGAGCACATATTAGATATTAAGTACGTAAATGATGTTATATTATGTTTTATTATAATCTACGTTCATAAATATTTTTGAAAATTTTTATATGATATCATTTTTGTGAATACAAATGTGCTATTCGATAATTCAATTATTATCTTTATTTAAATACAACTTAAACATAGTTTCTATGATTGATGAGTTTACTAACGAAACTATGGATTCGCTGCTATCCGGAATGAGTTCAGTATTTTTATTTTTTATTTATTTTATTTCTATTAGATCAGGTAAAATTTAAATTAAGCTGAATGTTATGCATATATTTTCTAAACTATTGAAAGGATTTTTCGGCATTTCGTCGGACCTCTACAGGGTGTTTTGATTTGAAAGCGTGAGCAACCCTTCACAACTCTACAAAAGTACCTATGTAAGTCGTTTACCACCGAATTAACGTGAAATTTTCACATTTTTGTTTTTTTTTACTAAACAACATCTAAAAATCAAAGAATAATAATTTCCTTAACTTCTGCCATGAAATGTTAGCCTTTAGTTAACGACAAAGTTGGTTAAGATTGGTCCAGCAGGCTACTTATCTAACTCCCTCGCAATCGCCATCGCGTTAATTTTGACAGTTGTTGTATGGGCTGACAATTGGTATCGGAAACAACCAGCTGGCACAGCCATACAAAAACTATCATTTCAATCCGATGCCGAGTGTCAAAAAGTTACACAAATTACCCACCGGTATTAAATTGTCTACATACAGATTCGCTCTGATCTTTCTGCTGTATTTATTCATCAACTTTGTTTTTTTTTTACACAAAATTATTTAACTTTCAACCTTGATGATATTATGTGAGTGGTTTCAAAATTTGACATCAACTTGCAACTTGGTACGAATAAAGTAGTTCAGATGACAATGCTGTAAGTCAGCTAAAAAATTTTGTATTACAGATTAAATTTTAGCAAAAACTATTTTTAATTCTAATTAGATTATCCGCAAATTAAGCAGAAAGGAAGGTTCTGAAGAGCGACTCCATCTCGTTAATTTTATAGAAAACCGAGTCCCCGAGACTAATTTGAAAGTAACTTAGGTATAGCAACTTTATGGAACTAAATCTAAAATTATTTTTGTACTCGTATTTTTGTACACCGTTATGTTTAGTTACGCCAGTGTTGTCACATTACCGAATTATCACTGGAATTCGGACTTCCTGACAGATTTGTCGCAATTTTGAACGTTTCTAGCAATTTTACTGTAATTTAAATATTTTGGACGTAATTTCCTTGTTGAGCCGAGTGATTACAATCATTTGTTATGTAAGAGTACAGTTTCATTGTCAAGGCTTCGTTGTTTCTATTTCATTATCGCCACCCCGGCCCATACATACGCACATCTAGATCTAAAGAGGGTCAACTCAAAATAATATACCAATCTAATTTAGACTTCAGTCAATTTCTAAAAGGTCTGCATTAAAATGGTATATTATTTTGAGTTGACCCTCTTTAGATCTAGATGCGCGATATATATACGTATATGCCCCACTGCAGGGCCCAGGCCTCGGGCGCGAACCATGCCATTTTCACGGAGTACGTATAAAATTACATAAAGTTTAAAAATAATAATGGATGAATACATAATGGTCATTTGATATAATTCAGTTGGCTCAGAAACTGTCAACTTTTCAGGATTATTAGGTATAAAATATACCCGACCTAACCTAAACCTATCTGTAGATTGCACGATCAAAAAATTTCGTCTAATTAATACTTTCACCGAAATTTTCATTATATCAACACCATTATGTATTTCGACCATTATTCTTTTGAAACTTTATTTTGAAATGCTCCTACTTTCACGGCCTTTTGTTTGTATAAGTACAGGGTAATTTTTAGGGTTCCGTAGTCAACTAGGAACCCTTATAGTTTCGCCATGTCTGACCGTCTGTCTGTCTGTCCGCGGCTATGCTCAGAGACTGTTAGTACGAGAAAGCTGTAATTTGGCATGAATATACATATCAGTCACGCCAACAAAGTGGTAAAATAAAAAATAACAAAATAATTTTTTTTAGGGTACCTCCCATAGACGTAAAGGGGGGGTGATTTTTTTTTCTCGACTAATCCTATAGTGTGGGGTATCGTTGGATAGGTCTTTTAAAACCATTGCGGGGTTGCTAACATGATTTTTCTATTCAGTGACCTGTTTGCGAAATATTCAACTTTAAAGTGAAAATTTTCATTAAAATCGAGCGTCCCCCCCCCCTCTAAAATCTAAACTGTTAGGTGGAAAAATTTGAAAAAATTCAGAATGGTAGTAAATATATCAAATTTACTAGGAAAATTATAGCGGCTAAGATTGCTTGGAAATTATTTGTAGTTTAAGAGTAAATAGTAGCCTAAGGTATAAAACATACCTAAACTTGGATGATTCCGTACACATACGAAATCCTTAGAAAAATATTACTTGATTTTTTCGTAATGGCTACGGAACCCTACCTTGGGCGTGCCCGACACGCTCTTGGCCGGTTTTTTTAATAATTGCACAAATTTTAACATGTGATTCAGTGACGAAATAACAAATTTCAGTATTTTTCGTTATAATATCTATCACTTATTTTTTTTGTTTTTCATAGTAACTCGACCAATTATTGGATGAATTACTATGAACAAACCAAATATCAAAATGTAAAAAAAAAATCTTGAACAGATAATCGTGATCTATCAACGATACTGAATTACGTATCAAAATTTGTGCACTGATTATAAAATTACTCCGTATAGGTAGGTACAACTTATATTTCCAACCGTTTGTCTTCATATTTCATTTTTGCTAATGCGATTTTATTTTTTACTTATCCCTGGACGTGCTATAAAAACTGACGTGGAACTATAACAACTATTCGTGTTGAATACATCGCGGCACTTATTCTCTCACGTTAAACCCGTTAGTCTTTCGGCCCGCAATGTAATGCTACTCACGATAAATTCCGCAACTTGTCAAGTGCGACGGGCGTAACCTCTACCACCAAGCTGACCCTAATGAGTATATCGAATTCATCGCCAGCACTGACAGGTTTTTGCTATCAGCTGTCAAAGTATGATTTATGCAGAGTGTGGCTTTCACGAGGGCGATGGCCCCGGGATGTTAAAAAATGATGCTAACAAACTCTGGCTTAAAGTTCACCACGCTGCAGTTTGTGGGGTGTTAATATACGATGTTTTGTTTGTACGAATGTATCTAGTGGTTAGTTGATTCCCGATCGGAATAGATATATTAATTAGACATCGGTAACTCGTGGCATTTAGGTAGCATTTGACGTTTCTGACAGACTAGTGAAGTGACTATGTTTTACTGTACGAATCGAGCAAAGAAACAAATTACAAGAAATCTTTTCAACCATTTAATATTTTGACTTTCGTGATAGACAATAAATATTTGTTCAAAATTTTTAGAACTTATCCTACGTGTCCTATTTGAGTGTGTTGGTTAAAAAAAATTTTTGTTAAAAATTTCATTTTTATCACAAGCTTTTTTGTTTACTGTACTTGCATTGTCATCCAACCTACATAAGTATACCAAATTTCAAGCCAATCCGACCACTGGAAGTGGGTCAAAATCGACTTCCAAAATTTGACCCGTAATACATTGCAAGTTAAATAAAAGCTTGTAAAAAGCATTCTTGCGTAAATTTGTTGGTTTTCTCTTTGATTTCGACTTCTTTATTTTGTGTAATAAGCTATTAAAAATTACTATTGTAAGATATCCTGGATTTTTTGATAAAGCTATTTTTAGCTTTTGATAAACAAGTTTACCTTTTGTGATGTAGTCTCGAAGTCTCGGTAATAAATGTGACCTTTCAATTTTAAAGAATTATTTTATCTTATCTGCAAAAGGCACTTGAAAAACGTGTCTCATCACTAGTGCTACCTAATTGTCAGGAGTTACCGATGTCTAATTTATGATTGCTATTTCTGTCTGTCAAACGGAAACGGAAACGGAGTCAGAGACAGAAAGAGATGGTGAAAGCGATGGCAAGCGTCCGCGGGTTAGACAATCAATAAGGTGTTCGATTAATTTTAACCTCGTCAGGCCGAAGTTAAAATCAGAATTTGAAATCTAATGAATGACAAGTTGGCATTGACTTCGACGTCCAAATTTTAATAGACTGTCTAGGCCTTACGCAGTTTAAACAACTTTTATTTATGTACCGACAAAAACTAAGTAGGTAGCTATGTTTGCTCTCAAGTCATGAATGTGTAGTGGGTATTTAAGTATGTATTTAACTATGAATAATACTAGTTGCTTTGTTAGCTGTAGACCTTGCGAATTTTTCAAAATGGCTGTCATAAGATATTTATAACGTTGTCAACCCCCATGGCCCCGCTATTTTAAAAATATCGGAAGTTAATTTATATTCATTATCATCATAATTACAGCCGAAAGACTTCCACTAATGAACATAGGCCTGCCCCAAGGCTCGCCAAACCGATTGGTCCAGTGCCGTCACCATCCAACGCGATCCCGCAACCTTAACCAGGTCTTCGCTCCACCTGTTGGACCTACAGTGCGTCTTCCGGTCCGTGGACACCACTCGAGAAATTTTTGCCCCATCGGCCATCAGTTCTACGAGCAATGTGCCCTGCCCACTGCCACTTCAATCTGGCGATTCTTCCGAGCTATGTCGGTGGACTACATAGTATAAAACAAAGTCGCTTCCCGCTGTCTGTCCCTAATATGTATGCTTAGATCTTTAAAACTACGCAACGGATTTTGATACCGATTTTTTTAATAGATAGAGTGATTCAAGAGGAATATTTATATATTGTAGGTATAATACATGCATAATTGCATCCGTGCGAAGCCGGGGCGGGTCGGGTCGCTAGTCAATAATAAATGCAGTTACTTGTTTTATGAAGCCCTTCCTTTTCCGCGCCTATCAACCTACATTCCAACGTTCTGCTCTACCACCTCGGAGTAGACTGCCTGTGAAGCCTGAACCCCTATTGGACGCTCCGAGGCTACCTGCCTACCTGATACCCTGCCCTGCCTTCCCACCTGTCCAGAAAGTCTGGACCAGTGTTTTTTTTATATGAAGAGCAGTGCTGACTGGAACAATTTTGTTTACTTATATTTTCTTTTGCAACCAGTTCCAATGTTTCTATGAACAGCTAGCCAGTTACAAAGTACCTGTTAGGTTAGGTTAGTTTTATGACAATCTTAAAAAGTTCATATAACTGGCTGTGAACCTTAAGGTCCCGGTTCGATCCCCGATTGGGGCAGATATTTGTATGCATAATACGAATGTTAGAGTCTTGGGTGTTTGATATGAAAAATTAAGTATGTTTATCCGCTGCCTAGAACCTATAACACAAGCTTTGCTTACTTCGGGACTAGGTCAATTTCTGTCAAGGGTCCTGTGCCATGATAATATAGGATTTTATTATCATCGTCATCATCAGCTGGAGGATTTCCACTATTGAACAAAGACCTCCCATTTAGAGCACCATAATGAACAACTGGCCATGTCCATCCAACGGTTGTTCGTAAATCTTGCGATGTCATCTTACAACCTGGTGGGAGGGACAGGATTTAACCCGCTACCTACGAGTGTCAACTACAGTTGACAGTATGTTTAATATAAAATAGACTTTAGAAAATTCATATTTATTCAGATTATGTGGTAGTAAAGGGTTAAGACTGGTTCTTACTAAATATTTTTTGACCTTCTGCCAATTTCGGCATTTGTTACTATTAATCGCCGTTTATGTAATACCAAAGGCCAGCTGTCACCGCGACTATTGCCAGGCCAATGGTAATTTATGCATTCTCCGTACTTGCACAATGATTAGCACAGTGTTAACTTTTAAATACTAGAACGGGATTCGGCTTGAGAAAAGAAAAGTTTTATTTACATTTACGTATAAGAATGGAGTGTGATCGCCAATGCAAATCGGAATTATTTCCAAACTTCCCTGTCCATGCTAATAATCATTTATTCTAAAGTACGCCTTTGATATTAATATTTTTGGAATTTTATTATAAAAACGTATGCAATTTTTCAGAAACGGCATTTTGGTTTTAGCCTTAGTAACTACTTTAATCTGCTCTTATTTAAATTCTCTACAAAGGAGATAATAAATCTTAAAGTAAATCAAACTCATTAATTTATTTATTTATTAGTTACATTAAAAAATTTATATGATACAAAATTGAAAGGAACATACCTATTAATTTATTACTTTTATAGGAATTGTTTATAATCAAGACAAAGTTATTGTAAATCTCGCGGCAAGCTTTTATCATAATATGAATTGTGTAGGTAATGTAATATAAATGAATGGGTTCGACTTAATTAAAGCTTTATTTTGTTATATTTAGATAGTTTATATGAATAATTGTTTTTAAAAATGTATTTACTCTTAACGACCGCTTTAGCCTAGTTGGTAGTGACCCTGCCTACGAAGCAAGAGGTCCTAGGTTCGAATCCCGGTAAGGGCATTTATTTGTGTGATGAGCACGAATATTTGTTCCTGAGTTATGGATGTTTTCAATGTATTTAAGTATTTATTTATCTATATAAGTATGTTTATCGTCGTCTAGTACCCATAGTACAAGCTTTGCTTAGTTTGGGACTAGGTCGATTTGTGTAAGATTGTCCCCTAATATTTATTTATTTATTTTATTTTATTTTAATTAATTTTTGATTCGTATCCATTTCGGCAAGCCCATTCATTTGGTACCCATACCACAGTAGTGCTCAAAATTAACTGGTCCACCTTCTTGGGCGTGCCGCTATATTTAAAGTAACGTCATCTTAATGTTCTTTCTTCTTCTTCTTTCTCGACAAGCTGTTTCATCTGATGTCGTGCAGTGCTCAAAAATTAACTAATTCGCCATTTGTAATAATATAAGTCTCTTGCTCGAATGATTGAGGCTGTGGGTTCTCTGTCAGTCACTAGTTTTATTTATAAGTAATATTAACAATTTAGCATAACTGTGGCTGTATCATACACGTGAACCGTCGATAAATATTCATACACTCGTGTTTGCGGAGCGTGTGTCAAGTGTACCGCAAAGATGGAAAATAGCTCGCATGCTTTAGATACAGCAATTGCCGTCGCTAAGAGTAAATAAATAAATAAATAATAAATAATAAATAAATAAATATCATGGGACAATTCACACCAATTGACCTAGTCCCAAAGTAAGCTTAGCAAAGCTTGTGTTATGGGTACTACGCAACGGATAAACATACTTATATAGATAAATAAATACTTAAATACATAGAAAACATCCATAACTCACGAACCAATATTCGTGCTCATCACACAAATAAATGCCCTCACCGGGATTCGAACCTAGGACCTCTTGCTTCGTAGGCAGGGTCATTACCAACTAGGCTAAAGCGGTCGTTAAAAAAACATAAATATAAATAGTTTCAACTGTAATCAGCCCTGTTTTTAGGGTTCCGTACCCAAAGGGTAGGTAAAAACGGGACCCTATTACTGGAGCTCCGCTGTCCGTCCGTCTGTCACCAGGCTGTATCTCATGAACCGTGATAGATAGACAGTTGAAATTTTCACAAATGATGAATTTCAGTTCCCGCTATAACAACAAATACTAAAAACAGAATAAAATAAATATTTATGGGGGCTCCCATACAACAAATGTGATTTTTTTGCTCGTTTTTGCTCGATATTATATTGATAATGACAACAGGTAGACGCTTGAAAATGTTAACGAAAGGGAGTGGACTGTATCGGAAGATGGGTGAAGAGAGGTCGAAGATAAACGGAAGGTACTTAGGGCCGTTAGGAAGCAAAATATTGCGTCTTTCGACGATCAAGTTTACACGAAAAAAATACGGAGTAGTAACAGTGACTGCTGAAAGCTCACCTGGTGGGCTCCTCGTCTGCAGTGGCGCAGAACCTTAGGGCGTCGGTAGCAGGCACCGTCGGCTCGGAGTTTTCAGCTCCTCCGGAATCACTGCTAACTCTTACCTCTGGTGTCGCACTTAGCCTTTCAGGTTTATCGCAGGGCGGCGCACCAGGAGACTTCAGCAGCGGCACTGACTTTAATCTAATTTTTTCTTTATTAGGAAAAGATTCGCAAAATTCGTTGCTGGCGGTCAGCGTAACGGTTATTCTCTTAACAGAAAAAATCGTAATGACACGATGATGATTCGTAATTCGTGATGATTCGTATTTTTTTTGTCAGTGCACAAATTTTGATATTTGATTCAGTATCGTTGATAGATCACGATTAAATCTGTTCGAGATTCATCCAATTTCGTGTTACTATGAAAAACAAAAAAATTAAGCAAAAAATTCTGAAATTTGTTATTTTAACAATACTGAATGACATATTAAAATTCGTGCACTTATCAAAAAAATACCCTGTATATTCCGGTATTCCCTTTAAAAATAAATAATTAAATTAAAATAAAACAAATATTTAAGGGGTCTCCCATATAACAAATCTGATTTTTTGCCGTTCTTATAGATAATAGTACCTAATAACCCTTCGTGCGCGAGTCCGACTCGCACTTGGCCGGTTTTTTGTGTTGTTTACTCTGTCCCCGGTTGTCCAAATACTTAGGTTGGCCATGGGACAAAATTTGTGTAACCATAGCAACGGGTGGCACTAAAGTTGATTCACCCAACTATTAACTAAGTTAGCAGTAATAGACACAAGACATTCATAATAATGATTAATTAACTAATTTGTTTTCAAATGTGTTTTCACTCTTAATTTATTTATTAATACTCGCGATCGCGGACGTGTTAATTATGCGAGTTTAATTCAAAAACATAGAAATTAATATAAGACCTTGAGTATCATACGTTTTGTAACTAGCTACCTAGATGCTCGCTATTTGTCATTCACTTGTCATCCGCTATGTAGGTTGCAAAAAACAGCGCAAAAATATTTGTAAGTGGCAAAAAAATCTCAATTCAATCAAAGTTACAATTAAACTTGACGTACTCCAATCAGCAGTCAAATTATTTAAGCACACTTTTTTTCTTAATTTAGATTGCAATAGATTCTTGGAAGTGCGTGTTAAGTAAAAAATTGTTTGTGTTTTTTGGGTTAGTTAGGCGGCCTACACCGTAAAGTCCCCCGACTTCAACCCAACGGAAATAACTTTGGCCCATTTGAGAAACCACAAAAATTAAATAGGGTCTAATAAAAAACAAAAGACGTGGACGGTCACATAATTACAACGGATACAAAATTCAAATCCATTGTGAAAAAAACATTGATTTGTATTTAAGGCGTACCTACTATAAAATCAATGACTAAATCATGGACAGGGATGTTTGGAAATAATTCCCATCCGCATTGGCGATCCCTAGTCTCAAATCTATATATATAAAATTCTAAACTGACTGACTGACTGTTGATATATCAACGCACAGCCCAAACCACTGGACCTAGAGACTTGAAATTTTGCACATAGATACCTTATACAATGTAGGTAGGTTTTATATTATTAACAAGCCTGGTTATTTTAGTGCCCGCTTCCGAATTAGTGAAAAACATTGTATATATTATTGTAAAGAAATACTGTAAAGGACCGTATCTACCTGAAGTTTAGTCGGGCTTGCTTGCACGCTTGCTTGCGTGTATGCATGCTTGCTTGCATCTTGCTTGCATGCTTGCTTGCATGCTTGCTTGCATGCTTGCTTGCTTGCCTGTATGCTTGCTTGCTTAATATCTTGGTTCTTTGGAATACTCATGGTACACGCGAGTGAAGCCGCGGGCAAAAGCTAGTAGCGTATATATCTGCTATGTCAAAATTTTAGTTATAGTAAATATACTTTACATGTACGTACGTAATATTTGTATTGTATTGTAATTTAATAACATTGTAAATCTGTTTGAAAAAAAAATAATACCTGGTTGTGTGACTTGAGTGTTCTTGCCGGATTCTTCTCGACAGGGTTTTTCCAAACCTGTGCCAGATTTTACGGCGTTAATAAGAGCTTCAATGGAAGTCTGAACTGCTTAAACAATTTACTTTGAATGTAATAATGAAATCTAGAGCGATTACCCAGCGGGCAATGTTAGTCTTCGGGGCCAAAGGGGCCCGACTTTACGGTGCTTTTTTTTCACTTTTACCTTTATCTCCCGTGACTCAATTACGCAAACAATATTGTTTAGCCCTTTAATTTCGCAATGTACCATTTACAATACAATGACTCTTTATTGTAGTACACCACAAAGAAAACAATACAGAAAAACAAGTATATACATGGAACTTACAACAAGAACAAGAACTAGGGGTTGAACAGATGGCCGTTGGGGCCGAAAAGTTCTGGAATGGAGACCATGGACTGGCAAGCGCAGCGTGGGACGTCCACAAACGAGATGGACGGACGATTTGGTGAAAACCGCAGGTTCAAGGTGGATGCAAGTCGCTTCCATCCGTAATGATTGGGTATCAATGAAGGAGGCCTATGTCCAGCAGTGGACGTCTTGCGGCTGAAGTGACGATAATGATGATATTGTATACTTATTAAAAAAATCTAGTCTTCCAGATAGACAAAGGCTCGTTTTTTTTAAATTTTGACGATTAAGCATATACCTAATACTTCGACGGGTGCATTGACGGGTGCATCACGAGTGGCATGAAGCGTTGGGTTTTACCTGCATTTAAGCTTATTCAAAATCAAAATCAAAGCTCTTTCACGTGTCTATTTATTATATAGTTTTTCAACATTGTCTACTGTTTCTTCCATATTGTTTTGATGGCATAGTCGATCTAAATCAGCTGTTTCTGCATTTCCCGCAAGCAGCGCGTGAGTCGCGTGTTTTGAAACTTGAGAAAGCTAGGAATCGAGTAATAAGTTGACTTCAAAGAATTTAACAAGGCTACTTCGGTTGCGTGCTTATGTTTACGACAACATCGCCGGTAAGATTTAAGTTTTATGTTTTTTTTATACAATAGATAATAGGCTTGCGTTTGACCAAAATCACGTCTGATGGAAAACGAAGATGAGGCCTACGATGGAGTACGCTTGCCTAGTAAATGCTCATTCATCCTAGACTTGAAAGCGGCCAAATTGTAGTTTTCAGGGAACACAGTCGCAGGCAGGGAATTCCACTCAAGAGCTAAAACGCTTTGTGCGGATTTTGGGATTTACTGTCATTAGGTACAAATATAGGTCGTATGCACCCACAAAGATGGGCTCACACAGTCACTTGGTGGGTGCCGGAGAACGGCCAGCGACGACGAGGCAGACCAAGAAGGAGATGGCGGGACGATTTGGACGTGTACGCAAAGGACTGGCCTGACATTGCGCCGGACCGGGAGTTGTGGAGGTCAAGAGGGGAGGCCTTTGCCCAGCAGTGGGACACTATAACAGGCTAATAAAAAAAAAACTTGAATTGACTGTTTTGAATTTTCACCTAAGAAATACTGTTCAAAATAAATTTTAACAAAATTTGATTGCGCTGAAAAAATAGGTAATTGCATTTTTCCAAAATTCCTTTTTAACAGTATTATTTTAGGTAAAAATTTTAAACAGTCAATTCAAGTGGACAATTTTCCATTTTTACTTAATGACAGTAAATCGATTTTGGGAATACTGACAACGTAAGGGTGGAGACCCCGCCTACTTCTGGTCGCCTTTGGAATAAAGGAGCAGGTGGAATAAGGTCATGCAGTTGTGGAGAAAAAGTTAATACTTAGTTTCAATGTTATTCTAAAATTATCAGTGGGTTATTGTGTACATAAATTACGTGACCACGGATTGGCAAACGTAGCGTGGGACGTCCTCAGACTCGGTGGAGCGATGATCTTCACAAGGCGGCTGGCAAGAGCTGGATGAGAGTGGCCGAGGATCGTGCTCAGTGGCGTGCCATGGGAGAGGCCTATGTCCAGCAGTGGACGAACATAGGCTGATGATGATGAAATTACGTGAGGTAATTTTGGCGATTTTTATCCCTTACCTAGTAAACATAACACAAACTTTGTTTACTTTGCTTTCTTTGGGACTAGGCCGATTATTGGTTTCAAACGCCCCATGATATTTTTAGGGTTTCGTAACCAAAGGGTAAAACAGGAACCTATTACTAAGACTCCACTGTCCGTCACTATCTATCTGTCTATTTGTCAACAGGGGCTAAATTCTGGATGGTTTGCGAGCGGTAGTTCAATCGTTTGGGAGAGGATAGGAATGGGTTGAGTTTGGGATGAGTCTTATTTTCCTATTAATTCGCTTTGTAAATAAATAAATAAACAAATAAATAAGGCTCATCCCAAACCTCTCGCTAACCAGTGATTTTTGGCGTTCCTGAATAGCAGTTCAAACCAAACCCAACCCAAACGATTGAATTACGATTGAATTACCGCTACCAAACCCATGAAGGCGTGCGTATATTTTACTTACGAGGGGCGTTCAATATAAAGTGAGAATGAGATGCAAACTCTTTTAATATTACGAAATTAAATACTGGCCGGTAAAGCTAATCTATCTAGCTGATTGCTATGAAAAAAAAACTAACTGTCTTTTGTTTAAAAAAATATACGGTAATTTCTTTGCAATGCTATTGAGTACGTTAGCGAAAATGGAGAAAATTGAACTGCGCGCCGTTATCAAATACTTGTATTTGAAAAATTTTTCTACGGACCAAGTCAATTTGGATTTGCGGGACACTTTAGGGTCTAATGCTCCTCCGTATTCGACAGTCGCACGTTGGTGCGCCGAATTTAGACGTGGAAGAACATCGACAATGGACGACCCCCGCTCCGGACGCCCTACTACAGCAGTAACTGAAGAAATTGTGAAAAAAGTCGAAAACTCAGTTTTGGCGGATCGTCGTGTCACAGTTCGTTTTATTGCTGAAAATGTAAAGATTGCAACGGGGAGCGTGCATAATATTTTACATGAACGCTTGGGTATGAAAAAGGTATCTGCGCGTTGGGTACCAAGAATGCTTACTGACACGCAAAAACAAACTAGACTAGAGATTTGTCAAGAAGCTTTGAACCTGATGCAGCAAGACCGGGAACTTTTTTTGGCGCGATTTATAACAATGAACGAAACATGGCTCCATCATTACGACCCTGAAACGAAACTGCAGTCTATGACATGGAAAAGGCCATCATCTCCAACTCCGAAGAAATTCAAGGTGAGCCCATCTGCCGGTAAGGTCATGGGCTCTGTTTTTTGGGATGATAAAGGGGTATTAATGATTGAGTATCTCGAGCATGGAGCCACTATTACGGGCACTTTATACGCCAAACAAATAGCAACATTGCGCAATGAGATCCGCGAAAAACGGCGAGGTAAACTCTCGAAAGTTGTGCTGTTCCACCAGGACAATGCCCCGGCACACAAGTCCGCCGTTGCAATGGCTGCAATTCGTGATGCTGGGTTCGATATCCTTAAGCTTCCTCCGTATTCACCGGATCTCGCTCCCAGTGATTTCTACCTATTTCCGAGATTGAAACAATTCCTGAGAGGCCAGAAATTTGAAGACGACGACGCGGTAGTCGCTGCAGTACAAGATTTTTTAAGTACTCACATGAGACCTTTTTTTAAAAATGGAATTTTAAGTTTAGAAAAAAGATATACTAAGTGTATTATGCTAAAAGGTGACTTTATCGAAAAATAAAATGATATTTAGTAAAAGTTGTTTATAACATACTCATTCTCACTTTTTATTGAACGCCCCTAGTATATGCAGGGTTCTACTTACACTGGATTATTATAGTTATGGCTGTTTATGGCGTATGTTTTGACATACCCAAAAATTTGTACAGAACCCTCGGTGCGCGAGTCCGACTCGCACTTGGCCGTTTTTTTACTATCTTTTGTGCGCTTTGTCGGCGCAATCGATTCATGAATGGACTAAATGTGCCTAAGGCATTGTTTTAGTAGCCTTAAACTGTCTTCACATTGTTGGCTATCAAATGAAACCGGTCTGGGGCACATCGGTAAAATGGGTTTTTATGCTCTAGTGTATAAAACAATTTTCGTCTAATCCTCGTCTAAGGCCGAGGGCGTCAGATGCAAACAGCCTCAAACTGTAGAAATTAATAAAATATTAGTTTCTTGTTTTTTTTTTATTACTGGAGTTTTATTTCATTTATGTTATTATTATTTATGTTATAGAAATTACAATGCATGAAAAATAAGAGCTTGTTAATTTTATTACCAATGTTGGTGTTTGATTTCCTTGAAATCGAAGTGAAAAGCAGAATGTGAAACTCGATCATTAAACCCATTTTCCCTTCGACGTGTCTATCCACCCCTCGCGGTACCGGCTCGGGAGGCTATCTGAACGACTCGGGTAAAATTTCTCGTTTTATGCTCTTTTTGTACAATCTCTATTGATGTGTAAAAATATTTATTTTTTATGTAATCTTTAATCTTGATTATAGCTTCGGAGCTAGGTTGTATTTTCTTTTTACTACGTAAAGTCATAATCTTAAAAAGCATTTCACACATACCTACAATCGAAGGTATAAACAGAAATGGAAATTTGAATTACAATCTTGACATGTACCAGCAAAGTTTGAACAGTTAATTTCGTTTGCGTATTTTAGACGACGGAATTCACTTGCTTTCGCAAATATGAATGCCAAATGCAAAAAGTACAATACCGCAATTATGTCCGATTCATGAAGTTTGAATAGAATCATTTTGCAATAATATGAGGTAGTAAAATGTAACTTTAGTCACTATTTTTACTGGTGCTAAGCCCGGCAAAAGTTTCTAAAGTCGCAATCGAGGACACCGTCAGTTTCATCATACGTATTGAAGAAGAGTCTATTTTGTCTGAATTAGTACTTTTCTACTCGCAGCAACGTAGCAACACAAACTTGTACATGTAATTTAGCATATTGTATAAAAACATATTGAAAGGTGCAAACACTCCGGAAGCCTGTTTAATGGTTATATTGCACAATATTTGTCAAAAGTTTTGTTGGAAGTAATAAAAACAGCGATAAAATAAGTAATATAAAGTGTCTTGACTGCTTTGTAATGATTTCAACCGGGACAAATCTTTCTAACTTAAATTCATTCCCTTTAATAAAATAATGTATGTGTTTGTGTGACTAAAACTGGAAAACAGCTGGACATATTCGACTAATTTTCTTTTTCAAATATTTGTTTAAATCTGAGGAAGCTTCTAACAAAAGATATTTTTAACATTTGATTGTTCGTATCGTATAGGATAGCGATAAACGAATTCTTCGCAGACGAAGTCGTGGGGAAAAGCTAGTTCATGATAAAAAAGTAAAGATCAAAAAAATATATAGAGGCATATTTTCACAGAATCGTCCCAACTCAGCATAAAGCTGGTCTTATTGCCAGCAGGGATCATCCGTTGGGACCACAAAAATCAACATCAGTTTCTCAAACGATCTTAAACTCACTTGAATACTGGTTCCCGCAGTTCCCGTTGCAGGCACAGCCAGCATCCAGGCCCAGCGACAGCGTCGGCGCCAGGCTGGGCCGCGGGCACAGCTTGCAGCCCCCATTGTATACCTCACACAAGCAAACATTCTTGTCCATCCCCTCAACCTTCAACTCGTTAAGTCCAAACCTATCACATTTAAACGCCGGGGCGAACTGCGCATGGGGACACACATGACAACCTTTCCCTAAATTCCCGTTCGAACCGTTAAAATTGTCATTCTGATTAGAATCCAGATCCATCTGGTATTCTTTCTTACTATCCGTGCTCCCTGTCATGTAGGACGTTAGCGTCACCTCCGAGGAACTACGGACGGTATTGTTCAGTTTGTACTTTGTCATTTTTAGCATTTCAGAAGCACGTTTTGAAGTTTGATGCACGGGACATCTCCGGACAGAGTTACGTTGTTTATTTCATGCGGTTAATTTTGGGGCGCGGCAACACTTTGTTTTATTTTTGTTTATTGTTTGGGCATTTTTTTTTAGTTGGATTGGCGCGCGGGCGCTTTGTGTGCCGTTGTGGCGAATACTGACGGTCGGCTCTTGCGGTCCGCGTACTGTTGTACATTAATTGAAGTACATTTCAAAGGCTTTGCGAGAGAGTCAATTAAGCTTGTCTTATATCAATGGGTGACCTATGACGTTAAGAGAAAAACTGGAAGTGCAATGATTTTGGGTTTCGTGTGAAGATATTGCCATGGTGTGGTGATTATTTGTGGATTGATGTGACGAGGAATGAAGGATATTATAAAATTTTAGTGTATTTTATTATTATAATCCAATTTGCAATTCTGCATTTTTATTTTATTTCTGTACATCTTTCGATCTTTTACTGAATTTCTTGTAATTTTGTGACATCACTAGATAGGTACAGTCGAGTTCTCCAATATCTGTACAGCCGTACAGATATTGGAGAACTCGACTGTACATAGTATAAAACAAAGTCGCTTCCCGCTGTCTGTCCCTATATATGCTTAGATCTTTAAAACTACGCAACGGATTTTGATGCGTTTTTTTTAATAGATAGAGTGACTCAAGAGGAAGGTTTATTTGTAGGTATAATTCATGCATAATTGCACCCGTGCGAAGCCGGGGCGGGTCGCTAGTTTATTTATAAATTATGTATTTTTCAAAATGTACCTAATAAACAATATCATGATATTAATTATCATAATCCGTATCGTTGCCAAGAAGACTCATTTTAGTGAAAAAATACATCCTGTAAGTATATTAAGTACTAGGTACTAGGTAGGTATTATTTGACATGAAACTACCGTGAGACACTCATAGTGAAAATATACGGATCACTCACGTCTTAAAACGAACGTAACGTAACGGCGGGTGGGCGGCTCCGGGAAGAAGGGCCCGAAACAGTCGAGTTAGACTCGTTTTAAGACGTGAGTGATCCGTATATTTTCACAATACGATAGTAACTTGAGAAACAAGTTTTCTAAATAAAAAATGTACAAACAAATTATATGAAGTAAGATAAGTTAAAAATAAAACCCTAATTATAATACAATGATAAAAAAAGAAAATAAAAAATACAAAAAGGTAAGCCGCCCGAACAGGGACTTGAACCCTGGACCCTTGGATTAAAAGTCCAATGCTCTACCGACTGAGCTATCCGGGCTGTACGAGTGGTGCTGAAATAGCTGTACAGTTGCTAGATGTTTCGGTTGCACCATCTGCCAAGACACACTTGAACTAATATGGCACTTTTACACCTGTACTTGACATTGGCAATAAGTTAAAACTACGTAATTATTATAATTGTGTTTTTATTTTTTTGATGATTTATGTCGTGGCAAATGTTTGCTTAAATCGAACGAAATTACTACTATTATAGAATGAGTCATAACCATGTTATTCGACCTAAACATACTTAGGTAATATCGAATACAAATTTTTACGATTTAATGTCATTTTCGCATTATTTATTAATAAATGACAAATTATGCCTTTTGCGATGTCAAAAGCCTAGATATTGGAACGATCACAAGACAAGTATCAATATAGAAAAAATAGACAAAACACAGAAGAGACGTGGGACAGAAAAGCTTCCGAACAGTGCTCGAAATTCTTACCTATTATCATAGGGTTGTCGCTCGGTAAAAACAAAAATTAAAAATCAAAATATTTTACTCAAACAAGAACCTAAGTATCTAATATCTGTATATCTACAAACACTACAACAGGTAGGCATCTTTAAAAACAACCGAATACCCGAACTATGTAGCTAAACGCTAAACGGTCGCGTCGTCGCTGGCGGCACAACTGAACTTTGTCTACTCACTGAGCTAGTTCAAACCGTATTCATACAAATAAATATATTTTGATTTTTGATTTTGATTTGATTTTGTCTCCGAGCGGGCGCCGGTGCACGCCCCCCCGTCTTGTCTGTGACAGGTCACGCACACATATGTTGTGCGTGTAGTAGTGTAATGCGTGCGCGACGTTGATTGAACTTTTTATTCTGCTCCGTATTCATTCATGTGGCCGCAGTCCGCGTCGTTTGTTCACTGCCCGCGTCTCCGCCCCGTCTCTTCGGTCTGCTTTGGATTGCGACGCTTCTATACGTTTAGTATGAAAACTGATGGGCGCCGCGACTGCGACGCGCCCCCGTCCCGCGTTTCTTAAATATTTATTAATAAATACCTAAATAAAATATTTTTTTATTCACCAACATACTTACCTACAAAAAGTTATTAATTTACGTAATGTAGTACCTACACATTATCTAGAGTTTGTAAGTATGAGATAAATAGGCAATGAGACTCAGCGTGGTTTTCAGTCTCCGACCTGACTAAAACTAACTTAAACAACTACCTAAGTAACTAAGGTGAGGCCTTCTGCTTGGCTTTCGTCTTACTGCCCCATCAGCCGTCAGTTCTACCCCCTTAAGTCTGGCCAGATTAAAGAAATAGAAATGATTTATTTATTAAAGTAAACAGAACACTATCATTACAGGACACCCAATGCGATAGTATACCGAATCAATTATATACAAATTAGCTTAATTAAAAATTAACATAAAGGAATAAAGGAATAGCATAATATTGTAGCATAGGAAAGGATTTCCTATGCTACAATATTATCTACAACAATCATAACATAAAACATAAAAAGTCACTTTAGTGAATTCACACAGCGAACACGAAAACAAGTCGGTCCCTTCAGCCACCCTGTTTAAGGTGAATAAGGCTCGAGTAAGAGGAGCCTTGTTTAGGAGATTGGTCCGGCCGCGGGGTACCTTAAACAAATTAGGCCGCCGCCGCCGCATTATAGAATCGTCCGGTACAGATGGACTCATCATGCCAAGAATACCTGGATTATAAGCCTTACCTCTAATCAGTTCGAACATTACTTTAGCCAGTGCATAGTCCCTCCTGACCTCTAGTTTGCTGTAGCCAACCATACCAAGCACAAATAAAGTAGGGTACTCATCAATGGGTAAAACGGATATACACCATACAGTTTTAAATACAAGTAAGTAAGTAAGTAAGTAAGTATGATAAAACGATCTTTAATATTATTGCGTAACTTCACCCTTCTTAAGGCCCAAAAATCAAGGTCAGTGACATGTAATCAGTTGTCAACCTTGCGCGCTGATAATATAGCTCATAATGTATTGACAGAAGCAGAGTCACCTTGAATTACACGTGTTTTGGAGTGCGCAGAAAGTTGTAAGGGACTTGGTTCGTTTATTTATTTGGAGGGATCAACGGTTCATTTTACTAGTTTAGTATTTGCCGAAGTTGCCACAGAATAAATAAATATCAATATATAAATATAACGAGACAGATTCACACCAATTGACCTCGTCCCAAAGTAAGCAATGCTTGTGTTCTGGGTACTAAATAGGCAATGGATGAACGGACGTAGCTATGAAAATTTTTGTGCAAATTCCTGTGGAAAGTTATAAACATCCAGATTTTTTTTAATTTTATGATACCTAACTTATTGCCAAATTTTAAGAGTCTAGTAATGTTATGGATATTTACGGAAATGGGGTCACTCTCAATCGAACATATAAATCCAAAGTGGGTACAGTGGGTGGGTAAAGTGGGTACTTGAGAAGTTACAGTGACAAGTTAAAACATTTGTTTTGGTTTGTTAGTTTAACAATTGGTAGCATAGCATACGGTTGTGGTAACTCTGAAGATGAGCTCTGGTTGAGTTCGAAACGCGTCAGTGTAGCTTGGTGGTGGTGATGGTTGGGTTTATGTGATTTGTGTGTGTTCGTACAGTGTGGAGGTGGAGGAACTGCATGAACGCACATTTCTTGCATAAACGTAACTATTGTAAGGTCGCGGGTGAGCAAAGTAATTGTTTTAGTTCATTAATATGGACCTCCGCAAAGTAACGCCTGATTCAATAAATTATATAAATCCAGTTTATGCCTGATTCCGTGGGAATTTTAACTACCTACCTATATCAAAATTTCAGCTTTTTAGGGCCAAGGATTTAGGCTGGGCGTTGGTAAGTCAGTCAGTCAGTGGGGACTTTTTTATGTGATCATGATTTATGGCAAAGCGTGTCATCGTCTCGATCAATCCAGTAGCCTCTGGCGCACTCCGCTGGGACAGGACCCTCGCATCAACAAAACTGCACGTAATGACCGGCCAACTTAGGGTTGCCTTTGCCATCAATATACCTATACCTACTCCGTGTAACTAGATCCCACCAAACGAATTTAAACAAATAAATTTAAAAAATGTAAGCCAAGATCAATACTTAAAATATGCTTGATTGTCGACTTCGCCGACAAAAGGATTGAGATAAATAAATAATGAACTAAAACAATTACTTTGCTCACCCGCGACCTTACAATAGTTACGTTTATGCAAGAAATGTGCGTTCATGCAGTTCCTCCACCTCCACACTGTACGAACACACACAAATCACATAAACCCAACCATGCATGCATGAACGCACATTTCTTGCATAAACGTAACTATTGTAAGGTCGCGGGTGAGCAAAGTAATTGTTTTAGTTCATTAATATGGACCTCCGCAAAGTAACGCCTGATTCAATAAATTATATAAATAAATAAGCCAAATAAATAATAAATAATATTTAGTTTTTTTTATTATAAATGTGTGTACACCTGTAAGGGTAGAATTTGGTGAAACCATAGCCTGAATATAATATTATACCTGTATTTGTTACCTGAATTTCATGCACAATAAATGATTATGATTATGATTATGATTAATAATGCTTATAGGGAACATGCACATAGACGGCGCTGCCAACTGGTGCCATCAAGTTGACTTTTACCATGATAAGTTTCTATTACTGTCCGCATGGCCCGCATAGTGTCATTTCTGCCGCTTTAGTGCTGCCGCCTATAGTTTCTGCACGTTCCCTTAACAATTCACACCAATTGACCTAGTCTCAAAGTAAGCAAAGCTTGTGATATGGGTACGGGTTACCTGGGCAACGGATCAGCATACTCATATAGATAGATACGTACTTATTATTTTTTTTTTTTTAACTATGGGACCCAATACATCCCTGTATTGTTTTTTTGTATAATTATTATTATTTTTTATTTAATTCTATATTTGTATGGTTTTTTAGTTTGTAATTTATTATATTTTAATTTGAAAAGATGACTTCCTGCCAAGTTTCTTGCGGCGCATTCTTCTTGGCAATGATGGTCCTTACGAAAGCGCTGGTAGTTTAAAAAAGTGACATGTAAAAGAGCCCTTTGCGGCCTATTTGCAGAATAAACGTTTTGACTTTTTTTTTTTTTTGACATTTTAAATACCAATTCCCGAGAGCAAACATTCGTATTTTTCATACAAAAATCTGCACCGACGCGGGAATCAGACCCGGGACCTCTAGGTTAACCTAACCACTAGGCCATTTGGTCATCAAGTTCATGAGTTCACACTGATACATGTGTCAGGCGGTAACCCTAGTGGACCGTCATTGTCATTGCGAAGATTGCCGGCATCCGACCGCTTCCCGGTAATGACTATCGAGAACGGCGATACCTACCGATCGGGTTTCCTGGTATCGGAACCTGATGAAGTTGGATAACCTTCAGTGCATTTACCAAGCCGTGGTGTGAGGTTTGGCTATGGTCTCTCTAGCAGAAGGTCGTGGGTTAGATCCCGGGCGCACCTTTGAGTCTTTCGAAGTTTACCAAGAGTTTTAGAGGCAACACAAACCTGGATACGCCTACGAAGAAATTCAATGGTGTGTGTGAAGTTCCCACTGGGCCCGTGGGTGCCACGGCCCAAGCCCAGTCATTCTGAGAGTAGTAGAGTATCGGTCGATCAAGTAATTGCTTTACTATTTTGCCCAACCCCTCTCATTCTGAGAGGAGGCTTGTGTCATGCAGTAGGACGTATACAGGCTGGGATGATGATCATGAATATTACCTGGTAGGGCTAGTAAAGAGCGTGCCAGCACCGAATATAGTCCACTGTTGTAATATTTCTACAGAAGAAAGGGGTCATAGAATTGGGATGACACAACTGCGTCATAGCGTTTGCCCTTGAGGGGCGCATTCAATACACCCCATTACTTTCTCCCTTAAGAAAACGAGTATTTAGGACAAAGAGGCTATTGTGAGTGCGCAAGTTAACCCGCATAGTCGTTATCCTGGTTAGTTTTGGTATCATCATCATCATCATCATTTCAACCGAAAGACGTCCACTGCTGAACATATGCCTTTCCCAGGGCTCGCCAAACAGATACTTTTAGTATGATACATAAACCGATTTTTTCACATTCAGATCAGTCATCATCACTATCATCTCAGTCTATATACGTCCCACTGCAGGGCACAGGCCTCCTTTCAGAATGAGAGGGGTTGGGCCCTAGTCCCCACGCGGGCCCAGTGCGGATTGGGAACTTCACACACACCATTGAATTTCCTGGTGTAACAAGGTGTCCTCACGATGTTTTTCTTCACCATAAAGCTCATGGTAAATTTTAAATGTAATTTCGCACATACTTAACTTTTTTTATTAACTTTGAGGTGCGAGCCGGAATTTGAACCCACGACCCTCTGCGTGAGAGGCCATAGGTCAAACCTCTAGGCCACCACGGCATGCACTAAATCCACACCAATGTGTTATAATATAAATGCGAAATTTTGCAGGTGCGTAGAGTCGCTAATTTTATGTTCACAGGAGAGACTACTTTTTCTGTACAGTGAGTATAACCTAAAAACAGGATTCCCTTTCAAACTATGCCCTTAAAACCCGTCGCACGACCAACGACTTTTTGGTATCCTATTATCTCGCCTCATTCGTTTTTCGATTAATTCTTATTTCGTCTTGTTCGCTATCCGTCATTATCTTATTTGGTCAAATTGTGTAACTTGTCTCTCTCTTAATAAGTCATATTCGTTTTTCGTCACGGCCTTCCTTGGACTCGTTCGTCGTTCTTCCCTTTCGTTTTTTGTCTCATTTACTTACGAATATTTATTTACCAGCACCGAACGTATAGAAATAATTTTGGCGAATAAGTAAATGATACACAAAACGAAAGGGAAGAACGACCAAATGAGTCCAAGGAAGACCGTGACGAAAAACGAATAAGACGTAGGTATTAAGAGATAGACAAGTTGCAGAATTTGACCAAAAAAGATAATGACGGATAGCGAACAAGACGACGACGAATTCAGAATGTGACGAAATAAGAATGAAACGAAAAATGAATAAGGCGAGATAATAGGATACCGATACCGACTTTTTTGGGTAATTTTTTCTAAGTACCCTATGATAAAAGGTGATCGAAACAAGTGACAAAAATTAGCAAATCATGAACAGTTAGTTACGCGCCACTGCGGCGCGCGGGACGTTCGACGGGAAGATGTTGCAGCTGCAAGCCCCTTAAATGTCATATTTAGATTGCAATCATAATGTACACTGCACCGGACGGAAACAATTGTAGAGTATCACAATAGTTATTTTATTTACAATCGCAATCGTAAACATCTCAACAACGATGCACGCACGCGAGACGGCACGCACGGTCGGTATATCGGTTGGTCCTGTAATTTGCTTATTTATTGGCAAAAAACTACTATTGGACACTACTGTACAGGGTTATTTGTAATTCACTAGATCCTTTTAACCCTAAACTCCTACCACTTAAAAAAATGTTTTTTGTTTTACGGCTTTTGTCATAACTTAATATTTTTGGTGTAATAACGTTTTGTAAATTTGAGATTACCCCTTATTTTTACTATACTCTGTGTATTTGTATGGGAAAAAAGTGCTTCATTTTAAAAAGTCTTAGAACAAAATACATTTGTTTGAGTGATAGGAATTCAGGGTTAAGAGGATGTCAGTGAATTAAAAATAACCCTGTATACAAATTAAATCTCTGACTAAACATTAACACATAGTATCCAGCAGTGGGACGTGTTCGTGTTGCGCACGAAGGGTTCCGTAGCATTATATATAAAATCGACAAAATATCACGTTTTTTGTATGGGATCCCCCTTAAATATTTGTTTTATTTTAATTAATTTATTTATTTTTGAAGTGAATATTTATATAACTACACATTCTGTGAATATTTCAAGCGTCTACCTGTTGCCGTTATCAATATCGAACAAAAACGAGCAAAAAAAATCACGCTTGTTGTATGGGAGCCCAGTTTTTAGTATTTGTTGTTATAGCGGCAATCGAAATACATCGTCTATGAAAATTTCAATTATCTAGCAATTACGGTTCCTGAGATACAGCCTGGTGACAGACGGACAGACGGACGGACAGCGAAGTCTCAGTAATAGGGTCCTGTTTTTACCCTTTGGGTACGGAACCCTAAAAATAGACATCCCCAATTGCAATTGCTAAAAGTAGCCACGAAACGTAAATACCTATAGTGTTTTTTGTGCTCTGCTTACCCCCTTTGGAATAGAGGCGTGATGTATTTCAATTTCAGCCTGTATATGCTGAGGTGATGATGATAATGATGATGAGTATATCGGTTGATCAAACAATCTAGGCAGCTTGTTTTGAATCTGTCAATTGTTCCAGCACCGCACTCCGCTGGTCGCTATGTAGACAACAGATCGCATGGACAATATAATTCTATGTAATTTACATTGATGTTTCCTAGTTTCCTTATAAGACATGACATTACGAACTACTAGCTTTTACCTGTGGATTTGTTCGCGTAAATCGTCAGGTGTTTCTTATGCAACGTTAATGAACACGACGTAATTTTTGGGAACGAGACCAGCCAGATATAATTCTTCATGCTTATGGAGCCAAGGGTAGAATCTACTATAAATAATACTTAAGTACCTATATAAAAGTTATAAATAACATAACAACGACCGCTTTAGCCTAGTTGGTAGTGACCCTGCCTACGAAGCAAGAGGTCCTGGGTTCGAATCCCGGTAAGGGCATTTATTTGTGTGATGAGCACGAATATTTGTTCCTGAGTTATGGATGTTTTCTATGTATTTAAGTATTTATTTATCTAATTATAAGTATGTTTATCGTCGCCTAGTACCCATAGTACAAGCTTTGCTTAGTTTGGGATTAGGTCGATTTGTGTAAGATTGTCCCATAATATTTATTATTATTATTTATTAAATAAAAGGGACCTCTATACAAGAAACTCGTTTTTTTTCGGTACGGTGGAGAGGGATGCACTTGGCCTTGCTTTTTAGGGTTCCGTACCCAAATGGTAAAAACGGGACCCTATTACTGAGGCTCCGTCTGTCAAGACCCTTTTTCTCAGGAACGCGTGGAGGTATCAAGCTGAAATTTGTATCAAACTAGCTGTTGCTCGCGACTCCGTCCGCAAAGAAGTCGTTTATCGCTATCCCGCGGGAAGTATGTAGTTTTCCGGGATAAAAACTGTCCTATGTCCTTCCCAGTGTCTCAAACTATCTCTATACCAAATTTCATGTAAATGGGTTCAGCGGTTTAAGCGTGAAGAGGTAACAGACAGACAGACACACTTTCGCATTTATAATATTAGTATGGAAGTATGGATAGTCAGGTCTACTGTGCCTTGGAGCTGTGAAAAAATCAAACTTCTAAGCCAACGCAAAAGATACAGCCATTTATGCCGCAAATTTCGACACTCGCATGGGATTTAAAACCTACAGGGTACCTACTTCCCATGAACTCAGAATCTTGAAATTTGGTACGAAGCAAGGTCTTATAGCACAGATGAAGGAAAAATTGCGAAAATCATACATTTTATGTCTGTCTGTCTATATCAGTAACCAATCTACAATAATCCCACACTGCGAACATTTTACTTGGAAGCAGGGCTCAGGTATCACTGGATTATTATAGTTACAGCTGTTTACCTAGAAGAACCCTCAGTGCGCGAGCCCGACTCGCACTTGGCCGGTTTTTTATTTGGTTAAGTTAGTTAAATTCATTATTACAGGTCAGTCAACGTCATAAATAAGTGACGCTTTCAGTCAGAAATTGTCGCTTTCAGTCGTTATATAATTTCGTATGGCTTTTCAAAAACGACGTTAAAGTGACAAGGTGCAAAAGTGATCACTTTGACGTTGACCCAACTAACATTGTATTGTTTTCTTTTGTTTGTGATTAGCAGCGGGAAAAGGCTAGTAATGAAAATTCATCGTAGGTACACTTTATTCCAAACTGTGTCTCTTTAAAACAATGTTGAACATTGCAAATGCATGAAGCTGCCGACCATGAATCAGTTTCGAATAACCTTAAATAATACATACAAATTCAGTCGGAACAATTGAGATTTACCGTTTATTTTCAATGAGCAGTCATTCCAAAGCGATTTAAATAAAACACTCTAAGAATCGCTTCCGTTTTACTAAATGAGATTATTCAAATTTGCGACTTTGACCTATATTTAGACTTGTTTGGTAGCTGGCAAATTAGGTAGCAGTGAATGTAAGAAATTTAAAAATCTATTCCAGCGCAATTGAAGAGAAATCTAAAATAAACAAAAGCACACAAACACAGGAGTTTGGGGTAGTCTGTTGGGTCCTCGCGCTATGAGGCAATTGAAGGAACACGCAAGAGACCGAAGAGCTGGCAGCTACCTCTGATCTGACAAAGAATTAGCTTAGTTATTCAGTGACGGAACTCTGCCAGTATCTTTGAAAACTTGCCTCGGAGGAATACTTTTTGTTACTTATATAATGTTTTAGTTATTTCAGTTTCTAAACTAAAATTTTTATTCATTTAATAAACAAATATGAAATAAAAACAGTAAAAACTTAGGACTAACTTAAATGTAACTAAAACTAACCAAAGCTAAAGGTAAAAAATCAGTCCCAAGTCGCCGCCAATGGGGAGGGTGCCCAGAAGGCTGGCAGCATTGCCACGTTGGATGGCAATGCTGATTCGCTGAGCGAAGTATTGGCCAGCCCTCTGGTCACGGGAGGCCTCTATAAGGCGCGCCGAAAGATCTTTATATAGACGGCGCGCGCTTGGCCCCCAAGGCCCCAGAGTTTCGACCCCAAACGCCTTAAATATATAACTGGCTCCAAGGGAGCTATATTTGCGGCGTTTGAAGTCTTCCGCTGAGGCCGCGGCAGAGCCAGCAATATTTTGGATCCTTGAAAGATGGGTCGGTGCAAGGGTGTCCACACAAGTGGCGTCCCAAACTAAGGGCCGACCCATCCGCCAAGGAACTAGAGTCATACCGTCGGGCCTCTTGCCATCGTCTCTAGCCAAGCCGTTAGGTTCCAAAACGGCAGGCACCTGGACGCTGACAAGGGCCCTACGGATTACGTAATGCGATGAGAGTAGGGATTTTATTCCTTAATACATTAATAACATTAGTAGAAACATAAAAAACACTAAAACTAGATATCCTATATGTACCTACAACTAATAAAGAAAAGAAAAATAGAAACTAAAATTAGAACAGAAAAAATTACAGATAAAAAACATCTTTTAGAATACCTCCCGACTGCATAGTTCCCAGAAGGCAGGCAGCGTTTTCACGTTGAATGGCTAGGCTCAATCGTTGACGGAAATAGCTGCCTGCCTTCTGGGGGGTTACTACGAAATTCGAAGTTCGAAGTTCGGATCGTGCGGTCCCTCTCACTCTCGTAATAAATACCATTAGCGTGAGCGGAACGGCATGAAACGAAGTTCGAATTTCGCGCTTCGTAGTATAGGGCCTGGTCGCTAGTTGTTTTAACAAGCGCGAAGAAATTTCTTTCGAAAGTCCCTTCGCGTCTGGAGCCCATGGGCAAGTTTTTACCCCAAACGATACAAGTACCTGCCCTATAACTAAGCATATTTGCGCTTATAATGCAATTGCGTAGACGACATGGTACAATGTACATAGTAGCACATCTCATGCTCGAGTATCTATAACATTTACTTGATTTACATAATAAAGTAGAAATAGGAATTGCTTGTTTTTACATTTTTTCTCACACTAGTCTACTGTAGCATATCATGATCATGAGACTTGTGTTTTAAATGTACTTTCTACGGGATATAGATCGTGTTACATTTAAACTATTCAACGCCAAGCCTAGCCAAAACGTAAAGCTACTTTGAACCTTATGTCATTGCGTGAATATCACTTTGACTTTGTATTTTGTGACGCATATATCTGTTGTTGTTGAAAAGGTTGAGCTCCCGATGTTTCAACGAATCTTAAAACGTCATGACCATGGTCATTAGGCCCCTATTTCACCAACGTGACAATTTCCAGTGACAATATCGAGGGACAGGTGATATAATGACAATTTTAGAGACCTAGACCTATGTTGTTTTATTCGGAAATACAGACGACGGGAGCGACTTCCATTCCTTAGCTGTCGCATTAGGAAAGATGATGAGCCGATGAACGCCGCTGACTGATACTTGGCGGAACCGTCCCAGAGGTGGTAACCCATATACGATCTAACCTGTGCTTTGTATAGATTAAATAGTTGCTCTAAAAGAGTTAAAATTTTAAATATGTCTTATCGTTTATTTACTTGACAGTGACTATTATTCTAGTGACAAACCTGCCCCACTCAGCCTTAGGAATTAAGAAAAAGAAATGAAACAAAGTCAGACATTTAGGTCACAGCGGCGGCCAATGTCACCCAGTCCGGACGAATACCAGCCACATTCACAAAGTGACATTAATTAATATAAAGTGCATTTATGATACCTTGAGAGGAAGTACCACCATACTAAACGCGCTCTCAAAGACTAAGAATGCGCCCATAACAACCATTTCCGAGAGTTCTTCTTACAGACTGGCTAAAACCGAAAAGTTTGGGCTAAATTCTGGAACGGCCCGACACGGTTTGCGAGCGGTAATTGGGAATGTCTAAAAAAAATTACCAGTGGTTTTTATATTTTTTTTGTATAGAAAAGTCAATTATAAGAAACTAATTTCAATATTTTGTCATTTAGTTCTCTACTTTTTTCAAAATTAATTATTGGAACTATTTTAGTTGATGACGTCACATTATAATTGAGGGCTCCCACAATGCCAAATTTCTAAATCTATCTAAATGCGTACGATAAGGCAACCCCTTTAATTATTTTTTGCGTAGTGGTACACTATACACTGTGTCACTTTACTGGCACTGTCAAAGTGCTAGATGTCAGACAGCGGGTCCAAATCAAACTCCGTAGTATAATCCACGCGTAAATTGTGAAGAATCTAACCACACACAATAAAGTACGACCGGTCACGCAAAATACACCAATGTCAAATGAAAGTCATTGCTTATTTCTTATTTAATAAATTCATTACGTTATATAAAAAAATAATAACTACAGAAAACGAGTTAGAAAGCATTTATCTCGAAATGGTTTTCGATTTACTATACATTGCAAAAAAATAGACATCCCCAATTCGCTCGTTTGCGAGATAGGGATGAACTGCTATTCAGGAACGTCAAAAATCACTGGTTTGCGAGAGGTTTGGGCTGAACTTGGGATGAGCCTTAATTTCTTCGCAGGTGCTTCTCTATACAGGTTTCCTCGCGATGTTTTCCTTCTCCGTGGCGCTCATGATAAATTTCAAATGTAATTTCGCACATAAATTCCGAAAAACTCAGAGTTGCGAGCCGGGATAACGTTGTGACTACTTGTGACGTATTATAAAAGCAACAAGGTTGAATTTCCAAAGCAATGCATGTGGTCGGTCGGTACAGTCAAGTGTGAAAATATGGGTGCACACAACTTGCTCATAAATACGTCCCATAGCTCTTATGTCGTCGAATTAAGGTATAGGTATATAACGATGGGAGGATTAAATCGATACTTATTTTTGCACTTGACCGTACATCGCCGCTACCTTTTTAAGGGTTAAATGATGATGATATATACTAGGGTTTCATAAAGTGGGGTCCACGGACCCCTCAGGGGTCCGTAGCATGTGTATTAGGGGTCCGCAGTAGGTCAGTTTGTAAATGTATTTGTTAGGAAATTGTGTGGCGTGGGGCGCGGGGCCGGACTATCTTTAATTACCAAAAAAATTTTTTAACAGGGGTCCGTGGAATTGTTTAAATTGTGAAAGGGGTTCGAGACTGCAAAAAGTTTAAGAAACCCTGATATAGATGATGATGTGAAGCTAAGCGACACCCATCGCGCCGTGTGACGTCACCCCAGCAGGAAGCGCGGCGGCCTCGCGTCTTCCGCGCGCCGCAAAAACGCGGGAACTCCGCCACAATGACGGCCCGGCCATTTCGGATTGCCATTTGTCATGCCATACATTCGAACACCTGAACGCTACACCGATATAGGTACACAATGCCTATTACCAAATTTATTGAAAACCACAAAACTATAGAACTAGCTGTTGCCCGCGGGGCGGGTATTTTTTTTCACTTCTCATGCTCTAAAAGTAGGTCAATATAGCCTTACGAGGCGGGAGTAAAGTGAGTGCTTTAGTCCCCAGGGAGTAAAAGTAATTAATTTTTTAATTCATTTCGAGTGACTTAGATAAACTCAAACAGACAGTACTTGCTTAGTGGCAAAACAAAATATATGTAAAAAAATAAGATTGTGTGAACCATTTTCATGACGAAAATGTTACGTTCTTAGTCTACGTGGTCTTAGTTCTATGCTTTTTCCGCAAAGAAGGTGGCGCCATTCTGTTTTATCCAGTTTGTGTATGGACCATTTCGCCGATGCGATTTTGTTATATCTGTGTAAATGTGTAAATACTTACCGCGAAAACTTTGAAATTGTTGTAGAGCGTAAATCGTAAACAATTAAAATAAATCGATTATTCTCACAATGTCGTCAAGTGATTGTGAAAATTATGATGTCGAGCAAAAGCAAAAGACATAATTGATAATCTTTTGCCGCCGAAATCTAGAAAGATTTGTTTAAAAACCTATGAAAGTTTTATGGACTGGATTTTTTTCTCGCAATATCGAAGTGAAAAATAGAGTTTTCACCTGGAGACTAAAAGTCAATATAAACCCTCGGATAAATAGACACCCTCGCTAAAGCTCGGGTGGCTAACCACCTCGGGTATATATTGGCTTCTTTTAGTCCCTCGATAAAAAATATACTATTTATATCGAGGTTTTTTTATAGAGAGCCATAATTGATGAAAAAGCAAAATGGATAAATAAAATAAGCTGCCCAAATTACTAATTCCACGCGGACGGAGTCACAGGCAAAAGCTAGTAAGTAATATAATTGAGCGTGTAGGTAAGTTGGTGTATCTTCATTTTGGAATACTGGCTAATTCATTATCTTGGCAAGAATGACGCAATTCGCCCCGCGGCGTGCCTCGTTGGTTACACCCTGTCGGCTTCATGCTTCATAAAACAACAATTTTCGCGACGTATCTATATTTTTTATACGTCAAAGAAGATGTACCTATCATATGGTATATATAACAATGTAAGAAAGCAGTTTTGTACCGTTTTTAGGGTTCCGTTTCTTTTTTTTTATTATGAGAGGAAGGAAAACGAGCAAGCGGGTCATCTGATGGAAAATCACCACCGATAAATATCGACAACTCAAAGAGAGTCACTGATCTGTTGCCGGCCTTTAAAAGGAGAGGGAATAGGGGAGAGGGAGGGGGAGATGTATTAGGCCCCCGGCGCGCTCACTGACCGTACGAAACGCAGCAGTACTGCTGCTTCACGCCGGTGTTCTGTGAGAGGTGCTGCCCCGGACGAGCCGGCCCATTCGTGATGCAGCGGCTAGCTGCAACATAGCTCTACCACTACTAATATGTGCACGTATACCAAGGCGTCAAAAATATCTATACAAATCTATGCCACTAACCATAAGGTTGGTGTTTACATATTATATTTGACGCGATGGCTGTATAGATATTTCTACCTACGACTGTGTACTTAATTTGAATAAGATTTTGGATGAAGCTTTTTTTTTAAAAGCTAGTAATATATAAAAAATATAAAAAAAAAAACAAGATTTAGGTGAGTGAAACAGCGTGTGAAAACAAGTATTATTTGGTATTATTAAATATTTAAAGTGTTAAACCGGTCACACGTATCGTATCGCATCAAGGGTGCGTTTCGCAAAGAAGGGGAAACTAGAACTTCGTTTTTATGTTTTTTTTTTTTAAGTTAGAGAGGCCAGACAAACGAACTAGTGGGTCACCTGATGTTAAATGATCAACACTGTCCATATACACCCGCAGCGCTTTTCGTGATAGCGATAACTTAAAGCGATAAATAATTATTGCAATGAAAACTGATTCTCAATTTATTGCCATCTAGTGGTGTAAACTTACACTAAGTTTATTTTAGGTTTAGCTACTTGACGCTAGATGGCAGTGCAAACGGTGATTAGGAGTGCTAAACCTGTTTAAATAAACTCACCATCTATCAGTGTTTTAAAAAATAGGCAATTATTATTCTTTTGTTAATTTAGGTTGACATTTTTGAAGAATTATGGTGTTTTAATCTGAAGTTCTTAGGACTTTGATTCGATGTATATGCCATCTAGTGAGTAATAGTTGAACTGCAGTGCAACAACGCCTAAACGCTTTCGTTGATGCGACGTTGTAATGATTCTCCTATTCTTTAAGAGATGGCGCTTATCGCTTAACCGCTCTGCAATAAACATATACTTACATTACAAAACCTCATTAGAATGAAATGGGTGTACTTATTAGTTAATTTTATCGCTAGAAATAAAATATTTTCTTTAGTTTTTACGAAACCAATTTCCATCTAACAGATACATTCGCCATAGTATTGCAATTATTTGTCTAATAAAATAAGTAAAAATTAAAAGGACACGATGCAAACTGCGTCGTAATTTTGGAATCTTAAAAATTTTACATAAAAATAAAATAAAAAGATAGCTTTGAATTATTATATGACTTGTAGCGGACATTATCAAGTTTAAAGAGTTTGTTTGTAGTTAATAGGTTTTTTATTTATTCAAAATTGATATTAGGCGGTAAGTGATCCTTGACCGTTGGCGTTGGCGTAGACAGGCACATAACGAACCACGGAGAGAGCTATTCTCGGAATCTCTTAGCATGATATAATCCGGGATACAGAAATTCGCCGAAGAACTAACGTCACTGACATATTTCGAAGAATATCAAAGTTGACGTGCAATAGGCGGGCTACGGGCCAAGTTTCTTCCGGCGCATTCTTCTTGGCAATGATGGTCCTTCTGAAAGCGCTGGTAGTTATAAAAAAGTGACTTGTAAAAGAGTCCTCTGCTAATTGCAATTAACATTTTGCTTTTGATTTTACGCTTGAAGAACAGATTACCGTTTGGGAGAAAGGTTCTCGAGTGGCGTACGTACCGGAAGACGAGGCGTTGGTAAGCCTCCTTCTAGGTGGACTGAAAGCAGCGTTGCCAGACGTCCCAATTTTGGCGGGACGTCCCGATTTTTTGGCCCCAAAAGCGAGACAGGCTCAGTCCCGCTTTTGGGGATTGCTCGACTGTGCGACGATCTGGTAAAATAACGTATTTTCATTAAAATAACTTCTATTATCATACATATAAACGTAATTTGGAATTCAAATAAAAGGATGAAAATTTAAAAACGTTATTCTATCACAAAGAAAAATTACAAGCGTATAACTATTTACATACAAGTTTGCACGGAACCCGCTTTCGACGGTAAAATCCCGCTTTTTTTACTCTAATGGTCTAAGAATCCCGCTTTGCCCGAAAAAATCTGGCAAAGCTGACTGAAAGCCCCCACTAGGTGGACTGAGTGGTCGCTTATTGTGTCGTTTATGTATCTATGTGGGTACATGTGTACCTATCTTTCTTAGGCACGTCCTGCAACCTGACCGGTTTCAATGGATTAAATTATTGTTAATATATTTGAAATTTACCATGAGCTTTACGGTGAAGGAAAACATCGAGAGGAAACCTGCATACAACTGAGAAGAAATTCAATGATGTGTGTGAAGTTCCCAATCCGTACTGAGCCCGCGTGGGAACTGCGGCCCAAGCCCTTTAACTCTGACAGGAGGCCTGTGCCTGCAGTGGAACGTAACAGTATTTTGTAAATTTTAATGAATGATGATGGCGACGATTCGGCAATGAGTGGTGTTATTGCGTGACTGGCCTCGCGGCGCACGCGCATTGCTATGGCGATCACGCCTGTGGCTGGAGGTGTGGGCGCCAAGGTGCTATTACAATGGGACTGTACTTGGTACCGTCGCCATCATTATAACGGAGGTGATTCAAAATCCGGGGGTTTTTAAGGTTCCGTACCCAAAGGGTTAAAAATGGGACCCTATTACTGAGACTTCGCTGTCCGTCCGTTTGTCCGTCTGTCCGTATGTCTCACGAACCGTGATAGCTAGACAGTTGAAATTTTCACAGATGATGTATTTCGGTTGTCGTTATAACAACAAATACTAAAAAATAGAATAAAATAGATATTTAAGGGGGCTCCCATTCAACAAATGTGATTTTTTTTGCTCGTTTTTGCTCGATACGACAACAGGTAGACGCTTGAAATATTCACAGAATATTTTTAAATATCCCCTGGAAAAATAAATAATTAAAATAAAATAAAACAAATATTTAAGGGGGGTTCCCATACAACAAACGTGATTTTTTTATAGATAGTGGTAACCCTTCGTGCGCGAGTCCGACTCACACTTGTTTTTTTTAACATGGTTTTACTACTCTGAACCGTATTATTTAAGCCGTGGGCTAGTGACCTATTGACTCTCACGCAGAGGAACTTGGGTTCGAATCCAGCCTCGCACCTTCGATTTTTTTGGAATTTATGCGCAAAATTATATATGAAATTTCTCATGAGGTTTTACGGTAAAAGAAAGCCTGAGAAGAAATTCAATGGTGTGTGTGAAGTTCCCGAAGCGCCCAAGCCCTTTCATTCTGAGAGGAGGCCTGTGCTCTGCAATGGGACGTCCCAGCCTATACTGCGATGGTGATGGATGATGTCTAAAGCTGATTGTCACATTGACTGATATTTTTACAAAGAACGGACATTGAACATTAAGATTGTAATTTCTAGGTGGATTATTAAAACTCAGATATTTGCAGATGTTATGTTTACAATGTACATTAAATAAATAAATAAATACTTAAATACATAGAAAACATCCATAACTCAGGAACAAATATTCGTGCTCATCACACAAATAAATGCCCTTACCGGGATTTGAACCCAGGACCTCTTGCTTCGTAGGCAGGGTCACTACCAACTAGGCTAAAGCGGTCGTTAAAATCATTATTAATTAAATGAAATGAAATGAAATTAAATGAAATTAAATTAAATGAAATGATTTATTCATGCATGTGGAGATTGGGTTACAGATGCAGTCACACTTGCAACTTTAGAAGTCTCACCAAACCCTACCTTTACAGGTGTACATACATTCGTATAAACTAGATGAGAAACTACTTATTTACTAACATCCTTACTACTTATTTACTTTTTTACTTATTTCAAACTTAATAAACAATTCTTCGCACGTGTAAACATTTCACGACCTCGACCCTTTCAGTGTGGAAAAGTTCACAAGTAGAGTACCTTTATGAGTCATGCCTAATTCCTTCAGTACCTACTTGCAGGTGCGTGGGCGCCCGCCTACTCGAGCTTTTGCTCCGGGTAGATAAGAAGAGATCAAATTTTACGAACTACGCAGTAAGTAACTTAATTATAATTAATTATGAAAAACTGGCCAAGAGCGTGTCGGACACGCCCAAGGTAGGGTTCCGTAGCCATTACGAAAAAAACAAGTAATATTCTTCTAAGGATTTCGTATGTGTACGGAATCATCCAAGTTTAGGTATGTTTTATACCTTACACTACTATTTACTCTTAAACTACAAATAATTTCCAAGCAATCTTAGCCGCTATAATTTTCCTAGTAAATTTGATATATTTACTACCCTTCTGAATTTTTTCAAATTTTTCCACCTAACAGTTTACATTTTAGAGGGGGGGGACGGCCGATTTTAATGAAAATGTTCACTTTAAAGTTGAATATTTCGCAAACAGATCACTGAATAGAAAAATCATGTTAGCAACCCCGCAATGATTTTAAAAGACCTATCCAACGATACCCCACACTATAGGGTTAGCCGAGAAAAAAAAACACCCCTACTTTACGTCTATGGGAGGTACCCTAAAAAATTTTTTTTACTTTTTTTTATTCAATCACTTTGTCGGCGTGACTGATATATATATTCATGCCAAATTACAGCTTTCTAGTACTAACAGTCTCTGAGCTTAGCCGCGGACAGACAGACAGACAGACAGACAGACAGACGGACAGACATGGCGAAACTATAAGGGTTCTTAGTTGACTACGGAACCCTAAAAAAGGGAACGAAAACAACAACATTAGGCTTTGGGAACTGATTTTCGTTATCACATTACTCGAAATACCTTACGGAGGCGGTAAAGATCTATGTATTACTTCAAAACAATACTTAGCTTTAAATTGTCGATTAGTCTTCTTCTTCTTCTTCTTCTGTATACACCGTGAAATTTTAGTGGTTGTTTTCCCGAAACGAGGTGATTTAGTATCGATTGTACAATCGATTTATAATTACTATTTTGACTAGAGTCAAAAATCCAATTGTGAAAAACGAAAGTCGAAAATGACCGCAAACCAATAGTAACGCTTCGTTGGTACAAGTAGCGTACGATCGTACGATAGGTTAGGTACCAACGAAGCGTTACTATTGGTTTGCGGTCATTTTCGACTTTCGTTTTTCACAATTGGATTTTTGACTCTAGTCAAAATAGTAATTATAAATCGATTATACAATCGAAACTAAATCACCTCGTTTCGGGAAAACAACCACTAAAATTTCACGGTGTATATAAAATGCAACGGTTACTGACTGATCTATCAACGCACAGGTCAAACCACTGATGGATTGTGCTGAAATTTGGTACACGGATAGCTATGTATTATGACATAGGCATACGCTAAGAAGGGACTTTTACTAAATACCCACGTGATAGGAAGTAAATGGTATTGATATTTTTGCTTCAAAGTGACCCTATCTCCGTAATTGTAATTGTTAGAGACTTTAAATTTGGTATACAATGGTGATTGATTATATCTAACAGTAAAAAGGTAATTTTAGGATTTACGAGAATCCACCGGAATAAGAAACAAACAGGATTTATTTATTCAATTCAATGGGTATCTCAGTAACCATTCCTTTCGACTCAGAGAAAGTGCAGTACTTAAAAAGGTTTTTTTTTAAATTTTTTAGTTTTGCTGTAGAAACCTTAGGTCCGTGGAGCCCGGACGCTCACAAACTTTTTGGCCAAATAAAACATAACTTGTTCGAAATTACCCATGACCTGGTGGCTGGAGGCTGGTGCATTTCTCGCCCAACGTATTGGCATCACAATCCAGCGCGGAAATGCTGCCAGCCTTATGGGCACTCTTCCGTAGGGACAGGACTTAGGCGAATTGTATATATAATAGCTAGGTTATTTTTAGGTTAGTTTTTTTTTTATTATTTATTTCAATTGTACCTATTTATCTGTTGTTTGTTTTCATATTTTTTTTACAGTGGATTCAAATATTTATTTAGTAGTAAATATTTTCACCATGATTTTTAATTTCCCATTTTACATCACGGACATTTTCTTAATGTAATTATGTATACAGTACTGATGCCCGCAGCGTCTCCCCCGCTAGAGTAGATTAAAATACGTGTTTCGTGGGAATTAGGTATTTTTCCGTGGTATAATGATGTCAGGAACGGCCCAACACGGTTTGCGAGCGGTAATTCAATCGTTTGCGAGAGGATAGGGATGAACTGCTATTCAGGAACGCCAAAAATCACTGGTTTGCGAGAGGTTTGGGCTTTCATTTATTTATTTACAAAGCGAATTAACAGTAAAATAAGGCTCATCCCTATCCTATCGCAAACGATTGAATTACCGCTCGTAAACCGTGTTGGGCCGTTCCTGAATCTAGCCCCAGGTCGAGTTAACTTTTACTGAGCTTTCTTCAGTCATATTTGTTTGTGACACAAGACAAAGACTTTAGAATTTACGCCTACGTATATTGAATTGAATAAAGAATTGATTAAAAGTTTTATTAATGACAAAGTCGGCCAATTTGACCACATTACAAACAAGTGTTTCATAAAAAACTCACTGCTATATGAATCACTGGTTTACTAATCATACATGCCAACACATTACTCTATCCATACTTACTATATTATAAAATTTATAAATTATAATGCGAAAGTGTGCCTATCTGTCTTTCTGTCTGTCTGTTACCTCTTCACGCTTAAACCGCTGAACCGATTTAGATGAAATTTGATCTAGCGTTAGTTAGAGTCTCAGGAAAGGACATGGGATAGTTTTGTCCCGGAAAATATAATTGTTCCCGCGGGATATCGGTAAACGAATTCTTTGCTGACACAGTCGCGGGCAACCACTACTTACATAATATATTATTTGATCTACTCGTAGATTATTTTTAATACAAACGATCGCCCTAATTACCAAAGAGAAATATGTGTTATACACAGAGTAAGAAACTAAAGCGGTCTCTCCTGTGGACATAGACCACAATTTGACTTGATGGAAAGCGAAGATGAGGCCTGCGATGGAGCACGCTTGCCTAGTAAATGCTCATTCACCCTAGATTTGAATTTAGGGGAATAGGCAGAAAGAAGACAGTTGAGCGAGGTGTTGCGCGCGCCGCCAAGCAGTGCAAACCGTACAACAAATACGGGGCACTGTTACCGGTACGCGCGCGCTGCACAACAGCTCAGGCCCTTCCTCCAGAATGGCTTCTATAGGCAACAGGCCGGAATACGACGAGTCGCTTGGCAGCCTGGCTCGGCCTATTGGGTGGTGACCAGCCGCGGCCGAAGCCTACCACCGGAGTTGTATTAAGTAACTTAATTAAGTTCGCTCCTTATAGGTCATTTACACTCGCGTACGAGTGGCGAGACGAACTGCGAGACGAGCAACGAGACGGGAGTGTGAATAGACGCTCGCGGCTCGCCTCGCGCCTGGTCTCGTACTTCGCAATCGCAACGCTCGCGACGCCGAGCCGAGACACGAGACGAAGCACGAGGCGAGGTACGAGGCGAGAGTGTAAATTAATAATAATAATAATAATAATAATCTTTATTTGGAACAGTAACATTTAGGTGCATTACAAAATATGAAAAACGATGTCACCCGCAGAAGTTAAAAACTGTGTCGCAGGTAGCAACGCCCCCCTCCGTAAACAAAGTGATTTTAGTTCCAAAAAGTAATACAAAAGTTTAACTAAAATTTAAGTAAATACACAAAAGAAATATAAATATTATGGTCATTAAACTGGTTGTGTGTGTGCATGTGTGTGTGTGTGTGTGTACGTGTGCGTGTGTGTGTGTGTGTGTTTGTGTGTGTGTGTGTGTGTGTGTGTGTGTATGTGTGTGTGTGTGTGTGTGTGTGTGTGTGTGTGCGTTCGTGCGAGTACGTGTATATAGTAAGTGCGTGCGTGAGCACTTGCAAGTGTGTGGGCGTGTTTTTGTTATGTATGATGGATGGTATGTAAATGCAAGAAAGTAACGAAATAGAACTCGGGTCAAATGTTAACTCACGAAGCGACCACAAGAAGTTCCTCATATGATAATGAAAGCAACCAATCCGTACATTTTAACTTGTATGAGTGAAGTGTATGTGGGTAAATATCTAGCTGCTTTAGGTATCATGCGTTCACAAATCGCCCGTGTGAAGGATCTAATGGAATAAGACAAGTAATTTCATTTATTTTATTAGCAGTACGGCTGCTCACCGAATCTAAGATTATTTAAAAGCGAAAAAGTTTTCGGGTGCGCCGGTGGGATTCGAACCCACGTCTCCTGGGTATGCGCCCCAACGGGTGTTCTACCAATTGAACCACGTCGCATCCAACCGACACCCCCGAAATTCTTAATCACTTACATACCTACGCCAACAGTGGCGTGTGGTAACATCCATCGCAACTATTAGAAGCTACGACTCCTACGTTCCAAATTACTAGGGGCGTTCAATAAAAAGTGAGAATGAGTATGTTACAAACAACTTTTAATAAATAAAATTTTATTTTTCGACATAGTCATCTTTTAGCATAATACACTTATTATATCTTTTTTCTAAACTTAAAATTTCATTTTTAAAAAGGTCTCATCTTGAGTACTTAAAAAATCTTGTACTGCAGCGACTACCGCGTCGTCGTCTTCAAATTTCTGGCCTCTCGGGTATTGTTTCAATCTCGGAAATAGGTAGAAATCACTGGGAGCGAGATCTGGTGAATACAGAGGTTGCTTAAGGATATTGAACCCAGCATCACGAATTGCAGCCATTGCAACGATGGACTTGTGTGCCGGGGCATTGTCCTGGTGGAACAGCACAACTTTCGAGAGTTTACCTCGCCGTTTTTCGCGGATCTCATTGCGCAATGTTGCTATTTGTTTGGCGTATAAAGTGCCCGTAATAGTGGCTCCATGTTTGAGATACTCAATCATTAATACCCCTTTACCATCCCAAAACACAGAGCCCATGACCTTACCGGCAGATGGGCCCACCTTGAATTTCTTCGGAGTTGGAGATGATGGCCTTTTCCACGTCATAGACTGCAGTTTCGTTTCAGGGTCGTAATGATGGAGCCATGTTTCGTCCATTGTTATAAATCGCACCAAAAAAAGTTCCCGGTCTTGCTGTATCAGGTCCAAAGCTTCTTGACAAATCTCGACTCTAGTTTGTTTTTGCGTGTCAGTAAGCATTCTTGGTACCCAACGCGCAGATACCTTTTTCATACCCAAGCGTTCATGTAAAATATTATGCACGCTCCCCGTTGAAATCTTTACATTTTCAGCAATAAAACGAACTGTGACACGACGATCCGCCAAAACTGAGTTTTCAACTTTTTTCACAATTTCTTCAGTTATTGCAGTAGTAGGGCGTCCGGAGCCGGGGTCATCCATTGTCGATGTTCTTCCTCGTCTAAATTCGGCGCACCAACGTGCGACTGTCGAATACGGAGGAGCATTAGACCCTAAAGTGTCCCGCAAATCTAAATTGACTTGGTCCGTAGAAAAATTTTTCAAACACAAGTATTTGATAACGGCGCGCAGTTAAATTTTCTCCATTTTCGCTAACGTACTCAATAGCATTGCAAAGAAATTACCGTATTTTTTTTTAAACAAAAGACAGTTAGCTTTTTTTTCATAGCAATCAGCTAGATAGATTAGCTTTACCGGCCAGTATTTAATTTCCTAATATTGAAAGAGTTTGCATCTCATTCTCACTTTATATTGAACGCCCCTCGTACATTGGAAATGCGTAAGAAATGATGTACCACATCTATTTATTCAAATATTATTAATTAAGTAATTTCATATTTGCGTTCGATTTATTTCAAATGTTTCGTCCATTTTTGATAATGTTGATTACGAAAAGTATATACCTAAGTAAGTAGTTATAATATGACTAATAACCACATTTCATGTTCATAAAAAAATATACATTTGATAAATCCACTTTTGCGTTAACTTCGTATGTTGATTGTGGTTATAATACGAGTTACTCATTAGTATTTAGTACCAACTTAGGCACCAACTGTGCCCTAATGACGTCAGTAAGTTTTCTTTGTTCACTAAGTTATTTCATTATCTACTAGCCCTAACTGGAGAAGTCGTGGTGGGCTGATCGACGTCTTCGTTAGTTATATGCGAAATTACATTTGAAATTTATTATGGCCTTTACGGTGAAGGAAAACATCGTGAGAATACCTACACATATCATCATCATCATCATTCCAGCCGAAAGACGGGCACTGCTGCTGAACATAGACCATCTCCAAGGCTCGCCTAACAGATCAGTCCCGTGCCATCAGCATCCAACGCGTTCCTGCAACCTTAACCAGGTCGTCGCTCCATCTTGTTGGAGGCCACTTGAGTCTGGCGATTCTTCGAGCTATGTTAACGACCGCCTTAGCCTAGTTGGTAGTGACCCTGCCTACGATGCAAGAGGTCCTGGGTTCGAATCCCGGTAAGGGCATTTATTTGTGTGATGAGCACAAATATTTGTTCCTGAGTTATGGATGTTTTCTATGTATTTAAGTATTTATTTATCTATATAAGTATGTTTATCGTCGTCTAGTACCCATAGTACAAGCTTTGCTTAGTTTGGGACAAGGTCGATTTGTGTAAGATTGTGCCCTAATATTTATTTATTATTTATTTATTTATGTCGGTGACTTTAGTTCTTGGGCGGATTTCATCATTTCTAATGCGATCCCACAGAGAAACTCCGAGCATAGCCCTCTCCATCGCCCTCTGAGTGACTTTGAGCGTTCTTATGAGGCCTATCATGAGACCTGCAAAGAAATGTGTTTTTGAAGTTCCCAATCCGCACTGGGGCCGCGTGGGAACTACGGCCCAAGCCCTCTCGTTCTGAGAGGAGGCCTGTCAAAGTCAAAGTCAAAGTCAAAGTCAAAGTCTTAATTCTTTATTCAATTTAGGCATCAATTGATGCTCCTATGAACGTCGAAGAATCTACCACCGGTTCGGAAAAAACCCTGTTGAGAAGAAACCGGCAAGAAACTCAACAAGATATATTTTTTTCAATCAGATCTACATTGTTATTAAATTACATACATCTAAAGTATTTAATACAATTAAATTTTTTAACACAGTAGATACGCTATTTGAGACTAGGGATCGCCAATGCGGATCGGAATTATTTCCAAACATCCCTGTCCATGATATAGTCATTAATTTTATAGTACGCCTTAGATATTAATGTCTTCTTCACAATGGATTTGAATTTTGTATCAGTTTGTTCGGTTATTGTTTTCGGAATTTTATTATAAAAACGTATGCATCATCCCAGAAACGACTTTTTAGTTTTGAGCCAGTCTGTAAGATGGAACTTTAAGCTTCCCTGCCCTGCAGTGGGACGTATTTAGGCTGCGATGATGATGATGAGGATAAATAGTTACCACTAAAAAATAGTAGACGGCATCGTCTAATGACCTTTGGTTTGGTCTTGGATAAGTCTACGCGCTGTGACGATACGTATGTGACCAGTGTGACGTCTTCGAGGAAGGAATGCCAAGCAGCAGGCCTCAGCATTGTCCTCCTCTGAAGGAGAGCTGTTTTCCTCTTTACCTTCCTTCCTTAATTTCTAGTTTTGACGTAATTTTGTGACATAATCGTTGGCATTCGTTGCAGGAAATATTTGGTGAGTTACAATATTTTTACCTTCTTCGTTACCACGCGGGTACGACGGCTAAGTCTGTGCTATACATTCATTAAGACATACAATGAGACTCCGCTGTCTGTCTGTATCTACGTAAGTTTTACAGTTTAAAAATATATAATTACTAGCTTTTGCCCGCGGCTTCGCTCGCGTGTACTATGAGTATTCCAAAGAACCAAGATATCAAGCAAGCAAGCATACAGGCAAGCAAGCAAGCAGGTCCACAATTGACCGAGAAATCGGTGAACATACCTACATAAAAAAAATCATAAAGTGGAATGCATAACCTCCTCCTTTTTTAGAAGTCGGTTAAAGTGCCCTTTGCGGCCTACTTACAGTATAAACTTATGAATTTTTAAATTTTAGCTTTCTACAACCAGTAAAACGCAAAATCCCGTTTTCTCCCGTTCCCGTAAGAATTTCGGGAAATGTTTTCTTAATGCTCCCCTACACTCCCCAAGGAACCCACTTGCCAAATTTCAGCTTTCTATGACCAGTAAAACGAAAAACCCCGTTTTTCCCGTTCCTGTGGGAATTTTGGAAAGTCCTCTCTCAATGCTCCTCGACACTCCCCAAACAACCTACATGCCGAATTTCAGCTTTCTACAACCAGTAAAACGAAAAATCCCGTTTTTTCCCGTTCCCGTTGGAATTTGGGAAAGTCCTCTCTCAATGTTCCTCTACACTCTCCAAGCAACCTACATACCGAATTTCAGCTTTCTACGACCAGTAAAACGAAAAATCCTGTTTTTTCCCGTTCCCGTGGGAATTTTGGAAAGTACTCTCTCAATCCAGCTCTACACTCCCCAAGGAACCCACTTGCCAAATTTCAGCTTTCTATGACCAGTAAAACGAAAAATCCCGTTTTTCCCGTTCCCGTGGGAATTTTGGAAAGTCCTCTCTCAATGCTCCTCTACACTCCCCAAACGACCTACATGCTGAATTTCAGCTTTCTACGACCAGTAAAACGAAAAATCCCGTTTTCCCGTTCCCGTGGGAATTTGGGAAAGTCCTCTCTCAATGTTCCTCTACACTCTCCAAGCAACCTACATACCGAATTTCAGCTTTCTACGACCAGTAAAACGAAAAATCCTGTTTTTTCCCGTTCCCGTGGGAATTTTGGAAAGTACTCTCTCAATCCAGCTCTACACTCCCCAAGGAACCCACTTGCCAAATTTCAGCTTTCTATGACCAGTAAAACGAAAAATCCCGTTTTTCCCGTTCCCGTGGGAATTTTGGAAAGTCCTCTCTCAATGCTCCTCTACACTCCCCAAACGACCTACATGCCGAATTTCAGCTTTCTACGACCAGTAAAACGAAAAATTCCGTTTTCCCGTTCCCGTGGGAATTTGGGAAAGTCCTCTCTCAATGCTCATCTACACTCCCCAAGCAACCTACATGCCGAATTTCAACTTTCTACGACCTGTAAAACGAAAAATCCTGTTTTTCCCGTTCCCGTAGGAATTTTGGAAAGTCCTCTCTCAATCCAGCTCAACACTCCCCAAACAACCTACATGCCGAATTTCAGCTTTCTACGACCAGTAAAACGAAAAATCCCGTTTTTTCCTTATCCCATGGGAATTTATAATTACCTACATCTATGCCAAATTTGAAGAGTCTAGTAATTATAGTTCATAGGATCCCGTTGAACTGAATATATAAATATCGTTTTTTCCTTATCCCGTGGGAATTTTGAAAAATCCTGATATAAATGTTTTAAATAATGTAATACCTACTTGTGTATCAAATTTGAAGAGTCTAGTTATTATAGTTACTGAGATAGGGTCACTCGGAATCGAATATATAAATCCCGTTTTTTCCCTTTCCCGTGGGAATTCCCAAAAATCCTTCCTTAGTGGATGCCTACATTGTATAAGGTATCTATGTGCAAAATTTCAAGTCTCTAGGTCCAGTGGTTTGGGCTGTGCGTTGATATATCAACAGTCATTTAGTTTATTTAGATATTTCAACCCCATCGCACCCCATCCAGGGAGATGGTATTTTACGTCTGCCACGTCGGATTTTAAAACCGTTGTTGTTTTCATAACCAGCGACCCGATAAACCATAGAAACAACACCCATGTTGATTTTCAGACTTTGTTACCCCTTTCCCCCCTTTCAGGGGTTGAATTATCAAAAAACCTGAAACACGTGTTTACTCATTTATCATTAGGAGTACTTCTGTGAAGTTTCGAATAAAATAGTCGAACTAATCTTGTTTCCCCATACAAACTTTGGACCCCCGTTTCACCCCCTTTGGGAGTGAATTTTGAAAAGTCCTTTCTTAGTGCACCCCTAGACCTTATAAGGAACCTACATGCCAAATTTTGAATCTCTAGGCCTAGTGGTTTGGGCTGTGCGTTGATATGTCAGTCAGTCAGTCAGTCAGTCAGTTTCTTCTTTTATATATATAGACTAGCTGTTGCCCGCGATTCCGTCCGCGATGAATAGGAGTAAGTATAAAAATAGCCTACGACCTATTCTCAGACCTACCAAATATAGAGAAAAATTGATAAAAATCGGTCAGCCGTTTCGGAGGAGTTCGATAACAAACACCTAGACACGAGATTTTTATATATTAGATTTACGATAAAGCCGATAGAGGATTATTTTTACGTAGACTAAGAAGCTTAATAATTATCGTCGAAGTTTACAATACAATCTACCTATAAAATGGTCTATTTCTTATCAAAATTAAAGTATTTTCAACTTTCAATAATACTGAAAAAGAATAAAGGGTGCTATCCAAGAACGTCGAAGTACTTACCTATCTCCGAGCAAATGATATGCTTTTAAAAGTGTTTATCGTACCATTTTTTCATTGATTTCTAACACGGGTGAAGCTTTATTTATCACGATAAAGATAATAATTATATAAATAAATAAAAAAACGATGTAAGTAATCAACAAGTACCTGCGTGTAACGACCACTGAATGCTACAAGATCGCGACCGATTTAATTTAGTATTCAAAGAAGCAACTGAGACTGAGCGTGTGAGGTGATCCCCCGCACTGAAGGTCCCTCAGTTGGGTCTCAGGGATTTTTGTGACCTCATCATCATCATCGTTTCAACCAGAAGACGTCCACTGCTGAGCACAGGCCCCAATGCTCGCGAAACAGCTCAGTCCTGTGCCATCCGCATCCAACGTGTTCCCGCAACCTTAAATAGGTCGTTGCTTCATTTTGTTGGAGGCCTACCTACGGTGGGTCTTCTAGTCCGTGGACGGCACTCGATAACCTTTTGGCCCCATTGACCATCAACAACCAACACAACCAACCTACAAGCGCTGTGCTCTGCCCCGTGCCCCTTTAGTCTGGCGACTGGTTTGTGACCTACAACTACTTCAATATTAATCGTCATTGAGTCAAACCGTTTCGGAGGAGTTCGATAACAAACACCGTGACACGATATTTTTATATATTAGATATATATTTTTGTTTCAGTTTTATTTTAGTATTGAGGTAAATCTATATTTTGTGTGAATAAATGATATAGTACCTTACCTATAGTGTTTGCAAATTATTTTTAATATTAGGAATTGGATGAATTTAACTTATTTAACACATAGGTACATATTATTTGTAATTGGAATTACCCAATGCCTATTTATGTATTATTACATGGCTTAGTAACTAATTAACGAAGCATACATGATGATAATTATACCTACCTATAACGGTACCAGGATGAAATATATTTCCATATTGAGACTTAACATTTTATGCTAATACACTACAGTCGACAAAAGCCTAAACACATATTTTTTTTATGTTAGAGAGGCCAGACAAACGAACTAGATCACCTGATGTTAAATGATCACCACTGTCCATAGACACCCGCAGCGCTTTACGCGATGCCAGTGCGTTGTTGGCCCTATTTATATAAATATCATGAGGCAATTGACACCAATTGACCTATTCTCGAAGTAAGTAAAACCTTGTGTGTAGTAGATACTAGGCAACGGATATATATATTTAAATAGATATTAAACACCCAAGACTCGAGAACACACATTCGTATTTTTCACACAAATAATATCTGCCCCGACCGGGAAATTATTTCATACCGAGGAAATTAATTAGCCACAGCACACAACTAATTACAGTAGTGGTAGTGCGACGTTGTAGCTGGCCGCTGCATCACGAATGAGCCGGCTCGTCCGGGGCAGTACCACCCTCTCACAGAGCACCGGCGTGAAGCAGCAGTACCCCTGCTGCCTTTCGTACGGTCAGTGAGAGCGCCGGGGGCCCAATACCTCTCCCCTTCCTCTCCCCTATTCCCTCTCCTTTTTAACAACAACAGATCAGTGACTCTCTTTGAGTTGTTGATATTTATATGGGCGGTGGTGATCATTTTCCATCACATGACCCGCTTGCTCGTTTGCCTCCCTCTCATAATAAAAAAAAACGAAACATATCGAGTTAAACACGTTTTGAGACGCGAGTCAGCCGTGTTATTTTACTATGAGTGACTCTCACAGTAGGTAGTTTCATGTTTAAATTAATTAAGACACAATTTGTCATAAAAATGCGGTTCCTTTGTGATTTCGATGATGAAATATACGTATGTCAGTGAGATTACTTAGCTCTACCGCTTGTTATCTTGTAGCAGTTTGTGTGACATAGGTACGGGGAATACCAGTGAGGTTAAAAATGGTTGGGACATTATCAGAAATCGGATAACCTCATTGTTTTTAACCCTAGAGTGCTCGCGCTATGAGCATTTTGCCGTGCGCGGCACTATATTCGTAATATTTTGTACACGATGCATTTGTCAAGGTCAAGCGTCCTACTAGCTGCCCCCCCATCCTTCACCTCCTTGTTTTAGAAATTATAGTAAATTCAGTGCGCGAGTGACCGCAGGAGAGGAAGGTTTTCGCAGGCGTTCGACGGCAAATTGCTCATTGCGCGACTACTCACGTGAGTAGTTTGTAAGTCTAATTTTAATACTGTAATAGAAATATTATTAGTTTTCATTGCGTATTGTATTGCTTTGATATAAATATCGTACATATTGATTTGTAGCTTATTTTAATTAATTTTTGGGCGTTTTGTTTTTGTTTTGTTTTGCTCAGTTTGCTTTATTTCTTTTTAGATTATTACGACGAACATTTCTGAAAGAAATTGCCCTGGCGATGACTAAACCACATATCATTAGAAGATCTCGCGTACCTACATTGCAGAAACAGCTGAGACATCAAATCGAGCGATTTGTGCCATTGGATCATAAAAATATACCCTCAGGTAGAGAAGGTAGAGAAGGTAGATGCGCAGTATGCCCGTCCAGCAAAAATAGATGGAAACGAAGATGAACATGAATGTGCGTCAGGCTTGCTTTGATGAAATACATGCTGTTGATGATTAAAATGCATAATTTAGCTATTAAGTTAATTTTTCTTTTTTTTATATAAATAATCGTGAAGAGGTTGCAAAAATCCAAGAAATTTTGCCTAAGATTTCCTAAAGCAATGTTTTTTAAATTCTAAGTGCAAAACTTTAATAAATGTTTCTTATTGTGATAGTTTATGTTCTATTTAATCCTTTAAATATAATTATAAGTTAATATAACTCCAATTTGCTAAAAAAAACACGTATTTAGTACGGACGGCAAAATGCTCCAGGCGCTATCACTCGCGTTTCACAGGAATGCGCGATTACTCTAGGGCTAATAATAATCTATACAAAACAAAGTAGTGTTATTTCCACCATTTTTAACCCAAGAATAGTTACACCGACTAGGTACCAATGATTTTTGGCTTGTTGGATTCGTATTCAATAGTAGCAGAAATACTTTTAAAATATCGGAAAAATCACGGGATCGTTAATAGAGGGATAACTTCTAATATATAAAAAACTCGTGTCACGGTGTTTGTTATCGAACTCCTCCAAAACGGCTTGACCGATTATTATGATTTTTTTTCTGTATTATGTATTTGATAGGTCTGAGAATAGGCTGTAGGCTATTTTTATATCTCTATTCTTTGCGGACGGAGTCGCAGGCAACAGCTAGTAAAAAATAAAATAAATTTCGTGGGGATTTGTATTGTTATATATGTTGCGAAGTTACCTGTCGATTGTTATGTTTTGTGCGTGGACCTATAAAAAAAGTTTTATTTTTATTTTTATAAATCACGTACTACAATGCCACGACATGACCCAGAAGATCTAATATTAACCAACGAAGCTATATATTAGGGGACAATCTTACACAAATCAACCTAGTCCCAAACTAAGCAAAGCTTGTACTATGGGTACTAGACGACGATAAACATACTTATATAGATAAATAAATACTTAAATACATAGAAAACATCCATAACTCAGGAACAAATATTCGTGCTCATCACACAAATAAATGCCCTTACCGGGATTTGAACCCAGGACCTCTTGCTTCGTAGGCAGGGTCACTACCAACTAGGCTAAAGCGGTCGTTAATTCAATTAGGCTTCGAAAGCCAAGTTTAAATCTTCAATCTTTTTTTGTTTTATTTTAGCTTTAAGGACATTTAATCTGTTTTAATGTAATTTGGTTTTAATTTAATTTGTTGTAAATTCTTGTATATTGTTACTTTCTTGTTACTTTTGAAATAAATTGATCTAGCAACACTGCATGAAAATATTTTTAACATACTAACACGTATTTCAATTATACTTAGGACCTTATTCTAAAACACGATAAGGCGCGTTGATAAGAAAATCGTAAAATTGACCGTACGGTGCGAGACAAAAAATGGCACAAAAAGTGTCCGTAGATTGTTATTGTGATTTGTGTGTATTGTGAAGAATAATTTATCGACCTTTAAGCAAATTTAGGAGTTGTTTACATTAACGTGTGAGTTATGCTTCAAGTCCATTCAAGTCAAAATATCTTTATTCAAAAAGCTATATCACTTACAATTGTCAAAAAAAAAAATCTAACGCTTGACCGCTTGTAATTGCGTTCACCGTCTCTTTTTGTCACCATCTTATACCGTACGACAGAAAGAAATGAGGGTCCATTAATCACGTGAGGAGTTTTTCAGAATATTTTACCCCCTCCTCCCTGGTGAGATATCGTGAGATTCGCCTCGACCATCCCCCTAATCTCACGTGAGATTTTTGAATTTTTTTATTTTTGTAATATTTATTCTTGTGTTTTTGCATTTTTTATTATAACAAAGAAGAGACGTGCAGAAATAGATTTTCCAAACTTTTAAATTTAAATATGATTAGGGCTCGGCGAATTTAGTATTCCGCATTCTATCACGCAAAGAAACTCAGAGCATAGACATTTTTAGAGACTCTGAGCCACTTCAATTTAAAAAATATTTGAGCCTGTTTAATCCTATTTTGTGTAACGTATGTATACCCGTATACAAACAGCGGCGTGTACGCATAACGTTATCGCAAACGTCATTCCATTAGCCAGCCGCAGACTCAGATAATACTAATTAGTTGAAATGTGGTAATCGACGTTATTATTATGCTCCCAAAGCCATAAAACCATGATATGATACCCCTAGGAAATATAGTTACACTGTAAAACAGAAAGATGCGATGGAGCGACTTATGCTCGGGGTTTCCTTGCGTGCCTGACTGTATATTGTTAAGCTTAAAACGAAACAAGTCTTTAACCAGTGTGTGTTGCCAGTGATGACATATGGACGCGAGACGTAGGGCTTGTTTTTGGTGGTGTTAAAGTCAAAGTCAAAATTCTTTATTCAATTTAGGCATCAATTTATTGATGCTCCTATGAACATCGAAGAATCTACCACCGGTTCGGAAAAACCCTGTTGAGAAGAAACTCAACAAGGTATAGTAAGGTATTATTTTTATAGGCCTAATGAATAGGCTCAGAGTCGCTCAACGAGCTATGGAGAGGGCTATGCACGGGGTTTCGCGGATCGAATCAGGTTTGAGGAGATCATTAGAAGAACCAGGGTCAACGAATTAGCCAAGCGGATTAGTTCGTTGAAATGGCAATGGCAGTATGGCCAGGCCATTAAGCACGCAGATGCCCGTTGGGGCCGGAAAGTTCTCGAGTGGAGACCACGGACTGGCAAGCGCAGCGTGGGTCGTCCACCAACGAGATGGACGGACGATTTGGTAAAGGCCGCAGGTTCAAGGTGGATGCAAGTCGCTTCCATCCGTAATGATTGGGTATCAATAAGAGACGCCTATGTCCAGCAGTGGACGGCCTACGGCTGAAATGATGATGATGATGATTGTTAAGTTGTTAGTTTTTTTTAAACTATTATTTATACTTGCAACTGTAGTAGGTAGACACTTGGAATTTTGTCAACAACTTCCAGCCTGTTGATCTGACTGGAACTGCATAGTCTGGCGTTTTTTATCGGTGATTGGTGTTGCCGAAACAATGTGGGGTTTATTTATGTTTTTAATAGGTTAAACACACGTAGTACATTTGTACTATAATTATAACACCAGCGTGTTGCCAGAATAGGTTAAAGGATTCCCGTATAATATTATAATTTTACTAAAATGATAAATACTGTATTGATTAAAATATCGTGTATTGTCGCTTGTTGAAAACAAAAGTGTCACTAAACAAAAAACGCCATTTTTTACTTTTAATTTCAAAATGCCACGCACAAAATGCAAAGACTCCTACGTTCGTAGTTACCTTAGCCGCCAAGAGATGGCGGTAGTGTCACTTTAAACTTAATGCTCAAGCGTTGGTACCGTAAGATTAAAAACGTCACTATGTCAGTTTGAAACCAGACACCGCGTGGGGCTGTCGCTTTGGTAAATGAAAAAGTGTCACTTTTTGCTTAGTGACGGTTCAAATCAAGTTCTTCTATTAAAATTTGCAAAAATGTTAAATTTGAAAGTGACACGTTCCGTTTAGTGTCGTTCTTTAAATAGCAATTTAAGAAAATATAGGTTATAACTGATTTATAAACCGTCATATTTTGAATAGTGTCCCAAATATAAGCAATAATATTAAAACAAAAGTATACCGAACTTTTTTTGAAAAACCTTTTTATTAGACTTCAACATTTTTATTATTTTGAAAAGTATTTCAAACTAGAAGCTTAAATAGTCTTTCTATTGCACGAAATAGTAAAAAACATGATGTATACAAATTTTGATGAGTTATGCATTACAGAAGTATATTGTGAACTTTAAATGGCCATACTGAAAAGTAGTAGTTTTGGTATAGTGCCACTTTTGTTTTCAACAAGCGTTGTGTTCTCATTATTAATATCGACTTTCCTTGATAGAGAAAACAGGTCCTCAAGAGATATTTTATTCGGCTATCATCATCATTTCACCCGATAATGTTCACTGCTGTAGATAGACCACATAAAAATACAAATTGTGTTTAAATTTCAATCTAATACGGTTCTTGAGATACAGCCCTGCGACGACAGACAGACAACGTAGTGGCATGACAGACAGGGATGTTTGGTCATCCCTAAGTCGGGGGACCGCTAAGATATAACTAATTATACTTCTTCACTTAGCGGTCTCTCGACGCGGCGATACTCACCTTAAAAATACTATAGGTTCTTTTATTTAATAAGTAAAAGACCAAGAAAAAATTTTTATTTTTTACTTTTTGGTGGCTTTTTTTGTCGGGGGTTAGTGAAAATTTATGTTTTGATGTCTAAATGGCCCTATATTATATTATGTACCTACTAAAAGCACGAGAATCACCACCCTGGCAACCCATGTCACTAAGCATTAAAAAATTCCATGGGAGGTAATACCAACTCAGAATTCGATTTTCCTATTAGATAAACTAAAACAATAACATGGGTAATTTATGGCGCACAATTATAATTATAAATATAATTGTATGTATATATTATTCTGTAATGTTTTTTGTTGAGTGGTGTCGCAATATAAATACCTTTAGTAACTTTGTTGTTTGAGATCATTATTAAAAATTGTTTGATTTATTGAATCAGGCGTTACTTTGCGGAGGTCCATAATAATGAACTTAAACAATTACTTTGCTCACCCGCGACCTTAAACCCGCTTTTTTGGTCGCGGGTGAGCAAAGTAATTGCTTCAGTTCATTATTAAAAATTGCTCTAATTTTAATAGTATCACTGAAGGGATTGCGTTAAGAAGCGATTTTTTGAAATACCCACGGGGTAAGAAATAAATAGGATTTATATTTTCGCTTCAAAGTTGCCATATCTCCTTATTTTTTATTTAAGGCTAAATGTATCGCATGAATGGGAGAGGACACTGACTTCTGTAACACAGGTTTCAACCTAGCTCGGAGGTCAGGGTACTTCTATTGTATTTGTACTTAATTGTCAATAAAACATTATTATTATGTTGGTACGGATTTCCGATCACGGGCCCAAGGGGACCCGGTCATTTGAAAGGCATACATGGGGCCGAAGCCAACATGAAGAGGCCTTTGGTACCATATAATATAAATGAGATGGGCGCAACTATGGGGGTCTATCCCCTAATACACCATGAGGATGTGCTAGCGGACAGTCCCCCACAGTTGCCAAACTATTGCCAGGTAGGAAGCGACATGGAATTGGCTATGGGGTTGGGATGTTGTGGACAGGATTACCGGGCTATGGAGTGAGATAACGGACACCTACCATTTCAATATCTCTTAAACTGAACTTTTGGTAGGCGGTGACTCGCCATTCACTAAATGGGCCCCTCAAACTATTGCCCACTCGGGGCAACGAGGCGGCAACATTGGTGTGAACGGCTAAGGATGGAGAGGTGTTCCTGGACTTTAAACTTCAGAATGCCAACTCGCCACTTACGGAAACACATCCATCCTTCGAGCATTAGCTCTTGCGCTCCACTCTAGGCGACCAACAAAGGCAAACTAGAGGCGGGGTGGGTGTGTAACTGTGTGTGAGTGTGTGTATAAGCGCATGTGTGTATGTGTACCCCTGGAGGTCTCGGGTTCGTGGTGTCGCTACGCACCAACAGCTCGCCACAAGCCGCCCTGCGATGACTGACTGCACTGGTGACACGACAACACCAGCGGGCGATGAGGTCGTCATATCCCTACGCCTTTTGACTGACTGCGCTGGTGACAGACACCACAACACCAGCGGGCGATGGGGTCGTCACATCCCTACGCCTTTATTATTATTATTCTCTTTATTTATATTTTTTTTTTTCTTAGGTTAGATTTTTACAATAATTATACAAAAAGTAAAATATAAAACTATACATACAAATCATAAAATCATTATAAAAACCTAACCTAGGGTGCCACCGGCAGCGAGGCGGGGCCTAAGCTATCGGTGGTTAGGGCGACAGAGAGAGGAACCTCCTGACTATCCGCGCAGTGTCCAGGAGTACCGCCTTCTGTATCTGACCCTTGATCCAGCCATCTAGCGAGAGTCTCTTGAGGTGTTGGTCGAGATTCTTCGCTATCAGCCCGTTCACAGAAACGACTATCGGGACAATGATCGTCGAATCAACATCCCACATGGCGGTTATCTCGTGAGCTAGGTCAAGGTACTTGCTGGCTTTGTCCTTCTCAGCTTTCACGAGGTTCTCGTCATGGGGGATGGTGATGTCGACGAGCACTGCCTGGCGTTTCGATCGATCTGTCAGCACGATATCAGGCCTATTGGCTATAATAGTCCTGTCCGTGATAACAGACCGATCCCAATAGAGCGTGGCACGACCATTTTCGAGAACTGGCGCAGGTATATACTTATAGTAAGGCACTTCAAAGTCCACAAGGCCGTATAGCAGAGCAAGTTGCTGGTGAATAATTCTGGCTACAAGGTTATGTCTGTGCAAGTACTCACCGTTAGCAAGATGACCACAACCGGAAATAATATGCCTGAGTGACTCCCCGGGACGGCGGCATGCCCGACAAATGTCGACCGTACCGTCCTTCAGGATATACCTCCGGTAGTTGTTCGTCATGATAACTTCATCCGCAATTGCACAGACAAAACCTTCGGTTTCCCCGAAGAGATCCCCGAAACGTAGCCAGTTCACCGACGCGAGCAGATCTACATCTGGCCCTGTGAGTGCCTTGTAGAACCGCCCATGTAGCTCCTTGCTCTTCCATACCGCCTTGCGGTCCTCGATGCTCATTACTTTAAGTCGGCGCCAGTTCTCGTTTGCCAAGGAAAGCGGGGTGAAGTTTTTGTCTACTGCTACTACGTCGCGATGCACCCCACACTCGTTGTTTAGGAAATAATCCCTGAGATTATACACCTCGCGGTTGTGGAGGTCTTTGGCATTTAAAAAGCCACGACCTCCATACTTCCGCGAGATGTACAGTCTCATAACAGACGAGCGCGGGTGAAGCAAACGGTGCGCAGTGAGCAGTACACGAACTCTTCGATCCAAGGTATCCAACTCAGTCTGAGTCCACCTTAGTATGCCAAAGGAGTAAGTAAGCAAGGGCATTACCCAGGCATTATTATTATTATTATTACTATAATTATTAGAGACTGCGTTTCTCTTGTCTTTTATTTCTGCCACCTACATTCGTCTGTTGATATTTATTAATTTCTGAGTAATTGGTTGTCTGGAAGAGATCGCTTTTTAGCGATAAGACCGCCTATTGTCTACCTGAATTTTTATTTTTGTAATGTCACTGTACTGTTTTTGGTGATCAATAAAGAATATATGTATTGTATTGTATTGTAGAGACTTCAAATTTGGCATGCAAGTAGGGAATTGTAACAGTAAAAAACATAAGTAGTAAGTATGGGATAAGAAAAAAACGGATTTTTATATTCAACTCAATGGGACCCTATGTTAGTAACCATTCCTTTAGAAAGGATCATGGAGGTGCAGTAAATCGATCGATCGATCGAGTGATCGTGATTTCGTTTTGTTGGGCCCTTGGGTTATGTGCATTGTGCAGTTTCTTTGGGGATGACCCAGTTTATTAATTAATGTAGTAGGTAATATTTAAGGAAGCTTTGTTTATATGTGCTCTCTTTGTACTATTTTGTGGCAATAAATGATTTTGTATCTTGTATCTTGAAAAAGGAATTTTTGGAATTTACCGCGGGATAGAGATAGTGAGTTGACCGTACATTTTATTTATGCGCGGACAAACGTACAGTCACTAAAAAGTACGGTCAGCAAAACAAAAGCTTGGTCGAAAAATAAATTAAGAAAAACTTATTTCTGCTGTCGTTGTGGAATAAACTACTAACCGGTTCAATTTACGGAGGCATAGATTACCTTAAGCGAGAACGGTAATCTTCACTTTTCCTCAAAATTTCAAGTTCTTCACGTCACGAGGAAGGAAGGACATGCCATTAAATTTTATGTAACAACAGGGTAAATGTGTTGTTTTGAATACGTAGGTAGTATACATAGATGGGTGACCACTTAAACGCGCTACCATTTATTTATTTAACGATTCCTGTATACCAGGAAAATACTCAGCATAATTGTCCCGTTGGGCGCGGTTATTGTATGTATTGAAGTAGTGTGTTCGCAAAGTGGCTGGCAAGAGCTGGATGAGAGTGGCCGAGGATCGTGCTCAGTGGCGTGCCATGGGAGAGGCCTATGTCCAGCAGTGGACGAGCATAGGTTGATGATGATGAGTGTTATTTTAGTGGTTTGACCTATGGTCTATCATACAAAGGGTCGTGGGTTTGAGTCGGAGCTCGATAATGTTCCAAATCAAATGGTTTATTCTGTAAAGCAGACCGCACAGGGCTCTTTAGTATACATAGTCAACCAAGTAAGTGCTTTACCATTTTTAATGACAGTTCCTACATCAGAATAAAAACAATAAGGCTGATTGTCACATTGACTTGTAAGTGTAAATAGCCTTTGATGTCTTAAGCCATACAACTGATATTGAATCTTAGGGTGGTAAAGGAATTTCTTGGTCGACTATACATGTTTTTAACCCCCGACGACACAAAAAGAGGGGTGTTATAAGTTTGACTGCTATGTGTGTGTGTGTGTGTCTGTCTGTGGCATCATAGCTCTTAAATGGGTGAACCGATTCAGATGCGTTTTTTTTGAAAGCAGGTTTCTTGGCGATGGTTCTTAGACATGTTTCATCATTAGGGTTCCGTACCTCAAAAGGAAAAAACGGAACCCTTATAGTTTTTTTATACGAGCACTTTCTGAAAGTAAAAGACCACCTTCGCCAAGATGAATGCGCCGCAGTAAATTTGGCTGAAAGTTTTTTATGTTGGTTGAGTCTAACATTTGGTAGCATAGCGTACGGTTGTGGTAGGGTCAACAGCATAAATAAGTGGTCATTTCTGTATCTTGTCGTTTTCAATCGTTTGTCAATTTTGTATGACATTTCAAACATGACGTTAAAGTGACAAGGTACATAAATGATCACTTATTTATGCTGTTGACTGTACCTACTCTGAGGTTGAGCTCTGGTTGAGTTCGAAACGCGTCAGTGTAGTTTGGTGGTGGTTATAGTTGGGATTGTGTGATTTGTGTGTGTTCGTAAAGTGTGGAGGTGGAGGAACTGCATGAACACGCATTTCTTACATAAACGTAACTATCGCATTTCCCCTCTGCCAAAGGTATGAACCCGCCGGGTATAACCGTTATACAAAACTGTTTCGCTCGCCTCTCGTGACATTTAAAAACGGCACGCGTCGGTGAATGAGCTCCCACAAAAATGACCAAAATGCAAAGAATTCGGGCGTGAAAAAATGTCTGACACGTCAAGTCTACAAAAAGACAACGTAACTTTTCATCTGGAAGTATTTCGTAAAGTTTTTATTGTTGATTAATAGTAAAAATACGTGAAGTTTATAATATTATTATTGTCAGTTAGTGTGGCCAGCTTTTTGTAAAAATAGCATTGGCTATTATTAATTTTTATAAACCAATTAATTATTAACGAGGTAAAATATAAATTATTTAATATTTTGATTGATGTTATACATTCATTACATTGTTTGATTGACTTCATCCATGTAGACTTTAAGGCCAGGCGCTGACTGCAACTGTTTATCACCTCGTTTGAGTGCTATTGATTTTTGTGCTGGAATTATATGAAAGCGACCTCACCATTCAAAATGCCACCGCTGCTACCATTAACACAAAAAACAAGTTTTCATCTCTCAATTAAAAATTCCTAACAATTCTATAGCACTCGACTCGAACGAAGCGACAAAAAAGTGCAGTCGGTGCCTGGTCTAATAATCTAAGAACCGTACTAGAACTAGCTCAATTTTGTTTTGTATGCGGTTATACCTATAAGATATAAGTGATTGTGACACTCAGCTCAACATATACAAGCAATAATTTCTGATGTACCTAGTGTTAAATAAATAATAATAAAGAAGAAGCTACCATCACCCATCTTTTTAATGGATTAAAATAATTTTATATCAAATTTAATACAGTAAAAATATATATCAAGTGATTTGGCTAAAAAACTACTGGCCAGACAATTATTAAATAAAAACCGGTTGTCTGTAAAGTCGGCTTACGGACGATAGTTTAGCGTGAGAACGTCATAACAAAACATTCAAAAAACAAAAATGAAACCAGGCGGTTACCCATCCAAGTACTGACCGCGCCCGATGTTGCTTAACCTCGGTGATCGGACAAGAACCGGTGTTTTTGTCAAATATCTTGAAAACGGTGCATCCTACGGCAAAACCGATGAAATTGTCATCCCCTTTGAAACCCCCGCACCCCCTCCTCCGCACCCTCACCCCCCACCCCACAGGTGTTTTTGTCAAATATCTTGAAAACGGTGCATCCTACGGCAAAATCAATGAAATTTTCATCCCCCTCTGAAGCCCCCCCCCCTCGCACCCCGCATTATACATCCTGGCGTTCGGCTCTCTTAAATATTGGACTAATGAGATTAACAAATAAGTGAAAACCACATCCTTATAGCTCATCCTTATAGATAAACAGACAGTAATTCTAAGAATCGTTACTATTTTAATTGGGCCAGTCTACTTTTAAGTAACCATTAATCTTTTGTGAAACATAAGGCAACCCTGGTAATTTTTTTGAAGTATAAATAACTTATATAAAAACTGAAATAACTAAATTTAATATTAAAAAGCAAAAGAACTTTAATTTAAAGAAATTTTGTAAAAAAAATTGGTAACTCAGCGGAGAATACACCAATTTCCATACAAATGGCGGGCACATGCATGTCCACTGCGTTACCTACTTTATAGATAATAAAGATTACTTTTTATAAATAGTGATAATTTTAAATTTTAAATGTAAGCTTAATTATGTCCCTATTTAAATTTTTAATGATAAAACCGAGCACTTTACAGTTTTTGTAAAAAAAATATTTGAAGAGCACATTACAAAAAATGACTGGTCAACGAAAAGTAGAATGGCCCAATTGCTATTTTTATTTAACTATGGACGAAGCTTAGTTCTCTTTTTTATTTTTCTAAATAGATTTAGCTATTTTTTTTATTTAAGTGGTATTTCATCGACCACTAGTAATATTGGCTATTTTTACTTACTAAATAAGTGGCCACATCGATAACCGGTCTAGTATCGACTAGATAGGGGACACACATATTTCCACAATCGATAAACTATTGAGTGAATGAATCAGTGAATGATTTGTCTTATCATGGTTTCACATTTTAAATGTTACGAATAAAATGGAAATGTATGGTTAGTAATAAATGTATGTTCAAAGTATCGAACTCGTTAAAAAAATTGACGTTAAAGTATTAACAAATACTTTTTAATGATTCAATACAAGTTACAGGCAGTAATTCGACTTCATACTAGAGCACCCGAATCGACGCACGCACACAGCCAAGCCTCTTACACGGCCGCGGCCGCTAACCAATCTTCGCCAGACAAAACTACGCAGTTCCACGCCGCACGCCGCGCAGTTCGGTCGCTGGTTGAGTGAGTGCTGTGACGCGCCGCCCGCTCTATTCGCCCCCATTTCGATTCCGTAACGTGGCTATAAGCGCTCGGTACAAAGTAACTAGGTACATACTATAATATTTTATTTAATAATGGCAGCGTCACGAGAACGTGTGTATTGCAGTGTTTACGGGTGCCTAAATTCAACGGTGATAAAATCAACATTGTAATTTTTTCAACTTCCTGCTTATGCTGAAAGGTAAAATTAGTACCTATTAGGTACTTTATTATTAGTTTATTAAAATTTGTCTAGGTACCCACTCAACAAAATGTTAACCATAGTGATGTGTCTATTCTATTTATAGAAAATTACAAAGTAAAAGAGACATTTGGCCCATCTGATATTAATATTACCTACTTGCTATGTGTAAATATTTTAGTAAATCCTCCACTTTTAAACCTTGTAGAGCCATCACATTTATTTAGAAAAAGAATTTTCTATTAACAACTTTGGGATTAATTGAACGACTGAATGTATGAACGAGTGAATGCTTATCGACATTCTTATCGACATGGCCCTAACTCTAGCTGTTTCTACATTGTTGTCTATGTGTGATGTACGTGTGACAGGTATAGACGAGATGTTTTTCAATGTGTCTATGGCGATCACTGTTGTGTTGACGAATTCGGTTTGTGTGCGTGTGTACAAACATTGCTCTGTTTTCATTTGTAGTTAAATTGCTTGTGTGTGAGTGCATTGCCCCCCCCGCGAGTTTTGGCAGAAAAATTGTTTGGCAACCTACGGGCGATAACATCTACTTTCAGTTTAAATACTCAAAGATCGTAATATATATTAGGGGACAATCTTACACAAATCGACCTAGTCCCAAACTAAGCAAAGCTTGTACTATGGGTACTAGACGACGATAAACATACTTATATAGATAAAATAAATACTTAAATACATAGAAAACATCCATAACTCAGGAACAAATATTCGTGCTCATCACACAAATAAATGCCCTTATCGGGATTTGAACCCAGGACCTCTTGCTTCGTAGGCAGGGTCACTACCAACTAGGCTAAAGCGGTCATTAAATCGTAAGGTCGCGGGTGAGCAATGTACTAGGGGCGTTCAATAAAAAGTGAGAATGAGTATGTTATAAACAACTTTTACTAAATGTCATTTTATTTTTCGACATAGTCACCTTTTAGCATAATACACTTAGTATATCTTTTTTCTAAACTTAAAATTCCATTTTTAAAAAAGGTCTCATCTTGAGTACTTAAAAAATCTTGTACTGCAGCGACTACCGCGTCGTCGTCTTCAAATTTCTGGCCTCTCAGGTATTGTTTCAATCTCGGAAATAGGTAGAAATCACTGGGAGTGAGATCTGGTGAATACGGAGGATGCTTAAGGATATCGAACCCAGCATCACGAATTGCAGCCATTGCAACTTCGGACTTGTGTGCCGGGGCATTGTCCTGGTGGAACAGCACAACTTTCGAGAGTTTACCTCGCCGTTTTTCGCGGATCTCATTGCGCAATGTTGCTATTTGTTTGGCGTATAAAGTGCCCGTAATAGTGGCTCCATGCTCGAGATACTCAATCATTAATACCCCTTTACCATCCCAAAAAACAGAGCCCATGACCTTACCGGCAGATGGGCTCACCTTGAATTTCTTCGGAGTTGGAGATGATGGCCTTTTCCATGTCATAGACTGCAGTTTCGTTTCAGGGTCGTAATGATGGAGCCATGTTTCGTCCATTGTTATAAATCGCGCCAAAAAAAGTTCCCGGTCTTGCTGCATCAGGTTCAAAGCTTCTTGACAAATCTCTAGTCTAGTTTGTTTTTGCGTGTCAGTAAGCATTCTTGGTACCCAACGCGCAGATACCTTTTTCATACCCAAGCGTTCATGTAAAATATTATGCACGCTCCCCGTTGAAATCTTTAAATTTTCAGCAATAAAACGAACTGTGACACGACGATCCGCCAAAACTGAGTTTTCGACTTTTTTCACAATTTCTTCAGTTACTGCTGTAGTAGGGCGTCCGGAGCGGGGGTCGTCCATTGTCGATGTTCTTCCACGTCTAAATTCGGCGCACCAACGTGCGACTGTCGAATACGGAGGAGCATTAGACCCTAAAGTGTCCCGCAAATCCAAATTGACTTGGTCCGTAGAAAAATTTTTCAAATACAAGTATTTGATAACGGCGCGCGGTTCAATTTTCTCCATTTTCGCTAACGTACTCAATAGCATTGCAAAGAAATTACCGTATATTTTTTTAAACAAAAGACAGTTAGTTTTTTTTTTCAAAGCAATCAGCTAGATAGATTAGCTTTACCGGCCAGTATTTAATTTCGTAATATTAAAAGAGTTTGCATCTCATTCTCACTTTATATTGAACGCCCCTCGTAATTGTTTCAGTTCATTAATATGGACCTCCGCAAAGTAGTACGTATGGACGCCTGATTCAAAACATTATATTATAATTCGCATACCTATTAATAAAAGCGAGTCAAAGTAAATTAAAATTATGTAAAAGACAAAAATTACGTTGGTATCGAATATTTCATCATTATTATTATCTAGTTTTTACAGCGATGTACGGGGGCCCCTTTTGTTAATTTCATTTCGTTCAACAAAGACAAACAAAGATTCAAAGATTTTGTTTTAATTTTTTTTATTATTTCAATTCTCGCTCAAGTGACTCCATTACCCGCCTCAGAACAAAATCTACTTAATTCGCTATCATTTGTGATCAATACTTACAAATATTGCATTTAAAAATAGAAACAGTTTTGACTCTTATTGCATATACAATAGAGGCCAAGATGATAATGATAAAGAAACTCTACAACGTAAACAAAGCCGCGGGTCCAATACAGTTAGTTTATATTAGAATCGCACCACAATAAGCTTTATAAGCAAAGAAAAACAAAACGATTAAGCGTGTGCGCATCCGAAATTTGCGAAGCCTTCACTCGTACGTGCCGCGCTGCTCAAAATGGCGGCCTCCGCGAAAGGAACCTGTTTGTGCAGTAGCAAGTATGTCTTCATTGCGATACACGTGATATACATAAAATATAATGTGTTGTTATCCAACTTAATAATCTTAAAACTGATTGTGGTTGGGAACACCGAAGGCAGACGCACGGTTTTCACCAACGAATTGGACCGATCGCCATTGATTTAGTTACCAGCGTTATGGTGTACAACTTTTTGAATTCCACCCATTCCGAATTAATTCTAAGAGCTTGTATATTATCAGTAATTTTATCATCATCATCAACATCTCAGCCATAAGACGTCCACTGCTGAACATATATACCTATAAGCAGATTGGTCCTGCGCCATCCGCATCTAATGTGTTCCCGCAACCTTAACCAGATCGTCGTTTCTCTTAAACCGCGTCTACTCCGGTTCGTGGACGCCATACGAGAACTATTTGTCCCCAATATTGGTCATCAGTTCTACGAGCGATGTGCCCTGCCCACTGTCACTTAAGTCTGGCGGTTCTTCGAGTTATGTCGGCGACTTAAGTTCTTGCGCGGATTTCATAATTTCTAATGTGATCGTGTAGAGAAACTCCGAGCATGATAGCGGCCCCGTCTTAGCGACATAACCAAACAAAAACAATACCTGCAGGCCAAAAAAGCCAAACAAGCACTACTAGTAACAAAACAAACACATAACAAAATACAACATGACAACACAATGCATTTTCGATGCAATCAAATAATAAATATTCACACTCATAATTCCAGGTGATCTGGTTTTTTGATGCACCTTCATCGTTTTAAATTTACCGTGTTCAAAAATAAAAGTAAGTCACTATTGCGTATTTACTATTTCATTTCCAATATTTAAAGTAGCTGCGGTCCATTTCTTGTAACGGGTGAATACAAAAGTTATTTGTTAGTATGTATGTATGTAAACTCTTTATTGTACAAAAATAAGGAAAGTAAAAAAAACATTATTGACAACCGTTGAAATGCATGTACAAAGGCGAACTTATCCCTTTAAGGGATCTCTACCAGTCAACCTTTGAGTGGTGGCTAGTTTTCATCGTTTTCTGTTATTTTGACTGTATTATCCCAGGACCCAGCCTATATACGCCCCACTGCAAGGCACAGGACTCCTCTCAGAATGCGAAGGGTTGGGCCGTAGTTCCCACGCGGGCCCGCTGCGGATTGGTAACTTCACAAGTTCACACAAACCAATAAATTGGCTTGCACCTCTGAGTTTTCGGAATTTACCATGAGCTTTACGGTGAAGGAAAACATCGTGAGGAAACCTGGATACACCTGCGAAGAAATTCATTATGTAGGTTATTTAAAGATAAATGAATCTTATCAACCAGTAACCCTTTCGATTTGCATCCTAAAATACGGCATGTTATTTTTTTGCCGCATTTAAACGGTGCGAGTCCCGACTAAGACAAGCGATTTTTCAAAAATACATTAATGCAGTAAATATTTACTATTTTTAAACAAAAAGGAAAGACTTCATTATATACAGGATGTTACAAAATAACCCCTAAAGCCTGAAACCCCATGAACAGTAAATAAAACTGTAATTTTGCGCGATGTTCTTTTTTTTCTAAAACAAAATATATACTAATTTAATTCTTTACTGGCGTACTTCCATACCCTTCAGTTATTACGGGTAATTTTGTAACACCCTGTAGAATGTGTTTTTACAATATTTAAGGTAACTGCCCAGCATGTGCCGTACGTTTTTTCCACCCTGTGTACGTAACTTAGTTTCGAGAAAAAAAGTCAGATACTTTTTTCCCAACGACAGAATTGCCCGTTGAAAGGTTTTTTCATAAATATAAGAGTGACAGTTAACTGCATTGATACGTGTGCTATATAACGCATCATCCGATGACGGCTCGGGAAATCCTTCCAGTCTCCAAAGTTCTCTGAACTACAGCGATTATCCTCGTAGCTTACCCAAGGTCGATGAGGGTTGGGCAGTCCCAATCAATATTATATATCAGTAATCTGAATGAGTATGGAAAGCGCGCTGATATGGCGGCCCACTTGCTGCGGAACCCTCAAAGGCTCCTTACAGTGAAGCGACGGCTTGCTAAGTCTGGCAAGGTGACACATTTTGTAGGCCCGACAGTTTATAACAGGTTACCTGAAGCGATTACTTCGGCTCCTTCGTTGGACATATTTAGGAGACGACTCAAAAATTGGATTCTCGAGCACACATTCTACACTTTTGATGAATTCCTTAACTTTCAGCCAGAAACTTCAACTTATTATTATTATGATGACTATGAATAATATATTAAAATAATTTTAAGAATGACATGTAATAAATATTATGAATAAATGAGTATGAGTATGAGTATGAGTATTTATGACCTTTTTTTGATAATTATATTTTATATTTTATATAAAATATAATTATTTATATTTTAATTATTTATATTTTTTTTAAATAGAAATTCTGAGATATATAATACTCACGATGGTTATATTAATTGTAGATTTAAGGTACTTGTCGTGTATTATTTGTTTTATTAGTTCTGCTTTGTGTTTAGTCTTCTAAATTCAATAAGTAGTTTTTTTTAATGTTCTTGGTTTTGTTATTTTTATTATTGTATGATGGTTTTTATGGCCATCTTGATTGAAATTTGATAACCGACTAATGATCGGATGTTGTTCTTCCCGAGCAAGCAAAACTGTTGGAACTATTGGTGGAAACTATTGTGGCTTGTAATATGCTGTGTGTTTCCCTTTACAAATACAATAAAAAATAAATAAAATATTTCTAGGTAGTATTCTTTATCTTATACTAACTTTAAGGCTTTGCCCGCGTAAAACATCACATGCTTTCGTTGAATCAGGCATTATTTTGCGGAGGTCCATACCATATTAATGAACTGAAACAATTATTTTGCTCACCCGCGACCTTAAAAGCGCCTTAAGTTTTAAGGTCGCGGGTGAGCAAAGTAATTGTTTCAGTACATTAGATGCGGCGGATTCACGAGGATCCGGGGTCGATTCCCGACCCCAGCCTATCTATTCAAGTATTTAATGTAAAAAAATGTAATGCAAATTCTTTATTGTACCTACACTAGCTTTTGTCCGCGGGAACTATGCGATGTTGCGGGATTAAAACTATCCTATGTATTTACCAGGGTCTCATACTATATCCATACCAAACAATAAATCAGTTGAGTGGTTTTAGCTTGAAGAGGTAATAGACAGACCGATAGACATACTTTCGCATTTATAATATTAGTATGGGGATAAAGAACAACCAGAAATTGATTCGATTGATCAAAAAAAGCTGGTAAAAATATTCCGATGAACAGAGAACTTCCTCCTTTCTTGAAGTTGCTTAACTCCTCGTAAGCGAGAAGTGAAAAAAAACGTCGTAACTGTTTCATTATCAAAGCAATTTTATAGATACAAAAAAATATTTAAAAAGAATGCCTTAAATTTGGCATGCTTAAGAAGGGTTAAGAAGCATCGGGGTTGGCGAAATTAACGTCTTACTACAAAATTGTATGCCCTTGTCGAGTTTGCTTTACGAATAATGATTGCTTGAAATGACTCAAAAACACAGTCATTGTGGTTCTTCGGTGTCATTCGTTCGTAAATATACAAGAACTGTTTTGTAATAACCGATTTATGGGTAACTTACAGCTTGAAAGGACATGCTAACAATGAAGAAAATTCTTATTTTATTATCATCAAGCAAAAACTATCTTTTAACCTTTTCTAAGTCACTCAGAGGGCGATGGAGAGGGCTATGCTTTATAATGAAACCCGCGTAAGAACTAAAGTCACTGACTCGAAGATTCGCCAGGCTCAAGTGGCAGTGGGCAGGCTCGTAGAACTGATGGCCGATGGGGCAAAAAGGTTCTCGAGTGGCGTCTACGGGTACCGGAAGACGCAGGGTAGGTAGGCCTCCAACAATATGGAGCGAGTACCTGGTTAAGGTTGCGGGATTGCGTTTGATGCGGATGGCACGGGACCGATCTATTTGGAGGCCTATGTTCAGCAGTGGACGTCTTTCGGCTGAAATTCCTCACGATGTTGTTCACCGTTAAGTTCATGGTAAAATTTCAAATATAATTTCGCACTTTCGAAAAATTCAGAGGTTACGAAGCTCAAACCCACGACCACTTGTGTGGCCATAGGTGAAATCACTAGGCTGCCATGAGGTGGAAGTAAGATAGGGTAATGGAAATTTTTGTGCTTCTTTGATGCCTCAAGGTACCCGTTCGTGGTGGGTTCTTAAGCGCGTTTGCATGACGTCCACGTATATGATCCCGCGATCATATCTCTTCGCGGTCACGGTCAACATTTTGTTTTGAATTCGAGGTCAAGGTCGACCTTTGCGTCTGTCTTGTCACTTTATCTTGAAGAAAATGTTTTGGAGACATGTTTATGAGAATAAGGGGCTGTTTCACCACTTTTCTTAAAGTTTGGATTAGCTTAATCATAACCTTATTTGACAGATGAACTTAAAATTTCTGTTTCACCAGTCTTGATTAGTGCTAAGTGACGGACAAAGTGTTATTTAATTTGACCATCAGATCAGGTGGCATTTAGCATTTTTATCCGTCACATAACTTTTTAATTAGTCAGGTAATTTTTTTGTGGTCATGGTTGGAGAGCCCTTCAGACGGTTTCAGAAAAATAAATCAAAGTATTTTTTATTTTTTAAAGAAAGAAGTCATGCTAAATTGCAAACGAGGATTCAAATATCAAGATTTGAATAAAAAAATATAGGTACGCTTTTAGTATGTAAAAATAAATCCAAAATTTTGTAATATTTTTTAATTACAGACTTTTTTTCAGTGGCACAATCGTTTGTTCTACGTGAACTTGTACATCGCCATTACAAAAAAAAGTTAATCTGTCAAATGGTTTGGCGCCACTTTTCGATTCGTTTTACGTGATTTTATTTTTCTTTGTTATTGTTAACAAAGTATCGTAAATAAATACCGTTTTTGGATTAATTATAATGTTACACATTTGTTTATGCAAAAAAATAGATGTATTTAAAAATTACATAGTTTACGATTTCTTTTGCTTTAACAATGAGCGACTCTTTGAACGAAAGTATGCGAACAGGAACGCGTGATCGTGAAATGTGACGTTGTCATACCCCTCTATGTTAAACCGACGATTAGTTAAGTGGTACTTAGTTTGCACAGGACCGGAGTGGTGAAACTGAAAAAAAAACTAGCCGACAGATTTGTCCAGTACTTAGTTTATTCATTGGTTACGTGACCAGTAGTTTGACAGTAAGGTGGTGAAACACCCCCTAAATAAGCAATGCACATTTTTTATTGACGCTAAGTACCTACTGTGAGACGATCATATAGAAAAGTTCAAAACAATGCAACTGATCTCATAACGCGCGTTAACTAACACGCTATCTCTAGTAATTGGTATACACATCAAAAGTGTCTGTTTCTCGTTCTAGTTTTTATTATTAATTATTATCAATTAGATCATTTTATTGAATCAGGCGTTACTTTGCAGAGGCCCAGTATAATAATTACTTTGCTCACCCGCGACCTTATGATAGCAATTATATAATAAGGTCGCGGGTGAGCAAAGTAATTGTTTCAGTTCATTGTCAATTAGCCTGAATGCAGTGCAAAGGCCTTCCCCATTTTTGTTATTAGTCCCAATTTTGAGCACTGTCCTTCCAGTCCATGTCTAAGCTATACTGCCAACGCTTCCCGGGCCTACTTCGTCACTACCATGCACCTTGTGGTATTGTACAACAACTTTGTATTTAATCGAAGCCTTTAATAAAAAAATTGGTTGCCTTACATTTTCACCTCTTTTTTCCTAAAAATATAATCGCATACAACCTTCCGTGAAAATATTATGTAGCTGATGGTGGTGGTGGTGGCTAATGAGTGTTGTGGAAGCGAAAGATGTATGGCAGGATCGTAGCAGGTGTAAACAAATAGTCTCTGCCTATCCCTTTGCTGGGAAGGAGGCGAGATTGTATGTATATTACTGTGTGCATGTGATAGTGAAAATCTCATTAGAATCCGTTGCGTAGTTAAAAAGATACAAGCGTACTTACGGAGGAAAACACGGCAGGAAGTGATTTTATTATTTATGTAGAGATTCGTCAGAACTTTCCAGAAACCAACGGTACAATGGGTTTTAACGTGGGATGTTGGCAGGACTGCATTTGAAGGTCGGTAGCTTTCAATGGGCATTATTACCTGCTTGTGCAAGGTCGCGGGTTTTTAACGAAAAATCAAATACAACACACATAAAAAACTGATGGATCCTGGCAATATATTGCACGTTTGTAAACCTGTGCTTCTACCTGTAAAATATTTAAAGTACAAGCTTTTTTGAGTTCGTGGTAGTCTAGTTAATTGACTTATGACCTCTCAAGCAGAGGCTCGTGGGTTCGAGGCTAGGCTTGAAATTTTTGTGTGCGAAATTATATTTTAAATTTTCCATGAGCTTTACGATAAAGGAAAAACATCGTGAAGAACCTGACACACCTGCGAAGAAGCTCACTGTGTGTGTGTGTGTGTGTGTGTATTTCCTAATTCGCACTGGTGCCGTGCGGGAACTGCGGCCCACACCCTCTCAAAATGAGGGGAGCCCTGTGCCCTGCAGTGGAGGTAAATAGGCTGAGATGTTCATAGTGAAAATAATCCGTTGAATTTCACTATGAGTGAGTCTCACGGTAGTTTCATGTTCAAAGTTTCAAGTCGATGCCATCAAGCGTTGAACAGTTCTATCCTGATTATCATCATCATCATCATTTTAGCCGCAGGATAGCCACTGCTGGACGTGGCGTCCCTCATTGATACCCAATCATTACGGTTGGAAGCGGCTTGTATCCACCGTGATCCTGCGGCCTTCACCAAATCGTTCGTCCATCTCGTTGGTGGACGGACTTTCTTGCAGCGCATTCTTCTTGACAATCACGGTCCTTCCAAAAGCGCTGGTAGACTCAAAAAAAGACATGTAAAAAACTTTTTAACAAAAAATTAAAACGCCGAAAAAACTGAAAAGCAAAAAATAATACCTTTTTTGTTTGACCTTAATCTAGATATCAGTTTGAAGTCGGTGCCTCAGCACTTAGCCAGGAGGAGTGGACCTATAATCGTCTACCTGATTGGCTTCTATCACTCCTCCTGGCTCGTGCTGAGGCACCGACTTCAAACTGATACCTAGATTAAGGTCAAACAAAAAAGGTATTATTTTTTGCTTTTCAGTTTTTTCGGCGGTTTAATTTTTTGTTAAAAAGTTTTTATTTTATACTTTTTTTCCATTCTTGGGGTAATTTTTTTTCCAAATTTATAATACCAACTTCAAGGTATACCTACCCTATCTATCCAATAAAAAAGAATTATGAAAATTAGACTACTCTGTAAAAAGTTAGTCAATCATCCCCAGTTTTCCTACCCTTAGGGTAGGAATATTATTTCAAAATTTAAATGGGACCACCCTTGGGGTATACGCTTTCCAATCAAAAAAGAATCATCAAAATCCGACTACTCTGTAATAAGTTATGCGTGGTCATATAGTACAATCAGTAACTGAACAATCAATCATCCCCTGTTTTTCTACCCTTAAGGTAGGAATATTGTTTCCAAATTTAAATGGGACCACCCTCGCGGTATACGCTTTCCATTAAAAAAAGAATCATCAAAATCGGACTACTCTGTAAAAAGTTATGCGTGATCATACATAAAAAAAAAAATATATACACGTCGAATTGAGAACCTCCTCCTTTTGTTTTCGTCGGTTGAAAAGAGCCTTTAATGGGCTACTTACAGAAATAAAATTTTGATTTTGGTACATTTAGAACTCTCAAAAAAAAGACGTAGATAAATGAGATCGAGCGAACCAGCTTTGAGCCAAAACATGCTTGGGTAAATCCCAATGCATCGCATCTTAACGAAACGTACCACCTAAATCTTGATATACATATATTTGGTTTCTAATTAGGACTCATTCACAGAACCAGCCAAAAAGGTTCTTGGAACCAACTCTTTATAAACTTTGTGCTTTCAAAGTAGCCTATATTAAGCGGGGTAGTTTACTTTTCGATTGACGTCAGAACTTTTGAAAACGTATCCACAGGTCAGCTTCTACATACACATAAAGTTTCATCATCATCGCGCATCGTGATCATCACCCACTGCAGGACCTTTTTTTTTTATTTTTCGGTGGTAAAATGCATTACGCACTATCCCCGCGCCGTTGGGGGACGGCGCAGGGGGTGTATGGGACTCTCCTCCCACCTTCCTTCCTTCCATATCTGGGAAGGAAGGAAGGGTGGATGCCTACCCATTAAAAACCCACCGGTATTCCCTCACCAGCCAATTGTGCGGACGTCGTGGGAGCGAATTGTGTCACCACAACATCCGCTGGCTGGCCCGGTCTAACCGGGTCCTCCTCTCCGAGAGGGGGGATCGGGAATACATGATACCCCCTAACTCTTGTGGGCCGTTTGACTAGCGGTGACTCCCCTGTCCCCGCCAGTTGGCTCCACCTTAGGGTAGAAGAGCGGCGGCAAATTGCCGCTGTCTTCTCCCCGTCCGTCTTCGTCGGAGCGGGTGCGCCAGAGGGTCGCTCTCGCGCTCCCGCTCCTTCTCCTCCTTCTGCGAGATTATTATTTCACAGAAGGTGGAGACGGCCTCCCAGGAGCTCTCGCTCCTCAACCCACTGCAGGACCTAGGCCCGTCCTGTAGTATACCATTGACCTTAGTCTTAAGATAAGTCTAGTATATTATTCAAAACACATACACACACAAACACAAAAGATATTTATTTATAACATCATGAAAACATAAAATACTTAATACTAAAGTTGACAGAAAAACTGTGTTTTTTTAATACTATCACACTTGATGGAAAACAAAGATGAGGCCTACGATGGAGCACGCTTGCATTAAATGCTCATTCACCCTAGACTTGAATTTAGGGGAATAAGCAGGAAGAAGGCAGTTGAGCGCGGTGTTGCGCGCGCCCCTAAGCAGTGCAGATAGCAGCAGTAGCAGTGTATAAATTAAAATACAAGAAGGAACTGAAAGAAATAAGTAACACTGTTGTGTTCAGCTGGATTATGAATGCCATGTGTTCTGAAAGAAGGGTGCTGACTCAGCATAAAGCTGCGGAAGCCGCAACGCTGGTATTCTGCCAGAACCCGTAGAGCCACCTCTGTGGAATATATGTATACCTAAGAAGACGAAGTTGGTAAATAATGAACAGTATACATACATAAAACACGCCTTTATTCTCAAGGGAGTTAGACAAAGCACACGAAACGTCACATTTACGTTTCGAAGCCATCTTTAGCAATTTTAAGTTTAAAGGTAAAAGTGGTATAGTGACAGGTTGCTAGCCTATCGTCTACATTCCTACAATGTACCTTGACCTAAGTATGTCCTTAAGTGCTCGCTTCTTACGACATCCATGGACGAGATTGAGAGGTGTAATTCTAAGGGCCTACGCTAGCTGACGCGGATTACCCGGAACAGACGCCCGTCGTGCGCGCGTCTAATAAGAAATTGTATGAACAGCGCTAAGTGGCGCGGGCGCGTGCGACGGATTTTAGGTAGATTTTTTACGGAGCGAGATCCGCGAGCGTGCGCACGCGGCGGGCGTCCGCGTCAGCTAGCGTAGGCCCTTAACTCGACGCCACACAGTAGCGGGAAGTGAAAATAATAAAACGGAGGACCAAAGCAAAAATAGCAAGCAGAAACAGAAAGAAAAAACTGGCCAAGTGGGAGTTGGACTAGCGCACGAAGGGTTCCGTACCGTTATCTATAAAAAAGGCAAAAATCATACTTGTTGTATGGGAGCCCCCTTAAATATTTATTTTATTCTTTTTTTTTGTAGTATTTGTTGTTATAGCGGCAACTGAAATACACTATCTGTGAAAAATTCAACTGTCTAGCTATCTCGGTTCATGAGATACAGCCTGGTTACAGACAGACAGACGGACAGACAGCGGAGCCTCACTAATAGGGTCCCGTTTTTACCCTTTGGGTACGGAACCCTAAAAACGCTTTATTTTAGCCCTGAAAACCAGATTAATTTACGATTAACTGCAAAATTAGATATTTTGTAGCTTTAAAACAAATTAATAATTGGTTGAGTATGCGAACAAGTGACGTCGTATGTTACTATCGCCATTCAAACTCTATGGGACAATTGTGTTCTGACAGCTCGTAAAAAGTACGTCAGTTGATTGGTGGTGTCAATATCCCAGTTAATTTGCTCACCCGAAAACTTATTTGCTTGCTTGTTTTGCGGACTTGAGTAGGTCTTTGTAGGACAAGAGTAGGACAGATTTGTAACAGCGCCACTTAGCGCTGTTCATACAATTTCTTATTAGACGCGCGCACGACGGGCGTCCGTTCCGGGCAATCCGCATCAGCTAGCGTAGGCCCTAAGGAAGTAGACGTTACGCAATAATTATAACTTGTGTTCGTGTTTCGCGCGGGGTTTCCTCGCCGGTTTGCGCACCATTCACGATCTAAACATATATTTAAACAGTAAGCAGAAAAACGGGCGGGGATTTATGAATAAAGTGTTTCTTTGTTGTCGTTGTGATAAAGTATAACCGTCGTGAGCGATGAGTCGATGATATTCTACAGGACACCTCAACGATAACCTGGTAGAGATAATCTACGATAACATGGCCCGCCCCTCCACAATTCAAGAAGTCTTTAATGTATTGTGAAAGTATTTATAATTATAAATTATAAAGCACACCAATACTTTCAACGCATGTGTGCGTGTTTCGACAGCCGTCAAACAAAAGCAGATACTACTACATAAAAATTCTTTCGTAAATATGTGACTAAACACATTGAAATAATAATGTGGAGGGGCGGGCCATGTTATCGTAGTTTATTTCTACGGTCGGCGAAGAAAGTGGTCTTAATTACTAAACTAAACGGGACTACTAACGGGACTAGTTAACTCGTGACCACGGTTGCTGCAATGTGGCCGAAACGTCGAGGTAAATAAATAAATATTTATTGCGTGATAACTAGTGATAAGTCCCAATTAGTTTAGAGTAATTATAAGTGGTCTACCAGTTTGAACAAATGAACTGAAACAATTACTTTGCTCACCCGCGACCTTACGATAGATACGTTTATGTCAGAAATGCGTGTTCATGCAATTCCTCCACCTCTACACTGTGCGAACACACACAAATCACACAAACCCAACTATCACCACCACCAAACTACACTTGTTTCGATCTAACCAGAGATCATCTTCAGAGCCGTACGCTACGCTACCAAATTTGTGTGTGTTCGTACAGTGTGGAGGTGGAAGAATTAGATCAGCACGCATTTCTTACACAAACTTAACTATCGTAAGGTCGCAGGTGGGCAAAGTAATTGTTTCTGTTCATTGATAGGTATGGACCTCCGCAAAGGAACGCCTGATTTAATAAATCCTTTACTTAAGATTTTCACATATACCACTTTGAATTCTGCGCGGACGAAGTTGCGCACTTATGCTAGTGCTTCTATATTAATCATCACAATTACTACAAAAATTCGCTTGCGGTCCTGCGGTCACTCCAAGAAACTAAACCAAACCTGGTCAAGGTTTCCTGAATCATTACATCAGCGGCCTAGGGGGCATTGGCCGTTGCACATTCAATTTGGGTCTCAGGTGAAAATGTGCGTTGGATTTCCCACACGGGATTTCCCGCTAGTCAAGCTGTGAGCGCTACGTTGTTGCGCTTTGGAATGCGCGGTGTTTTATTTGTACTTGTGTAACGTATGTATTTTAATTGTATATAGATGCTAATAAATAAGCAATAATTTATTGAATCCGGCGTTACTTTGTGGAGGTCCATGTTAATAACTGAAACAGTTACTTTGCTCACCCGCGATCTAGTAATTAACCATAATTATAATTATGAGGTCGTGAGTGAGCAAAGTAATTGTTTCAATTCATTAAATAAGCAATAACCCATACGAACAGCATTTTGAGAAAAAGAGATATGCGTCTGTATGTGAGAACAGACGGGTGGGAATACGAATGTATTTTTGCCCAAGCTGAAACGGAGACGCTTCGCTCGCACTTCACCTTCGCTCTCTTAATAATAGGAGCAAGATGTACAAGTTTTGTTAATAATTACAATTAGAACGTCCAGATTAAAAAAAAATGTTTGTTGCATAATTTTATTATACCTACTATGAAGTTTCTTTTTGTCTTTTTATTTTTTTCAACTTTTTCCAAAGGAGTTCCGAAGGAGTGTTGAAGTCTCTCGATGAGGGTATAACATAGATGGTGCTGTATCACTGCAGAAATGTGATTATCTAACAGACTGAGATGTATGGGAAAAATTCGTGTCTAAACTCCTGAACAGTGGTGGTGTAGGGGAATGGCACGCGGCACGGAATGCTGAGGACCTGGGTTCGATTCCCAGCGCTGGTCTTTTTTCTGGGGTTTTTTCTGTGCATCCATGTTTCAGTTCGTATTTAGTTTGAAATATATACCTACTTAGTCATTAAATTCTTAGTCCTTACTAATGTTACAAATGCGAAAGTTGTTGTCTGTCTGCTACCTCTTCAGGCTTGACTGAACGGATTTAGAAGAGTGAAGAACATAGTAAGCAGAGAGTTGTGTGTCGAGCCCCGATTAGCACCTCTGAGTTTGCGAAACTAGATTTGGAATTTACCATGAGCTTTATGAAGGAAATATAAGAAAATAAATATTAGGAATGTAAGGCTGAGATGATAATGATGATCGATTACTAGAAGGTTGCAACATTTTAGCCCCACGCGTGGCGGCGCGGCACGCGACCAAACTCGTTCCACCAACAGATTTACCCACTATTACCTATGCGTTTAGTCACTTCGGGTTTTCGACTGATACAATTATACAACATTTATTGTCTCAACAGGATTTTTCACCGAAATAGAAACCAGTTTGGTTAAGGCGACTGTGGGCTTAAAGGAAAAATGACGATATATAAAAATGTCTACTTTCAAGAAATACATTTGTCGAAGTATCATAAAGCCAGAATATTCAAATGTCTTAGTCTAACTAAGCCCAAATATAATAATGTCAACTATCACAGTATAACTGAATTCATCATTAAAGTAGTCATTTTTATGCATCGGCAAATATTTATCACCACTTATACACCGTGAAATTTTAGTGGTTGTTTTCCCGAAACGAGGTGATTTAGTATCGATTGTACAATCGATTTATAATTACTATTTTGACTAGAGTCAAAAATCCAATTGTGAAAAACGAAAGTCGAAAATGACCGCAAACCAATGGTAACGCTTCGTTGGTACCTAACCTATCGTACGATCGTACGCTACTTGTACCAACGAAGCGTTACTATTGGTTTGCGGTCATTTTCGCCTTTCGTTTTTCACAATTGGATTTTTGGCTCTAGTCAAAATAGTAATTATAAATCGATTGTACAATCGAAACTAAATCACCTCGTTTCGGGAAAACAACCACTAAAATTTCACGGTGTATATGGAGACAATAACAGAGCGACATTTTTGAACTAAATTAATGTGGAAATTTTTATACTGCAACATAAATATATCTTGTTAAAATAGGCTACTTTCCTAATTAGTCAGTCTTTTAGATTATCAAAAAATATTGGACACGTATTTTTTATTTTGTCAATTAAACAAAAAATTACGAAGATATGGAAGATATTGAAGTTTCGCGTGACGTCACTTGTTCCTACACTTTGTATGAGCGTTTTAGGAACAAGTGACGTCACGCCTCGTCACGCGGAACTTCAACGCGCCATATCTTCGTCATTTTTTGTTTAATTGTCAATAGAAAAATTACGTGTCTAATATTTTTTGATAATGTAAAATACGGACTAATAAGAATTATTATTTTTTTACCTAGGAAATATCCCTATTATCCTGAGACAAAATCATTTAAATAGTCATTTTTATACATCGTCAACTTTCCTTTAAATCCACAGTCGCCTAAATCGGGTATGTATTACAATACCGAAGTACGAAAGACCGAATGTATTAAAACATCGAATGGGTCAAAAGACCGACACGATTTTTTTCTAAACCGTAAACTTCTCAGAATTTATTAAAACGGCATCGTACAGAACCCATTAGGTTAGGTTAGGTTTGTTTTATAACAATCTTAAAAAGTTAACGGTTTCAGAAATAAATCGTGTCGGTCTTTTGACCCATTCGATGTTTTAATACATTCGGTCTTTCGTACTTCGGTATTGTAATACATACCCCCTAAATCACCAGTTTGTGTCTATTCAAATAAATAATTTTATTGTTTTTATTATTAGTTTGGTAATTCGGGCTTTGGTGCTTTACCATTGGTTTGTTTGTTGGTGGCAACTGTATACTAAGTGACTAAACTCTAAAAGCCGTGGTGGCCTAGCGGTTTGACCTATGGCCTCTCAAGAAAAGTATCGTAGATTCAAATCCCGGCTCGCACCTCTGAGTTTTTCGGAATTTATGTGCGAAATTACATTTGAAATTTACCATGAGCTTTACGGCGAGGCATACACCTGCGAAGAAATTCAACAGTGTGTGTGAAGTTCCCAATCCGCACTGGGCCCGCGTGGGAACTACGGCCCAAGCCCTCTCATTCTGAGAGGAGGCCTGTGCCCTGCAGTGGGACGTATATAGGCTGGGGTGATGATGATGATGATGATGGTACAATAAAGAGTCATTGTATTGTATTGAAAGACAGATAACTATAAATTGAAAATTTTAAAAACCTCCAATGCAATTATGTCACTAGTATGTTTGACATTAAGTCAATGGCCGTTATGCTTCTAAGATCCCTTCCTCAGCTAACAAAAGAGCTGATAACTTTAAAACGGCTGAACCGATTTTGGTGAAACATATCTAAGAACCATCGCCAAGGAACCTGCTTTCTATTAAAAAAAAACTGCATCCAAATCGGTGCACCCGTTAAAGAGCTATAATGCCACAGACAGACACACGCACATAGCGGTCAATCTTATAACACCTCTCTTTTTGTGTCGGGGGTTAAAAAATGATAGTACCTCAATTAGACGACGGATAGTCTTTTACAAGTAGTAAGGATTTATTTTAAAGATTGGGAAATTTAGGTCATAGAACATCATTGTACCATTTTGACCTTGTTAAGTGGTCGATAATCTCAACACCGTTTCCCATTCTTTTAACCTAATTCCTTTAACTTATAAACTAATCGATATTCCCCAATATAGGGCTATTTAATTAAACACTTTATCGATCACTAAATTTTGTTATTAATAGTGTTAATAATCAAGTAATTAGCGTTTAAAACCCAGACTGCGTCGGCGCACGTGCGGGAAACTCGGCCGCCAAGTTTTGACGATTAACTATAGTATTATTACGACAACTTCCTTGTATATTAGCATAAAGTCGTGTCATAAGCAACTTCCCACGGTGTCCACGGACCGATGTTGCTGGCCTGTTCGTTCGTTCGTGTTTCGAGCGTAACAGAAATATGGAGCGCTTGGAGTCAACTTTGTTTACAAAGATTCATGGTAACCATGGCTCGTGTTTCCAGACAAAAAATTAATAGTATGTCAGATGAAGTTTGGTCTGCAGGCTGCAGGCTGTCTAACTCCCTCGCAATCGCCACCGCCTTTGATGAATGCCACCGCGTTCATTTTGACAGTTCTTGTATGGGCTGACAATTGGTATCGGAAACAGCCAGCTGTCACAGCCACTAGCCAAACAAAAACTGTGATTTCAATCCGATGCCAAGTGTCAAAATTATTATTATTACTAGCTTATTCTGTCCCACTGCTGAGCAAAGGCCTCCCCCCAACATTTCCACTGCTCTCTGTCCGCTGCATACGAGGGCCAGTCCTCCGTGAAGAAGTCCAGTTCATCTCGCCTCGCAAGTGTCAAAAAAGTTACACAATTAATAATTTATTACCCTGCAGGTGTGCGTAAAATTAACTATATAAAATAACAGATCAGTCCTGTGCCATCTGCATTCAACGCATTCCCGTCAGCTTAACCAGGTTGTCGCTAAATCTTGTTGGAGGCCTACCATAATGATTCAGTATTATTCACATTAAGAATCATTTTTCACCAGATATATTAGGTATTGGGTATATATTGGGCCGCATTAGAAATCATGAAATCCGCGCAAGAACTAAAGTCACTGACAGCTCGAAGAATCGCCAGACTCAAGTGGCAGTGGGCAGAGCACATCGCTCATAGAACTGATGGCCGATGCGGCAAAAAGGGGAAGAACGATAATCTAATAGGACGCAGCGTAGATAGACCTGTATGTGTTTACACTAGTTTACGTGACCGTACTCGCTAGCGACGGCGTAAATTATTTGTATGGAGAATTGTACAGCGCCTCTAGCGCTCACTTACGGAACTACAATTCTCCATACAAATCATTTACGTCGTCGCTAGTGAGTACGGTCACTGTAAACAAGTGTAAACTCATGGTAGAGGTACTGGTTAAGGTTGCGAGGTCGCATTTGATGCGGATAGCGCGGGACCGATCTATTTAGCGAGCCTTGGAGGAGGCCTATGTTCAGCAGTGGACTTCTTTAGGCTGAAATGATAGAATGATGTTATTGGGTAAATTTTCCCGTTTAATATGAGTTTTAATGATAACGTAACATTGATGCTATGTTCTTAGATAGTGCTGATGCAGTTGGAATTAACTATGTTATAACGTAAAACGCTTACAGTAATATTATGTTTTTAGATAAATTTATCCGTCTATAAAAGGATGCTCTTATCGTGGTTAAACTGCATGACCGCAACCGAAAAATAAGTTAAACGAAGAAGGAAAAACTCTGAAAAGCTGATAGTGGACCCAAATCATCAACATTTACAACTACTATGTCTATAATAAATTTTTCTTAAAAATTTCAATTTCAATGCAAGTTTTTTAGCTGACTGTACTTTTAATTGACTGCATTATCATCCAACCTACATTAAGTATACCAAATTTGAAGGAAATCCGACCACTGGAAGTGGATCAAAATCAACTTCCAATATTTGACCCGTACGTACATACTTACATTACAAGTTAATAAAAAGCTTTTAAAAAAGGACTTAGCATACTTTCGGAATCCAAATGCTTAGTGGTTACATGACCTGAAATATACAGGGTGGTTCAGGAGTCATGCGCAGGAGTGAAAGGGGTGATGGGAGATTCACACTGAGCAACTATTACTAAGAAGAGAGAGTTAATTGGTCGGTAATTTGATCGCTAACTATCCGAAATGTATGGACAGCATATTTTTCTTGTGATTTGTTTTCTTATCACCCCTTTCACTACTTCTCCTGACTCCTAAATCAGCCTGTACATGTAATTAAATAAAATAAATAATATGTAAATAAATAAATAAATAAATAATAAATAAATAAATTCCAGAATAATAATATTTTTGACATTGAGAGGTTTGACGGTGGAAGCATTTTACATGTCCACTGAACCATCATCGTCATCAATTGAAGAGTCCAGCTCTTGTCGTTGGAGTAATCGCCATTCTATTCGGTTTTCTGTCAACGTTTTCAGCTCCTGATACTACATGACATTGACTTTTTCTTTGGCTTGATCTAGTAATGATCGTCTCGGTCTTCCCCTGTCCCGTCTACTTTACATTCGCCCTTCCAATATAGTTTTTATATGACTGTCATGTCCCAGCATCCAGCATATTTCCTCTTCTAACAAACACCATTACCCTTCAATGGATAAAGGGTCACAGTGGATCGCGAGGCAACGACGCGGCCGATCGACTGGCGAGGGAGGGATCGGAGTTCAGGGTCTTTGGACCTGAACCCATTCTGCCCCTGCCTTTCGGATGGTTGCGCGGCCAGTTGCGCCACAACACCAAGGTAATGCACCAAGAATATTGGACAAACCTAGTAACCTGCAGGCAGACCAGAGAAGCTCTTCCAAAGATCAACCCCGGATTATCCCGCAAACTTCGCGGTTATGGAAGAACTCAGCTCCGACTACTGGTAGGGGCTCTAGCTGGACATGCCTTACTTAACAAACACTTACACAATTTAGGTGTTACAGACAGCCCCCTATAGAGCGTGCGTGGAGGCGGAAGAAACGGCCTCACACGTCCTGCTGGAGTGTGTTAGTGTGGCGAGCTACAGGGTGCTACACCTCGGGACACCGAGGTCGCTCCAGGAAGTCGTCGGCAACGTGAAGGGTCTGCTAGGCTTCCTTATGGAGTTGGGCTGTCATGAATAGTGCCTACAGCCAGTTACGCAAAATAGGCGCGTAAAAGACGTCGAGTTGCGGAAACTAGCCCGTTATTACCTATTATTACCTATTACCTATTTCCTCTTCTATTCTCATTCGTTCTCAACAGCAGCCTTTCCTCCTCTACCAAATCCAAAACCTCTCCATTCGTTCATCTTTCAATCCAGCTAATCCCTTCCATTCTCCACTCCACTGAGCGTACATTGTTTATTTTACAGACATGAAGAAACTTAGGGCCTACGCTAGCTGACGCGGACGTCCGCTGCGTGCGCCCGCACGCGGGTCTAAAATGTACCGATAATCCGTCGCACGCGCCCGCGCCACTTAGCGCTGTTCATACAATTTCTTATTAGACGCGCGCACGACGGGCGTCCGTTCCGGGTAATCCGCGTCAGCTAGCGTAGGCCCTTAGCCGTGGTGACCTAGTGGTTTGACCTATGACCTCTGAAGCATAAGGTCGTGGGTTAAAATCCGGCTGGCTCGCACCTCGTTGTTTTTATAAAACATCCCTTCAATTGAATTGACTTGATTGACGGCTAGAAGATTAAGTTCAAAGTTTAAATCAGAGTAAGAGTCAAAATATTCGGTCCTCTAACTATTTATTTAGGCCATAGCAATAACTTCTCAATGTTGAAGAATCTACTATCGGTTCGGAAAAACCCTGTTGAGAAGAATCCGGCACAAAAGTCAACAAGGTATATTTTAATGAACTGGAATAATTACTTTGCTCACCCGCGACCTCCGTGAGTAAAGTAATTGTTTCAGTTCATTAATTATGGACCTCCGCAAAGTAACGCCTGATTCAATAAATTAAGGTATCTATATCTTTTCAAAACCGTTCAACAATCATTAATGAAATGAAGTACTCGGACCATTCACGTATTAATAGTTGTGGTATGCCCAACATTTTTCATTTATTCATTAAAATAACAATAATTACAGCAAAGGTTTTTATGGTTACATGTTTCGAACCTATTCCTGGTTCTTTTTCAAGTAGGTCGAATGGAAGGCGAACTGTAAACATATATGTCGGACATACCTCGACTATCAATACGCGAGTGACCAGGTAACCTTAATTAAATATGTTTCACTGTAATGTTGTGTGTTTTCAATAAATAAAAATAAATATCACGGGAAGCTTGACACCAATTGACCTACCTAGTCTCAAACTAATTGTAAGCGAAGCTTGTACTATGGGTACTAGGCAATGGAGAAACATACTTATATAGATAAAAGATTTCGTATTTTTCATACAAGCCATTCAAACTATACATACATGAAGCCGTGGTGGTCTAGCGGTTTGACTTATGTCCTCTCAAGCATAGGGTCGTGCGTTCGCATCCCTGCTCGCACCTCTGAGTTTTTCGAAATTTATGTGCGAAATTACATTTGAAATTTACTATGAGCTTTACGGTGAAGGAAAACATCGTGAAGAAACCTGCGAAGAAATTCTGTGGTGTGTGTAAAGTTCCCAATCCACGCTGGGCCGCGTGGTAACTACGGCCCAACCCCTTTCATTCTGAGAGGAGGCCTGTGCCCTGCAGTGGGACGTTTATGGGCTGGGACGATGATGATGATACGAGTACACATATCTCCCCCGACCGAGGATCGAAGCCGCGATCTCAACCTTCATAGTCAGGGCACATGAATAAATACAGAGCAGAAGAAAAGCTTCCGAACAGTGCTCGAAATTCTTACCTATTATCATAGGGTTGTCGCTCGGTAAAAAAATATATTAAAAATCAAAATATTTTAATCAAACAAGTACCTAAATATCTAATAACTGTATATCTACAAACACTACAACAGGTAGGCATCTTTAAAAACAACCGAACACCCGAACTATGTAGCTAAACGCTAAACGGTCGCGTCGTCGCTAGCGGCACACCTGAACTTTGTCTACTCAATGAGCTAGTTCAAACCGGTTTGTCTCCGAGCGGGCGCCTGTGCACGCCCCCCCCGTCCTGTCTGTGACAGGTCACGCACACATATGTTGTGCGTGTAGTAGTGTAATGCGTGCGCGACGTTGTTTGAACTTTTTATTCTGCTCCGTATTTATTCATGTGGTCAGGGTCTCTAACTACTTGGCTAACTGGTCGTCATTTGCTATATGCTACTATAACAATCCATATTTAGGAATTGTCCATACTTTAGTCCATGAGTCTCGACGACCACCGCCACTCAGTCTGGACGTCAGTAAAAAACCCGATATGTCATCGTTTTAAGCTTAGCATTTGGACACAGTATAAAACAGTAACTATTCATCAATGCGACGAATATGAACTCTCAATCTCCGCCGCTCTTTTCATTTTATACGAATAAGAATGTTTGTGCTCGAGTCTTGGATGTTTAATATTTAAAATACATTAAATATTAAATATTAGGGGACAATCTTAGACAAATCGACCTAGTCCCAAACTAAGCAAAGCTTGTAATATGGGTACTAGACGACGATAAACATACTTATATAGATAAATAAATACTTAAATACATAGAAAACATCCATTACTCAGGAACAAATATTCGTGCTCATCACACATTTATGTATTTACATATGTATTTATCTATATAAGTATGCTTATCCGCTATGTAGTACCCATAGGACAAGCTTTGTTTAGTTTGGGACTAGGTCAATTGGTGTCAATCGTCCCACGATTTATTTATTTATTATTTTAATAAAGCTGTCTATATAAAACATCAAATTCACGTAGTACCAATACATGTATAATAGGTTTTCTTTATAAATTTAATTGTAAACAAGCTTATCTGTTGATTATACTTATATTCTATCCAAGGTACATATTCGTACCAAGTTTCAAGACGATGCAATTAATCGTTGAAGAGTTTCATTTGGCAGAGACGACCCTAACCGGGCCACTAGAATTTTATTACTAGAATTGTATTTCCACTGGACTTACATAAGTATCTATGCCAAATTTCAGCTCAATAGGATCTCAGGAAGAGGTTGAAAAATAGTTAGGAAATTTTGAAACCACAACGTGCATAAATAAGAAAGTTAAATAAAAACTTGTAAAAAGCATAACTAATAGTTTTCGGAACCTAATCACGAACTATTATTATTGATAAAATTACCTCGTCGTTTTGACCACATTGGTGGCGTGGTGGTTGAGTTAAGTTAGGTTCATGAGTAAGTCCCGAAAATTATTAACTAGTTATGTGTGAAACATTATACTGTAAAAAGAAGTTCACACACATCTAGCATTTTGCCGTTTTTAAGGTAGTTATTATGAATTTTTTGATATTATTATGCGTACCCGTCTGTACAAGTGTATGAACTTTCCTCTGTGCTACGTTTTTACACTAAGAAGTTAAAAACTGTAATATTTTTATTCTTATTGCTGCGTACAGTCAATAAAACTAAATCGTGTACCAGGGTGAACCCTATTCATTGCTAATATCATGTTGACATTCCATACATCTGCCAAAGAAATCATCGTGAAACTGGTTGTGAAAAAGTTCCACCCTGGTATGCGGTTCAGTTTCCTTGAATACCTACAGACAGGATGGTCTATGTGCATTTGCTCTCACGGAGCCCTTGTAGATTAATTACTGACTTTACACTATGCGTTAGTATAACAGTTACAATATACCACACTATTGAGTAACTGCGGTTGGCTTTGTAACATAGTAAACTTGTTCGAGGAAAATTGCGCAGTTTTAAAAAGGTTTCATATTACAATTTAAGCTGTAAAAGTTGTCAAACTGCAGTTCATCATCTATCGTCATCATTTCAGCCGTAGGACGTCCACTGCTGGACGTAGACCTCCCTCATTGATACCCAATCATTACCGTTGGAAGCGGCTTGCATCCACCTTGAACCTGCGGCCTTTACCAAATCGTCCATCCATCTCAATGATGGACGCCCCACACTCTGCGCTTGCCAGTCTGTTGTCTCCGAGAGCTTTTCGGCTCCAACGGCCACTGAAGGCCGACTGGACTAAAGTTTAGATTTTCCAAAATTGTATACATGAAATATTAATTAATTGTATATATTTATAGAAAATTTTGTAGAAAAGTCAAGCTTAAACTCATTATCATCATTATTTCAGCCGAAAGGCGTCCACTGCTGAACATAGGCCTCCCCCAAGGCTCGCCAAACAGATCGGTCCCGTGCCATCCGCATCCAACGCGATCCCGCAACCTTAACCAGGTCGTTGCTCTATCTTGTTGGAGGCCTACCTACATTGCGTCTTCCGGTCCGTGGATGCCACTCGAGAACCTTTCGGCCCCATCGGCAGTTGCGGTAAACGGGACCTTATTACTGAGACTCCGCTGTTTGTCCGTCCGTCTGTCTGTCTGTCTGTCTGTCTGTCTGTCCGTCCATCTATCTGTTACAGGGCTCTATTTCCTGAACCATTATAGCTAGACTCTTGAAATTATCACCGATTATGTATTACATACATTATAGCCGCTATATCAACAAATAAAAAATAAAAAAAAGTTCAAAATTAAAGAGTTGTCATACAAGAAACGTGTTTTTCTGCATTTTTAACTCGATTTTTTTTAAGTTTTTTTACTGAACTATTTTTAAAACATTCTAAGGAGGTAAGGAACCCAATATTATACGAGTCCGACTCGCAACTTGATCGGTGTTTTAACCTCACGTGTTCGGATTTTACAATTCAATCCCACGTTGAAAAAAATACAGAAAAACAAGTACACGGCGATAGTACATAACATAAGGTGCTTACAAATTAGACGCCAATACATTATGAAACGTTCACTTACCTCAAAATAATTCACTTTAAATAGGAGTTAAGAAAACATTTATAGGAAATTTTTATTTTCATTTTCCGAACAAAATCTAACAGTTTATTAAATCAGACGTTACTTTGCTGAGGTCCATATTAATGTACTCAAACAATTACTTTGCTCACCCGCGACCTTCAACTGGACCTTCAGAAGACTTGAAGGTCGCGGGTGAGCAATGTAATTGTTTCAGTTCATTAAAATCTAACAAATAATTATATATTGTGTCACGGTGTTTCGTTTGTTATCGAACTTCTCCAAAACGGCTTGACCGATTTTCAACCGACGAAAACAAAAGGAGGAGGTCCTCAATTCGACGTGTATATTTTTTTTTGTTTTTTTTTTTTATGTATGATCACGCATAACTTTTTACAGAGTAGTCCGATTTTGATGATTCATTTTTTAATGGAAAGCGTATACCCCGAGGGTGGTCCCATTTAAATTTGGAAACAATATTCTTACCCCAAGGGTAGAAAAACAGGGGATGATTGATTGTTCAGTTACTGATTGTACTATATGACCACGCATAACTTATTACAGAGTAGTTGGATTTTGATGATTCTTTTTTTATTGGAAAGCGTATACCCCAAGGGTGGTCCCATTTAAATTTGGAAATAATATTCCTACCCTAGGGGTAGGAAAACAGGGCATGATTGACTAACTTTTTACAGAGTAGTCTGATTTTCATAATTCTTTTTTATTGGATAGATAGGGTATACCTTGAAGTTAGTATTATAAATTTGGAAAAAAAATTACCCCAAGGATGGAAAAAAAGTATAAAATAAAAACTTTTTAACAAAAAATTAATTATAAATTATAGAAGCCAATCAGGTAGACGATTATAGGTCCACTCCTCCCGGCTAAGTGCTGAGGCACCGACTTCAAACTGGTACCTAGATTAAGGTCAAACAAAAAAGGTATTATATTTTGCTTTTCAGTTTTTTCGGCGGTTTAATTTTTTGTTAAAAAGTTTTTATTATATATTTTTTGTATATGTCGTCGCGCGCGTTATATTGGTAGCATTATAGTTGCTGATTTGACTACCTAGTACCGGATCTTATCTCTGATTGGTTGAATTAAATTGTAAATTGCAGTGAACGCGGTGTGGTGGGGCGAGTATCGCTTTGGCGCCATTACACGAGGACAGAGTCGATGTTTACTTGATTGCCGACCGCCGTTGAGAACGGTCATTTCCTACTCCATCGAACCTGTCACGTTCACAGTCACTCCTGCAAGTACCTACCTACTGTGATTCCAAATAATTACACGTTGCAAGGTAATCTGCGTTTCTCTGTATCGCCCACTAACATGGAAACTCCACCACGAGACGACGGTGATGATCCACCTACCGCTCCGTTTCGTCTCTCGCCGTCATATATTTATTTAAGTATTTGGTAGGTCTAAAAATATAAAAATGTACGCTAGCGACCCGCCCTGGCTTCGCTCGGGTGTAACTTTGAAAAATAGGTGTGAAAAAAAAAGAAAGTCTATAATTTAAGGTGGTAAGTTTATATATTATCCTCTTTTTCCCCAAACTACACCCACACGAAGTCGGGGCGCGTCGCTAGTTTTATGAATAAAATTTCGACCCGTACATTTAATTTAAACGATCGTATTCTGTTAATCACGCCAACTGTCAAACGACTGGCAGTTATGTCAAACGCCATAAGGTTACATTAGAAAAGTTATTATGGACGGTAATTTTTCTTATACTTATTTTCTAATTTTCCGCGCAATTTTCTTAATTTTTTCTTTCATAAGAACCTTCTCCTGACAATGACGAACACAACAAAAAAAGAATTAGTGAAATCGGTCCAGCCGTTCATGCGTGGTGCCGTGACCAAGGGAAATAGGGATTCATTTTTATATATATAGATTTGGTAGGTCTGAGAATAGTTTGTAGGCTATTTTTATGCCTCTATTCTTCCAACGTTATCGCACCATTTCTTATGTATCTTAATTACGCTAAGGTACAGGTTTACTTTCTACTTACGTAATGCTACGCCGTAGCCTATAGCATCCCTACACCGCGTAGCGAAGAAATTTAGTAAAGGTCAAATGCAATTGACGGACTTGCAAGCGCACCGCGGGACCACCAATGAAAAGGACGGACGATTTAGTAAAAGCCACAGGTTTAAGGTGGATGCAAGTCGCTTTCAACCGTAATGATTGGGTATGAATGAGGGAGGCCTATGTCCAGCAGTGGACGTCCTACAGCAGAAATGACGATGATGATGATAAATAAAATTACTATCTTATTGATACTATAAACGCCAAAGTTTGAATGGCTGAATTTATAGATGTTTGTTACTCTTCCACGCTAAAATGGTCTGACGGATTTTGATGAGATTTGGCACACAGATAGTTAGTATAACCTGGATATTATATACGATAAGCCATGGTGGCCTAGTGGTTTGACCTATGGTCTCTCAAGCAGCGGGACGTGGGTTCGAGTCCAGGCTCGCACCTCTGAGTTTTTCGGAATTTATGTGCGAAATTACATTTGTAATTTACCATGAGCTTTACATCGTAAGGAAACCTGCGTACACCTGAGAAGGAATTCAAGGGTGTACGTGAAGTTCCCGATCCGCACTGGGCCCGCGTGGGAACTACGGCTCTCATTCTGAGAGGAGGCCTTGTGCCCTGCAGTGGGACGTATATAGGCTGGAATGATTATGTAGGATACTTTTGATTCCGGAAAATTGCATAGCAAAGATATAACGTTAAACGAATTCTTCGCACATGAAGTCATAGACAAAAACTAGTCAAGAAATATAAATAATTACTATAATAATAGTTTAAACCCATGATCTACTGCAACAGGCCTACCTTGGGCACCACGACGTCTTAAAAAGTATCACCAACATGTCACTTCTGCGACTCTGCGTGAAACAAATTTTTTTACTATTGCTTGTAGATAAACGTATGTATCCCGGAAATGAATATTCTGTGGGAACCGTGTCAAGGCCTTACCCTGGCTGCTCCGGAAACTTCCCAGGAGCACGGCGAATAAAATAAAAACAGGTGACTGCGGTGTTTTTGCTCGGAGAAAGAAAAATACATCACTTTATTCTTTCACTCGCTGTGTTTGTTTTGCTCTTTGAATTCTCAGATTTATTTATCCATATCCATGCTAATGTTATAAATGTTTAGGTTGTCTTTTTATCTGTTACCTTTTCAAATGTAACCTTAAAAATAGTAAGGCTAAAATGGAAATGGTCAGGACATATGATCAGAGCAAACGACAAGTGGAGCAAACTTGTAACACAATGGTACCCAAGGGAAGGTAAAAGCAAAGAGGTAGGTAGGTTGTTTTAAAAAAATAAAAAAAATACATAAAGATACTTCATATAAAACTTGTTAAAGTTTGGCTTAGTAGCGACATCTCTTGTCCGGGTGAGCGCATAGTTCCGAAAGAGTGTTGAAGTCTCTCGATGAGGGTGTAAACATAGATGGCGCTGTATCACTGCTATGGCCTATATAATTAAAGTGATTACCTATCTAACAGATTGAGATATGGATGTATGGGAAAAATTCGTGTCTTAACTCCTGACCAGTGGTGGTGTAGGGGAATGGCACGCGGCACGGAATGCTGAGGACCTGGGTTCGATTCCCAGCGCTGGTCTGTTTTCTGGGGTTTTTTCTGTGCATCCATGTTTTTATTTGTATTAAGTATGAAATATAAAGTGGTAGACAACAAGATGGGATGATGATATCAGGCAGGTTGCAGGCATAACATGGTGTAGAGTGGCCAGAGAGAGAAGGGAATGGAGTATTTTGGAGGAGGCCTATGCCAACTGGCAAACGGACTTACAGAAAGTAAAGAAACACCAAATGGGTCATACACATTTTTTTGTTCGCGTCTCTCCTGTGGACATGGAAAAAGTTAAGGATCTAATATTTTTTAGTCAATTCTACATCGACGCGTGGGACGCCTGGCCAACTTTTGGCCCATTTAAATAAATCTTAAGAGGGTACGATGCGCACCATTTCTCCATACAAACGTAATCCCCTGTTTCCTCCCTGGATAATGGATTTAGAGCCAAATTTTTTTACTGTGTAATCTGTATCTACCACAGCTATGCCCCTATGTTTCGTTTTTTTCCATATTTCAACTGACATAAGAAATATGAGCTTTCAAAAACTGAAAAAATTGCCCAATTTCAACGTCATTTTCAGACACTCATCAGAAAAGAATCCCTTCTATAAACAAAAAAAAAGGAAACATAGGGGCATAGCTAAATCTGTCCTCTAATTATTTATGAAAAAAATAAATTTATTGGTCCAGTTTTAGAGAAGAAAACAGGGGATTACGAAATGCTGTTTTGATCAATTTTACGCGCCTATTAACGGTCTGAGGTGCAGTTGTCCCGCTCTCGCTGTACTCACACGAAGGGGTTCGGGCGAGACAACGACATTTCATTAAAATACCTATTTCTCAAAATTCTCTGAGCCACCGTACCCTCTTAAGTTTGCTAACTCGGAGTCGCTAATTTTATGTCCACAGGAGAGACAACTTTTGTTTCTTACGCTGTGCACGGTCAAGGAAGCTGGTTTTAGCCGTGTAATACAAATCGGGTTTAAAGATTAGACTTGTATATGCTGACTTGCATTACACTGCTAAAATACGAAGGCAAGCGAGGGGCCTCTCAATTAAATTCCTTGACTGTATGACCATACACGAACAATTTTTAATTAGGTAAAACATATATGTTAAAGTACAGTAGTATAAGTAACGCAGTAGTATGTAATGTCCTAATAAAAGGCTTTATAATATTATAAATGTGACGATTGTCTTTTTATATGTTACCTTTTCAAATTTAGACCTTCGAGTTGAATTAGATGAAACTAGCTGTCGCCTGTGACTCCGTCTGCGAAGAGTTCGTTTAACGCTGTCCCACGGGAACTTTGCAATTTTTTGGTGTCAAAAGTATCCTATATGTTGATCCAGGTTATAAACTATCTGTATGCCAAGTTAGAATCCGTCAAACCGTTTAGCGTGAAAGAGTAACGAACATCCACTCATCCATCCATCCGTCCATACATGCAAACTATCAACATTTAGTGGGATTTGGTATGTAGATAATTTGGGTCCATGGGAAAAAATATGAACCGTATTTTTTAATTCCGTTAAATAATTTTTTAAATCAGGCGTTACTTTGAGGAGGTCCATATTGATGAACTGAAACAATTACTTTGCTCACACACACGCTTTTGCTTTTGCCTTCGGGCGAGCGAAGTAATTGTTTCAGTTCATTAATTCCGTTAACTTTACTAATGTCCTAACTATTATTAATGAACTGGAACAATTACTTTTCTCACCCGCGACCTTAAGATCGCGGGTGAGCAAAGTAAGTAATTTGTTTCAGTTCAATAATATGGACCTCCGCAAAGTAACGCCTGATTCAATAAATTATTCAATAAACATTGTATAAGACTTTTTAGCCATATCGCTGATGCTGTTATCTCCGCATAACATTTCTATTGCACTTATTATTGTTGCAACTATGAGTTAAACCTACTCGGATCGTAAAGTTAATGATAGTTTAACTGCCACTTTAATAATTTAATATATTATGTAAGTATGTATCTATCTATATAGATATGTTTATCCGATGCCTAGTACCCGTAATAAAAGCTTTGCTTACTTGAAGTGTCCCGTGATATTTTTTTTTAAGTCCCGTCTTGTCCGTAGCCAACTTAAATAGCAAATAATTTTACTTATAACCAAAACATCAAAATTTATGAGACTGACTAATCTGCGTAGTTTAAGGATTACGGCTGGTAACGTAACCTAAAAAAATGAATAAAAATGCGATGCGATCATATTAATTAATGCGGTTTGATCGCTGAGATTTGGTCATTCAATAAACTTAATCATTCTAACTAGTTAGGTTGGTCTTTGGAGCCTTAAATAGTAGTAATTATTTTAATTACAAACGATCTTTTTTCGGTGATCAGTAATTTCGAATTAAACTTTAAAACAATAACACTACCATAACCACCACGGACCAACGGACCAACAGACGGATTTGTTCGCAGGATGTCAACCATACTAACGCGTGAGTTGACCTGTATTTCTTATTTTAATTATTTACTACATAAGTATTTTTTTTGTTATGGCTTGGTGTCCAGATATTTTGTGAACATTTTATTTATTTTTTATATTAATTAGTATAATGATTACTAAAAGCACTAATCTGTATGCTAAAATTAGCTAAGTGTGTGATATTGTTTCGTAGTAGACCTTTAATCACCACAATTAAGGCAAATAAACGTAAAGATTGTTGTCTTATTTTGGAATTGTTTGGTATCACGAATAAATGTTTTCTTTATTTCTTTTACTTAAATTGTATCCAGTTTAATTCAGTTTAATTCAAATCAATTCCATTAAATAAATTTAATCTAATTTAGTTTTATTTCATTTTATTTTATCTGTTTCCGTTAATTTTATTCATTCGTTCATTACTATAAAAAAAAACTATAACTCTCTACGATTGAAATTTATCTTGTCTTGTTTTCTTTGTTTGACATTATTTTTAATATATTGGTTTAATTTATTATTAATATTCAAATTAGGCAGTTATTATACAAATAAATAAATTATTATTATTATTATTATGTTGGTACGGATTTCCGATCACGGGCCCATGGGGACCCGGTCATTTGAAAGGCATTCATGGGGCCGAAGCCAACATGAAGAGGCCTTTGGTACCATATAATATAAATGAGACGGGCGCAACTATGGAGGTCTATCCCCTAATACACATGAGGATGTGCTAGCGGACAGTCCTCCACAGTTGCCAATCTATTGCCAGGTAGGAAGCGACATGGAATTGGCTATGGGGTTGGGATGTTGTGGACAGGATTACCGGGCTATGGAGTGAGATAACGGACACCTACCATTTCAATATCTCATAAACTGAACTTTTGGTAGGCGGTGACTCGCCACTCACTAAATGGGCCCCTCAAACTATTGCCCGCTCGGGGCAACGAGGCGGCAACATTGGTGTGAACGGCTAAGGATGGAGAGGTGTTCCTGGACTTTAAACTTCAAAATGCCAACTCGCCACTTACGGCCAAACACATCCATCCTTTGAGCATTTAGCTCTTGCGCTCCACTCTAGGCGGCCAATAATTATTATTATTATTATTATTGTTAGCATATAATGCATGTATCAAAAATAATATTTGCATGACTTATAAAGTCAAATGTATGGAACAAGAAAATTGAAAAAGGAAAAACTATTATGTACTACATTTACAGCAAATAAATATTTCATTTCATTTCATTTGCACGTCATGATAGAACAAGGTCGATTTTCCCTTGCAATAATGTGATGTCTGTGACTAATGACTTAACTCCAGTTAGAAAAGTCAACCACAGCGATATTTAGATCTCACAGAAACTTTTATCAAAGCTGGTAGACCACTTTTTTGGCCGACTGTACAAGTAGGTACACTGCAGCATAACAAAATCCATGAAACCGAAACCTTATATTATAACTCAACGCTTCGCCCTATACGTATCATAATCAGTGAGTGCTTCACAAAACAAAACACAAGCAATTGGCTTGTAAACAAACCGCGGCGAGCGTGCCAAAGTATGCATAAGGAGGGCGGCCGCCCGCGCTGGCTCACTCCGCGCATCGCCGCCGAACGCGCCGCACGCGTCATGATTGATTTCGCGCGCGCTTACGACCCGAACATGTGCGAGCTGTACCTCCCGCCCGCAGGCCTCGCGCCCCCCGCGCCCGCCCGCCTCGACGACTTCAAACAAGTCTTCAACAAGGGCCCCCCTACCTACATCTACGGAAACTACTACAACGCGCCCTACGACGTCTACGCAGAAGAAGAAACAACAAGCAATGTTTACCACAACCTCGTCAGCTCCCGCGAGTACCCTCGCGATGAATGGAAATACAAGTACGTCATTGACTGGACCGAGGATGAAACCGTTTCTTGGATCCTCGACACGGCTTACAGCCTGGGCTTCAGCGAATACGACGTGCCGTTCTACAATTTCAAAATCACAGGTCTCGAGCTAAGAAGTATGAAAAAGGAGGATATGCTGCACAGAATCGCGCATCCGAACGTGGATCCCAATTTATCAACCAGAATGGGTGCTGCGTTGTTTGATAAGCTTCAAGCTCGTATCAATGAGGAACTGCTCAGGCAATCGTCGGTACTGCGATACGCTGATAGTGACCCCTATCAGCAACAAGAGCCGGTGCATACAGTGCTAGACTTGGATTTGGACCACAAGAACAGATTGTACGCATCAGATTACAAACCAAACGACAGCAGCCTCCTCCAACCCTGTGACTCAAGCGACGACGCGGAAGACATATACGGCACCAGACATTCGGAGACCGCGTCACCGGTATGTTCATATGGAAGTGATGCCAGCAAATCTGGAGACGAAGATGATAAGAGAAAGTTGTTCAAACGGCCTCCGGGCCGGCCGAAAGGAAGCGGCAGGAAAATCTGCAAGCGACCGAGAAGCGTATCGGTACCAGAATTCCTCAGAAATCTCCTCTTTGACCCGAAGTACTGCCCAACGATAATCAAATGGGAGGACCACTCGAAGGGGAAGTTCAGGTGAGTCTTGTTCTTTAATCATTTTTAATAATATTCCTTGCGGTAATGCAGTGCAGCAAAAAGTGTGTCGTGACCGCGCGCTTGTTCGCAGCCTCCGTCGAGTACCAAACCTATATTATGTATTATTTATCACGGCCGAGGCACGTGGAGACGCAGTAACACATGTTTTACAACCACACCATTATAATAACCCAGTGATTGTTGGTGCTTTATTGACGCGGTCATTATTGGATGTATGAGCAGTGATTTCCATAGGATTTGCTGCGTTCGCCGTATATGTATATTTGCAACCAGAAAAACTGATGGTAATTATAGTGTAATTGGTCGGTTCTCCTTGAAGCAGGCTACGATTGTGATGATCAATTAGCACCTTAATGATTGGTACGCGATCGTGGCGCGACGGCGGCTGAGATGACCTTATAACTCGCCCCATTTGTCATCAATATGTAAATGACAATGCAAAACAATGACGTTTTCATTAATAACCTTCTTTTACCCTGTCAATCAATTATATTCTGACTTTAACCCACATAAAAGCGACACAAAAAAGAAAACCTACGCTATTTTTCAATGCCCCTTCTCAAATTAACTTCCAATGGTACTGAAATTGCCAAAACAAGTAAATCTTCACAAAATCAAACAATTATAAACTTGTGTGTTTGGTCACGTGCTAATTATGCGAAAAAACACTTGGAAACCGGTTTTGCACATAACTGTGTGTATCAATTATGTATGAGTATACCGAGAAGCATAAAAAATAAATTGAAACGTGAAAAAAATGTGTCCGTCGGTGTGTTAACCGGATGGCTGCTTTTTGTATGTTTTTTAACAACCCGAGATTAGTTCGGACCAATATGCGATGCAAATCTTAATGTAGCCATTATCCATAAATGTTGGAAATTAAGCTTTTGAAACTTCAAATCAGAATAATTACTAAATTTGTATCTTATTCTTTTCCATGTACCTAACATTACGCACGTTATTTCCGTGTATAGGTTTTATAAAAGTAAAAAAAAAGTTATGTTAAATTAATAATACAGTTGCAACAGTAGATGTAAGTTATAGTTTATTACTTGCTTTACATTTTGGCATTAAAATCTCATTTTCAAAAAAAAGTGACAAGACATGTTCCTTCATTTTATTAACCGACTTCAAAAAAAGGAGGAGGTTCTCAATTCGGTTGTATGTTCTTTTTTTTTTTTTTTTTTTAACGTGTGTTACCTCAGAACTCCGTCCTTAATGAACCGATTTGGAAAATTTTTTCGTTGTTTGAAAGCATATGCTTCAAGGTTGGTCCCATTGTTACCAAAATCCAGTTCTGATGATGGGATCCATGAGGAATTGAAGAAACTCCTCAAAAATTCAAGATAAACGTATAGCGATTTTAGTATTTTCGGTGACAAATCGAGCATTTACATTCAGAAAGTATCATGGAACTCTGTAATAAAACGACACAACCCCGTCGAGCATTAAAAATAGAATTTTCAACATAAACTTATTTCGAAGTCAAACTGATGATTTTAACCTACGCATCTATTTTAAACAGAAACAACTAAAAAGCAAAAAATAAAAAATTTTAAATAAAAAATTAAACCTCCTTCAAAAAACATCCAAAAAACTATGAAATAATAATTGAACCAAACCGACCACAATAAGCATGAAAATATCTTTCTTCTAATCTGTTCGAAGTCGGTGCCTCAGCACGAGCCAGCAGGAGTGTAGAAGCCCTATAGATAGTAGGTATGTAGGTAAGTTAGATTACTAGGTCCACTCCTGCTGCTGGCTCGAGCTGAGGCATCGACTTCGAACAGATTAGAAGAAAGATATTTTCATGCTTATTGTGGTCGGTTTGGTTCAATTATTATTTCATAGTTTTTTGGATGTTTTTTGAAGGAGGTTTAATTTTTTATTTAAAATTTTTTATTTATTTTACTTACTTATTTTATCTTATTTTATCAATTTTGCTTTTGTAGTGAATAACCAAATTTTATTACCGCGGTGCTTCTTTTCTTCGTTCCATGTTGATGTCACAATATCACGATTAGTTTCAGTTATTTTATGAATTTTCTTGTATAACTAACACCATTAGCATACATTTCGTACTAAATACAAACTGAAATATAGATGCACAGAAAAAACCCCAGAAAAAAGACCAATGCTGGGAATCGAACCCAGGTCCTCAGCATTCCGTCCAGAAAAAAAAAAAAAAAAAAAAAATATATATATGTACAAAAAACTAGCTAACTTGTTTAAAGTTGCACAGTAGCGCCATCTCTTGTCCAGGTGAGCGGTTAGTTCCGAAGGAGTGTTAAAATCTCTCGATGAGGGTGTAACATAGATGTGCGTTTGTCACTGCATAAGGTGATGATTTAGCAGATTGAAATGTATGATGTATAGGAAAGATTCGTGTCTAATCTCTAGACCAGTGGTGGTGTAGGGGTATGGCACGCGGCACGGAATGCTGAGGACCTGGGTTCGATTCCCAGCATTGGTCTTTTTTCTGGGGTTTTTTCTGTGCATCTATATTTCAGTTTGTATTTAGTACGAAATGTATGATTTCACGGGATGACCGTAAAAGTAATAAAAAAAAAATGAAGTTGAAAAAATATGTACAAAAAAAAGATACTTCATAGCTAACCATTAGCATAGCTTCTTCTCCTATTTTTATTGTTTGAGAAACAAACTGATTCACTTTTAGTATTCTTCGAGTCGTCTCTTCCCTTAACCTTGCCGGCTGTCCTCGCTAGCGAGTCGCATGTTGAAATTGCAACCTTAACACCTTCACCCGAGTTCACTTCTGCTCACTCTTAATAAGGCTCAGTTTTCACTAACTCGAGAATAGTTAAGTTGGGATGACGTAACGTAGTAAACAATTGCAGTAATTGTAACTTGGAGTTGCTAACTCAGGTTGAAGTTGAAGGTGGAGTTTTTACAGATTTTTTGTTAATTATTTATCTTACCGGTTGATGCCACTTGCAGTAAAAAACATTGTTTAGCAACAATTTGAAGAAGACTAATTAGATTTATGGTGTTGTTAAAATATACTTATTTAGAGAAGAAGCCGTCCGTTTGGCTTTATTATAATTGCGTTTAAGACAAGGTATTTGATTTTTTTTTTCAATTTTTCTTTATATCTTCCTCCGTATTCTCGTTCAGGGAGACATTGAAGAAGATGTGGCTTACACTATAGTTCCTTGATTATTATTTAGTAAGTAATTGTCCTTTATACTTGTGTTATTTATATATTGTATGTAAATTTGTGTATTTATGTATTTTATATTTAGATACAGATATATTTATGTTTTATTTATGTATTATAAGTATATTGTGTAGGTACAGTTAGGTATTTGAGGTTTACATATGCATTTATATTTATTCAAATGTTTTGCTCTATTTGTCGATCCTTGTTTTTTTTTTGATTGCCCTTCTCTACTACTCAAAGGTTGACTGGCAGAGATCCCTTCAGGGATAAGCCCGCCTTTGTACTTAACATTTTTTTTTCTGTAACCTTTTTGTTTTCTTTTTGTACAATAAAGAGTATAAACAAACAAACAAACAAACAAATATGTCGTCATAATTCTAGTGGATAGTCGAAAAACACTAACAGTGAAAATTTTCTTGATGGAGTTTAGTTCCAAATAGAATCCGAAAATATTTTATTTTGCACATCGCTTTGCGTAAAAAAAGGATAAAAGGTCGCACGTACAACGCCATCTATTGATTGCAGACGAAGTTAACTCGTCTTCTTGAAAGCCGAGGTACTTCAACGTTAATGAACTGAAACAATTACTTTGCTCACCCGCGACCTTAGGTCTTAGGTCGTGTGTGAGCAAAGTAATTGTTTCAGTTCATTTAACATGGACCTCTGCAAAGTAACGCCTTATTCAATAAATTACTTCAACGTTCTTGGATCGCGCCCTCTATTTGTTTGATGTTAAAATATTATCCCATGAGAACGTATTGTCGGGATATTAAGTATAGTATGTCCCAATTGAGATCTTTGTCTATCTGTACGCAATGTTTCATCTAAATCCACTAATTGACAAACGTCCAAACATTTTTGAAATAATTCTCATTAATAATATTAGTGATAGGATAATGAAGTTTACTATCTGATAAAGATAATAACAATGATGGAAATAGGGTAAAGTTTTGCAATAGGAAAGAATCGAAATCCGATTAGATACTGTTCGAGCTGCTCGCAACCAATGCCATAGTGTAGATAATAATATTTACCTACCTAAAAACACCTATGCTTTAAAGCCTCGTGCTTATACAAAAAACAATCAAAACACAACACAAAAACATCAAGTGGAGAACGAGTACCACCAAAACAAGATTTCATAGCATAATACGTTACCACCCGCGGTATGGGGACCAATATGTTATATATGTTGTATAGTAAAAAATAATATTTTATACGAAGAACTCGTTTTGCTTTAAAAAGGTATTTTATGCAAGCCCAGGTTTGGTCTGATGGCAGGAGCAGCATTCTGATTACAAGGTCGTTTATATACATATAACGCAGGTAGAGGTATTTTTCTCAACTGTATATAAGTATTACTTGTATATATTCCATGTATTAATAAAAGATAAGGCTTGGACTGAATGCCTGAAATAATTACTTAGTACACAATTTGAGTGTGACAACTACAAGTGTGACAATATAGCACATAACAAAACAAATACGCATTTTACTTTAAAATATAGGTTAATTCATTTTAGGATAATACTGCCTCATATCATATTTTTATGTTAATGAGATTTAATAGTTACATACAAATAGAAATAAAAAAAGTAAATTAAAACTTTAGTTAAAAATAAAATAACTAAAACTTTTATAATACATTTTTTTAATACATCGTTCTAATTTACAATGACATGGCAATTTAATCGCAAAAAATATTTAAAAATAAAATCTTATGCAGACAAAATTGAAAGTTACATAAGGATGGCAAACTCTTTCCTAAATGGAAAAGGACCAAACGAAATATTAACAAAAAAGATTTTTCCAAATTGGATCGCAAATGACGGAGTTATGAGATAACGTCATCATTGTTACAGCCTATATTCGCACCTTCGGTACAACAGTGTATCATCTCGAAATAATACACCATTTTAATTTAGACTTTCCGGAAATTAAGTAAAGTCTAAATTAAAATGGTGTATTATTTCGAGATGATACACTATTGTACCGAAGGTGCGAATGTCCCACTGCAGTAACCAGGCACCTCTCAGAACAAGAGTGCTGTGAGATAGCAAATAAAAGCACAATTTGATTCAGGCACTATTTTGCGAAGGTCCATAATAATGAACTATTTAAAATATTCTACCTTGCATCCTCCCTAAGAAGTAAAAAGACTTAAGAATGAACTTGTAGAGAGATTGAAACGTGTTACCAATTTGTGACAACACATGTATTGTTTTATGGAAGAGGAGTTGGGTGGTACATATCGTACTCCTAAATCAAGAGTCGTCTAACTCAAAATAATCCAATATTACAATTTAGACCCTCTCCGAAAGTAAATAAAGTCTAAATCGGAATGGGGCACTATAGTTAGTCTACTCTTAGTCTAGGAGTGCTAATATGTGTTCTACAAAAGTAGCCGTGGTGCATGGTGGGTAGTAGTAAAAATGCAGTAAAAAAATACAATCGAAAAAGAACCTTCTACTTTTTTGAATACGGTTTAATAATGAACGACCACATCACTAAGCCTGTAGAGTAGAGAATACTCAAGTTAATTTATACATGCTATTGTTCTTAATGATCTTACAAATTCATTAACGATACTCACGGACATATATTAACATAATCATTAACTTAACCATAACCGTATTGGTTGACAGTTTTTGCAGTCGCACGAGTCCAACCAGTTACGTAAAGTTTTACACAGAACTGTTATTATTTACATATTAATTTATAATGTATATACTGATGGTATACCAAGAAGTTTATACTTTGTACTACAAGGTTAGCTCTGCTGTCGTGAGCCGCACACGCTACGTAATAAACCTAGAAAAATGTATGTTGCAAAATCTTCGCCAGCCGCATTTAAAACTTTGTCACATGAACAGTTATTTTTAATGTAACTTTAAATACTTTTTGATTCAAGTTTTGTCTTTAAAAGATGTATAATTGATACAATCGTTTGATGTAGGTATCGATCGATAATCGCCGTATTAAATTTAATTTTGATTGACAAAGTTAAACTGTTGTTAAGTAACAAAGGAACTGACAGACAACAATGATTATTATGTACTAAATGTTGCTTGACCACTCGCTCTACCTGCGAAGAATTCATTTATCGCAATCCCTATCGCTCACATTCTAGCAATAAACAATTTCATTTCATTTAACGCGGGAACTGTGCAATTTTCCGGGATAAAAAGTACCTTTTTTTATTTGACCACCTTGTCTGCGTGGTTAGTATTTTTATTATTCATTACACAAAATATACATATTCACAGAAACATATTTTAAAAGACAGTAAAAAACCAAAACTTATTAACATAATCAAAAATAATAAATTTACAAATATCATGGGCCATTTTGGTTTAATTTAAACAAATAGTAGTTAGTAGGTTGTTTAGTTAGTAGTTTTACGACCGTTTTAGCCTAGTTGGTAGTGACCCTGCCTACAAAGCAAGAGGTCCTGGGTTCGAATCACGGTAAGGGCATTTATTTGTGTGATGAGCATGAATATTTATTCCTGAGTTATGGATGTTTTCTAGTATTTAAGTATTTATTAATCTATGTATACATATAAGTATGTTTATCGTCGTCTAGTACCCATAGTACAAACTTTGCTTTTGAATCCGTAAAACCGTTTAGCGTGAAACAATTACAAACATCCATCCATACAATTTCTTGCAAATAATATTAGTAACATAATACATAAATCTCTTCTACTTGTATCATAAGATACTACTTAATACAACGAGCGAACGCTGCCGGGGTCATGTCTAACATGTCTTGGGCCATTTTGACTTAATTTGAACAAATAGTTCTTATCTCAGTATATTACATTTTGAATTTAAGGATTTGTCACACTGAATGTGTTCTGCGTTCGCTGTCAGGTCAAATTGACTGCAGCCCGCATTATGTATGAACAACATTGTAAGTCGCAGAGCGCATTCAGTGTGACAAATCCTTTAGTTCCTTAATTATGACAACTAATAAATATACTTAAGCAGATTTTTTTATAAAATCATGACATTTTCCAAGGACATCAAAATTACGTGTGTGAAGTTCCTAAGGCATCTTCGCGACCTATTTTATAAATACAATGTCTACAAACCTCAGTTTTTATTAAGCTAATATTATCTTAGCAGACATAATAGTATATACGAAGTCAAACAAGTCATTGAAGAAGTTTTTTCGTCTGTTTTTACATTTTGTTTTTGCGTCACGTCTCAGTCGTGAGCGCTGATTCTCATTGATTCCGACTGATCGGTCAGTTCCTACGCTGACTGACTGATCAGTTAAAATGGCAGACAAGGTTATACTTACTTAGATTGTAGACTGTAGGCAAGACACCGCCAGAAGATAAAAAACTTTTTTAATACAAGCTTTTTTACTGAATGTACTTTTTGTACATTTTTGTCATACAACTTACATTATTACGTATACTAAATTTCAAGTCAAACCGATCTCTGGAAGTGGCTTATATATTCCAAAACTCTGCAAGTTAAATAAAAGCTTAATGAACTGAAACAATTACTTTGCTCACCCGTAGCTTTGGGTGAGTAAAGTAATTGTTCAGTTCATTAATATGGACCTTCGCAAACTATATTAAATAAAAGCTTGTTAAACATCACTTTTGCTATAGAAATCGTCGACGGCGGTGAATATTAACAGCCCCGATTTATTTATTTTTATTTTAAAAACTTGAATAGTACAATCGTCAAAAACGTCGCCTTGACACCTTAAATGCCTATTTTGGGTGCAATGAAATTTGTGGGCGGGCCCACAAAGATTTTTTGTGTCATTTTTTTTGAAGTAAGACCCGTTCCTCATTGGTCAAGCAACTAGACAAAACATGTGCAAGTAATTAACAAAAAAATACTCTGTTACTCATTGGTCAACAAAATTAAGGGCGGGGTTAGGCAACTTCGACGGTTACAAGCAAATTTGTTTTGAAATTTGTTTGAATACACATGATATCGAATACATAAATAATATGCGCAATATCAACTTCATTCAAATATTTTGTGTATAGGTCAGGTTTGGTCACGTCACACATTTAACCTGATTTAATAAAATAAAACTAAACCTCGTCAACTGATCTTAAAGCAACTACTTGGATTGTTGTTGTCGGATGTCTGCGAGTAAAGCCCCGAGAACCAGTTTTACTTCGGACATAAATATGAATACACTATACATAATTTATGTGAGTAATTGCGATTGAAATCGGAGGATCCTTTAAGGCCAACAATGGCAAAATTCACGATGATTTTTAATCAGAAATCATTAGCTATATTTCTAATTCAGTAGGTCGATGCGCGCTTACATAGAACCAAACTTTATTCCCTGTAATTTACGATCGTCCAAGAAAGTGCCTTATAAGTACCATTTTAAGTGACAGTTCCAATATCGAATAAAAATTGATGAGTCTGATTGTCACATTCATTTGTTAGTGACAAAAAAACAACAACCTTAGTGTAGTAAAAAAATCTACAGAAGATTTTTTATACTACCAGCGCTTTCAAAAAGAGCATTATTGCCAACCCGTCTCATTATGAGAGGAAGCCTGTGCCCTGCAGTGGGATGTAGAAAAATATGGGCTGGGATGATGGAGATGTTGATGATGATTATTGCCAAGAATACGCCTCAAGAAACTCGTCAACAAAAAAGCAAGATAAATTAAATAATAAATATTTGCTCGACTACACCTTGTATTCCGTGGTTATTGGTTGTGATTGATAACAACATTAATTGTAATTAATTAAAAAGTGAGAAAACGTTAGACCTCACCTGTTGAATTTTTTGACTGGTTATAAATCTATACTCTATACTAATATTATAAAGAGGAAAGATTTGATCGTTTGTTTGTATGTTTGTTTGTTTGTTTGCATTGAACAGGCTCCGAAACTACCGGACCGATTTCAAAAATTCTTTTGCCGTTAGGAAGCTACATTACCACAGAGTGACATAGGCCACTTTTTACCGCGGGAAAATACCTTTTCCTACGGGAAAATTAAGCGGCGGGCGAAGCTGCGGACGGAAGGCTAGTATTTTATAACTCTTGATCACCGATTTAATGATCATCGATTAAGCATCGTGCGTCTTTGCGTCTTGGAACATTCTCTTTGTTTTGAAAATAGCTACCAGGAAATCATGACAACTCGACAGCTTCCCACTATGCCCCCATTTGACCCCCGGCGCGGGCCAAAAACTATTATTTTTTAATTATTCAATTAGGGAGGCAAGGGGCGGCGCCTTGCACCGACCTCGTATAGATTTTTCTTTTTTCTTTCACTTCCTCTCGACGTTGCTACGCGCCCAAGGCCGTCACTTCCGTTTCCACCCTGTTTTCGAGATTCCCTGAAAACGTACGAAAAAAGTGACATTAATTAATTTGGATCTTAATTAAGGGCCTTAAATAAAATGTAATTCTGGAAGACGCTGCGGCAGCTAGCTTTATTTTTTATCGCAATTTTGATGACGTTTTTATTGTTAAAATTTTACATGAAAGAAATAGTTTTAAACTCAATAAAATTCAAAACAGCATTTTAACCCTTTAGTAGGAACGGTCGCGTGCTTTAATTTGGGACCCATTTCGAAAAAATATCCTTTGAATTCCCATACAGGTCGGTCAACCTTAAGTGGGTCCCAAATTAAAGTTCGCGCCTGTAGGGTCAACGTCATAAATAAGTGATCACTTTTGTACCTTGCCACTTTAACGCCATGTTTGAAAAGCCATACGAAATTATATAACGACTGAAAGTGACAAGGTAAAATGATCACTTATTTATGACGTTGACTGTAACTACTCGTGTTTGTCGCTATCACAATTTTACACATTTCAAGCTGTCCAAATATAATAGTTTACGGCGATTAAATAAAAAAAAAGAATCAGCAAATTTCTACGCTTGATTGCGCAGGTTTCTACTGTATTTTAATTAATCCTCAATGTTTCAGGTGACGATTGGATTGGTTTGACTAAACTCTTGTTGTGTTTCAGCACTATTAATCGTGGCTAACAAAATGTTCCTTTACACTGAACAATGTTCAAAATGTGATATTTTGAATAGAAAGTTCCTTTTATAAACATAATGCTAGAATATTCCAGATTACTAAAACGACCTGTAGAGACAAGTTGGTAGAAGAATTAGTAAACCACCAAGAAACACATCACATCACGCTGACCACTGGTATTTTTCCAAAGTGCTGGAGCTAATGCAACCAGGCATCCAGAAGTCCGTTGGAAAGCTTTGTGCGACAGTAAGTCGCTCCAAAGGCTGTCTAAATGGGATTTTTATAAAACTAACCCTAACCCCATCTAACTTATAGGGTTCTACAGGATATTCCTGAAATATATCCTGAATAGTTAACAGTTAAAAAAACATTCATCGATAAACAGTTGGGAAATGAATCAGTTGCGAAAAATATTCTACCGAGTACAAGCATCCTCTCAGAGCGAGAATGATACCGTTCCATTATTATCAGTAGCTTCTTCGTGTTCATTCCTGATATAGTGGAAGCTCATATAAAAATATGAGTGCAGATCTCTATCTACTTATAACATAGAGTGAGTTATGGGATAGAAATGCCACGTGAGCTTAAAAATGCGAGGCTAAAAAGCCATAAGTATATTATTAATTTTTGCGTAACTTAACGAAATAGTTGATTGCTAAAAATATGCGATACATGGTGTGTGGAGTAGAGTTAAAAAAAACAACCGAGTATGAGTCAAAGTCATTGAAAAAATGATTTGAATTGAGATTGAATAAAGAATTTTGACTTTGACTTTGACGGAGTTGGACTCGTACACCGAGGGTTCCGTACAAATTTGCAGAAACAATACGCACGTTACAAGCGGCCCTGTCTATAAAATTCCAGTGTTAGTACAGCCTTGTTTCTAAAAAAAAATACGCAATGTGGAGTCATTTAACATTGTTATATTGGGCTTAATTTTTCAATTTATTTAAATTTTTACTGTGTGTTGTTGTAACGCCAAAAGAAATACGCATTTGGCTATTTATTGCGATTAAATGATGATACAGACCTGTCACGGACAGTGTAACGATATTAGGGTAAAAAGGGCGACATCAATTCTGGTAGAAAATACACAAGACTTCTATTCCGCTTTTTGTAAACTCTGTGGCTTATTGGAATCGTAACTGATAACACCAAATAACTAATACATAATGTTAGATTAGATTAGGCGCATCCTGTCCTTTTGTGTCTTCAACAATAAATTGAATTCATCATGATGAATAAAAAAATATGTACTAAATACACTTCAAGAATCGTTTTTATTAGAAACAATTGCACGGCGCTGGTTGGATATTGTTGGATGACAAATTGTCAAAATTTATTGAGAAAATTTTAAAGTACATTACTCTAAAGAAAATTTTGGCATTTGAGATTCCATTGACAAAATGGAAATACAAATAAAAATTAAATATAATTATTTCTAACGCTTCGATCGCGTTAGAAATACCTTACAAACATTTACAATCTTAGAGGTAAACGTAACAATGCTCGACGCCTCAACGCCCTACTGGGATGACACCCATCTGTCACCTCTCGGTGCCATGTATTGGGTCAGTGTCGAGCACAGGGACGTTTACCTTATGGCCTAAAGAAAGGTTACGATAACATTTTTAAACCACAACATTTTCTCAGACAACGCCATCTATTAATTGAAGACGAAATTAACGCGCCATCTGGAAAGCTGAGGTACTTCAACGTTTTTGAACCCTCTATTATTGTTTAAAGTTAAAATATTAACCGACGATAACGCATTGCCGGGATATTAGATACCTTATGTCTCAATCTAGATTTTTGCCCATCCAAACTGTTCAGCTGTTATTGGGTGATTGACTAACAAACATCTAATCGAAATGAAACAATTACTTTGCTCAACTGTGACCTTATGATAGCTAGCTTCTTCCACCTCCACACTGTATGAATACACACAAACCTATCTATCACCACCACAGTAACTGACGCGTTTCGAGTTCAACCAGAGCTCATCTTCAGAGCAATAAAATTCTGCTCTCTGAAGTTGAGCTCTGGTTGAGCTCAAAACGCGTCAACTAGTATGGACCTCCGTAAAGTAACACCTGATTCAATATATTAAACATCTAAACATACAAAAAAACAAAAAAAGTTACAAAAAAGTTTCTTATCTATAATATTTGTTGCTTTTCAAAATAAGGATGGGTCAAGATTGTTTACCTCGTATCTTTTGTGAAAAACCCGAAGTATAAGTAGCTGTACTTCAATCACATCTCAATACACAATCGGATCATAGTAGCATAATGGACGTTAATACATTGCGGTTTACTTCTAAGACGATTCCTTGTCTAGCGAGATTCCAAATTTATTATTGTCAAGGAAATAATAGAATATTATACCGTGGGATTTACTGCCACTGGTACCGGGTCTATTTCTATGAATAAGGAAAATAGAAAAATCCTTGGCCTATTTTTTAATTTGGGCCAATAATAATCGTTGCATGAAGTGGTCGGATAAGATTTGGTTCCATGTTTTTGCGTTGCCAATGAGAGTTGGAAGGCTTTAGAGGGAAATACCATTTTGTTTCGAGTCCTTTTCATGCTTAGTTCGTTGGTGTAAATGAGTTTACTGTACTGTAGCAGCTGTAGAGCTCGCACTAGACTTATAAATCGTAATTGTGTTTTAAACTCACTACAAATAATGTTTTCTTTTAAATGAATATGCATAAAGACTAGATTATTTCAGCTGTCTGAGTTTTTGCGGTAACACAGGAGGTTTTTACATTCTGATTCATAATTAAGTAAGTTACGAAAAAAAGTACAGATTAGATAATTAATCACAATCACCTACGTGCCAAAAAAAGACATGGAAGCCTAGTGATTTGACCTATAGCCTTTCAAGCAGAGGGATGGGGGTTCGAGACGGCTTTTCGAAATTTATGTGTGAAATTACATTTGAAATTTACCATGAGATTTACGGTGATACATGGTAAGGAAACCTGGATACACCAACAACTCAATGGTGTGTATTTCAAACTAAAAAACTGAAATATAGATGCACAGAAAAAACCCCAGAAAAAAGACCAATGCTGGGAATCGAACCCAGGTCCTCAGCATTCCGTGCTGCGTGCTTACCCCTACACCATCACTGGTCTAGAGGTAAGCGACGAATTAAATAAATAAATAAATATTAGGGGACAATCTTACACAAATCGACCTAGTCCCAAACTAAGCAAAGCTGGTACTATGGGTACTAGACGACGATAAACATACTTATATAGATAAATAAATACTTAAATACATAGAAAACATCCATAACTCAGGAACAAATATTTGTGCTCATCACACAAATAAATGCCCTTACCGGGATTTGAACCCAGGACCTCTTGCTTCGTAGGCAGGGTCACTACCAACTAGGCTAAAGCGGTCGTTAATTTTTCCCATACATCATACTTCAGTCTATTATAATCACCTTATGCAGTGATAAAGCGCGCATCTATGTTATGCCCTCTATCGAGAGACTTAACACTCCTTTGGAACTAACCGCTCACCTGGACCAAGAGATGGCGCTACTGTGCCAACTTTAACAAGTTAGGTATGAAGTATCTTTTTGTATTTATTTTTTTCAACTTCATTTTTTATTACTATTATATGGTTCCACGGGATGACCGTAAAAGTAATAAAAAATGAAGTTGAAAAAAATAAATACAAAAAGATACTTCATACCTAACTTGTCAATGGTGTGTGTGAATCTCTCAATCCGCTCTGGGCCCGCGCGGGAATTACGATACAAGCCCTCTCATTTTGAGAGACCTGTGCCCTGCAGTGGGACGTATACAGGCTGGGATGATGATGATGATTATTATGATCATTTTTTATTTTTTATATTTTTTTTATTTTATGTACCAAAAATTTGAAAAAGAAAGCCGTGATGCCTTGTGGTTTCACAGCTGCCTCGGATTTACGAGCCGGTCTTTTAGTATTTATGAACGAAATTACATTTGTTTGCCATGAGTTCTTTGGTGAAGGAAAGCTTCGTGAAAAAACCTGAATTTACCTGCGAAACAACACTAGGTCTGCGCTATAGCCAAGCCCTCTCATTCTGAGATGAGCCTTATGCATCAATCCTTACCTTACCTTGCTGAGTTTCTTGGCGGATTCTTCTCAGCAGGTTTATTCTGACCCGGTAGTAGATTCTTCGACGTTCATAGGAGCTTCAATTGATGCCTAAATTGAATAAACATTTTGAATTTACTTTGAATCATACCCAAACATTTCCAGCACTAGGTTTTATTGTAAACAACGCACGTTAGAAAACGATACATTCTTTACCTATCGCGCTACCCAAAAATTTCCAGAAACAAAAACCCTCAAACAGTGCAAAACAGCCAAGAAAAATACGTAGTACTACGGCTCAGCCCCGCCGTCGCCATGGCAACCCCGGGATGCCTCAGTCACGTGTCACGAGCATTTCCGCTCTTTTTCTCGCGTTTTTTCCCCCCAGGGGGGCGGGCGGCGGAGGGGGGATTCGTGTACGCGACTTAATTGCGTCTGTGAGTGTGGTCCGGAGAAATTAGAGCACGTGTACCGATGGGACAGAGGCCGTACAGATACCGTTTGGACATTGAGAAATTTAATTTGAAAAGAAAGAGGCTTTGTTGATCTATACTAATATTATAAAGAGGAAAGATTTGATTGTTTGTTTGTTTGTTTGCATTGAATAGGCTCCGAAACTACTGGACCGATTTCAAAAATTCTTTTGCTGTTAGAAAGCTACATTATCACTGAGTAACATAGGCTACTTTTTACCGCGGGAAAATACCTTTTCCTACGGGAAAATTAATTTATCGCGGGCGAAGCTGCGGACGGAAGGCTAGTTTTAAATAAGTATGAAGAAGCTAATTCCATTACACAAGTAAATGAATTCTTAACGTTTCTTTCTGTGGTAAAAGGTTGTCGGGAAGAGATCGCTCTGAGAGCGATAATATAGCACATTGCTTCCCTTATTATATTTTCTCCATGTATGTTTTTCTGTATTGTTTTGTATGCGGTTTATTGTATTGACAAAAAGATTATTAAAAACAAATTGTTTTCGGTTTAAAAAATAATTCATAAATAAATGGTTGTAGATGGTCGTTATTTACGATTTCTTAGGTTGTGGTTTCGTTGAAATATAATGACCAATTTTATCCACTTTAAACGTGAAACTACCGTGAGACTCACTCATAGCGAAAATAAACGGATTACTCACGTCTTAAAACGAGTTTAACTCGCGTTTGGCAGCCGCCGTGACGTGCGACTCCGAGAGGAAGGGCTACGAATTAGCCCGAAACATGTCGAGTTAAACTCGTTTTAAGACGTGAGTGATCCGTTTATTTTCACTATAAATTTATCCACGGTTAAAACAAATAATAAAAGCATTTTATTTCAGCACCTTTAATTATACATGCTATCTAGTTTACTCGTCTAACGTCAATATGGTTATTCAAATAAAAAAAACACACAACGGGAAAATATAAAAAAGAACCAAATTTTATTTTTCTACTATGTCCACGTATTTAATATAGGCATTACATACATACAAAAATACAGCTTTCTGGCACTAACAGTCTCCCACCTAAGTTGCGAATGAACGGACATGGCGAAACTACTCGTATTTTTTTTTTAATTTATTCAAGAAAAAAAAAGAAAATTAAGTATACATTATTAATTATAAACAGCGAGCGAAAAATCACGAACGATTTATCTGTCGCTGATTGTAGCACGCTTCCAGCGCATAGTACATACTTTGATTATTATACTCGTAAGGGAATTCTAAAAAGCACTTTATAACCAATGGTATTTAATTACCCTGAACTGAAAACAATTAAATATGTCACAAAAGCTGTTAATTACGAACCTAATACAGTTTGATAAGCTGCTATATATTTCTTATATATGTTGTTTACACGAGTTGGCTAATTAGTGGTCGCATACTTGTTTAATTGTATTGTTTCACATTTGTTGTTTATTTGATACAATTAGACTTAGTAATATTTGTGAATTTGAGGAAATAAATAATGTAAAGAAAAGAAAGAAGGAATAAATGAATGCTGGTTAAAATATGAAGTATATTTTATGTAGCTATATTACTTTAGATTAATGTAAAATTTTGCTATTTTTGGTATTAGTATTAGGTGGCAACAAATTATTGTTTCTTAAAATGAAATTAATTAAGAAAATTATATCCTTATAGTAGGTATTTAAACTAGCTCAGTTCACTGAAATTGACCAAACAAAATGTTTACGATATTCGAAAGAATCAAACAAAACGCAATATTTTCCAAAGCACTTTTACTGACTGATGCCTTCTTGGATGTGCATTAAATTGTCATCTAACCTACTCAATTTCAAATCAATCCAATTTGTAATTGAGCGCATCATTTATCTCAAACATACTACAACCTACTTAAGAACTAACAAAACAAGTTAAATAAAAACCTTTAAAAATATATTGCAGTCTCTAAACTCCGTACATACTCTGCGCTCCCTGCACCAGAGTCCCTGTAACATTTCTTTTTCGTGAAAATCTATTTATAACTAGGGCAGCGCGCGCTTAAGGTTACGCGGACCAATCCCAACCTTCCCCTCACAAAATAAAGTTCATATTCGCCCGCAACACCGCAGTGCGTAGATACGTATACATTTTTTTCTCATAGTGGCTCTATTATATTGATTAGTAAGCCCCCCCTTCCGGGGGAGGTGTCTTTGTGCGATTTTTCTCGGCTTTCCTTTGTTTTTCATGTTGTACTTGCGAACTAAAAATGTGAATGAATGCTTCTGAGCTACCTACGCTAGCATATACATACGAGGTGTTCATTAAATAACCGAAAACCTCACATGTCCAATATATGTACAAATGCCGTAACTGTTTGAAAGAATAATCGTGCGTTTTACCAAGTCTGTAATTTCACCAGTTTTCCAGCACAACGTTCGAAGTTTGAAATTGCTACTTACACTTCGCCGTTTTTAGAAGAAAATAGAAACGTTCAGGAAAACGGCCAGTATTAAATTATCTACATAAATAATAATTAAACCTCTTTAGGACATTGAATCGGTGTTTTTTGCATTTGTGAGTTCAGACTTGTCAAAGTAAAAGCAAGGATAAAAAACAACTTGCTCTAAAATCTACTGCAGTCGATTCTACTCTCGATTCTGAACGAACTACTTTCAGCGTTTCAAATATTCAATTTACATCTTTTGTAGTATACATTATCATTTCAGCCAATGTTTTTTTAAGTTCAACGTAATCAGAAAGCCATACAAAAAATAAGGTACGTACAGAAAAAACACACGGTAATCAACAGGTGATCTTCTCGCTTCAGAGCAATTTCTTCCAGGCAACCTTTCACAGCAGATTTCACAACAGAATGATAAAGAGAAAACTTTAATCACCACAAAACATACATAGCCTGAAAGAAAAAATTACACGTGTGAGTTCCAAAAGTTAATAAATATTAAAAACCACCCAAGAGCATATACTTAGTTAATTTTACTAATAATTCTACTACCCGTATTACATAAGTAATATTTTTCAAAAGATTTTTATTTTGTACGGAATTTTCCAAGTAGGTAGGTATATTTTATAAGTTAGGCTGCTAATAGACATAGAATTTAGAGTAAAGTATCCCTTCAACAAACAGAAAAAAAACAAAGTTTCGAGAATTTTTTATTCCGGTTATTTTTTCAGTCATTGTCACCTTACGTTGAACTGTCATAAACTCATAACATGCTGAATGGAAACTTAAAAAAATTACATCAAACATGACAAATTTTATAAGTCATAATCATGACATTACATTTCCAGAACATTTGGTCATTTCTACATTTATATTAATTAACATTAAACTCGTGTTTCTGATTCGAAGCACGTTAGGCTTACCGCGACTTAATAATCATAAGTGAATGACCTGAGTACTTATCTTATTATAGAAATTATTAAAGTTCATCAGTTGCCTATAGTAGGTACAGCTTTACTTAGTTTAGAATCAGGGTCGTTTTAAATAAAATTATATAATTATTTAAGAGCTCAATTAAAACAAAATCACGATCGCGTCCTTTGTGTAACGAAACTTAGTCATACAAATCATATGAGTAACTTTCGTTACACAAAGGAATGAATTAAGTTTTGTTTAAATGAAATCCCTGAATTATATACATTTTTTTTAAAAAGACCCGTGAAATATCCCACGATATCCATTAATTATTCGTATTATATGGACCACCGAAAACTACGTCTAATTATTGTATGCCGCGTCGATAGTTAAGTCTTAGTCGGTTTGAAGAAAACTCAAATGAATGTCAATTTTAAGCCCGGTAGAGAGGCCGGATGATCAAATTAAAGAACTATCAAGCCTGTATCCAAGTCATCAATGGCTCGGAATAACGCGACCTCAAATATTTGCACGGCGGGAATTCCCTGCAGTAGCCGCACACATGCGCACACGCAGCGCACACAGACACAGCGCACGCGTAGCTGGAAAACTGTGGAACGGACTCATTACGAAATGACCAGATATAGTCTAGACTTTGTTCTATGCGTCACTGCGGAGAAAATTACTTCTTTTGATTCATATTTGCTTATCGATTGAAGACACGTAGATGCTTAGGCGTAATAATTTTATCCTTATTCTTACTTCCTTTCATGCTTCAACCGGAAAATTGCATATTTTCCAATAGCGATGAACGAATTCTTCGCAGACGAAGTGGCAGGAAAAGGCTAGTTTAAAATAAATAGAGCATTGAAGTCATAAACATCTTTACAGCCGATGCTGTACCATAAATAAACACATAGAGCGGCCTTGTGTGAAGTACCTAAGTAGTTAAGGTAGATATTTTAGAAGTCGTCGTAACGTACATACAGATTATTTAATTAACATCTAAATTTTGAGAAGTGTTTCGGTATATCGATAAAAGAACAATGCACAAATTCAAAATATGAAAAGAAAATTAATAGTCGTTCTATTAATGATAATGACGCTGAATGGCACATTGAACTTCGGATGGGACTAATAATCACTTTTAATACGTAGCGTAGTGAAAGTTAGGTTATGTCAAAGGTCGCCGACCTTCTGACAAATGAATGCATAGTAACTTACTGGTACAATGTATCGAAAATTAGATTAGTTGGAGAAGTAGTGCAGTCTCTGGACAGGTTCGTTTAATAAGGCATTTGGCCATATTGGATTTAGATCAACTCTAGTAATCGCCTGCGACGTGACGTCAGCAGTTGCGCAGGCGCCGTCCCGCGAGTTTAGGCGGCGTACTACATAACGAAGAAAATATTTTTAGATTATTTTTTAAATTTTCATTGAATTTTTTTTGTAGGCATCACGGTACGGCTGGGCCTTTGGAGCGTTTCAACCGCCATTTCCCGTGTGTTACGAAAATTATATGGAAAATATTCATGAACTAAAACCAATTGCGATTTTGCGCACACACCACGAGCGATAGTGGCCATTGAGAAATTTAGTTGACGGACATAATTATAAGTCGATTTTTGTAACACAGAGGATACGACGGTTGAAACGCTTCAACACACCACCTACGAGACTGAGTAATAAATGCATGTGGTAGTCACAGTATGACCATACAATTTCATTAGAAATTATACGTATAGAATGGTACAAATTGTGATTAATTTCTTAGTAAAAAGTACGTATAAATTGACCTCGTTTCGTCTTTTTACTCATCGTCATCATCATTTCTTCAGCCGTAGGACGTCCACTGCTGCTCATTGATACCCAATCATTTTGGTTCGAAGCGGCTTGCAACCTTGAATCTGCGGCCTTTACCAAGTCATACGTCCATCTTCTTGGTGGACTGGTTGGTGCCAGTCCGTTCAGACATTTCACTATCTTACATAAAATTATTTTTATAGGTTTTCCATTACGATAGGTTTTCCATTAAGACGGGCAAAGGGATTTTTTTATCTTAAAATTATAAAATATATTTTTAAGACTAAAATATCACCTTGTATATCAACAGTATAACGCGGCCTAGGCCACGCCTATCTACTACGAAATAAAAAACGTCAGATACTATACGTATAATTATAGCGCGGTGCGAGCGAGACAGCTTGAGGAAAACGTGAAAATAATTGTAAGATAAGAGATTATTGCTATCACTGAATCAGTATCAATTGATTGACATAATACATCATCGATGTATATGTTTTTTGACGTTTTAACAGCTTTTCTTTGTAATTTAAGTTTGTAATTAATTATCGGACTATTTTAAGTGTGATAATTGATTACGCCAACATTTATTTTGTCATGTTATCTTGCAGTTTAATATCTGTCTCATTGGGTTTTAAATAAATCGTTCATAATATGTAATATAACTAGTTTTCGTCCTGATAGTACCAAATTCACGAACGGAATAAAGTCCTTTATAAGTTTTTTTTAAATCTTAATATAGAGTCCACCTGCACTTAGAGACATCAATTAAAGAATCGTTTTGAAAAAAAATACACAATTAAGGGATTTAATAACAACAAAACTTAATTGACTCCTTTGTGTTACGAAAGTTACCTATATATTTTGTATGACTAACTTTCATTACACAAAGGAAGCGATCGTGATTTTGTTTTGATTAAGTCCTTAACTGTGTACATTTTTTTAAAACGACTTCAAAAGCAAATAAATAATCTATTTAATGTGACTATACGTCTAGAGTGAATAGGCTGTTTGTTACTGAACCATTACAATACGCAATGGCCAAAGGGCCATCTGCACTTACCATCAGATGGGATAGGGGTCAATCACGTGTCAGTTTTAAGAAAAAAAAAACTTGTAAGTTTTAAGTAAAATAATTAATAAATCGTTTATTTTGGTAATAACAAATCAGTCACATTTACAATGATGTTTGAGTCCTCCTAGTAATAAGAAATACAATCGAATCGAAGTCGGACACATGTTCGCACTCTGCCACCCCGTCGCTGCAACTTATTGTATAAGATTAATATACAAGTTTATTTTTAATCCCAGTGCAAAGTTGCAGAAAAGCTAGTATGTTAATTAACACTTAATTTTAATTGCTCTTCACTTGTAATCCAGCCATGAATAAAGCAAGTTTGTATAGTTATTTATATTTATTATATTTACTCGCTATTTAACGATCCGCGACCTCGCGCAGCTCAAAAGTCCCTCCGACCAGTTCTTTGGTTCGCAGAACGCGAGGTAGATATATAACATATACAGTACATCTATGCAACATATATAGTCTAACTATGTTAAGATGATTCACTTTGAATATTATACAGGTTTTGGATGTTTCACATGTATGTATTAAACTTACCAGTAAACAGAGAAACGACATTTTAAAAAATGTAATATTTCTTATCAAGACATGTGATATACAAATAAATACCTCTAAAAGACTATGACAGTATGTAGGTACAGTCGAAAGCATAAATATGTACATATGTAAACATCAACCTTATGGTTAATGACATAGAGTTGTATAGATATTTTTGACACCTTGTTAACGTATATTTTGCAGATGACCGTACATTAAACTTATTAGGGACAAGTAAACAATTAACATATTAAAGATAAACTATTTAGACTATAAAAAGGTGGAGACCAGCTTGGTCATAGTTCCCAGGATGCCCCCTGCAGTTCCTCTCTGATCGATGGTTTAAAAACATATAATGTATGTTAGAATATTAAACTTAAGTAAAAGAAATCCCTAGAAACTTGAGATCTATGTTACGAATAAGTCCGCATGTGTACTATTAACGTCTATCATTGTATTTTTAAATTGTTATGCGCAATATCTTAATTGCTTGTTGCTCATGATTCATGATATATTATAAATAATGAAGCCTGTTTGTTTATCTGTGGTACAATCAACTTTAAGCGAACGCAAGGATTTAAAATAAATTTTGGAAATCGAAACATTAATATCATCGAGAAAATAAATGATTTATAGAGGGCTGTTACAAACGCGTTATGTCAACCCAAACGCTTTCTGACGCGACATGCCACTGTTCGCCGACACCGTAAAAGGCGGTCGTGTGTTTTCCACTCTGCGTCATACCCATTCAGAAAGTAACCAACGGGTTTGAAACGGATTTTACTCTTCATGTTATATAAAACAAGAATAAATAATAAATAAATAAATAAATATCATGTGACAATTCACACCAATTGACCTAGTCCCAAAGTAAGCTTAGCAAAGCTTGTGTTATGGGTACTAAGCAACGGATAAACATACTTATATAGATAAATAAATACTTAAATACATAGAAAACATCCATAACTCAGGAACAAATATTCGTGCTCATCACAAAAATAAATGCCCTTACCGGGATTTGAACCCGAAAATGAAAAAAAAATGGGTGTTGCCACTTGTCACAGTTTAGGTATATTAGGTCTCGAGGTGAGGAATTAAACCATAAAAAACAAGTCTAGACGTTTGTTAGGAACGCTAAAGCTGTGAACAAGCAAGAGACTAGAGGGTCATAGGTTCTAAGCACTTGAGTGGGATACGCTTTCCCCGGACAGACACTGCCCTGGATTCAGGAGACCGTAGGACGCGGTGCGGGCGTTGCAGGTGGATCTCCAGAGACGCTGCTGATTTGCAGGGCTGAGACCAGGGTGCTTCAGGGCTCGGGGTGTGCTGGTGGTGTAGTGCCAAGAGGTGGAGACTGCAGTATCGATCGGCGGTTTAACCCCGACTCTCAAATTTGAATTTTGAAATTTGGATTTGAAGAAAGAGCGAGACAAGTTTTGAGAGTCAATTAGATGAGTTCTGTAGCATAATAAAATAATAAAGATGTTTAAAATGACTAGCCTACCAGTACTCGTATTAATTGTGGTCGCTTCTCTGAGTTTTTCGGAATGTAGGTGCGTCGTTACATTTGAAATTTACCAAGAGCTTTACGATGAAGAAAAGTATCATGAGAAAACCTACATCATTTCAGCCCAAAGACGTACACTCGTCGTCGTAGAAATAAATGGCCGATGGGGACAAAAGGTCCTCGAATGGCGTCCACCGACCGGAAGACACATAGGCCTCCAACGAGATGGAGCGGCGACCTGATTAAGGCTGCGGGAACGCGTTCGTTGCAGATGGCGTAGGACTTATATGTTTGGCGATCCTTGGGGGAGATCTATGTTCAGAAGTGTATCTACACTTCTATACTAATATTATAAAGAGGAAAGATTTGATTGTTTGTTTGTTTGTTTGCATTGAATAGGCTCCGAAACTACTGGACCGATTTCAAAAATTCTTTTGCCGTTAGAAGGCTACGTTATCACTGAGTGACATAGGCTACTTTTTACCGCGGGAAAATACCTTTTCCTACGGGAAAATTAATTTAACGCGGGTGAAGCTGCGGACGGATGGCTAGTAAATATATAAATATACAACGTGTCTCTATACTCTCTGGACAAAGACCGAAATCCTGAGTAGAATTCCTTCTCAGGAATGTTCTACTTTTGTAAAATTAATAGATTACGTAAAAAAAAAATTAAAATACAATTAATACCCACAAACAAATTAACAATAAGTAGAGACATACTGTATCAGCTGTTGTTCGCAACGAGTTTTGCTGTTTAGAGGTTGATCAAGTTGAAATATTTTTTAATTACCATGTATAACATGTATCTACAATAATCTACATGCAGGTTGTTTCAAAGTATTAAATCTTAAATCAGTAATTTCTCTGTTAATACGTTGGCGCTTGGTGCCTGCCTTTGTACATAGCTTAGAAATACCCTAATCAACACGTCCTATTCGTCTATGTCCAGAGGGTAGAGACATATTGTGTAAAATATATTTTTTTACAATCTGAAAGATGACTTCGAAACTTGTTTATCTCGATGCATCACAAAAACAACAGCGTGTTTGTTTGTTCAAAATTTTCACCGAATACCACGAACTCGCACGCCATATGAATGTTAAAATTAAACCGGTGACCATTCCATTACAAACTCTACCACTTCATGTTTAGAGTCGATATTTGAAAACATCGGGTACCGTTTGATACGTGGGCAATCGCCATTCTGTGCCAATTTGAGAATACAGAAATAAAAAATGACCTCAATGACGGAGCTTTGACGAAAAAAAGGGTTTATTTATGGCATTTTTTTCACAAAATCTATAGTTCAAAAAGCAATGAATTTATTAATCTGCTAGCTGGTGCCCGCGACTTCGTCTGCGAAGAATAAAAAATAGCCTAGATACGATCTATTCTCAGGCCAATCAAATGGAGATAAAAAAGTTTCATAATAATCGGTCGAGCCGTTTCGGAGGAGTTCGATAACAAACACCGTGACATTACATTAGAAGATGTACAATATTATAGCCAGTATATTTTTAAACATAAACTGCCTGCGATTACTTTCTTATATTTCTTAACATTTGCTTTTACGATTTGATTCTTTCCTTACATCTCTTCGATTTCTTACATTTGCTTTTTTGATGGCGCAATTTTTATAAAGTCAGACTCGAAATGTGTAGCTTTATTAAATTTAAGCTATAACAAGGATGGTATACGTGTGGATTAACACATAGCGTCATCACCATCATCTCAGCCGAAAGACGTCCACTGCTGAACATAAGTAGGCCAAACAGAGTGGCCAAACAAACAGATCGGTCCTGCGCCATCCGCATCCAACGCATACTTGGGTAGTGGGTCGATTTCAGAGCGTTTTGACCGCCGCGTTTTTTTTCATTACCGTCGACGTAAATATTGCAGAGGGGGATGATGATCAGAGTTAACTTTTTATATAAATGTGTGGCGGTACCGAGACTTAGTCTGATTTTATCCAAAGTTGTCGCGATTTATCATTATTTTACAGCAATAATCGAGTGACACTAATGAAATTTAAAAAACGCTGATAAAACGCTCTGAAATCGACCCAGGTACACTTACTTTTAGCATACTTACTTTTTATCCCGGAAAATTGTATAGTTCCCGAGGGATAGCGATAAATAGCTTGTGTAAACTAATATTGCATGTACATTTTAATCCACTTCCAATAGTCCTAGTAACTTGAAAATTGGTGTAAGTAAAATGAAATACAAGTTTTACTAGAAGCTAGGTATTGAATGAAGCAATAAAAACGTAATAAAAGGTAAACAAAATGCATTTCCAGTAACCGATATGCTATCAATGGTTAAGGTTGGTGCGTTGTTTATATTTTTGTAAAGAAATTAAAAACATATTCTGCGATAAAACTTGACTCTATCGCATTAGGCGCAAGCCTAAAAATTTAGTTTGTGATTAGGTCCCGCTAGATATTTGTTATCTATATATACACTATCTACACTAATATTATAAAGAGGAAAAATTTGTATTTTTGTATGTAACGAATAAACTTAAAAACTACTGGACCGATTTCAAAAATTCTTTTTCCGTTAGTAAGCTACATTATCACTGAGTGACATAGCCTATTTTTTACCGCGGGAAAATACCTTTTCCTACGGGAAAATTAATTTATCGCGGGCGAAGCTGCAGACGGAAGACTAGTAAATAAATAAATACCACGGGGCAATTTACACCAATCGACTTAGTCTCCAAGTAAGCAAAGCTTGTTTTATGGGTACTAGGCAACGGTTAAACATACTTATATGGATAGATACATACTTAAATACATATTAAAGACCCAAGACTCGAAAACAAACATTCGTATTTTTCATACAAATATCTGCCCCGACGCGGGAATCGAACCCGGGACGCTTTGGATGCTTTACTTAGTTATGAATGGAAGTATAGTCAGAAAAAAATATTTGATTTACTTGTTTCTTTACGCTACCAAAAACATTATAACTTCAGTTTGTATACTACGGAATAAGTCAACTATCCCATATTAACAAAACAAAACAAAATTATTTACAGTACAATACAAAATATTACCATCACATTAAAATGTTGAATTTCAAAGGACAGCCCTGTAGGTGAACTGAGTACAGGGCAACTACTGATAAGCCTTATCGGGCATCAATGGCCCCGGCAAAGGGCACTATTACCATCGTCATTAACTTTAAAGTGCCATTAACAGTCATACATAAACAAGAATGTAAGAATTTAAATCTAAACTTATAGATGTCAGAATACATTTTTTATAATCTGATGATCCCAGCTTACACATACGTCCCACTGCAAGCACAGGCCTCCTCTCAGAATAATTAAAGCCGTGGTGGCGTAGTGGTTTGACCTATTGCCTCTGAAGCAGAGGGTCGTAGGTTCGAATCCGGACTCGCACCTCTCGTTGGTTCACGTCCCACGCTGCACACCTTTCTAATGCCTGACGCCTGCCAGATATTGACGCAAAAAAACAAATGCAACTAAAATGTGAAATCCTTTGACGCACGACACTTACCAATACATTCGTTTCAAACAGCATCTTCTCCGAAATTATGCACTTATTTCCAGCTCAATACGATTCAATTTGCATTGCATCTTCACTTACGCCCCTCTGACGCTCCGTGGCAACGGCTCAAAAGTCAAAACCTGTTCGTAAGTTCACTCCCCCTCATACCCCTTGCATGATTTTGGTACTCGGAAACAAGTTTTTGCGAGGACATGACGATGTTAAAATCTAGACTTGTTTTTGTATGATTTGTATGACGCTTAAATTGAAAGGTCGTTAGCTGGCCATACCGAAACAAAGAAATCACTCGACGACCGGAGAACCTAGTGGTTAGAGCGCCTGACTGTGATGCAGCTTGCTTTTATTGGAGCTTATGGGGCAGATATACACCGTGAAATTTTAGTGGTTGTTTCCCCGAAACGAGGTGATTTAGTATCGATACTAAATCACCTCGTTTCGGGAAAACAACCACTAAAATTTCACGGTGTATGTATGAATATACTACTAATATTTGTGCTCGAGTCTTGATAGATAAATAAAACCTTTATTTAACCTTATTATTAACCTACGGTATATTAACGTCCCATATTCAGAACCGAGCCCGTGCCTACTTTTACCATGATACACCTACCATTACTAAAGGTCACAAACATGTTTTGCCATTTTTATCCCTGCGGTTAATTATTACTACCGCATCCCATGCTTTACGGGAAAATCCGAAGAGCGTTGTAGCTTTTTCCTTTAGCTCTGTTGTGGTTGAAGCATGATAAGCTTGGATGCTGGGAGCGGTTATTAAAGGCTGTTATATATAACACTAGCTAATGCCCACAGCTCCCGTTGAAGTAGATTAAAACGTGTTTTCCCGTGGGAATGTGATATTTTCCCGTGGGAAAAAGTAGCCTATGACACTCTTCAGCCCTTCAACTATGTCTATACAAAAAATCACGGCAATCCGTCGTTCAGTTTCGACATGTACAAACCAAACAAACAAAAACACTTTCACATTTATAATATTAGTATGTATATGGATTCAGTGTAGCAATTAAAAAAAAATAGTAAAAGCGTTTTTTAAATACCGTATGGATTCAGGCGTTCCTTTGCAGAGTTCCATGTTAAGATAATCGGAATACTTAGTTCACTCCTCCGCGAAGTAGTGAAGTTGAATCATAGTAGTGAGGGATTTTTACTGCATGAAAAAGTATATTATCAACGCAAGCGTAGGTAGCTGTTTTGCATGAGATATCCTCACTTCATTGGAGAATCGCAAAATAAGAATTCCATTTATTCTGACAAGCTTTGTTTCGTTGACTGTAGTCCGAACTACAAATCTGTACTAAGTGTCAACTCGATGCCAATAACCGTTGAAGAATTCCGGAATGGCCGGACCACCATAATTGCACTACCACATTATTGTATTATCACCGGGACTTATACATTATACATATAAGTAATTATGAAAAGTTCCAGCTTAATTTGATACCAGGAAATGGATGAATAACTACAAATTAAAAAAATTAAAAACCCCCAACGCAATAGGTCTCACTCATATTGTATGTATGAAAAGTAAGTAAATGCCTATTATACGTCTAAGATTTCGGCAGCTAGCAAACGAGCTGATAACTTTGAAACGGCTGAAGCAGTTTTGATGAAACATGTCTAAGAACCATAAGAAAGAAAGAAAGAAAGAAATTTTATTTGCCCAGAATACGTAAGTACCTACACACAGATCTTAAAATGCTATAATTTAGAACCAGTACTCAGTCGACGAGTCAACATGCAAATCAATTACACAATAAAATTAAATTAATCGCCAAGAAACCTGCTTTCAAATAAAAAACTGCATTCAAATCGGTTCACCCGTTCAAGAAATATGATGCTACAGACATACACACACACACACACACATACATAACAGTCAAACTTATAATCCCTATTAAACCCCTCTTTTTGGACACCTGACAAGGTGTTAAAAATAATTAGCAGATTTTGAAACCACAAATTGATGTTCGCGTCAATACGTGGTTGGCATTTTAAAGATAGGGGTAGTTCATAAATTTAAATTTAATTTAGTTATAAATTGAAAAATAACTGTTGCCTACGACTCTGTCAGCAAAGAATTCATTTATTGCTATCCCGCGAGAACATTGCAATTTCCCGAGATAAAAACTATCCCACGTCCTTCGCATGGTCTCAAACTATTTCACGTCCTTCGCAGGGTCTCAAACTATTTCCATGCCAAATTCAAAAACGATTAAACGTTTTAAGCATGAGGAGTTCCTTTAGAATTTATAGTATTAGTAAGGATAAGGATTAGGAATGAGTAACTTCATTACAGATAATTGAGCTAAGAAAATAAACCTTCTTTTTAGCCATACGCGCGCTCGCGAGCTATTTTTAACCAATTTGTTCTTTCTTCTGTGACTGCTATTTCAAATTCAGCACAGTTTTTCATTTACCGAATGATGCGTTTCAAAAATCAGTGCCCAGGAGCATAATAGGTCGGAGGTGCAATGCATAGCACGTAGGGATCCTTGGCCTGCGCGTACGCAAGGCCGGCCCGCGGCCTCGCCCGGACGCCTGCCGCATCCAAATTTGTGAATCACCACACTCCTCCTTTGGAAGGTTAACGACTGGCTGACAATGTCACAAGTGAAATTACCTGAGTTATTTTGGCTCTGACATGCCACTTATAACTTTAGGTTTGAAGCGTGGAGAGTTTTGTAGTCAGTTTTTCTTGAATTGAAGATTGTTGTACATAGATTGACAAGCAAAAATCGTCGTGACTACTTTGGGACTAGGTCAATTGATGTCAAATTGTCCCCGTGATATTACTGTGATGATAAAACTATTTCAGACAGCATAATACCATGAGTAATCACATCAATGCAATACAAGTAAACATGTCGATTTGTACAAGTATTAATTGAAGTAGACTGTATTAGCCAACGATATCGCAACCCTGCGATGTTATAGAAGCAAAAACAGCAGAAGCAAGGTTGTCCTGGCACGCTACTGCAAAACTGTTAAGTTTACGATAGGCTGTAAAACCAAAGGCTTTACTCAAACACTAGTGAAGAACGATAAAGAAGAAGTACAAGTCTTTGAAAACGAGAATTTCAAAACAAGTAACGAGACTAAGAACATTCAGTGCTAAATCCATCAGGAACAGCTAGTGTGGTGTTGTTTAAAGCCTTGAATGTAGCGAACTGTGAAAATAATTGAGGATTAACAAACGTACCCATCGGTCAATACGTGCTGTTAACAATGGCAATAGTTTAACTGTGTTTGCTGTAAATAATTTGTGCCAAATAGGACGCTTGAGTATACAAAATATATCAACAGAGGTTTCTGGGCTCAAAACCACGTCCCTCTGCTTGAAAGGTCATAGCACTAGGACGACAGAGGTAATTAGTTAATTGAAGACAATGTCCGTAAAAGGCCAAATGCAAATAAAAGCAAGGTAAACATTCAATTATTATTAATGAAATATTGAGATAAAACAACATGACATTATTTAGATCACCCACAAGATAGAGAAACCATCCACGAAGTATCCCATTATTGAATGTGTACAAAGTTCCAAGAACTGAGAGATAGCAAAGGGTTGCAAAGGCCGGTCGGTATACTCCTACCAAACGAGCTATAGATGTGACTTCCTCTTTACAACTAGGAATAAGTTGATAAAAGGCTGATTTTGAAACAAAATTTGAAGGACTAATAGGATTCCAGTTCGTCACAAAATCAGATAACAACATTTCTGTTAGTGTTACATTAATACGAGTATGAGTGCTACATAAACTGACGTGTACGAGTAACTACATAAAAACAAATATTCTTACAGTGTCAAGGTAAAAAGCGTTAAGATAACAATTGTGGCATGTTTAATGATTTCCGACATAAACGAATACTTACATCTGGCTATGATTTATGATAATTATTCATTAAGTTTTTATCTGTACAGAATAGATGTTATAAACTTGATTCGCCTCTGACCTAAGAAATGCTCACCTAACTTGATCAAGATACCATTAACTTCCTCAAAAGATTTATTTCTAATTTTTAATAAATTTTGTTTAATGACAACTTCACTAAAAGTATCTGTTTCATTTCAAATTTTGCACAAGTTTGTAAAAAGTGCCACATTGTTAATATTTTGAGACGTAATTCAAGAACCATTATGTGGTTGCTATAACTATAAGTATATTGGTTTGGCCTTACAGGGTAAATGTTGAACCTATACGCACTTATGCTCTTCAAATTTTATTAATCAAAATGCCAACAAAATTGGTTAGTAAAACTCTTCAAATTGAACTTAGGGCGTCACGACATTTTACAATTTGTTCTTCAATGGTAACTATGATGACGGTGGTCGGGCGATCTGGTGAGAAGTTATTAGCTGCGGTTAGCACAAAATTGATCGTCGTTGAGATCCTTTCGGTTTGATAGGATGATGGTTATTGCCCCTTATCAGAAGCATATGACTCTCTTTTCCTTCACTAAATCTGGTAGTAATCATACAGGGAGTAATCTTGGAGTAATTTTCGAATCTCTCAAAGCCAGCCTTCGAATGGCCAACGATGCAACTGAAGATCGAAGCGGCTATTATAACTTAGTTATGAAACGTAGGTATAATTAGCGCGTTTATGTACTGGTGTCGCCGTTTCAAGGTGCCTGTCGTAGACAGTAGTCTTATGCTCTGGGAGTAACTAATAAGTAATAACATTAGTATCATAATCTAGTCATGCGAATACTGAAGTGTCACTAAGTTCTCAGGTTAATCATTATTACTCTTTATCATTAGAATCATCTCAGCTTCTATTCTTTTGTGCTTATTTTTGTTAGCCTCTCCAGCTTTATCCAGATCTATATTTAGTCATTCCTTCTCTTCCGCGTTATCTCACCTTATTTATCTCGGGCTGCCTTGCGTCAGTAATTTGCACCGTCCACCGCCGTCAATGGTGGACTTGATTTATATAGTTTGAATTAATTTTAGCTAAAAAGATAAGTTAAAGATGCCTTATTTAAAATATTAAATCCTTTTTGTTTTAAATGAGTACCAATTATTTTAATTCACATCATCGGTTGAAACGAACATGATTTTTTCGTCAAATTATCTAAAACAGATCTATAAATTCAACTTCCCAAACTACCGAGTTGTCCCTGTTTAATAAAACTTTTCGGTCCGGAAAACGCAGTGTAGGTATACCTCCAACAAGATGGAGCGACGACCTGGTTAAGGTTGCGGGAACGCGTTGGATGTGAATGGCGCAACACCAACCTGTTTGGCGAGCCTTGAAGGAGGCCTATGTCCAGCAGAGGACGTCATACGGCTGAAATGATGATGATGAATAAAACTTCAAATCGAGATGCATCTTTCTTCCACGATCGTTGCCACCCGAGTTTATTACGTTATTGTGCGACCCTTCTGCTAAGCCGTTATAACGTGGAACAGGTAATCCTTGGCTTCGATAGCCATTATCTGGACACTTTGCATCAGAACTTGACACGCTTATGTTCACCGGTTATATGCACTTGTACATAGCTCTTGAATCCATTTAATGAGCAGTAAATTACACGAAGAGCGGTGTTATTACCTTCTTGTTGAACTTGACTCGATTGGAATTGTTTATGTACTTGTTAATGATAATGCAGATTAAAAAAAGTCTTAGATCATGCCGAGGTCATATCTGCTAAGTAAACCTCTGTAATAAATGTCTTAACTTATGATTTTTATTTCACTTCTTCGTATCTACGTAGTAACAAAGTAAGCTTTGGCTTTTGAGGTTTAACTAGTGAGTAATAATTGTTATTTCTTTCAAGCTCACTCTACCAACTAATTGATTATTATCCGGTTAGAGAAATAATAGTAAGCTTACAGTCGTCGGATTTCCTGCGATAAGGTTATTAAAATTTAATTATACGTGAGCTTATCAATTTAATGACGTAAAGTAACACATGCTCTAAAATATTCTTGATTGGTATTTTAATCTTGTTTTGACGCCAAGCGACTGGCTTTATTCTACGAGATATTTTTATTATACATAAATTGTGCACATTCCTACTTTGCGATTGCACCGCGTAGTCATGTAGTAGTTAAGCATTAGGTATCTATTTTCCCGAGCTCCTAATCCGCACCGGACCCGCGTGGGAACTACGGTTTAAGCTCTCTCATTCTGAGAAGAGGCCTGTGCCCTGTAGTGGCACGTATATAGGCTAAGATGAAATGATGTTGAGGTATCTGTTCGTTCATTTATATGGACCTCTGTTAATTATACATGAAATCAATACCTGCACATTAACATAGTACCTATTAGGCAATATGACTCACAGTGTTATAAATACAAAACTGTATGGCTGGGTGAAAGTGTTTGTTTGAACGTTGTTTGATTGTTTGCGATAAGTTTTGTCAATTCTACTTTTAAAGAGTAATCAAAAGTTACTTGTATAATAGGTGAGTTGTCGTAATAGGCTGCATTGCCGCACTGGATTGTGATAACAACGCACTGGGCGGGAAATACATCAGCCATATTCTCGAGGGATTTCAAATAATTTAGTTTTAATATGTCTAAAGATTGTGAGCTTGCTGCACTTACTTAAATCTTTCCTCTCTTTCTTCCAGGTTCGTGAAACCAGACGAAGTGGCAAAACTATGGGGCCAGCTGAAGCAAAACGACAACATGACATTCGAGAAGTTCAGCCGGGCCATGCGGTACCATTACCGGCAGTCTGTCCTGGTCTCCGTACCCACCGCGCGTCTGGTCTACCAATTCGGCCCCAAAGGTCCAGACTTCAAAACCGACAACCCTAACTTTGTCATAGTGAAATCAGAATTGGACAATTACGACATGACGTACTCCTAGTTTAAACGAATGCTCAGATAGTTAGGGCAGTAGTTGATTTAAAGGATGATCAATTACCTACGGGTGCGCTAGATGATAGTCCGTTGTGATAGGCTACCAGGTTCGATGGGCTACTGGGATCAAATCGCCTTTCGCGATAGCCGGTCTTAACTACACATGGAAGGACCATTTTTAATGATGTTCCTGGAGAAGTAACGTAATGTTAGTTACGACATTTGACAGATATAACGCGTTCGTTTGGTATCGTGGAAGGTGATGAGTTTGGTGAGAGTAGACCCACTAGATAGGTGTTTTCCGAATGTTTTGGGTGTATTAGAGGATAGCTCGGTGTCCGGCAGTTTGGTTGTCCGTCAGGCCAGTGTGCGGTTTGCCCGTCAATTATTAGTCGCCCGACTTGTTGAAGTGTCCATATTAATTTTTAAAATGTAATTAAGGACTAAGAACGGTTTTATTGATGAGCTTCAGTCGGACTCGAAGGTTGTTCAAACGAATTTTTGATAAAGTATTTTTGATGTTTTGATTGTTGTTACCATTTTATGATAGTTAGTCGTAAGTGAAGTTGAACAAGTTCGAACATTCCGATTTTATTTATGTTTTTGATTAAGCTATTTGTAAGTATCCAGTTTCTTTTAGTTGAAGTTGCCATAATTAGTTGTTAAGTAATTGAATGTACTTAATTTTATAATTCGTCTCAATTCCTAGTTGTTTTCACGTGTTCCGTACTTCCTAGGCATAATTAAAGATTCATGTTGAGCTTTTTTGAATCGATTTTAAGCTTCTGTCTTCTTAATGTTAGGTAAGACGTTAAATTTTATTTTCTAATTAAAATCACCGTCGTGCAATAAGGAAATTATAATGACAAGAATAAAAGATCTGCTAGCCAAAGATTAGGTTCGACAAATTATTAATGTTTTTAAGATTAACAATTAAATATATTTTTTTGACAATTTTAACATTATTATAGTTAGTTTCGCGACTCTCAGGCGATTGCTGTGATGTAAGATAAACTGAATTATTTTTCTGTAAATACACTACTTCTATTTATCATTTCATATTAAATATCACAATTTTATAATTAACTTCTTTTTGATTCTTCACTCTGTACCATTACCATTGTTCTAACAGAGTAATTTATTTAATTAGTCCTAAGTTACTACCTACTTTTGATGTAAATGTTATACGTTATAATGTAACTGGCAGTACAAAGCCGTGTCTTTACAAAACGTCGTAAGTACATTTACTGTAAAATGTTACAAGCCTAGTTCAAATATACATATTACAAAAAACGTAGTATAAGAAAAGTGTCAAAACTTAAAATAATGTATTTTTTCGTTTTTTGCTAAATGTTATTAAGAGAACTGGGCTGAATTAAAGAATTAAATAACTTTAAGGTCCATAAGGTTTACCGATTTTTATTAATAAAACGATTGAAATGTCATTGCGATTGTGATTGGCTTCGGGAAACTGAATAATGCTCAAAACTCCTGTATTTTTAGTGTTACAAAAACTACAAATAACAACGATAAAATCAACTCGTAATATTGTGATTATTTAAACTTTTTAATCGAATACTTTTTCAAATAAACAACTAGTAGCTTTTTAAAAGGTTTGTTGATAATTCATGTGTTTTTTTGTATGTCAATTGACGTCAGTTACCACACTTTAACCTCATTGCTCAAAAGCACGTCATTGGTAAAGTTTATTACATTACAAATGTTACTAATAAAATACGTAAAATTGAATCATAAGGCTCGGAGTTAGTCACTTTGCTAGTTCTTTTTTATTATTTACTACATATATTCATTTTGGATGTGCTACAAATATTTACTCGTACGTGTATTTTTACTATTTATACTGTGTAAAATGTTATAATTATAACTTAAGTTACCTGACATTCCAGTAACAATATTTTACGCTTAAAAGTTACAAAGCAAACTTAGTGCTTCACAAAAAACAATTATTTTTGGAGCTTTTTTTGGCAGTCGTTAAAAAATTACATCTTTAATAAGTTATATTTTTTATGTTATAAACTTTTTAGATTTCTTTAATCATATTAATAAGACGAGACTCAATGTTTTATTCTTTTGTGCAATTCTAGATTCCATGATGAATGAATGAATCTTATAAGACGTAATAAAATACATCATATCTGACAGCATTACTGATAATCTGGTATTGTTATTGATAAGGTGAAGTGCAGAAATAACTCCACGGTTGTGAATATTTTGAGTGCCAAATCTTATTTGTTGCGATTCAAATAGTGAACTTGTAATACGAATAATAAATATTTTAAGTAGTAACATCGTATATGGGTCCCCTAGATACTTAAAAAAGGCAGTAATCTTGTCAGTAATAATTTTGCGACCAATTATTATTAAAAAGGAAGCCAGTAATAAATAAAACAAGCTGTTAGTTTGTTGACCCATTATTTCATTTACGAGTTATTGTTTATCATAACTATTTATGATTTATTCACTCATTTCTTTTATATTATAGTAGAAAATTGCATAAATTTAATATAATATGTTATTATGCTTTTAAAATATCTGAAGGTTCAAAGAACATGAATATGGGTTTGATCCACATAATAATAATATAGTTTATTGTTTTTTTTTTGTATTTTTCACGTGACCTAAAAAACGGCCGATTCGTTAAAAATTACAAATGTCACAGATTTTTAATTATTTACTTAATTTATTTTTAATTACTAATACAAATAATGTAATGGTTATTTCTATACGCATGTATAAAAGCTTTAAAATCGAAGTTACCTTCCTCATGGTAATAAACGACGGGAATTTTTCATACCTACAAGGTAAAATAATTTACAATATCGAAATACCGTAACGTAATTTTTATTTTTACTGACATTTATTTATTTTGCACCATTTATATACCTACTACTACACTATTTGTGTAGATATTTTGTTTAATAACGGGAAAAAATTGTAATATTCATGTTAATACCTAAATTATTCATTTAAGAGTACACTTTTTTAATATATCATCCAAAATGAATATAGAGTAAAGTGCCACTAACAAAGGGTTTAAATTGGTAAATGTACTAAATTTTTAGATACACCATTATTGTATGATATGATATTATATACGAGAAGGGTCTCACTGTATTGGTTATCGTACGAGCCACATCACAAAGTCCAATTAAAATAGACCCCTAGTTTTTTTAAACTTATCTTTCGCTACGAAACGGTTGTATTGTTATGAACTGTTGTTTAAGTTAGCTATAAGTATCCGTGCAATTCGAGACGAGTTATTATGTATTATTTGAATTTAAAAGAAAAAATATACGATCTTTAAATGTGAATCAAAAATTTTGTTTCTTTTCTATTCCTTGGTAATTTTAAATTGAACTTTAAAACAGTCAGAGTCAAAACTAGTTACCTACCATTAGGTAGGTAATGAACTAAAACAATTACTTTGCTCACCCGCGACCTTACAATAGTTACGTTTATGCAAGAAATGTGCGTTCATGCAGTTCCTCCACCTCCACACTGTACGAACACACACAAATCACATAAACCCAACCATCACCACCACCAAGCTACACTGACGCGTTTCGAACTCAACCAGAGCTCATCTTCAGAGTTACCACAACCGTATGCTATGCTACCAAATGTTAAACTAACAAACCAAAACAAATGTTTTAACTTGTCACTGTAACTTCTCAAGTACCCACTTTATTTTTCTTATTCTCAAACTACCCCACAAAAATTAACTTTTATTGACATATTATAAAACTACCTTGAATTTTTTGTTTATTTATTTATAAGGCATATTTAATTAATACTAACTGTTCAAATTCGACCCAAGCCGCAGTAAAGGAAAAGATACTAAATTTACCTGTTCATTAATAATAGACCCCATAGTGTTGTACCTAATTATTTCCATGCATTCCAGAGCATCCAGACGCAACCCCTTGCCGCAATAATGTAACACTTCATAAAAATCTGAATCTAACAATGAATGATTTGATTCCAACAAATGTTTTGCAAAATTCGATCTATCTGGATGCTCATTCCTATATGCCGAAACATGCTCTTTAAATCTAGTATTAAAACTTCGGCCTGTCTGTCCTACGTATATCCCATTGCAGTAATTACAAGTAAGCTTGTATACCCCCGATCTAGTTCCCTTATCTACCTGTTCTTTGTGGTTACATAGCCTAGAGTACAAAGAGTTGTTAGTCTTAAAGGCAACATTAATATTGTTTGATTTTAAAATGCCATAAATCTTATCAGACAAACCCCCAACGTAAGAGATGCTAGATCTATATTTGTTAGTAGACTGAGAAGGTAACGCAGCGTAAAGCATGCTATTTACTAACCGTGCCTGCTTCTTTTGAACTAAACTATCTACCATTGATTTTGTATAACCATTTGAGATCGCTATCTGATAAATAGTACTCAACTCTAAATCAAAATGTTCCTTAGAAAGAGGCACAGTCAACAATCTATTAACATAACAATGGAAAGCAGCCAGTTTATGCTGCCACGGATGATTAGAAGATGCTGGTATAACAGCATCTGTGTACGTGGGCTTACGGTATATTTTAAATTGATGTTTACCATTTAATTTTGAAATCGTTAAATCCAAAAAGTTCAACGAACAATTTTCCTCCAATTCTTTTTTGAACCTTATCTTTACGTGCTTGTTATTCAAACCATTAATAAACACGTCAAGCTGTCTCATACTCCCTCTCCAGCATAGGATCAAATCATCAACATACCTAAAATAGTACACAATATTACTATTACCCACAATATACTGATTCTCAAAATGATCCATAAATATATCTGCCATTAAAGGACTCAGAGGTGAACCCATAGCTAAACCATCACTCTGTAAGTAATAAAGACCATTGAACCGGAAATAATTTTGTTTCATGCATAAAGTTACCAAATCTATTAATTCACAAACTTCACCCGGATGCAACCGCTTCCTTTCTACGTGGTCTTTTAGAATTTCTAGTGTCTCACTATATGGTACGTTAGTAAATAAACTGTCTACATCCAAAGAAAGCAACGTTGCATTCGGCGGTATGCTGATGTCCTTAATTTTACTAACCAAATCTAAACCATTTTTTAAACTATAAGAAGGTTTCAAGGAAGCCTTCAAACGAATAATACTATTTAATTTCTTCGCCAATTTATATGCTGGAGCACTCACGTATGAGACAACTGGACGAACAGGCACATCATCTTTATGAATTTTAGGTAATCCATATAGAATTGGCGCCTGCGGATTCATGGGAATTACAAAATTCTTTTGTTGTTCGGTTTCAAAGGCAAACAAAGAACCCTTTATTACTCTCTTTAGATCTTTGTGAAATGTAATTGTAGGGTCCTTACGTAAAACTGTAAAACCGTCCCCTTGAACGACATCTAAAACTTTCCGATTATATTGATACCTATCCAATAAAACAATACAATTTCCTTTGTCTGCCTTTGTCACCACTAAATCATTATCATACACTTTCTCCTGAATAGATCTCAAAGAATTTAATTCGGTTATATTGACAATACACTCTGTGGAATTGGTATTTTTAAGTGTATTTGCCACTAACACTTTTGTTTCAAAATCACCACAGTTACTTGTAATAGCAACCTCAGAATCTACCGCCAAACCTTCCACTATTTTTTGACTAAATTTAGTGGGTAGATTATATTTTAAACCTTTTTCCAATAACTGATTCTCATTATCCAAAAATTCCACATTAGTAAGATTTTTAACGCGAGATTTTTTTCTAAGGAACATTTTGATTTAGAGTTGAGTACTATTTATCAGATAGCGATCTCAAATGGTTATACAAAATCAATGGTAGATAGTTTAGTTCAAAAGAAGCAGGCACGGTTAGTAAATAGCATGCTTTACGCTGCGTTACCTTCTCAGTCTACTAACAAATATAGATCTAGCATCTCTTACGTTGGGGGTTTGTCTGATAAGATTTATGGCATTTTAAAATCAAACAATATTAATGTTGCCTTTAAGACTAACAACTCTTTGTACTCTAGGCTATGTAACCACAAAGAACAGGTAGATAAGGGAACTAGATCGGGGGTATACAAGCTTACTTGTAATTACTGCAATGGGATATACGTAGGACAGACAGGCCGAAGTTTTAATACTAGATTTAAAGAGCATGTTTCGGCATATAGGAATGAGCATCCAGATAGATCGAATTTTGCAAAACATTTGTTGGAATCAAATCATTCATTGTTAGATTCAGATTTTTATGAAGTGTTACATTATTGCGGCAAGGGGTTGCGTCTGGATGCTCTGGAATGCATGGAAATAATTAGGTACAACACTATGGGGTCTATTATTAATGAACAGGTAAATTTAGTATCTTTTCCTTTACTGCGGCTTGGGTCGAATTTGAACAGTTAGTATTAATTAAATATGCCTTATAAATAAATAAACAAAAAATTCAAGGTAGTTTTATAATATGTCAATAAAAGTTAATTTTTGTGGGGTAGTTTGAGAATAAGAAAAATAAAGTGGGTACTTGAGAAGTTACAGTGACAAGTTAAAACATTTGTTTTGGTTTGTTAGTTTAACATTTGGTAGCATAGCATACGGTTGTGGTAACTCTGAAGATGAGCTCTGGTTGAGTTCGAAACGCGTCAGTGTAGCTTGGTGGTGGTGATGGTTGGGTTTATGTGATTTGTGTGTGTTCGTACAGTGTGGAGGTGGAGGAACTGCATGAACGCACATTTCTTGCATAAACGTAACTATTGTAAGGTCGCGGGTGAGCAAAGTAATTGTTTTAGTTCATTAATATGGACCTCCGCAAAGTAACGCCTGATTCAATAAATTATTAGGTAGGTAATTCATTAGAATTAGGTCAGAGTCAAGACCAGTTACTGAATTATCAGACATAGGAATTTAGGGGGCAAAAATTAATGACAGGTAGGGAGTTCCTTTATCGATAAACACAACTATCGATGCTTTTCCCATATATGGTACTGAAAGTCGAAGAATCTACCACCGTTTCGGAAAAAACCCTGTTGAAAAGATTCCCGCAAGAAACTCAACATGGTAGGTACATTTTTCTAACAGATCTACACTGTTAAATGTTAGCCCGCGTGGGAACTACATTCATCCATTTCAAAGTACCTATTAATTGGCTGTTGGATACCAATCATATGCCAATCTGTAACAACTACAGTCTAAAATTTGGTAGCACAGTGTACGGTTGCGTTACTCTGAAGATAAGCTCTGGTTGAGTTCGAAACGCGACAGTGTAGTTTGGTGGTGGTGATATTTGGGTTTGTGTGATTTGTGTGTGTTCATACAGTGTGGAGGTGGAGGAACTGCATGAACACGCATTTCTTGCATAAACGTAGCTATCGTAATGTCGCGGGTGAGCAAAGTAATTGTCTCAGTTCCAATCTGTATGTTTAAGTTAAAGTAAAATATCTTTATTCAATTTATAACAAGCACTGTGTATATCGAAGAATCTACAACTGGTTCGGAAAAACTGAGAAGAATCCGGAAAGAAACTCAACAAGGTAAGTTTAGCAAACAGGTTGTTACAGAAAAAGAACTCAGTAAGCACTATGGGTGAACGAATCAGAATACAATATGGAAAAACCGTATTCCCGTATCGGTTCCAAGTTTAGCTGTGTACGTATGTTCCGTTCTTACGGGATTCCACAAACCGCAGGATTATCGGGCTGCTAATATCACGAAACAAAGAACCAATACTAATTACCAATTAATACAAACGAGCGGAGTTCAAAAAAATACATAATTCTCAATGGAAAGGGTGTTACCATACGAATCAATCGACCGTCGTTCGATTGGTGTGTTTGGCTGTAGGTCTTGTATAAGTTTTTCACCAAACATTATACTACTCGACTGAGTAAATCGAATGAACATTCGTCTTGTCTTCACTTCGACTATCGCGGATAGATCGATCATCTCATCGTTATCAATTTTCAGCTCGATTTAACAAAATCCGCTAAAAACTTTTCATTGTGTGACGTGAAATACATCGCCTTATTTGTGACGAAATTGCGAGTATAAGTTTTAAATTTCCACGTTCGTTACGTTATCAAACGTAAGTTTGCGTTTATGTAATAGTTTCGTAGTCCTGAGGCTAAATTCAGGAACGGCCCAACACGGTTTGCGAGCGGTAATTCAATCTTTGGGAGCGGATAGGAATGGGTTGAGCTTGGGATGAGCCTTATATTCCTGTTAATTCGCTTTGTAAATAAATAAATAATCAAATAAATAAGGCTCATCCCAAACTCAGCCCAAACCTGCACACCAGTGATTTTTGGCGTTCCTGAATAGCAGTTCAAACCAAACCCAACCCAAACGATTGAATTACCGCTACCAAACCCTTGAAGGCCCTTTCCTAAATTTAGCCCCAGATCGACGGATCCGGTCGATAAGCGATTGGTTTGGTCGACAGCAAATTGATGCTAATGTTTGACGTCGATTGATTGGTGTAGTAGAACTAGAAACTGTCGATGGACGTCGACCTATTGATTCGATCGAACCCACCCTTACAGAGTGCAGTATGCTTATTATAAGTTTTCCTTCTCTTCAATACTTCTCGATCGCGTTTACGTAAAAAAATCAATTACTAGGGAAACATGGACAGATCTCCGCGCGCGCGCGTCCACGTTTCCATAGAATTTAAATTTTTGCGTAAACGCGATCGAGAAGTATTTTGGTGAAGTAAAACTTATACTAAGCGTACAGTATGATTAGTATAAGTTTTACTTCACCAAAATACTTCTCGATCGCGTTTGCGTAAATATTTCAATTCTATGGAAATATGGACGCGCGGCCGCGGAGGCGCTGTCCATGTTTCCCTAGTAATTGATTTTTTCACGTAAACGCGATCGAGAAGTATTTTGGTGAAGTAAAACTTATACTAAACGTACAGAGATAGAAATTCTCACAAAAACGTACCTAAATATTCCGTTAACAAGGTATACTTAATTAGAAAAAAATAAGTAATAATGATTCAAAGAACACAAAGAAAAAATACATAAGTAGGATGTAAGATGAATGGTTAAACGCAGTTGTTAGTTTTCATTGTGATTTTAACGCATGCCAATTCTTTTAATTGATGTAGCGTGTATTGCAATTTACAATTTTAAATTTTCAAAACTATAGATAGATAATTAACTAAATTACAGCAAATAATACTAAATATAACAATAAATCATTAAATAAAAAATAACAACAAATAATCAAAAATATAACAAAGTCAAAAAAAAACTAAACCACCACCCCGCGCCATACCCGGCTCAAAAGTGCCCATAATACCGGCAGCATTTCCCCGCTGTATGGTCAGCGCAATCTGTTGGACCAGGTATGACACGGAGCGGGTGTCGCCGCCCCTGTCCCGCAACCTACGGCCCAATTCCCAGACTAAAGATTTAGCCTCAGCACCCCAGGGACTAGCCGTTTCGACCGCAAAAGGCAACGAAGTCATACGAAGGCTCCAAAGCCGAGTACTTGAGGTGCTTGGACCTCGCGGCATTCTCAGCCGCGGATCCAGCAGACCTCGACGTGCAACTCAAGTGAGATGGTGCGAAGGTACTCACGCACGTCGCATCCCACAAGAGGCAGCGCCCTCTCTGCCAAGGAACCAGCGTAAGACCATCAGGCCTCTTGCCGTCACGATAAATAGGTAATTATGTATTGTATTGTAATCACGATGGATTTTGATCGCACGATCTTAACAATTTCTTGTGTTTTACTTGAAGTTAAGGCCAAGTTTCAAAAACTATATAGATAATCTTCTATAGGGAACGTGCAGAGACTATAGGCAGCAGCACTAATGCGATAGAAGAGACACTATGCGGACAGTCAGTAAAAGAAACTTATCAGGGTAAAACATTCAAATTGATGGCAGCACCGTATACACCGTGAAATTTTAGTGGTTGTTTTCCCGAAACAAGGTGATTTAGTCTCGATTGTACAATCGATTTATAATTACTATTTGGACTAGAGTCAAAAATCCAATTGTGAAAAACGAAAGTCGAAAATGACCGCAAACCAATAGTAACGCTTCGTTGGTACCTAACCTATCGTACGATCGTACACTACTTGTACCAAAGAAGCGTTACTATTGGTTTGCGGTCATTTTCGACTTTCGTTTTTCACAATTGGACTTTTGACTCTAGTCAAAATAGTAATTATAAATCGATTGTACAATCGAAACTAAATCATCTCGCTTCGGGAAAACAACCACTAAAATTTCACGGTGTATGTATATGCATGTTCCCAAAAATAATGCCCGCGTTTTACAATTTATTTGTTGTGCGACAGTATAGGGAACGTGCACATCACGTGCACATAGACGGTGCTGCCAACTGCCTTGCTTTTACTCTCCGCATAGTAGTTCTTTTCTGTCGCATTAGTGCTGCCGCCTATAGTTTCTGCATGTTCCCTATCAGGTAACGTGCACATAGACGGTGCTGCCAACCCATGCCTTCAATTTGAATGTTTTACCCTGATCAGTTTAATTTACCGTCCGTATAGTGTCTCTTCTGTCGCATTAGTGCTGCCACCTATAGTTTCTGCACGTTCCCTATCAAATTGGATTTTTAAAAACTTAAACGGAGTGACCTAAATAGCGACATCTATTAAAAAAAATATGACTTAAATGATTCTACTACTCAACGCTAGATGGCGTGATTGTCAAACTAACTTGGACAAAACTATTAGTTCGCAATTTTTTTCCAAGATGGCGATAATAAAGAACACGGAATTAATTTATGAACGTTTAACGTTTGAAAAAGAAAACTACACTTTAATACGATCAAAATTATATCTTAACACCCTATTTGTACCATAATATAATAAGAAGAACAGCCTCGCGAGATATCTGCCAGTTCAATATAAGTAGTGACATCTGTCAAACATTTTACGACCTAAAATGGTTCTTTTACTGGACAATAGATGACGTTATTATTAAAATTTCACACATCACTTTATCAGTTCGCTATTTTTTTACTAGATGGCGGTGATTAGAAAATTCTTTTGGCTTTGCCGTAGTTGGGCAAAAATACTATATTTTTGTCAGAATTATTTCCTGGTAAAAACCTAACATCTGGCCACTAACAGGAGACTGGAAGGTTAGGAAGCACAGTGAACGGTTTGCGGTTTGCGGTACTCTGGTTGAGTTCGAAACGCGTCAGTGTAGTTTGGTGGTGGTGATAGTTGGGTTTGTATGTATTCATACAGTGTGGAGGTGGAAGAACTGCATGAACACGCAGTTTTTACATAAACGTAGCTATCGTAAGGTTGCGAGTGAGCAAAGTGATTGTTTCAGTTCATTAGGTGTCTTTATAGATTGCCGATGTGATTATCCTATAATAATCTGAACCATGTGGATATAAATATTTAAATTAAGGCTAATCTTATCAGCAAATTTAAAACCAGCAGCAACACACTTTGATAGTGACACTGCGTTTGTCATTTTCATAGTGATTTGCGTTTTTTGCTTCGACAACAACAACGATTATCGACACTGTTTTTTGAGGCTCACATTGACTTGGAATAAATGTTTACAGGCAAGACAAATTTTATCAGATCAATAATGTTCAACTTATAATCGTCGTTAAAGTACTTCACTCCTTATTTGGTCATAATTGAGCACTGAAAGTTAAACATCAACTTTCTACAACTTTCTACCATATAGATATGATCCTGAATGATTGCGTTCAAGAACGGGGGGGGGGGGGCGGAGTGGGGGAGTTTGAGTGTACGGTCACGTCTCAATCATGTATTCATATTTTGCTTTTCGTGCGTATCTTGTATGTATGTAATTTAGGGCTCAGTTAATGGTATTTACTAGGGGTTTGCGGAATCAGTTACAAGGATTTCGTATTTACTGTAAGAGAAAAACTAATAAGTACTTCATGTGTGGAGTTAATAATGCAAGAAATGTGTGTTCATGCAGTTCCTCCACCTCCACACTGTACGAACACACACAAATTACACAAACCCAACCATCACCACCACCAAACTGCACTGACGCGTTTCGAACTTAACCGTAGTACATCCTGGCGTTCACTGCTCTGTACGGGACATGTACGTTACATTGCGTCATCCTTTTTCGTGCGTGCAGCCGGCGTTCATCGATTTATTAGACGTTGTCACGTCAAAAACAGCTATTTTTTTACCTAAGATTATTTTCACGCTCAAGCAACGTATGCCAGATGTAAATTCTGTGTCAATAAAAATGATTCACGTGTTAACAATTGATCGTTGAATCTTTAAACTGCTAGCGAGAATTACAGCCACTGATTGCATAAGGTATTACTCTACTCGTAGGTACGTAACTAAGTTGGCGCTCGCTTTTGACAGCTAAGGCGCAAGCCACAAAGAAGAGACGTGGGACGGGGGCGCGTCGCAGTGCGCGTCGTTTGTTCGCAGGCCGCGTCTACGCCCCGTCTCTTCTGTCTGCTTTGGATCGCGACGCTTCTATACATTTAGTATGAAAACTGATTCAAGGGAGCCGCGACAGCGACGCGCCCCCGTCCCACGTCTCTTCTGTGTCGCCTGCGCATAAGTCAAAGTCAAAGTGATTTACTTAATTGTAAACTTAGGTACGACTGATTACAGTGGTGGAAAAGTTTGGCATGCAACACTGTTTCTCTTAGTACGAGTATCACGATACTCAAAAAGAGGCACCAGCACAGTTCGCTGCTTTGCTAAAAAAACCGGCCTAATTTGAAATGATACGCTGTGTAACTTAATACTTTAATTATTGCAAATAAAGTGGATAGTTACACAGCGCATCATTTCGAATTGGGCCGGTTTTTTAGCAAAGCAGCGAGTTATTGTCATATCTAAATAAGTTACTGAATAAATTATTTTTCATTTTTCATTTTTATCACTGTGTGTTGCCGACAGGCGTACAACAATCATAGATAAAATCAAAAAAAAAATTAAAACTAGGATCGATATAGGAGATAAGCTATCGTCCATTCGGTTTTGTATAAGAAACTCACCGGTTTTTATTTCTTTCCAATTTGGTTAAAATGGATTTTATTATACAGTTCGATTGCATTTTTTTTCTGCGTCGTTCTAAGTAGGTTTCATAGCAACGAGAGAATGTTGTGGCGCACACTGTACCTAAATTTGAGGAATAATTTTTTTCAAAAAAAAAACAATTTGAAACGGTATTTTAAATTGAAAGTGTACCATTTCCTCTTTTTGTTGAGAAAATTATTGAGCTTTCTTATTCAAAATCATGAGTACTTAGTTAGTTACTTTACTATTTATTTGAAAAGAAAAAAAAATTTTTTTGAGTCACTTTCGTGGCTTTTTTATACAGTTTATATTTTTTTAATCATCGAAACCATTCAATTCATTCATTCTTCGTTTTCAATAAGAAAATCTCAAAACTATCGTACCTACTCTGAAAAAAGTAAGTAGATTTTAAATTGAAAATGGGCCCCATAATAACAAAAGTAACTAGTATTTTGGCGCTTTAACACTTTTTAAGGTTCTGTACCCAAAGGGTACAAACGGGACCCTATTACTGAGACTCCGCTGTCCGTCCGTCCGTCTGTCTGTCTGTCTGTCCATCTGTCATTAGGCTGTGAACTGTGATAGGTAGACAATTGAAATTTTCACAGATGATGTATTTCTGTTGCCGCTATAACAACAAATACTAAAAAACATAATAAAATAAATATTTAAGGGGCGCCCATACAACAAACGTGATTTTTTTTGCTCGTTTTCGCTCGATATTGATAACGGCAACAGGTAAAAGCTTGAAATATTCAAGAATATTTAGTTATTATATTCACTTTAAAAATAAAAAATCAAATTAAAATAAAACAAATATTTAAGGGCTCCCATAAAGAAAACGTGTTTTTTTGCCGTTTTTTATAGATAATGGTACAGAAACCTTCGTGCGCGAGTCCGACTCGCACTTGGCCGGTTTTCCTTTTCACTATCGATAAGCATTATAATCTGCAGCGTTGTTAAACTTGGCTCGCTATTCCGAGGCTCCCCGGTACACATAATATGCAGCAGAACAAGGGGGTTACTACGAAATTCGAAGTTCGAAGTTTGGATCGTGCGGTCCCTCTCACTCTCGTAATAAATATCATTAGCGTGAGCGGAACGGCATGAAACGAAGTTCGAATTTCGCGCTTCGTAGTATAGGGCCAAGTTAAACGAGTGTAAACGAGTTTGTTTTCTCACATTTATTTATATTCACTGTGTTTTGTTGACATAAGGATACTGATTCATTAAGTAAGTTTTAAATGATAACAATTTTATTTTCATCCTCATTATATATTTTAGTAAATAAATCGTATCTATAAGTTTGTTTATTTAAAGCACGCCATCGAGATCGCTATATATTTAAACCAATTTGATGATTTACATTGAAAAATAACCTTTAAACTGACGATAGATTTTTTTTCAAACGAGTTGCAAATTATTATTGGTTTGTATATAATAATGTGTTTTAGAATATGAAAAAATAATGAGCGCGTGTTAGTTAGAGAAGTTAGAGGGTTTAGTCACTTTTCAGTACTTCGAAGGGCAATTTCTCCAAATAGGTTGAGTTTGGGCAGCAAAAAAAATATGGGTCTGTTATTTTAGACTACTACCAACATACCTATATCAAAATAAATCATATCGGAGCCGGGACAGTTAGGTACCCTTCGTTGTTAATAAAACGTTATATTATAATTGATTATCATAATCTGGCCAGACACTGCTCAAAATTGGAACGAATGGAGAAAATGGGAGAAAAATGACGGGATCCTTTGATTAACTATGATGTGAAGTTATGTGATGAGATGTTGGAGCTGGTTACCGATGTAGAGTATCATCATCATCATCATTTCAACCGAAAGACGTCCACTGTTGAACATAGGCCTCCCCCAAGGCTCGCCAAACAGATCGGTTCCGCGCCCGCCGCATCCAACGCGATCCCGCAGCCTTAACCAGGTCGTCGCTCCATCTTGTTTGAGGCCTACCTACACCGCATCTTCCGGTCCGTGGACGCCACCCAAGAACCTTTTTGCCCCATCGGCCATCAGTTCTACGAGCGATGTGCCCTGCCCACTGCGCCACTTGAGTCTAGCGATTCTTCGAGCTATATCGGTGACTTAATTTAGTTCTTGCGCGGATTTCATCGCGGATTTACAACCTTAGTACTAGCGCTCGGGGGGGGGGAGGAGGAGGCGTTTAAAAGGGGGATGAAAATTTCATTGATTTTGCCGTAGGATGCACCGTTTTCAAGATATTTGACAAAACACCGGTTCTCGTGCGATCACCGGTCAGGCGCGGTCAGTACTTGGATGGGTTCATTTTTAGGGTTCCGTAGTCAACTAGGAACCCTTATAGTTTCGCCATGTCTGTCCGTCTGTCTGTCTGTCTGTCTGTCTGTCCGCGGCTAAGCTCAGAGACTGTTAGTACTAGAAAGCTGTAATTTGGCATGAATATATATATCAGTCACGCCGACAAAGTGATTGAATAAAAAAAAGTAAAAAAAATTGTTTTAGGGTACCTCCCATAGACGTAAAGTGGGGGTGATTTTTTTTTTCTCGGCTAACCCTATAGTGTGGGGTATCGTTGGATAGGTCTTTTAAAACCATTGCGAGGTTGCTAACATGATTTTTCTATTCAGTGCTGTTTGCGAAATATTCAACTTTAAAGTGAAAATTTTCATTAAAATCGGCCCCCCCCCCTCTAAAATCTAAACTGTTGGCTGGAAAAATTTGAAAAAATTCAGAATGGTAGTAAATATATCAAATTTACTAGGAAAATTATAGCGGCTAAGATTGCTTAGAAATTATTTGTAGTTTAAGAGTAAATAGTAGCCTAAGGTATAAAACATACCTAAACTTGGATGATTCCGTACACATACGAAATCCTTAGAAAAATATTACTTGATTTTTTTTGTAATGGCTACGGAACCCTACCTTGGGCGTGTCCGACACGCTCTTGGCCGGTTTTATTGTTTTTCGAATGTTTTGTTATGACGTTGTCTCGTTAAACTATCGTCCGTAAACTGTCTTTACAGACAACCGGTTTTCCTTCAGAAATGCTGTTCGTCATATTGCTAGCGGGAGCGGCGTTCGCGCTGGGTACGTGGCTATGGTGGCGTTTCACTCTCTTCTCGAGGATCGGAATCAACTCCACCCCAGCAATCCCACTGGTGGGCGACATGGCCGGCGTAATACTACGGAGAGAACACATCGTAGATGTCCTGTCTCGGAATTACAGCCGTTTCCCTGAAAACCGGTGGGTTTTTATACTAAACCGAATGGAAGGTAGCTTAGATTATATGAAGGGTCGATGGAAAGAAAATGGCCACCTTTTTAAAAATGGTGATTTTAAGGATTTGTCACACTGCAATGGATGCGTTCTGCGGTTGCGGTTAGGTCAAATTGAACGCAACCCGCATTTTGTATGAAGAACATTGTCGGTCTCTATATATTGCGTGTGCGTGCGATCTGGGGCTAAATTCAGGAACGGTCCAACACGGTTTGCGAGCGGTAATTCAATCGTTTGGGAGAGGATAGGAATGGGTTGAGCTTGGGATGAGTCTTATTTTCCTGTTAATGCGCTTTGTAAATAAATAAATAAACAAATAAATAAGGCTCATCCCAAACTCAGCCTAAACCTCTCGCAAACCAGTGATGTTTGGCGTTCCTGAATAGCAGTTCAAACCAAACCCAAACCAAACGATTGAATTACCGCTACCAAACCCGTGAAGGCCCGTTCCTGAATTTAGCTCTTGACTGCACGGACCGCACTGTCAGATCGCATATCTATACAAATCATAATTAAAGAGACCGACAATGTTGTTCATACATAATGCGGGCTGCGTTCAATTTGACCTGATCGCGACCGTAGAACGCATCCAGTGTGGCAAATCCTTTAATCTCAAAATGTAAAGCTCGCAAAATACTATGAATTACTATTGAATTAAATATGGATAGGTATCTGCAAACAATACGAGTATATATTTATTGCACTTTTAAAGAAATCATTACTTTAAAACTTACTACTTTTCGAACTATAACTCAAACAGTTGCTTAGGTGACAAGACATGTTCTTTCCGTGGACCTTCCATAGAGTAGTTACTAAGTAACAGATTCAACACTCGCTTTGTTACAACCGCTATATTTACATACGAGCCGGCCCACCGCCAGCAGTGTAAGTTTCAACAACATGGTAGATTTTCGAGGCTCAACTAACATGAATATTTTCAATAATTTATTGAATCAGGCTTTACTTTGCGGAGGTCCATATCAATGAACAGAAACAATTACTTTGCTCACCCGCGACCTTACGATAGCTATGTTTATGCAAATGATATGCGTGTTCCTCCACCTCCACACTGTACAAACACACACAAAGCGCAAAACCCTACTATCACCACCACCAAACTCCACTGACGCGTTTCGAACTCAACCAGAGCTCCATGCGATGACATGGAGGTGGAGGAACTGCATGAACACACATTTCTTGCATAAACGTAGCTATCATAAGGTCGCGCGTGAGCAAAGTAATTGTTTCAGGTCATGAATATTTTCGTTGGAGATCTCGGCCCCAAAATAATCATAAAACTCAAAAAAAGGCAAGCGTTTCGCGTAGTAGTGTGCATAGTTGTTTGCAATTCCAGCATGCGTGTTGTCGATTCTGTGAAACCCTGTGATACACGCATATGAAATCATATCATCTAGGTACATGCTAAATTATTATCCCACAGGTTTATGGGCCGTTATGAGTTCATGACCCCATTCGTGATGCTCAGAGATCCTGAGTTGCTCAAGAAAGTTACCGTTAAGGACTTTGACTACTTCGTGGACAGGAGCTTGGTGATCGACTCTAAAGTAGAGCCTTTGTTTGGAAGAGCATTAGTTGGACTGAGAAGTAAGTTGTTTTGCATTGTTTTCATTAAATAGCTTCAAGGGAAAAAATGTGTAAACTTTTACGACTAAAAGAAGTTAGGAATAGATTTCAGCAGGTGGTGCAAATGTAATTTCGCACATAAATTCCGAAAAACTCAAAGGTTCGAGCCAGGATGTGAGTTCACGACCATCTGCTTGAGAGGGAATAGGTCAAACCACTACGTCTCGGCGGCTTATACTTGAAATTTGCCATGAGCTTACGGTGAAGGAAAAAACCTGCACATGCCTGAGAAGAAATTCAATGGTGTGTGAAGTTCCTAATCCGCCCTGGGCTCGCGTGGAAACTACGGCCCAAGCCGTTTCATTCTGAAAGGAAGCCTGTGCCTGGGATGATGATGACGAGGTGATGTAGTTTACAGCAAATAAGGGCAATAACAAAAATACACAAGTATAAAAATTTATAAACAGATACACAGACAAATTAATAAACTAAATAATTAATTGAATCAGGATTTAGTTTACGGAGGTCCATATCAATGAACTGAAACAATTACTTTGCTCACCCGAAACACACAAAACAACACTCATACACAAGATGACAGAATGTGCTCAACTGTGCTCCCTAAGCATAGACATAAATATAGGTAAAGTTTTTGCGTGGTTCCTTCTGTAACTAAATCTATTTTGCTGATGCAACACCTTAAATGATTACGTAGGGATTATTTTATTCACCGATAAGCTAACTCCTGGCACACGAACGGTTTTTGTATAATCTGGACTGAGACAGGATACTTAGTTTCCCGGTATTTTCCCGCGGTTATTTTTTAAATGTTGGACAATAATATAGGGCGTTCTCCCAGAATGTTGAAGTAGGCATTCAATATGACGTTTTATTTCCGTCCACAATCAATAGATGGCATTGTCTGTGCAAACGTTGTTTTTTTTTATGGTATAGGGGGCAAACGAGCAGACGGAAAACGATTACCGTCGCCCATGGACACCTGCGACACCAGAAGAGTCACAAAGTGCGTTGCCGGCCTTTTAGGTAGGAGTACGCTCTTTTTTTGAAAGCTTGAAGGTCATATCGGTCCGAGAATACCGCAGCAGGTACTTCATTCCAGAGCTTTGCTGTGCGAGGCAGGAAATTTCTGGAAAAACGCACAGTAGAAGCCTGCCAACCATCCAGATGGTGAGGATGGAAGTGTTGTCGCGTAGGGCGGCGGCGGAAGGATGCGGCAGGGATCAACCCAACCAAAAATGCTACCATAAACTTTTTTCAGGCTAACTCTAGGATCATAAATGTTTCTAGTGAAGGCATAACGCAGGCGAGACCGTGGGATAGGGCTAGTATTTATAAAATGAAACCCAATCTAATCAGTAATATTAAAACCAGCAACAACACACTTTAATAATTACAACGCGTGTGTCATTTTCATTGTGACTGGCATTTTTCGCGTGGACAACAACATAGCGACTATCGACACCAGTTTCTGAGACTCACTAATGACTCGGAATAAATGTTTACAGTCAAAATAAATTGTTATCTGCACTCAACAGTAATTTATAATACTTTATCACTTATCAATAGTGTTCAAGCACTCATTCTAGTTGAAGCACTTCGCTCCATACTTCAAATAGTTACTGTGCGTTGAAGGTTAGAAATGCCAACTTTTTAGGGAATTCGTATTTTTTCAGAGGGAGGGAGGAGGAGAGTTTACTTAAGCAAGTACCTACCTACGCATCTCGATCACGTTTTCATATTTTTTGACGGTACATTCAATACCACGATGTTTTTGCGGTATCATTTAATATTTTATTTAATTCATATTTGTTGTAAACAATTCATTATTTAGGTACTGCAAGAAAGACAAACGCAAACGCAAACGTAGCGTGGGACGTCCTCAGACTCGGTGGAGCGATGATCTTCGCAAGGCGGCTGGCAAGAGCTGGATGAGAGTGGCTGAGGATCGTGCTCAGTGGCGTGCCATGGCCTATGTCCAGCAGTGGACGAGCATAGGCTGATGATGATGATGATGATGTAAGAAAAGAAATAAAGGCGAAATACAGAAATGGTGCTAATACAGTAGAGTTGCTTTCAAATGCATATCGCTTTGCATTTGTCATCATTTTCTATGATAGTATTTGAAAAATACATTAAAATATTTTATTTTGTCTTCTTCACTCATCAACATCGTTATCATATCAGCCAAAAAACGCCCACTGCTGGACAAAAGCTTCCTTCCAAGAGTTCCGCAACGATCGGTTCTACTCTGTCCCCCAATCAAGTGGTTTCTGTGACCTTTACATCTGGTATGGGTCTATCTTGTTAAAGGCCTTTCTACGCCATATCTACAGGTTGGGTGCGCCTCGATAGATATAACAACATTTGATATAACTGTAACATTTGGTATAATGCTACATTTGATATAATGCGATTTACTCAAAAAGTAAACTTCGGAGGATTGATATTAATTTTATTTGATATGCATTAGGTTAGGTTAGGTTAGTTTATTTTATAAAAGAACCGTAGAATGTTTACTTCTCGAGTAAATCGAATTATGTCAAATGTAGCATTATACCAAATGTTACAGTTTTATCAAATGTTGTTATATCTATCATTACACACCGCTTCAGGTTCTTCTTTGTTATCGCAATCAATCTCATCACTTACTTCTCAGGTGAAGAATGGAGAGACATGCGTTCTACCCTCAGCCCTGCTTTTACCAGCTCCAAGATACGTCAAATGGTGCCATTCATGGTGGATGTTGGAGAGCGCATGATGTCCTCTCTTAAGTCCAAGATTGAACAGTCTAAAAGTAAGTTTTCTTTTATTCTATGCTACACGCAGGCGCATGCTCGCTTTCATTTTTTTTTTTTTTTATGTCAAACGGTATAAGATGCTGACAGAAAGAGTTGGTGAATGGGATAAGTATTGCCTCAGGTGTTTTGAAGTTAATCTGAAATTATTTCAGAAGGTTGGGTTAGGTTAGATCAGGGGCCCCAAAACTTCTTGACTTATACACACCCCTTTTCAAATTTATATTTTTTTATTTTATTTATTTGTTATTTATTTTATTTATATAATTATTTTTGATTTGAAGTATAGACTCCTGCTTACTTAGTGTTGCATTTTTGCGAAGTCATCAACTTCAAATCTGGTTGATCCCTGGGTATCACTGGGCTAGATGATGAAGTGAACACACCGGTAAAGGTTTTTCATCTGATTTTTTATTCTAGGTGTAGTAATAATTAGCATTTCACGGATAAATTATGCAGTACAAACTTATTTTTTGCCGAGTTTTTAATTTTCTACATGCTTCTCGGTGCATAAGTCGAAATCGCACTTGGCCAAGTTTTTCATGCTTATGATTACTCAGTCAAGATTTTTCTCGACAGGTGGTTACATAGACCTAGATGCTAAGAACGTGACTAGCCGCTACGCTAATGACGTCATAGCAACCTGCGCCTTCGGCCTAGACATCAACTCTCAGTTTGAAGACAATCTTTTCTACAAAATGAGTACAGAAGCCACTTCATTCTCTGTTGGCGTCACTATAAGGCTCTTAACGTTCAAAATGATGCCGTGGCTAATGTATGTAAGTAAACAAATAGACGATCTCATCATCATCATCATCATTACAGCCGAAAGACGTCTACTGCTGAAAATAGGCCTCCCTCAAAGTTTGCGAAACAGACAGGTCCTGCGCCATCCGCATCCAACCTTAACCAGGTCGACGCTCCATCTAGTAGGAGGCCTACCTATACTGTCTGTCAGTAGACGCCATTCGAGAACCTTTTGGCCTCATCGGTGATCGGTTCTACGGGCGAAGTACCCTGCCCACTACCACTTGAACCTAGCATGTCTTCTTTCGCGTAATTTTAGTTCTTGCGCGGATTTCGTCATTTCTAATGTGATTACGTAGTAACACCGAGCATAGCCCTCTCGCCCTCTGATGAACTGTTTCATACTAAATGGATTATTATCTTTCTAGTGAAAATAAACTATCACTCACGTCTTAAAACGAGTTTAACTCGACATGTTTCGGGCTAATCCGTAGCCCTTCCTCTCGGAGTCGCACGTCACGGCGACTCCGAGATGTCGAGTTAAACTCGTTTTAAGACGTGAGTGATCCGTTTATTTTCACTATGAGTGAGTCTCACGGTAGTGTCATATTATCTTTCTGTTATAATAGCAACACAAAATTAAAATAGTATAGTGTGGCAACATTTTTCTTCTCTTCCGTCCTTATAGTGGGCATGGCTGCATTTATTAGTCCTGGTAACAGTTTAATTATTTTTCATTTGTTTCACAGACTTATGTACCCCTAAAGTTAGGACAAAACAGTTCATAGTTCACGATCGGATAGCCTAGTGCTATGATAACCTGAATATGAAGCTTCAGGTCTCGGGTTTCATCCCCAGCCAGAGGCAGTATTATGCTCATCTTCTACTGCGCGTGAATCAGACTCCACAAGGACTCCGTTAACTCACCATGATTAACTGCGTTGAAGTGTTTCCACTAAATTTCAACAAGTTTGGTAGTTGCGAGTTCAACGGAGTCCTTAGGGAGCCTGCCGTTATGTACGAGGAATATGACTTTTTGCTCTCAGACCTTGGCTGTTTAATATGCTGCAGGCTTTGCTTAGTTAGGGGCCTTGAATAATTTAAAGTCATGTTAGTTTCAGTAACTAACAAAATTTGTTTTTAGATGTTGAAACTGACCATATTTCCAAAGAGAATAGGAACATTCTTCTCTGATGTGGTATTGGGAGCGATGAAACAGCGCGAAGAGATGAACATACATAGACCTGACATGATAAATCTTCTTACGGAAGCAAAGAAAGATAAAAATAAATATTGATTTCCATGGGTCAAGTTAATATAGGTATCAAACTCCGGAACAAACGGTCCAATAGGTTAAGTTACTAAATAATGTATTTGCTTTGAAGAATAAAGATTATATCTATCTATGTACATATCTATCAATGCGAAATATTTTGAAGTGAAAATCAAATTGGAACAAAAAATCCTTTAGATTCAGGGATGTTCAGCAACTAACTCAAATATCTGCTGAAATGTTCCTGGTGAATTTGAAAACATCTTGCCTTAGATTATTTATACACTAAATAGAGTATCAGTAGCAAACACTGCGATACAAAACGTTCAAAAATCCATTTGACAGCTTCATCTATCGATGTTAAAGTTAATAAAGATTTATTATTATTATGTTGGTACGGATTTCCGATCACGGGCCCATGGGGACCCGGTCATTTGAAAGGCATTCATGGGGCCAAAGCCAACATGAAGAGGCCTTTGGTACCATATAATATAAATGAGATGGGCGCAACTATGGAGGTCTATCCCCTAATACACCATGAGGATGTGCTAGCGGACAGTCCTCCACAGTTGCCAATCTATTGCCAGGTAGGAATCGACATGGAATTGGCTATGGGGTTGGGATGTTGTGGACAGGATTACCGGGCTATGGAGTGAGATAACGGACACCTACCATTTCAATATCTCATAAACTGAACTTTTGGTAGGCGGTGACTCGCCATTCACTAAATGGGCCCCTCAAACTATTGCCCACTCGGGGCAACGAGGCGGCAACATTGGTGTAAACGGCTAAGGATAGAGAGGTGTTCCTGGACTTTAAACTTCAAAATGCCAACTCGCCACTTACGGAAACACATCCATCCTTCGAGCATTTAGCTCTTGCGCTCCACTATTATTATTATTATTATTATTATTATTATCTTACGATCGCGTTACGTCATTCAGACTGAAGGGGGCAAATGACATAATAATCCAACAGTTGGCTTATATTTTTCGGGACGTTTTCATCCCGCCTAAGCTCTATCAAGTATCATGCATATTTGGCAATGTATAAAGCGACTACAAATAGAAATTGGATTCAATGGAAATCCTTATCGAACTTCATTTTATTGTTTTTTATTTATTTGTTACCCAGGTCAACTGTCGCACGATACCAAGACTACAAAAGATGAACATGCTGGATTTGCTACAGTAGAGGAATCTGCTGTTGGCAAATCTAAAACAAAAACCACAGGTATTTCCATTATTACGAGTAGATGAATAGTTATTTCATAAATAAGACACTTTATGAATATATGATTGGGTTGGATCCATTTATAACCCTCAAACCAAAAGCATTAAGTTTTAAGGCGTTCTTTGAACTTCGTTAATAAAGATCAGGATGTAATTTTTGAGAAATCCCATGTGAATTATTAGTAAAATCGTATAACAATTCAATACTGTCAAACCTAATACGGATCTACAAGTAGGTAAGACCTCGGACAAAGGGTAGAGAAGAATCAACAAAGAAGAATAATTGAAATAAATTATCTTTTTCATATCATAGTCTTCTGTTTTCCACAGCCTGGTCAGATATGGACTTGGTATCTCAAGCCGCAGTTTTCCTTTTTGCTGGTTACGACACCGTTTCCACAACCATGTCGTTCCTTCTGCACGAGATGGCTGTCAACCCTGAGTGCCAGGAGAAACTGGTGCAGGAGATCGGGGAAAACGAGAAGAGTAACAACGGGAAGTTTGATTACAATTCCGTACAACACATGAAGTATTTGGACATGCTTGTATCAGGTATGTAAATGAAACGTAAGTATTATTCAATAACAGTAAACTTAGTATAGGAATGTGGCAGACAAAGCAAGGGAAATGAGAAACGGAGGAAAGGCAAGCAACTTTTGATAGAGAAAAATGGAGTGACATAGTATATATATATTTTTTTTTTATGAAAAAATTGGCTTACGTTTGACCCCAATCTCGCTTGATGGAAGGCGAAGATGAGGCCTAAGATGGTACACGCTTGCCTAGAAGGTGTCTGTTCACTTTGACCTTAAAGATATCCAGATTGGGTAAGTATTACAATACCGAAGAACGAAAGACCGAATGTATTAAAACATCGAATGGGTCAAAAGACAGACACGATTTTTTTCTGAAACCGTAAACTTTTCAGAATTTATTAAAACGGCATCATACAGAACCCATTAGGTTAGGTTAGGTTTGTTTTATAACAATCTTGAAAAGTTAACGGTTCCAGAAAAAAATCGTGTCGGTCTTTTAACCCATTCGATGTTTTAATACATTCGGTCTTTCGTACTTCGGTATTGTAATACATACCCTCCAGATTATAGCGATCCGGAAAAACTGACCTCGGCAGAGAGTTCCACTCCTTAGCCGTCCGCATAATGAAAGAAGAGGCAAACCGCTTCGTGCGTAATGGAGGAATGTCTACAACATAAGGGTGAAACTGCTCGCCGCGCCTAGTCGTATCTACCATACTTAGTATTTCCATGTTATATTAAGTTATATCCTCTTCCCCTTCACTGTTCTTCTAATTTATTTTGTAGTTTGAGAGAAATAAAGAAAGATACAGAAGAGAGAGGGAGAAAAATATAATTATAGAGAGATAGAGTGAGTGATTTTCACTGATCCGATATACACACGGCAAAAAATAAAAAATAAAATAATAAAAAGGTAGTATAGTTTTAATACAATTGATAAAATATGTTTTTTAGGTTGGTATGATGTAATAGTTATAAATGTAAGTATTTGGTAATTTCCACAGAGGTTCTTCGCAAGTGGCCGGCAGCTCCAATGGTGGACCGGCTGTGCCTGAAGGATTACAACCTGGGTAAACAAAACAGCAAGGCCACTAAAGACACGATCGTAAGTTTCATCATTATAATCTATCGGTTACCTATCAAAATTTAGAATTATTTTTTTCCGAATATTCAAAATCCCGAATGCTTCATTTATCCGAAAGCATTTTTTTCTTAAACTGTAAATATTTCAGGATTTTTATAAAACAACCCTAACCTAACCTAAAGGGTTCTACACGATGGTCCTGAAATAAATCCTGAAATATTTACAGTTTCAGAAAGAAATGCTTTCGGACAAATGAAGTTTTCGGGATTCTAAACCTTCGGAAATAAAATTTTCTAAGCATCGATAGGATCCCGTTTGTTCCAGTGGAAGAATAAACATTGACTACCTATCCTACCGTGGCAATTTCGAAAACATCTTTTCTCAATGTAATTTGATCACAGAATCCTCAAGGAATGTCCCTGCCAAATTTTAATTTTTAGCTCCAGTGGTTTGCACTTTGTGTTGTTTGTCAGTCAGTTAGTCACGTTACTTACTCTTTTATGGGTACAAAGAACGAAACTACTAGTCAAAAAGTGAGCGAGTCTAATTTGCACTTGGACGGTTTTTCCTAACGTTATTTCGAAATTTTCGTGTTCCAGCTCCGCAAAGGCCAAGCAGTGCAGATACCGTTATGGTCCTTCCACCGCGATCCCAAGTACTTCCCGAACCCCGAAAAGTTCGACCCTGAGCGATTCTCTGAGGAAAACAAGCACAAAATTGTCCCATTCACGTACATGCCCTTCGGATTAGGGCCTAGGAATTGTATTGGTGAGTGTGTGTCAAATATGCGTGATTGTTAATTACATTAATTAAAACAACGTTGCATTACATGGAGGGTGAGATTTGGATTATGATTTATGTGTTGGCTGATTTTTAACGCCCAAACGAGAAATGAGTGAGCTTCTAGAGCGTTGCCGCGTTGGTTTCGTTTAACGGTCAGTACAAGCAAGCCTTGATAAAGAAGCATGGATTGGTGTGAAACATAATCAGGCATAACAGGCATACTTTGGCTACAAATCCGTGAGAGACCCGTGTATTAAACGAACCATGGGGTTATGGTGATAGTAAATGAGCACCACCAACGTTTAACTACCACACCACAGAGTTTTCCAGATGCGTTGCAAGCCTAGATGGCTGAGATAGAAAACCTTATATGCCAGTAACTTCACCAGCAGTCTTACTTTCTACGCAACAGAACAAGCATTGCATTGTATTTAGTCTTCATTTTTTTGTCATACAATATTTTATTTTCTAGGTTCTCGGTTCGCGCTATGCGAGGTGAAGGTGATGGCATATCAGCTGTTGCAGCATATCGAAGTGTCACCTTGCGAGAAGACCACCATCCCGCTTCGTCTCTGCAAGAAGAATGGCCTCCGCATGTCGATGGAAGGAGGGCACTGGCTTCGTTTCAGAGCTCGCCAATAATAACAGTTCATATGAAAGAAGAAAAGGTTGGAAAAGACCCTCTTACTTAATTGTTTACAGAATCTAGATCTACATTACATATTTACGTTAGCAAATATGTGTAGTCATGATAATGTGTCCAATATCAAACTCAAACGAGATGCTTTAAGCAAAAAAAGACTGAACATTTTACAAACATATTTAATTGAGGATCAAAGAATTTTCGAAATGCTCACGGGAGAGAAAGCCAGCCTATTATTAAGTTACTTAATGCATATTTGTCTCTTATTCTGAGAGGAGGCCTGTGAACTGCAGTGGGACATATATAGATCTAGATGATGAGATGGTGTACAATTTGTTGACATTTTTTTAAGCGCTGGTAATGAAACTACTAATTTATTGAATCAGGCGTTACTTTGCGGAGGTCTATATTAATGAACTGATACAATTATTTTGCTCACCCGCGACCTTAAACCTTAAACCCTAAGGTTGCGGGTGAGCTAAGTAATTGTTTCAGTTCATAAAAACTCCTAAAATATAACTCCGGCGTGAAAACCCAAAATTTTTGTACATTTGTAAATTAATAAATATTATGTAGCAAAGTGATAATTGTTTTTTTTTCTACTTTAACTTGTCAAGCGCCTAACTGGAGCACACAACGCAATTTTGAGGGCGTTATGGCCACAAATATTTTGAAAAGCCGGGCACTCGACGAATCCGACTAATTCATAACCTCTACAACTGAGATCGCCAGCTCGCATCCGAAGCGAGATGATTACTGGCATTCCCCCCCAACATGAGAGGCACAAACTTACCATAGCAGGCCCGAACTCCTAGCTATGGTAGAGGTCTTGATTACGGCGGGTACAGGGTGCGAGGAACACCCGGCACAGATCTACCACCACCGACAATTCTGGCCCTGGCAACATACAACACGCAATCCATGTGTGTTGCTAGTATTGACCTACAGAACTGAGTCGTTTTCGCTTACAATGATCCTCATAAGAAAGCTCGAACTCACTCCGAGAGCAGTGAGCGAGCTATACTCGGAGTTTACTACGTGATCGAACTAGAAATGAGAACACCCACAGGGAACCACAGTTATTGACATAGCTCGGGGAGTTGATAGACATCATCATAATCAGCCATCACTACAAATATAATAATTTAAAAACCCCCAACGCAATTTGGTCACACATATTTGAAAATAATGTAAATGCCATATTCCAGGTCAAGTAACAATTAATAACAATTATAGCAAATGGTAGGATCGATAATTATACGTATACATTATAATCCTATTGGTGATCAGGCTGGGTTCTATACATATCTGCCCATCATCCTCTGTCACATAAGTATCTTGTTATACTTACATTGTGTTTTTAAAATAAACTTTACGCGGAATTATCCAATGCCAGCTACGACATGCGGTACGACATACTGTATTTAAATATTTATCAAAAATAATCTGTACCAACCACAATCAACCATCATTATGGTAAAAACAGTAAACAACGTTGATTAACCTTCAGATGCATAGGTACATGACCAAAACAACGTTCTGACAACCACGATGATTGCCACTGACCAACCGTACAATAACAAGCGGTAGCCAATTGTACCGGACAAAAACTACTCGGCACTTACGATTTCATTTGTGCGCTTGCGGCGGTCGAGTTCAAGGTCAGTTGATATCGTCAGTCACAATAGTTGGTTATCAGTCAACTAAATTCTTAGACAGCGGTTTGCTTCTATTTTCATTATCATCATCATCATTTCAGTCGAAAGACGTCCAGCTGAACATAGGCCTCCCCCAAGGCTCGCTAAGCATATTGGTCCTGCTCCATCCGCATCCGCGTTCCCGCAACCATAACCAAGTCGACGCTACATCTTGTTGGCCTACCTACACTGTGGCTTCCAGTCCGAGACGCCACTCGAGAACCTTTATATTTATTTATTTAAGTATACGTTTATTCTTTATTAGTATTTTTCTATGATCACCCTGGAAGAATAGCTTTCCATAAACAACTTAGTGTTTAATTGATTAGGTGGGTGTGAAATGAACAAAAAAGAACAGAAAAACATAAAAAAATGTGATATTACCTACCTCCGTCCGCTAACGTATTGTGTTTAGTTCTGTAGAATAAACAGATTATAAAACAACTATTCTACAATTTAATAATGGGCGATTTAAAAATACTTGATTTATTCGTTCAATGACATGTTAGTCGGTGAAATGAAAATATGGGAAACGTTGACTTTGAACTGATATTCGATGATAAGTTTGTAGACGATCCAAAGGTAAATGTCTCTATATAGTAAGCCATGGCAGAGCGGTATGACTTATGGCCTCTCAAGCAGGTTTAAGGCCAGGCTTGCATCTCCAGATTTTCGGAATTTACGTGCAAAATTACGTTTGAAATTTACCATGACGAAAGAAAAGATCGTGAAGAATACGCGGAACTAAACAAATTCCGACAGGATTATGTTAGTAAAAGACAGAGTTCTCATGCAGACAGTTTATTGACTTGTTCAACTACCGATGAACTTACAAATCTATATAAATAACAGTTTACTCTCTGATCTTAAATCGTAGCCAGTGCCCTCCTTTCATCAAAAGGTTGAAGGTACTAGGGATCAGTTTGATGGGATAGCGGGACTTCTCGCAGGGGGATACTTCCACGTGCCGGAGCAATTGGTAGACCATCACTTTGACCTCATACAAGGCGAATCTGGAAGCTGCGGAAACACAAAATGTTAGAAAGCTTCCATAAATCATCCATCCATCCATCCATCCATAGCAGCCCTTAGTTCGTCCGTCTTCGGACATAGGCCTCCTCTCCATTTCTCCACGCCTGGCGATCGACAGCCATACGCATCCATCCTCCACCCGCCTGTCGGCAGATGTCGTCCTTCAACCTCATTGGTGGTCTTCCTCGACTGCGAGGCCCATAAATCATATGATGTTTAAAAGGAAAGAGGAAGGACGTCTCGAAAACAACTTGAAACATCCTCTGGAAAGGAGGAGGTGTTTAAGAGATACAACATACCTACAGACGTATTTTTTTGTTTTAGATCGGGTGAAAAGTTCTGTCATCGTTACAATACCCCTCTTTCTCATTTACACGCACAATAAGTATATACTCTCTTCTATTCTCAAATATTAGCAGGGTAGAGGTAGGGTCAAAAATTATCACATAAGACATTCCGTCATCATTATGTACGGCACGTCCCCTAATATGAAATACTTAGCAGTTTTTTTTTTATAAAAAATAGCATTACGTTTGGCCTAAATCTCTCTTGATGGAAGGCGAAGATGAGACCTAAGATGGTACATGTTTGCCTAGAAGGAGTCTGTTCACTTTAACTTTAAAGATGTCCAGATTATAGCGTTCCGGAAAAACTGACTTCGGCAGAGAGTTCCACTCCTTGGCCGTCCGCATAATGAAAGAATAGGCAAACCGCTTCGTGCGTAATAGAGGAATGTCTACAACATAAGGGTGAAACTGCTCGCCGCGCCTAGTCGTTCGGTGACGGAAAGGGGAAGGGGGTATCAGGTTATGCAAAACCACACATCTTCACAAATCGTCATGGAAACGCAAGGTTTGTGCATGCTAGCACATTCAGTGCCAAGATTCTGCCGGGCGTGTTCTCTGTTCGTAAGCAGTTTTCGCTACAAAAACGCTGCTACTGGTTACGAGCGTAGGGCGTAGCAATGCGTACATCACTTGATACACTTTTACCACTTTTGAGGCGTGATGGTCCCGTACCCTATACAAGGTAAAATATAAAAACACACATAATATGCAACATAGTAATAGTTAACATGCCGTTACTTACCGATGCAGTTCCTAGGTCCTACTCCGAAGGGGCTGTATGTAAAAGGTTGGATCTTATGTCGATTCTCTTCAGAGAAACGTTCTGGATCAAACTTTGTCGGATTTGGAAAGTACTTTGGGTCTCGATGAAAGGACCAAACTGGGATCCTTATACCCTCACCCTTACGGATCTGCCAATAAAATAAGCTACTTTTTAGATCTGTTAGTAGCTTATTTAACTTATGGGAAACTGTCTTCCATCTTCTACGAGTAAAAAAGCACAGTGCCTAGCATGTTGTTCTAGTAGAACTTTACTATTGCAGTGTAACGAAACTGTAAACTTAGGAGAGTTATTAGTGTGGTATTTCATTTCTTAAGGCATAGAATTATTAGCCACACGTCAGTAACTTACAATGTAATCTTCCGTGGCCTCGTCGTTGGGTTTTCCCAAATTATAGTCCTTTGTGCAAATCCTCTCCATAATACCACCTGGTGTCCATAATCTCAGCAACTCTATAACAAGATATATAATATTTGGGTGGGACTTCGATGCGTTTCAATCGCCGTATCCTGTGTGCCACGAAGATCAACTAATTATAATTATGTCTGCCAACTAAAAATCGCAATGACCACCACTACGCGTAGTGCGGTGTGTGATCGCAGAATTGCTATTGATTTTCGTTCATGGACATTAGTCTTAAATTTCCAGAGCTTCAGAGCCTCACTCATTTATTTCATCCCGTGAATATTCTCAATATTGACATTATCAATATCATTATGTGCATACGCACCAGACAGAACCATGTCCAGATAAGTCATCTCCTGTATAGCAGTGAAGTCAAGCTTGCCACCATACTTCCTGTCAGTTTCCTTAATCTCTTGTGCTAGCTTCTCCTGGACGTCAGGATTGAAAGCCAGCTCATATACAAAGAAAACCATTACTTGAGACACTGACTCGAAGCCCGCGACGAAAAAGATCATTGCTTGAGCGAAAAGGTCCTCGTCTTCCCAGACTGAAAGATAAATGTTGGTGATTATAACAGTTCTTTTAACAAATTCATTATAGTACACTTTTAACCAATGACCATTCGCACCTCTGTTGTTACTCATTTTTCCTATACTTGATTCTTCAACAGTTGCTAGTCCAGCGTCTTTAGTTGATGCCGTTTCTTCGTCGTGAATTAGATTACCTGAAATATCATAATTATATCATTAATTAACACTGTCTCACATTCTTTTCATTTTTTATATAGCTAGTATATTTAAGATCCAAAAACTGTTTTAAAACATTACAATTACACGTATAAATAACTAGACTAGCTATATGACTTGCATCTACTGATTCTCTAACAGCAGTAAAATTTAACCTTTTCGGAGTTCCATAAGAAGGTGGATCATATCAGGCCGATGTATTTTTTTCTCTTCGCGCTCTCGTATTGTATGTGTTACCAACTCTTTGAAGAAGTTTTGAGTCTCATTTGTGAACATATTAATATTGAACATCTGAAATAAAATTATAAACAAAGTTAACGTCAATATGTATGATAATAATGATTTTTTTTTAATGGTATAGGGGGCAAACGAGCAGACGGATCGCCTGATGGTAAACGATTACCGTCGCCCATGGACACCTGCGACACCAGAAGAGTCACAAGTGCGTTGCCGGCCTTATAGGTAGGAGTACGCTCCTTGATATGAGTATAATTAAGGAAACTGATTATTTTTTACTGTGTTGTACTGTGTTATATTTGTAACTTCTTTCATTCACTCATATAATTCAATCATGATAGGTCTTTTAAAGTAATCAGTTTGTTGAAATATTCCGTTACTTGGTTAAACATTCTATTGAAGCTTTTCCTAGAGAAAAAAAACACGCAACTGCAACGTAAATAACTGTCATGATAACACTATCAGAACAACAAAATTGAACATGAAAGACAAAGCGGTCATTAGTATTATATTTGTAACCTTGTTTACAAATTGATTCAGCGGTCGTTGACTCTAAGATTCTCTTTAGCACTTGTGACTGAGATTACGCCAGTTTAATTACCAAACTAAACTGTGCTTAGTCATTCTCACTTGTTTGCTTTGTCTTTGTAAGAAATTGTCATTGTTATGGTTATTATGTTCACTTTTAGATAGTTAATTGAATCGGGAATCCCTTTAAGATCAACATTTTAATAAATTAAATCTTTTACATGTTCAAAAATTATATTTTCATTAGTAGTTTACTACTACACGTTTACTCCTCCGGCGCAACGACCCAAAGTGTGTCTTGGCCTTCAATACGAGTGCACGCCAAAAATCCCGGTCCTGTGCCGTCTCTCACCAATCACCAGCCTCAAGCTCGCGCAGAGGCACCACATCTGCCCAACGGTATCTAGGGCGACCAACGGGACGCCGCCCTGTTGGCCTAGTTGTGTTGTTGGTATATTAGTTTAGTTTTTATTATTTTTTAGTAGCTATTGCAGTAGAGTCTTGTACAAATTCCCCGAAATAAAGTTACCTTCTACAAAAAATATCTAAGTATGCACATTGAAATAGCAAGGGCCTCATCGCTAGAAAAACAAACAACCGCTGCAGGAGAAAGGTTCTCAAGTGGCGACCACAAACCGGGTGGCAAGGCGTTAATACCCACTAGGTGGACTAATGGATTTGCAAGAGTTGCGGGCAATCGGTGTTCATTACGGCATTCTAAGGGGACGGCTTCTGTTCAAAAATGGACGTTTTTCGAATGATAATGTTCTTATTATTATTAGGTATGGGCTCACCTTCATCAATGAAGGAAAGCTCTGGTACCCGAAGAACTTGATGAGCTGGCTAAACTTGAGCTGAGAAGCGACCTTTCCCATTTCGTAGAACTGCGAGTCAGCCACGTTTTGAGAGTCCATTCTTAGTCCGAAAGCACAAGATGCTATTACGTCGTTGGTGTATCGAGAGGACAGGTCTTTAAAATCCACATCGAAGTAGTCTTCTGTTGAAAATAAAGATAAAGGCAGTAATGAGTGAATCTGGAATATTTCAATAGATGTTAATAATGTACTGATGATGATGTATTTCTCGATCTCAATCGATATTTAGACGTACCTCCTGGTTAAGAAACCTTAGAGACTGGTTCGGGATGAGTACCAGATCCCTCTTTCGGGCGGCAGTCTCTAAAATAAAGATAGCTCTAATGATCGCCGACCTCCGGTAGGAGAGGGCACTACAAGAAGAAGAAGAAGAATCGATATTTCTTGAAAAACTTTTGTAGGGGTACAATACAATACACTACAGAGAAAACAATAAAGAAAATCAAGTAAACGGAGAAAATATATAAGGTAAGCAATAGGTGGCCTTATCGCTTCGAAGTGATCTCATCCAGATGTACTTGATACTTGGTATCCAGATATACTTGCAGAAATATTACGCATTCATTTCGTGATGATGATTTATGGTGAAGGCAAACATCCTGCAAAGAAATTCCATGATGTGTGTGAAGTTCCCAATACGCACTGGGCCCGCGTGGAATCTACGGCCCAAGCCCTCTCATTACGAGAGGAGGCCAGTGCCTTACAGAGAGACGTAGGTAGGCTGGGATGATGACGATGATTTTGAAATAGCTTGTGTATTTGTTATTGTTTATCGACTTACTATCTGACTCTGCTATGATTTTCTTGATCCTGTTGATCATGTTATCACCTGCTTCTGTCATAAAAGGTATCATCAGTCGCATCTTGGAGCTGGTGAAAGCGGGGCTCAAAGTCGATCGCATGTCCTTCCATTTCTGACCTGATAAAAAACATAGCGTTATGTAAGTATCAAAAAAGCTAATTATGCTAATATTATGGGGCCAGGCAAATCATCCATGGATACTGCGTTGACTAACATGTTTTTTTTATTTTCTTAAACTTGAAAGAAGCAAAAGACTCACCACTGTCTGTTTATAACTGGTGCTGCAATACTTTGGTCACATTATAGGCATTGTAAAGGATCTAAAAATGAAGAAAAACTGCTGGTGACGGGCGAAGTAGAGGGTAAAGACCCAAAAGGTGTAGCCCAAAGAGATAGTCTGACCTGATCTCCGAATATCTGGAGATGTCTATCGTTGTGGCGATCTATCACGCAGAGGATCGGAGCGAGTGGAAAAAGATTATGGATGGAATTTGTCGGGGTCTTGATTCTTAGCATTAGAAAGGTGGCGATGGTGGGATAGTATAGACGTGTTCCTTAAGAACTTTTGACTTGAGCGTATACATTGTGTAACTTAATACTAAATAAACTTAAAATTCCATCTGAATTCCTACTTTTTTGCTTGACAGAGTGACTGTAGTTATCAGACGACTTTTTGGGAACATAGTTTAGGTTTCCTCTTACCGTTCACACTGGAGCGCTGAACTTCAGAATCCGTAATTCACAATAGAAAACGCTACTGACCACTTGTACATCAAGTATGAGAATACTTACTAGCTCTCAGTTTAACGAAGTGTCCTTGCATCACTGTTGAATCGACTACTCCAAGCAAAAGTTTTTGGTTACCTTTCAACGCAAAAAGATTCCGACCGAAGAATGGGTCAATATTTTCATCGATGAGAACAGCGTGATCAAGGAAGTGCTCGAAATCTTTTACAGTGATCTTCTTTACGAGCTCGATATCTCTGATGAACACCACAGGCCTTGTGAACTCGAAGCAACCCACGAACCTATTACAATTTGAAAATTTTAAAATACAATAAATATATCTGTAAAATAATAGTACATTACTGCAGCGGCCGCGAAATAGGGGATTGCCGGCCGAGTAGTTATAGATGGCCGAGTGTTAACGAGGCCATCTAGAGATACGAGGCCGGCAATCCCTGTTCGTGGCCAAGGCTTGTATAGAGTTTTTCTCAAACATGCAACATCATCATCATCATCATCATCATCAACACCATTTTCACCGTCGTCGTCGTCGTCATCATCACCATCATCATCACCATCACCATCGCCACCATCATCATCATCACCATCATCATCATCAACATCATCATCATCATCAACATCATCACCATCACCATCATCATCACTATCATCATCATCATCATCATCACCATCATCATCATCATCATCATCATCGACATCATCATCTCATCATCACCATCATCATCACCATCATCATCATCATCATCATCATCATCTTACTTTACCTTAAATAAGGGTAGTGGCAGAATGTCTTAATGAACCATAACGCAAAATATTGCTTATAGTTTTTTTTTAATGGCTAAATGCTATGATACCATAGACCTATAAACGTCATACCTAGTATGAAACAATAGACGATCACTTTGCTGGCCTTGGCCAGCAATGTTGTATGAAATTCCATTATTGACCTCTCGTCTAGCCCGCACCTTCAACGTGACACTTCGTGGCGTATTATAAGGAACATAACGTCAATATTTCATAGCATGTTTGAGAAAATACTGTAAAATATTTATTTCTTTCTTGTCCTCCTTCCTCACTTACCTTTCTCCCGGAAAGCTGTTATAAGTCCTATCAATGTTATCAAAGAAGTGTTCCAATTGCAAGGTCAGTTTGGCCATGTCTCCCAGTATTGGGACTGGGGTCAGATTCTTCACACCATGTCTACTGAACCTGGTGTACACAGTGCGGTAGTAAAGCACCAACGCCAGGACCAGAACTATCACCCAGATGAGGAACAGCATCTGTGAATAATAATGATAAATCATGGGACAATTTTATTATTAAAAAATTATATATTTTTTTACTTAATAATTGAAATGTCGCATTTTTGACATGCAATAATTACGATGAAATAATTAATGTTATGTGATACAGGGTGACATCTTAGACGTAATACAAACTTATATTTTCTGGATATTTCTGGATTAAAAAATTGAGCCTCCCATACTAAAAGCAATCAACTGGTTTCGCAATTTGTATGGAGACGTCGATTTTGTGTTTACGTTTTCGAAGTTGGTCCCATAATAAAAGTTGATTGTAATCATGAGTGGATCTAGAATAGTAGATTGTACACCAAGGGGATAAAGCACTGCATTATGTCACGGGCGCGATATTGAATTCTGAACGAAAAGAGGGACTCCAGATTTAACTCCCGAGCGTAGCGAGGGGGTTTTTAGTTGATTCCCGAGCGAAGCGAGGGAATTAAGATGTAGTCCTGAGAGTAGTGGGGCCATTCTACTTTTCGTTGACCAGTCATTTTTTGTAATGTGCTCTTCAAATTTTTTTTTTTAAAAAACTGTAAAGTGCTCGGTTTTATCATTAAAAATTTAAATAGGGACATAAATAAGCTTACATTTAAAATTATCACTATTTATAAAAAGTAATCTTTATTATGTATAAAGTAGGTAACGCAGTGGACATGTATGTCCCCGCCATTCGTATGGAAATTGGTGTATTCTCCGCTGAGTTACCATTTTTTTTACAAAATTTCTTTAAATTTAAAGTTTTTTTGCTTTTAAATATTAAATAGTTATTTCAGTTTTTATATAAGTTATTTATACTTTAAAAAAAATTACCAGGGATGCCTTATATTTCATAAAAGATTAATGGTTACTTAAAAGTAGAATGGCCCAGTGAAGGATTTAAGCGCGCACAAGGCAAAATCAGTTTTATCCCCGAGGAGTATACTCTACTTTTCTCACCTTTTGCGAGACAATAAAAACCAAGGCTACTAGAAAAATACTCGAAATAGACCCAGAAGCACTGATTCCGACACAAATTTTGCGACTTTCGCAGTTTTCCATTTTGTCGAAATCGTCCTAAGCTTAAGTATTTTTCCTTTGACTTCTCTGGAATTAGATTATTAACAATGCCTAAGGCCGGCTTGCGCGGACCTGGATTAGCTACTTAACTCCGAGTTAACTGCTAACCTTGGGTTAACAAGTGTTAAAATGTATGGAACTGTCATTCTTAACCCAGGGTTACCGATTTCATTTTTTAACCCTGAACTGTGCAAGTGGCCCTAATTCTAGGCGTCTAATTTAATGGAATCCGGAGTGAAATCACTTTCGTCACTCGATATTTTCTTAATTTTTTATCTTCTTTTGCAGTTTTGATACTTAAAATTGCAGCGTATTGAAACAGTCGCAGCTTTTGTTTTAGGTATTGGAATTGGTTTTCGTTCGGCCGCAGAGCTGAGGCGCTACTACGAAATTCGAAAATCGAAGTTCGTATCGTATTATCCCTCTCACCCTCGTGTCAAATCATATTAGCGTGAGCGGGACGGCACGAAACGAAGTTCGAATTATGCACTTCGTGGTAGGGCCTCTGCAAATAAATGAGGCGCGGCGCGGCGCTCCGCACGGCCACCTGCGCCCCACGCACCACCTCAGCCTGCAGCAGCAGCACGACCTGCACGTGTAATTTTGACGAAATTAGACTTTAAACGCATAACAATAAGAACTATGAAAAGTGAGAATCACATTACTGCCCGGCGGCGGGTTATAATGAAATTCAGTACAACATTACGCCCCGGCGAAAGCCAAGGGCTATAATGATTTACTTTGAGAAAGGTTTACATGATATATAATAAGCCATTGTCGAGCAGGTGGTGTGAAAAATATAATTTTGTATTACGTCTTAGATTGTAACCCTGTATTTGATCTGGTTTTGACATTCTGTTATTGTTTTGATTATTTTAATTAATGTAACCTATCTTGTGTACTGTTAACTGACATGGTGTTTACCTATCCTCTATATTTCGTACGGCGCAGGCACATCATAGCTTGTTATCTTGCTTGGTTATCTAGCACCTAAATGTTGACGAAATAAATGAATTTGAATTTCAAGATTGGTTTTTGGAGTCTTTTTAGGGTTCCGTACCCAAAGGGTAAAAACGGGAACCCTATTACTGAGGCTCCGCTGTCCATCCGTCTGTCTGTCTGTCTGTCTGTCCGTTTGTCACCAGGCTGTATCTCGGGAACCGTGATAGCTATAGAGTTTAAATTTTCACAGATGATGTATTTCAGTTGCCGCTATAACAACAAATACTAAAAAATGGAATAAAATAAATATTTAAGGGGGCTCACATACAACAAACGTGACTTTTTTGCTCGTTTTTGCTCGATATTGATAACGGCAACAGGTAGACGCTTAAAATATTCACAGAATATATAATTATATATTAACTTTAAAACTAAATCGTTAAATTAAAATAAAAATAATATTTAAGGGGGCTCCCATACAACAAACGTGATTTTTATAGATAATTGTACGGAACCCTTCGTGCGCGAGACCGACTCGCACTTGGCCGGTTTTTTTCTGGGTATTTCTGTGCATCCATGGTTCAGTTTGTATTTAGTATGATATATAATATGAATTTGAATTTGAATTGACACCAACTGACCTAGTCCCAAACCAAGCAAAATTGGTACTATGGGTACTAGACAACGGATAAACTAAACATACTTATTTACCTACCTATAGATAAATCCAAGACTCGAGCACAGACATTCGTATTTTTCGTACAAATGTCTGTCCCGATCGGGAATCAAGCCCGGGACATCAAGCTTCGGAAGTAGTCAGTTCTCTAATCACTAGGCTATTCAGCCGTCATAAAGGATGACACCATTTAGTGAACTTAGAAGCAGTCGAAGTGCTGCCAGACTTATATTTTAACCACTTACCTTGAAACCGTGTAGTTCCAAAAAAACTCAGAATTAATGTTTTCCACACGATAGCAAAATATGTATTTTTTTATATTAGAAGACACACACAACCTATCACTTGGATGTCCAATCTTAAATAGTGTCAATCTGTGCCTACTCTTTATTTTTATTGACACAAGATACATTATTATAGCTTTTATCAAGGTCAACTGAGTGTGTTAATTCAATCTTTAACTAGTCTACTTCCGCTGCTTTGCTTGCTTGGACGAAATCTGGAATTGAAAATGAAATTTAATTTAGGTACGTTTCCTAAGAAAAGCCAAATTTAGTAGTTGAGATTTTAAGAACAGGGCATTCCCTGTTCTACACACCGTCACTATAATCACTACATCATCACTACATAGTATAAAACAAAGTCGCTTCCCGCTGTCTATCTGTCTGTCCCTATGTAGGTATGCTTAGATCTTAAAAACTACGCAATGGATTTTGATGCGTTTTTTTTAATAGATAGAGTGATTCAAGAGGAAGGTTATATGTTTGTATAATACATGCATAATTGCACCCGTGCGAAGCCGGGGCGGGTCGCTAGTAAGAAATAAAAGTTGTGTCTCCTGTGGTTATTAAATTAGTGACTCTGAGTCAGCAAAATTAAGATTTACTCAAATAAATAAAAAATAAAAAATATTAGGGGGACTATATTACACAAATCGACCTAGCCCCAAACTAAGCAAAGCTTGTACTATGGGTACTAGACGACAATAAACATACTTAAATAGATAAATAAATACTTAAATACATAGAAAACATCCATGACTCAGGAACAAATATTCGTGCGCATCACACAAATAAATGCCCTTACCGGGATTTGAACCCAGGACCTCTTGCTTCGTAAGCAGGGTCACTACCAACTAGGCTAAAGCGGTCGTCAAATGGACTGAAAGTTGGCCAGGCGCTTCTCACGCTTATTTATTTACTAGCTTTTGCCCGCGACTCCGTCCGCGAGGAATTAGTAATTTGGGCAGCTTATTTTTTTATCCAATTTGCTTTTTCATCAATTATGGCTCTCCTTAAGTCCTCGATATAAAAAAAATTACCCCCCACAACCCTCCCCCCCCGCACACCCGCGTTCACATTCACCACCGTACTCCCAAGTCAAGCGTGCCTATAGAAGTTTTACTTCAAAAACCCCCGATTTTGAAACATTCTTCCGCTCCGCTCCGCTCCTATTGGTGTTAGCGTGATGTTATATAACCTATAGCCTTCCTCGATAAATGGGCTATCTGACACTGAAAGAATTTATCAAATCGGATCAGCAGTTCCTGAGATTAGCACGTTCAAATAAACAAACAAACCTGTGTTTATGTCCAACTTAAGATGAACCCTATGTAGTATAGTTTACTATATTGTTGTCAGCTCATTTTATGTTGATTTTTTTTTTCTATGTAGGTACTATCCATGTTCGATAAATTCTTAAAATGGACGTATCTTTCTTATTTGTGAACCGATTCAAATGAAACAAACACTAAATGTTAATCCAAGAAAATACCAACATATCAGGGCATTGCAACTATTTAACAATCTAAAATCTAAAATCATTATCATTTCTATTAAAATTATACAAGATGTCACACCGTGGAATTCAAATAACAAACAAAACAGGAAATTAAAATTAAAATACAAAATTAATTCAATGTCAACAAACAACAAATATTATTATTATTAAAACAGTATTATAATAAATTCAACCTAAATTTTTACAGTAAAATCAACTTCAATTCAATGTATAGTCCAATTCAATTCAACATTTATTCATCAAAAATACAATGAATGTGTAAATCAAAATCCATCCTTCTAGGTTAAGCCGTTTCTAAGATTAGCGCACACAAACGCACATACAAACAGACAATACTTCTGAAAATCATTGTTTTGGTTTCTATTGCGCTAATAAATAGCCCTAGTGACAGTTTTTCTCAAATATCTACAATGTACAGACACCGACTCGTTACAGATTTATTATATGTATAGATTTATTTATTTAAGTATGCAATAATGATCCTGTGGAGTGTGTGCTTATGCACACTATTGACTAAAAAGTATTGTCAACTAGCGACCCGCCCCGGCTTCGCATGGGTGCAATTATGCATGTATTATACACATAAACCTTCCTCTTGAATCACTCTATCTATTAAAAAAAACCGCATCAAAATCCGTTGCGTAGTTTTAAACATCTAAGCATACATAGGGACAGACAGACGGGAAGCGACTGTTTTATACTATGTAAGTGAAGTATAGAACTTTAACTTTTGGCATGTCCACAGGAGAAATAAGACCGAAAAAATGTGTATGACCTGAATAAACAGACAAACAAGCCAATCCACGACGGTGTTCGAGGCTCTGTAGCCTCCCACCGTATAAAAAAAAATTAAGCTTATATCGAACTATTCCCAAAAATCACAAATTTGATTTCTGCGCAGACGAAATCGCGGGAAAAGCTAGTAATAAATAGTTTCAATGGTGTGTGTGAAACTCCCAATCCACACTGGGGCCGCGTGGGAACTACGGCCCAAGCCCTCTCATTCGGAGAGGAGGCCTGTGTCCTGCAGTGGAACGTATACCTATAGGTGGGGATGATGATGATGATGAAATAATTTCAAAGCCAAAACAATTAATACTTCATCATCATCATCATCATCATCATCATCATCAGCCTGATTTTTTTATGTTTTATTAAATAAATAAATATAAGGGGACAATCTAACACAAACCTAGTCCCAAACTAAGCAAAGCTTGTACTATGGGTACTAGACGACGATAAACATAGTTATATAGATAAATTCCAAATTTAAAACAATAATATTTTTACAATTGAATAGCATCGTTAAACCTGAATCAGGTTTGTCTCGATGCTTCGTTCCGCCTCATACATTTTCACAAATATTATAAAACATAATAAAATTAAAACAGTTAATAACATATCTAATTACTTAAGCTACTGTTCGTCCACTGCTAGACATAGGCCTCTCCCATGGCACGCCACTGAGCACGATCCTCGGCCACTCTCATCCAGCTCTTGCCAGCCGCCTTGCGAAGATCATCGCTCCACCGAGACTGAGGACGTCCCACGCTACGTTTGCCGATCCGTGGTGGTTCTTCGGGTTATATGGCTGGCCCATTGCCACTTCAGCGTGCTAATGCGGTGGGCTATGTCGATAACTTTGGTTCTCTGTCGGATCACTTCGTTACGAATTCGATCTTTTAGAGAAACTCCGAGCATAGCCCTTTCCATAGCACGTTGAGCAACTTTAAATTTGTGGACCAGCCCTACAATAGTAGATTGTACACCAAGGGGATAAAGCACTGCATTATGTCACGGGCGCGATATTGAATCCTGAGCGTATCGAGGGACTCCAGATTTAACTCCCGAGCGTAGCGAGGGGGTTTTTAGTTGATTCCCGAGTGAAGCGAGGGAATTAAGATGGAGTCCTGAGAGCAGTGAAGGATTTAAGCGCGCCCAAGGCAAAATCAGGTTTATCCCCGAGGAGTATACTCTACTTTTCTCACCTTTTGCGAGACAATAAAAACCAAGGCTACTAGCAAAATACTCGAAATAGACCCAGAAGCACTGATTCTGACACTGACTTTGCGCCTTTCGCAGTTTTCCATTTGTCGAAATCTTTGTAAGCTTTTAAGTATTTTTCCTTCGACTTCTCTGGGAGTACATTATTAACAATTTCTAAGGCCGGCTTGCGCAGACCTAGGTTAGCTATTTAACTCCGAGCGAGTTAACTGTTAACCCAGGATTAACAAGTGTCAAAATGTATGGAACTGTCATTCTTAACCCAGGGTTACCGATTTAATTTTTTTACCCTGAACTTTGCAAGTGGTCCTAAGGCGTCTAATTTAATGTAATCAGGAGTCAAATCACTTTCGTCACTCGATATTTTCCTAATGTTTTATCTTCTTTTGCAGTTTTGATACTTAAAATTGCAGCGTATTATTGACACTCGCGGCTTTTGTTTAAGTATTTGACTTTGTTTTCGTTCGGCCGCGGAACTGCAAATAAATGAGGTGCGGCGCGGCCCCCGCGGGGCTGAGCACGCCGAGCACCAGCACCAGCAGCAGCACGGGCTGCGCCGCCGTGACCAGCACGTGCACGAGCTGCGCGCCGGCCTGCACGCCGGGCGATTTTGAAATTAGACTTTAAGTGCATACCAATAAGAACTACGAGAAGTGAGAATCACATTACTGCCCGGCGGGTTATAGTGAAATTCAGTACAACATTACGCCCCGGCGAAAGCCAAGGGCTATAATGATTTACTTTGAGAGAGGTTTGCATGATATATCGTAAGGTTCCTGAATATAGTGACAGACTTGTTAAATTCAACCTAGATTCTTTGTCGCATCGACGTGATATCATTGACTTGGTGTCCTTGTATAGGATACTGCATGGCGATCTCGACGGAAATCTTTTGGATTGCATAGGCTTTAGAGCTAGTTCGAAGCGCACACGAAACCAAAATCTATTTGCTGTACCCATTACAAATAATAATGTTAGCCATAATGCTCCAATTATACGAATATGTCGTCGATTTAATGATTTGAATCAGGATGTTGATATTTTTTGTGATTCGCTAGCCACATTTAAGCGGAAAATATCAATTAAGTGAAATTTAGTTAATAATTGTTATTGTTATATTACTATGGTTACTTACTTTCTAACAACTGGTGTGTATAAATGTTGAGTACAGTTGTAATTGTATTGTAGACACTAATATGTTTTTATTCTTTACACTATTTTCTTACTGTTTTGTTTACAATATGTAATTGTACCGTATCAATAAATAAATAAATAAATAAATATAATAAGGCATTGTCGAGCAGGTGGTGTGAAAAGTCATGAATGACGCATTCTCATTGGTCAATTTAATTTCACATGCAGCAGCCGATTACTTTTGATGGGTCCAATTGTCGTTTCAGCACGCCGGGAATGAAATTCAAAAATTATCTTTAAAAAATTGTATCGTATTATGAAATACATATATTGATACGTCCTGTTTTCGTTGTGTTACATTGTTGTCGTGTTTTGCGCGCCATAAATGAGTCAGCTGTTAAATGTACATATATAGGCAGTTTTGGGTACTGGATTTATTTATTTGGAGAACAAACAGAAATAAGTGTACATAAGATAAATACAGATAAATAACTATACTAATTAACATGCACTTACTCACTTAGCAGGTCTCACTAAGACACATCATGCATGATAATTAGTTAACCACATACAATACGTGACACTAAAAAAAAACCAAACCGGTCATAGTTCCCGGAAAGCAACCCCAGACGAAGCGAACCAGATTAGCCAATTAGATTTAGGTTATCTATGGCCACATTTTCGAGCAGTGTCGTGAAAAAGACATTCTGTAGTATATAGTATATCAGCATTGCACCCGTGCGAAGCCGGGGCGGGTGGCTAGTACCTATTGTATATATATCGGAGTTGTTGTTGACGGCTGCTGGCTGCTATACCTAGTCGTTTTCCGCGCTCCGTGCCGGCAAGACGTATTGCCGGATTTTGCGGCGTCATTGAAATTATATGTTTACAAACAATTAATCAGCACGTGAGTAATATTTTACTATACTTTAGTATCTTTAATTTTATCAATTGACTTAAAAACAAAACACTGGTTTAACCTGTTATTGATAAGTCGTTTCGTTTGATTACGACGGATGGTCCTACTTATTTTTAACCTCCGACACAAAAAGAGGGGTGCTATAAGTTTGACCGCTATGTGCGTGTGTATGTGTGTCTGTCTGTGGCATCTTAAGCGGGAGAACCGATTTGAATGCGGTTTTATTTATTTGAAACCGGGTTTCTTGGCGATGGTTCTTAGACATGTTTCATCAAAATTGGTTAAGCCTTTTCAAAATTATCAGCTCTTTTGTTAGCTGCAGAAGAGATCTTAGATGCATAATGGGCATTTACTTTATGCCCATTATGCATCTAATGCATTACTTTAACATATTGGTGCCTAATTGCGTTGGGGGTTTTTTAAATTTTGAATTTACGGTTAAATAAATATAAATAAATATCACGGGACAATTCACACCAATTGACCTAGTCCCAAAGTAAGCTAGGAAAGCTTGTGTTATGGGTACTAGGCAACGGATAAACATACATATATAGATAGATACATACTTAAATACATATTAAACACCCAAGACCCGAGAACAAACATTCGTATTTTTCATACAAAATATCTGCCCCGACACGGGAATCGAACCCGGGACCTCAAGCTTCATAGTCAGGTTCTCTAACCACTAGGCCATCTGGTCGTCTATATTATATGGTTATGGTTATTATTATGGTTATCATTCATTGTTAGATTCAGATTCTTATGAAGTGTTACATTATTGCGGCAAGGGGTTGCGTCTGGATGCTCTGGAATGCATGGAAATAATTAGGTACAACACTATGGGGTCTATTATTAATGAACAGGTAAATTTAGTATCTTCTCCTTTACTGCGGCTTGGGTCGAATTTGAACAGTTAGTATTAATTAAATATGCCTTATAAATAAATAAACAAAAAAAAATTCAAGGTAGTTTTAAATATGTCAATAAAAGTTAATTTTTGTGGGGTAGTTTGAGAATAAGAAAAATAAAGTGGGTACTTGAGAAGTTACAGTGACAAGTTAAAACATTTGTTTTGGTTTGTTAGTTTAACGTTTGGTAGCATAGCATACGGTTGTGGTAACTCTGAAGATGAGCTCTGGTTGAGTTCGAAACGCGTCAGTGTAGCTTGGTGGTGGTGATGGTTGGGTTTATGTGATTTGTGTGTGTTCGTACAGTGTGGAGGTGGAGGAACTGCATGAACGCACATTTCTTGCATAAACGTAACTATTGTAAGGTCGCGGGTGAGCAAAGTAATTGTTTTAGTTCATTAATATGGACCTCCGCAAAGTAACGCCTGATTCAATAAATTATTATTATATGGTTATTTATTAAAATGCGAAACTCTATCTGCCTGTTAAAGAAAAAACCGGCCAAGAGCGTGTCGGACACGCACAAGGTAGGGCTCCGTTGCCATTACAAAAAAATCAAGTAATATTTTTCTAAGGATTTCGTATGTGTACGGAATCATCCAAGTTTAGGTATGTTTTATACCTTAGGCTACTATTTACTCTTAAACTACAAATAATTTCCAAGCAATCTTAGCCGCTATAATTTTCCTAGTAAATTTGATATATTTACTACCATTCTGAATTTTTTCAAATTTTTCCACCTACCAGTTTAGATTTTAGAGGGCGGGGACGCTCGATTTTAATGAAAATTTTCACTTTAAAGTTGAATATTTCGCAAACAGATCACTGAATAGAAAAATCATGTTAGCAACCCCGCAATAGTTTTAAAAGACCTATCCAACGATACCCCACACTATAGGATTAGTTGAGAAAAAAAAATCACCCCCCCCGTTTACGTCTATGGGAGGTACCCTAAAAAAAAATATATATTTTATTTTTTTATTTTACCACTTTGTTGGCGTGACTGATATGTATATTCATGCCAAATTACAGCTTTCTAGTACTAACGATCTCTGAGCTTAGCCGCGGACAGACAGACAGACAGACAGACAGACGGACAGACATGGCGAAACTATAAGGGTTCCTAGTTGACTACGGAACCCTAAAAAAGAAAGAAAACATTTGTTCGTTATATAAACTTGAAATAAGACATCAATAGAATAAAAAATAAATCAAAGCTTACATCACAAAACTGGTCCCAAATCAATATAATACCGTTTGCGAACGGCGCTGATCTTCCTTTACCAACCCATCACGCTTAAACTGCCAAATAGATGAAATTTGGTGCTTAGCGTGAATATATTTTGAGATCCCGGGAAGAACAGGTTAGGTTTATCCCCGAAATGCATAGCTGGACGGATATTTAAAAAAAAAGTTTAATTTGAGGGTTTTAAGACGTGAGTGATCCGTTTATTTTCACTAAGAGTGAGACCCACGGTAGTTTCACGTTTAAAAAGTTTACCCTTTTCTAAAAAATATTTCTAATTTTCCATACTTTTTTTGTGTTTGTTTTGTGAGGAGTCATAATAACTATACTTAAACTGTATGAAAAAAACGTCAAACTAAAACAAAAATGGTGGTGTTGATAGATGGGTTTGTGTGATTTGTGTGTGTTCGCACAGTTTGGAGGTGGAGGAACTGCGTGAACACGCATTTCATACATAAGCGAAACTATCGCAAGGTCGCGGGTGAGCATGTAATACAATAATGAAGAGATAGTTAATTACTTTAAAGTTAAGTTTTATTCATTGTTATTGTTTCTTAATTTTAGTATTCTATGAATAAATGTAATACATTGTTTCAGTTCATGATATTATCTATCTATATCTTCTATCGATACATATAATAAATCTGTAACAAGTCGGTGTCTGTACATTGAAGATATTTGAGAAAACCTGTCACTAGGGCTATTTATTAGCACAATAGAACCCAAAACAATGATTTTTAGAATTACTGTCTGTTTGTCTGTGCGTTTGTGCGCGCTAATCTCAGAAACGGCTTAACCTAGAAGGATGCGGTTTTCACTGATATGTTGGTATTTTCTTGGATTAACATTAAAAGTTACACATTAACATTTGAATCGGTTCACAAATAACAAAGATACGTCTATTTTAAGAATTTATCGAACAGGTTTTTAATTTGAACGCGCTAATCTCAGGAACTACTGCTCCGATTTGAAAAATTCTTTCAGTGTTAGATAGCACGTACATTTATCGAGGAAGGCTATAAGCTATATATCATTACGCCAACACCAATAGGAGCGGAGCGGAGCGGAAGAATGTTTCAAAATCGGGGGTTTTTGAAGTGAAACTTCTATAGGCACGCTTGACTTGGGAGTACGGTGTTGAATGTGAACGCGGGTGTGCGGGGGGGTTCGGGGGGGGGGGGGGGTGCGCCATAATTGATGAAAAAGCAAATTGGATAAAAAACAAATAAGCTGCCTAAATTACTAATTCCACGCGGACGGAGTCGCGGACAAAAGCTAGTTTTATAATAAGTTATTATTAAGAACGAGAACTTTCCTGCAGTGTCGCTTCGAAGATCCTGTTATCTTGCACCTTAAAGGCAGTCAACACTTTAGTTACAAATAGATTTGATATCTTTGTTACCTTTCATACTTCATGTGGAGTAGCATTTCTAATCCTTAAGACTATAATATTCCTTATGTAATGGAAACTTACCTGAACCACAAGAATGAGTAGGTAATTCAATATCAATCTGCGCAGGATTGTTCTGCGTCGCAAATGCAGTTTTATTGTATGCAAATATTACTCAGTAAACCTATAAACCTTCATCATCATCATCATTTCAGCCGAAAGACGTGCACTGCTGAACACAGGCCTCCCCCAAGGCTCGCCAAACAGATCGGCCCTGCGCCATCCGCATCCAACGCGATCCCTCAACCTTAACCAGGTCGTCGCTCTATCTTGTTGGAAGCCTACCAACACTGCGTCTTCCGGTCCGTGGACGCCACTCGAGAACCTTTTTGTCCCATCGGCCATCAGCTCCACCTATCAGTTGTGCCTGGGACATAAGTACAATTCAATTAGGTAGGTTCAACTTCGAGAAACAGGTCAATCGACGAATTAGACTCGGGTGGGCAGCGTTCGGGAAGCTCCGCAATATCTTGCCATCCAATATACCGCAATCTCTCAAGTCAAAAGTCTTTGACCAGTGTGTGTTGTTGCCAGTGATGACTTATGCCACTGAGACGTGGCCGCTAACGATGGGCCTCATAAGAAAGCTCAAAGTCACTCAGAGGGCGATGGAGAGGGCTATGCTATAAACCTTACCAAATATCAAACTGTTAATAAAATCAAAGTTAAAAGGCCAGCGCATACCAGATGCGTATGCGTGTCATGTCACGCACGCGCACCAGTTGTAATAAATGGAAATGTAAGAAAGATCTCGCACTAGATACGTGCACACAAGCGTGATCCGCAGCCGTTACGCAAAAAATCCTTGCATATCTTATTAATTTTACCATTAAGTATATACCGCGTGGCACAGAATGAAGAGTTTTTACAAAAACCGGCCAAGAGCGTGTCGGACACGCCCAGGATAGGGTTCCGTAGCAGGTACGAAAAAATCTTTGCATACTTTATTAATGTGGTTGTTTTGGTCCCAACTCCCACCGCGCGCAGAATTTCAACGTCGGCGGTACAGCGCCATCTATCGGCGAATCGGGTAACTAGTCTACTAGAACTAGTAGTAGTAGTGTTGATGGTTTTTCAGATTAAATTCTTTATTCTATGAACCGATTTCAATTTTACTTTTTTTATTTGAAAGAAGATACTGTTAGCGTGATCTTATATGTACTTAAAGAAAAAAAAATGTTTGCAATGGCGGTTAAATTACAATCTTAATTTAGAAATATTTTTTTACAAAAACTTAAAAACTGCTCAACTGATTAAGTTGAAAATAATTTTCCTAGAAAGTTTTTATTAAGTTTAACTTACGTGATTTTTTTCATATTTTTTAGACTTGCTGTTCAAAAGTTAGAGGGGGGGGCACACATTATTTTGAACTTTCGGAGTGAATATCTCCGATGTCAAAATGGTTTTAGCAAACCTCAATTTATTTTCAAATACCTATCCAATGATACCTCACACAATAGGGTTAGTCGAGAAAAAAAAAATCACCCCCACTTCTCATCTATGGGAGGTACCTTAAAAAATTTTTTTTTAGTTTTGTTTATATAATCACTTTGTCGGCGTGACTAATATATATATTCATGCCAAATTACAGCTTTCTAGTACTAACAGTCTCTGAGCATAGCCGCGGACAGACAGACAGACAGACGGACAGACATGGCGAGACTATAAGGGTTCCTAGTTGACTACGGAACCCTAAAAACGGGGAATTTGTCACTCTAAGAGCTTTATTCTTTCCCAATAAACTATGTTACCTAATATTCTTTACCGTTTACGAGATAAAGCTTGTTAAACTTTAGTGCATAAATCCGCCTGTTTCAACCCTAGCAAGTTGATCGGGGGGGATCAATGAAGAAGTGAAGTGAATGACATTACGTGTCATGTCCAAATTAATGTAAATAGTAACTTTATAGCGGTAGGGTTGTCACCTATAATAAAACATTTAATTTTTAAAGTGTCTTTGTTTTACATAAACTTGCTTTAAAATGATAATAAATTGATTGACAATTAATTAGATAACACTATACTTTCAGCAAAGATCATAGTAAAGTGCCACCCAGTAAATAATGCTGCTGCTGGTGGGCTGGGATAATGATGGTGAATTCTGTATGTTTTATGTTTAGTTCGGGGATGGAGCCCGATTGCGGCTTCTCTCTCTTTCTATCGATCTATCTCTATGTTTACAAGAAAATAATTTTACAGATCATGATATTCTACATTTGGGTGGCCGCGCTGATCGCAGCGTTTGCGATCTACTGTCGGCAAGTCTACTCGCGATTCAGCAAATATGGAGTAAAGAACAACACGCCAATCCCACTGGTGGGCAATATGGCTACAACCATGCTCCGCCTCCAGCACTTTGTTGACATCGTCAACAATATGTACACGGATTATCAAGAGGAGAGGTTAGAAATTAATTATAAGGTTTACTAATGTTTCGCAAATTATTTTTTTTATCAAACTGATTCATTTGGCAAATGTATCATTTCCCGACTGTTTATTTTTTCTGAATTTGTAAACTTTCCAGGATTGTTATAAAACTAACCTAACCTAACCTAACCCAATCTACAGGATAGTCCTGAAATATATCCTGAATAGATTACGGTTTCAGAAAAAATAAACTATTGGGAAAATAAACATTTGGGAAATTAAACATTTGCCAAATGAATCAGTTTGGGAAAAATAATTTGCCAAGCGGAAGTACACCCCTTAAGGAATTGTTTGTAAGATAGATTTTAGAGATTATTTTTTTACTTTTGTAATCAAACTAATCACCTACATATTTGCATGCCAAATTTGAAGTCTCTAATAATCATAGTTACGGAGACAGGGGCACTTTCCGATGGGGGCAATCACAATTACGCCCTGTTTTGTTGGAATTCCGAAAAATTCCTTCTTAGCTGATACCTAAATCATCACATTGCGTTCAGTGGTCTGAGCTGTGCTTTGATATACCAGTCAGTCAACGGTTGCCTTTTATATATACACAAGCAGATTTATGTTCCTTATACATTTTGTGTCAATGAGCGTCGAGTAACATCAACATGATTTAGTCCCGACCTTTGGCATATGACGAGATGAACTTAATTATTAATTGGTGCCAATTCACTGTATTGGCTACCTAATACCAACAATGTGTAAACAAGTGAATCATGCGTAACTAAGGTTTATTTAGCTACAAACGCGTACTTGTACTTGTTTCACAAAAAGTAAAAGACCTGTAGTGGTATCTCTTAAGACCTAAGCATCTAGCCTTTAAATATGACTGTAGTAGGTGAGTGACTTCAGAAATAAACGTGTATCCAGCAAAGACGGTTCTTTCTCTTATCTCACGCTCCGTCACATGGCGACCGTGACACGTGAGACACGACGCGAAATGTGATACGGACATTGTTTATGTTACAATTAAATAATTGGACTTAACGACTTTAAACCAATATAATATTTCAAAATGTAATTCGTGTTTCGAAAATGTGCCAATCAAAAGTGGAACGAGAGACTATAGTTGCGCCCCAAAATGCAGCCGGCGGTAACAATGATTCAGTGTTAAAGGACATTGGAGGACATCTAGATCGAGCCAACTGGTTGATGATTTTCACCGTATTAATGCTGACAGTGATAGCATGTTACTTAATCTTCAAGATCTACAGGAAATGTCACGTCAGATGGATGGACCAGCAGATTACAGAGCGTGCACTTACTAGGCTCCGCTCCCTATGTCGTCGTGAACAAGCAAAAAATGGGAAGATATTTAGAAATGAAATGAAATGAAATGAAATGTTTATTCACAGAACATACGGAAATTCATAGAAAGGAGAGAGGAAGGTTAAGTTGCGGTGCGGTGTGTATTGAAAAAACAATGTGGTGCGTATTATAAGACTTGTTAAATACCTATTGACTAATTTTTAATTTATATTGACATAAACAAATTTTTATAGAAACATTAGAAGTAAAGACTTTTTATGATAAGTTATATGACATTTATGAGTATTTACGTAAATTAGGCCCAACACGAAGGGCATCTAGCAAGGCTGGCAGTAATAAATTTGCAGAGGCATTTTTAATATTTGCAGAATTACAATTATATGACAAAAACGCGCAAAATAACATTTCAGTAGAGCAAGTGGAAAGTTACATAGTAGAAGTCACAAAAGTATATGAATCATTTTCTAAAATTAAAGAGCGGTATCAAGCAAAAATAGATACCTCTGATTCTGAATGTCCGTCTAGCGAAAGTACAATTTCTAAAAACAAAACTGACATCATGTCTTCGTTTGATTTAAAGACTGCTGTGGCATTGATCCCAGTAATGGACGATACTGAGAAAACTACTAAACAAATAATTTCGGCAATAGAAATGTATCATTCGTTATTGGCGTCGGCCTCAGAGCCGTTATTAATTAGTTTCGTTATCAAAACGCGATTAAGCGAGGGCGCTAAAATGCGCTTGTCACAAACATATACGAGCGTTGATGTTCTTGTAAAAGACATGAAATCACATTTGTTAACAAAAAAATCTTGTACTTCACTTCAGACCCAACTCATTCAATAAAAGCAGGGTTCAATGACACTCGATAACTACGCAAAAACGATTGAAGAGTTATTTGTTGACTTGACTATCTCCCAAGCCGACGGTGATGAGAACACCATATTCGGTTTTAAAACCGATCAATGAAAAATAAGCGATTAGACGCTTCACCGACGGATTGCGAGATAAAAGATTAAGCACCATTTTAGCGGCCCGGAACTTCACAGCTTTAAAAGATGCAGTTCGCGCAACCAAAGACGAAGAGCTGGCTACATCACCTTCAGACTCATGTGATGTTGTGCTGTACAACCAAAGGAGCGAAGGTAAGTTTCGTGGTGGACCCCAGAGGTCCTTCGGGTACCGCGGCAGGGGATCCTTTGGCCTAATAAATAATCGTCAAGGACCGCGTCCTATTCGTGACAATGACGTATCCGAACCATACCGTACTAGTGAGCAGATGCGTAATTGGCGTGGTAGAAGTAACAGTTTTGGGTACCAAAACCGAGGAGTTAGGTACTTTAGAAATTCCCACGGGAACCGAGGAAATAATCAGAACATACATTATATCGACGCTAACGATAGCGAACACCCGGTGTCGAGTTCGTCTGACGTAAACGAGCTTGGTCAGTTTTTTCGTGCAGAATAGTGCACATAATAATGTTGTTAATGTTGTAAACAACTGCAACTCCGTGAGAATATCATTAAATAACATAGAATATAAATGGCTTGCTGACACAGGTGCATCGTTATCGGTAGTGAAAATTGATACTATACGCGAGTTACAGTTACCTATTGTTGGCCAGGGATTTAAAATTAATGGAATTTCAATCACAAACATTAGGTTACGTTCACTTAAATTTAAATATCGGAGATAAAAAATTCCGGCACAAGTTTTACGTTATCAACAATGTGCCGTGTCACACTAGCGGAATTTTGGGAATCGATTGTTTGAAAAAATATGGATGTATTTTAGATTTTGAGTTAAACACTATGAAGTTACATTTACAAAACGAAAGTATAACTATACCTATTGATATGGGGCAAATGGGTAGGAATTCTTACTTAACTGTACCTCCTCGCTGCGAAAAAATTTACGAAATTGGGACCAGTTTAGACGAGGAATGTGTAGTTTTCCCGAAAGAGTTATGTAAAGGGGTATTTCTGTCAGGGGGAATATGTAAACCCAAAAGATTTATAGCCAGGCGAGGTATGCCTGTTAACATTTTCTGTGACAATGCTAAGACAATGCAATGCTAAGTATTAAGAGCATTGTACGAACTTTTTAAATCTGAAACTCACATGGATAAAGTTTAAAATTACTGTCTGTCCAATTATATTGAATTTAAATTCATCCCGAGTTATGCTCCGGAGTTCGGAGGCTTATGGGAGGCTGGTGTCAAGAGTTTTAAACATCATTTTAAAAGAATAGTCGGAAATATTGCATTAACCTTTGAAGGCTTATATACGGTCATTACTGAAATTGAAGCAATTTTAAATTCGAGGCCCTTGCTACCCTTAAGCTCCGATACATCATGTTATGAATACCTTACGGCTGGCCACTTCCTCATTGGCACAGCAATGATGAACTACCCTGAAATTGGTTTGTCAGATAAAGCTATTGATCGACTTAAATTTTGGAATATGTTAAGTAAAATTAAACAAGACTTCTGGAAAGTCTGGTCAAGGGATTATCTTACACAACCACAAAGTAGACCAAAATGGAAACAAGTACATCCTAACTTACAGGTAGGAGACTTAGTCATTGTTCGCAGTGATCATACTCCTCCATTATCATGGCCAATGGCAAGGATTGTTAAGACGATACCTGGACCAGATGGTAAGGTCAGGGTAGCTGTAGTGAAAATGAATAACAAAACATATGAAAGATCATTTAGGTAGAAAGTTATGTCCTTTACCAATAGTTAATTGATTCTAATTTCTCTATTCCTAGAGAATGATAAGGGTGTTAACCTGTGTATAGTGGTTTATAATAACTTGATCCCAAGACTATGTCGTAGGGCTATACACAGACACCATCTAATATATTTTTGATTGGTTAAATTCAACATTGTATAGTTGAATTTCTTTATCTTATAGGTCTTTGAATTTATTGTGTACTGAGTGGTCAGAGTATCATTTAGTGACCTGTGTCTAGTGGTTTATGTTAATCCAATCCCAAGACTATGTCGTAAGGCTATACACAGGCATGTATAATATCTTCTTGTTCACTTGGTAAAATCAGCATTGTGTAGCTGCTTTTCTTTATCTTATAGATTCTTAAATTTAGTTAAGTGTATTATACTGAACTATATCTTGCATACATTTTTTGCACTTCGGCCCTGGCCCAACTGTGTTTAGTAAATAATTAAACATAAAATTCAATTTTGTGTGGCAGCCACTTAATATAATTATAAACTGGCCACACGGTTTTTCTCGCTGTAATGGCTTCTTCTTCCGAAATAATGTCTGTGGCGACCTAACATTTATTATGTAGATTGTACTTAAATATTTATTGTTTTTTCTTAACGTAGTGCAATCGTAGTTCGAGCCCTCTGCTGTAATGTTTATTATTTATAATATTAAGTAAGCCGTTCGGTGCGATGCGCTCGCGCAGCCATTTCGACCGGTCCTTACGTTCGGCAAACATCGGCGTCTGCCGTGCGCACTGCGCAGGCGCCGAGCGCGCCTTCGTGTGTTTTCGGTTTGGCCAGTGAGTTGCGTTTTTACCACTGTCGATGCAGGACGCCGCGCTCGCGCGCCGCTCGATCTAACGGTTTACTCGCTACGCTACGAACGCTTTATTTTGGTTTGCTTTAGCGCCGCCTTAGTAGTAATATTAGTTTGCGTGTTTTTAGTTAGACTTTAGTTGCTTTTCTAAGCTTTTCTAGAACTGTGCTTATTCTTCATCTGTACCTTCAATTTGTGTTCTTAACGCTGATTTCTTCTGTAAATCTTCCGTCTTATTTCTATTGACAATATAATTAGTATATGTGGAACGTGTTAGTTTCCTTTCTCTCTGGCTAGCGCGTACCCACATGTCCTTTCAAGACGGCATGTAAAAAATGTTGTAATTCAAAAATATAGTTATTTACTATAAATCAACCTGCATTATTATTTGAACAATCGTATTTATATGGTGACGATATGGTTTTAAAAAAAGTTTTGAAAGATGACAAAAGGATGTGGACCAAGTCTTTCTGAACTGAACTGGCAATCAAATCCATAAATACTACAATAATTACCAGATGATTTCATAGATTTATGTTAATTCACACAAAAATAATAATTCTAATAGTAAGATTTTCTGTGAACAGGTTCGTCGGTAATTATGAGTTTGTAAAACCTGTCATAGTCGTCCGAGACATCGAACTGATTAAGAAGATCACTGTCAAGGACTTTGAACATTTCCTGGACCATCGCCCCTTCGTCAGTGAAGAATTAGATCCTTTGTTTGGAAGAAATTTGTTTTCATTAAAAGGTATAAAATATATTTATTTGTCTTCTTGCAGTTAGAAATTGAAGCTATCACTCAAGAAAAGGTTGATATTTGCTTAGACTTCTTCTTTTAAGATATCTTAAACTTAATATGTTGGGGTTTCCGACGATATTTTTCGTAAAACTGAAGCTCGTTGGAGCCATAAGTTCTTGGGCTACTGACCAAATACTGTGAGGCGAAGTATTGTTAAATCTCTCGCAGGTTTGGCTGGTAAAAATCGCAGGGAGTCTTCCAGCACGCTTCATGCTTGAGGAAGGTTTAAGTTTGCAATGGACGGCTTACATCATGATGATGATGAATACGTTTTGCCTTACTTTCAGGACAAGAATGGAAAGACATGCGCTCAACATTGAGTCCGGCGTTCACCAGCTCCAAGATGAAGCACATGCTGCCATTCATAGTAGAAGTGGGAAACCAGATGATGAACTCGTTGAAGATTAAACTTCGAGAATCAAAAAGTGAGTAACCAAAATACAGTAAAACCTTAAAATTTGTTGCATTGAACCAAACAACACATTTAAAAAAAAAGAAACAATTCGGAAAAGTAATGGCAGTCGCAGAATGAAAACATTAGTCATTTTTAAGTCGACTATTGCTTGTAGGCAAGTTGTTGACGTCAAGGAATCACATTGAAGTAGCACTGATGAAGTAGCAATGATTTTCACACACGCTGTTTGCATTTAGCTTCAATCACTGTAAGCAAATAAGTTTTATCACTTCGTTTATCACAGTATAGTTGCAGACAATTTGAGTGGTTCTTAGTTGAATGCGATCAAAACGAAGTTTATACTGAGGCGCTCTAGCCCAGAGATGGGAGCAGTATTTCATATAAGGTCTAACCTGAGCTTTATGAAGTTGTATATCATGAGTTGTATATCAACTGACTCCGACTTTCCGGAATGTCCCCGTTCCGATTAACGACCGTCTTGGGCTCTTAGGGCTGGATCTCTCATCCAATCTAAATTTCGGTCGCTACATCGAGTCCATGGCAAAGACTGCTGCCAAAAAACTTGGTATCCTCTCCAGGGTGAAGCTGTACTTCACCTCTGAGCAGCTCTTAAATCTTTACAGAGCTCAAGTTCGCTCTTGCATGGAATACTGTTCCCATCTGTGGGATGGGTCTGCTAGGTATCAGCTGGATGCTTTGGACTCGTTGGAGCGCCGAGCGATGAGGATCATAGGTAGTGACTCACTCGTGGGGGCAAATCTTCAGAGCCTCGAACACCGTGCACAGCGAGTGGCCTGCCTTTCGGTTTTTTATCGGTTGCATTTCGGTGAGTGTGCGGAGGTTTTGCATAACCTGATACCCCCTTCCCCTTTCCGGCACCGAACGACTAGGCGCGGCGAGCAGTTTCACCCTTATGTTGTAGACATTCCTCCATTACGCACGAAGCGGTTTGCCTCTTCTTTCATTATGCGGACGGCTAAGGAGTGGAACTCTCTGCCGAGGTCAGTTTTTCCGGATCGCTATAATCTGGATATCTTTAAGGTCAAAGTGAACAGACACCTTCTAGGCAAGCGTGTACTATCTTAGGCCTCATCTTCGCCTTCCATCAAGCGAGATTGAGGTCAAACGTAAGCCTATTTTTTATATTAAAAAAAAAAAAGTTGGCGGGAAATACTGATCCGCTCTACCAAGCACTCCCAATTTCTTCGACTGTACATTAAGTAACCGACAAAGAAAATGCAAATCAGATATCCACTTTGCCCTTTAAGGACAGTGATTATTTATTTTCTAATGTAATACACACTGATCGCTTAAATATGACGACGTAAAACAATAATACCAAGACGTGAGTCTAATAAATAAACATTTTATTTTGGCCCTGTAAACCGTATTTATTTTCAATTATAAGCTATTGCCATACAAAATATATGAGACAATCGTTTTTTAGCTCATAAAAAGTACATCAATTTACGGATCATCATCCCAATTCGTTTTCAATACAGTGCAGGGAAAATGTTTGGTTAAAAGATTATGACTTACTAGGTCGATAAATCTTTCCAGGTCAATCGATGGAGATTGATGTTAAAGACCTATCAACTCGCTTCGCCAATGACGTCATAGCTTCCTGTGCATTCGGCTTAAGAGTCGACTCCCATACAGACGCCGACAACGAGTTCTATAAAATGGGATACAAAGCATCAAACTTTGGTTTCTGGCAACTGATGAAGTTTTTCTTGTACGCCTCGCTACCTGATCTAGCAAAGGTTTGTTCCAACATTACCCTTTCATGCTTCGTGATAGTCAGTTGTATTTCTTTGAAATATGTATTATCAAACTGATTGCTTGTCATTTTAGTGTAAATCGAAATTATAATTTCAATATTCCACTGCAAGAAATCTGTACCATAGCATGAAGCAAACTTTCAAAGTTGATTATTAAAAAGTCTTTTGCAGAAATTGAAGATAACTCTCTTCTCTGACGATGTAGCTCATTTCTTCAAGCACCTTGTGACGAGCACGATGGAAGACCGGGAGGCTCATAATATTCTGCGGCCAGACATGATCCATCTGCTAATGGAAGCGAAGAAAGGTACAATACTATAATCATAAGAAGATACCACAACTCACACGATGGTTGTTTTTTTAACGTCATCGAAAGTCTAAGAAATTCCGCTAATCCTTTTAATAAGAAAAATATATTTAATAATTATTTAAAAGGAGTCGTAATTTTATCCATTTCCACGACCAGATGGCCTAGTAGGTAGAGAACCTGACTACGAAGCTTGAGGTCCCGGGTTCGATTCCCGGGTCGATTTCAGAGCGTTTTGTCAGCGTTTTTTAAATGTCATTAGTGTTACTCGATTATTGCTGTAAAATAATGATAAATCGCGACAACTCAAAAAAAAAAAACAAAAAAAAAACTTTGGATAAAATCAGACTAAGCCTCGGTACCGCCACACATTTATATAAAAAGTTAACTCTGATCATCATCCCCCTCTGCAATATTTACGTCGACGGTAATGAAAAAAAACGCGGCGGTCAAAACGCTCTGAAATCGACCCCCCCGCGTCGGGGCAGATATTTGTATGAATAATACGAATATTTGTTCTCGGGTCTTGGGTGTGTTTAATATTGTATTTAAGTATGTATCTATCTGTACAAAATCTACCTGTGATGACGAAATAAAATTGATTGATTTGATTTGATTTGATCTATATAAGTATGTTTATCCGTTGTCTAGTACCCATAACACAAGCTATGCTTAGCTTACTTTGGGACTAGGTCAATTGGTGTGAATAGTCCCGTGACACTTACTTACTTATTTCCTTTTTTTGGACGTGATATTGCTGTTGAATGCAAATAAAAGCAGTATTTTTGATATCATTGCCAAGAAGATAATATTTTTCGTTAATACCTTTGTTTTACTACTTGTTATTTGTTTGGACTACGTTAATTAGCATAACTTCATTTGATAGCAGTTTTATTTTTACATTAATCAAACAGCCATGTTATCACTGTTGTCTCGCATTATTTTTTTATGATAATTATGGTGATAGCATTCAGAAAATAACAATGTTTTTGAATTAATATTAACATCCGTCTAATGCATGCGTCATAAATATTGTTATCAAATAGATTAAGGTTATTAATAAACAATCAATACATTTATTGTTTATTCCAGGCCGACTTACCCACGAAGAGAAATCTGATAAAGATGCTGATGCTGGTTTTGCTACAGTCGAGGAATCCACAGTTGGAAAAAAGACCATAAACAGAGGTAATTACACTAACAGGGCAAGCTAAATCTTCCAACGAAATCAGCTTATTATATTGCTTTGTATTAAATTTACTCCTTTCTTACAGTATTTATGTATTTATCCATATTGTGTTGATATTTAATAGTATGTATCCTTATATGATATCTCGCCAAAAATAAAATGTTAAAAATGTCGGCCAAGGTCAGCACTAGAAATATTTTTAGCTGTGGACTACACGGACAAAAGGATTATTATAATAGGTAGCTAAATGGATACAAAGTTCTGCAAATATAAATTATTTTTGTTAAACTGAAGCTTACTTAATACTTGATAGTTCACACTAAATACAAACTGAAATATGGATGCACAGAAAAAAGACCAGCGCTGGGAACCGAACCCCCGCATTCCGTGCCGCGTGCCATTCCCCTACATCACCACTGGTCAGGAGTTTAGACGCGAACTTTTCCCATACATCCATATCTCAATCTGTTAGATAATCACTTAATTATATAACAGTGATACAGCGCCATCTATGTTCTTTGTCGGTGTAAAAGTCTACCTGCTTGAGTCGGTCAATTAGTTATCTAACATTTTTCTTCCCTTAAGCCTGGTCAGACATCGATTTGACCGCCCAGGCGGCCCTCTTCTTCATCGCTGGATTTGAGACCGTATCTACTGCCATGACGTTCCTTCTATACGAGCTGGCTGTCAATCCTGAAGTCCAAGACAAGTTGGCGCAAGAGATCAGTGAGCATGAGAAGACGAGCGGGGGCAAGTTCGACTACAACTCTATTCAGAGCATGACGTACATGGACATGTGTGTCTCCGGTGAGGACTATACATTGCTTCTTTGTTGAATAATCTTGGCAGAATACAGTATTTGATATAAATAATTCCAGAAACACGGGTTTAATAAAAAGAAAAATTAATATATATCGTGGAAACCTAAAATTATGAATTTAGGTCGTTTTGAAATAAATAAATAGGCGATTAAGTAGGTTTGTACGTGACGTCAAAGTTCACTATCATCATACAAATTTAATGAGGATAATGTGTTTTGAAGACTCATAAAATGGTGGTTGTTATCAAATAGCCTAATATTATATTTCATCTTTGTGGCTGTGGCCGTTGCTTTTCTGGAGCATTAGTACATACCTTGATTAAAATATGGAGTATAACATATGACTCTCAGATAGAATTAAACAATGTATCGTTGCTATTAATCATTTATCTTGTGTCTTTGATATTTTAATGCTCTGTAGTTCTATAATATAACAATATCTGTTCAGGAACTTGTCTTTATAGAGTAATGAGAAAAAATAGGTATGTTATTAATTACAAGTTAAGTATGAAGTATCTTTTCCTATTTATTTTTTATTTCAGCAATTTTTTTTTTTTTTTTTTTTTTTTTCTATATTTCAGTTTGTATTTAGTTTGAAATATATGTTATTAATTATTATTTAGAACGTTTGAAAACCCTTTCATGTTCTTTTTTCAGAGCTATTGCGTCTTTGGCCACCTGCTATAGCGACTGATAGATTCTGCAACAAGGATTACAACTTGGGTAAACCCAATCCCAAAGCCACGGAAGACTACATTGTTAGTAAAATGTTGTTCTCGAAAACGCTGAAATTAATTTGTGCAAATTTTTAACCAGGTTTTTTTTAATCTCTCTAACCTTTCAGATAAAAAAAGGTGAAGGTTTAAATATCCCCCTCATGGCCATTCATCGTGATCCTAACTACTTCCCCGACCCCTTGAAGTTTGACCCTGAGAGATTCTCCGACGAGAGAAAACATGAAATCCAACCATTTACTTATTTGCCTTTCGGACTTGGCCCAAGAAATTGCATCGGTAAGGAACTTGTCTTTTTTTCCATCATTACGTTCAGCAAAAGCAGTGTCTATTGGGTTGTCGATGATGACGTACTGTGGTTCCTCGGCAGGGACGTAGAGCTCACAGCACGGACTTTCATGCGTCAGGATCATGTGTTGCATCTTTAAAGCCTCGCCAGTTAGAATCTATTAAGGAGATTTTGTTCTCAACCAACCGTCTCCATGTGGTTCGAAGTTGGCGTGGTCAATAGGTTAATTCGGTGCTTATTGTTAGATTAAAATGATGCTACTCTAAGGGTGTTCCTCCGAATGTGCAAATTCCACAATATTTTTTACTCTTTATATAATGTATTGCAATGTATTCTGTAAAGTAATATTCATCCCAGCCTATATACGTCCTACAGCAGTGCACAGGTCTCCTCTCAGAATAAGACGTAAAGACTCCCACAAACGGAACGTGTCTACTGCCATGACGACATGACGTGACGGTATGACGTTCGTATTCTGTGATGCATAATGATGAAATTGTAAATAATTTATTGAGGCCTGAGCCTTACTTTGCGGGGGTCCATATAAATGAACTGAAACAGTTACTTTGCTCACCCGCGACCAAACGATAGTTACGTTTATGTAAGAAATGTGTGTTCATTCAGTGTGTGATTAGTGTGTGTTCGTACAGTGTGGAGGTGGAGCAACTGCATGAACACGCATTTCTTACATAAACGTAACTATCGTAAGGGTGAGCAAAGAAATTGTTTCAGTTCATTGATGAAATTGTAATCTGTTTTTATAAAAGACTAGCTTTTGCCCGCGACTTCGTCCGCGTAGAATTCCAATTTGTGGTAAAGCTTCTTCATCTCTTTCATTGTATAAAACAAAAAACCGGCAACGGCAACATCCATTATTATTATCATTTCATCATCATCAGTATCAGTTAGTGAATATTATAAATCCCGTTTATTCACTATCCCGTGGGAATTTTAACAAAGTTGTCCTTATTCTATGCAAATTTTCGCTTATATTTATCCCGCGGGAATTTTGCATTTTCCCCGAGAAAAAGTAGTCTATGTCCTTAAAGGTGTAGCTTTCTACCGGTAAAAGAAGTTTTAAAACTTGAATTGACTTATTTTTTTCCCGTGTGAATTTTGCTTTTTCACGGAGAAAAGTAGTCTATGTAAATAATGGTTGGTGTTGACTTCCTGTTGGTGAAAGAAATTTTCAAATCAGCCCTCAAGTGATGTTCACTTCTTTCTATCCCACGGGAATTTTGCATTTTACCGAATAAATAGTAGGTAGCCTAGCCTATACCAACAAAGGATAGTGTAGCTTTCTATTGGTCATTTTTTTTAAACTCAGCCCCGAAGTTATATTTACTATTTTCTATACCGCGGGAATTTTGCATTTATCCGGAAAATAGCATCCTATGTTAATCAAGGACAGTGTATCTTTTCTATTAGTGAAAGACATTTTAAAATGAGCTCCGAAGTTGAATTTTTAAATCGGCTCGGAAGTTTCAGAGACTATCTATCCCACAGGAATTTCCAAAAATCCTGCAATAAGTTTTTTTGCTGTTATGTATGACCATTTACGTTTATACTGAATTTGAAAAGTTTAGTACTTAATTGTAGTTACGGAGATAGGATCCAGTTGATTTGAGTATATAAATCCTGATTTATCCTTATCCCGTGGATATTTTCAAAAGTATTGAAATTAGCTTTATGTTCTAATAATAGTCTACTTTGCATGCCCAATTGGAACAGTTTAGTAATCTTCGTTATGGGGATAGGGTCACTCTCGATTGATGAAATATATACATCCCGTATATTCCTTATCCCGTGGGAATTCCGGAAAATTCTTTCTTATCGGATGCCTACGTCATACAAGGACACATCCTCCAAGTTTCAGGTCTCTACATACAGCGGTTTAGGCTGTGCGTTAATCCGCCAGTCAGTCATTTAGGACTTCAGGACAAAGCATTTTATATGTATTTGCATAGCACCAAGCGTTTATGCGAGTTCAACAATGATGTTTGAATACTCAATTCGATTTTATTCGAAAAAGGTTGAACTCACATAAAAGCTTCATCATCATCATCATCATTTCAGCCGTAGGACGTCCACTGCTGGACATAGGCCTCCCTCATTGACGCCCAATCATTACGGTTGGAAGCGACTTGCATCCACCCTGAACCTGCGTCCTTCACCAAAACGTCCGCCCATCTCGTTGGTGGACGTCCCACGCTGCGCTTGTAAAAGCAAAAGCTTCAAGTATATAACAGCGAGCCACCGAGCAAATCCGACGGTTTTTAAGTCCGCAAATGGATCACCCCCTTTATTATCAGAGATCAGATCAGGAAGTGGTTGACAAACGTAGACAAATGGTTTGCAAAATTTGAAGTTTCGTTTCGTTTACATTGTGTCAAAATAAAATGTAATTTAAATCAAAAGCACTAAGGAGTATTGATATCAACTTCGAAGCAAATCACCCCCAAAATAACTTTCTACTACTTTTTGACCCCGTCAACGGATGAATTTCAATAAAATACGAAACACGTCTTCCATCAATTCTGTTAAAGAATGTTTATGCAAAATTTGAAGTGGATTGGACCAAGGAATCACGATGTCTCATACAAACTTTGCCCCCCTTTTTTACCCCCTTAGAAGTAGAACTACGGAAAATCCTTTCTTAGCGGATGCCTACGTCATACAAAGAACACACCCTCCAAGTTTCAGGTCTCTACGATCAGCGGTTTAGGCTGTGCGTTGATCCGTCAGTCAGGACAAAGGATTTTATATGTATAGATGACTTTGTGCCAAGTTTCTTGCGGCACATTCTTCTTCGCAGTCTTGGCATTCCTGAAGCGCTGGAAGACTCAAAAAAAGAAGCAAAAGACCTTTAATGGCTTACTAACACAAATATTTATTTAATTATGACCATGTTTACCCTTCTTTTCCTCAGGTTCCCGCTTTGCTCTGTGTGAGGTGAAGGTGATGGTATACCAACTGCTGCAACACATGAAGGTGGAACCTTCTGAACGGACGCGTATTCCAGTCCAACTTTCCACGGAAAGCTTCAACTTGAGGATGAAAGGAGGACACTGGCTGCAGCTGAGAGCTAGAAATTAAACTTTTCGGTCATAATTTATCATGTGGATAAAAGTTTACGTGTAAAAGTATATCTGTGATCTTATTATGATTAAGTAATGAAATGTTTTTTTTTATGTATTTGCATTATTATTATTTTTAATTAAAAATCATTAAATCAAAAGGAATTCCAATGCCAATATCTTAACAATATTGCTTTTTTTTTAAATAATAATCCTAATGTAGTTAGTTTCGCTACAGTAAAGCTGTTGCCCGCGGCTCTGTCTGCGGTGTCAAGAGTAGGGGTATAAGAAATAACCTACGACCTATTCTCAGACCTATCGAATATAGAGAAAAAAGTTTTATAAAAATCGGTCAATATTAGTTGTACGCCTTAAATCAATCAATCAATCAAATCGTTTATTTGTTAACATAGGTAAGTGTTAGATGTTACATAAAGTTTTGTATCTCTATACTTGCCATAAGGCATACAAATATAAAACATCAAAGGCTATTTTTACTTACAAGTCAATGTGACAATCGGCCTTATCGTTTTAAGTCTGATGTAGGAACTGTCGTTAAAATGATAAAGCACTTACTTGGTTGACCATACAGCAGTGGATTTCAATTTATTCCGAAAAACTGGGTGATTTTCCCATGCTTGAACCCACAGTTATTTATTAGAGTTTCAGAGTAAAAAAACTGGTTACAACGGTTTTTTCGACTACCATGATACCATGATTTTCATTATTATCTATCGATTTAGGCGAGCCGATTGATTGTACGTTTAGATTTATTTATGGATACATATACATTATCTGTCATTGTTTTTCAACACATTGTAACCATGTGGAACGATGTTAATCCAAAATAAACTCTATGTTACGATGAGAGTAGAGGTAAAATCATTTGCGTTACATTGTAATCATAGTAGATAAGGATGTGTTTTTGTTGATAATGATGACGATCACGTGGGTAGTTGATTTTCGCTCTCGTGCCGGGCAGACGTTGCCTTATTTCAGTGTGTCGCTTGTGATCTGTGTTTAAACAATTGAAAACAAAGTGAGTCAGTAAAGGTAAATAGATTTTAACACGCTTTTATTAAATCCAGTTTAGACCAGCAACAAAAATTTTGTAAGTTGCATTACACTGCAGCGCCCGATTAACCACTTCTAACTCATTCGCCTTACGACGTCGCAATGTTATAGGTAATGCAACTTGCACGAAAAATTGCAAGAAAAATTGCTAATCTAAACTTGGCTTTAATTTCACCTGTAAATACACTCACGGTCAAATAATTCGACCCATAGTCAACATTTCACACAAACGATACCACTTTGATGCCTTAGTTCTCCACCAGGGCGGTGCCCCGGTTGAGATCTGATGATGGATATCCAGAGCATCGATAATAATAGAGGTCCAGAGTTCCCAGCATACACAACTGATTCAACAAGCAGTTCACACCACAGCGAGAGAATTTGTATCAGCATTTAGATTTTCATTCATTTTATTGTAATTTTTTTAGATGTTTTTCTGAACATGTTTAATTTCCGTGTTAAACGCAGATTCAATCAGCAGGGTAGTTGTGTAACTTTTTTGACACCCGTTATCGGATTGAATTGACAGTTTTTGTATAGCTGTGACAGTTGGTTGTTTCTGATACCAATTGTCAGCCCATACAGGAACTGTCAAAATAAACCCGATGGCGATTGCATCTTAGGAACTCTGAATGTCCTTTAGCAATGCTCGGAGTAGGCATCATCAGATCACAGCCGAAGCACCGCCTAGTGGAGAACCAAGACATCAAAGTGACCTCGTTTGTATGAAAAGGGAATGGTGGACCGAATTTTTTGACCGTGATGTATGTACGGTCAAAAACTTTAATGGCTGAGGTACTTGGTCTTCGTATTTTAGCTGTGTAATACAAATCAGGATATACGAGTATAAGCGGCTGAACCCGATATGCATTACATTACACCGCTAAAATACGAACAGGAGCAAGTTGCTCAACAATAAAATTAAAGTTGTTTCACCGGTTTTCACCGGTTTCGTAATAATAATCAACTATTGCAATCTTATTTCAAGTACCAATAACCAGTTAAGTTGAGTTCAATATACTCGTATGATTGTGGTTTTCTTGTTACAAACTATGTCTATGTCTTTGCTGACAAACTAGATTGTTCCATCCTGAAAACATGGGTGGGATTGCATGTGGACTAAGAAATAATTAATTATTTGATTGATTATTATTATTTGTTCCGTATTTCTAGAGTTTATCGTCTAGCTAGCACAAGGCGATCATTTGTTTTATAACTAATTTTTAATCCATACAAGTCGATAGCAAGATCGAACGCAGATGCGAACCAAACGCTTTCCAAAAAAGGAACAACGAAACGCAGCACCTCTAAGACAGTGCTGCCAACGTAAAGAATTACTTCTTCGAAAAAACCTCTTACCGCCGTGTGCGTGCATCATCGCCGCTCCGCTCAAAATTCCAATTTCAAATTTAGAAAATACTCAAAACCTAGCACCAAACAGACATAAGCGTCCATCAAGTCCAGATATACGCCTGTGGACGACAAATCACCGGGGGCCCCCAGGAGCTGCGTTCCTGAAGCCTAGGTAAGTGTCTGCATTTCTCTCTTTTGCTATCGAAGATTTTTCCCCAACATTATTATTATTACTTTGGGCTATGTTGCCTGAAAATAAACAATTTTTATTTTTTATTTATTTATTTATAAGTATCAAAACACTTAAACAACACTTTTTTTGGATTAGATTGTAGATTATGTTACTGCGGTGACTCTAAATATACCGCGTGGAACAGAAGAGTTTTTACAAAAACGGGAAATTGTTCACTCTAAGAGCTTTAGTTTTTCACATTAAACTATGTTAATATTCTTTACCGTTTACGAGATAAAGCTTGTTAAACTTTAGTGCAAAAATCCGCCTGTTTAAACTCTAGCAAGTTGATCGGGCAATGAAGAAGTGAAGTGAATTACATGTGTCATGTGCAAATGTAAATAGTAACTTTATCACGGCAGGATTGTCACCTATAATAAAACGTTTTTAATGTCTTTTTGTTTTATTAACCTAATTTTAAAACGACAATAAATTGATTGACAATTAATTAGATAATAGGTACTATACTTTCAGCAAAGATCATAGTAAAGTGCCACCCCGTATAACCTACGAACTATGAATAATTCATGGCTTATTATGTAATTAGTGAATAATCATTACAATTAGTAGTGGTGGCCTAGTGATTTGACCTCTTGCCTCTCAAGCAGAGGGACGTGAGACCAAGCCCGGGCATGAACCTCTGACCGAGATTCTCAAAATGTATGTGCGAAATGAGATTACAAATGTACCATGAGCTTTACAGTTGTGTGCAGTTTACAATCCGCACTGGGTCCGTAGCGCATGGGAACTACAGCCCAAGCCCTCTTATTTTGAGCCTTGTGGCCTGCAGTAGAACGTGTATATATAGGCTAGGATGATGATGATGATGATGTTGATGATGAGATGATGGTGGTAATGATGATGGTGATGATGATGATGGTGATGATGGTGGTGGTGATGATGATGATGATGGTGATGATGATGATGATGTTAATGATGGTCATGATGATGGTGGTGATGATGATGATGGTGATGATGATGATGATGTTGATGATGAGATGATGGTGGTAATGATGATGGTGATGATGATGGTGGTGATGATTGTGGTGATGATGGTGGTGATGATGATGGTGATGATGATGATGATGATGATGATGCATTGTAACTAATTTCAGACCATGATATTCTACATTTGGGTAGCGGCGCTGCTGGGAGCACTCGCGCTCTTCTTCCGCCAAGTCTACTCAAGGTTCAGCAAGTATGGGGTCAAGAACGACAAGCCGTTCCCTCTGCTGGGCAACATGAGCTCAGTGCTGTTCCGTATCACACACTTTGTGGAATTCATCGACAATATATACAAGGATTATCCAGAAGAGAGGTTTGTTTTTTTTATACGAAAGGGGGCAATCGAGCATGCGGGTCATCTGATGGGAAGCAATCGTCGCTGCCCATTGGACACGCGCAAATCGCGCAATACTAAGGGTGTAATAGGTTCGTTACCGGCTCTTTAAGAGATAGAAAGGCTCGTTTTTTGAAGATTTCTAAGCTTATTTAAAAGCGAAAAAGTTTTTCGGGTGCGCCGGTGGGATTCGAACCCACGTCTCCTGGTTAGAACACCCAGGTTGGGGCGCATCCCCAGGAGACGTGGGTTCGAATCCCACCGGCGCACCCGAAAAACTTTTTCGCTTTTAAATAATCTTAGATTCGGTAAGCAGCCGTACTGCTAATAAAATAAATAACATTTGATTTCTAAGCTGTATCGCTCCGGGAATGCTGCCCTAGGAAGCTTGTTCCCATTACTTCGTCATGCGTGGGAAAAAGTTCCGCTTATAGCGAACGGTGCTAGACTGCCAACCAACAAGATGGTGAGGATGAAATAATTGACGGCCATGCGAAGTATATTTATGGAACTTGGCTGCCAGCAACAACCCGAACAATGCATCGGAGCACTCCCCATGACATTATGCGGTAAAATATGCATAGCTAGACATTCTAAATCTCTCCGCATAGCCATTATAAAATAAGACAAGTGTTCCTTATTATCATTATCAGTGATCGGTGTTCGATTGCAGCTGGAGGTTATTGATCTCTGTCATTACACTAGTATGGATGACTACATTATCCATGCTGGTAGGAAAGGACAATGTTTTTTACATACATGGCTATTTCGGATCAATGTGTTAGGGCAATGATTTCTTTAATTAGTCTATTATTTAGACGTTTCAGTGCTGGGCAAAGATCCGTGTCGATCAACCGGGAGGACAGAGCCCTTCTAAAATGTCAAGTACATTATTATCATATCTTTTGTCAACAGGTTCATCGGTAGCTACGAGTTCATGAAGCCAGTGATATACGTCAGAGACATTGATCTGATCAAGAAGATCACTATCAAGGACTTTGAACATTTTCTCGACCATCGAAATTTTCTTAATAAGGACATAGAACCTTTGTTCTCGAGGACTTTGATTGTGTTAAGAGGTATTATTAACTTTAAAATAACTAGCTCTTGTTACAATGAAGCATCCTTTATCCTATCATATTCTGGCCAATACTACTAATAATAATATATTATTATTATTATATTATATATGTCTAATAAAATGAGAAAGTTTTTGAAAATGTTTGGATGTTTTGATTTTGTAGCTGATTTAGATGAACTTTGACGTACAGATGGAAAAGATCAGGATTGCGACAAAAGATAATGAATACTGATACTGAATTTCTGTGAGATAATATTTTTACTTTACTCAAACAATAACAGAGGGCGCTGTCCAAGAAAGAACGTTGAAGTACTTCGACTTTCAAGATAACAGCATTTCGTCAGCAATCAATAGATGTCGTTGCCTGAGCGACCAAAATGCTTAAAAAATATCAATACCTAACCTTTATTATGGATTTCTAAAACGGGCAAAGTCGTGTGTGAAAGCCTGACAAATTATTTGATGTTGATGATAATATTAATAATAGTCTCTATGACGTATCCATCAATAGTTAACCTTTCAAGGAACTGTGCACGGTTTCTCCTGCGTGGGAAAATATAACAGTAAGTTAATGAATCCTCTGACATTGGTCTTACATCAATAAAATTGTTCTCTTTCAGGACAAGAATGGAAAGACATGCGCTCAACACTGAGTCCAGCGTTCACCAGCTCCAAAATGAAGCGCATGCTGCCATTCATAGTGGATGTGGGAGACCGAATGGTCACATCATTGAAGGAAAACATTCAAAAATCAAATAGTAAGTAGAAATATCAATAATTTATTGAATCAGGCGTTACTTTGCGGAGGTCCATATTAATGAACTGAATCAATTACTTTGCTCACCCGCGACTTTACGATAGTTTCGTTTATGTAAGAAATGCGTGTTCAGCAGTTCCTCTACCTGCACACTGTACGAACACGCACAAATCACACAAACCCAATTATCACCACCACCAAAATACACTGACGGGTTTAAAACTCAACCAGAGCTCATCTTCAGAGTAAGTACCACAACCGCACTTACCCTATGCTACCAAGTGTTAGACACACTGAAGACATGACATTTATTTAATTATTGGACCTTCAACAACAAGAATACTCATACATGGTGTTATTTTACATAAGCAGCTTAAGACTAAGTACCTTATTAATTATAGAAGGACACCGCATGCACAAAATAACAGTAGTTTAAACTTAAAGCTAAAAAATTGTTAAAAAAGAAAAAAAATATTGTTTGCTCCTAGACTCGAAACTTAACTAAGCTAACAACTTAAAATAATTGTAAGTATATCAGGCTTATTTCTTGGTAACAAAAATAGTTCAACATGAAGTTCATTAAAATAACGTGTTACGAAATTCGGTACCAAAAGAAAATATCATCAAAGACGAAAATAAGGCCGACTTTGGTAGACTCATAACATAAAATATTTTACTGGGTGGATAATAACTTGTGTTTGCGTAAGCGTTGTGTGTAATTTGAAACAAAAATACCTGTAAATGAACTCCGGATCACGACACTGATCGAACGATCGAAATATCTGGAAGGTAATCATGGTCTACATCAACTTGAATCATTGGAAACTGTTGATGGTTGAAGTTAAGATAATTTTGTTATTACAATGACTCTTTATTGTACACCACAAAGAATACAATGCAGAAAAAGAAGTACATGATGTAATATTTCAGATCAATCCATTGAAATTGATGCTAAGGATCTATCAACTCGCTTCACCAACGATGTCATAGCTTCCTGTGCCTTCGGCTTGAAGGTTGACTCTCTTGCTGAACCCGACAATGAGTTCTACAGAATGGGAGACAAATCCTCGAACGTTGGTTTTTGGGCCCTAGTAAAATATAGCCTTTTCTATTGCATGCCCTCCCTTGCCAAGGTTTGTGAATACAGTTTTAGCATACTAGTATTACGCAGACGCATTGTAGACGCAGATGGAGCGACGACCTGTTTAAGGTTGCGGGATCGCGTTGGATGAGGATGGCGCAGGGCTGATCTGTTTGGCGAGCCTTAGGGGAGGCCTATGTTCAGCAGTGGATGTCTTTTGGCTGAAATGATGATGATGATACTAGTATTACAACAAGATATACCGAAGATTTGGTGACAGTCGCAGGAACCACTTGATTTTACTAACATCAAGCAAATTTTTTATCAGTTATTGCTTGGATAAGACATTCATCATATCAGCCGAGAGACGTCCACTGCTGAACATAGGCCCCTCCCAAGGTTTGCCAAACAGACTGGTAATGCGCAATCCGCATCCAACGCATTCACGCAGACTTGACCATTACCCCTACCTACCATGAGTTTACACTAGTTTACAGTGACCGTACTCGCTAGCGACGGCGTAAATGATTTGTATGGAGAATTGTACTTCCGTAAGTGACCGCTAGAGGCGCTGTACAATTCTTCATAGAAATAATTTACGCCGTCGCTAGCGAGTACGGTCACGTAAACTAGTGGAAACTCATGGTAGAGGTACAGGTCATGTCTCCGTCTTGTTGGAGGGCTACCAACACAGCGTCGTCCAGTCCCGGTCATCGATACTATAATGTTTTTGCTTTTAAAAATTTATTTATAAAACAAAGGCGCATAGAAAGTAACGCCTGATTCATCATCGTCCTAATGCAGGGCACAGGCCTCCTCTCAGAATAAGAGGGCTTGGGCCGTGGTTCCTACGCGGGCCCAGTGCGGATCGGGAACTTTACACGCACCATTGAATTTCTGCGCAGATTTCCTCACCATGTTTTCCTTCATCGTAAAGCAAATCAAAAATTGTAAAAATTTCAAATGTAATTTCGCACATAAACTCCGAAAAACTCAGAGGTGCGAGCCGGGATTTGAACGCTCTGCTTGAGAGGCCATTGGTCAAACCGCTAGACCACCACGGCTATGCCTGATTACGAGTTTGTAATTCAATTAACACAAATGTAACTTCGAACAGAAATTGAAGATGACCATCTTCACGCACGATGTATCCGCATTCTTCGAACGTATAGTGTTGAGCACAATGCAGGACCGCGAGGCTCACAACATTCTGCGTCCAGACATGATCCACCTGCTAATGGAAGCTAAGAAAGGTATAATCCTACAATCATGAGAAAATTCGAAAATATTATCCTTACTGAATCAATCTTATAATCTATACTAATATATAAAGCTGAAGAGTTTGTTTGTTTGTTTGTTTGTTTGAACGCGCTAATCTCAGGAACTACTGCTCTGATTTGAAAAATTATTTCAGTGTTAGTTAGCCCATATATCGAGGAAGGCTATAGGCTATATATTATCACGCTAACACCAATAGGAGCGGAGCGGAGCGGAAGAATGTTTCAAAATCGGGGGTTTTTGAAGTAAAACTTCTATATCTCGGGAACTACTGCTCCGATTTGAAAAATTCTTACAGTGTTAGATAGCCCAGTTAGATAGGGCGGGTTGGGAGCAAGTGGGGGGGTTGAGAGCGGGTTGGGGCAGCTTGAGAGCGGGTTGGGGGCGGGTTGAGAGCGGGTGGGGGAGCGAGTTGGGAAGTTGGGAGCGGGTTGGGGGCGGGTTGGGAGCGGATTGAGAGCGAGTTGGGGGCGGGTTGGGGGCGGCTTGAGAGTGGGTTGGGGGTGGGTTGAGAGCGAGTTGGGGGCGGGTTGGGAGTGGGTTGGGGCGGGTTAGGAGCGGGTTGGGGGCGCGTTGGGGACGGGTTGGGGGCGAGTTGGGAGCGGGTTGGGGGCGGGATGAGAGCGAGTTGGGGGCGGCTTGAGAGTGGGTTGGGGGTGGGTTTAGAGCTGGTGGGGGGGCGAGTTGGGAGCGGGTTGGGGGCGGGTTGGAAGCGGGTTAGGGGCGGGTTAGGAGCGGGTTGAGAGCGAGTTGGGGGCGGGTTGGGGGCGGATAGGGAGCGGATTGGGGGCGGGTTGGGGGCGGGTTGAGAGCGGGTTGAGAGCGGATTGGGGGCTGGTTGGGGGCGAGTTGGGAGCGGGTTGGGGGCGGGTTGGGAGCGGGTTGGGGGCGGGTAAGGAGCGGGTTCGGGGCGGATTGGGAGCGGGTTGGTTTATGAAGTTTCACTTCTTCCGGAAGGATCTAAGGAGAGCCATAATTGATGAAAAAGCAAATTGGATAAAAAAATAAGCTGCTCAAATTACTAATTCCACGCGGAAGGAGTCGCGGGCAAAAGCTAGTTATTATACTAAACGGGACTTATCACGCAAACAATATTTACCTCGACGTTTCGGAGTTGACTCGTGACCACGGCTGCTGAAATGTGGCCGAAACGTCGAAGTAAATATTGTTTGCGTGATAAGTCCCGTGTAAAATAATAATTATGAGTGAAAATCACGAAATCTTAAAACTGAATCAATCTTAACAAATAAAAAGAAAGTTAGTGGGAAACTATGACAAACAAAAGATGATGGCAAACCAATTGATAACAAAGTTTCAAAGACAAAGTTAACATAACAATGCAGTAAAAATAAATTCTATTTAAAAAATGAAAATAAAGTTGCAGCTCTTTTAACTGTTTTAAAAAAATCTGAGATCATTGTATAAAGGAGTTGTCTGTTTTCAGGTCGACTAAACCATGAAGAGAAAACTGAGAATGACGCTGACGCTGGTTTTGCGACAGTTGAAGAGTCTACTGTCGGAAAAAAGATCATCAATAAAGGCAACTATTTCAAAATACTCCTCTAAAATCATTTCAGACGTGTACCAAAGCAAAATCACCACTCTATGTTATGAAACTTTGACATACTGCATTTTAGCATTTCATCGTTGAGATGCAAGAAGGAAGACGTACACGTGAATAATAAACATCAGATTCATAATATAAAGAAAGAAAGAAAGAAACATTTGTTTGTGACAAAAAAATAGTTAACATAGAAAAAAAACAATAAAAGTAAAACAATATAAAATAACATCAGCGAAAAATTGCCATTCTTGCGAACGGCGCTAATCTTTCTTCGGGACCATTATTAGTAGAATTTATTTTATGAACTAACTAACTAAATTGCTAAACTTTGCTGCACCCTATATTCGACTATGCTGACATTTGCTATCCCGATCTCCTAGAAGAGCAGCTTAATAAACTTGAGCGAATTCAAAATCAATGCATTCGGTTTATTTTTGGTCTGAGTAAGTTCGATCATGTCTCTAATTTTCGATCACAGCTCAAGTGGCTCCCAATCCGCCTTCGCCGTACTTAACTCTCACGTTCTCCACCTTCTTTACGGCATTCTCTTTAACCCTGCAACTCCTCGCTACCTCTAAGAGCGGTTTAGCTACGTAACTTCTATTCGATGCTCTCAGAACTTTCTCCTTACCGTGCCTCTCTCTAACTCCAAATTCTATGTCTATTCTTATACTGTCCAGGCTATTCGGTTGTGGAATGCCTTGCCGATTGACTTACGACGGGCAAAATCTCTGTCAATCTTTAAATCAATGCTTAAGGTGTACTATCTGTCTTCTTGTAGTAATTAGCTTTGTTATAGTTTATTTATTTATATGTGGCTGTTTATCCCAATGCTTATATTTGTTTTAGACGTGTACTTATTATATGTACGATATATGTATGAGTAGATGTACTATTTTTTGTTGCGTTTTAATTTTCTGATCCACTGTTGATGCACCACCTGCTGTAAACTAGTCCTTCCTTCTTTCTGGTAAAGGGTTGCCTGGAAGAGATCGCTCTTAAGCGATAAGGCCGCCTATTGCTTACCTTGTAACTTACTCTCTGAGTACCTGTTTTCTGTATTGCTTACTATTCCTGGTGTACAATAAAGAGTCATTGTATTGTATTGTATTGTAAATTGGCTCAGGGCCCAAAGAGGGTCTTGGCCTCCGAAACGAGAGCACGCCATCTGTCCCGATCGTGCGCAGCCTCTTGCCAGTCGTCGACTTGAAGACGTCGCAGATCCGCCTGGACACTGTCCCCCCAGCGGTACCTGGGTCGCCCAACCGGGCGGCAACCAGTCGGTCGTCCCACGTACGCTCTCTTGGCAGCACGATCCTCTCCCATTAGGTAGGTGGCCGAACCAGCGAAGTCTGTGTGATTTTGTTACGCCGATGATGTTGGGTTCAGCCACCAGCTCCTGGATCTCTATGTTTTTACGGATTATGCGTGATATTATATCGTGTTGTATAAAATCAACCATTTCAATACTATCTAGGAACCTTATGAATTGTTTACATATACTATTTACCCACCATTATAATAGTTTTTAGAAGGTACTGGAAGGCACGCTACTTTCCTTTGCCTTACTTTCCTAACAAGTTTGACAACCAGATAGCCTAGTGAGAACCTGACTACGAAGCTTGAGGGCCCCGGGTTCGATTCCCGCGTCGGGGCAGATATTTGTATGAAAAATACGAATGTTTGTTCTAGGGTCTTGAGTGTTTAGTATGCATTTTAAGTACATTATGCACCGATCTATAGAAGTATGTTTATCCGTTACCTAGGACCAATAATACAAGCTTTGCTTAGCTTACTTTGGGACTAGGTCAATTGGTGTGAATTGTCCCGTGATATTTATTTATTTATTCTACCTTCTTATTCATTGAAGAACCTCAGTAATAATGACGCGATCAATCCATCGGGTGCGTAACATAAGCCCATTATAATTTTACGTATTATTCGTTTCTCCTCAGCCTGGTCAGACACTGACTTGGTGGCCCAAGCCGCTCTCTTCTTCCTCGCTGGCTACGAGACTGTTTCTACTGCCATGGCGTTCCTCCTATACGAACTGGCCGTCAATACTGACGTACAGGACAAACTGGCGAAAGAGATCAGTGAACACGAGGAGATGAGCGGGGGCAAGTTTGACTACAAATCTATCCAGAAAATGATTTACATGGACATGTGTGTTTCTGGTAAGTATCATAATTACGAAAACATGATCTCCAGCCTATAAATATCCCACTGCAGGGCACAGGCCTCCTCTTAGAATGAGCGGGCTTGGGCCGTTATTCCCACGTTGGCCCAGTGCTGATTGGGAACTTCACAAACACCATTCAATTTCTTCTCAGGTTTATGCAGATGTCCTCGCGATGTTTTCTTCACCGTAAAGCTCATGGTAAATATCAAATGTGCGCATAAATTCCGAAAAACTCAAAGGTGCGAGTCCGGATTTGAAGCCACGACCCTCTGCTTGAAACTTACACGGAATTACGAAAACAAAGTAATCTTAATTTTTTTCATGGTATCTCAGATTTTTTTGCTTGTCTCTTTCACATAGAGGTCTCTTTCACACACCCACAACACTCGAAAATTGAGGTTTGAATTCGAAACTAGACCTTATCGTCACTTCTACATTTTAAAGACATGAGTTATGTTACTTAACACCTTAATGTCGTAAATGCGTTAGTTCGTCCAAAAAATACCTATTTTTAATTTTCTCAAAATGATGATCGTGTTTGTACTTTTTAGGGTTCCGTACCTCGAAAGGAAAAAACGGAACCCTTATTGGATCACTTTGTTGTCCGTCCGTCCGTCTGTTGGTCAAGACCCTTTTTCTCAGGAACGCGTGGAGGTATCAAGCTGAAATTTATATCAAATACTCAAGTCTACTGTTCCTTAAAGCTGTGAAAAAATCAAACTTCTAAGCCAACGCAATCAAAAGATACAGCCGTTTATGACGCAAATTTCCGAATATTTTCGAAACTCGCAAGGGAATCAAAACCTACAGGGTGGGTGAATATTCGAGCGTTTTGACAGCGCGGTTAAACGTCATTACCATTCGACGATTATTATCACAACCGAAGGACGAATCGCGCGAATTTTCATCAAACTAGATTCAGCATCGGTACTGTCTTAAGTTTTCATAAAAAATTAACCCTAAGCATCATCCATTTTTATAATTTCTGCTCAAATGGTAATGACAAAAAAACCGCCGTAAAAACGCTGAATATTTACCCGGGTACTTCCAGTGAACTCAGAATCTTGAAATTTGGTACGAAGCAAAGTCTTATAGCACAGATAAAGGAAAAATTGCGAAAAGCATAAATTTTGAACGCAATCAAAAGAGAAAGCCTTTTATGCCGCAAATTTCCGCAAATTGTCGACACTCGCAAGGGAATCAAAACCTACGGGATACTTCCCATGAATTCAGAATCTTGAAATTTGGTACGAAGTAAGTTCTTATAGCACAGATAAAGGAAAAATTGCGAAATGCATAAATTTTTTTGTCTGTCTGTCTACATCAGTAACCAATCTACAATGATCCCACACTGCGCACATTTTGCTTAGGAGCAGGGGTCTGCTAAGACTGGATGTCATAGATACATATACATTTGTACGGAACCCTCAGTGCGCGAGTCCGACTCGCACTTGGCCGGTTTTTTTAGATGTTATTGCTTATGAGCATCTAATTATGATGATATAATACTGGTATTTCAAAATTGCTACGTACCGGGGCATTAATTTAAAGGGTTTTTATCAAATTTTGAGAAGAATAAGTTTCTGATCCTTTCAGAATTGTTGCGCCTTTGGCCACCCGCGGTAGCAACTGACAGAGTTTGTGAAAAGGATTACAATTTGGGAAGACCTCACGACAAAGCTACCCAAGACTATATTGTAAGTAGATATCGCTTAACTTCTACAATAAATACAACACCGGCCAAGAGCGAGTCGGACTCGCGCACGAAGGGTTCCATACCATTATTTATAAAAACGGTAAAAAAACACGTTTGTTGTATTGGGGACACCCTTCTATATTTGTTTTATTTTAATTTAATTATTTATTTTTCAAGCGAATATGTAACTAAATATTCTGAGAATAATTTCATGCGTCGGCCTGTTACCGTTATCAATATCGAGCAAAAACGAGCAAAAAAATCACGTTTGTTATATGAAAGCCCCCTTAAATATTTATTTTATTGATTTTTAGTATTTGCTGTTATAGCGGTAATTGGAATACATCATCTGTGAAAATTTCAACTGTCTAGATATCACGTTTCGTGAGATACAGCCTGGTGGCAGATGGACGGACGGGCAGCGAAGTCTTAGTAATAGGGTTCCGTTTTTACCCTTTGGGTACGGAACCCTAAAAACGAAAAAAATATTGGGAAAATTCTCGAGTTGCATAGTAATCTGTGTATTGAAAACAGCACCATCTCTCGGGTCTGGTTAACACTACAGTGCTTATGGGAATGTGCATCCGTATCGCACAGACAACACTTTCGTATAGATGGCGCTAGGACATAAAAAAATCGTTAATTACGTTTAGTAACTGTTTTCAGAATACATTGAGAAATTTCGCCGTATATGCAAATGCTTATATTGGTATATAGTAGAAACTGCAACATCGAATAATTGGAAACCGGGTCTGATTCCTGACTTCAGCTTATACATTCCTGGTTTTTTCCGTGTTCCAGATTCGGTATAAAATTCACTGAGAAATAAAATATTGCTTTTCTCTTACTGTCCTGTCTTGGTTTACAGATTAAAAAAGGCGAAGGCTTAAATATTCCCGTAAGGGCCATCCACCGTGATCCCCGGTACTTCTCTGATCCCCTGAAGTTTGACCCAGAAAGATTTTCTGACGAGAACAAACACAAAATCCAGCCTTTCACCTACTTTCCTTTTGGAATCGGCCCTAGAAATTGTATTGGTAAGAAATATTTTTCTATCATCCTGGATAGCCTTTATCAGATGTAGTGCAACAGACCACACGACAGCAAGAAATCACAGTAATTTTGAAAACCATTTCGGAAACCTGTTTAAAAAAAAAAAATATATATATATATATATTAGGGGACAATCTTACACAAATCGACCTAGTCCGAAACTAAGCAAAGCTTGTACTATGGGTACTAGACGACGATAAACATACTTATATCTATACTAATATATAAAGCTGAAGAGTTTGTTTGTTTGTTTGTTTGTTTGTTTGAACGCGCTAATCTCAGGAACTACTGCTCCGATTTGAAAATTTTTTTCAGTGTTAGATAGCCCATTTATCGAGGAAGGCTATAGGCTATATATCATCACGCTAACACCAATAGGAGCGGAGCGGAGCGGAAGAATGTTTCAAAATCGGGGGTTTTGAAGTAAAACTTCTATATAGGCGCTAATCTCAGGAACTACTGCTCCGATTTGAAAAATTCTTTCAGTGTTAACACCAGGGGGGTGGGGGGGGGGGGTGAGGGTGCGGGGGTTTTAAGGGGGGGATAAACATTTCATTGATTTTGCCGTAGGATGCACCGTTTTCAAGATATTTGACAAAAAAAACTTGAAGTAAAACTTGAAGTAAAACTTCTATAGGGCACGCTTGACTTGGGACGAACGCGGGTGTGCGGGGGGGTGCTGTGTGGGAGGGGGTGCGGGGGGGGGGGGGGGGGTTGCTGTGCGGGGGGAGTGCGGAAGGGAGCGGGTTGGAGGGTGCGGGGGGTTGCGGGGGGGGGGGGTAATGAACTAAGGAGAGCCATAATTGATGAAAAAGCAAATTGGATAAAAAAATAAGCTGCCCAAATTACTAATTCCACGCGGACGGAGTCGCGGGCAAAAGCTAGTAGATAAATAAATACTTAAATACATAGAAAATATCCATAACTCAGGAACAAATATTCGTGCTCATCACACAAATAAATGCCCTTACCGGGATTCGAACCCAGGACCTCTTGCTTCGTAGGTAGGGTCACTACCAACTAGGCTAAAGCGGTCGTAAACGTTAGCGGGTGTTTGAAATTTTTATTCACAATTTAAGTTAGGTACAGTATACTTGAATTAATACTTAAGTTTTTTACAGTGTTTACATCAAAACACATTATTACGTTGACTTGTAAGTGGTCTTTGATGTTTTCAGCCGTGAAACTGGAATTGTGATTAACTATACTTTAGCTTTTACTTTTAGCGTCATCACTATGCTCTTATATTTTTACCAGCTCTTTATCTCTTTCCTACAGGTTCCCGCTTCGCACTGTGCGAGGTGAAGGTAATAGTTTACCAGCTGCTGCAACACATGAAAGTGGAACCTTCTGCACGGACACCCATCCCCGTCGAGCTGTCTAAGGAAAGCTTTAATCTGAGGATAAAAGGAGGACACTGGTTACAACTGAAACCGAGAAAATAAATACTTTGATCCACCACAAAACGCATTTGTGTTTTATTCTTTTGCCAAATAGCTCTGCATTAGCCTGTTTGCCCAAAGATACTTTATCTAAAACGTACTATAAAATTAATGCTTACAACAAGGACATGGATGTTTGGAAATAATTCCGATGCGCATTGGCGATTCCTAGTTTCAAAATAGTATATTTCATTACGAGTGCGGAAAGCCTGTCATTGCAATGAGTTCCGACAAATGTCTACCCGAGACGAGGCGTAGCCGAAGGTGAGGGTTGACAGTCGGAACAAGTTGCAATGACGGTTCCGCACGTGTACTGAACAACTATTTTTAATACAGTTGCGAAAAAATGTAGCAATTTAATAAAATAATGAAAACACAATAAACTCAACTAACCAATCATTTATTTCTTATAAAAGTTATAATTCACATATATAACATATGTATCTTTTAAAGTAATATTGTCTTGTGCGGCAAGCTCCAACAACGCCAAAAATCAGCGCAACCTACAAAAAAAGGGATTTGATTAATATTTTTTTAAATAATATATTGACTGTATTTTGCGATTTCGTTAACTGAATACTAAAGAAAAATATAAGTATTTATTAATAAATTACCTTTGTGGCTAAATAACGATCATCGGGAGCTTCGTTCAATAACCTTTCCACTTCATTCGATGTTAATATTTTCGACTTTTTAGTTGTAAAACCGTCTGATAGTCGTTTTAAGGAAGCATTTAGTTTTGGGTATTCACTTATATCCACGTTGTTCCTTATTTTCAGTATACTTTTTATCATCGAAAACCTCGACCATAACGTAGAAGGTTTTAATTTTGATGAGAGTTCGGAGAAGTATGCCAACTTGCCAACATAACATTTCCTGAAAAACTATTTGCTTTTTTCTTTTCTCTCCACGCAATAAATTCGTCGTATGTAGATATGTAGCGACTTTTTGACTTTTCCGGTAAAATGTTCTCCGAAGCATTTTGTGCAATTATACTGAGTTCCGGTGGTGTTAATTCAAATAAAATATCGTTGAAATTACTCATTTTGTGCAACAAACAACTAAACTCGCAAAGAACATTTTTGGAAAATGGCGCCAACCGTAAAAGAATATAAGCAGAGATTTTTTTTGTTTTCTTCACCCATTCTGGGTAGGCAATGGGGACCATGCCCATACAGCCAAGTCTTCAGTAGAATTTTTTTATTGATATGAAATGAAAATGAAATTTAATAAGATGAAATGAAATGAAACCTAACTAACTCATTGAATCAAATCATTAAATCTGATATTGAAACAAATTAGTAGCTTCTTTTTAGAAATATTTGTATGAATCATAAAAACTTCGATGATTTTTTTTTAGTAAAAACTTCGTGGTTGGTTTTTTTCTTTTTAATAGACATTATTTTGACAGTTGGGAAAGAGAACGCACGAGTTCGGAAAAGGTAAAGAAAAAGCTCGAGTATGTAATAGCCCACATCCCGAACGCTATACGTCCCTGCAATACGCCACTTTTTGAGCAACTGTATTAAAAAGCGTATATTTTGTCTTGAAAAATAAAGTTGCTTAAATAGGTTAGATCTGTTTTAAAAAGAATATACCTTGTTATGAGTTTCTTGACGGATTTTTATAAACAAGTATTTCCGAATCGGTGGTAGATTCCTAGACATTCACAAGTGCTTGTTACAGACTAAATTAAACTATACAAACATCTATCTCTAATATTATTTTAAAAATCTCTTGTCACAGTGTTTTATGAAGTTTTTTGTCTACATTTGGTAGGTTTGAGAATTAGGTCTTACTAAGGCTATTTTTAAGTCCTAACGCAAAAAGAGGGGTGTTATAAGTTTGACCGCTATGTACACACACATAGCGGTCTGTGTGTCTGTCTGTGGCACCGCAGCTCTTAAGCGGGTGGACCGATTTGAATGCGGTTTTTAAATATGGAAGCAGGTTTTCCCGCGATGGTTCTTAACTACGGGAACTACGGCTCAACCCCTCTCATTCTATGAGGAGGCCTATGCCCTAAAGGGGGACGTATATAGGCTGGGATGATGATGTTGATTATTTAAAAAACAAGATAACAGGGCGCTGTCCAAAAAAGTTAAATTCCTTGCCTTCCAAGATGACGTACGATCGGCCCAAGCGCCGGCTTACCAGTTTCAAAACAAATTTGCTTGCAGCCGTTGAAGTTCATTGGTATGGATTGGTATGGACAGATGTCTAGCCACTGCACGCAAACTGGGCCTTTAAGGTGTCAAGCTGGTGTGAGCCGATTGTGCAAACATCGTCTGCAATCAAGATCATGGCGTCGTCCGAGCGACAATTGCACTCTAAAAATATTGCCGTAACCTTTTTTCCCGGAATCCTCCTAACACAGACGAAGCCACATAATAAAGCTAGTTAATTAATAAAACTTTCATCAACTTCATAAAAAACTATTTTATTTACTACTTTTATGATTAACCTGTCTATGACCGGTCATTTGTTGAAAAAATCAATTTCTTGCTCTCAGCTGCAGCCAGTGTCCCCCCCTTATCCTCAGGTTAAAGCTGCCGGTTGACAGCTGGAGGGGGATCGGAGTCCTCTTGGAGGGCTCCAGCTTCATATGCTGAAGGAGCTGGTACATCATCACCTTTACCTCGCACAACGCGAACCGTGATCCTGGAAATAAGAAGAATATACTGTTTCAAACTTTCGTGATTTTTCACTCATAATTTTAATTTCTGGAGACTGTAACACAGTGAAAACTAACACAGCCTCCAGGGTTCATATTGTTATTATACATGTGTTTTGAACAATAAAGATTTATTATTATTATTATTATTATATTGGTACGGATATCCGATCACGGGCCCATGGGGACCCGGTCATTTGAAAGGCATTCATGGGGCCGAAGCCAACATGAAGAGGCCTTTGGTATCATATAATATAAATGAGATGGGTGCAACTATGGAGGTCTATCCCCTAATACACCATGAGGATGTGCTAGCGGACAGCCCTCCGCAGTTGCCAATCTATTGCCAGGTAGGAAGCGACATGGAATTGGCTATGGGGTTGGGATGTTGTGGACAGGATTACCGGGCTATTATTATTATTATTAATTTTATTATTATACTAAACGAAACTTATCTTATCACACAAACAATTTTTACTTACCTCGTCGTTTCAGCCACAATGCAGCAGCCGTATGACTGCTGCAATTTGGCCGAAACGTCGAGGTAAATATTTTTAGCGTGATATAAGTCTCGTTGTATTTGTTCAACCATAAAGAAGGTTGAAAGTTGAAGTAATGGAAAACAAAATAAGTTTAACAACATTTTTTCTTAGAAGTAGAAGAAACAGAAAAAGTTTGATATATCCAGACGAAGATCTATTAAGACAGCTATTGGGACAGACACTCTGGTCTTACTAATTAAGCTAGCGAATAATTAAGAGCAATACTCGCTAGTGAACGATGACATCAAAAATAATTTAGGCGCAATGTTGAGGGTGGTATAATTCAAAAAGCAGAAACATGAGTATGGTGATGCTCCTATGCCACAGCTAAATATAATTTAAGCTAAAGTATAATCAGCACTGGAAGTCTTTAAACTAGTGATAATGACAGAGGTTAGATTTTGTTGTGGTGATAATGTTAACTTAGCTTATCTGGCCACATACCACCTGGTGCCGCTCGACGGGAATCGACGGTAAGACAGGCCAAGGTACAGATGGCAAGACGCTTAGACGTGAAACTGAGAAAGAGGCCAAACACAAGCTAAGGGTAGGGAGATATGGAGAGAGGCTTTTTCCCAGCAGGGGGTAATCTCATATATAAAAATCTCGTGTCACGGTGTTTGTTATCGAACTCCTCCGAAACGGCTCGACCGATTCTTGTGAAACTTTTTTCTCTGTATTCGGTAGGTCTGAGAATAGGTCGTAGGCTATTTTTCTTCGCGGACGGAGTCGCGGGCAACAGCTAGTAATAATATATATATTTTTTTACCGATGCAGTTCCTAGGGCCAAGTCCAAAAGGCATGTAGGTAAAAGGCTGGATCTTGTGTTTGTTCTCGTCAGAAAAGCGCTCTGGATCAAACTTCAAAGGGCTCGGGAAGTACCTTGGATCGCGGTGAATAGAAAATATGGGGATGTTAATGCTATCGTTAACATTCACCTGAAAAAGTAAAAATAAAAGGAATATTATATCGTGACCAATGTAATTTATTTTAAATGACTAAGTCAAGAATGGCAATTCCAATTGCCTGTTTTTTTTGTTTCTTCCTATTTACCGAAAACCTTATTAAAAAAAGAACTGCTAAGCAGGGACTAAACTCCCAACAGTTAGTTCGAGTTATTAGTTAAACCACGACTAGTGCAGTAAAATTGTCGTTGGTTCAAGTTAACTTATAAGGAACTAAAGTTATTCGACTAAAAATATTTCACTTACAATGTAGTCTGCAGGAGCTTTCTCATTTGGTTTGCCCAAATTGTACTCCTTTACGCATAGTCTCTCAGAAGCTATTGCAGGAGGCCATAGTCGTAACACCTCTAAAAAAAAATATAAACATCAAAAATATCGACAAATACTTTAATCAAGCCTACATATACACAAGGTAACATAAAATTTATCTAGAATATTTATCCAGTGCTTGAGTGAGCTGAACTAGACACCCTTTTAAAAGTAATTCGGGATAGCAAGTAGTGACACTAACGCCATCTGGTCATCGAAGAGAGGAACTGCTACGTCGAATGAGTAGCTACCACTGCTTACGTCATTCTTGTTCAACATCGCGCTAAAATTTCTCATTTCTGATACAATTTTTAAAAGTCTTCCTTTGACCATTGGGTCCCAGGCTTAAAAGTCTGTCAGAAAATATCTTTATTACAAACTCCAATCATTTCAGATCCATTTTGTGATACCTAGCAGAAGTTTTGCACTTTACTGATTTATACCTGAGACAACCATGTCCAAATAAGTCATGGTCTGAATGGAGTTGTAGTCAAATTCGCCACCGTTCGCTTTCTCATGATCCTTGATCTCCTGAGCGAGCCTCTCCTGGACTTCAGGGTTGACAGCCAGCTCGTACATGAGGAACGTCATGGCCGTAGATACAGTTTCAAAGCCAGCCACGAAGAAGAGAGCAGCTTGGGCAATCAAATCATTATCTGACCAGGCTGAGAAAAAATATATTAATTGGCTTTAAAGATCCCATTTACGCACGATTCAGTACAATCTGTAGTTCAGACTGTGTAATAATAGGATGATATTAAATTAGGGACCTCGTATATCCTTTTGCAGTACTGAAGTAGGTATGTGTCCTAGAGAATGTAGTGTTCTAATTCTCTTGGTCAGTTAAATTGTACCAGTTAAGTATGTTGTGGTTTTGCTGTGCTATCAATTTTTATTTTTTACACTAGTTTGATTGTTAATGAATGAATTAAATGAAACCCAATCCAACTCAACTTACTCAACTTTTTGTTCCTTTCTTTTTATGTTCAATATTTGGTTCAGTAGTATTAAAAAATTTTACTGTCTTACTTTTATAACATAAGTACATCTATGTGGCATTGTATTTTTACATGAAAAAACTTTTTAACAAAAAATTAAACCGCCGAAAAAACTGAAAAGCAAAAAATAATACCTTTTTTGTTTGACCTTAATCTAGGTACCAGTTTGAAGTCGGTGCCTCAGCACTTAGCCAGGAGGAGTGGACCTATAATCGTCTACCTGATTGGCTTCTATCACTCCTCCTGGCTCGTGCTGAGGCACCGACTTCAAACTGGTACCTAGATTAAGGTCAAACAAAAAAGGTATTATTTTTTGCTTTTCAGTTTTTTCGGCGGTTTAATTTTTTGTTAAAATGTTTTTATTTTATACTTTTTTTCCATCCTTGGGTTAATTTTTTTTTCAAAATTTATATTACCTACTTAAAGGTATACCCTATCTATCCAATAAAAAAGAATTATGAAAATCAGACTACTCTGTAAAAAGTTAGTCAATAATCCCCTGTTTTCCTACCCTTAGGGTAGGAATATTATTTCCAAATTTAAATGGGACCATCCTTGGGGTATACGCTTTCCAATAAAAAAAGAATCATCAAAATCCGACTACTCTGTAATAAGTTATGCGTGGTCATATAGTACAATCAGTAACTGAACAATCAATCATCCCGTTTTTCTACCAGGAACTGGTCGAAAAGGACCTGGCTGGGGTCAGGGTAGAGCTCAGCTCGAGATGCCTTGCTCAAAAGAATGCAGCCAGGAAGAATTTCGACGAGTTCCACGGTCTGGATCGCCGAGCGGGCTCACGACCGCAGCCAGCTCCTCTGGCTGGGTGTGATCCTGAGTGCGTCATGCTCTGAGGAAGTCGCCTGTGATGGCTACTCCCCAAATTCTCCCGCCCCCCGATAAAACCATTCTCTTTTGCTTTCCTTGGACTTGGACACTGTTTTCAGTATATATAAAAATTGTCAAACCTTTTTAATTATTAAATTGTAAATTGGTTTCTGTATAATATTATTAGTATATAATTAGATCTAAGAATTCCTGACATATGAATCTCCCGCCCATACGACAGGTGAGCTCCGGACGGGGGACGCACCCGGTAGTCCCAGCGGGGACCTCGTGGGAGCAACGGCGGAAGCCTAAACAGAGAATCGAGACTAAAAGTTTCTTCTCTGGCCCTTCAGCATTGGCTGGGGTAAGGGTCTGCCGAGCTCCGCATGATCTCTTTAAGACACTGGGGCGTCCAGCCGTCCGGGGGGCACTCCTCGTCCCTCCGTATTATTATAGCAGAAAAACTATCGATGAAAGCGGAAACGAAAAGAGGGTAGCGCTAGGAGACAAGCGCAAAAAAGCACACAGCATGCCAAAAAACCACCAGGCATAAAGGGTAGCCCCACCCAAAAAATGGCATCGAAAGCCACACAATGGGTCCAAAAGATCTCCGACCCACCCTTCCATCGCAGGGCAAAAGAAAGGAAGCCCGTAGTTATAGATAAATGCATATGACAGGAAATCCCACCAACCCAACCAATAAGACTAAGTAATTGTACAGAAACGGGCGAGGGTCGGTCAAGGAAGTAACCAACGGGTAAAAACATAAAAGACCGACCTAAGCACCCCCAGTGCCCAGCGGGAGAATGCATGCTCCTCTCCCGGCCTTCCAGCAAATGGCTGAGGCAGGACACTGTGGGTAGATTAAGTCCCCTCCCTCCCCTCCACTCCTCAAAATTTAAAGCACACGTTTTTGTTTTGATAACCAATAGAGAAGGGGACTTGTGACCGGGTTTTTTAGTCCGTGCAAGTCGGACAGTCTGGGCCCTCCATTCCCAGTTCGTCCGAAGTGAGTTTTCCCGAGCACAAGTCACCCTTCCAATCCTTAAAGTAAAAAACAGCAAAGACTTCGCGTCTTAGGCCTCTCTGGCGACTCAAAAAAAAAAAAAAAATTAAAAAAATTTTGAAAAAGAAAAAAAATATATTTCCAAATTTAAATGGGACCACCCTCGGGGAACACGCTTTCCAATAAAAAAAAATCATCAAAATCGGACTACTCTGTAAAAAGTTATGCGTGATCACACATAAAAAAAAAAAAAAATATATATATACACGTCGGATTGAGAACCTCCTCCTTTTGTTTTCGTCGGTTGAAAAATCTAACCACCTACCGATTTCACCCTAATCATCATAAGCCACACAGAAATAAACTATTATATATGGACACCACTTAATTAAACTTGAACGAAGATGAAAAACAAGTGATCGAATCATTTTACTGTCTGTATTTCGCCGTAGCTCTTAGTACCTCTATAAACGTTCCTCTTCCCAACAGTAGATTCCTCGACCGTAGCGAAGCCAGCATCAGCATCATTGCCAGAATTATCATCGTGAGTCAGCTGACCTACACATAACAGAAAAGATCTTTAAAATTTAATCTTGACTTTTCCAGTCAGTATTTGGGCAACCTCTGCAAGAAATGTTCATTAGAAATCAGGATGATGTCTGATAGATTAGTAGTTTGAACTATGGCTTTCAAGCAAAGGATTCACCCTCCACCACCCTCGGGCTCGTATTTCAAGTACACGTTCTTGCTTAGCGATCAATTAACTAAATTAAAGTGTATGAAATTTTCGAAAAGACTATTATTTTACCAGGTCACAGATAGTAAGATTTTGTTAAAAAAATGTACAGGAAACTGCTAGATTTTTTTAAGTTTACTGTGTCCAAATATGTGCACCAAATTTGAAGGTAATCCAACCACTGAAACTGGATGGAATTTTACTTGCAAGATTTTATTACAACAAACTAAGAAACAAACATGGCAATTTACAGAAAACCTTACTAAAAATCGATTCAATAGTGAAAATAAAATCACTAAAGTAACCTAAATATAAACAAACAACATTATTTAAAAATGTCATGAATCATGAAAACAAATTACGTTATTAGATAGAAAATGATAAAATTAAATAATAAATCGATATCACCAATGTCAGAGAGAGGTGTGGACATGTCGTGATAATCATTACCTATTTTAATGACAAGCTTATTTCGCTTACTCGAAACAAAGGTCAATTACTTGAAATATATTTAAAATCATATCATAATACTCTACTCAACTACTATACTACTACTTATCTAACGCGAAAGTTTGTATGGATGCTTGTTACTCTTTCAAGCAAAAACGTTTTGATGGATTTGATGAAATTTGGCACACACATAGAATACTTTTGATCACGGAAAATTTATAGTCGCCGGCAACAGCTAGTTAAATTTAATCCATAAATATTCTACAGATTTTTCTCACTGTCATTGCAATTATTCAGAAATTCTAAAATTAACTGAGCAGCTCGGTGCCACTTAATTATCTTTAGTTAGATGTAAATTAAACCTTTCTTGGTCTCCATTAGTAGGTGGATCATGTCGGGACGCAGTATGTTCTGCGCCTTGCGCTCGCTCATGGTGTCCAAAACTAGATGGCTAAAGAAGATCCTAGCGTCGTCCGGGAAGAGAGCCATCTTGAATGCCTAATTAAGAAAACGTAGCATTACAACTTTTTTAAAATACAGAAAAGAAGACAATTTAAACCCGTGATGCCGCTCATTGACATCACACAATTTTACGATAGCAATTCTCTTAAGCATTTCATGGAACTGTATTACATTAGAACGAAGTGCAGTTATTAATTTTAAAGCCAAAGCAGCAAACGTGTAGTAGGGGCAGGTTGCATGCAAAAAAATAAGTAAGAGTAACTGCAAAGTGTGTATGTACCTTTGATTTATTTTTACAGAAAGTAGGCCAGAACTGCTGGTGGGACGCCTTTGACGTTTTTCTTAGCCACGGGTAACCACTCAAAATAAGGACAAACAGAGAATAAAGCGTGTAAAATGAGGAAAGGCCTTTGCTCAGCACTGTTATACTTCCTACTAAGCCTTTTCTTTCACTCAATACAATACAATACAATACAAATATTCTTTATTGATCACCAAAAACAGTACAGTGACATTACAAAAATAAAAATTCAGGTAGACAATAGGCGGTCTTATCGCTAAAAAGCGATCTCTTCCAGACAATCAATTACTCAGAAATTAATAAATATCAACAGACGAATGTAGGTGGTAGAAATAACAGACAAGAGAAACGCAGTATTACTTAATAGACAACAAACAATAAAAACAATACAAATATAATATAAATTATATAAATAAACAAATACATTCAATATAATACTTATACACTACATATACTTAATACAAAATATCATTCGTGACTGAAACTAATAATGTACCCAAAAAAAGTATAAACCTTCATAAGACGAGGCACTGAACCATATCCTAGGACTTTAAGAAGCGCCACGAAACCGAAGTTGGTTGCCTTATCGCCCATCATGTAGAAGCGGTTGTCACGGTCGGATTGAGAGTCAACCCTGAGCCCAAAGGCGCATGTTGCTATGACATCATTAGCGTAGCGAGCCGCTAAATCTTTTGCGTCTATCTCCATGGATGTTTCTGAAAAAGATAACCAGATTAGCTTTTCATTGCATGTTGTGTGTCAAGGTGTTATCATCATCATTGGACTTGTACTCTCGTCGGTGGAGTAATTGTGCTACTTCTCTCTTTCTCCAAACAAATAATATTAACCAGAAGGCTGATTAAAATTATTTCATCTCGTTCTTCATTTTCTTCTTCTTCGTTATTCCTTTTAACAAGCTTTTAATTAACTTGCACTGTATCTATGTACCTGTGTACGTACGGGTCAAATTTTGGAAGTTAAATTTGACCCACTTCCAGTGGTCCGATTAACTTGGAATTTGGTATACTTATGCAAGTTAGACGACAATGCAAGTACAGTCAACATAAAGTATAGTCGCGAAAAAGCTTGCATTAAAAATTAGATTTTTAACAAAAACTTATTCTTAGAAATATTTATAACAAAAACAAATATGCCAAATGGGGTGGTGACCTATCGTGTTATGTCTTCTTGTCCCGATAGATTTTAACAAGCATCTCTCCACTCAACCAATCTCGAGACCTCCTCATTAATTTCCTTTTTGTCCAGTGTATCTTCTCCATTCTCATCTAGCATTGCATCTTAAAAGCTTGCAGCCTATCTCTGACTCTTTCTATCACTAACTAACTTTCACTTCCATAAAATGGTTTGCTCTAGTTTAGATATATAAAAAACAAAAGTATTGTTTAGTAGACCTTGTAACGATATATATACGAGTAAATACGCGTCTCATGGTTCGTCCGTGATGCAAATTATACCATACAATTATTCTTTATTGAACACCAAAAACAGTACAGAAAAGTCATCAAAAATAAAAATTCAGTCAGACAATTGGCCACCATACCATACCATATTGCATCTTAAAGACGTAATCGAAAAACATGATCGTAATACTACAATAAAACCAAATACAATTAGATTAATTGACGACCTAGCTAGAGAACCTGACTACAAACCTTAAGGTACCGGATTCGATCCGCGATCGGGGTAGATTAGGTATGTATGAAAAATACGAATGATTGTTCTTGAGTCTTAGGTGATTAATACGTATTTAAGTCTATCTATTTAAGTTTGGTGAATTCAATTATTCCTATCGAATTTAGATTCGCTTACTTCCTGATGCAGCCTTGTTTTCAAGGAACTGATCATCTGGTCTCCCACTTCCACCATGAACGGCAGCATGTGCTTCATCTTGGAGCTTGTGAATGCCGGACTCAGTGTGGACCGCATGTCTTTCCATTCTTGTCCTGAAATAAAAATATGCTCTAAATATTAGTACATTATTGTCGTGGTCTGGAAGTAGGCAATTGCTGGCTGAGTATGAGTATTAAACGGAGGAGCTTGCGAGTCCGTTTAACTAATACGAAGCCAGCAATTGCTGTTCCAGCCGAGACTAATATAAAGCTTTTCTCAAAAATGGTGAAGGAAAAAAATAGAATAAACTTTTATTAACTTAAATAAGTACAAAGAATTGCAAATCACTTAAAATTAAATGTCATTAGGTAAACCCTTTCCCGCCTTTTTTCATTAAAAAAAAACTGCAGGTGTATTTTTCTACCGAAAACACCCAAGCTGTTTCAAACACAATAAAAAGTCTGGAGTTCCAACAAAATAATTGATACCGGTCATTTGAATTGGCTGTATACGAATAGTGCCAACTTATTACCATGGCCGTTTTAGCTTTTTAAAAAGTTTGAGACTCGACAATAATGGAATTTTCTCAAACATCCAAGGAAATGTGGTCCTTATAGTCGTGACAATAGAACACGAAGTATGTCATTGTATAGCAGTTGAGGAAGATTCGTTCCAATTTCAAATTAGACGACAATAATGGAATTTCATACAAACATTGCTGGCCAAGGCCAGCAAAGAGATTGTCTTTTGTTTTAGTGGGTCGTATTTTCTTTTATTGACTATCAATGACATACTGCCAATTAAGAAAAATTTAGTTTGTGAATTTACTTTTTAATATCTTACTTGGCTAGATTTAATCAGGTATTCAATAAAATAAATAAGGATTGGCGTTTATTGTTAACAATTTATTATTAATAAGGTCGTAATTTTTGAACAAATATAAATCATCTCAAGATTTTGCGTCAAAAACATTAACTGGAACAGCTTACAAATAAATTGCTGGAAAATAAATATTTTGGCAGGAATCAAAAAAAAAACAATTTGAATTAAATATGAATATATAAGTTGAACATTCGTATCATTTCCTTGGATTTATTTGAGAAAAGCACTATACAAGCCTTCGCCACGAACAGGGATTGCCGGCCTCGTATCTCTAGATGGCCTCGTTAACACTCGGCCATCTATCACTACACGGCCGGCAATTCCCTATTTCGCGGCCGCTGCAGTAATGTACTATTGTATGCGACATTGTTGTCGAGTTTATCGAGCCTGCAATGTTTTTAACTTTTTAATTTTTTTACTGACCATAAACTATGCACTTCACGTTCTGATATGTAAAGAATAATGACAACTTTTACGGATATTTTTGAGAAAAAATTACTTAATAGCTTCCCGATCCGCACTGGGCCCGCGTGGGAACTACGTCCCAAGCCCTTTCGTTCTGAGAGGAGGCCTGTGCCCTGCAGTGGGACGTATATACCTATAGGCTGGGATGATGATCATATCAAACAATATGCTTTTCTCAAACATCCAAGGAAATGTGGTCCTTATAGTCGTGACAATAGAACACGAAGTATGCCATTGTATAGCAGTTGAGGAAGATTCGTTCTAATTTCAAATTAGACGACAATAATGGAATTTCATACAAACATTGCTGGCCAAGGCCAGCAAAGAGATTGTCTTTTGTTTTAGTGGGTCGTATTTTCTTTTATTGACTATCAATGACATACTGCCAATTAAGAAAAATTTAGTTTATGAATTTACTTTTTAATATCTTACTTGGCTAGATTTAATAAAATAAATAAGGATTGGCGTTTATTGTTAACAATTTATTAAAATAACCAATTAATAAGGTCGTAATTTTTTAATAAATATAAATCATCTCAAGATTTTGCGTCAAAAACATTAACTGGAACAGCTTACAAATAAATTGCTGGAAAATAAATATTTTGGCGGGAATCAAAAAAAAAACAATTTGAATTAAATATGAATATATAAGTTGAACGTTCGTGTCATTTCCTTGGATTTATTTGAGAAAAGCACTATACAAGCCTTGGCCACGAACAGGGATTGCCGGCCTCGTATCTCTAGATGGCCTCGTTAACACTCGGCCATCTATTACTACTCGGCCGGCAATCCCCTATTTCGCGGCCGCTGCAGTAACGTACTATTGAGTCGCTGTGAAAGGTTCCGATACAAAACAAAGAGCAAGTACAGGTAGTTTCAAGTTTCTATATATCTCTGCCAAACTGCATAGCAGTTTGTTGGCAGAAAGTGTAGAACTCTCATTCCCTATTTTCAATTTTTAGGGTTCCGTACCCAAAGGGTAGAAACGGGACCCTATTACAATGACTCCACTGGCCGTCTGCCTGTCAGTCACCAGGCTGTATCTTATGAACCGTCATAGCTAGACAGTTAAAATTTTCACAGATAATGTATTTCTGTTGCCGCTATAACAACAAAAACAAAAAAAAAACTTATTTTTTTTCAGCGTTTTTAACTTGATACTTGAAACTTTCACCGATTATGTATTACTGTGGCCGGTATAACAACAAATAATAGAAATATAATTATATTAAATATTAAGGGGGCCCTTGAATAACCAATATTAAATAATCTCATTCATCATTTTACTTAGAAACAGGGTTCTGCTAACACTGGATTATTATAGTAACGAATGTTTACGGCGTATTATTATGACATTAACTAAAAGTTTGTATGGAAGCTGGTGCGCGAGTCCAACTCGCACTTGGCCGATTTTTTGGGTTCCGTACCTCAAAAGGAAAAAACGGAACCCTTATAGGATCACTTTGTTGTCCGTCCGTCCGTCCGTCCGTCTGTTTGTCAAGACCCTTTTTCTCAGGAACGCGTGGAGGTATTAAGCTGAAATTTATATCAAATACTCAGCTACAGTCCCTTGGAGCTGTGAAAAAATCAAACTTCTAAGCCAACGCAATCAAAAGATACAGCCGTTTATGCCGCAAATTTCCGCAAATTTTCGAAACTCGCAAGGGAATCAAAACCTACAGGGTACTTCCCGTGAACTCAGAATCTTTAAATTTGGTACGAAGCAACGTATTATAGCACAGATAAAGGAAAAATTGCGAAAAGTATAATTTTTTTTGTCTGTCTGTCTATATCAGTACCCAATCTACAATGATCCCACACTGCGCACATTTTGCTTAGGAGCAGGGGTCTTCTAAGACTGGATGATCATAGATACATATAAATTTGTACGGAACCCTCGGTGCGCGAGTCCGACTCGCACTTGTTTTATTTTTGATTTAAACTGTGATTGTAGAAGTCCAAAACTAAACTCAATTTTAATAACGAACCTTAACATACATCACCTCTTAATGAAAACAAGTTCCTTCCGAAAATCGGATCCGCTTCTTCGCTGACCAGGGCTTGGTAATCCAGAAAGTGTTCGAAATCTTTGACGGTGATCTTTTTAGTAAGTTCCAGGTCTTTGACGAAGACGATTGGTCTCAAGAGTATGTAGTGGCCCACAAACCTGTTGATAAAATCATTAATGATTATGTTATGATTAGAGCCCGTTATCTTGTCGCACTGTCATTACTTTTCAGTAGAGCGTGAATGTTTTTTTATCGACTATCTAAGGGGGTGTTTCACCACCTTTTTGTCAAACTGCTGGTTACGTAACCAATGAATAAACTAAGTACTGGACAAATCTGTCAGCTAGTGTTTTTTCAGTTTCACCACTCCGGTCCTGTGTAAACTAAGTACCACTTAACTAATCGAGGGTTTAACAAAAAGTCGGAATGGCAACGTCGCATTTCACGACCACGCGTTCCTGTTCGCGCACTTTCGTTTAAAGAGTCACTCATTATTAAAGCAAAAGAAATGGTTAACTATATAATTTTTGAATACATCTATTTTTTTTTTGCATAAACAAATATGTAACATTATAATTGATCCAAAAACGGTATTTATTTACGATACTTTGTTAACAATAACAAAGAAAAATAAAATCACGTAGAACGAATCGAAAAGTGGCGCCAAACCATTTGACAGATAAACTTTTTTTTTTAATGGCGATATACAAGTTCAGGTAGAACAAACGAATGAGCCACTGAAAAAGTCTGTACCTAATTAAAAAATATTACGAAATTTTGGATTTATTTTTACATACTAAAAGTGTACCTACATTTGTTTATTCAAATCTTGATATTTAAATTATTTTATGCAATTTAGCATGACTTCTTTCTTTAAAAAATTAAAAATACTTTGATTTATTTTTTGAAATCGGCTGAAGGGCTCTCCAACCATGGCCACAAAAAAATAAACTTAACTAATTAAAAAGTTATGTGACGGATAAAAATGCTAAATGCCACCTGATCTGATGGTCACATTAAGAAACAGTTTGTCCGTTGCTTAGCGCTAATCGAGACTGGTGAAACAGAAATTTTAATTCCATCTGTCAAATAAGGTTATGATTAAGCTAATCCGAACTTTAAGAAAAGTGGTGAAACAGCCCCAAATGTCGATACTCACTGATAATTTCAAAGAAGAGTCACTATAGGTACTATTACTTTTGTATAAAAATATATATAATGATAAACGAAGAAATAAAAGTTGCTCTACATTTTTTGAAGTCATGCTGCGTCTTCTATTTGAAAAGATCCATTTTAAAATTAAAAACTTCTTTCCACTGCGACAGATGTAATGGGAGCGTACTTAAATAAAGACAAGTATTGGAGGCTGGGTTTGCATGGATCGTCGTTCATTACTGCTATTTATATGCCTCTGTTAAGCATATACATTTTTTGCAATGTATGATATCCAACATTTTTTTTTAATGATAAAGTTTGTTTTTTATTAATATGCCGTCCCTTTTAATGCAAAACTAACTTCAACAACTGCTTCTTTACATCATACTACGGCAAATAGATTCTAAAAGCTCGATTGATTGTCTCTCTAATTTTGGGATTGCTTGTGATAAAATTGTCATGTTATCCCTTATAAACTGTAATTAAGAGGCCTATGTCCAGCAGTGGACGAACATAGGCTGCTGCTGATGATGATGATGATATAAACATCGATATCAAAAAGGTCGATAAAAAAAACATTCACGCTCTACTGAAAAACAATTTCAGTACGACAAGATAACGGGGTCTAGTTATGATAAAAGTATTTATTTATAAAAGTTTTTCTTGGTGTTAAAAACACTGAGCTGCGCTCAAAGACTCAAATTGCTGAGGTGGGCGTAAAGGCGGCCAAGTTGAGGTGGGACTGGGCTGGACATGTCTGTTGAATGAATCCAGAGCGTTGGGCCAAAATTGCCACGGAATGGGTTCCTAGTGACGGATACCGTAATACAGGCAAACCGAAGAGGAGATGGCGGGACGACCTGAGCGCTTTTCAGCTCGATTGGCAGGTGCATGCACAGGATAGGGCAGAATGGCGGAGGAAAGGGGAGGCCCTTGCTCAGCAATGAGACATATTAAAGGTTACATAAATAAAGTATTTGGAATTAATAAGGCCATGAACTTAATTGGCGTTAACTGTCCCATGATATGTATAATTATTATCATTATTATTATATGTATAGTTACTTACGAATGTTGCCAGTAAAAATAACACTTACTTGTCTTCCAAAAACGTCGTGTACACGTCATTGATGGCATCGATGAAGTGTTGCATTCGGATCAGCACCTTCCCCGCAGAGCCCACCAGTGGGATTGGCCTGAAGTGTCCCACCCCAGCCTTGCTGAATCGAGAGTTTAATCGCTGGGAGTACAACACAAGAGCCGCTAGCAGAGCTCCAACCCAGACGTAGAATATCATGACCTGGAATTTCAAGTTTTTATTTTTAGTAATAAATGCGTTTATTAACAACTACCTTTTGCCTGCGACTCCGTCTGCAAAGAATTCGTTTACCGCTATCTCACGGAAAATATGCAATTTTCCGGGATAACAACTATCCTATATCATATGAAACATTTTTTAATCAGTGCCGGAGTTGCATTTACTTATTTCTATCCCGCGGGAATTTTGCATTTTCCCGAAGAAAAAGTAGCCTATGTCAATTGCGTCCCTCAGATTGGAAATTAAAGCCTCGGTAAGGGAATGGGGTTCAGGGAGTGGAGCCCCCCACAGTAGACTGGTTGTTTAAAGCACACGTTTTTTGTATTGATAACCAATAGAGAAGGGGACTTGTGACCGGGTTTTTTAGTCCGTGCAAGTCGGACACTGTCTGGGTCCTCCATTCCCAGTTCGTCCGAAGGGATTTTTCCCGAGCACAAGTCACTCTTCCTATCTTAATGTAAATAACAGCAAAGACTTCGCGTCTTTGGCCCCTCTGGCGACTCATTAAAAAAAAACTGGTTGTTCTTTAACTGCGCTGGTTGTTAAGCGACAGCTGACTGTTGCTAGGCAACTATTAACAGCCATAACCATGGTCGCGCGCATGCACCGCCAGCGCCTATAGTTAAAAGTTTATGATTTTAGTGCTTACGAGTACGTTGCGGCGATTCTTTACTGAACTGTTTTTAAAACATTGTATGGAGGTACGGAGCCCTCCATGTACGAGTTTTACTCGCAATTGACCAGTTTTTTTGCTCTTTGTATTTTTATCGTGTTACTTCATTGTATTAGACGACGTTTTAAACGACCAGATGGCCTAGTAGGTAGAGAACCTGACTACGAAGCTTGAGGTCCCGGGTTCGATTCCCACGTCGGGGCAGATATTTGTATGAATAATACGAATATTTGTTCTCGGGTCTTGGGTGTTTAATATGTATTTAAGTATGTATCTATCTATATAAGTATGTTTATCCGTTGCCTTGTACCCATAACACAAGCTATGCTTAGCTTACTTTGGGACTACCTAGGTCAATTGGTGTAAATTGTCCCATGATATTTATTTTATTTATTTATTTATTTATAAATTAACTGTGGCATGTTTGCTGGCCAATATATAATTAAAGTTTATCTTGAAGTTAATTATTTTGTACAGTTTTTTGCTCAAATAAAATAAATATTAAACGTACTACTTACTTTCATAAATATTAACGACAGCAAGTTAACGAACTGAAACAATTACTTTGCTCACCAGTGACCTGACGATAGCTACGTATGTAAGAAATGCGTGTTCATGCAGTTCCTCCACCTCCACACTGTACGAACACACAAATCACACAAACCCAACTATCACCACCACCAAACTACACTGACGCCTTTCGAACTCAACCAGAGCTCATCTTCAGAGTATCGCAACCGCTCACTGTGCTACCAAAAGTTAGACAACAAGTTTGATAAAAGCTTGTGAAAACAATAATGCGAGGCAAATAAAAAGAAAAAACTTACGACGATATTGTGCTGATTTCTCCAAATACAAACTTTGCTATTACCGACCGTAACAAATGAATACTGACAAAAACGCGTGTGTCCTATCTTTATATATCAGAAAAAAAAACAATAATTCTGATGCCACCCATTTTATTAGGCAAAATTATCTGATAGGACTGTCTGAATACTGAAAGGATAAATAATAAAGATACTGACATTACACAATATTTATATACAACTGTCCTAGAAGTACAATAAGAAAACGACAGCAAAATATGTACTATTATAATTACAATCTAATGATTATAACTTAAAAAAATTATGAAGAGCGGTTAAGCTAATTCTTTGTCTGAGGAAACTGCCAGTTCTTTGGTCTACTGTGACGTCGACTAATCTCTTTGATATTTCATAAAGATAAATAATGTTAAAAACTGTTGCTATCTATTATGTTGGGTTAACCTGAACATTGATGGGTGCGTAGCGAACTTTGCAAAGGCACAGTTACAACAAACCATCCAGGCACTAACATAAAAGATCGCATCTGCATACTCGTAGTTAAAAAAACAATTATCACCAATATTACCAACCAAGGGAAACTTTTTTTTTAACTTGGTTGCCAAGGTTACTAAAAATTGTTTAGGTTGTGAAGTTACAGGTTAGATGGTTATCATAAAATATAGAAAAAAGTTTTTAATTTTCTGCTGGCTGGCTGTTGTAAATTTCATAATGTTGCGAATTTACTGTATAGGTGCCACAAAGTTCGCCGTGACAGCTAGTTACAAATATAGCATCCAATCAAAATATTATCTACACAACAGTATGCAAAAACATTCGAGAGAGCGAGAGGCCCGACAGTGATCTGTGTAGCAGATCATTATGATGTGATGTGACATGTGTGTGTGTGTATGACATTAAACAGGAAAAGGTTGGGCAAAGTCCATATTCAAGGACACCATTATTGAACCAGCTAATAATTATAGAGGAAACGTGGTAGGTATTTACGTCATTTTATGTAAAAATGACAGTCAACAGTCAACTAACAGATCAATTATTTAAACCAAATATACTTAGTATGCTGCGCTCTATTCATCAGCATATTAGGACTGTGGAAAGGCCAGATAAACTCCGGAACACCACGCTGCGCTCAAAAACACGCATAACCGACGTTGGGAAAAAAACTGCTAAGCTAAAATGGGACTGGGCCGGACATGATTGTCGTATGCACCCACAAAGATGGGCTCACACAATCACTTGGTGGGTGCCGGAGAACGGCCAGCGACGACGAGGCAGACCAAGAAGTAGATGGCGGGACGATTTGGACGTGTACGCAAAGGACTGGCCTGACATTGCGCCGGACCGGGAGTTGTGGAGGTCAAGAGGAGAGGCCTTTGCCCAGCAGTGCGACACTATAACAGGCTAATAAAAAAATACTTAGTATAATAGTTTTTTTCCATAATGATACGAAACTAGTGTATATATTTAAAAATTTTGTAAGAAGACATTGCTGTCTGTATGGTTTTATTTCGTGGTGTACATTTTGCGCAAACAAGAGTAAGAGATAATGATTTAATTCCAGCTCATCTTGTAACCATGACTAGATAAATAGTAATCAAATTAATAGTAAAAGGCTGATACAATCTAAGATAAATAAAAATTTGGATACAATAATATACAGTCGGCAACGAAACTCTATGAAAAGATCATAATTTTCAAAAACTTGCGGATTATAAGGTTTCATAAATATGTCACTAAACAGGATTTCATACCCCATGGGATTTCCCCATGGACGTTGACAGCTAACGAAATGTCGTCGATATACAGATTTGTGCCGTATTTCTAGAAATTATCGTCCAGCTAGCACAAGGCGATCATTTTTGTTTTCAAACTAATTTTTATTCTATAAAAATTAGCGACTTGAGTCAGTAAACTTAAGATTTATTTATATGGGTCGAAAGTTGACCAGGCGTCCTGACGCCGATTTAGACTTGACTAAAACATTTTGGCTATAGACCCTTAACTTTTTCCATGTCCACAGGAGAAACGCTGTATGACCCAAATACAGCAGAGTGCCGTTCCATTCTTAGTGGCAAAGCGGGTTGCTTATAGGTTGACAGAGCAGCAACGAGAAGATTCAAACAATTTATTTTCGATTCACGTCTGAAAGAACTTGATACATCAAATCAAAGTAAAATAAAAAAATAATAAAAATCGTTTATTTATAATAATAATAATTTTATTTCAGACTTAGGTCCATACAAAGGTTTGTTATTGACCAAAAGAAAAAGTTTTACATTTATAATACAGTGTCTAGTGGGCCCTAAACTAGGCTTAGCCTGTATCTTCGGGCCCGAGAGTGCAGTTGACAATAATATTTTAACTGTGTACAAGGTTATTTTTAATTCACTGACATCCTCTTAACCCTGAATTCCTATCACTGAAACAAATGTTTTTTGTTTTACGACTTTTTAAAATGAACCACTTTTTTCCCATACATACCTACACAGAGTATCGTAAAAATAAGTTGTAGTCTCAGATTTTCAAAACGTTATTACACCAAAAATATTAAGTTATGACAAAAGCCGTAAAACAAAAAACATTTGTTTAAGTGGTTGGAGTTTAGGGTTTAAAGGATGCTAGTGAATTACAAATAACCTTGTATAGGTAGGACTACTAAATTTAATCGTTAATTTAAAACTAAAATTATTATTATATTAATAGTTAAAGGTACAAGAAGAAAAGCATGCGTGTATGTGTGCGTCTGTGTGTGTGTGTGTGTGTGTGTGTGTGTGTGTGTGTGTGTTTGTGTGTGTTTGTGTGTGTGTGTGTGTGTGTGTGTGTGTGTGTGTGTGTGTGTGTGTGTGTGCGCGTGTGTGTGTATGTGTGTGTATTTTACTTTCTAAAAAATCTTTCCATCTCGTCATAACTCCATTGTAAAACATAATCTAGTCACTGTTAATTTAACTTTATGTAAAGACATATTGCTAACGTCAGTTATTTTACATAAATTATTATATAAATGGGGTATCAGGTAAGAAGTAAAGCGTCTAGCAAAATAACATGTGGTAAAAATAAAAAGTAACAATAAAGTTTACCTTATACGATGGTATAAGTCAAAATTTATAATAAACCTTAATAATACCTAATGTAAAAAAACTCTGTATAAAAGATGGAGCAAAAGCTTAAAACTTACTCTGCTAGATTATATTGTAGTTAAGACTACTTCACTAGGGGCGGAATAAATAATAATAATATCACGAGACAATTCACACCAATTGACCTAATCCCAAACTAAGCAAAGCTTGTACTATGGGTACTAGACAACGAATAAACATATTTATATAGATAAATACATACTTAAGTACATACTAAACATCCAAGACTCGAGCACAAACATTCGTACAATGAGTGTTGCGTGTTTTGTTCGAGTGAAAGTGCTGGCAAGATGAATTTGACGCGCATGAATGAGGATAGGCAGAGCTCGGTCTTCATGGCAAAATGCAATTTCCTCAGTCTATTCAAATCGTACCACTGTTAAATGCATCGAGATGTCGGCAGTTGATGAAAAGTGATTGATCGCGGTCTATTTACATCCTCTACAAATTATCATTATTAATTAAGTATTATTTATTTTATTAGCAGTACGGCTGCTCACCGAATCTAAGATTATTTAAAAGCGAAAAAGTTTTTCGGGTGCGCCGGTGGGACTCGAACCCACGTCTCCTGGGTATGCGCCCCAACGGGTGTTCTACCAATAGAACCACGTCGCATCCAACCGACTCCCCCGAAATTCTTAATCGCTTACATACGCCAACAGTGGTGTGTGGTAACATCCATCGCAACTATTAGAAGCTACGACTCCTACGTTCCAAATTACATTGGCAATGCGTAAGAAATGATGTACCACATCTATTTATTCAAATATTATTTATTTTATTAGCAGTACGGCTGCTCACCGAATCCAAGATTATTTAAAAGCGAAAAAAAAAACACTGTTGGCGTATGTAAGCGATTAAGAATTTCGGGGGAGTCGGTTGGATGCGACGTGGTTAAATTGGTAGAACACCCGTTGGGGCGCATACCCAGGAGACGTGGGTTCGAGTCCCACCGGCGCACCCGAAAAACTTTTTCGCTTTTAAATAATATTTATTAAGTAGCTTGGAAAAGTGTCTCACTAATGGGCAATAATCTCTTCTCCCCATTTTCTCGATAGGAAATATGGATATATAATTCTTACTTTCTTGGAAATTAAATCTAAATCTACTGGCATAATATAATTATAATATCAAAAAGTCGGGTCTTATAATAATTATTAATATCAAATATAGGAATTCAAATGAATTACTTTATCAATTTACTTCCAGTTTCCTAAAGCAGTTTTTAGATGACCAGATGGCCTAGTGGTTAGAGAACCTGACTATGAAGCTTGAGGTCCCGGGTTCGATTCCTGTGTCGGGGCAGATATTTGTATGAAAAATACGAATGTTTGTTCTCGGGTCTTGGGTGTTTAATATGTATTTAAGTATGTATCTATCTATATAAGTATGTTTATCCATTGCCCAGTACCCATAACACAAGCTTTACCTAGCTTACTTTGGGACTAGGTCAATTGGTGTGAATTGTCCCGTGATATTATTTTTTAAATTTATTTTTTTAGTTATTTAAGCGTCCCGTGGTTTCATTCGCAGCCAGTGCCCTCCCTGCATCTTCAGGTTGAAGCCAGCAGTTTCCAGTTGGACTGGGATCCTTGTCTTCTCGCTTGGTTCCAGCTTCATGTGCTGCAGCAGCTGGTAGATCATTACCTTCACCTCGCAGAGTGCGAATCGAGATCCTGGAAACACAAAGGCGAATGTTGAAATCATTTAGAAGCAATTAGTCTTTACCCTGGGCTTTGTTGCATCAGCCATTAGATTCAGAAGTTGAGTTGACATAAATTCGTTACAGATATATTAGTCTTCATTTTTATGACATCAAAAACACGCGTACTGAATTTCAAGTTTCTAGACTTAGCGCTTAAGATTTTGGGATTTTACGTGTGTAAATTCTAATTCTCTGTAAATATCTGGATCAAAAGTAGCTTATTCCCAAGATCCACCTATTTACGTACCAAGTTTCTTATGATCTTCTGACACTATGCCTGCTCACGCCATGCTGCTTTAACTCGAAAACACGTATATTCTAATGCATTAGGTACTTATATACTGATGATACATCTTGTTGTTCTGATGCTAGTGTTGTTGAGGGTCCTTTAAACTAATTTTTATTCCTTAGCTTTAGTCGTCCATCATAGTTAGCAAATTTCTTACCAATGCAGTTCCTAGGTCCAGCTCCGAAAGGCATGTAGGTAAAAGGCTTGATATTGTGTTTGTTCTCGTCGGAGAAGCGTTCGGGGTCGAACTTCAGGGGGTTAGGGAAGTAGTTAGGATCACGGTGGATAGAGAATATCGGAATGCTTACGCTGTCGTTTTTTTTCACCTGCAAATAAATAATTTAGATAATCAGACCAATTCAATCATTATAATACAATTTAAAAAATTAAGATAAGTATAGATATATTATGTCTCAAACATACTGGTCATTAACGAAGTTGCAGAAGACCAAATTGAGGGGTTGCTAAAGAGCACATATTACAGATGTGAATGCAAAAGCTACCAAACTGAAGTTGGACTGAGTAGGCTGCGTCAGCCGCATAGATCTAAGTAGGTGGGCTAAAATAGCTACGGAATGGATACTAGAGGATGGATGGCGGCGACGAGGAAGGCCCAGGAGGCATTGGTAGGATTACCTACACTTGTACCTCATGTAATGTAAGAACACCGATCAAAATCGAAGAGAAAAAAAGTGGAGGCCTTTGCCCAGGAGCGGAAGACTTCTCCTCTCGTATTTTTTATTCTCTTGTATGTATGTATGTAATAAGATATCTCTACGAGCCAGTGCAGGGCACACAGGTGCAGATGTTTTGTATCCCTACCCTAAATGCTGCTGCCATGCAGATGCTGATGAATGAATATCTCAAATCAAATTATGATTTATTAAAATATATTGCACTTACAATGTAGTCAGAAGTAGAGGTAGCATTGGGCCTGCCCAAATTGTAATCCTTGACGCATAGTCTCTCAGTAGCTATCGCTGGTGGCCAAAGCCGCAACACCTCTGTAAAGAAAACTCAATTAAGGATGAAGAAGAAAGATAATAATTCAGTTTTGCGGCTGTCCTTGAACTGGAACCTTGCTACTCCACAAAACAAGATCAAGGTTAGATACAGAAAAGAGATAGATTCTAGACCATCAACATAGAAGTCTGCGGGATTCAATAAAGTACCGTTGTTCTTCAAAGTTGTGGTATCTTAATGATTTGACCTGCGGTTTTCAAGCAGAGGATTATGGGTCACGCGGGAAATTACTTTCAAAATTTACAGAGGCCTGTATGGTAAAGGAAAAAATCGTGAGGAAGCAAATGGTGTGTGTAGTTTTAATCCGCACTGGGTCTCTGTGGGAATTGCAGCCCTAGATTTCACGTTCTGAGAGGATAATGTACGTATATGTAACTTGAGGTGAGGACGATGTTATTCTTACCTGAGACAACCATATCCAAATATTTCATGGTCTGAATGGATTGGTAGTCAAACTTGCCATCGTTGGCTTTCTCGTTTTCCTTGATCTCTTCAAATAGCTTCTCCTGCACATCAGGATTGACAGCAATCTCGTACATAACGAACGTCATGGTAGTAGAGACTGTTACGAAACCAGCGACGTAGAACAGAGAAGCTTGAGCTACCAAGTCGATATCTGCCCAGGCTAAAAAGTAATGAAATTGAGTTTTAGTAGAAAATGTACCCAGAGGTGTTTAGATAATTTTCATTATTCCAAGTCATGAATTAATGTATATTCGTCACTAAAATTTAAGCAAAACCAGAGGACGTAATCGTCTTGTAAATACCACGGTTGCAATTAATAAAATGATCATCGTTATAATAATTATGGAAATCAGGGTTTTGTTATCCAAATTGTTTGAAGCACTTTAAATTTTTATAGTGGCTTTCCACAAGTGTTTTCTAATGTTCAGTTGATTGTTTGATTTGATGTCTATGTATATCATCATCCTGATTACTCTTTAAATGTTATACCATAGTTCAAAGTAACTATAAAAGTCAGACGTATTAGGGTAATAAAAGCTAAATTTACCTCTGGTAACATTTTTCTTTCCAACAGCAGACTCTTCAACAGTGGCAAAACCAGCATCGGCGTCTTTACCAGACTTCTCGTCATGGGTGAGTTGACCTAAAGAGAAACAATACGTCATTATGACATTGTGATGTCTAAGTTCCATTAAAAAAATACACACGAATTTGAACATACCAATAATCATTGTTTTACTATGATATCATTTACTACCTGTGTATGTAATATTTTAAAGGCACGTAAAGCATAAAGAAATAATCAGCCAGCAGATAAGCATTTGGGAAGTTGTTTGAAAATGTGTATCATAATGACCAGCATAAACGCTTTATTGAACTAAACTTGTCTTTTGATTATCACTTATCAGGTTAATGGGAGTACCAAATATTTGAAAGCACTTGTAAGTCTGATAAACAATGACGTAAGAGAAGTAACTTGTCTGAATCACACGCGTGTATGGAGACGGCATTGACTCAATCAATACATTGTTCATACAGTGTATACGTTTAAGAACCAGTGCACTAACAAAGTATTAATTATTAAGATAGGTATAATTTATTTTCTTCTTGGAAAAAAATGCTGTTGCAGCTAAATTGATGCAGATCAAACTTACACTCTTGTCATGGAAGAAGTTACTAGACTTATTTTGGCGTCAAGTGCTGGTTCACCAAACGGCTAACGTGTTAACGAACTTTACGGTAAGAACTATATTTTGGAAAAGAACAGTACAATTTTAAGTAATTTATGGGACTCTGTTATTTTTAAATTTAGTAATTGTCGGCTTAGTTCCTCCGCCGTACGGCTTGCTGCGAGGAGGCTTACTACTATCCATATAATTCGGATAGTGGGTACACCTCTGCAAAGCGGTTTCCCCGCAACTTTTTCCCTACAGTACAGCGTGGATACTTTTCCGGTAGTGTTTTCGAGTAGTTTTTAATGGAGGCATTTAAAAAAGGAGTCCACTTGCATTTAAAAATAGTTGGCGACGCATTAATGACTCCCTCAGATTCGAGTGTGCATGGGCGCAAATATTTATGATTATGTATACCGCATGCTTGTATGCCTATTTTGCCATAAAATAAAGTGAGACGTGTATAGATAATTGTGTGTGTGTAGTAAAGATAATTTAGGGTACCTTTCTTAGCTTCCATTAGTAGATGGATCATGTCGGGCCGCAGAATGTTATGCGCCTCTCGTTCACGCATGGTATTCAAAACAAAATGTTCAAAGAATTGCTTGACATCTTCAGGAAAGCGAGTAAACTTGAATCTCTGGAAAACAACATAAATTGTTAAAATACAGCAACTTAACAAACGTTTTTTATTTGACATTAATTTGCTTGGCACAAACAAAACTTATCTGTTATCGTGACATGTCCGTCACTTTAATAAATACAGGTGGGACGCGCAATAGAAATAGCAAATTAGATATAAATTTACAAACCTTCATTACATACGGCATGGAAGCATACGCAAACACTTGAAGGGCCTGCTTGAAACCGAAATGCGTGGCTCTGTTTCCCATTTTGAAAAAGTCGTTGGTAGGGTCAGTGTGGGTATCGACTTTCATACCGAAAGCGCACGACGCAATGACGTCGTTCGCGTAGTGGGTCGCAAGTTCACGCACTTCTACGTCAATTTGATTTCCTGTAAACAAAACCAGATTAGGTTTACTATCATCAACCAATAAGGGAGGACCATCCAGGGTCACCCTTTTCTCTATATATAATACTCTTTAAACGACCGATAGCCTAGTTGTTAGAGAACTTCACTACGAAGCTTGAGGTCCTGGGTTCGATTCCCGTTCGGGGCAGATATTTGTATGAAAAATACGAATGTTTGTGCTCGAGTCTTGGATGTTTAATTGTTTATCCACTGTCTAGTACCCATAGTACAAGCTTTGCTTAGTTTGGGACTAGGTCAATTGGTGTGAATAGGCCCGTGATATTTATTTATTTATATATTCATCACATCGTGTAACAGGTGACTATTACAAGTCAAAATACATTGCTGACTTTGAGTAAGTAATACCGTGTTACACTGGGTTACATTTATTTTCTATAAAATGTGGGCCAGATTGTCTGTTAATTCACATATTTATTCACATAAGTTCTATAATAAAATAGCAAACAGGTTATTTTGTCGTCACAGGAAACTGAAAAGCTAGCTAGCTACCCCGGACAAAGAATTAGCTGAGCTATTCAAAGAAGGAACGCTGCCAGTATCATCGGAATCTTGTTTAAAGGAACTCCTTTTCATTAGTTTTAGTTTTTTTTCCTAATGTATACAGTTTAGTCATCATCATCATTATCATTTCAGCCGAAAGACGTCCACTGCTGAACATAGGCCTCCCCCAAGGCTCGCTAAACAGATCAGTCCCGTGCCATCCGCATCCAACGCGATCCCGCAACCTTAACCACGTCGTTTCTCCATCTAAGTTAGTTAGTTAGTTTAGTTTAGTATAATTATGAATTTCAAACTGACTTCCAGATTCTTGCAATTTATTCTTCAGCGATTTGATCATCTGGTTTCCAACTTCCACCATGAATGGCACCATGTGCTTTATCTTGGAGCTTGTAAAAGCCGGACTCAATGTTGAGCGCATGTCCTTCCATTCTTGTCCTGAAAGAAATGGGTTATTATTTACGTAAATCATTGAGAATTAGAGAATTAGCAATCAAGCTGCTTCATATTGTCCACTGTTTGAGTCAGAACAGAGTTGTACGTAAAGATAGTATCTTTAAAAAAAAACGTCTAATTCAAGAGAAAATTTCAATCTTTCATTTGCATGTTTATAAAACTCTTTATAATTTATCTTATGCTAATAAACGTTCAATGTTTGTTTGAGTTTTTTAAAAACGGCTATTAATTTAGATGAAATTTTGACAGTACTGGTAAATCGATTATGTTTGATTCCATGTTCGGTAATTCTGTTGTACTGATACTCAAAGACCTAAGCTAATTTCAGTCACCCAAGAACTTGGACAGAAAAGTGGGTACAGGAACTTATTCTGTAAAAGGTTACTCACAAGTAAACTTCGGACGATTGACATCAAAAACAAGAGTGGACACAAAAAAATAACCTAAAACTTTGAAGATTTTAGCACTGAAACAATATTTTATGACAATACCTTTGAGCGAAAACAAGTTTCTTCCAAAAAGTGGGTCCGCTTCCGAATCGAACATTCCCTGATGGTCCAGAAAGTGTTCAAAGTCCTTGACAGTGACTTTCTTAATCAGCTCCAAGTCTCGAATGTTTACATTTGGCCTCAAGAAGTTGTAGGTACCGAAGAACCTGTTAAGATAATAAAATATTGTATCCCACTGTAGAAAAATACTACAAATGCCAAACAAAACTCTTTCGCTTCAATCACAATCATCCATCTCTTTACAAAAGGATGTTGGTTGCGAGTGCTCATAATATAAACATTATCAATAATAAATGGGTCATGCGTAAGAAACAAAAGTTGTCTCTAATGTGGATATAAAGTTAGCGACTTCAGCAGCAGGGAGTCGCTAACTTAAGATTTATTTAAATGGGCCGCAAGTCGGCCAGGCGTCCCACACGCCAGTGTAGAATTGACTTAAAATATCGGCTACAGGAGAAACGTGACCAAAAAAATGTGTATGACCCAAATATAAAAAAAAGAAAATTCTTATACTCTATACAATATTAAGTATTCCATTTTTTTATCCAGATCTTTGTATATTTTTACGCTAAATTTTGAATCCGTTCAACCGTTATTGAGTCATTCACTAACAAACATTCAAACATGTTCAATTTTTCTCATTTATAGTATGATTCAATGTGATTGTCAATGAAATCGTTTCATATCAAAGCTGTTTTACCTGTCTTCAGGAAATGCAGTGTATGATTCATTTGCTACTTCAGCGAAGTGCGCTTTTCGGGTCACTACTTTGCCTAATGTGCCCACCAGTGGGACTACCTTCAGGTGCTTGACTCCCTTCTTGTCGAAAAGAGAGTATATTTGCTTAATGTACAACACTAGCGTCGCGACCAGCGCTACCAACCAGAAGTAGAATATCATGTTCTGAAATTTGAGACAAGAAAATTATGAATTACCAATAAGTACAATACAATACAATACAAATATTCTTTATTGATCACCAAAAACAGTACAGTGACATTACAAAAATAAAAATTCAGATAGACAATAGGCGGTCTTATCGCTAAAAAGCGATCTTTCCAGACAACCAATTACTCAGAAATTAATAAATATCAACAGACTAATGTAGGTGGCAGAAATAACAGACAAGAGAAACGCAGTATTACTTAATAGACAACAAACAATAAAAACAATACAAATATAATAAAAATTTTATAAACAAACAAATACATTCAATATAATAGTTATACACTACATATACTTAATACAAAATATCAATGGAAAAAATTACAAAAGGCCGCATGTGAGAAAAGGATTTAAAAAGGAAATTAAAGAAACAATATAAACAAAAAACAAAAAGAATAAAAAAGGGGTCAAAGACCGAGGATTACGTTAGTGGCAAATAGTGAGCCTTTAGAAGGTTTTTAAAAATGGGAAGGGATTTTGCTTGTCTTAACGCCAATAGAAGAGAATTCCAAAGACGAATGGCGGTCATAGTAAAGGAGTTATGATAGAATTTGGAGGAAGAAGGAGGAACAGTAAGAAGAAAATTTTGTGCAGAGCGAATAGAGGACATAAACATAAAACGCTCTTGAAGATATTAAAGAGTTGCAGGATTGAAGAGTATGCTGTATAGAAGAGAAAGAATGTGAGTATTACGGCGAAAACGGATGGGGAGCCACTTGAGATAAGTAAGAGAGAGTTGAGTTAAGTAATTGATTATTATCGACTAGATAGCTTGAAACCCGGATTCGAATCCTGATATGGTATATTAAAATAATTTATTGAATCAGGCGTTAGGTACTTTGCAGAGGTCCATAATATTAAAACAATTACTTTGCTCACCTGCAACCAAAGCAAAGTAATTGAAAAGTAATAACATTGAAAAAGACGAATTAAATAAAAATGTAACTCACGGTATGAAATTAGAGCTCTCGTGATACCACAATCAGTGACTCGGCGTCGACGAAGGCGTGCCGAATGCCATACTCGTTAGTTCGCGACTCTTATATATCAAGTGCCATGTGATAAAGTTTGAATCTGGAATAGTATTTATCTATAAAAAAATATCGGTACTATCTTAATCACGAACCGTTATGGTGAATTTACCTACTCCGTCAAAAAGCGACACAATGATTGGTCCTGCGCTCCGCATCCAACGGACTCCGGCTCCTTTCACCAGTCCACCAGTTTAACATCTGGTCTAAAATTTTTTTTAAATTTCTATTAGCTGGCAAAATAAATAGAAATTGACATTTACAAAGAAACTTGGTGGCGAATAAATAAGTGTTTTGTGGTGCCACACAAAACACTAATTTCTTCGCCACCAAGTTTCTTTTGACATAATTGTATAATAATTCATTAATTTTAGTTTTTTGATAATTTTTTTTGCTAGCTATTTGTTTCAGAAATAAGGTAATTTAATCGATTTTTCTATTTTATTATGTCGAATATTGTTGTTTTTTTCTAAAAAAGATAATTATTTATTTCGTTTTATGCGATTTCTTAAATAATAATCATAATCGTTTGTAACAAATAAATATTTTACTTTTCCCACGATAAACACCAATAAACACCCTTAATTTGGCAGTGTATAGCCTATATTGTGTCATACATGATTTTTTTTCCAAAATAAGGCAAATAGGTTTTTTTAAATATTATCCCATGTCTAATTAGAGCTATGTATCTAAATTCGTTAAAATAATTCAAAATAGATTTTTTTTTTATATTTCATACTAAATACAAACTGAAATATGGTTGCGCAGAAAAAAACCTAGAAAAAAGGCCAGCGCTGGGAATCGAACCCATATATTTTTTTTTTGCCTGCCAAATAACGTTTAAAAAAGTCCTGAAAAAATATTGTTTCAGAAATAAATCTCTGTATGACTAACGTTGATTATAAGGAATGATGCATTATGACTTATTAAATTATGCGAAACCAAGGGATCCCATCTAAGAGATTGTCAGATTCTATTGAAATTAAAATTACTTAACCTACTTTAATTGTTAATCAACAATAGATACATTCGTAATTTTCATGCATATAATATCTGCCTCTCCAAGTTCAGGCCTAAAGCGAGTTTAACATTTGGTAGCATAGCGTACGGTTGTGGTACGACCTACTCTGAAGACGAGCTCTGGTTGAGTAATTTGCTTGTGGTGATAGTTGGATTTATGTGTGTCCGTACAGTGTGGAGGTGGAAGAACTGCATGAACACGCAATCTCATTCATTAATTTTTCTTACATAAACGTAACTATCGTAAAGTCGCGGGTGAGCAAAGTAATTGTTTCAGTTCATTAATATGGACTTCCGCAAAGTAACACCTGATTCAATAAATTATTCAGTTATATCCTGGTTCTGCTCCTGGACTACAAACTTTCTCCACTAGTCATTTCTATGAAGAGGCTTGTCTTTGTTTGCAACTTACAACGATCTTAAGATCGAAACGGTTTAAAGAACACACGATAGATACAGTACGATAAAGAAATTATCATAGATATAACAATATCATTGATAGTAAAATAACGAGTCATCCGACTTTTCGTTTTGTTATCGAAACGTACTCGACCAATATATTATTTCAGTATTATGTCAATAAATTGGTTGAAAATGCAATACCGGAATTTGTAGCGTGACAATGAAATTATGATTAAACGAGATTTTAAATTTAAGAGCAGTGAAAGACTTGGGGAAAATCTTTTTTTATGTTTGAAACGGCAAAATGCGAAGGCTTAAAATGGCTTTGTAATTAAAAGAGTGGACCAGTGGTGTGGGTGGTGGAATTGATGCCTAAATTGAATAAAGAATTTTGACTTTGACTTTGACTTTGACCAGCATAATGATAATAGAATGAAGACGTTGACTGCCAGCATTTAATAATGAAGTGGCCACTTTACCCAGGTGCTGATCAGCAGAAGACAATGTCTCCTGTGGTCTTGTACCCATTCTCGTTTTTTTTTAAGATTTGTTATTTTGTGCACTAACATAGTTGTAAGGAGCTTGCTTGTTTACTAACCATTGAACCTTTTGCTGTCTTTCAAGTTCATTTGCCAAATGGTTGTTCACTGTGGTATTCTACGAGGCATTTTTCAACAGTCAATGTCTTCAGGTTGATGATGATGATTAAATCAAGGTTGATGAAACTTCCCTGGACTCTCGTCATGTTTGTGATTACTGTGGCAAAAGTTGGTATAGGGTTGGTATAGTCATCGCAGACGCTGCAATCAACCTCCCCGAAACACGTGATTTTACCCGACGCTATATTAATCATCTGCGATAGATGACGAGGCCAATGATGATGATGATGATGATGATGATGATGATGATGATGATGATGATGATGATGATGATGTTGATGAAAACATCATTCTTATTTTTGCAGTCGGCTAAAATGCGACAGCTGGTAATGGTGGAGTGCGAACCCAATTTAATCTTAAGCCACGCAGATATTAATGATACTGTATTAACGCTGTAGATAATTTCATAGTTTTAATTGCAATAACAATCGATTATGCTCACTTCTCAAATCCAATAAAAAGAAAATCCTGACTTTAACCCACTGATTCACTTCACTTTGACAAAATTGTACTGGACGCATGAACGCGCAGCCCAAATCCTAGAATGATGTATAATGAAACATAAAGATAAAGACGGATTTCAAATAATTTATTGAATCAGGCGATACTTTGCGGAAGTCCATATTAATGAACTGAAACAATTACTTTGCTCACCCGCGACCTTAAAGGTCATTCTTCTTTCAGGTTCATTACAGATTAATTTGCTGAAATTCACACGGAATGGATTATTTTTATCTGGCAAAGATATCATCCTTTAGTAGATTTGTTGGTTTTCTCGCGGTTTAGAGAAAGGAGTGACCATACATTTTGTTTGTGCGTAGACGCAGTCGCAAGCTAAAGTTAGTCAGCCTGTACTTTTATTAATAACTGCGTTTTCAGCTTCTGTTACTTTAAAATAGTTTTTAGTACTCTTCATCAGTTGCAGCTTCGAAGGATTAGTGCCAGTGTCAGTAGACGCACAAAAAATTATAGTAAAAACAAATTATTGCAGACCAAAGCAGTCTGATTTCCCTTCCCGTTTCAGATAATTAGCTATCCGCCAATGATGCTCCATAAATTGGCCCAGAATTATTAACGGATGTCCAGCGTGCACTGGCCCAATTATTGCTCATCTTCCCAAACGGACACAGATGGTAATCGTAGATCTTCTTCTGTAGCACACAATTGGGGAACACTGGTGCTGGTGGTGACGGATATCTGACAGATTTTTACCGTGGCATTGACCCACTGTCCCTGCTCTTGACCACACGGGGAGGTTAACAGACGACCACCTTAAATCGTTCCAGTAACCGTTAATCATTATCTGTCACTTTTAAATTTGGAATTACAAAAATAACTTTATTTAAACCAAGATTTAAACCGATATAACATGTAATTTTTTTCTAAACAAACGGATTTTTTTTCAACCCATTATAATGGCCACTTTTTGCATATTTTTTTTCAATGTATTTTCGTGACTTGGGTTTGCTGCTTGTTTACAAAACTAGTTCTGCTGGTATAATGATAATGCGACATCAATCTTGTTTTGTATATGCTGTCGTGTCATGACTATGCATTTTATTTAGACGCGCATTTGTTGCTGTGTTTTCTGCAAACGTCACTAATTTAACTTTTGGATTTCTAATTTTGTCATGATTTTACGCTTAAATTCCTCAACAGATCATAATGAGATTGGTATGTAGTTTACTCTGGAAAGGATTTACTATAGTTGTTATACCGGATAGTTGCAGAGTTCCCGCTGAATAGACACGGACGAAGTCACGGACAACAGCTAGTATACCTACAGATATTCGCAAACATTTAATTCGTTCCAGAAATTTCGAATATTAAAAAGTACTGACAAGTTTTGTCACCAAATTAATGTGAGTCATACTTTCTACAGGATGAAGACCGCAATTACTTTCAATGAGCTTTCGATAGTTATCATCATCATAATCCCAGGCCAACTTATATACGTCCCACTGCTGGGTAAAGGCCTCCCCCATTGTCTCCATTCATCCCGATTTTGAGCTGTGTCCTTCCAGTCCCTAAGGTCTTGTCTAACTTAAAGTGATGCGCCCCACCACCGCATTTACGCAAAGGATTTTTCATGCGATTTGTCGATCGTGATGTTGCACGTGGTTATTGTTGTTGACGCTCCCAAATAGATGAAGAGTTGTAATTAATATTTGCACGCACTCATCCAAATCAACTGATTCAGTAGAGGGGCCCGCGTCATTTTAGCTCAGACTAGCTCTACATAAACTGAAAACCTTAAAAAAGGTGAGCAATGTAATTGTTTCAGTTCATTAATATGGACCTCCGCAAAGTAACGCCTAATTCAATAAATTACCTAAGGTACATGTCTAGGTCGTTATGCAAACGCCTCTTTGGCCAACCTCGTCGCCGCCATCCATCTTGCTTGTGATATCCAGTCGATGGCTATTTTAGCCCACCGATTAGTATACATGTGGCTAAAATACTAAACTACTTAAAGATCAGGTCGATTTTTTAATATTTATAGCCATATCCTGCAATATTTTGTGGGTTTTAAGCCATAAGTGACGTTTGAGGAAAATCGAATCAAACAATGAAACATCTTAAGATATTTTTTTACTAATCATTTAAATCGATGATACTATTGTTTTAGGGCTCCGTCCCTCACAAAGAAAAAAGGACGCTTATAGAGGATCACATCGTTCGTCGGTCTATTTGTCAAGAATATATTTTCTACAATATTTACGCTACGAAGAATAAAACATTATACCTAGTTCATTGTCTGTAAAATACATTTACCTAGGAGCACTTGGAGATAACGTTGAAACTAATCTCTATCATACATAATTTATTGAATCAGGCGTTACTTTGCGGAGGTCCATATTAATGAACTAAAACAATTACTTTGCTCACCCGCGACCTTACAATAGTTACGTTTATGCAAGAAATGTGCGTTCATGCAGTTCCTCCACCTCCACACTGTACGAACACACACAAATCACATAAACCCAACCATCACCACCACCAAGCTACACTGACGCGTTTCGAACTCAACCAGAGCTCATCTTCAGAGTTACCACAACCGTATGCTATGCTACCAAACGTTAAACTAACAAACCAAAACAAATGAAAGAAAGAAAGAAAGAAGAAAGAAAATACATTTATTTACAACATCACAAGACACAATATTATACAAAACAAAAAGGCAATACTAAAGCTAAAGATAGAATGTGTCATTGCGGTTGCAAATCGGACACTGGCTCAGCATAATGCTGAGGCGTTTAAAGTACCCCAGCGCTGATTTTCAGCCAGTACCGTTGGTGACACCCGGATCGCTGTTTAGATAGATAAATAAATAAATAAACTGCACACTAATAGCTACATACATAAGACTAGGTACATGCGTAAATAAATAATTTGTAAATTGTAAAAGCAAATAATAATAAGAAAATTTCTTGAACATAATTAGTATATCTCACTTGCCAAGTATACAACCCTGCGCGGACTAAAACGAAAAATGAAATAACCAAGACAATAAAAATCAAAGAAGTTTTGTGAAATAGTGCTGGAAAGGAGAGGAAATTAAGGATTTTGCAATGACAACAAATAGCCTTTAAGCTTTCGCCCAAAGGTGTACCTGCTAGTCACACTTAGGATGGGAGGGGGGATGTCATTCCAGCACTTAGACGCCGCGAACCTAAAACTCCCTCGAAACGCCGCCGTCCGGTGCGGCGGCACAATAGCCTTAAGTCTGCGCAAACTTTTCAACCATGAGATTTTTTTAAAAAGGTAGGAAGGCGTCTTGTGTCGCACTACACCGAACAAAAGGGTTGCAAGGTGCAAGCGCCTGCGATTGTGCATCTTAAGCAGATCAGCAGCGTTCAAGTACGGAGTGACATGGGACCGAGGAGGGACCTTGAAGCAAAAACGAGCACATGCGTTTTGAACTCGTTGGAGCAATCTCCCAGAACGACCAAGTAAGCAACCATCATAAACGACGTCACAATAGTTCATCCTAGACAATACGAGTGATTCACACAATCGGACACGCAAATCCACACTGAGGTAATCACGAATATTGTAAAGAATCCGAAGGCGATAGAAGCAGCTGCTAACTAACTGAGCAATATGGCTCTCGAAGCGTAACTCGCCATCCATAATTAGCCCAAGATTTCTTGCTACGTCTACCCTCTCTATTGGTTCGCCCATGATAGCAACATCCTCGGAAGCCAGGTATTTCAGAGTATTACGAATTTGATGCCCGGATCCAAATATAAGATACTTGGACTTTCCAGGATTAAGAGCCAGACAGCACCTCCCCGACCAAGAGAAAACCCGATCAAGGTCCGCGTTAATGTTCTTCACGACGGTGACTGCATCTGAAGGCACACTGGATGCATACAGTTGCAAGTCATCGGCGTAAAGATGGTATCTACTGTTCCTTATACAAGAAACGATATCAGCGCTGTAAAGTATAAAGAGCAGCGGACCCAAGATCGAACCCTGCGGCACTCCTCTGTTCACAGAACTAAGGGAAGACCGCAAAGCACCATCATTCATTCCACGTAACTCAACCGCCTGTGCCCGGCCGGACAAGTAACTGTCAAACCACCTAATCGCCATAGCATCAAATCCGTAATATGACATCTTAGATAATAGCAAGGACAAATTGATGCAATCAAAAGCCCTAGAGAAATCCAAAAGAACCAAAATGGTACTTCTGCCAGCATCCCTTGCCTGTAAGATGTTATCGACTACATCGAGTAGTGCAGTAGCAGTCGATCGACCCTTGCGAAAACCCGACTGTAGTTCAGGCAGGATGCTATTTTTCTCCAGGTATTCCGACAGCTGATCACAAATTACCCTCTCTAATATCTTCGATGTGCAAGGAAGAATACTTACAGGACGAAGGTCGGATAGGTCAGCTGGATTCGGTTTCTTAGGTAATGGAGTCACTCGAGCGTTTTTCCAGTCCTTCGGGAATGTTGTAGTCGTAATACTTTTGTTGACAATAAATGTCAAAATGTCAGCAGTCTTTGAAAGTGTCAAATGAAGCATGTCAACAGAAATCGAGTCCAGTCCCTTTGCTGTAGATTTTATCCTAGTAATAATTTTAGCAACAGTCTTCGATGTCGTTGTTGTAAGTTTAAAAGTCGAGTCTCCATGTCTGTGAAATTCGTAAAAAGACAAGTCAGATATAGACACTTCCGACTGCCCTGGAACGTTGAGAAAATGGCGATTTATTAAGTCAGGGTCATTAAAGTGGTTAGGTAGGTCGTTTTGCACTTGTGGCTCTGGGAGAACTGTGCGCTTCAAATTTTTCCAGAGAGTCTTACTGTCAGTTGTGTCGTTGATATGTTGTTTGAAGAAGGCACGCTTCTCGTTGTGGATTGCTGCAATAACGAGATGCTTTAGATCCAAGTAGTACTGCCTATGTGAGTCCAACTTAGTTCGCTTAAATCTCGAATGCGCTTCGTTTCGTAGACTCATCATAAGCCTCACATTACTGGTGAGCCATGGTTTTGGTGCCTCCTTCATCACAACCGTCTTCTCTGGCGCATGTCTGTCAAAAAGTTCCAGTAGAAGGTCATCAAAGCGTCTCACCATTTCGTCAACGTCTTCAAGGAGAGTTATCTGGTTCCAGTCCATTTCGTCAAGGTCACGGTAGAATTCAAAAAAGTTTATGTCTTTTAAGGGTCTATAAGTAATCTTGGTTGGTGTCTGTTTTCGCTTTTTAATGTTTAACTCGGTTGTAACGAATGCATGAGCACCGAGTTCCGGGACATGCTTCACATCCACATTTTCCACCCGAGCGTCAGTGCATACAAGGTCTATGGTCGTTTCACTATGGCTAGTAAAATGAGTTGGTTCTTTTACGTACTGTGTCAAGTTAACTGTAGTCAGAAACTGTGTCAACTGTTTAAATTTATTGTCGTTGTGGTCGGAATAATTTATGTTAAAGTCACCAAGTAAAATCAAACGGTCGTAGTTAGTAAATGATGTAATTGAGTCAGTTAAAGCGTCGAAAAAAGTATCAACATCAAGCCACGGAGGACGGTACGCGGTGCCTACTATTAATTTCTTACAATTAATTGTAAGCTTAAGCCACATTTGCTCGACGATCGCGGCAGGAGGGTGCGGCAGCGTACGCGCGCTCATGCCTTGGCGCAAATAAAACCCCACTCCGCCTCCTCTAGCGCGGACGTCAGCCGGCCGTGGCACGTGTCTCAGTCGGTATCCTGGCACAGTGGGCGCGCGCCCTTCCTGCCCGGCGCGAAGCCAAGTCTCATTGATGCATATCTCTAGTCATATATATAGTCTCAATGTTTTAACTTGTCACTGTAACTTCTCAAGTACCCACTTTATTTTTCTTATTCTCAAACTACCCCACAAAAATTAACTTTTATTGACATATTTAAAACTACCTTGAATTTTTTTTGTTTATTTAACAAAAAAAAACACATTTCTTGCATAAACGTAACTATTGTAAGGTCGCGGGTGAGCAAAGTAATTGTTTTTGCTCTATCATACACTTAGGTCTGCGCAATAAAGCAATGAAAAAAGAAATACCTACGATAAATATACGTATACCTACGGTAAACTTGTAAAAGTTGGCCTAGTAGCGCCATCTCTTGGTCCAGGTGAGCGGGTAGCTCCGAAGGAGTGTTGAAGTCTCTCGGTAGAGGGCATAACATAGATGCGCTTTATCACTGCCTAAATGTGATTATAACAGACTGAAGTGTACGATGTATGGGAAAGATTCGTCGCTAACTTCTAGACCAGTGATGGTGTAGGGGTAAGCACGCAGCACGGAACGCTGAGGACCTGGGTTCGATTCCCAGCATTGGTCTTTTTTCTGGGGTTTTTTCTGTGCATCTATGTTTCAGTTTGTATTTAGTTTGAAATCTACGATAAATTGTACAGAACATTGAGTACTTTCTTCCTGCTGGCATATAATTATAAAAATTGACTATAAATAAGGCCTTACAGAACAATAACAAAAACATTCCGAATATTATTGATCCAGAAAAAAAAGTATTAATAGAAATACCTTGAATAATTTATTGAGTCAGCAATACTTTGCAGAGGTCCATATTAATTAATTGAAACAATTACTTCAACTTTGCGGTCGCGGGTGAGCAAAGTAATTGTTTCAGTTCAGAAACACCTTGCTTTTCGTTTACTTTAAAGTTTTTACGGAACCTTCACCTTGTTAGTCTAATTCGCACTTGGCCGGTTTTGTTCAAAGAATATGTAATATAGATAATCAAAATGTTTACGATAATTTTTCGCTGAAAAATGGTGCAACATTACAAGTTTTTATAGTGATAAGGTGTAAGTCAACGCATTTAACAACTTTTATCAAGGTCACCAAGCTACTTATAAAACTCATAAATAAATAAATAAATATTAGGGTACAATCTTACACAAATCGATTTTACACACACAAATTTACACTTAAATTTACACTTACACAATTTTTTTTTCTGTAACCTTTTTGTTTTCCTTTTGTACAATAAAGAGTATAAACAAACAAACAAACAAACTAAGCAAAGCTTGTACTATGGGTACTAGACGACGATAAACATACTTATATAGATAAATAAATACTTAAATACATAGAAAACATCCATAACTCGGGAACAAATATTCGTGCTCATCACACAAATAAATGCCCTTACCGGGATTCGAACCCAGGACCTCTTGCTTCGTAGGCAGGGTCACTACCAACTAGGCTAAAGCGGTCGTTAAAGGTCGGTACTCATCATCATTATCATCGTCGTCTTTTTCAGGTAAAAAAAGTTCGCTACTGGACATAGCCCTCCGCAAAAGAACGCCATACCATTTGATCAATTATAACTGAAGATACACATTGCCGAACAAAATCCCCTTCAAAGAATGTCCGAACTTTTTTATTTGTTCGCATAACAATTAAAATCATCACCTACACAGAAATTTTAACCTAGTCTTTACTTCATTACAGTCGAATTTCGGTTGACCCTTGATAGCTAAACTTGACAATTTCAAGCAACGTACTGAGAAAAAAGAAGGCCACTTTTATCAAAGTGGCGCTCATTTGGCTCGGACATTTTCGGGCGCGCGACTGTGGATCTACAGTTATAATTGATCAAAGGCCATACCTAATGGCCGCGGTCTTCTTCATCTTCATCCGAGACTATATAAATCCCACTGCAGTGCACAGGCCTCCTCTCAGGATGAGAGGGCTTGGGCCGTAGTTCCCACGCGGGCCCAGTGCGGATTGGGCACTCCACACACATTGAATTTCTTCGCAGGTGTATGAAGGTTTACTCACGAAGTTTTACTTCACCGTAAAGCACATGGTAAATTTCAAATGTAATTTCGCACATACTTAAACTCCGAAAAAATCAGAGGTGCGAGCCTGGATTTGATTGAACTCACGACCCTCTGCTTGAGAGGCCATAGGTCAAACCACTATACTATAAAGGTTTAGGTACTTTACTAAATTTATTGAATCAGGCGTTACTTTGCGGAGGTCCATATTAATGAACTAAAACAATTACTTTGCTCACCCGCGACCTTACAATAGTTACGTTTATGCAAGAAATGTGCGTTCATGCAGTTCCTCCACCTCCACACTGTACGAACACACACAAATCACATAAACCCAACCATCACCACCACCAAGCTACACTGACGCGTTTCGAACTCAACCAGAGCTCATCTTCAGAGTTACCACAACCGTATGCTATGCTACCAAACGTTAAACTAACAAACCAAAACAAATGTTTTAACTTGTCACTGTAACTTCTCAAGTACCCACTTTATTTTTCTTATTCTCAAACTACCCCACAAAAATTAACTTTTATTGACATATTTAAAACTACCTTGAATTTTTTTGTTTATTTATTTATAAGGCATATTTAATTAATACTAACTGTTCAAATTCGACCCAAGCCGCAGTAAAGGAGAAGATACTAAATTTACCTGTTCATTAATAATAGACCCCATAGTGTTGTACCTAATTATTTCCATGCATTCCAGAGCATCCAGACGCAACCCCTTGCCGCAATAATGTAACACTTCATAAGAATCTGAATCTAACAATGAATGATTTGATTCCAACAAATGTTTTGCAAAATTCGATCTATCTGGATGCTCATTCCTATATGCCGAAACATGCTCTTTAAATCTAGTATTAAAACTTCGGCCTGTCTGTCCTACGTATATCCCATTGCAGTCATTACAAGTAAGCTTGTATACCCCCGATCTAGTTCCCTTATCTACCTGTTCTTTGTGGTTACATAGCCTAGAGTACAAAGAGTTGTTAGTCTTAAAGGCAACATTAATATTGTTTGATTTTAAAATGCCATAAATCTTATCAGACAAACCCCCGACGTAAGAGATGCTAGATCTATATTTGTTAGTAGACTGAGAAGGTAACGCAGCGTAAAGCATGCTATTTACTAACCGTGCCTGCTTCTTTTGAACTAAACTATCTACCATTGATTTTGTATAACCATTTGAGATCGCTATCTGATAAATAGTACTCAACTCTAAATCATAATGTTCCTTAGAAAGAGGCACAGTCAACAATCTATTAACATAACAATGGAAAGCAGCCAGTTTATGCTGCCACGGATGATTAGAAGATGCTGGTATAACAGCATCTGTGTACGTGGGCTTACGGTATATTTTAAATTGATGTTTACCATTTAATTTTGAAATCGTTAAATCCAAAAAGTTCAACGAACAATTTTCCTCCAATTCTTTTTTGAACCTTATCTTTACGTGCTTGTTATTCAAACCATTAATAAACACGTCAAGCTGTCTCATACTCCCTCTCCAGCATAGGATCAAATCATCAACAAACCTAAAATAGTACACAATATTACTATTACCCACAATATACTGATTCTCAAAATGATCCATAAATATATCTGCCATTAAAGGACTCAGAGGTGAACCCATAGCTAAACCATCACTCTGTAAGTAATAAAGACCATTGAACCGGAAATAATTTTGTTTCATGCATAAAGTTACCAAATCTATTAATTCACAAACTTCACCCGGATGCAACCGCTTCCTTTCTAAGTGGTCTTTTAGAATTTCTAGTGTCTCACTATATGGTACGTTAGTAAATAAACTGTCTACATCCAAAGAAAGCAACGTTGCATTCGGCGGTATGCTGATGTCCTTAATTTTACTAACCAAATCTAAACCATTTTTTAAACTATAAGAAGGTTTAAAGGAAGCCTTCACACGAATAATACTATTTAATTTCTTCGCCAATTTATATGCTGGAGCACTCACGTATGAGACAACTGGACGAACAGGCACATCATCTTTATGAATTTTAGGTAATCCATATAGAATTGGCGCCTGCGGATTCATGGGAATTACAAAATTCTTTTGTTGTTCGGTTTCAAAGGCAAACAAAGAACCCTTTATTAGTCTCTTTAGATCTTTGTGAAATGTAATTGTAGGGTCCTTACGTAAAACTGTAAAACCGTCCCCTTGAACGATATCTAAAACTTTCCGATTATATTGATACCTATCCAATAAAACAATACAATTTCCTTTGTCTGCCTTTGTCACCACTAAATCATTATCATACACTTTCTCCTGAATAGATCTCAAAGAATTTAATTCGGTTATATTGACAATACACTCTGCGGCTTGGGTCGAATTTGAACAGTTAGTATTAATTAAATATGCCTTATAAATAAATAAACAAAAAAATTCAAGGTAGTTTTAAATATGTCAATAAAAGTTAATTTTTGTGGGGTAGTTTGAGAATAAGAAAAATAAAGTGGGTACTTGAGAAGTTACAGTGACAAGTTAAAACATTTGTTTTGGTTTGTTAGTTTAACGTTTGGTAGCATAGCATACGGTTGTGGTAACTCTGAAGATGAGCTCTGGTTGAGTTCGAAACGCGTCAGTGTAGCTTGGTGGTGGTGATGGTTGGGTTTATGTGATTTGTGTGTGTTCGTACAGTGTGGAGGTGGAGGAACTGCATGAACGCACATTTCTTGCATAAACGTAACTATTGTAAGGTCGCGGGTGAGCAAAGTAATTGTTTTAGTTCACTTTACTAAATGTAAACAAACTCCGTATTATGCGGCTAAACTAAAGAGTACGTCGAAAATGTGACGCGTGAAAGTCAATTACAAATATTGCATTTGGCTGGTTAACCCGACGCCGTCACTTTTTGTCGTGTTGTCAGCTGATATTTGTTTACATTTACTAGTAGTTAAGTACCTAAGCCTTTTTATAGTATAGGCCACCACGGCCTTATGGTCGGTCTTGCACAACCCGAACTACTGCAGTGGCCTAGGGTGCATCTCGAGGAAAGCCAGGATTAGTGAGGTCTCAGTGGATTTAGTTGGGCCTGGAAATAGGTCTAACTGGTTTAAAATATGGCTTCTAAAACAGAAGGGTTTGAGTTTCTCGGAGTTTGCGAACGTTTCATTTAAATTAACTATGAGCCTTACAGTGAAGGACAACACACACGTGAGCATACCTATACCTGCTAGAAAATTTGATGGCGTGCCTGAAGTTTCCAATCCAACCTGGGGACTACGGCTAAGTTTTCTCATTCTGGGATGCATATAGGCATTGTTGATGATGATAACAAACCTCACAGTGGAAAACCGGCCAAATGCGAGTCGGACTCGCGCGCCGAGGGTTCCGTACAAATTTATATGTATCTATGAACGTCCGGTCTTAGCAGACCCCTGCTCCTAAGCAAAATGTGCGCAGTGTGGGATCATTGTAGATTGGGTACTGATATAGACAGACAGAGAAAAACAATTATGCTTTTCGCAATTTTTCCTTTATCTGTGCTATATACGTTGCTTCGTACCAAATTTCAAGATTCTGAGTTCACGGGAAGTACCCTGTAGGTTTTGATTCCCTTGCGAGTTTCGAAACTTTGCGGAAATTTGCGGCATAAACGGCTGTATCTTTTGATTGCGTTGGCTTAAAAGTTTCATTTTTTTACAGCTCCAAGGGACCGTAGACCTGAGTATTTGATATAAATTTCAGCTTGATACCTCCACGCGTTCCTGAGAAAAAGGGTCTTGACAGACAGACGGACTGACGGACGGACGGACGGACAACAAAGTGATCCTATAAGGGTTCCGCTTTTTCCTTTCGAGGTGCGGAACCCTAAAAATGTTAAAGTAATTAATATGTCTTAGATTAATCGGTTTCATCGAGTAGTTTCGTGTTCTTCATCTGCTAATCAGTCATGACAAGCTGTTATTTCGTATTGAACAAATGAAATAAATACTAAACTTATTCACTTTTTTATCGATATTTACAACTACATATCAATTTATGTAATACAAAACCATATTTACAAAAGCTAAAATGAACGCATATTTCTAAAGATATTCTAGAGTTGTTTTCGGATTAAGTTTCAGTTTCGATACGGGTCAAAAGTAATACAGAACATAATTTCAGTTTATGTGTTGGTAACACATACTAGTTTCGGTGAGACACTAGATTTTAACGTGTCTGTTGACACCTCTATGTGTGTGTGACAGGAAGGTGTCAGGGGATCGTCCATTAATCACATGAGACTCAAAAGAGGAAGAGGGTTTAGAAATAAATATATTCTAAAACCCCACCAACCACCAAAGGTGGAAGGGGGTTTTTTTTTTTAATGAGTCGCCAGAGGGGCCAAATACGCGAAGTCTTTGCTGTTTTTTACTTTAGAGTAGGAAGAGTGACTTGTGCTCTGGAAAAATCCCTTCGGACGAACTGGGAATGGAGGGCCCAGACAGTGTCCGACTTGCACGGACTAAAAAACCCGGTCACAAGTCCCCTTCTCTATTGATTATTAGTGGAAGGGGGTTAGAAAGTTGCTAAAAAACCTCACATGATTAAATATTAATCACGATGACACCAAGTAGCGCGTTCGTAGCCTTTTTCAATATCGCCAATCAAGTAAACATAAACATATTGTGAGCACGTTTTAAATAAATTTCACTACTCGATAAGTTTGCGATAAGCAAAATCGATGACCATGATGATTTTGCGATTTAATTTGTCGGTTGGCTCGTTAGTGAAACGTTATCAATGAAGATGATAAAGGTTGAATCATTCCTTAAACATCGTCAATGGATATTTTATTTATTTATATGTATAATGATACGGTACAATTACATATTGTAAACAATAGAGTAAGGACATATATGAGTCTTGGATGTTTAATAATGTATTTATGCATGTATTTATCTATATAAGTATGTTTAGCCGTTGTCTAGTACCCATGGTACAAGCTTTGCTTAGTTTGGGACTAGGTCAATAATTGGTGTGAATTGTCACGTGATATTTATTTTATTTTATTTATTTTGTGTAAGTGTCTACAATTAAAACTGTACTCAACATTTATACACACCAATTATTAGAAAGTTAGTAACCAAAATAATAGTAATAAGAATAATAGTTGCTAATTATATTTCATTTTATTGTATCAATATTTTCCGCGTAAATGTGGCTAGTGAATCACAAGAAAATATCAACATCACGATCCAAATCATTAAATAGATGACACATTCGTATTATTGGAGCGTTGTGGCAGACATTATTATTTGTAATGTATAGATTTTGGTTTTGCGCTTCGTTCTAGCTGATCCCGTCGAGATCGCCATGCAGTATCCTACACAAGGACACCAAGTTAATGATACGAAGAATGGTGAATAAAAAAAAAATCTGTTTATTGCAATTAATGTTACAAAAAAAAAGATTTTTCTTATACTTAGTTACAATCTTTAAATATTTAAGATTATTATAACTAAGGAATAAAATAAAACTATTACTATTACTATTACTAGTACGGTCAGCGCCACAAACAAGCGACCACCTCTGCACCCCGCCACCTTAATTGTCATGTTTAAATAGCCATATAAAACCATGTAGTCAAACAACTGAAAGCGACAAGGTACCAAGGCACTCGCTCGTTCATGGCGCAGACCGTTCATTTATGTACTTAGATTTAAGTAGCCATATGAAATATATAACGACTGAAAGCGACATAAGTGTCGGTTGACTATTTTTATTATTTCAAGCGCCTGTAGTAATAAAGCAGCAAAGCTGCATTAAGGAAACATTTGATTGTATATTATGAAAGCGACAAGAAAACGTCTTAATTTAACACAAACATTCATCTTCTGATTATTTCAGCATACGCAACACTGCAGGGCTTGGGCAAATAGCTCCCACGCGAGCTCAGCTCAGATTGGGAACTCGCACATACAATTGAATAGGGATGTTTCCTAGGTAAAAAAATAATAATTCTTATTAGTCCGTATTTTACATTATCAAAAAATATTAGACACGTAATTTTTCTTTTGACAATTAAACAAAAAAAAAATGACGAAGATATGGCGCGTTGAAGTTCCGCGTGACGAGGCGTGACGTCACTTGTTCCTAAAACGCTCATACAAAGTGTAGGAACAAGTGACATCACGCGAAACTTCAACGCGCCATATCTTCGTAATTTTTTGTTTAATTGACAAAATAAAAAATACGTGTCCAATATTTATTGATAATCTAAAAGACTGACTAGTTAGGAAAGTAGCCTATTTTTTCACAGATTTTTGCTTCACCTAACTGCTTCATGGTAAATTTCAAATCTAATTTCACATATAAATCCCTAAGAACTCAGAGGTGCGAACTCGGGCTTATGTCGATCTGTTTGAGAGGCCACAGGTCATAAGGTCACGTTCTAAACCGATGTAAAACTAACGGTTACTGCAAAGTTTCAAAATTTCGCGAGTTAATTTTTTCGGGACTTAATCACGAACTATTTTTCCTAAAATCCTTTCGATGTTTCGCCGACCGCGACTGGTCACGAGTCGATTCCATTTTAGGAAAAAGTACCTAGTTCATGTTTAAAACCATTAGTTATAACGGTTTCTGTCAACGCAAATAGCTCATAGACCAGATATAAACCGTCGCTCGACAAAATCCGTTCAGGTCTGATCACTTTGTGTCCTAATACCATATACGTCGCATATTCTTATTTGCTAAATATTTTAAAACAGTGCCTTAGAATTACATACTTCACCCTTTAAGGCACTAGCATGAGTATCCGCGATTAGGTATATCTTTTTAAGGTGCAGGAGCCAGGGGCTGCGGCTAAAAGCTTTGGAACATTAGTTCCCATCAACTGTGAGACTGGAAACACACGGCGAGGAAGTCGGCCGAGCAAAGGAGACACAACGTACTTAGAACGCCACTCCCGATGAAATTAGTTGGTTTTTAGGGTTCCGTAGTCAACTAGGAACCCTTATAGTTTCGCCATGTCTGTCCGTCTGTCTGTCTGTCTGTCTGTCCGCGGCTAAGCTCAGAGATCGTTAGTACTAGAAAGCTGTAATTTGGCATGAATATACATATCAGTCACGCCAACAAAGTGGTAAAATAAAAAACAAAAAAATATTATTTTTAGGGTACCTCCCATAGACGTAAAGGGGGGGTGATTTTTTTTTCTCAACTAATCCTATAGTGTGGGTTATCGTTGGATAGGTCTTTTAAAACCATTGCGGGGTTGCTAACATGATTTTTCTATTCAGTGATCTGTTTGCGAAATATTCAACTTTAAAGTGAAAATTTTCATTAAAATCGAGCGTGCCCCCCCCCTCTAAAATCTAAACTGTTAGGTGGAAAAATTTGAAAAAATTCAGAATGGTAGTAAATATATCAAATTTACTAGGAAAATTATAGCGGCTAAGATTGCTTGGAAATTATTTGTAGTTTAAGAGTAAATAGTAGCCTAAGGTATAAAACATACCTAAACTTGGATGATTCCGTACACATACGAAATCCTTAGAAAAATATTACTTGATTTTTTTGTAATGGCTACGGAACCCTACCTTGTGCGTGTGCGACACGCTCTTGGCCGGTTTTTTAAATTTCTATGTTAATAGTGTAGGTATTGGCTGTAAAGTCATACCTAATTATTTATAGTCTGTCTGTCGTAAACCACAATTTTCTTTTATGAAGTTATTAAACTAAGCTAACCTAAATCATTCTATACGATGACATTAAAAAAAAAACCTACAACAGCACGCTTTTATACATTTTGCGGTAAACTTTGGTATTGCATATGAAAAAGACAAATAAAATTTGTGGGAAATGAAGTGACACCATAATCATATTATCAATCGAGACTTAATCACAACTATTGCTAAAAGTATCTCATTGTTTCGACCACATAACATTGGTCAATATGGCCGAAACGTCGAGGCAAATTTAGCTGGATAGTCGTTATTAAGTCTCGGGTGAAGGTAATTACTCCAAAGGCCCGGCCCTAAGGTCCCCTTGACGCTGGAAGCGTTGCTCCGCTGTATAGCCAAGGAAATCCTTTGCACCAGGTACGAACCTGAACGGGGTCCCTCAGACTGCGGCCCATCTCGCCTACAAAAAAACCCGCCTCTGCATCCCAAGGTTCACCTGTTTCCACCGCTACAGGTACGAACTCATAATATGCTGATGCCAGAGCCGCATACTTGGCGTGCTTGAGTTTAGCGGCGTTCTCTGCAGTGGAAGCGGGATGACTTCAAATTGTATTTGCGCTTTTTCAGACTTTACGTATAGTTGTTGTTTTTTTTAATCAAAGTATTCTACAAAGAAAGTTATTTATCGTTAACTCCTACTTGCTCGTAGCATCACTCCCCCTATTTCCCCTAAAACGGCTGCGCGGGAAGTCCCGTCTTTTATTATCCCGTGTTTGTGCCTTGGGGATTTTTGTCGTAATTTTAAAGTTACACGATTCCCGGCATTAGCAGGATGCGACGTTAAATGATGCTTTGAGTGTGCTCGTTTGTATTTGTTTCAAAACAAAATGGCCGCAATCGTTTTGTGAAAGAAACAAAGAGAATTTATTTTTACGATGGAATTCGATACGCTTAATATCATTTGCTTTAACTTATCTTATTAAATTTGAGTTGTCCATACATTAAGTTCGTGATTTTATTTCAACTAAGTATGAAACATCCTAAATTTTATCAGACTAGTTTAAAAAATTGCCTTAGATTATTTATGCACTAGATGGAGCGTCAGTAGCAAACATTGCGATACAAAACGTCCACAAATCCATTTGACAGCTTCATATTACGATCGCGTTACGTCATTCCGGTTGTCACTGTGTGCGTGCTTAATGATACCAGTTAATTTCACATTCCCCAAAATGTGGGGAAAGTGAAGCTGATTGGGGAATGTGTGGGGAGAGCTTCAATTCGGGGAAAATGAGGGGATTTTAAGTATGAACACAAATACGCGACATTTGTCATCAAATTACTGCTAGTCTTGATTAATTTCCTACAATTCATTATTCGCAACAGCTCTAAACTAAGTCACTCGGCCCACATAATTTTTCATTCCCCACACGTGGGGAATTTCGACAATGCGTTTGGGGATTTTAGCATATTACTATTAGCAACCCAGCAAATGACGCAAATAACATATAAGCCAACAGTTGGCTTATATTTTTACGGGACGTTTCCATGCCACCAAAGCTCTATCTAGTGCATAAATAATCTAAGAAAATTGCATTATGCAGTCCAACATCAATGAGTAAAAAAAACAAATTTTTAATCACCATTTTGGTGCCGCCCTGCATATAATATTAGTAGGTAATAGTATTTAATAATTTAGGAAATATCAATTCAATATTATGTTAGATCTGTTTAAAAAAATATCGGTACCAGTTTCATTCATGCCGGATTCTTCTCAACGGGGGTTTTCCGAAACAGTGGTGATTCTTCTATTTTCATAAAGTGCTTAATCGCCTAAATTTGATAAAGATATTTTAAATTTAACTTTATTGCCATCAAGATTTGAATTACTTACCGTTGGCCGATTGAGTTGAAAGTTATAGGTACGTAACTAAATCCGGTGAAAATACAATAATATATGGTAGTGAAATTCTGTCGGCATGGCCCTGGCGAAACGCGTCAGTGTAGTTTGGTAGTGGTGATAATTGGGTTTGTGTGATTTGTGTGTGTGTTCATACAGTGTGGAGAGGGAAGAACTGCATAAACAAGCATTTTTTACGTAAACGTAGCTATTGCAAGGTCGCAGGTTAGCAAAGTAATTTGTTTCAGTTCATTGCTTTTAAAAACATTTTTTTTACTACGGTCGGCCGGATAGCCTAGTTGTTAGAGTACCTGACTACGAAGCTTGAGGTCCCGGGTTCGATTCCCGGTAGGGGCAGAAATTTGTGTGAAAAATACGAATGTTTGTGCTCGAGTCTTGGATGTTTAATATGTATTTATCTATACAGGGTGAATTCAAATTGGTGATACAAAATTAGAGTTTCGTACTCAGTTAATGATGGACAATATAATGCACTAACTCATTTGTTTTAATTAGTCTTATAAAATTTGGGGCGTCCATACATTATTGTGAACTCTGAAACCACTCAATGTACGAACACCTCAAATTTTATAAGACTAATAAAAACAAATGAGTTAGTGCATTATATTGTCCATCATTAACTGAGTACGAAACACTAATTTTGTATCACCAATTTGAATTCATCCTGTTCATCTGTTGTCTAGTACCCATAGTACAAGCTTTGCTTAGTTTGGGTGGGACTAGGTCAATTGGTGTGAATTGTCCCGTGATATTTATTTATTTATTTTGTGATATTTACTCTTAATTTAAATTTTCGAACGTAGGTGTTGCACGACACGGCTTAAAAAAGGTATTATTTTTTGCTTTTCAGTTTTTTCGGCGGTTTAATTTTTTGTTAAAAAGTTTTTATTTTATACTTTTTTTCCATCATTGGGGTAATTTTCATTCCAAATTTATAATACCAACTTCAAGGTATACCCTATCTATCCAATAAAAAAGAATTATGAAAATCAGACTACTCTGTAAAAAGTTATTCAATCATCCCCTGTTTTCCTACCCTTAGGGTAGGAATATTATTTGCAAATTTAAATGGGACCACTCTTGGGGTATACGCTTTCCAATAAAAAAAGAATCATCAAAATCCGACTACTCTGTAATAAGTTATGCGTGGTCATATAGTGCAATCAGTAACTGAACAATCAATCATCCCCTGTTTTTCTACCCTTAGGGTAGGAATATTGTTTCCAAATTTAAATGGGACCACCCTCGGGGAATACGCTTTCTAATAAAAAAAGAATCATCAAAATCGGACTAGTCTGTAAAAAGTTATACGTGATCATACATAAAAAAAAAAATATACACGGCGAATTGGGATGCACCAAAAAAAATAACCTTTAGTTTTTATATTTTTTTTGGAAAGAATAGAATATTTTAAGATACCATTTTCATCGACTTTGAATTTGGTTGAGTATTTAATTTTTTATATTTTTTTTAAGAAATACGCTGGATGACGTCACAGTGAGAGAGCCACGTTCCATTGTCTAGAAAAATTCAAGTCGTACATAACATAATCTGTAGCACTACTGATTTGTCTTGTCTCTGTCAATAATAATGTCCTAAATGAACCATGACAATAGTTATTTGTGCAACAAGAGAGCAAAGTTGTTTTTTACTGCGAGTGCTGATTTTGAATCACGAGTTAGCGAAGGATTCTATAATTGAATCACGAGCGTTTAGCGAGTGATTCTAAGTTAGAATCCTGAGTGCGCGAGTGATTCAAATACACGAGATGCAAAAAAACTTTGGTCTCGTGTGGCACATACAACTTTTCACCTCAGCAGCGAGAACATAATAAATTATTAAAGGTATATAAACGTCGTCTTTTTGTCTTTGTTGTGGTTTTCAACATTGAGTAAATACTTCATATTATATATATAACAATAGGTACAGTCTCCGAAAAAGTGTTTGGATTGTTTAAAAATATCATAAGCTTTTAAATATTTTTCGCGAGACTTTTCAAGTAAGAAACTTACTCTGCATTATGTATTACTCCATTAATTCGTCTGGTGTTCAATTGTTGACTTCATCACTGGACTCACTCAATTCACTCATATCATATTCAAAAATGTATTAAATAAGTACTTATTACTATTCTAATAATTTCCAAATTGCCTCTGATCGTGTACCAAACTCATAGATATCGAACTCTGTAGCTAGAGAAACAGAAGAAAAGAATTAAAATTTGAATCCCGCTATTTTTTTAAAGAAGCGTTCCGATACTATACCCGCTGCGTTCCGATGCTGCATCCGCTGTATTTACCACGATGTTCAAGATTGTTAAAATTATTAATAATTATTTAGATACATGTTTAAACTTTGTTTTCAACAACATTTTTACTATTAATTTGATTATATAAAAATATAATCCAATTATTAAAAAAGTACCTACAATAATTTCATTTAAAACCTTAACAGACGAATTACAATTTTAAGGTTAAGAACTTATTATGAGTAAGTATCCGAACGTTCAATCGTTCGTTTATTTTTAGGTCGACTAGGATAGAATTTGAAATCGAAATTCGAATCGATTTGATCTTATCTCTCGCTCTTTTCGTATCGAAATGAAAGTGACAGATCAAACTGAAGTTCAAATCTTTCGAATTCAGTAAGCAGACTCATCATTGTCTTTGACTTTAAAAAAAAATAATTAAAAAGCTACTTTGTCTCACGCAGTGAGCAAAATCGGATTTTGCTCACTGTTTTTTAGTAGCAAAACCTACCTGTTTGAGGTGCTGAGGTGAAAATATTTTTATTTATTTCTCTTCTTTTAGCTTCGATTATTTCTGTTTGTTTAATGGTGTGATAGATATTTATTATAGATATAGATATTTTTTATTAAAATCTGATATTTCAATTCTTTTATATTTACTTGTAACGTAGTAAGTTAATAATTCAATTTGTAAAAGTATATTGGAAATACTCGTATACATTTCGGACTTTACGATAAATGACAACTGTTTAAAGCCAGGTGCGCATCATATGATTAAAGTTCTGTCTTTGTCACTCTTTGCTATTATAAGCAGGAAAGCAGCATTTCAGACTGTCAATTTGCTTTAGAGTGTAGACCTGCTTTATATCTGCCTTAGCGACGATTCACTGCAGGGGTCAAATGAAGGTCATTACTTAAATTTTCTTTATTTTATTCAGTTTATCATATTTTTAGAATCTGATTTCTGAAAACGCTTCACAAAGCCTATTTCTCCAAACGGTTTTCGATTTATTATACGTTGTCAAAAATTGGGACATCCCAATTGAGAACCTCCTCCTTTTGTTTTCGTCAGTTGAAAATGAAATACAATTTAATCAGAATCAATTTATTTCTTTCGTTCTAAATAAATTTAAATCTACGAGAGTTACTATACACAGTAGCATTTACACCTGATATAATTATTATTAGAAAAAAACATAAATAATTGATATGAAGTATACATCGCGGCTTTGCTCCCGCGAAAAATAAAAAAAAATGGCCAGCTCTGTAACCTGTAGGAATTTTAAAAAATCGCCTCTTTTCTCTATAATCCTCAAGCAAAATGTCTGCCAAAAGTATCCAGCTCCAACTAACTAACAGTCTAAACTAATGACTTTAAACTGCTCGTTATCTATCAATCAGATACTTACGATTCTCTTTTATAGGTAACTGTAATGTGATGTGATTAAAATAAAAATGGGGATAAAACATTTTCGAAGTTAAAAATGAAACCTTCGTTTTATTTCACTTCCTTGATAGGCCTAGAACCTTCGATGAGCCAAGCGGTTCCACTCTCAGTCTTCTCAAATATTTCTACAGCCGCATTGGCGACAGCGTCTACTTTCTGCCAAGCCTGTTCTTTGAGGAACCTCACGAAGTCATCTTGAAGCTCCTTATCATTCCACGTTCTCGGGGCATGGGTCAAAGCCGTCTCAGTAAACCCTGGATTGATAGCCACCACCCTGACACCAGTTCTGTTGTAGTTGAACGGATACCCCAACGACCTCGTGAAACCCATTACAGCAAACTTCGAGGCTTGGTAAACCGGAAGATACGGGTCCACTCTGTACCCGTAAATCGAAGCTAAGTTCATAATGGTGCCTCCGTTCCCTCCCTTATCTTTTCTCATGTGGTCCCAGAACTTCATAGACCATTCAACCAGAGCGGTCACGTTGATTTCAATAGTTTTTCTTGGTGACAGGTCATCGAGGATACCAGCGTTGTTGATCAGGACATCGACTTGTTTATACGTGTCGATGATTTTCTTAGAAACGGCTTCAAGATCTTTAGTCACGTCACATTTGATGAAAACGCACCTGTTATTTCCATGTTTAGCGTTTAGGGTTTTCACGGCCTCTGTGCCATGTTTCTCGCTGAGATCGAGTATGATGATGAGTTTTGCTCCTTTCTGGAGGAATTTATCACCAATTTCATAACCTATGCCCACTGCTCCACCGGTTATAACGACAACTTTGTTTTTCAGATCCTTAGCCATGACGTGTGATGTGAAGTGTTGCACGATTTTCTTTGAACTGAGCGAGCTGGTATTTGCGGTCGTTTATAAGACATTCGCGGAGTTATTATCAGTAGTCGTTGTGGTTAATTTGTTTTTGTTTTCATAATGATACTGTGAGATTGACAGAGTAAGTGATAAAACGAGTCAATTATGAGATAATCCTTATCGTTTCCTAATGGGGTTTAATTTTATTTTTTTTTGGTTACTCTGTCAATCTCAAAATAACTGCGTGGGTATATTTCGTGTACGTCCACCAACTTACCTAAAAAAAAATGTGTTTTATCAGGGTTCTTAACTCCGGCAACGGTTGCTAGGGAACACGACAGCCGGCAGTTGCCAGGCAATGTGAGTGACCCTATGCTGTTCGGATGTTTACCTACGGTTTTTTTTTGAGTTTTTATGAGAGAGAGGCAAACGATTAAGCGGTTCATCTGATGGAAAATGATCACCATCGCCCATAAATATCAACAACTCAGAGAGAATCACTGATCTGTTGCCGGCCTTTATAAAGACATAACGTTCTTGAAAACTAGTCTAGCCTACGTCTAGTCTAAGTTAGAGGTGTCAAGTAACACCATAAGTGAGCTGCGGGCCAAGGTAGTGTTGTAACGCAAAACTGTTTCGGTAAGTAGGTCGCACGTGCCCTCTAACGTGGACGCATGCAGCGGAGTGCAAAGTGCATCCGTCGGTAGTTTGACGTCACCGGCTACCGTCATAACGCCTGATGCCCCCCGCCCCGCCGCCGCCACTTCTGTTCTCGTGGAGATGATGACCGCTAATAAGTCAACTCCTCGTCGCGCGTACGCCGCTGTCGTCCAGAAGCCGAAGGTGAAGCAGAGTTGCTGTGAACCTGCTCACATAGATCCGCCACAGCCGATTTCGAAGAGGGACAGTCGCCGTTGCGACAAGGATGGCTTCATTATGGTGGAAAGGAAGAAGAAGCCCGCCTGTCGCAATCAGTGCGGCACCGCCCTAACCGGACCGAACCATTCTGCTGCGTCCCGCGACACCGACGACGCAGCTGTAAGTAAGTGTCCTGCCTGCATCACTCCACGAAGGTCGCCGACATCGTGGAATATGTGCGAGTGAAGACCAAGCTCACTCTGAGGGTTGAGCGGTTGGAATCCCGCCATGACGTGAATTTTAATTCATTTGTGGTGAGGGTTCCGACTTCCGACTGATTAACTGTTGACCTTCACAAGAGAAGAGTTTTGGCCGAAAGGTGTCGCTTACCGGTGGTTTCGTGGCCGGTTAACTGACACCGCGAAATTGCCCACGTCACAGACTTCACGTGCTAGTAATTAAGTTGTTAATTAAGTATAATATAAATATGCATGTTAGTCTTTAAGGTATTTTTATATGGGCTTATGCAGCCTAAAATAAAATTATTCTATTCTATTCTATTCTACAAAAGGAGAGAGAATAGGGGAGGGGCGGAACTGCTGCTTCACGCCGATGCACCTTTAAGCGTGAAGAGGCAGGCAGGTATACTTTTGTATTTACGAGTATATAATAGGGACCCATGGTAACTTAATTAAAATTTGCAACATGATTGGGCATCAATGGGGGAGGCCTAATGTCCAGCAGTGGACGTCCAATGGCTGAATGATGTAATAATGATGATGTAATCATTATTTATAACCTTGTCATTTGTTACGCGGAGGGCAATATCAACATTTCTATTAACGTCAATTGAATTAAGTTCGCCGCTTAACTACTTACGATGGCTGAGAGACTTTTGAAAAATAGGTATTTTAATGAAATGTCGCTGTCTCGCCCGAACCCCTCCGTGTCAGTACAGCGAGAGCGGGACAACTGCAGCTCAGACCGTTATTAGGCGCGTAAAATTGATCAAAACAGCATTTCGTAATCCCCTGTTTTCTTCTCGAAAACTGGACCAATAAAATTATTATTTTTCAAAAATAATTAGAGGACAGATTTAGCTATGCCCCTATGTTTTCCTTTTTTTGTTTATATCAGGGATTCTTTTCTGATGAGTGTCTGAAAATGACGTTAAAATTGGGCAATTTTTTTCAGTTTTTGAAAGCTCATATTTCTTATGTTAATTGAAATATGGAAAAAAACGAAACATAGGGGCATAGCTGTGGTAGATACAGATTACACAGTAAAAAAAAATTGGCTCTAAAGCCATTATCCAGGGAGGAAACAGGGGATTACGTTTGTATGGAGAAGTGGTGCCTATCGTACCCTCTTAATAATCTATAATACTGTGTAAAGAGGGGATTCAACTTTTTCTTGGCACACGTTGCTATGGTTACACAAAGAAGAATGGGCTAATTGGCCTATCGGCGGCCGCTAATGAAATAAGTGTCATATGAAAGTCCTGATATTAAGGAACACTTTTTGTAAAGAATTCTTGTCTGTATCTCTTTTAGAAATGGATATATTTAAACTTAAGCGCCCTACCACACCAGTGATTGACTTCGATTATTTTTCAACTTATATGCCCGAAAGTAAAGACCACAGTGCAAATACGTCTAGGTAAGTCGCTATATGTCGCTGGGTAATGGAAGTGTTAATGGCAGATTGAAGCGAGATTTTAAATTGTTTTGTTTTAATCGCGGACACTCATATACACTCGCGCACACACACACACACACACACACACTCACTCACACACACAGACACACGCACACACACACACACACACCACGCGCACACACAAACAATATGTTTAGGTTAAGTATAAAAATGTTTAAATCTATCTAGTTTTTAGAAGAGCGAGGCCTCCTGACACAAGTTTATAACTTAATACGAGGTCTCAACCTTGTTGTCATGCTAAGCACTTTTGTTTAAGAAAAATAAACTATTATTATTATTATTAATTGATTTTTTTAATCGACCTCTGAAACACATGTGTTGTGGATTTTAAAATAGCTGCATCACTGATAAATGCATTTTAAATAAATAAATAATAAATAAATATCACGGGACAATTCACACCAATTGACCCAGTCCCAAAGTAAGCTAAGCAAAGCTTGTGTTATGGGTAAACACCCAAGACCCGAGAACAAATATTCGTATTTTTCATATAAATATCTGCACGGGAATCGAACCCGGGACCTCAAGCTTCGTAGTCAGGTTCTCTAACCACTAGGCCATCTGGTCGTCTAAATTTTAAACTTCATAGGTACATCACAATGTGCATATGCATCTGCTTTTCTAAATATTACTAGCTTTTGCCCGCGGCTTCGCTCGCGTGTACTATGAGTATTACAAAGAACCAAGATATCAGGCAAGCAAGCATACAGGCAAGCAAGCAAGCAGGTCCACAATTTACCGAGAAATCGGTGAACATACCTACATAAATAAAAAAAGTGGAATGCATAACCTCCTCCTTTTTTAGAAGTCGGTTAAAGAGCCCTTTGCGGCCTACTTACAGTATAAACTTATGAATTTTTAAATTTTAGCTTTCTACAACCAGTAAAACGCAAAATCCCGTTTTTTCCCGTTCCCGTAAAAATTTCGGGAAATGTTTTCATAATGCTCCCCTACACTCCCCAAGGAACCCACTTGGCAAATTTCAGCTTTCTATGACCAGTAAAACGAAAAATCCCTTTTTTCTCGTTCCCGTGGGAATTTTGGAAAGTCCTCTCTCAATGCTCCTCTACACTCCCCAAACAACCTACATGCCGAATTTCAGCTTTCTACGACCAGTAAAACGAAAAATCTCGTTTTTTCCCGTTCCCGTGGGAATTTGGGAAAGTCCTCTCTCAATGCTCCTCTACACTCTCCAAGCAACCTACATGCCGAATTTCAGCTTTCTATGACCAGTAAAACGAAAAATCCCGTTTCTCTCGTTCCCGTGGTAATTTTGGAAAGTCCTCTCTCAATGCTCCTCCACACTCCCCAAACAACCTACATGCCGAATTTCAGCTTTCTACGACCAGTAAAACGAAAAATCCCGTTTTTTCCCGTTCCCGTGGGAATTTGGGAAAGTCCTCTCTCAATGCTCCTCTACACTCCCCAAGCAACCTACATGCCGAATTTCAGCTTTCTACGACCAGTAAAACGAAAAATCCTGGTTTATCCCGTTCCCGCGGGAATTTTGGAAAGTCCTCTCTCAATCCAGCTCTACACTCCCCAAGCAACCTACATGCCGAATTTCAGCTTTCTACAACCAGTAAAACGAAAAATCCCGTTTTTTCCTTATCCCGTGGGAATTTCCGAAAATCCTTTAAACTGTTTTTTACTATTATAATTACCTAGTTCTATGCCAAATTTGAAGAATCTAGTAATTATAGTTCATAGGATCCCGTTGAACTGAATATATAAATCCCGTTTTTACCTTATCCCGTAGGAATTGTGGAAAATCCTGAAATTAATGTTTTAACTAATGTAATGTAATAAATTTGAAGAGTCTAGTTATTATAGTTACTGAGATAGGGTCACTCGGAATCGAATATATAAATCCCATTTTTTCTCGTTCCCGAGGGAATTCTCAAAAAATCCTTCCTTAGTGGATGCCTACATTGTATAAGGTATCTATGTGCAAAATTTCAAGTCTCTAGGTCCAGTGGTTTGGGCTGTGCGTTGATATATCAACAGTCATTTAGTTTATTTAGACATTTCAACCCCATCGCACCCCATCCAGGGAGATGGTATTTTACGTCTGCCACGTCGGATTTTAAAACCGTTGTTGTTTTCATAACCAGCGACCCGATAAACCATAGAAACAACACCCATGTTGATTTTCAGACTTTGTTACCCCTTTCCCCCCTTTTAGGGTTTGAATTCTCAAAAAACCTGAAACACGTGTTTACTCATTTATCATTAGGAGTACTTCTGTGAAGTTTCGAATAAAATAGTCGAACTAATCTTGTTTCCCCATACAAACTTTGGACCCCCGTTTCACCCCCTTAGGGAGTGAATTTTGAAAAATCCTTTCTTAGTGCACCCCTAGACCTTATAAGGAACCTACATGCCAAATTTTGAATCTCTAGGCCCAGTGGTTTGGGCTGTGCGTTGATATGTCAGTCAGTCAGTCAGTCAGTCAGTCAGTTTCTTCTTTTATATATTAAGATAAATGTCCGTTTTCACCGCTCTAAGCATCTAGCTGATTTCGTTATTCGTAATATTATAATACAAAACAATACAATGACTCTTTATTGTTACACCACAAATAATACAATACAGAAAAACAAGTACGCGGTCAAGTGCAAAAATAAATATCGATATAATCCCCCCATCGTTACATACCTATACCTTAATTCGACGACATAAGAGCTATGTGACATATTTGTGAGCAAGTTGTGTGCACCCATATTTTTCCACTTGACTGTACATGAAAAAACCACACGAAAAAGTTGGTTCATCCAAATACAGCACACCCTACGAAAACATTTAATAATAACGCATTTAATAATCTATGACATTGTATAAATACAGCTATCTTGTTATTCTATTCATTATAAACTTAAACTAACCTTTGCGTGTTGTTGCATTTGCTGACATTATAATGTTCGAGACCAAGTAAATAAAGATAACAGATAGGGAATAAACGGGATTTATGTAATCACTAACTGATACCAATGACACTGATGACGATAGTACCTAATGATAATGATGGATGGCTGGATGGATGTTTGTCAAATTCCATTTTATTGGAATGTCAAGAAGAATTTGGCTACAACGCCATCTTGTCTTAGTTTTAAAGCTGGATTTTGGCTTCTCCTAAGACGTGAAGCGTAGCTCATCCAATGTAATAATGAAGGACCCACATTCAATTTTTTCAATCTAGAACCAGACGACAAAATTTCAAAATTTGACAGAAAAAGCGGCCTGTTACCAGTGGCCACTTTCACCAAAAAGTTCGAAAATCTTATAGTATTTATCAACCTACATGGAGAGTTTTTCGCTGCAATATTTAATAACTGTGGTACATTTTTGCTTATTACCTTTGTTTCCTGTAATTTTTATTATTACTGAAGAATGTAAGTAATTTCTTTTTGTAAGAATTTACAAACATAAAAGCCAACTTTTTTTGGAAATTAACGATTTTTATGATTTAAATGAGTTTTATTGTTTTTTGGTGTGCAACATCTACATTTGAAAACTTTAAATTAAAAAAAAAACTTTTTTAAAAGCAAAATAATTTATCTTAAATTTTTAACAATTTTATCATAAATTCGCTGCGGGGTCCTTTGATTTACAAGATTTGGTGACACACAGGACAGGTAAAGGTAAATAAAAGCTTGTAATAAAATAATTGAATGCACTAGGAATTGATCAATATTACTTCATAATAAAATTGTCGACTTATCTCTCACTATCATCATAAGAAAAAAAAAACTGATTAACCGCAATGACTCCTGATAACTATACCCCGTTATCTAACGCTCAATTTGGGGGCAAGCTAAAATAGTGATGTAGCTTCACATTATTATTTGATTCACATTTACTTATAAATAGTTATTTGTCAAATTGAAATTATTCTTTTGTGAAGGTTCTTGGGATAACACATTCATTGCATCTATTTGATCGGATAGGAGGCCGACAATTATTGAATTAACAAACGTATTAAATAAAAATCCAGACATTAAATCTGAAAAAAATATTAATCAGTTGTCAGAAAATAAGGAAGTTCAAATTGATAAAAGTATTGTAAACAAAAGCTGCATAGAGCATTACAAAAAACTACAGTTTTTGCCAGTTACATTTGTAGAGGTCGAAAAACCATTTTAATTTTTAAAAATAAATTTTTACAAGCAGACGACGAAGTTTGACTTCATATAATTTGGAAAAAATATTGTTAATTTATTATGATACTTACAAAAATATTTTTTTTTTCTTTCTTTTCATAATAATTTAAAAAAAAAACACTATAGAAGAGCTCTGGAAAGTATGGATCTTTGTGATAATCATGTTAGTGAGTGAGTAAATGAACTTAATTTTTTATCGATTCAGATTATCGAAACTTTCCCATCACTTGCCCCAAATCTGAGCATTAGATAACGGGGTCTACTGATAACAACTCGACGTATGTCAAATAAGCGCAAATATCAATGCACTCATTTAAGTATACAAATATTAAGAAGTAAACACATACAAATATTAAGAAAAAATAACAATAATAAATTAATGCACTTAGTTTAAAGAAAATTGTGTTAGAGTTCACATCACACGTCATGGCTAAGGATCTTAAAAACCTTGTTGTCGTTATAACCGGTGGAGCAGTGGGCATAGGTTATGCAATTGGTGATAAATTCCTCGAGAAAGGAGCAAAACTCATCATCATACTGGATATAAACGAGAAGCATGGTGCAGAAGCCGCGAAATCACTTAACGTTAAACATGGAAGCAACAAAAGCATTTTTATCAAATGCGACGTCACCAAAGATCTTGAAGCTGTTTCTAAGAAAATCATCGACACGTATAAAAATATCGATGTCCTGATCAACAATGCTGGTATCTACGATGCCCTGTCACCAAGAAAAACTATCGAAACCAACGTTACCGCTCTAGTCGAATGGTCTTTGAAGTTCTGGGACTACATGAGAACAGACAAAGGAGGTAATGGAGGTACTATTATAAACTTATCATCGATTTATGGGTACAGAGTGGACCCGTATGTTCCAGTTTACCAGGCCACGAAATTTGCTGTCATGGGTTTCACAAGGTCGCTGGGGTATCCGTACAATTACAACAGAACTGGTGTCAGGGTGATAGCTATCAATCCAGGATTTACTCACACGCCTTCAGCCGATGCACCACAAAGTACGTGGGATGATAAAGAGCTTCAGAATGACTTCGTAACGTTTATTAAAGAACAAGATTGGCAGAATGTAGACGCTGTCGCCAATGCGGCTGTAGAAATATTTGAGAAGACTGAAAGTGGAACTTCTTGGCTCATCGAAGGTTCCAGGCCTATCGTGGAAGTAAAATAAAATTAAAGTTTAATTTAGAATTTCGAAAATATTTGATTAAAATTGTAGTGAAATTACCGGATACTCACGTTTTGAATCGAGTTCAGCTCGACTTGTTTCAGACTAATCCGTACCTTCCGTAATCGTTTTCTTTTTGTCGCAAACAATAAACGTGACTGTCCTGCTGACAGACAGCGAACAGCCTAAACTAATGGGGCTGGATTTACTTCAAATTTCGCACACACACACACACACACACACACCCATGCACACCCCACACACACGTATGCACATGCATGCACACAAATTCGAACACACTGTAATCGCGTAATCCGTTTTTTTTTTATAATTATAACAACTTCTGTAACACTTTAGTTCTGTTAATCAGTTAATCGCACTCGCAGGCTACCAAGATACAGGCTCAGCCTAGTTTGGAGTCTGATAGATGTACCGCATTTTTTGTATCAAGGTGTTTTTTTGGTAAATAAACTATTTTTTTTTTATAATAATTACTAACCTACTTAAAGATCATAAAGAGGTCATCATAATCATAATCTCACTAAGAAGAGACGTTACTGAAGTCACACGGGACAAAGAGCTGGCCAATTGTTTATTCTTCGGCTATTATTTAGGGGCGAATCTTAGTAAAATTATTTATTTAATTGTTTGAAATTTTATTTATGCTGTATTTTTTTTATCATGTCTTGCTTGTAAACTCTTGTACAGTTTCACTTATTTTATTTGTTTTCTGTAACTTTACTATTGATAAAGCATGTAAGCAATATTTTTGTAAAATTTACAAACAAAAGCTAATTATTGTTATTGGAAATGAAGGAAACATATTTTTTTATTAAAATGCGTTTTATTTTTATTTAAAAAAAACTGTTTAAAACAAAATGTTATCTTAAATTTCTGAAAAGAAGGAAATAGACTTAAGGTCAACCATTATCACACATTTTTAATCCCACTAATCTTATCTTCTTATCTTACTATATAATAACTATGTAGCGACTACTAGCGCCATCAAGTCATCACATAAGAAACTAATTTCTACAATCCTGCATCGCGCTATCGAAGTTTCTCAACTCTGCTGCATAAATACAACTTCCAACTTTCATCCATTGGACTTCGGTCCCCAGGCATAACGTCTGCCTGGAGAGAGATCTCTGTATTGTAATTACCCCCAAAACTATAAACTGCACGGCGCGGCGACGTATAACTGCACGGCATCGCGCCGTTTCACGTTTACGATGCCGTGTCGTGGTTATGTAGCCAGGCCCTAACGCTCAAAAATAGATGAAGATTGTCCACGCCTTAAGGCTCTACCGAGATTCTTGCGTTAATCGATTTTAGGTATTCATGCACTCGTGTATGTGTGCGTGAGAGCAGCTAGAATCAAAGCCGTGCGTAAGCGCAAGCGATGACCGAAGGAGAACTAACGCAACTAACTATACGGACAAGAGGGAAGCACGACGGCTCAAGATAGGTTGGTCAGACCGCGCGTGTATTTAGGTAATTTCATCTTATTACTAAAACAAATACATATTTTAAAAATATAGCAACGCTAGGCCCTAGATCACATCTTGTTCTTTTAACATTCAAAAAGTAATAACCTGCCGTGCAGTATTTACGCCGCACTAAGGATTTGTTTTATTTTTTGAAACGAATTTGGATTTCTTTTTGAATCGAGCAAACTACAAATACAGGTCGATTCACAAGAGTTGGCACGAATGGATCGAATGAGTGAATGAAAGTATCTATGTGTTGCCTATTTGAATACACACAAATATAAAAACGACACGCATCAGTCATTTTCCTACAGAAGTCTCAAAATGACATTATTTTCGTTCAATCCATTCGTGCCAGCTCTTGAAAAACACTTGTCACTAGAGTGAATCCTCAAATATCTTATACATGAATTTCAGAGCTAAAGCTTTGCTCGTAATGATACAGCAAAGGATTAAATCAATGCGATAAATGCGCCAAAAGCTCCGTAGGGCCTTAAGTCTATCAACACAAACAAACTAACAATCTACTTCATTAACAATCGACAAACCCTTACTAGTTGCAGCAGATGGCAATCGGTCTCGAATCCTTGGCAAGCGGTAATGAAACTTTTTCCGCCCGATAACCCTCTCATTAGGGGGAAAAGACGTTTATTGGAGTTGCCAACTCCCTTTCACGGTACGCACTAATCGCGATAGCCTGGGCGATGTAATTAACAGTAGATACGAAACTTTTCCTGTTAAAAAAATATGCTACGTAGAAATTTTAGTTAAGACCAAATAAGTACGTCATAAAATGGCCGTGGCTGGAAATATCCACTGAGCCTAAATAGAATCTACACAGGTGTGGGGTAATTGTTTTTGTAATTTTTTTTTGACCAGTTGTGGTGTAGGGGAATGGCGCGCGGCACGGAATGCTGAGGACCTGGGTTCGATTCCCAGCGCTGGTCTTTTTTTTGGAGCCCCAAGGTCCAGCGCGCGTGGGATGATGTTGGGTGTAAGGCCACTATTGATCGGCTGATTGGGAGTGAATCAGGAGCGTGGTTGCATGCGTTGCCTTCACCGCAACTGGGCACTTTGCTCGACGGTGACTCGGTGCGCGTGGCTGTTGCTCTCCGCCTGGGCTGCGAGTTGTGTCGGCCTCATGTTTGCATTTGTGGTACCATGGTGGGGGCGGACGGCCACCATGCGCTGAGTTGTCGCCAATGTACCGGCAGGCACCCGCGACACCATGCCCTGAATGATATTGTTCAGCGAGCTCTCAGGTCAGCGGGCGTTCCGTCTGTGCTTGAGCCGCCGGGCCTCAGTCGCACTGACGGGAAACGGCCCGACGGACTGACCTTAGTGCCGTGGGAAAGGGGGCGGTGTTTGGTGTGGGACGCTACGTGTGTCAGCACCTTCGCCGCTTCCCACGTCGGCCGCACTGCTCGCACGGCTGGAGCTGCGGCCGAATTTCAGGCGGCAATGAAGCGGCAGAAGTATGCCCCTTTGGGGCAGGGGTACCATTTTGTCCCATTGGCGGTGGAAACGGCGGGTTGCTGGGGGCAGGACGCGAGACGGCTTGTGCAGGACATAGGCCGTCGTCTTAGGCAGAAGGGTGAAGATCCCCGCTCCGAATCGTTTCTGAGGCAAAGGCTTTCCTTGGCGATCCAGCGCGGAAATGCCGCAAGTGTTATGGGCACCTTTGCACCAGAAGCGACTAGGAGCGTGGGTTTATTTGACTGAATTTCTTTTTTGTAAAATTAACTAACTATTTATTATTTTAAATTTTCATTGTTATTAATAAAATAAGCATACTTTTAATTATTAATTTAATATCATTTTTAGGGTTCCGTACCCAAATGGTGTCATCGTGACCCTATTACTGAGACTCCGCTGTCTGTCTTATCTGTCCGTCCGTCTGTCACAGGGCTCTTTCTCTTGAACCATAATATATTTGAATTTTCACCAATTACGTATTACTGTAGCCGCTATAACAACAAATACAAAAAATAAATAAAGTTAAAAATTAAACTTGTTTTTTTCGGCGTTTTTAAATCGATCTTTAAAGTGGCATTAACTAGACACTTTAGATTTTCACCGATTATTATATCACTGTGACCGCGTGTGTGTAGTTACCAATCTGCTCATATATTTTCACATAAACAATAAATATTTACGTATTTATAATATAAGTAGAAATAATACTTACCACCTACATATAAAAAATTAAGTAATTCGATTATCTTCGTTGTTTGTATAGCAGCTCCATCCTTCGTCGTTTCCGTGAGTGACACAGTTTGTTAAAAGTTCCTCATAGATGGCGCTCATTCTATTTCAAACAAATTTTATTTCATTATTAGGAAAATAGTAGAGAAGATGAAATCTGCCAAACTAAACCTAAAAATCTACATATAGTTTTGTTAGCACCGCCTCTACGTTTAATTAAGTCTTAAATCTCTAGCAATTGGTTGTTATCTCGGCGTTGACGGAATGGCGAAGTTTCGATTGTTTTCAGAAAACGCCATGTTTTTCCGTTCGGGTATTTTTCAGGGTTCCAAGTATTTTTATTTGATCCAAGTAGTTATACTTGTTCCGTGTTTCGTTGACGATGCAAATAAAGGAAGACAATTTGAAGAGCGAATCGAGGAAAAGCTCTATTACAGTGGTAATTAATTAGTTGTATGCGTTATTTGATTGTTTTCTAATTCCCTTTTGAGGGTTGCCTACCCAAAGGGGGCCAAGGGAACCCTTAACTAAGGTTACGCTGTCCATACGTCTGTCACAAAAGTGTCTTTTGGGGGTTGCCTATCCAAAAGGTATTAAAGGGACCCTTCACTAAGGCTACGCTGTCCGTAAGTCTGTCATAGGACTGTGTTTTATAAGAGTTGCCTGCCCAAAGGGTGCCAATGGGCACTCTTCACTAAGTCTACGCTGTCCGTACGTCTGTGACAGGGCTGTATCTTTTGAGAACTTGCAGCTTTACACGTGAACCGATTTAGGTGAAAAGCATAAATACATAATATTATAGTTTACTCCCGGAAAAGGACATATCATAGTTTTATCCTAGAAAATTACACAGGTAGTTCCCGCGGGATAGCGATAAATTATTTTTTTGCAGACAGAGTCATGGGCAACAGCTAATACTTTATACGAAAATATTTGGTCGCGTCAATATTAATTGTTCTTGTCGAAAGGCTTTTAACCATGGAGGTTGAAAACGCAAAATATTTCAGCCATTTTGAATAACTCGCGAGTGCTACAGTTCCCAGAATCACTATTATAAATTCTGCGTTTCTAGTGCTTTTTATTCTCCAACCTTTCACTACCAATCTATTGTTCTTCAAGCTCCAATATGGAAGCATTCCCTTAGGATTCTATATTGCGGAATCTGTCGATATGCCGAAGCCGTGGAATTCGGTCCGCGTACGTTCGATGTAAAACAAATATGCCGTGTATCAGTTCGAGTGATACTGAAGGTGGTCCAAGTGACAAGAACAAGACCACTATTTGTTTGATAAGCCTTTTTAAAGAGAAGCGGCAAATACACTAAGTCGATCGCCGCGTGCTGCATGCGGTGACCGCAAAAGTGTAAGGAACATGGTAGTGACGACGACGTAGTGTTTGAAACAAGTTCGACGACCGCGTTATTAGGTGAACGACTCAGTGTATCGCCCCTTAGTTCACAATAGGTTACATACTCGTACATATATAAAACCACGCATGTGAATAAAGGGGAGTGAGTAAAGGGGGATAGGCAGAGTACACAAAACGCTTTCACGTTTTGTGGCCAATCTTAGCAATTTTAGGTTTGAAGGTAATAGTGACAGGTTGCCAGCCTATAGGGAACGTGCATAAGCTATAGGCGCAGCACTAATGCAACAGAAGAGACACTATGCGGACAGTAAAAGAAACTTATCAGGGTAAAAAATTGGGAATTAATCGGAATTATTGGGAAGAAACTTTGGGAATTAATCAAAACTCTAGCTAGTAACAAACGTAAAAAAAGTATTATTCCTCCAAAGATCGATATTGAAACGGGTACTTTGAATAATGAATCAGAAATTTGTGAATATTTTAACAACTTTTTTTCTAATATAGGACATTCATTGGCTAGTAATATACCTAAAAAATACCACGACAATACAATAAACACTCTATCAAAAGAAACAAACGGGAATAGATTTGTTAATTTCGATCTATGTACGGAAGATGAAGTTAGTAAAATTATTGAAATGGTAAACTCAATCACCAGTACTGGGATAGATGGAATAAGTATAAAATGTCTTAAATGTATCCAAAAACCTATACTTAAAGATCTAACATCATGCCTAAATAAATGTCTTAATGAGGGCTACTTTCCGGATAGCATGAAATTGGCACGAATTACACCTGTCTTGAAATCGGGAAATAAACACGTATGTGGTGATTATCGCCCTGTTTCAGTTTTACCAACCCCATCAAAAATCTTGGAGAAGATTATTTACAAACGTCTCGAGTCATACTTAAGCTCTATCAATGTTTTATATGAACGCCAATACGGGTTCAGACCTAAGTCAAATACGCTAACAGCGACTGTCGATCTTATAACTGAAATAAAATCAAACATTGATAACAAAATGATAGCTTTGGGAGTGTTTATTGATTTGAAAAAAGCATTTGATACTGTGAGTCACTCCCTGTTACTAAATAAACTTTGACGTATAGGCATTGATGGAACTGTATATAAAATGCTGGAATCTTACCTTTCTAATAGATATCAAATCGTGCAAATTGGGCAATACCAAAGCAAGCGTAGTCTTATCAAATGTGGCGTACCTCAAGGGTCCATTTTGGGTCCACTCCTTTTCCTGATTTACATGAACAATATTCAAGATTTGCCAGTACAGGGGCAAATCACATTATACGCTGATGACACATGCTTATTCTACTTTGGTCGCAGTTTGCACCACCTCATTAGTCAGGCTCAAGAGGATCTAAATACATCATCGGAATGGCTAAAATATAATTTACTGACCATCAACATATCTAAAACATCATATATCATTTTTTCAGCGAAAAATGAAAAAATACCAAGTCATGATCCTCTTGTAATCGACGGTCAGATTGTACATGAAAGTGGAAGGGAGAAGTACCTGGGATTATTATTAGACCCTAAACTAACATGGAACGACCATATTGAAAGGTTACGGACGGAAATCATTCAACTAACTGGCTCCTTTAGACGTATAGTAGGCTGTTTCCCACACCACGTGAAATATATTATTTATAACTCACTAATAAAATCCCATCTTGAGTATCTTATTGAGCTGTGGGGCAACGCTGCGACTAAATATTTGAAAAGACTACAAATTGCACAAAACAAACTATTCAAAACTCTGTTTAACTACCCATTTCGTACCCCGTCATCTACTATATACAAAGACACAAAAATTATGCACCTTAAACAATTATATACATTTAAAACCTGCTTACTAATCCATAAAATTGTAAATAAACACGTACATACACAGATCACATTTAAGATAAAAATACATAAATATAGCAAAAGGAAAAAACACCTACAACATTTACAAATTTCTAAATCTCGTACTAAATTTTACGGCAAGAGAACGCTGACGCATGGAGGAGTGAAACTTTATAATGATCTGCCAATAGATATCAGAAATCAAAATTCTCTAAATATGTTCAAGAAGCTGCTTAAAAATTATGTTTACGAAACAATTGATATTTCATAGCACCTTCTGTAATAAAAATCAGGAGCATATAACTTTTTAGTATTGCATAAATGTAATAAGTATGTTACTACCTATCTTAGATTAGATTAATATTATGTTGCTTGCATGTTACTTGTTACTACTATCTTAGATTAATTATTATGTGCTTGTAAGTTCTCATTTAAGTGAACATGTACTTTTGTTCTTATGAGAATAAATTCTTTAAACCGAAACCGATTAAGTCATCTTATATTTGGCTTATCAACTTGTCCACACTTTAATATTATAAATGCGAAAGTGTGTCTGTCTGTCTGTCTGTTACCTCTTCATGCTTAAGCCGCTGAACCGATTTAGATGAAATTTGATATAGCGAGAAAGGACACAGAATAGTTTTTATTCCCGAAATCGTCCTTTAATGGGGTTTAAAGGGGGGTGGAAGTTTGTATGGGGAATTAATATCCGCTTAACCGATTTAGATGCAATTTGGTACAGAGATAGTTTTGGACCTTAAAAATTACATAGAATAGTTCTTATCCCGAAAAATTGTATAGTTCTCGCGGGATAACGGTAAACGAATTCTTCGCAGACGGACTTCGTGGGCAACAGCTAGTCGTCTATATATAACGACCGCTTTAGCCTAGTTGGTAGTGACCCTGCCTACGAAGCAAGAGGTCCTGGGTTCGAGTCCCAGTAAGGGCATTTATTTGTGTGATGAGCACGAATATTTGTTCCTGAGTTATGGATGTTTTCTATGTATTTAAGTATTTATTTATCTATATAAGTATGTTTATCGTCGTCTAGTACCCATAGTACAAGCTTTGCTTAGTTTGGGACTAGGTCGATTTGTGTAAGATTGTCCCCTAATAATTATTTATTTATTTATTTATTTTTATATTTCATTTGCTGGTGAAAACTAGCTTTTAACGCTGAAGCTTATGCCTGTCACCGTGTCTCTATTAGCGTAGTATCCAATGACGCGTTAGTCTGGAAGCGATACACCAGACATCCTGATTAATACGCTGTCACCACTCCATATTAAATTTACACACGTATGCGCACATAATGTGTGTCGCATACGGGACTGACGGCAAGCATCCTGATTGTAAATTATCTCTAGTGTATTTCACTACACTGTGGGCATCAGTGTCCATTTTGGAGAGAATTTTGATTGTGTCCAGGCATGCATTATGGTGTTGATTGAGTGGTGCTGAAATTAAGTTCCGTGGAAATATCGGTGGAGTTTTGAGGGATGTCGTTTATCAATTGAGTTGGTGTGTAAATTTAACAGATTGGTTTGTTTGTAAACGATTGTTTGTATATAATCTTGGGAGTGTATTATACTCGTAGTGATAGATGAAAAAACTTTTTAACAAAAAAATTAAACCACCGAAAAAACTGAAAAGCAAAAAATAATACCTCTTTTGTTTGACCTTAATCTAGGTAGGTACCAGTTTGAAGTCGGTGCCTCAGCACTAGCCAGGAGGAATGGACCTATAATCTTCTACCTGATTGGCTTCTATCACTCCTCCTGGCTCGTGCTGAGGCACCGACTTCAAACTGGTACCTAGATTAAGGTCAAACAAAAAAGGTATTATTTTTTGCTTTTCAGTTTTTTCGGCGGTTTAATTTTTTTGTTAAAAAGTTTTTATTTTATACTTTTTTCCCATCCTGGGGGTAAATTTTTTTCCAAATTTATATAATACCAACTTCAAGGTATACCATATCCAATAAAAAAGAATTATGAAAATGATACTACTCTGTAAAAAGTTAGTCAATCATCCCCTGTTTTCCTACCCTTAGGGTATTATTTCCAAATTTACATGGGACCACCCTCGGGGTATACGCTTTCCAATAAAAAAAGAATCATCAAAATCGGACTACTCTGTAAAAAGTTATGCGTGATCATACATATAAAAAAAAATACACGTCGACTTGAGAACCTCCTCCTTTTGTTTTCGTCGGTTGAAAATGTAATCTCAAGTTAAAAGTCTTTGACCAGTGTGTGTCAGTGATGACTTATGGTATAGAGACGTGGCCCCTAACGATGGAGAGGGCTATGCTCGGAGTTTCTCTGCGGGATCGCATTAGAAACTATGATACCTGGTTTACACTCGCGTACGAGTGGCGAGACGAACTGCGGGACGAGCCACGAGACGAGAGTGTGAACAGGCGCGCCTCGCGCCTCGTCTCGTGATTTGCCTTAATTTTGAGGCTCGCGTTCGGAGCGAGACGAAGAGGCGAGGCGCGAGGCGAGGTGACGAGGCGAGAGTGTAAATCAGGTATGAAATCCGCGCAAGAACTAAAGTCACCACAAGTCAGTCACATTGCTCGAGGAATCGCTAGACTCAAGTGGCAGTGGGCAGGGCACATCGCTCGTAGAACTGGTGGCCGATGAAGCAAAAAGGTTCTCGAGTGGCGTCCACGGACCGGAAGACGCAGTGTAGGTAGGCCTCTAACAAGATGGAGTGACGACCAGGGCCAATTGCATAACAAAATACAAGCAAATAGTATTATTGAATTTCAATACAAAATAGGTAATACTATTAGCTTGTAATTTGTTATGCAATTGGGCCCTGGTTAAGGTTGCAGGATCGTGTTGGATGCGGATGGCGCGGGAGCGACCTGTTTCGCGAGCCTTGGGGGAGGCCTATATTCAGCATTGGACGCCTTTCGGCTGAAATGATGATGATGATGATGGATTAAATACGCTCATTTCGTTCATTCTACATCAATATGTTTGACTTATAAAATGACATTTTCCCTGTACACAGTGAACTTTCTTAAAGAGCGCCACAGTACTCTGTAGTTCCCGTCTCCAAATGCTCATTTGATTCTAAAATTAAATCGCGATCGCGACCACAATTCGCCAAACACCTTTTAAACTTTCAGCGGAACATTAATAATGGAACAAATTCAAGTTTCATAAACAAAAGTCGAAGGAACTTCTAATTGTACCGCGCTCCGGACACTTGACGCTTTGTAGGCTTACGGGCTGGTCTAGTTCAGCCTTAGCGGTAGGCGGAGCGGCTAGCGGGGCGTCGAGCGGAGCGTGTAAAATGGGGGTGGGAAGAATAGTGACGCGGCTAGTGACGCGCAAGAATGAAGAAAGAAAACGTTTAATCGTGACAACATAGGTATTAAAAAAAGACAAGAAAAAATGCGCACAACTTAATAAAAATGTAATACGAAATGGTCCCTAATCAGCAAAGTGCCGGTGACTATAACGTACGAGACGTTTTTTTAAAGGTAGCCTGGAAGAGATCGCTTCGAAGCGATAAGAGCGCCCATTGCTTACCTTATTTCTTTTTTTCATGTACTTGTTTTTCTGTATTGTATTATTTGTGGTGTTCAATAAAGAGTCATTGTATTGTATTGTATTGTATTGTATTGTACGATAAGACACTAAAGTACTTGTAAATCCTTAACTTTTACTCTTCGCGATATCAGTGTTAATTTGTTACTTTAATTTTTCTGCGATAGCACTCAGACTGTACTCATTTAAGCTGTGTCCAGACTTCTAGTATCTCTTTCTGGCAATACAAAGAGGCACAATAGCTTCATGTTGGCAGAACTTCGTTTTCTTCCACTTCCATTTCTATGGTGTTTGCAATATCTTATTAAACTCGTGTATAAAAAATAATAGGTCTTGCGTCGTGTAATGTTAGTTGTGGCACAAATAAATTAATAAGTGAACAGCAGTCTTTTATTTTAATGAGCCCACAAGAGAAACTACAGCCCATGCTCCAAACAGCATCTTAGAATGAACTGAAACAATTAATTTTCTCACCCACGACCTTCAAAAGGAAAGGAAAGGAAGAAAACTCGCGGGTGAGCAAAGTAATTGTTTCAGTTCATTAACATGGACCTCCGTAAAGTACCTAACGCCTGATGCAATAAAGCATCTTGGAGGTTTCCAAGCACTTTCCGCTAAGCGTGCTACTGTGTGTATACCCTGAACGATGGAGTTTGTTAGACATCGAAACTTCGTTGTGTAATCATTAGCAGTATCGAAGTATTTCCAATTTAATTGTTTAGTTAATTATTTCTTCAGCGTGTGCTACAATATGCCTTTGTTTCAATATTTTAAAGCAACTTTTGCTAGCCGGTCGATTTAACAACGTTTTTGTATTAAATTTATCCGTTAATTTGTAAGTAACTAATGATTAACTGTTTAATTTCCCGGAAGAACTTAGTTTCAGCCGCTTGGTGACTTAGAATTTATAATTATAATTATAAATTTATAATTAGTATATCCGTATGGCCACCCCCACCATGCAAAGTGGCAGATTATCATACATTTATTATCAGTGGCACGCTGGAGTATCAAATTATCAAAAACTGACGCACTCGAGTATTTTAAAGAATCAATTTTTTTACTAAGTATTTTGACGGGGTGCCCTAGGAAAACCCCGCCACATGAAGTGCTCATATTCAATGAGGGTAGATACTCTAGAGAGTATAAGGTATCCCCCCGTATATTAATCTGCCGCGCTCGAGTAACTTCACAAATCCCTTCTTGGCACAGAAATAATAATAAAGAGGATAGAAATGCCTTAGTTCCTATTTTCTTCCGGAACTCGTGTCGCTGCTTCATCCCCTCCACTTACTGTGTTAATGCGCACATGCAAAAGACCGGAACCGTACTACGCAATCACGCACACAATTACTAATATTTTTGCTTACAAACAATTATGAACCTTACACCTTAGAGATAGCGTTAAATAACACTCAACGTAAGTCATACCCACATTTACACAACGGCGCCATTTATTGGCCGCGTCGGCATTATGTTTGTACTAGCCGTAACCTGTTTTTTTGTCCGTACCACGAACTTTTGCGCAAGACGGAAGGGTTATCAGAAATTACTTTACATTGCTGCGTATAATTCAAAACGATCTGCGTTTTTATGGGCATGAGTAGCATTGGTATATGAAGTTTCGTGTTAACGACCGCTTTAGCCTAGTTGGTAGTGACCCTGCCTACGAAGCAAGAGGTCCTGGGTTCAAATCCCGGTAAGGGCATTTATTTGTGTGATGAGCACGAATATTTGTTCCTGAGTTATGGATGTTTTCTATGTATTTAAGTATTTATTTATCTATATAAGTATGTTTATCCGTCAATTAGTGTGAATAGTAGGTCAATTGGTGTGAATTGTCCCATGATATTTATTTATTTATTTATATATCTATTTAATAACGTGTAAACCAATATTTCATAATGAAATATTTTCTCAAGTTGTATTTTGATATAAACCGCATTATTACATTAAATTAATACATACCAATGAAATGTAATCCCCTTATTAGTGTAATTACATAGTGTGGACGAGTTTCCGCATTTGCTAATGCTGCAAAACACCATTTTATAGCACTTGTTGTCATACCCACGTTTCAAATAGCACTGAGCCACAAGTCGCGCGCTTGTGACCTACGAGTCACAAGCGCGGCGCCAAGGTCACGCGTCTAAGGCACTTCTATCCTCTTTATTATTATTTCTGTGCTTCTTGGGCTCCCCTACTATGAGCTTTGACGTGAAGGACCATCATTTTCATTGGCGTCAAAATTCAATGAGGTGTGTAGTTTCTAATCCGCACGCGGGCTTACGGCCCAAGCCTTTTCATTCTGACAGGCCTGTGCCCAGCAATGGGACGTGCATAGACTGGGATATTGAACAAACCAGAGCGCTGATGATAGCACTGTAAGGCTGCGGCTCCACTGAGGCGGAGACGAGCGGAGCTGAGAGGAGACGTGTGGGGATCGACCAATCATATTACATGAACGGAGACGAGATGTGGATTTCATGTAATATGATTGGTCGATCCCCACACGTCTCCTCTCAGCTCCGCTCGTCTCCGCCTCAGTGGAGCCGCAGCCTTACGGTTTTGCCTATTTCCTAACTAAAACGCTTATCCTAGAACTTAAAATCAAAATTATGCCATGTTCCTAAATTAATTTTTAATAAACCTAAACACTTACACAAAAACACACACTTAAAATACACAACAATAATTTTAAATTTACAAACAAACAGCCCGCACGAACATATTTCTTATTAGTATAAACTGGATGCGAATACAAAGGACTACGTCACGCTGCTAATGACTGCGCCGGCACGGGCGATCGAATGAGAGGCGGCGGAGAGATACTCGCCGAACATCTTTGACAGTGAAAGGTCAATTGACTAATCCTATAGCAAAATTAATTCTACGTAATTTAATATTTTATTAAGTCAAAGTATATGGTTTGCTAAATCGCCAATACAGTTTAATATTTAAAATAAGTGCTTGTGTTTCCCCGGAACGGGTAAGTGTTGCGAAGATTTATTACCTAAATAGTTAGGTACGTATTAAGATTGCTTAATCTAACGACTGATGTATTTAGTATGCATTATAAATTAATGCGATTATTTCCTTTTATTAAATTTGCCTAATTCTTGCGTATTCATATTAGTGCTTAATAAATATAACGCTTTTGAGTGATTCTAGAAGTATCCATCTACCCGCTTTGCAAAAATGTAATCTCGATGTTTCCGCTTACGGTGCTAGATCATTCATTAGACCTAATTAAAATAAATATTACTAGTCTAGATGCTTCACTGTAGTTAAAACACATTTTACATATCATTTGTCATGCAGCTTTAATGTTTGATGATTTTTGATCTACGAAAAAAAATTCAACCTAGTATTTCTAATTTGTTTCCTTTCGTACTCTAGTTAATGGTTCATCTTTAATGAAATAGTTTTGTTTGTTTAAGATATATGTTTTAGTATTGAGAAGTGTACGAAAGAAAATAATGTAGAGCAACATTTATAATTTTCTTTAATTTTAAAAGCTGATTTTGCTAGTGACTGCCACATCTTTGATCACCATTTGATTGCTTTGGGGATCACTAAACCAGCCTACGCACTCATCCTCATATGTAAAATTCCGGGTGTCGCAATCACTAACACAAAACTGGACTTTTTCTGAAATGGCCAATTCCGGAAATTCCAGGGACCAAGTCTGGGGCTATTTCCCTGACTACCTGGCCGGCTACACTCCCGGAATCTCCACGGACGCACCCGCATCACATCTCCGGTTTTCCGGATATACGGATTAGTCCCGAAGAAGACCACGCAGTGCAGGGAAGTGACCCCTTATAAGAACTCGTTTCGCCCAGTGTGCTCAGCTCGCGTTAAATTAAATTACCCACGACCTAGTCGGTTTAAATAACTTTTGTATTTAATAAATTTGTCATACAGAATTCAACTGTATTTTAATTCAGCTTCTTCTAGAAAATCTAATTCTACCTACTTGTTGACGCTAAACGTCACAGCACCCTTCCGATACTGCTTTCAGTTCTCAGTAGGCACACAACGTTGAATTCTGATCAGCATGTACATAAATCACACAGCATCGCAGTTTTCACACGTTTATGCAGTCATGTAAAAACCGTCGTATATTCTCGACGATCTCAATTTTCCCCTCCATCATTCCGCATGATTGTGGGCCGGGAGGAGACAGGCTAGTACAGGTGTAGCCAATCAATCACGACCCGCGTCGGCTTTGTCACGTAGGCTGTTGCTTCACTTGTTTTTTAGTCCGTCGGTGAAATAAAACCACGTAAATGCCTTGATCACACGTACCGAGTAAACGGGCGAGACAGTGTTCTCGGCAAGGCAGCGCTTGTTTATACGCACCGAGTACTCGGCCGAGAGCACTGTCTCGCCTGTTTACTCGGTACTTGTGATCAAGGCAAAAGCTCCAAACGCACAGACAGCGGAGGCGTGGCGGCGCGGTGGCGGTGACGGTTGTAATATTCTAACCTGTATGAACGAGTTCGCGGTACGGTACACATCCATACATTCATCCATCTCAAACTTTCTCATTTATAATATTAGCCAATAAAATAATTATTATTTTGTTAAGAATAAGGAGTGTAGGCCGTGGTGGCCTAGTGGTTCGGGCCTCTCAAGCAGAGGGTCGTGGGTTCAAATCCCGGCACCTCTGAGTTTTTCGGAATTCATGCGCGAAATTAAATTTGTAATTTACGATAAGCTTTACGATGAAGGAAAACATCGTGACGAAACCTGTATACACCTGCGAAGAAATTCGATGGTGTGTGTGTGAAGTTCCCAATCCACACTGGGCCCAAGCCTTCTCATTCTGAGGGGAGGCCTGTGCCCTGCAGTGGGATGTATATAGGCTGGGATGATGACGATGATCCAGCAACACCGAAGAAACAATACAAATATATTTATCACTAAGCAAAAACGATGACGCGCCCTTTGTAAGCCGGTCACGGAACCGCGCTGATTTAGGGCCTGCAAGAACCAGCGATGGCTCCGATATAATTTATAATCCGAAGGGCCCCTAATACCGTCTAACATCGTTATTGGACCATCGCAGACGCATGGGGGAACCAAACGCGGCGGTTTTATAATTTAACTAACACTGATTTATATATTGGTAACGATCGTTACCGAATGGGTTCCGTCCGATGAGCTAATTGTTTCGGAATGCTGTGAAAGACCTTGCACCGTTGATGAGCTGCGAACTTACTGTTCATCAAAATGATGCTGATACAGAAGACACCGTAATGAGGTTTCTATGAAAATAAATGATTTCTGAGAGTTATTTTATCAACCGACGAAAACAAAAGGAGGAGGTTCTCAATTCGACGTGTATATATTTTTTTTTATATGTATGATCACGCATAACTTTTCACAGAGTAGTCCGATTTGATGATTCTTTTTTTATTGGAAAACGTATTCCTCGAGGGTGGTCCCATTTAAATTTGGAAACAATATTCCTACCCTAAGGGTAGAAAACCAGGGGATGATTGATTGTTCAGTTACTGATTGTACTATATGACCACGCATAACTTATTACAGAGTAGTCGGATTTTGATGATTCTTTTTTATTGGAAAGCGTATACCCCAAGAATGGTCCCATTTAAATTTGGAAATAATATTCTTACCCTAAGGGTAGGAAAACAAGGAATGATTGACTAACTTTTTACAGAGTAGTCTGATTTTCATAATTCTTTTTTATTGGATATATAGGGTATACCTTGAAGATGGTATTATAAATTTGAAAAAAAATTACCCCAAGGATGGAAAAAAGTATAAAATAAAAACTTTTTAACAAAAAATTAAACCGCCGAAAAAACTGAAAAGCAAAAAATAATACCTTTTTTGTTTGACCTTAATCTAGGTACCAGTTTGAAGTCGGTGCCTCAGCACGAGCCAGGAGGAGTGATAGAAGCCAATCAGGTAGACGATTATAGGTCCACTCCTCTTGGCTAAGTGCTGAGGCACCGACTTCAAACTGGTACCTAGATTAAGGTCAAACAAAAAAGGTATTATTTTTTGCTTTTCAGTTTTTTCGGCGGTTTAATTTTTTGTTAAAAAGTTTTTTGTGTTTTAAAGAACAATGTACCTACATACAGAATGATCTTAAGTGATCAATTTAAAATAAAACAACGGGTTGCACTCCGGGAGTGCCGGCAGAAGTGAAAACTTGAACAGTAACGTTCTGCCGTCTTTCGAACCCTCCTCACCACCCCCCCACCCCTTTTCTGCTTTTGTATCAGTACTAGAAAAAAAATTGCAACTAGAGCAAAGCTTTAAACATGAAACTACCGTGAGAGTCAGTCATGGTGAAAATATACGGACCACTAAAACAACAAAACTGATGATGAAAACGGGGGTAGTTGTGTGTCGCTGTCAGTTGCGTCGAGCAGCTGCGCGACCAGAGTGGTAGATCGCAGTGCGCGTTTGGCAGCTGCCGTGACGTGTGACTCCGGGAAAAGGGGCTACGGATTAGCCCGAAACATGTTGAGTTAAACTCGTTTTAAGACGTGAGTGATCCGAATATTTTCATGAGAGCAAAGCTGTGCGCATAACTTACTTGTAACTAAAAAAACGTAGCGTTTTCCCGTTCCTTAGTATCAATCCTCCTACTAACTCGATAAACTCCGTGGTAAGCTTCTGATATGGGAGGAGTAACATTTTGAAATCCAATAACTGGCGTTGAGACGATGGCTATTGAATCAAATGCGTCTAAGTGCTGGAATGACATCCCCCTCCTATCCTAGGTGTGACTAGCAGGTACACCTTTGGGCGAAAGCTTAAACGATATTTGTTGTCATTGCAAAAACCTTAATTTCCTCTCCTTTCCAGCACTATTTCACAAAACTACTTTGATTTTTATTGTCTCGGTTATTTCATTTTTCGTTTTAGTCCGCTTAGGGTTGTATACTTGGCAAGTGAGATATACTAATTATTATGTTCAAGAAATTTTGTTATTATTATTTGCTTTTACAATTTACAAATTATTTATTTACGCATGTAGTCTTATGTATGTATGTAGCTATTAGTGTGCAGTATATTTATTTATCTATCTAAACAGCGATCCGGGTGTCACCAACGGTACTGGCTGAAAATCAGCGCTGGGGTGCTTTAAACGCCTCAGCATTATGCTGAGCCAGTGTCCGATTTGCAACCGCAATGACACATTCTATCTTTAGCTTTAGTGTTTCCTTTTGTTTTTAACCGACTTCAAAAAAAGGAGGAGGTTCTCAATTCGGTTGTATGTTCTTTTTTTTTTTTTTTTAACGTGTGTTACCTCAGAACTCCGTCCTTAATGAACCGATTTGGAAAATTTTTTCGTTGTTTGAAAGCATATGCTTCAAGGTTGGTCCCATTGTTACTAAAATCCAGTTCTGATGATGGGATCCATGAGGAATTGAAGAAACTCCTCAAAAATTCAAGAGAAACGTATAGCGATTTTAGTATTTTCGGTGACAAATCGAGCATTTACATTCAGAAAGTATCATGGAACTCTGTAATAAAACGACACAACCCCGTCGAGCATTAAAAATAGAATTTTCAACATAAACTTATTTCGAAGTCAAACTGATAATTTTAACCTACGCATCTATTTTAAACAGAAACAACTAAAAAGCAAAAAATAAAAAATTTTAAATAAAAAATTAAACCTCCTTCAAAAAACATCCAAAAAACTATGAAATAATAATTGAACCAAACCGACCACAATAAGCATGAAAATATCTTTCTTCTAATCTGTTCGAAGTCGGTGCCTCAGCACAAGCCAGCAGGAGTGTGAAAGCCCTATAGATAGTAGGTATGTAGGTAAGTTAGATTACTAGGTCCACTCCTGCTGCTGGCTCGAGCTGAGGCACCGACTTCGAACAGATTAGAAGAAAGATATTTTCATGCTTATTGTGGTCGGTTTGGTTCAATTATTATTTCATAGTTTTTTGGATGTTTTTTGAAGGAGGTTTAATTTTTTATTTAATGTAAAATATTGATGATGTGTCTTGTGATGTTGTAAATAAATGCATTTTCTTTCTTTCTTTCAAAATCGATAAATTCTATTTATGCAAACATTTAAACTCGTCTTATTTTTTTTTTAGATTTATATACCCAGGTCTGCGCAAGCCGGCCTTAGACATTGTTATTAAACTACTCCCAGAGAAGTCGAAGGAAAAATATTTAAAAGCTTACGACGATTTCGACAAATAGGAAACTGCAAAAGTCGCAAAGTCTGTATCGGAATCAGTGCTTGTGGTCTATTTCGAGTATTTTTCTAGTAGCCTTGGTTTTTATTGTCTCGCAAAAGGTGAGAAAAGTAGAGTATACTCCTCGGGGATAAAACTGATTTTCCCTTGGGCGCGCTTAAATCCTTCACTGCTCTCAGGACTCCATCTTAATTCCCTTGCTTCGCTCGGCAATCAACTAACAACCCCCTCGCTACGCTCGGGAGTTAAATCTGGATCCCTCGTTTCGTTCAGGATTCAATATCGCGCCCGTGACATAATGCAGTGCTTTATCTCCTTGGTGTACAATCTACATTTAGTTGGTGAATTCTAAATAGTTCTTCTTCAAGTCCATTGTGATATTGTGTTTTCGAATACCTACCTATTATAATCAAAGAACGAAGAGCGATAAGAAATGACCTGAACCCAACAGTGGATCTTCATTGAAATTCCAATCTTGGGTCGACCTAAGATAAGATGAAGCTTATCGAATCTCGGTCTGGAATCGGCCATCAATATGCGAACAGGACTGCCAACTCCTGCAATAACATACCAAAGATTCTTTCTAAAATTCCGTTTTATATTTTCACTAGCTGTTGCCCGCGACTCCGTCAGTGAAGAATTTATTTATCGGTAGGTATGTCATTTTAGGGTCTTAAACTATCTCTTCTGTACCAAATTTCATCTAAATCGGTTAAGCGGATATTAATTCCCCATATAAGCTTTCACCTCCCTTTTCACTCCATTAAAGGATGATTTCTGGAATAAAAACTATCCTATGTCCTTTCCCGGGACTTTCTAGAGTCTCAAACTGTTTCCATAAGAAATTTCATCTGAATTTGTTTAGCGGTATAAGGGGGTATCTAAAATCTACCTTCTACTTTTAACTTTAGGACAATATTATGCCTTGTCATCAAATGTAAACTACTTACTAGGGTAGTAAAACCAATCTTACTTAAGATTTGCTCATAATTTATTCTAGTGTCTAAAAATTACTTATTTAACCTAAGGTTAATTTCTCACAAGGTTTTTAAAAACAATGACCCTCTCGTTTTAAGAGCGGTCGATAGTGAACCATCTGTTTAAAAGTTTTTTTTATGAAATTTACTTGTTAGTTATTGGATGTACTTGTTTCATTTAGCTCTCTTCTCAAGCTTGTTGGTGTAGTCATCTGGCGCTCACTAAGTACTAATAAATTTTGATGACTCACCACTCTGGCCAGCGCGAATGTCACGACCCTAATTTCTCATGTTCTTCAATATTTAATTTACATATCCGTTGTGCTCTAGCCTGGGGTAAAATATTACACTGACTCATTATTATGAGCGTGAAGATGTAACAGACAGAAAACAGCGTTATTTTCGCATTTATAATAATACCACCTGTTGCCCGTGACTTCGTTTGCGAAGAATTTGTTTATCGCTATTTCGTGGGAACTGTGCAGTTTTCTGAGATAAAATAAATAAATAAATAAATATCACGGGACAATTCACACCAATTGACCTAGTCCCAAACTAAGCAAAAATTGTGCTATGGGTACTAGACAACGGATAAACATACTTATATAGATAAATACATACTTAAATACATATTAAACATCCAAGACTCGAGCACAAACATTCGTATTATTCATACAAATATCTGCCCCGACCGGGAATCGAACCCGGGACCTCAAGCTTCGTAGTCAGGTTCTCTAACAACTAGGCTATCCGGCCGTCTCAAAACTAAAAACTATCCTATTTCCTTTCCTAAGACTTAAACTATCTCTGTATCAAATTTCATCTTAATCGGTAAAGCGTGAAGAGGTAACAGACACAGACGGACAGTCTATGTGGCTCTCTTGGAAATATTTTTTTATAAATTCGACGAAATATTAAGTGTAATAATAATATTTAGTGATTACATTGGAAAAAAACAATTTTAGTTAATTTCGATTTTAACATGTGGCGCCATCTCTTGACGTATACCTGGACCAACTCGAGCGAAAGCTCCATCTATTGCCGCATAGTTAAACTACTTTGAACGCCGTATTTAATTTAAGTAATTGAAATCCATTTAAACGAACCCTCAAGATCCAACACCTGTACTAATAAAGATTACCGCATCTAAGACGAGTCGTGTCCGCTATCGCACGCTTTGACACCGGGCTTAGAGCGCGCGGGCGATCCATGAAAATGGCCTGGAATTCGGCGTAATCTCATTCCGAGTGTACACACCGTTCGCTAAATGAGAGAGAGACTGAACAATTTATTCAGGCGTTACTCTACGGAGTTCCATATCAATTGACTACAACAAGTGAAATAAATTCGGGCTAATCCGTAGCCCTTCTTCTTGGTGCAACACGCCACGGCAGCTGCTAAACGCGCGCTACGCGCCACCGCTCTACTCGCGCTTCTCCAGGTTGTCGCTCCATCTTGTTGGAGCCTACCTACACTGCGTCTTCCGGTCCGCGGACGCCACTCGAAAACCTTTCAGCCCCATCGCTAACATCTACTGGAAAATAAATAAAAAATAGAATTCAAACCTAGCTCTAAATGTAATCTATCTATACAAACTTTTACGTTTATAATGTTAGGGGGTTGTACATAATACGGATGTTGACACCACCAATCAACTGACGTACTTTTTATGACCTGTAAAAACACAATTCTCCCAATGAGTTTGAATGGCAATAGCAACTTATGACGTCACTTGTTTGCCAACTCAATCAACTAACTATTTATTTGTTTTAGCAACAAAAAATCTAATTTTGCAGTTAATCGAAAATTAATCTCATTCTCAGGGCTAAAATAAAGCATTTTTTTATTGGAGTCGTGTCTTCGAATTGTTTTTTAATGGCGTCAATAACCCTATTCTAGGCTTAGCCTGCAATTTCCTTTTTAATTAAAAATTAGCGTCATCGCCCTAGTTTTGGTAGAACGCGCTTTATCCGGTTCGAAGCTTGAGGGCTCATCGATCTGCAGAAAAAAATATTTTCGGTAGAATCATCCTGTAATTTTGTAGAGACGATTACTTCTATCGGCCCTGGACTATACCAGGTCAACTGAGACATTTTTGGGGCTTTCACCAAAAATAGGCTTCATTTTGTCTTCGTAATACTAAGACGTACGTAGGAGTGAGTCTACACATTTGTAAAGAAATATACTAGAACTCTTTTTGTTACATGTAAGAAAATAAATAGGCATCATTTTGTAAAAGCTTTTTATTTTCTACTCAGTCTGGTTCTCCAACCACTAGGCCATCTGGCCGTCAAAACTAGTAGGAAAACGTAACCCTAAAAAGCAACTAAACCCACGCTTTTATCTCCAATAAACTATTAATGCCCGGTTCATTAGAGCTTAGTTAACCACCAGATTACCGGTTAACCCAGTCATGGCGCGGTCGCCGGCAATCGTAATTGCGCCGTGCCGCAACCGGATCGGATCGTTCTGTGGTCCGGAGCATAATACTAATAACTAATCTAAATGGCATGGAATGCGTGCTGCGGTAATCATAACTGGCGAATTAATTCTATGAATAAGCATTGTCGTTAAAGAGGGAACGATGCCAGCGTTTTAGGCGCCATTTTGAGGGTTTTATCATATTAATAATATTATAAATGAAAAAGCTTGTGAGTAGAGAGTTTTCCGGAAAAAACTATCCTATCTCCTTCCTGGTGACGGTTCCAGCGTAACGAGGTAACATACAGACAGACAGACACACTTTCGCATTTATAATATTCATTCAGGGGTCTAGGCACCCAATACGAGTTTGTCCCATTTGATGTCGAGACTTTTGGTCCGTGGGGTCCAAGCGTTTTAAGGCTATTTAAGTAAATAGCAGAGATTTTAGTTGACGTCACAGGAGACCAAAGAATTGGCAGTTACCTCGGACAAAGAATCAGCTTAGCTATTTATTTCAAAGGGGGCACGCTGCCAATATTTTCGGAACCTTGCCTAAAGGAAAAAAAAAATGAAAAGGAGTCCCTTTGACTCCTTTTCATAAAATGTTTTAGTCTTTTTTAAGGGTTTTAGTTTCAGGCTAGTTGTTTACATATAAAATATTTAGGGCACTTCCTATTACACATGAAACTCTAAAAACGTCTACAAATACTTGTTCTTCCATAAAAAAATCTCCATTTACATTTCGTTTCAATTCGCCGCAACAATCGACGTTGGGTTTTAATCTGAATCAGTCAAACATCTGATTCAGATCGAACAGTGGTCCCACTGCTCATCAGGGCGCGATTTAAATGTGTACCCATCGATGCTTGGTTGGATAAGGCGGAGCCACGACTGCAAGCGTCGTTGTAAAGATAAAATGCGCTGCATATAATAGGTAATAACGCATCCTAACGGGAACCTATCGATGTTTAGAAAATTATATTTCCGAAGGTTAAGAATCCCGAAAACTTCATTTGTCCGAAAGCATTTTTTTCTGAAACTGTAAATATTTCAGGATTTATTTCAGGACCATCGTGTAGAACCCTTTAGGTTAGGTTAGGGTTGTTTTATAAAAATCCTGAAATATTTACAGTTTCAAAAAAAAATGCATTCGGATAAATGAAGCATTCGGGATTTTAAATATTCGGAAAAAAATATTTCTAAATTTTCATAGGTAACCTACGTGAAGTTTAAATAGTGAATTGGAGCCACAAAGAGAAATTTCCACTTGTCTAAAAATACTTCGGACTCCTGCAGGTTTATTGTCTAACGCTTCTGACGCTTGCCTTCGCAATCACTATTTCTTTCTGTCAAATGGATTCAAGACGGTGACAGAAAGAGATGGTGAAAGCGAAGGCAAGCGTCAGAAGCGTTAGACAATACAGCCTCTGGTTCTGATCCATTACAGTACCTCACGCGCTACGCTACGCGTGTATACAGTTCTAAAACTATCTCTAACCTTTCAGAACGATAAGTTGAGGCATAAAAAACCCGAGTGTGCTTTAGACCACACGACTGAAGTAACCCCTCCCCCCCCCCCTCCCCCGCGGCCGTCTCGCCCGATCAAACTTTTCGTAACTCATTCACCAGCTTACTCCCCAAGTCAAGCGTGCCTAAAGAAGTTTTGCTTCAACAAGCATACTAAATATAATACTCAGTGGCAAATCTAACCGCCCCATACATGTTTCTAAGGAAGGAGGGCGATTAGATTTGCCGCTGAGTATAGTAATGGTTCCAAATTAAGACCAGCCTCGGTTGTAAGGTTGAATCATACTGAGTTGGGACCATTTCGTGACAGTATTTGTCTCGGTTCCCATTTTTCCTTTTTATAAAAATGTCACAAAAATAAATGTTTTTCTTTCTTTCTTTCTTTCATACTCACAATCGCATTTTTTTTTTTATTATGAGATGTAGGAAAACGAGCAAGCGGGCTATCTGATGGGCCCATGAATCAAATTGGTTGGCTGTACATCTCGCTTCACTGTTTTCACGCTAACACTGGAGCTCCGCGGTCCCCCGGGTAGGACAATTATAATTTTCCCGGGAACTAATACATCAGCGGAGGTTTTTGCGAATGAATACACTTTGTGGAGGCGGTTTTTATATTATTACGCTTTAATTTCAAATCATGGATGGGTACAGATCATGGAGCGAGCTTCGTATTTACCTATAATATATTTAACATATTCATATTTACCTCCTTGCAATCGAAGTGAAGAGTAGAGTGTCGAGCATTGGACCCATTTTTCCTTCGACGTGTCTGTCTACCCTCGCCGTATCGGCTCGGGTAGCTATAGGGACGTCTCGGGTGGGATGGCTTCTTTGTGTTCTTGTTACTTGTGCCTAATTATACCTACAGGTGTTAATGATGCTTAGCACTGTTTGTTTTGTTTTTTTTTGTTGTATAATTATTTTAATCAGTAAGTAATATTTTGTTCTCGATCCTCTGGGCTGTGGCAGAATATTAGTGTTTTGCTCCTATGAGCAATGTTGACCACTGAGCCACGGCCCTTTTGCACTACTGCAGCGCATACAGACAATAATAAAATGTTTTTACTTTTATGTTTATACTGATTTCTGTATTTATGTTAATCTTTATTGTGTGTGCTTGCAGTTACCAAATAAACGTCTTTATATATCTATCTATACATACTTTGTAGTCGCACCTAGCTTGGATTAACCAAATTCTTGAGTGAAGACCATGTCTCGGTAAGTGTAATGTGACGGTCTGGAAAACACAGCCATTTGAAAGTGGAAGCGTAGAGCCGAGATCAGGGCACAGTCTTGCTCAATAGAGGCCTATGTCCAGCAGTGAACTGCTGTAGGCTGCTGATAATGATTACCTATATTAAAAAAAACGGTTGTCTGTAAAGTCGGTTAACGGACAATAGTTTAACGTGACAACGTCATAACAAAACATTCAAAAAACAAAAATGAAACCAGGCGGTCACCCATCCAAGTAATGACCGCGCTCGACGTTGCCTAACCTCGGTGATCGGACGAGAACCGGTGTTTTGTCAAATATCTTGAAAACGGTGCATCCTACGGCAAAATCAATGAAATTTTCATCCCCCTTTGAAACCCCCGCACACCCCCTCAACCCCCCATTCAAAAACATTCAAAAAACAAAAATAAAATCCCCTTTAATACCGCCGCACCTCCCCCCCACCGCCGCACCCCGCATTGTACATCCTGGCGTTCGCCGCTCTCTTGCAACTTTACTGGCCTTCGCGGCTCTGTAGGTACATGTACGTACATGTACTTACACGTAACGTTACATTGCGTCATCCTTTTTTGTGTATGCAGCCGGCGTTCTTCGATTTATTAGACGTCACGTCAAAAAAATGTACATTTTCGCTAATGGTATTTGGCTACTGCATTGTCATAGGAGTCGTATGTTTGTATCGAATTTCATACAATGCGAGTTGCAAGATTTAAACTAAATACACGTACGAGACAACGACAATGTCGTGACAAGCATCTGTTTTCTATCCCATTGAGTAAAACATGCTATACAAAGAATATGTTTGTGAAGCGCGTCTGTGGACTTTATAATAATAAATAATAAATAAATATTAGGGGACAATCTTACACAAATCGACCTAGTCCCAAACTAAGCAAAGCTTGTACTATGGGTACTAGACGACGATAACGAATAATAGTACATTGTGCATCAAGGGCCGTAAGTAGGGGCTTACTAGCAGGAGTCTATTAGAAGCCCGACGCCGAAGGCGGAGGGCTTTTAGTGACTCCAGTTTGTAATCCCCTTACTGCCCGTGATACATACAATGATTTTCATCACACTGCGAGGAAAGAAATATTAGAAATAAGGTAAGTCGACAATCTAGTATTTTGCAATTCTGATATTTAAGGAACGAGCGGGTATATTACTAGAAAACTGATATTTATTATTTGAACTGATATTTAGGGAACGAGTGGTACATTATTAGAAAATCGTCTCTCAAACACTTCCAAGCCCCAAACTATATTCAAAACAAACCATCAAATAAAACATAACTATTACACGCATTAGGGAAACTTGAGCCTCAAATCCAAAGTTAAATAACAGTGGAGAAACTTGAGTTTAGTTCGGAGATGCCGAAGAGTTCCCGTTTGATGGCGGCTAAAAACCGCGGCCCGCGGCCCGCCTGGCCCTGATAATAAATGGTTCACACAGAGTACTAAGGATTCAGTGAAATATTACTAAATAATTTATTGAATCAGGCGTTACTTTTCGGAGGTCCATATTAATAAACTGAAACAATTACTTTGCTCACCCGCGACCTTACGATAGTTACGTTTATGTAAGAAATGCGTGTTCATGCAGTTCCTCCACCTCCACACTGTACGAACACACACAAATCACACAAACCCAACTATCACCACCACCAAACTACACTGACGCGTTTAGAACTCAACCAGAGGTCATCCTTATAGTAGGTACCACAACCGTACGCTATGTTACTAAAAGTTAGATGTTGATGTGTTTTGTGCAAAGTAATTGTTTCAGTTCATTAATATTATTAAAATCACGCTATATAAGCATGGGACAATTATGAAGATGTTATTAGGGTATAATGACAAATAATTTATTGAATCAGGCGTTACTTTGCGGAGGTCCATATTAATGAACTGAAACAATTACTTTGCTCACCCGGTCAATCAAACTCAAACTCGGTCAAACTGCCTAACGGTCTAAGAAGTTTAAACATACTTTACAATAAATGCAGACCGTTGGAGTTAGCTAGGTGAAGAAACAGGAGATAGTAATAGAATAATTTTGTAGATAGAAAGCTAGAAATAAACAAATAAAATTAGACATGGTAAAATGTTGACATTTGCTTTTGGAGAGAACTTACTAATAAACGGGCAGAGTATCCACAGGATTATTATATGGTAGATGTACTGTTTTTAGATAGCTGTGTTCAGATTCAAAATGTGTCGAATTTTTGGCGGCACTGGGTTTTAAAGGCTTAATTAAGTCACGCCCCTCGAGATAACGCTAACCGTAATTTGTGTTATGTGGTTTGACAGTTCGTGCCACAGAGAAGACACTGCGCAACAAAACGATGTACTTAATTTATTCAGCTTTCCTCATTATTTAATTAATTAAATATTAAGGAAAGACAAGAGCTCAGATTTTGTCCGTATTTACTTAATTATATTAAATAGATACGCCCAAAAATCATAGCAGCGGTAAGTTTGATAATAGCGCCATCTAGTGCTCGCGGGGTGAGGCTCGTTGCATTGAATCGAACTAACTTCGCTAAGGATATCGGTAATTACGTCCAAAACACCAAAAATTGATATTGTCCCAATTGCATTGTGACAGTACCTCCCTCTCCGCGGAGGATTTTTTCGTCTTAGCGAAAAAATCCGCCTGAGAAAAATCCCTAACGTAACACATTCAAAATAACCTATCAATCCTATCATACTTCCTAACATACTTTATTCATTCAACCTAACACAGGCAGGTCTGCCGTTTAAGACACTGCAAGACCCTACGCTACGAGAAAAATGGCGAGATGGTAAAGAGGTAGTTATTAGGAGACACAGCCGCCAATCTAGACAAGGGTTGCCAACCGCCCTTATAAGATTATCCAGCACTACGCGCAAGGTTTAGCTGCCTAGCCGCGCAACGCTAGGTATAGCTTTCATTAGGCATTTTTAAGGAGTTGAAATTAGTAAAGACCGCTCCGGCAAAGGCTTTGGATTAAGACTAGCATTGGTAGTGAAGTAATTGTGTCGACCTAAGAAACTAGTGTACGTAAACAAAGCAACTAGAATTTTTATAACTTAGAGATAAATAGAATTAAGCACGGAAACCATGTGTATAGTTCATTCCTAACACGCGGCTAGTATTTGTTAAATTAAAGTAGTTAACTATAATTAGTGCGTCTCACTCTGACGAGGTAGACGCTAAGGTAGTCACAACGATCACGAACGAGTCGATGCCTAATTTGCGATAGTTACGTTTATGTAAGAAATGAGGTCGAACATTTGGCAGCATAGCGTACGGTCCTGGTGCTAACTTTGAAGATGAGCTATGTAATGGTTGAGTTCGAAACGCGTCAGTGTAGTTTGGTGGTGGTGATAGTTGGGTGCGCAGGCGCTGCTAAATCATTTAGTCCAATCCCAAGATGCAGACCTGTTTGCAGACAGGTGGAGCCTATTATTTTGTAAAATTTGCTGTTATTGTAATATTTTCTTTTAACAGTTAGTTAGTAAGTTAGTTTTTAAGTTGCTTTACTAGTGTGTAACATTATAGATGTTTTGGTTATCTAACTGTAAGTCTGTAATTGTAATTTTTATTAAATAAATAAATAAATAAATGTGTGATTTGTGTGTGTTCGTACAGTGTGGAGGTGGAGGAACTGCATGAACACGCATTTCTTACGTAAACGTAACTATCGTAAGGTCGCGGGTGAGCAAAGTAATTGGTTCAGTTCATTAAATAAAATTAATAAAAATAAATATTCCTATAACCCTAATTTTATGTCCATGGAGAGATAACTATTGTTTCTTACACTGTGAATGACCTTTACTCAATATTAACAGGGTTTCGCGGCAGAGCATGTGCCACATTGTAGAAGAACAGAGATTCTGTCGTCTCTTAGAATATTTGGCACTAACAATTAACAAAGTTGGGTACTCTGTGAAACTAGAGAATTGTTCCGTTCAGGAGAAGGAGTTTGTGCGTGTGCTTAGAAGACTGGCCTGTGCAAATGAGTATTATTTTTTTCACGTTTTTCTCGTTAAAAAACATTAATAAGTACATGGAAAATACGAAAAGGCTGGGGAGCTGGGAATTGAACCCAGTATTCGTGATCTGTGCTTTACTACTAACTACACTTACCCATAAACTAGTAGAGTGACGGCACCAATCATGGACATGTTAAGCACAAGTTACCCAGTAATCGACAGCAAAGATTCAATGCCTTATAGCCCACCATTCATGGACTTTACCAGTTATGACCATCAGGTATGTGAGCATAGTCTTGTTGTTTAAAAATGTAGTGTGACCGTTTCCTAAAATTTGGGTTTACGGAAAAAAGTCCATAATTGGCCCTTGTCTATTACTGGTGTTGTCACCCTATATATGGCAAAATTTTTCAACTTTTTCTCTTAATAACTGTTAAAATAAACATGAAACAACCGTGAGACTCACTCATAGTGAAATAATAGGGATTAATTACGTCTCAAAACATGTAGAGTTAAATTCGTTTTGAGACGTCATTATCATCCATCATCCCAGTCTATATACGTCCCACTGCAGGGCATAGGCCTCCTCTCAGAATGAGAGGGCTTGGACGTAGTTCTGACGCGGGCCCAGTGCGGATTGAGAACTTCACATACACCATTGAATTTCTTCTCAGGTCTTTCTCAGGTTGGTTGTTTTCCTTCACCGTAAAGCTCATGGTAAATAAATGTAATTTCGCACATAAATTCCGAAATAACTCAAAAGTTGAGAGCCCGGACTCGAACCCACGACCCTCTGCTTGAGAGACCATAGGTCAAACCACTAGGCCACCACGTCTGCTACTTGATAAAGGATTCCCTCAAAAAGCGACACAGTGATTGGTCCTGCGGATTTTTGAGAGTTATACACTATGTTATGACTCTATTGAATCTTGTTCTATTTACGTATTTGTTTTAGCGATGACTTCGCAGATTATTTGCTAAGTTAAGGCATTATTGACTTAGCAAATAATCTGCCCTGCACATAACTCGGACAGGGGCTAAATTCAGGAACGGCCCGACACGGTTTGCGAGCGATAATTCGATCGTTTGCGAGAGGATAGGGATGAACTGCTACTGTATTCAGGAACGCCAAAAATCACTGGTTTGCGAGAGGTTTGGGCTGAGATTGGGATGAGCCTTATTTTTTTATTTATTTATTTACAAAGCGAATTAACAGGAAAATTAGGCTCATCTCAAACTCAGCCCATTCCTATCCTCTCGCAAACGATTGAATTACCGCTCGCAAACCGTCTTGGGCCGTTCCTGAATTTAGCCCCTGTCCGAGCTATGTGATGGGCATCTTTGCGGCGGTAATTATGCAGGGCAGATTATATGTATAATGAAATGAAATTTTGTTAAGTCAATAATGCCTTAACTTAGCAAATAATCTGCAAATAATTCAATTATATGATTGCACAGACCTGTATCCTTGAGCTAAGTGGTAGTTAAGGTTTATGACCGCCTTCACGACGGTAAGTTTGTCCCGTTGATTAGTATTTACCTGCGAAACCGATCCAAGGTAGAGGTATTTTACGTAGTCGAGTGAGTTGGATAGTTGTAACTTAGTTTATTTGCGGCGTCTTGAATTGCATTCGTTCATGCTAACAATACCTTTAAGGACCGAAGTTGAAAGGAAAAATAAAATAAAAGAAAAAAACATTTATTAAAATACAAACATACATACATAATGTCGCATCCTCTCCACGTTCGAAGTCCGATCGCTCTTCATCCATAGCTCGGCGTGGAAATAAAACCGTTAACGAACTTCCAGATGTTTAATTTAGCAGATCAAATCACAAAATTACAATAAACTTTAAGAAGTCCTTAATATGCGATCCGTAGTGCGTGATTCCGATTCGCACTGGACCGGTTTGTTTTTTGAACATAAAACTACCGTGAGACTCACTCTAATGACAAAATACGGATAAGTCATGTCTATGATCGAGTTTAGCTCGACATGTTTCGGGCTCATCCGTACCCCTTCTTCTCGGAGACACACGTCGCAGCGGCTGCCAAATGTACACTGCGCGCCACCGCTGCTCTGCTCGCGCCTACCTACCCCTGTTTTTATTGTAATTTTTATTGTCATTGTCAAAATGTAGGATAGCACACGACATTAACAACATAACTTTGTAAAGGTTCGCTCACACTCACCGTTAATAAATCGCCATTTTCTCAACGTTCCAGGGCAGTCGGAAGTGTCTATATCTGACTTGTCTTTTTACGAATTTCACAGACATGGAGACTCGACTTTTAAACTTACAACAACGACATCGAAGACTGTTGCTAAAATTATTACTAGGATAAAATCTACAGCAAAGGGACTGGACTCGATTTCTGTTGACATGCTTCATTTGACACTTTCAAAGACTGCTGACATTTTGACATTTATTGTCAACAAAAGTATTACGATTACAACATTCCCGAAGGACTGGAAAAACGCTCGAGTGACTCCATTACCTAAGAAACCGAATCCAGCTGACCTATCCGACCTTCGTCCTGTAAGTATTCTTCCTTGCACATCGAAGATATTAGAGAGGGTAATTTGTGATCAGCTGTCGGAATACCTGGAGAAAAATAGCATCCTGCCTGAACTACAGTCGGGTTTTCGCAAGGGTCGATCGACTGCTACTGCACTACTCGATGTAGTCGATAACATCTTACAGGCAAGGGATGCTGGCAGAAGTACCATTTTGGTTCTTTTGGATTTCTCTAGGGCTTTTGATTGCATCAATTTGTCCTTGCTATTATCTAAGATGTCATATTACGGATTTGATGCTATGGCGATTAGGTGGTTTGACAGTTACTTGTCCGGCCGGGCACAGGCGGTTGAGTTACGTGGAATGAATGATGGTGCTTTGCGGTCTTCCCTTAGTTCTGTGAACAGAGGAGTGCCGCAGGGTTCGATCTTGGGTCCGCTGCTCTTTATACTTTACAGCGCTGATATCGTTTCTTGTATAAAGAACAGTAGATACCATCTTTACGCCGATGACTTGCAACTGTATGCATCCAGTGTGCCTTCAGATGCAGTCACCGTCGTGAAGAACATTAACGCGGACCTTGATCGGGTTTTCTCTTGGTCGGGGAGGTGCTGTCTGGCTCTTAATCCTGGAAAGTCCAAGTATCTTATATTTGGATCCGGGCATCAAATTCGTAATACTCTGAAATACCTGGCTTCCGAGGATGTTGCTATCATGGGCGAACCAATAGAGAGGGTAGACGTAGCAAGAAATCTTGGGCTAATTATGGATGGCGAGTTACGCTTCGAGAGCCATATTGCTCAGTTAGTTAGCAGCTGCTTCTATCGCCTTCGGATTCTTTACAATATTCGTGATTACCTCAGTGTGGATTTGCGTGTCCGATTGTGTGAATCACTCGTATTGTCTAGGATGAACTATTGTGACGTCGTTTATGATGGTTGCTTACTTGGTCGTTCTGGGAGATTGCTCCAACGAGTTCAAAACGCATGTGCTCGTTTTTGCTTCAAGGTCCCTCCTCGGTCCCATGTCACTCCGTACTTGAACGCTGCTGATCTGCTTAAGATGCACAATCGCAGGCGCTTGCACCTTGCAACCCTTTTGTTCGGTGTAGTGCGACACAAGACGCCTTCCTACCTTTTTAAAAAAATCTCATGGTTGAAAAGTTTGCGCAGACTTAAGGCTATTGTGCCGCCGCACCGGACGGCGGCGTTTCGAGGGAGTTTTAGGTTCGCGGCGTCTAAGTGCTGGAATGACATCCCCCCTCCCATCCTAAGTGTGACTAGCAGGTACACCTTTGGGCGAAAGCTTAAAGGCTATTTGTTGTCATTGCAAAATCCTTAATTTCCTCTCCTTTCCAGCACTATTTCACAAAACTTCTTTGATTTTTATTGTCTTGGTTATTTCATTTTTCGTTTTAGTCCGCGCAGGGTTGTATACTTGGCAAGTGAGATATACTAATTATGTTCAAGAAATTTTCTTATTATTATTTGCTTTTACAATTTACAAATTATTTATTTACGCATGTACCTAGTCTTATGTATGTAGCTATTAGTGTGCAGTTTATTTATTTATTTATCTATCTAAACAGCGATCCGGGTGTCACCAACGGTACTGGCTGAAAATCAGCGCTGGGGTACTTTAAACGCCTCAGCATTATGCTGAGCCAGTGTCCGATTTGCAACCGCAATGACACATTCTATCTTTAGCTTTAGTATTGCCTTTTTGTTTTGTATAATATTGTGTCTTGTGATGTTGTAAATAAATGTATTTTCTTTCTTTCTTTGACGCAGTACGCATGTTCAACACTGTTTTCCAACTGCGTACGGCTCTGAGAAGAAGGGCTACGGATTAACCCGAAACATGTCGAGCTAAACTGGACCTTAAACGTAAGTTATCCGTATTTTGTCACTATAAAATCTCTTAAAAAAAGATATTCATTAATTTACACGTCACTTTCAGAGAACCACATAAAATTCCAACAATTTCAGAGACATCGCGTCGTTAAAAAAGGCTCTGCTCTAATTCATGTTAGATCGATATCGTAACGCGGGAATAATGAGACGTGTGAGGTCCAATTTGTGATTTCGGAAATCCCTCGGGAACTTTCTGGCGCTGAGATGGGTTTTTAAACGCGGAGATATAGCTGTTCCGGTCACGGTGACATGGGATGCTTCATAAATAATATATGACTATGAAACAAGCTCTTTTGCTGATTGTAGTAGAGAAGGTATTCAAATTTCGAAAACAATAACCGAACAAACTGACACAAAATTCAAATCCATTGTGAAGAAAACATTAATATCTAAGGCGTTCCTACTATAAAATTAATGACTAAATCATGGACAGGGATGTTTGGAAATAATTCCGATCCGCATTGGCGATCCCTAGTCTCAAATAATAGCGTATCTACTGTGTTAAAAATTTTAATTGTAACCAGTTACATATGTATTTAATTTATTGAATCAGGCGTTACTTTGCGGAGCTCCATATTAATGGGCTGAAGCAATTGCTTTGCTCACCCGCGACCTAGGTCGCGGGTGAGAGAAGTAGTTATTTCAGTTCATTTAGATATTTAAATATGTATTTGTTGGCCGGATAGCCTACTGGTTAGAGAAACTGTCTGCGAGGTTTGGCATCCCGTGTTTGGTCTCCGTTCGAAACAGAGATTTGTACAAATATTACGAATGATTGCGCTCGAGTCTTCGATGTACTTAATGTCATGTTCATAATATTCATTGACAAGTGATGTGCACTACTATCATATTACATTATTTTATTTAAAAGCTGTATTGAAGCATGATAATAGATAGAAATACTGATACACACAAACACACACGCACACACACACACACTCATACACACACACTCACACACACACACACACACACACACACCTACTATGCTTTGCTTGACTCGCTAGATCCCATGCACTATGTTGGTCATGACTATATACATAAGTTTTATGTAAAAGTAGGATAAGTTCGCCTTTGTACATCTGTTTCTCTTGTTAACTCTTAATTTCATGTTTTTTTTCTTTTTAGTGTCAGATATATTTATATATAAGTTTGTAGGAATTGTGAACTTTATTGTTTGGTTTTGATGTTTAAAATTCTGATTTACAAAATTACTTGGGTCTCAGGAGATTAAGCCTATATATATAGCGTAGTTGGTAGGTAGTTCAGTAATAGACACAAAACGTACGAGGGGCGTTCAATATAAAGTGAGAATGAGATGCAAACTCTTTTAATATTACGAAATTAAATACTGGCCGGTAAAGCTAATCTATCTAGCTGATTGCTATGAAAAAAAAACTAGCAGTCTTTTGTTTAAAGAAATATACGGTAATTTCTTTGCAATGCTATTGAGTACGTTAGCGAAAATGGAGAAAATTGAACTGCGCGCCGTTATCAAATACTTGTATTTGAAAAATTTTTCTACGGACCAAGTCAATTTGGATTTGCGGGACACTTTAGGGTCTAATGCTCCTCCGTATTCGACAGTCGCACGTTGGTGCGCCGAATTTAGACGTGGAAGAACATCGACAATGGACGACCCCCGCTCCGGACGCCCTACTACAGCAGTAACTGAAGAAATTGTGAAAAAAGTCGAAAACTCAGTTTTGGCGGATCGTCGCGTCACAGTTCGTTTTATTGCTGAAAATGTAAAGATTTTAACGGGGAGCGTGCATAATATTTTACATGAACGCTTGGGTATGAAAAAGGTATCTGCGCGTTGGGTACCAAGAATGCTTACTGACACGCAAAAACAAACTAGACTAGAGATTTGTCAAGAAGCTTTGAACCTGATGCAGCAAGACCGGGAACTTTTTTTGGCGCGATTTATAACAATGGACGAAACATGGCTCCATCATTACGACCCTGAAACGAAACTGCAGTCTATGACATGGAAAAGGCCATCATCTCCAACTCCGAAGAAATTCAAGGTGAGCCCATCTGCCGGTAAGGTCATGGGCTCTGTTTTTTGGGATGGTAAAGGGGTATTAATGATTGAGTATCTCGAGCATGGAGCCACTATTACGGGCACTTTATACGCCAAACAAATAGCAACATTGCGCAATGAGATCCGCGAAAAACGGCGAGGTAAACTCTCGAAAGTTGTGCTGTTCCACCAGGACAATGCCCCGGCACACAAGTCCGCCGTTGCAATGGCTGCAATTCGTGATGCTGGGTTCGATATCCTTAAGCATCCTCCGTATTCACCAGATCTCGCTCCCAGTGATTTCTACCTATTTCCGAGTTTGAAACAATACCTGAGAGGCCAGAAATTTGAAGACGACGACGCGGTAGTCGCTGCAGTACAAGATTTTTTAAGTACTCAAGATGAGACCTTTTTTAAAAATGGAATTTTAAGTTTAGAAAAAAGATCTACTAAGTGTATTATGCTAAAAGGTGACTATGCCGAAAAATAAAATGACATTTAGTAAAAGTTGTTTATAACATACTCATTCTCACTTTTTATTGAATGCCCCTAGTAATGTCGAGAAGGAGGAGGAGTGGTGCCTCCTGACACAGGCTTTTTCAAGCTTAAAAGGAGGCTCCGGCTATGTAAAATCCTATTACCTAACAAATAAAACATTTTTCATTTTTTTTTTCATTTTCAATAGGTACTTAATATGTATGTAATTTAATAATAATGTAGATATGTTTGAAAAAAATATATCTTGTAGAGTTCCTTGCCGGTTTCTTCTCAACAGAGTTTTTCCATACCGGTGGTTGATTCTTCGACATTCATAGGAGCATCAATTGATGTCTAAATTAAATAAAGACTTTTGATTTTGACTTGAAAATTAAAGGGGAAAATAACTAAGAATCGATTTTCATGTTTTATATTTGCCAACCTGGTAATTTTACGCCAGGAAAAGAATGATTAAATTTGGATAGTTTAGAGTTATAGGAAAGGACACAGGATAGTTTTAACTCCGGAAATCCCTCTTTTAACGGGTAATAAGTTTTTGTTTAAAATTATATTTTTATTACAAGCTTTTTTTGCTGACTGTACCTACTTTTGCCTCTGGTTACCAAAGTACTAGTCAAGACAAATCAGGTAGCATTCAGGAAGCCCCGCAATATCTTGTCATCCAATAGATATACCGCAGAGTCTCAAGTCAAAAGTCTTTGACCACTGTGTGTTGCCAGTGATGACATATGCCACTGAGACGTGGCCGCTAACGATGGGCCTCATCAGAAAGCACAAAGTCACTCAGAGGGAGATGGAGACAGGGCTATGCTCGGAGTTTCACTGCAGGATCGCATTAGAAATGATGAAATCCGTGCAAGAACAAGAACTGAAGTCACCGACGTTGCTCGATGAATCGCCAGACTCAAGTGGCAGTGGGCAGGGCACATCGCTCGTAGAATTGACGGCCGATGGGACCGAAAGGTTCTCGAGTGGTGTCTGCGGACCGGAAGCCGCAGTGTAGGTAGGCCTCCAAGAACATGGAGCGACGACCTGGTGTAGCGGGATCGCGTTGGATGCGGATGCCACGGGACCGATCTCTTGGTCAGCAGTGGACGTCTTTCGGCTGCAATGATGATGATGAGGTAACTTATTTTTCAGGCATCTATGATGGTAATTACTTTCCATCAAGTGTCCCGGTTCACTTGCTATCTGATATAAAAACCCCACACTAGAGCTGCCAGTGTCGCACGGCAAAGGAATCCCAGTGATTAGGCGCCACACGACGAAACGCCGACGTCGGGACTAATAAAAATTCCTGCATTTTTGTGTCTAGAGCGACGGGTGCGCATAGTCTATCGGTGGGTTTTAGTTTCTCGTCGATCTTTTAGGGTTCATAGCTTAAATTTAATACTAAACACGATCTGAAACATGGATGCACAGAAAAAACACAGAAAAAGACCAGCTCCGGGAATCGATCCCGGGTCCTCAGCATACCGTGCTGCGTGCTTTTACCCCTGCACCACAACTGGTCTGGATATTAGACACGAATTTTTTTCTATGCATCACACGTCTCAGCTCGCTTAATCAGATCATCATCACCCCAGCTTATATACGTCCCACTGCAGCGCACAGGCCTCCTCTCCGAGTGAGAGGGCTTGGACCGTAGTTCCAACGCGGGCCGAGTGCGGTTTGAGAACTTCACACACACCATCGAATTTCTTCGCAGGTGTAAGCAGGTTTCCTTAAGGTGTTTTCCTTCATTGTAAAGCTCATGGTAAATTACAAATGTAATTTCACACATAAATTCGAAAAAAATTAGAGGTGCGAGCCGGGATATGAACCGTATGTAAAAAATAAAATAATAAAATGAACCGACTCCAAAATAACATGAAAATATTTTTTTATTAATAATAATAATTAAAGTCGGTGCCTCAGTATGAACCAGCAGGAGTGCACCTAATTATACTACCTAATAATAATAGGTCTTTACATCTTGACAGATGATTCAAGTAGTACCCTGGCGACACTAAACTTGCGCTTGTGGCTAAAAAGACCGGTACGGCATAAGATCCCTCGGCCGCACTCGCGACAAGTGTACGCAGCCCCAGATGGTCGAGGGTTGGTGGCCCGGTTGTGGCGCTTTATGCGTTTTCCCTCAGTGACTCAAACCAGGCATACTATCTATTAGGCTTTTATCACTACTCTTAGCTCGTACTAAGGCACCAACTTCAAACACATCAGAAGAAAATTATTTTCCTGTTTTTTTTTTTAGTTAGGTAGGTATGCAGTTTTTTTTGCTGTTTTAGTGAACTAATCTAAGTTACGATAGCTTAATGTCCAATGCAAGGCAGGTGGCAAGTCTTCATTCATTGTGTTGTCCGCCAGGAGCTTTTTCAACAGTCTTAGACCTCAAGTCTTTGATGATGATAACGACACTCTTGTCTCAGTATAAAACGTAATAAAAATGACTTGAAGTCGTCTGACGCTAGACAATGGACACCGGCCCCTGAATTCCCAGATAAGATTGATCGCAGTGTGACGGAGAGTCCCGGCTTACAGCCCGTCCGGGATTAACTCCGGGAATCCCGTTATCACGGGATGCGTGTCGCGGCGTGTAGGTGAAAGGGTAGGAATACCAAAAATTTGGATTGCGTGTGAAGTATTAATAGTCATAATTACTAAACTAAACGGGACTTATCACGCACTAAATATTTATTTATTTACCTTGACGTTTCGGCCACATTGCAGCAACCGTGGTCACGAGTCAACTGAAGTGTAGGGTGTCAAGTTCGTTTAGCCGCACGAGTCTTTCGAACTACCCGCACTTGATCCCGATTAGAATCAGCACCCGTATCTCGAACTACCCGCACTTGATCAAGATTTTTTAACGGCACCCCATCACACCGACACACAACACTCACAACATCCGACGACCTCTCCGAACACTCCTGCCGAGGCCAACATTTGTTTATAACAGGATTCCACGCAGACGAAAGCTTATATCCATCCTCCCGATTAAAATTTTTGTGTTTTTTAATTTCAACCGCTTCACGCACCATTCTAGAGTAGAAATGACGTTCCGTTGACAGAATTCTGGGATTGTGCAGTTCAATCCAGTGGTTTGGTCCTGACTCCAACAAATGCTCGGCTATGGCTGACTTATTTACTTGGCGATTTTTAACAGCCGCAATATGTTCCTTGACCCTCTCAGCTATTGTTCTTTTTGTTTGTCCGATATAGGAACTACCACAACTACAATCAACCTTATAAACACCCGGTGTTTGGAAGGGAACAACATCCTTGGGTGTCCGCATATGCCTCGCGACCTTGGACAAAGGCGTGTAGACAACCTTGATGGAATACTTGTCCAAAATAGCGCCAACCTTGTCAGTCACTCCCTTAACATAAGGCATATACGCAGGCTGTCTAGCCACGTCAGGATGTCTATCTCTACGTTTCCTTCTGGGCTGCCGTTTATTCACCACAAAACCGTTGCGTTTTAGCACCTCCTGAACATGTCCCAACTCATCCTCAACAAATTCAGGGTCACACAGATCCAATTCCCTATTTTGCAGCGAACTCACAACAGATTGGAGATGTCTGGGATGGTGGTGAGATGAAGCATTCAGATACCTATCCGTGTGCGTCGGCTTCCTATAGACAGTATGTGCTAAAGAACCATCCGTTCTCGCCATTACCTTAACATCAAGGAAAGCTAATGTACGTTCTACCTCCAATTCATAAGTGAACTGAATCTTGGTATGGATGGAATTGAGATATGCCAAAAACTGTTCCACTTCAGGTTTCCCACCTTTCATAACGCAGAAAATATCATCGACGTATCGCTTCCACAATTTGACATTCCATGCTTGCAAATCTATAGACGTCTCAAAATATTCCATCCAGATATTGGCCATCACCGGTGCCACAGGACTACCCATAGCAACGCCATCTATCTGTAGATAGTGCTGTCCACGATACAAAAAGTAACTCCCTTCCAAACAATTCCTAAGCAACACCATGTAAGACTCTGACATGTCATTAACAAATAACTTTCCTCGAATTACCTCACAGCATTCTTTAAGCGGAACATTGGTGAAAAGCGACGCAACATCAAAACTCACCATGATGTCGTCCGGTTCCAGCTTAACAGACTTGAGAATGTCCACAAAATGGCGAGAATCCTTAACAAAAGATGACGTTTTTCCCACAAACGGCTGCAACACCGATGCTACATGTTTCGCGAGGTCGTAAGTAGGTGAGGAAATTTGACTTACGATAGGCCTCAGAGGCACGCCAGTCTTGTGCACCTTCGGCAAGTCCCATTTAGTTTAGTAATTATGAGTAATAATCACGAAAGTTTAAAACAGTATAGTATTAATAGTGTTATTTGAACAGAAACATCCTACTATCCCACATCCCTCTAGATAATCCATCATCATCGGCCTATACAGGGTGAAATTTTGAACGTGATACAAAAGTAGTGTTTCAAGCTTAGCTAATGCTGGATAACATAATGCATTTACTCAATTGTTGAAATTGGTCTGATAAAATTTTGGATTAGTACTGTACTTTACTACTGTACTGTACTTTGTTGTAGTTAAATTATGAACTAAATGCATGGACACCTCAAATTTAACAATACTAATTCTAACAACTGGGTAAGTGCATTATGTTGTCCAGCATTAACTAACCTTGAAACACTAATTTTGTATCACGTTCAAAATTTCATCCTGTAGGTATATGTCCCACTGCTGGGCTTAACGTGAATGTTTCTATGGACAGATGTGTTGATTTTTGTTACTCTTTTACGCTAAAACAATTTGACGGATTCTGATGTAATTTGGCACACAGTTAATAAAAATAATAATAAAAATTTAAGTATTTCTATTTACAACAAAATTGTGTACAAACGATTGTTGAGACCTTCTAGTAGGTATACATAATGCCTGTCCAAATGATAGTAATTTATTAACCTTCATTAACATAATGAAAAGAAACTCTATAATACTTTGAGTCCGTACTTAGGTAACTGGTAGTTCATTCAATATTATTGGAAACAATAATTATTCACATCGGGTCTTATAATATTCTTTCAACATTAAAATTGAAATTTTTCATAGTCAGGGAATTGTAGAACTCTCCTAAAGAACTCGCTCCAATCTAATTTTTTTTAATTCACAACCCCACACGTTTCCCACCAATTCTGGAGTTGTCATTGCCGAAAAAATTATAACACATAAAGGATACTTTAAACCCCGAAAAATTTCATAGTTCCCCTGGGATACCGATAAACGATTTCGCAGACGGAATCGCAGGCAACAGCTAGTAATTTGACGTAAATCCGAAACATAGCACAACTCTAAATAGGGGTGGTGACACCATTAAACAATAATTCGAAGACACGACTCCAGTAAAAAAAAACGCTTTATTTTAGCCGTGAAAAACCAGATTATTTTTTGATTAATTGCAAAATTAGATTTTTTGGTGCTTTAAAACAAATAATTAGTTAGTTGATTGAGTTGCCTTAGTACGTCAGTTGATTGGTGGTGTCAACATCCCTATTATTACAACTACATGTTTACGCGTACTATACAAGATAACTGACATAATAACGCTGTCACTTTTGACATCGTTCACTTGACACCAACAACTCGTCCCCATTCTACGACATTATTATCCTCTTGGAGCCATAGCGGATTCTATTTCTGCTAAATCGAATTTGTTTGAGCTCAAAATATAAATTCTTGACGAGAGTTATGACTTGTCGTTACTTGATGACGCTGTTGGCTGTCAAATTTAATAATCTAATTGACTTAGTTAGAAATTCAATTGAAAATTAATTGATTCTGTGAAATGTAAAATTAATTCGGAATTATTTAGATAAACTTTGGGCCGGTTATACCTGAGTGAAAGCTAGCCCAATGGATACAATTATAAGCATTTGATAGTACTATGTTTAACTGTGATTGTATCTAGTATAAGTATGACTGTCTTAATTAAATATATGTCTCTACTACGCAACCTTAAAAAACAGCCAAGAGCATGTCGGACACGCCCAGGATAGGGTCCCGCAGCCGTTACAAAAAAATCTTTGCATATCTTATTAATTGTACTATTTTATATTGTCCGTATTAAACAAGCGTAGTTAGTCATATCTCGACTAAACTGCTGTAATGTGCTCGAAACGTCGAGGTAAATAATGTTTACGTGATAAATCTCGTTTCGTATAAAAATTATGAGTGAAAATCCCGAAAGTTTAAAATAGAAAAATATCTACATACAAAATTTCATTCAAATTCTTCCTGCCGTTTTGGCGTGAATAAGTAACAAACATACATACGTACTCACAAACTTTTGCATTTATAATATTAGTCGTAAAACAACCCACAAAAACAACGCTTTCTTGTCACGAAGTCATTTATTTGGTGGCAAATAACTTCTAACTTCATTATAAGCCTATTATAGAACCATTATAGGACTCGAGGGCGAATAACGGCTACAAAAGTTTTTACAAGTCGTTTAAATATGGATTCCTAAGATTTAATGTGATAATGGAGGTCAATATTTCAATTAAGTTTCGAAGTTGGGACTAAATTATATAATTCTACTTGCAAATGACAAGTACGACAACGCACTGTTGGGGAAACTGACGATTTATAAATACAGTACCCTGTCTTGGGCGTACTGTACGACACGTCCTTGGCTGGTATTTAGTAGTAGTAAATTCATACAAGAGTATTTGAGCACAATGATGTTAAAAATGAACTGGGAAATTTTTCGATCGTTTCAACCGCCTAATTTATCACATATATTTTGGTCACATTTTCGAAGAAATGGCAGCAGATTCTAATATATTTTCCACTTATATGGTAGACGTACAGGACCTCTAATGTATAACTGAAAGCCGCATCAAAATCCGCATCCATTTCTTGAAACATGCGACTAGATAGATGAGGCGGTTGAAACGCTTGAACACTCAGCTAAAAGTGGAAACTGCTTTGCCTAATGTGATAATAGATTTTTTTAAATATTTTATGTAGTAACTTAATTTGTTTGTTTCTCAATAAATAAATAACTTAGCTATTATAGCCTAGTGTATAGACCTATAATGTCTCTAGTAGAGAGTTATAGATTCAAGCTCAGGCTCCCATCTCGGAATATAATGCGCAAAATTAAGATTGAAATTGATCATGAGCTTTACGGCGAAGGAAAGGCTTCTGACGAAACTCGCCCTCGGCTACAAAGAAATTTTATTATTACTATTTTTTTGTGTTTTTTAAGGTTCCGTAGTCAACTAGGAACCCTTATAGTTTCGCCATGTCTGTCCGTCTGTCTGTCTGTCTGTCCGCGGCTAAGCTCAGAGACTGTTAATACTAGAAAGCTGCCATTTGGCATCAATATATATATTAGTCACGCCGACAAAGTAATTGAATAAAAAAACGTAAAAAAATTTTTTTTAGGGTACCTCCCATAGACGTAAAGTGGGGGTGATTTTTTTTTTCTCGGCTAACCCTATAGTGTGGGGTATCGTTGGATAGGTCTTTTAAAATCATTGCGGGGTTGCTAACATGATTTTTCTATTCAGTGATCTGTTTGCGAAATATTCAACTTTAAAGTGAAAATTTTCATTAAAATCGGCCGTCCCCCCCCTCTAAAATCTAAACTGTTGGGTGGAAAAATTTAAAAAAATTCAGAATTGTAGTAAATATATCAAATTTACTAGGAAAATTATAGCGGCTAAGATTGCTTGGAAATTATTTGTAGTTTAAGAGTAAATAGTAGCCTAAGGTATAAAACATACCTAAACTTGGATGAATCCGTATACATACGAAATCCTTAGAAAAATATTACTTGATTATTTCGTAATGGCTACGGAACCCTACCTTGGGCGTGTCCGACACGCTCTTGGCCGGTTTTTTTTTTGTTGTGTGGGAAGTTCCGAATCTAGACTAGGCACGCGTGGGAACCACAGCCCCATTTCTTTGATTCAGAGTGCCCTGCAATAGGACGTAATTACGCCGAGATGAAACGTGATGCGTAAAGTTGAAAAAAAGTACTTTGCGCTAATCTGACAAGAATCTCAATGCGTTTCAAAAAACGCCCTTTCTAAAACGCCGCGTTTCTTGCATGCTTCATTTCAGAGCATCGCGACATCCAAGTGATTAACAGAGTACACTCACCCTGATTTCAAGTTTGTCTTTGTTCCGCGGCGACTGTACAGTTGGTAGCTCTTTAATTGCATTGGAGTGTCGACCTTATAATAAAATTATATGATTATATAACCCGTTGTGTGCGTTTATAATTGGTGATGGAAAATTTATTGCTTCTGTTACTAATGTCACGAGGCATTTCATGTTTTGCCATTGCATTTCAATATCGTAAGCAAGTTTTTTTTCTTTGTTTTATTTTACCATTTTGTCGGGGTTATTGCTACATATATCCATGCAAAATTACAGATCCTAGGACTAATAGGCTCTAAGTTAAGCCAACGATGGACGGGCGGACAGACAGAAGGGCAGACAGACACTGCATTGGTTCTGTTTTTGCCACTTTGGCTACGAAACCCTAAAAAATTAAAGGTTTTTCAGTCATACTAACTACTACTACTAACTCATCATCATCAGCCTATGTTCATCCTCTGCTGGACATAGGCCTCTCCCATGGCACGCCACTGAGCACGATCCTCAGCTACTACTAACTCATTGAAGTTTAATTTTAAAACATACTAGTTTTAGTATATATAGTATTATGTATGTTAGGAAATAGTACTGTTGGAGCTCGGTCCAATGTAGGATCTCGGATCCTATTTAGTTTGGTTGGGGTGTGGAAAAAGGAGAAGTTAAAATTTTGTGCGTGTTACATTTCCGTGGTTTTATTGGAAGAGTATTTTGACAATCGCCATTTTGGCTATCGTAAAGCGTCGTAGGTGCCGTCTAACGCGTTTTATTTATTTATTTATTTATTTGGGGCATCAACAGCAATACAATACATTGTAATGAGACTTAAATACTAGACAAAAAGCCAATAACAGATGTCCACAGGCATACAGTTAAGCGAAACATACTTTATACAAACACAGATACAACAAGTTTACAAATCAAGCTATCAAGCTAAAATATATATAAGTATATTAATGAGTATGAGTATGGTATGGATATGTGTAAGGTAAGTGTGTTAGAGTGTGAGTGCGCTTGTCCGCACGCATGCGTGTGTGTGAGTGTGTGTGTGTGTGTGAGTTTGTGTGTGTGAGAGAGAGGTAGAGAGTGTGCGTGTAAATTTATTTTACTCCAGAAATTATAATAAAATAATTATTTTACTTTTCCTTATACTTATTTACGTAACTGTTCGTCCTGTCAACAATAACATCATAAGTAAACTAACTTTTTTTTGTTAGGAATAAGCGTATACGATTTTTTAGTGTCTCTTTACTACAATCAAAGAGGTCAATACTGTTGAAACGTTTGTTGCAATCTCTAAGGATACGTATAAGAGGCGCATTTTGGGCGTACCTTGTGTGTACTAGAGGAACACTGAACAGAGTACGACACGTGTGACGGTTTCGATAAGTGGGTGTGAAGAACTTCACTTCAGAGAGCAGCGCAGGACTATCAATACGTCCCGACAAAATGTCGTGCAGTACAGAAACATCCAGTAGCAAACGCCGATCCTCAAGACTTAACATAGAGTGCCGAGTACACGATAAATCGTAGGACGCAACACCTCCTCGAGAGCGGTAATTCAAATACCGCAAAAAACGCCTCTGTATTTTTTCTATTTGGACCTTGTATTTCGCGAAATGGGGAGACCAGACGATGCTGGCGTACTCCAGTAAACTTCGAACGTAAGCGTAGTATACAACCTTGATGCACTTGATGTCATTGAAGTCCCGAAAAACACGAAACACAAAGCCCAAGTTTTTATAAGCTCGGCTTGTAATATCATCAATGTGATTTTCGAACGTCAACTTAGAATCTAGGGTGACTCCTAAGTCGCGTATCAAATTCACACGTTGCATGGGCTCTCCAGAAATGTAATATTGATGCACGATCGGGTCAGAACTACGTGCGAAAGTTATTTGGACGCATTTACTTGCATTAACATTAATTCGGTTGACAGTATAATAATCAGATAAACGATTCAGATCACCCTGCATTTTCTCGCAATCATCAGAGCTAGTCACATCCATATAAATTTTTTTGTCATCTGCGTACATTAAAAATTGAGAACTATTAAATACAGCATAAATATCATACAAATAAGCATTGTAAAATAATGGACCCAGATGCGATCCCTGTGGCACGCCTGATGGTACGCCTACAAAATCGGACCTGCAACCACCAAGGACAACAGCCTGACGCCTGTTGACAACGTATGAGGAAACCCATCGAAACACATCGCCACGAAGACCAAGCCAGTAAAGTTTACGAAGTAAAATTACGTGGTCAACGCGATCAAATGCCTTCTCAAAATCCGTATATACTACATCAACTTGCTTACCCCTCTCCAAACTCCGGAGGGTAAAGTTTAAAAATTCAGTTAGATTCGATACTGTGGAACGGCCTCGCAAAAAACCATGCTGTTGAGGTGGAATACCTTTATTGAGTACGTTATAAATGTTATTTTTCTAGTACTTTGCCAAACTGATTCAAAATTGAAATAGGTCTATAATTACTAATTATAGTTTTAGATCCTTTTTTGTAGATAGGCACAATTATAGCTTCTTTCCACATTTGGGGAAATATACCATCTTTTAAAGAACGCTTAAACAATACTGTAAGTGGAGTAGTTAAACTTGGTGCACACTCTCTAATAAAAAACGCAGGAATGCCGTCACTGCCTGCTCCACCATTTGGGTCTAATTGTAATAAAATTTTATTAATTTGTTGCGGACAGATATCAATTGAAGATATAAAATCACCGTCATCGCAGAAAGGTGGTGCCAAGGAGTTTTTTTTTTTTTTGAATGAGTCGCCAGAGGGGCCAAAGACGCGAAGTCTTTGCTGTTTTTTACTTTAAGGATTGGAAGGGTGACTTGTGCTCGGGAAAAATCCCTTCGGACGAACTGGGAATGGAGGCCCAGACAGTGTCCGACTTGCATGGACTAAAAAACCCGGTCACAAGTCCCCTTCTCTATTGGTTATCAAAACAAAAACGTGTGCTTTAAATTTTGAGGAGGGGAGGGGTAGGGATGGGACTTAATCTACCCACAGTGTCCTGCCTCAGCCATTTGCTGGAAGGCCGGGAGAGGAGCATGCATTCTCCCGCTGGGCACTGGGGGTGCTTAGGTCGGTCTTTTATGTTTTTACCCGTTGGTTACTTCCTTGACCGACCCTCGCCCGTTTTGTCTAACGCGTTTTAAGTAAACTTCTAAGATGCCCAATGATCGAACAAGAGATTGGCATAGTGACACGAAGTACATAAATAATCTAATAGATGGCATCACCTGTGATACTACTACCATACCTCAGTGTGAACTAAACAGTAAGCGATGACACAACAAAACGCTATGACATATAAATAACATAAACCCCATTGAGACATAGATGGGACATAAATCTCATCCAAGAGACAACCAGACAGAACAAACGCCCGGAAAGGACTGAATATGATATATCGGGGACCTTTTTGCGAACTTTTTACGAAAACATACGTAATGGTCGCACTCACAGGTTTTACTGTGGCAGGAAGGCCAGTGTTATAATTTTAAAAAAGGTGTGAGTTAATGCGGGTACAGACGAATTTAGGTACTTCTTTTTCGGGATCTGAAAAAAGAGAAAACAAAGGGAAAATTTTTAGTGTCCCTATTCTTTACCCATAATTTTCGAAGCATGAAACATTTGATTCGGTAATCGAATTGACATATCAGGATATTATATAATTCCCATGGGGATTCTCGGAGATTAACGACCGCTTTAGCCTAGTTGGTAGTGACCCTGCCTACGAAGCAAGAGGTCCTGGGTTCAAATCCCGGTAAGGGCATTTATTTGTGTGATGAGCACGAATATTTGTTCCTGAGTTATGGATGTTTTCTATGTATCTAAGTATTTATTTATCTATATATGTATGTTTATCGTCGTCTAGTACAAGCTTTGCTTAGTTTGGGACTAGGTCGATTTGTGTAAGATTGTCCCCCTAATATTTATTTATTTAAATAGCGCTCTTCTGGATAGGTCCCACCTTGCGAAGGAACAGCTGAACATAGGCCTCCCTCAAGGGTCGCCAAACGGATCGGTGCTGCGCCATCCGCATCCAATGAGTTCCCGCTAATATTAACTAGGTCGTCGCTCCGACTAGTTGGAGACCTACCTAAATAAATAAATATTAGGGGACCATCTTACACAAATCGACCCAGTCCCAAACTAAGCAAAGCTTATACTATGAGTACTAGACCACGATAAACATACTTATATAGATAAATAAATACTTAATTACATAGAAAACATCATGACTCAGGAAAAAATATTCGTGCTCATCACAGAAATGAATGCCCTTACCGGGATTTGAACCCAGGACCGCTTGCTTTGTAGGCAGGGTCACTACCAATTTTATTAGGCTAAAGCGGTCGTCAATCTACCTAGAATCTTTTGGCCCCCATCTTCCATCAGCTCTACGAGCGATGTGCTCTTCCCACTGCCTTAATACCCAATGCCATACATAAAGAAAATAATCCCATCTCGAATATTACGCAAAACCCATTGTAACAAATCAAATTTATCTCCAAAACACAACATACCCATCCAATATTCAAACAGACATAAAAAGCCACTTTTCTTCCTAAAACATTCCAAAACTGCGTTACATTTTTCTTAACTTCAGCAGCACGTCCTCGCAGTCGCAGCTTTGAAACAAGTTAAACTGGATTACGAAGTTGTCCGATAAGTGGGGAACTCTTTATTTTATTAGTAAAATATTCTTTCCTAATCGCCGGGGCGATATCGTTAGACTGCGCTGTGACAGTGGTTCCAATGAAATGAGCGAAAAATCAAAAGCGAAACTTTGGTTACGGACTGACGCTGCTGTGTTCTGGCGTGGACACTTGAACAGCCTATGAACTTTACCGATACGATAGGTATGCACTTGCAACCTGATGTTGAGGGTGTCCTAGGGCACTGGCAGTATTTCGGCGTGGGCAATAAATATACCGGTCATTCTCCAGATTTTGTGTTCTATTTCTAATTAGAGGACCGAAATGAAATGAAATAAAAATGAAGTAGGGTATTGGGGGATTAAAATTTCATTGATTTTGCCGTAGGATGCACCGTTTTCAAGATATTTGACAAAACACCGGTTCTCGTCCGATCACCGAGGTTAAGCAACGTCGGGCGCGGTCAGTACTTGGATGGGTGACCGCCTGGTTTCATTTTTGTTTTTTGAATGTTTTGTTATGACGTTGTCACGTTAAACTATCGTCCGTAAACCGACTTTAGAGACAAGCGGTTTTCTTAATATTTTACTGACCATAAACTGTCAACTTTTAGGGATATTTTTAAGAAAATCATTTTTATATACGTTTTTCAGAATCAGAATCAGAATTAAACGTTAAAAATAACTTTAATAATCTTACCTTTCTTTTCTTCCTTGGTGTAAGGCTATTTATTGTCAATCGCCGTCTGTCTATAAAGCTCGGTCGGTTCTTATCTGGCGGCTCCAAAGTTCCGGGATATATGCCGCCCCCGAGGGCCAATCAGCCGTGGTTAGCGGCCGTTATCGCAACCGTTATATTACGTGGCCAATTGGCTCTTTATAAGTTAGAATAGCTTAAGAAATCCTTCGGCAAAATCAAGCGAATTGAAGTCGAAAAGTCACAAAGTAATTCTTCTTTAAACTATATATAAACGTGTAAGTTTGTATGGATGTATGGATTTGAGGGATCCTGATGGAATTTGGTACACATATAGTTTACTAGCTGTTGCCCGCGACTCCGTCCGCGAAGAATGGGGGGGGGGGGGGATAAAAAATAGCCTACGACCTATTCTCAGACCTACCGAGTGTAGAGAAAAAAGTTTCATAAAAATCGGCCAAGCCGTTTCGGAGGAGTTCGATAACAAACACCGTGACACGAGATTTTTATTTATTAGATAATCTGGATTTACATAGAAAATACTTTTCATTCCGGAAAATTGCTAAGATACCGCGAGATGGCGATAAATGCATTCTTCGCAGACAGAGCCGCGGGCCACCGTTACTTTTTTGTAAATGCGATAATTCAAATTCTATTGTAATTATAACATTTTTACTACCGAAAAAGTTAAGTATGAAGTATCTTTTTCTATTTTTTTTTTATTTTTCAACTTCATTTTTTATTACTTTTACGGTCATCCCGTGAAACCATATATTTCAATGATGGACCAGTGATGGTGTAGGGGTAAGCACGCAGCACGGAACGCTGAGGACCTGGGTTCGATTCCCAGCATTGGTCTTTTTTCTGGGGTTTTTTCTGTGCATCTATATTTCAGTTTGTGTTCAGTTTGAAATATACCGAAAAACCTCCAAACTTTAGGGTTTTACTGCAAAAAGCTGCAATCTTATGAGTTTCGATTAGTTCAAACTCCAATGCACGTGGCATCATCACCATCATTCCAGCCGAAAGACGTCCACCGCTGAACATAGGCCTCCCAAGGCTCGCCAAACAGTTCGGTCCCGTGCCATCCGCATTCAACGCGATCCCGCAACCTTAACCAGGTCGTCTCTCCATTGTGTTGGAGGCCTACCTACACTGCGTCTTCCGGTCCAACGCCACTCGAGAACCTTTTGCCCCATCGGCCATCAGTTCAACGAGCGATATGCCCTGCCTATTGCCACTTGAGTCTGGCGATTCTTCGAACATTGCATACGTTCACGAACATGAAAAATAATCTATATCGATTCGAATCAATACGAAATACAGCGGAGTACAGTTGAGCGCGAAACAAAAGTTTATTTAATATGGACGGGACGGACGAGTCAAAGCAAGCGAATTCCCAGTCTCTTTGAGGTGCCCTCGGCGGACTGGCGCGGACACAAGTGTTTCGGATCGGTGCCCCTTTTCCCCCATAAAATTTTAAGTCATCATGTATCATTAGTCATAATCAACGTTTTTTTTTTTTTGAATGAGTCGCCAGAGGGGCCAAAGACGCGAAGTCTTTGCTGTCTTTTACTTTAAGGATTGGAAGGGTGACTTGTGCTCGGGAAAAATCCCTTCGGACGAACTGGGAATGGAGGGCCCAGACAGTGTCCGACTTGCACGGACTAAAAAACCCGGTCACAAGTCCCCTTCTCTATTGGTTATCAAAACAAAAACGTGTGCTTTAAATTTTGAGGAGGGGAGGGGTAGGAAGGGGACTTAATCTACCCACAGTGTCCTGCCTCAGCCATTTGCTGGAAGGCCGGGAGAGGAGCATGCATTCTCCCGCTGGGCACTGGGGGTGCTTAGGTCGGTCTTTTATGTTTTTACCCGTTGGTTACTTCCTTGACCGACCCTCGCCCTGCGTTAGGCATACAGTGATTTATTTCTGAAACGGTATTTTTTCAGGACTTTTTTAATTGTCACCTTATAGAACGCAGTAGGTTAGGTTAGGTTTGTTTTATAACAATTCCGAAAAATAAATTGTTTCATAAATAAATCACTGTATGACTAACGTTGATTATGACTAATGCTACATTATGACTTAAAATTTTATGGGAGTCATTATAGACCCCCGGCCCAGTCCCACTTCAGCTTGGCCGTTTTGACACCCACATCTGTAATACGAGTTTTGGAGCGCAGTGTCGTGTTTCTGATTCGATCAGTTCTTCGAACAAGATGCAGGCTCAAAATTAAAACTTATTGTCCGAGGACTTGCTCGTTAGCGTATCCATGTTGACAAAAATAAATATCCGAAACGGTTTTATAATGACTCCCATAAAATTTTAAGTCATAATGTATCATTAGTCATAATAAACGTTAGTCATACAGTGATTTATTTAGTTTTAATTTTGTGCCTGCATCTTGTTCGAAGAACTGATCGAATCAGAAACATGACACTGCGCTCCAAAACTCGTATTTCAGATGTGAGTGTCAAAACGGCCAAGCTGAAGTGGGACTGGGCCGGACATGTCTGCCGAATGCATCCGGGCCGATGGGCGCGAATCGTTACTGAATGGGTTCCGAGGGATGGCCAAAGGAGTAGAGGCAGACCCAAGAGGAGATGGCGGGACGACCTCGGTTGGCAGGTGCATGCCCAGGATAGGGAAGAATGGCGGAAAAAAGGGGAGGCCTTTGCCCAGCTGTGGGGTATATTATATAGGCTATATAAAAAATATAAAAAAGCGTCTTCCGGTCCGTGGACGCCACTTGAGAACCTTTTTATGTAGAACCGATGGCCGATGAGACAAAAAGGTTCTCGATTGCGTTCACGGACCGGAAGACGCAGTGTGGGTAGGCCTCCGACAAGATGGAGCGACGACCTACTTAAGGTTGCGGGATCGCGTTCGATGCGGATGTCACGGGACCGATCTGTTCGGCGAGGCTTGGGGGAGGCCCATGTTCAGCAGTGGACGTCTTTCGGCTGAAATTATGTGTACATGTTTCCTTACGCACTTGAAAAAGTCAGAGGTTCAAACCTGGGATTTGAACCCATTGGTTGAGACGCCATAGGACAAACTACTAGACTATCGCGGCTTTTTATCTCGGTGTTACATATAACACGAAATAGATTAGAAGTTTAACATTTCTGTATTCACCAGTACATCTCAACATTCTCCAGCCCGCGGGACTTCTCTAAAATTGTTATGTAAAAGATGACAGCTTCCGTGCACGAGTGTACTTTGCGCATTCTGCAGCTGTGAGCATATTTATACAGCACACGGTGTACTGCAGTTATTTAAAATATAGCACGACTTTTAAAACAGTGTGAACGTGAATTTCAAAGGTGCTCAGTATTAGTGTAAGATCTCGCCGTAAAATTATGCACCATGTTTTATTTGTGGAGATGTGCCGACTAGTCGGGAATACTGACTACCCGGCCACATTTGTCGTCGGTGATTAGTCTAGAATTTCGACTATCCGGCTACATTTATAGTGGGCGATTAGTCGGAAATACCGGCAACCCGGCTACACTTTTAGTCGGCGAATAGTTGGTGACTATTCAGCAATGCCGATTACCCGGCCACAATTATAATCTGCGGATAGTCGGCGACCAGTCGGGAATTTCAATTCAATTCATTTATTCAACTAATTGTAGTACATCAATCATCAATTGTATTATATTTAGGTAGAGGTACTACATACTAGTCTATGAAGCCGTGGTGGCCTGGTGGTTTGACCTATGGCCTCTCAAGCAAAGGGTCGTGGGTTCAAATCACGGCTCGCACCTCTGACTTTTTCGGTATTTATGTGCGAAATTAATTTGAAATTTACCACGAGCTTTACAGTGAAGGAAAACATCGTGAGAAAACCTACATACACCTGCGAAAAAATTCAATGGTGTGTGTGAAGTTCCTAGTCCGCACTGGGCCCGCGTGGGAACTACGGCCCAACCCCTCTCATTCTGAGAGGAGGCCTGAGCCCTGCATTGGGACGTATATAAAACAATAATAGGTTGGGAATTTTACGCAGCTGGTGGACTTTTGGGTTATTTTTACTTATTTTAGCACATCGTCCACTTCACCACACTCAACTGGAAGTTTAATACTTTCAAAACTAAATCCCAAATACTTGAAACTTCCAGGAATCGAACCTTAACTTTGAAGTCAGAATTCCTAACTCGCCGAAGTTTCGAGCATCGCCGCGGTGCGCGCATAGTTTGGAGGAGCTAAGTTTTTGAGGGGTACATTATTTTTGTCTCGAGACTAGAGTTAATAAAGAACTATGTACCTAATACCTACAACAGATAGTACGATCGCATACCTAGGTATAGAAAAATAATCGTACTAATTCCACTACTTTTATCAATTGGAAAGTTTGTGTGTGTAATCATCATCATCATCATCTCAGGGGTCATAACGCCCCACTGCCTGCAGTGCCCTGGCACAGGCATCCTCTCAGAATAAGAGGGCATGTGCCATAGTTCCCACGCGGGCTCAGTGCGGATTATGAACTTCAAACAGACCTTTGAATTTCTTAGCCAGTGTGTGCAGGTTTTCTCATTGCACTATGACATCGGGATTTTCAAGAAAAGGGATTATTTAAAGGCTTGCAACAGATCAGTGACTCCCTTTGAGTTGTTAATATTTATGGGTGGTGGTCTTTGATCAATTATAACTGAAGATACACATTGCCGAACAAAATCCCCTTCAAAGAATGTCCGAACTTTTTTATTTGTTTGCATAACAATTAAAATCATCACCTACACAGAAATTTGAACCTAGTCTTTACTTCATTACAGTCGAATTTCGGTTGACCCTTGATAGCTAAACTTGACAATTTCACGCAACGTACTGAGAAAAATGAAGGCCACTTTTATCAAAGTGGCGCTCATTTGGCTCGGACATTTTCGGGCGCGCGACTGTGGATCTACAGTTATAATTGATCAAAGGTATTGGTGATAATTTTCCATTACATGATCCGCTTGCTCGTTTACCTCCCTCTCATAATAAAAAGATAACAAATTCATATCGACAAATAAAAAAAACTTTGTCAAGCGTGAGTCGATCTTGGGACAGTGAAAAGTTTATAACTTACGTGAACTTACCGTGCTTTATGAATTTAAACAGGCACCTAGACCTAGACAATATGATATTCAGAGTTGTATGGAAATTTCTGCGGTAATATAAAGTAAGGTAAACGTACCAATGCTCGATACCTCAACGCCCAGTAGATGACACCTATCTGTCTTTCTCTTACTATGACATAAGATTGAAGGTGCCATGTATTGGGTCAGTGTCGATCACAGTGACGTTTGCCTTAAACAGGTTTTAATCGCCACACAGGCTCCTACTTTAGGCTGCGTATCCACTGGAGCTGTCCGAGGATGCGTTGCGAGGGATGTGTTTGTCATGAACCAATAGAAACACTTAATTTAAAAGGTCGTTGATGAATGAAGTGTTTCTATTGGTTCATGACAAACACATCCCTCGAAACGCATCCTCGCACATCGCTGTTGGAAACGCAGCCTTAATCCACGCAATCAACAAACACTAAGCAAACTCGCTAAATGTCAATATAATTCACGATCACAAACAAATCATTCCAGCCCGACAGCGCCAAATAAAATTAAACGAATAAAGGCTTATAAACAAAGCTCTAAGCCCGAACCTTCCCAAATTCATTTTATTATTAAATCCAATCATTTATTCAGCGAATAAGCCTGGAACCAACCAGCTCATTCAGGAAAGAACGAGACAAAATCATAAGAGCTTAGGAGCTTTATAACTCCATCTCGCTTCACCATTGATGGCGAAGCAGTTTTTGAAGCCGGGGTAGATTAGGAGGCGGCGCCATTGGCTTGGAAATTATATCGTTTAACTCGAAAAGAATCACTGCTCAGTGATTTTTGCGGCTTTGTGGATTTATCTACCGGTTTTAAAATATACCGGCTGTCTAAAATCCGAGGGTTTCCATCGGGAGTGCTGGCCATGTGAATCGAGGTGAAGCAAATTTTCGGCCGAGTGAAACTGGTTGTTTATTTGGTCTGCTGGTCTCGATTTAAAAAAAGCCGGTTGAGAGCAAATCGGACTCGCGCACCTAAAGGTTCCGTAAATATTTGTATGTAACAAAAAAATAACGATTTTCGGATTTTTCCTTTACTTAAATAAATAAATATATAAATATCACGGGACAATTCACACCAATTGACCTAGTCCCAAATTAAGCTAAGTAAAGCTTGTGTTATGGGTACTAGGCAACGGAAAAACATACTTATATAGATAGATACATACTTAAATACATATTAAACACCCAAGACCCGAGAACAAACATTCGTATTTTTCATACAAATATCTGCCCCGACACGGGAATCGAACCCGGGACCTCAAGCTTCGTAGTCAGGTTCTCTAACCACTAGGCCATCTGGTCGTGTATACTTGTCCTGTAAGACGTTCCTTCTTCGTAGTGCTGAGTCTTCAGCTAAATGTTAGAAAATAAGACTCAACAAGAAACTCCACAAGGTACATTTTTTCAAACAGATGATCATCGTCATCATCATCATCTCAGCATATACAGGGTGTCTCATTTAAATCGGTCAGTATGGGAAAGTCTGAAACTATAAGACATACGAAGAACTGTTCTTAGGAACCATGCCATCGATTTCAGTGAAAAGAAAAACGTTACTGCATTCATAGATTTTTAAAAAAACTAGTTCTCAGTTCGGGAATCGACCCCGGAAATTTTGAAAAAAAGTACCTATCGATTGTGTAGGTCTTAAGCAGTAAATGTTACTTTTTTTATATAACAGGTGGCAAACGAGCAGACGGGTCACCTGATGGAAAGCGATCACCGTCGCCCATGGACACCCGTAACACGGGGGGCATCACAGGTGCGTTGCCGACCCTTTTAGGAATTGGTAGGCTCGTTTTTTAAAGATCCCTAAGTTGGAACGCTCCGGGAATGCTGCCGCAGAAAGCTGATTCCAGATCTTTGTCGTGCGAGGAAAGAAGTGTCGCTTAAAACGCACGGTACTAGACTGCCAATCATCAAGATGGTGAGGATGGTAAGACAAACGGTTCCTCGAAGCGCGGTAGTGGAATTTAGCCGCAGGCAGCAAATCGAACAGTTACTGTGAAACATGACATCTAAAATGAATAAAATGCATTGTTTTGCATATCCTTTAATTTAATTTAGTAGGTGTTCGAAATGACAACCATGTTTTTCAATACAAAACATTTTTTTTTTACAAATCTATGAATTCATTCTTATGACATGGTTCCTAAGAACAGATCTTTGTTTGTCTTATAGTTTCAGACTTTCCCATACTGACCAATTTAAATGAGACACCCTGTATACGTCCCACTGCAGAGCACAGGCCTCCTCTCAGAATGAAAGGGCTTGGGCCGTAGTTCCCAAGCGAGCCCAACGCAGATCGCGAACTTCACACACACCATTGAATTTCTTCTCAGGCGTGTGCAGGTTTACTCACGATATTTTCCTTCAACGTAAAGCTCATGGTGAATTTCAAATATAATTTCGCACATTCCAAAAAACTCAGAGGTGCGACCCCCGATTCGAACCCACGACCCTCTGCTTGAGAGGCCATAGGTCAAACCACTAGGCCACCACGGCTCCCTGATAAATAACATCATTCTGTTTCAGTTAACGCCGAAATTAATTCTAGTTTAGGGTATCATAAAACTCAAGCCACCTCGGTTATTCAAATAAAAGTTGTTATCTTTGGTGAATTTGCGCTTTCTCCAAGTTTTATCTGCAGATGTTTGCTGAATGTGCCCGCCCCAGCTCAAAGTGTGTTATCAGACATTGTAAAGGTTATCTAGTGAAGCCTTAACGCTGATGAAAATACTGAAATACTTGATAACCTATCTCACCTATCGCAATGATTTTGATTTTATTTTCATTGAGAAAATACTGTGCATTTTTTGGTAGTTCTATACTTCCCTTCATCATTTGGTGTGTGTACTTATGTATGCGTGTATGTGTGTGTGTAATCTCCGGGTTATACCTACTTGGTCATCATCGTCATCATTTCGGCCGAAAGACGTCCACTGCTGAACATAGGCCTCCCCCAAGGCTCGCCGAACAGATCGGCCCTGCGCCATCCGCATCCAATGCGTTCTCGCCACCTTAACCAGGTCGTCGCTCCATTTTATTGAGAGAGAAAGAGAGATAGAGAGATGTTTATTTACACATATTCGATACACAGGAAATACAGTTGACAGGAAAAGATACAAAAAAAATCATCGAGTAGTATAAATTGGGCCCCACTCAGCATAATGTTGCGGCAAACCACAACGCTGTTTTTCAATGGGACCCATTTAAAAACTAAACACAACAAAACAAACAACCTGGATAGGTACAAACCGGAAGTATGTATGGCAACACTTGATCAGTTTAATCGTATCTGAACCATTAAACCGCAACTTATTGGTGAACTACCTACACTGCGTCTTCCGGTCCGCGGACGCCACTCACATTGACATCGGCCGTCAGTTCTACGAGCGATGTGCCCTGCCCACTGCCACTTAAGTCTAGCGATTTTTCGAGCTATGTCCGTGACTTTAGTTTTTGCGCGGATTTCATCATTTCTAATGAAATCCCGCAGATAAACTCCAGGCATAGCTTACTTGGTCGACTATTTATTGACTAATCACCAATTTTTTTATGTTTTAATCCAAAATATTATCCCCGAACCGTAACAGAAGCTGCGATATAAACAGATTTATATAAATCGATGCCGTCATTGCAATATTGATACCGGCATTACTCAGCGTCATGGAGTCGACTAACGAAGGGGGTGATGGAGCTCGATATAATGACTACGTCGAGTGCTGGATGGGTATGAACTAAATATTATACAAGTTTTTATTATTGCTTTATTCGTATGGCCGTTTTCAATAAAAAGTGGAAGGTAAACGTACCAATGCTCAATATCTCAACGCCCAGTAGATGACACCCATCTATCACCTCTCTTACCATGACATCAGATTGAAGGTGCCATGTATTCGGTCAGTGTTGAGCACAGGGACGTTAACCTTACCCCTCACTTTTTTAAATGAGGAAATTTTGGGTTTTTCTTAGTCAATATTATTCGCCCGCGATTAGAAAGGGACTGGAGTTGACAGTAATTCTATCTATATGCTAACGTCAAAATATGCATGAAATGACAGTTCTGACAGTCCCATTCTGATTGCATTTTGATAATAATTATCAAGAGCTTTGATGGACAAAAAATAAAGCTAATTTTTCGTATAATTTTTGTGTCAGTTTTCTGAAGAATAAAGTCACAATAATTACCCCGAATGTCCACATGCATCGGATAAATTATTATTATTATATCATCCAGGATATTATAATCACGACTATGTATAGCGTGCCCCAAAAGTCATCAATAACTCGAAAGGCCATTATCATAAGTTCTGGAAACAATAAAAATAAAACCATGTCACTAAGTTAAGGGATAGTAGAATTAAAAAAGTAATAAACTCTAATACTATATAAGTGATACGTCATGACTAATATGACTGTAGTATCGCTAAAGCCGTGAGCTTGAATTTGCATGTTGTATCAGTGCGCAAGTCGTGCTTTACGGTGAAGGAAAACATCGTGAGGAAACCTGTATACACCTGAGAAGAAATTCAATGGTGTATGTGAAGTTCCCAATCCGCTCTGGGCCCGCGTGGCAAGTACGGCCCAAGCCCTCTCATTCTGAGAGAAGGCCTGTGCCCTGCAGTGGGACCTATATAGGCTGCGGATGATGAGGATGAGTGCACAAGTCGGACTCACACTTAACAGGCTTTTATATTCAGTAATCAATGATTTATTAGGGTGCCCTACCCAAAAGGTAAAAGCGGGACCCTATTACTGAGACTTCGCTGTCCGTTCGTCTGTCTGTCCGTCTGTCACCAGGCTGTATCTCATGAACCGTGATAGCTAGACAGTGGAAATTTTCACAGATGATGTATTTCGGGTGCCGTTGTAACAAACACTAAAAAACAGAATAAAATATTTAAGGGGGCTTCTATACAACAAACGTGATTTTTTGCCATTTTAAGAATAATAAGAATTTTGCATGCCAATGTAACTGGTTAGACATGTCACGGCGCTGTACACTCCTCTATAACATATTTTGTAATACCATGTCTAAAGCAGAATAAATAAATTTAATTTTCATAAAATAAATATAATAACTTGTAAATGTTTTGTTTGTAAGCCGCAATCTCCACACAAACACATATTATTACGCACATGTCATCGTCTAATCTCACATAATATCTCTACCAGAGCAACACGAATCCTCTATATGCATTTGAGCAATTTGCTTTGAGAGCGTCTCATTCATATACATTCAGTATATAATGCCGAGATAGCTGGGATATCCGTTATATATGTTATAATATCTGTATGTTAGTAATGAAATAGCAGGTACGGGGCGGACGTATAATTGTACATCTGCATATAAAGTGCATGCTGGAGACTTATGCATGCAATGTCTGTGTTGTCCTCATTTTAGAAAATATTTTATACATCTGTCTAACGAAACATTTTGACTAGTTTTTGTAGATTTAGTTGTAAATACAGTCGCAGATTTTTGTTTGATTTAACTCTTTGCAAATACATAGACTGTTGCATAGAAAATTGTTTAACTGTTCGACAACAGAGTTAAAATTTAGTCGAAGTAATGCTCCTTGACTACATACAGGGTAATTTTTTAATAGGTGCACAAATTTTAGGGAATGATTCTACTCCTTAATACGAACAGCTTTTACTATGGGGCCAACTTCGAAATCGATCAAAAATTTTCGACATCTCCAAACTAAAAAAAGTGATCAGCTGATTGGTCAATTTTTATGGAGAGGTCAAAATTTTTGGATCGATTTCGAAGTTGGCCCCACAGTAAAAGTTGTTCGTATTAAGGAGTAGAATCATTACCTAAAATTTGTGCACCTATTAAAAAATTACCCTGTATAAAAAGTTGAGCTAAAACCATTTTATTAGTTTGACCTGCCAATATACTCTGAGTACCTGGGTGACCGAGATTCGCTGGGACTAAAACTCGAAAACATGCTTTTTCTTCGAGATAAGACCAAGCCAGATCGATTTATCGCCTCCGAAACCACCTGCATACTAAATTTCATGTAAATTGTCGGCGCCGTTTCTGAAATACATACGTATACAAAAATTGCTCGTTTAAAGGTACCTATATTACTTAGATAGATAGATAAACGAAGTGATAAAACCATGCCATACCAAGCCATGCTTACGACTAACGATGATTAAAGCTAATTGAAACTAGCTTTTGTCAATATCATCATTGTAATTTCTTGTGAATCCTTGACGTCAACAACTTGGCTACAACCAAAAGTCGACTTGGTGACAAACTTTTTCATTCTGCGACATGTCACGCGACTGCTTACATGGGTTTCATGCCTCCCTTGCTAAGGGGTCCGAATGGAATTCTAGTAATGTCCATCATCCATCTTTACATCTGACTCTTCCTCTGTTCGAACGTTCGTTGTTGTAGCGGGAAAAGAAATACACGTTATGTATAAACTTCAGCTGTTGATCTATTACGTTTCTTGAGATACAGCCTCATATTAGACAAGCAGAGGGTTAGGTTAGGCACAACTGCTACACCTTACTGAAATAAAAACAAATTTTCATGAAATCTCATTCCAGCTGCGGGGTTCCATTACAGATCCACCCGTCGTAAGTGTTCATTTCATCGTCATCATGTTGATGAGTGGCAGTCTTCGACGGTGAATTTAAGCGGTCTTTTTTGCCACGAACTTGCAAAATCTGGAACGAGCTTCCAGCTGGGGTCTTCCCATCGAGTTACGACCTGGGTTCCTTTAAGAGGCGAGTGTACAATTTTCTGCAGGGCCGACAACGCACTGGTATCGCGTAAAGCGCTGCGAGTGTCTATGGACAGTGGTGTTCATTTAACATAAGGTGACCCACTAGTTCGTTTGTCTGGCCTCTCTAACATAAAAAAAAATAGTCTAAAGTCAAGATTACATTCTGCAGACGGTGATGGTCTTGGGTTGGAACCATAATAATTGCATACCTCATCATTTCAGCCGATAGACGTCTACTACTGAACATAGGCCCCTAGGCTCGCAAAACAGATCGGTCCCACGCCATCCGCACCCAACGCGATCCCGCAATCTTAACCAGGTCGTCGGTCCATCTTCTTGGAGGCCTACCTATACTGCATCTTTCGGTCCGTGGACACACACACACACTCACCCATATGTATAGTATATAATAGTCCTAAGCATTTAGAATAAGGACAGTATTTACGCAACACTCTTAAGTATAACTTATCCCATCCTTACATGAACATGGAGTGTCAAGAATCGTTTTCTTAGTTCATATAAATCTATATAAATTTCTGGGACAGCACTTGAAGAATCAAATATACCCGGGATAGAGTCTATTGCGATACACTTGCGTGGATTCATTGGCGCAGAACATTGGATGTAGTCATGCGAATACAGGTTAATGCTTCGAAAATTTATAGTTTATGTAGATAATACTCAATAACAATAGAAAAGTCATAATTATTCTGTTTTAAACTTTTGTGATTTTCACTCATAATTAGAGAGAGAGAGAGAGAGAGAGAGAGAGAGAGAGAGAGAGAGAGATATTTATTTACACAAATTCGATACAAACACAGAAAAAAAAATATTTGACAGGAAATTTACAAATAAAAAAAAATATCGAAAAGTATAAATTGGACCCCACTCAGCATAATGTTGTGGCAAGCCACAACGCTGTTTTTCAGTGGGACCCATTTAAAACTAAACACAAAAACATACACAAACACACTGTGACGACACGAACGCCAGTGGAAAGAATAGTTCGCAACAAAAACCTAATTACTGTACTAAACGGGACTTATCACGCAATTAATATTTACCTCGACGTTTCGGCCACATTGCAGCAGCCGTGGTCACGATTTAACTGATATTAATTGCGTGATAAGTCCCGTTTACCTCCTGTTTCACCATCCATTGATCAAATTTATTTGGTGGATAAATGTGATGCCGTCTCTGTTTGTTTTGTTCGAATAGACGAAGACGGCATCACATTTATCCGTCAGTTAAAATTAAACAATGGGTGGTGAAACAGCCCCTTAGTATAGTAATTATAAGTCATAGTTAATTGGAGATGGCCATGAAAATTATTTTTAGGAAAACCTTACTTTTAGATACATGAAAACAAGCATATTTATGACATCACTGGCCTGTAATCGTCCAACTGTGACGCATAGATTGAAAGGGGTCGGGCTGTAGTTTCCACGCACACCCAATGCTGATTGGAAACTTCACAAGCACCTTTGAATCGCTTCGCAAGTGTATATTTTGTGTAGATTACCTCACAAATTTTTGCCTATATCAAAAAGCTCAAGAAATTCTGACAAAATCAGATGTGCAACTTCAAATTTAAACTTGAAACCCATGGCCTTTGGCTTGAGAGGGCATAGATCAATCCACTGATCTACAATGTTAAAAAGAAGATTACAGATTACAGAAGAAGATTAAAGAAGATTGCATGATGATCTCATTAAAACACTTAAAAAGATAATCCTCCTCAAAGATCCTGGAACCGTAGACTACAAAAAACGAATCTTGAACATGGACGGTGTAGACTTCGTTAATTTGACAATTGCTTCCAATAGGCCACCGAAGTGTGGGGTACACGGGACTTCTCGAATAAAATCTGTTAAATCCCGGAAGAATAATTTAAACTAGTTTTTTATTTGCGACGCCGGATATCGAGCGCGGCTGGTGCGTCATTGCCGAAGCTTTGGGGTGTGGTTCAAATGTTAAAAGACAACGATTTCTACGTATTTATACAAAACATTTAGAAGTGGGTTAGAAATTGACATGTTGATGACGAGATAGATGCATTCCTTTCCAATTAGCCAGACACTACTCAAGAAAGTGGCTTCCGCAGCAGTGAGATACTTGTCCAAGCCAGTGATAGTAATAGTTATTTATTTAGATAATAAAAGCGCGTAAAAGAAAGAAACTTGACCACCCATAATATGCTTAAAACTGTGCAAATAAAGGAGACTAAAAACAAAAAGTACAAATCATTATTATATACCAAATAGAAAACACCACAGAAAAACAAGTGCATAGAAAAAATATAGAAGTTAGTGTTTTACAAACCATTTTTTATTTTACATTATTTTGAGGATCATGGTATGAATTCTTGTAATTTTGACATCAACACAAATTTATATTGTAATTTTTATCATGAAATAAATAAATCAAACCTAATCTAATACGAGTATTTGTGTGCATCCCATCCCACTACCCTATTCCATCTCACATTTCGTGATGTTTGCCGCTTTGTACACAAACTAGATGGCGTTGCTCCTCGTGCGCACGTTATTTTCAGTATTTTTTCTTGAATTTATCGTAATTCTCAAAGATATTCAATACTTTTTTTTACTAAATACGTTTAAAATACTTTATTTTACGATCTACCATTAAAATAGTTTTGATTTTTACAAGTTTTCATACTAAACCACGCAATTGTTTTGGATCGCACTGACGAAGTTTTTAACAACCGTTAGTATATATACAATGCGAACGTGTCGTAAACGTCAACTTGCGTTGCGTTGGGTATTTAACGCAACGCATTTAACGCAACGCTTGTTGGAAGTCGCATTAGAAGTTTCACTTCAACAAAGCAACTTCTCATCCGTTCTGTCTAGAGGTAGAGTTGGGATCCAAGAGGCGTATCATCATAATAATCATTATTTTTAGCCTGTATGTGTTCTACTGCTGACAGACCTTCTCTAATACTAATCCTTCTAATGCTAATGTTTCCTGAACTTGGGCCGCCGCCGGGGCTCGAGCGTCCTCAGATGAAGTTGATAAATGACGCGCTCAAGCCCGCCCGTAATCTCCGTCGATGCGTCCCCTAATTTTTCACCTTTTTCTATCTTTTAATCCGCACCGCGCATCCCGTGGCGTGACCTTAGGCGCTTTAATGAATGACTTTAAATATCGTTCGAAAACAAATAGGATTTTCGATATTTTTTCCTTCTTTTTACAAGCTCTTATTTACCTTTTGACGTTCGTATATTCATACATGGGTAGGATTGTAAGTCGTGGTTTTGAAATTTGCAAACAATTTAAGCGTCATATACAACATGGTCGGTCATAAAATTAGCAGTCAGAAAACTAAGATTTGTTTAAATGGGCCCAAAGTTATCCATGCCTCCCACACGCCGATGTAGAGTTGACTAGACATATATTATGATCATTTATACCGAATTTGAAGACTCTAGTTCTTACAGTTACGGAGATAATCACTTTTAAGCCAAAAAATTAATACCATTTATTCCCCATCCCGTGGGAATTTCTAAAAATCCCTTCTTAGCGGATGCCTATGTCATAAAGACCATAAAGTCATAGCTATGTGCCAAATTTTCAAGTAAGGTACACTCATAGATCGTTAGTAAGGCTTACTTCTAATAAGTTAGGTAATAGGTAATAACGGGCTAATTTCCGCAACTCGACGTCTTTTACGCGCCTATTTTCTAATAAGTTAGTTGTAATAAACAAGTTAGCTATGAAGTATCTTTTTTTGTACTTATTTTTTCAACTTCATTTTTTTATTACTTTTATGGTCATCCCGTGAAATCATACATTTCGTACTAAATACAAACTGAAATATAGATGCACTTGTCACTGCATAAGGTGATGATTTAGCAGATTGAAATGTATGATGTATAGGAAAGATTCGTGTCTAATCTCTAGACCAGTGGTGGTGTAGGGGTATGGCACGCGGCACGGAATGCTGAGGACCTGGGTTCGATTCCCAGCATTGGTCTTTTTTCTGGGGTTTTTTCTGTGCATCTATATTTCAGTTTGTATTTAGTACGAAATGTATGATTTCACGGGATGACCGTAAAAGTAATAAAAAAATGAAGTTGAAAAAATAAGTACAAAAAAAGATACTTCATAGCTAACTTGTTTAAAGTTGCACAGTAGCGCCATCTCTTGTCCAGGTGAGCGGTTAGTTCCGAAGGAGTGTTAAAATCTCTCGATGAGGGTGTAACATAGATGTGCGTTTGTCACTGCATAAGGTGATGATTTAGCAGATTGAAATGTATGATGTATAGGAAAGATTTGTGTCTAATCTCTAGACCAGTGGTGGTGTAGGGGTATGGCACGCGGCACGGAATGCTGAGGACTTGGGTTCGATTCCCAGCATTGGTCTTTTTTCTGGGGTTTTTTCTGTGCATCTATATTTCAGTTTGTATTTAGTACGAAATGTTAGTTGTAATACTTAACTAATACCTAATGCCTAAGATTAAAGATTAACTATACTACTATGCACTAGAGGACTACGGCGCATTTAGCCGACTGCAGCTTAGCAAGTAGCAGTCTAGCCTGTCCCCTATAATCTTCATGATGGCGTTGGGGCTGTCGCGCACCCAGCGCACCAGGGATGCGGCTCTCTTGCGCATGGTGGCGTAGAAACAGTCCTCCCTAGCATCGGCGAACATCCCTGATGCGCTACAGAAGCGGGGCAACCCCACCAACACCCGGAGCCCGTTGTTGTAGTGGACGCGGAGGGCTCCATAGGTTCTTTGCGTACACGCACGCCACAAGCTGCACCTGTACAGGGAGGTACAGTACGCTCTAAATAGTGTAAGTTTCACTTCCCTGGTACCCCTGGATAGCTGATTATGTGTTTTTTATTATATTTTTCTTTCCTAATGCTTCTAAATAGTAAAAAGACGCATCTGACTTTATTTCGAAACATGTATTTTTGGAATCAGTAAAAAAGGCGTATCTGGAATATTCGTACTTAACTCAGTTAAAAAAAAATACAGACGGGTCTTTTTCCAGTATGACAGGAGAATTGAACATCCGAAAACTATCTACAATACATAATTGCCCATTCGTTTAAACTTTCCGAATGTTTCTAAATCAGTTTCGGTCGGCTGCTTGCTTAACCAAAGTTCTCGATTCCGTTTGTTGCTGAACGAAACTTACCCTAATTTAAGAGTTGTAATTCGACTTGAGACAGAGTTCTGCATCAGTCGGAGCGGAGGAAACTTTTCTGTATGCTCAAACACTTCATTTTAACCCCGATTTTTGGGTGTAGGTGATGTCCTCCGCGTCGTATTTGTCGACGGTGGATGCTTTTACGAACTAAGTACTTATTTAGCTCTGTGTCGCTCGTTTGAGTGAATATGACTCACAAATCCGTACGAAATTGGCGGTCACAAAACAACACCCCCTTTTTCCAAGCTTTTATTTACCTTCACCTGTCCCGTTATCTGTGTGTCATCAAATCTTGCAAATTAAATTTGACCCACTTCTCGATTTCCGATTCAGCTAAAATTTTGCAAAAATACGTAAGTCAGGTGACAATACAATATTGTAGTGCCATAGTACTAATCTGAGGATGGAGATGGAAGGTGCCCATAAAAACTCCTCGACAACTGACCCCATCGTGTTTGGGCTAATTTGATCTATCTTTATAAGCAGTTAAAGATTGTACAAATAAAAGTAACAATAAAAGCTTGTCACAATAATGAAATTTTTGAAAAAACTTATTTTGCACCAAACTGACCCATGATTGACACCCATTTCACCTGATGGAAAGTGTAGCCAAATGGTGTATATCTATCTCATTGGTTCTGTAACAGCCAGTCTAGCCTTCAAGAGCCATAGGTTGTACTCGTATCTATCTGGAAATAGGTACAGACGATGGGAGGAAATTCATTCCTTACCAGTTTGTAATAGTAATGATGAAGCAAACTGAGCAATGGAATAAATACAAGACTGGTTGGATCAATTTACCAAAATGTTCATTTCCTAGTAGCAAAATATCCATTCGCATTTTTTCCTAGGTAAATGCTTTTCTCTCACTATGGTTTTTTACTGAAGCTTATTTTCACAATCACGCTTTTTAGGGTTCCGTAGTCAACTAGGAACCCTTATAGTTTCGCCATGTCTGTCCGTCTGTCTGTCTGTCCGCGGCTAAGCTCAGAGATCGTTAGTACTAGAAAGCTGTAATTTGGCATGAATATACATATCAGTCACGCCAACAAAGTGGTAAAATAAAAAATAAAAAAATATTTTTTTTTAGGGTACCTCCCATAGATTTTCTCGACTAACCCTATAGTGTGGGATATCTTTGGATAGGTCTTTTAAAACCATTGCGGGGTTGCTAACATGATTTTTCTATACAGCGATCTGTTTGCGAAATATTCAACTTTAAAGTGAAAATTTTCATTAAAATCGAGCGTCCCCCCCCCCTCTAAAATCTAAACTGTTAGGTGGAAAAATTTGAAAAAATTCAGAATGGTAGTAAATATATCAAATTTACTAGGAAAATTATAGCGGCTAAGATTGCTTGGAAATTATTTGTAGTTCAAGAGTAAATAGTAGCCTAAGGTATAAAACATACCTAAACTTCGATGATTCCGTACATACAGGGTTATTTGTAATTCACTAGCATCCTTTTAACCCTAAATTCCTACCACTTAAACAAATGTTTTTTGTTTTACGGCTTTTGTCATAACTTAATATTTTTGGTGTAATAACGTTTTGAAAATTTGAGATTTCCTCTTATTTTTACGATACTCTGTGTATTTGTATGGGAAAAAAGTGCTTCATTTTAAAAAGTCGTAAAACAAAAAACATTTGTTTGAGTGATAGGAATTCAGGGTTAAGAGGATGTCAGTGAATTAAAAATAACCCTGTATACGAAATCCTTAGAAAAATATTACTTGATTTTTTTTGTAATGGCTACGGAACCCTACCTTGTGCGTGTCCGACACGCTCTTGGCCGGTTTTTTCAACTTTAATCGACACAGAAACATAGGTAGGTTTAGGTTATGTTAAGTTTGCAGGGCCAAAAGCACACAGAGCTCCGTCGACACTGTTTCTGTGTCAATTCAAATTGGGAAAAAACGCTATACTGTGAAAATAAGCTTCAGTAAAAAAACAATAGTGAAAAAAAAACATTTGAGAAAAAATGCGAATGTTAATTTTGCTACTAGGTATAACGATTTTGGTAAATTGATGATAACCAGTCCCGTCCGGGCTCGCACTTCTGATTTTTTCGAAATTTATGTGCGAAATTACATTTGTAATTTACCATGAGCTTAACGGTGAAAGAAACAACAGATAACCAATGGGGGGAAGCTTCTCGAGTGTACGACCGCAAAGCGGAAGACGAGGTTGGCAGGTCTCCCACAGGATTGAAAGTTGCTGGCAACAGGTGAGAGCAGGTGGCGAGTTGACCTTTATTTCGCCCAACTTATAATGATGACCTTAGTCCTCCTCATTTTGAAAGCGACTAGTGCCCAAAAGCGTGATGAATATAAGTTGGAGATATTAGGTACAACTAAACTAAATGGAAGAGTGAGCTCTGATATTAATACATACTCAAGAATCTCCTTTAAATAGTTATATGTTTTTTATCGATGTACCCTATTCATTGCCACTTTAATTTAAATTGATATAATTATAAAAAAATACATTCTAATATATAAAAATCTAGTGTTTGTTATCGAACTCGTCCGGAACGGCTTGACGGATTTTTATGATTTTCTTCTCTATATTTGGTAGGTCTGAGAATAAGTCGTAGGCTGTTTTTATCCCCATATTCTTCGCAGACGGAGTCGCGGGCAACAGCTAGTAAGCTAAGCAAAGCAAAGCTTGTACTATGAGAATGGTTACTCTTGTCATAAATTCTGTTAGACTTCTACTAGACTTCTATTAGACTTATAAAACTTGAACGGTTTGTTAATAAAAGTTTTTACAATCGTAATGAAAATTTCAAGCATTAGCGATTCTAACTTTTTCAAGTCATTAGGTTCGTTCCATTTAATAGATTGTTAAAGTTAAATTGTTAATCAGATACCTAAGTTATTCAGATATAGGTAGGTTTTTTTTTAATTCCTACGATACAATACTTACATTTTCGTGCTGACAGATATATTTTTGTCCTTCATTGTTTATAAAACCAGGTTAGCTTGAAAAGATCCCTTTTAGGGATAAGTTCGCCTTCGTTCTCTTTTCTTTTTGTTATTTTAAATTATGTTTAGTGTTTTACGAGGGGCGTTCAATATAAAGTGAGAATGAGATACAAACTCTTTCAATATTAGGAAATTAAATACTGGCCGGTAAAGCTAATCTATCTAGCTGATTGCTATGAAAAAAAACTAACTTTCTTTTGTTTAAAAAAAAATACGGTAATTTCTTTGCAATGCTATTGAGTACGTTAGCGAAAATGGAAAAATTGAACTGCGCGCCGCTATCAAATACTTGTATTTGAAAAATTTTTCTACGGACCAAGTCAATTTGGATTTGCGGGACACTTTAGGGTCTAATGCTCCTCGGTATTCGACAGTCGCACGTTGGTGCGCCGAATTTAGACGTGGAAGAACATCGACAATGGACGACCCCCGCTCCGGACGCCCTACTACAGCAGTAACTGAAGAAATTGTGAAAAAAGTCGAAAACTCAGTTTTGGCGGATCGTCGTGTCACAGTTCGTTTTATTGCTGAAAATGTAAAGATTTCAACGGGGAGCGTGCATAATATTTTACATGAACGCTTGGGTATGAAAAAGGTATCTGCGCGTTGGGTACCAAGAATGCTTACTGACACGCAAAAACAAACTAGACTAGAGATTTGTCAAGAAGCTTTGAACCTGATGCAGCAAGACCGGGAACTTTTTTTGGCGCGATTTATAACAATGGACGAAACATGGCTCCATCATTACGACCCAGAAACGAAACTGCAGTCTATGACATGGAAAAGGCCATCATCTCCAACTCCGAAGAAATTCAAGGTGAGCCCATCTGCCGGTAAGGTCATGGGCTCTGTTTTTTGGGATGGTAAAGGGTTATTAACGATTGAGTATCTCGAGCATGGAGCCACTATTACGGGCACATTATACGCCAAACAAATAGCAACATTGCGCAATGAGATCCGCGAAAAATGGCGAGGTAAACTCTCAAAAGTTGTGCTGTTCCACCAGGACAATGCCCCGGCACACAAGTCCGCCGTTGCAATGGCTGCAATTCGTGATGCTGGGTTCGATATTCTTAAGCATCCTCCGTATTCACCAGATCTCGCTCCCAGTGATTTCTACCTATTTCCGAGATTGAAACAATACCTGAGAGGCCAGAAATTTGAAGACGACGACGCGGTAGTCGCTGCAGTACAAGATTTTTTAAGTACTCAAGACGAGACCTTTTTTAAAAATGAAATTTTAAGTTTAGAAAAAAGATTTAATAAGTGTATTATGCTAAAAGGTGACTATGTCGAAAAATAAAATTACATTTAGTAAAAGTTGCTTATAACATACTCATTCTCACTTTTTATTGAACGCCCCTAGTATGTACAATTAGCTTTTGCCCGCGACTCCGTCCGCGTGGAATTAGTAATTTGGGCAGCTTATTTATTTATCCAATGTGCTTTTTCATCAATTATGGCTCTCCTTAGTTCCTCGATATTAAAAAAATTACGCCCCCCCCGCAACCCCCTCGCACCCTCCAACCCGCTCCCTCCTGCACTCCCCCCGCACAGACACCCCGAACCCCCCCCCCACCCGCACCCCTCCACACCCTCCCACACAGCACCCCCCGCACACCCGCGTTCGTCCCAAGTCAAGCGTGCCCTATAGAAGTTTTACTTCAAGTTTTTTTTGTCAAATATCTTGAAAACGGTGCATCCTACGGCAAAATCAATGAAATGTTCATCCCCCTTAAAACTCCCGCACCCCCCCCCCCCCCCACCCCGCCGGTGTTAATACTGAAAGAATTTTTCAAATCGGAGCAGTAGTTCCTAAGATTAGCGCCTATATCCCCAATTTTGAAACATTCTTCCGCTCCGCTCCGCTCCTATTGGTGTTAGCGTGATGATATATAGCCTATAGCCTTCCTCGATAAATGGGCTATCTATCACTGAAAGAATTTTTCAAATCGGAGCAGTAGGTAGTTCCTGAGATTAGCGCCTATTGAAGTTTTACTTGAAAAACCCCCGATTTTGAAACATTCTTCCGCTCCGCTCCGCTCCGCTCCGCTCCTATTGGAGTTAGCGTGATGATATATAGTCTATAGCCTTCCTCGATAAATGGGCTATCTAACACTGAAAGAATTTTTTAAATCGAAGCAGTAGTTCCTGAGATTAGCGCGTTCAAACAAACAAACAAACAAACAAACTCTTCAGCTTTATATATTAGTATAGATAAAGTATTTACATACATACATATGTATACTATAACATAAGAATAAATGATCATTATTATTATTAATAGCTCTGCAGTATCTACACAAATATAGGTACAATTTAACGCTAACTTTCTTTCAACAATAATTTTTGTACAACAATTTTTATCAAAACATGTTTGTTACCTTGATAAGATACACTTGAAACATCAAGTAATAAAGGGAACGATAAATAATCAGCCACAATAAGAAAACCGTTACAGAAGTAAGTAAAACTAACAATTTTTTTTTAAGTTTGTCAATCACTTTGACGTTTCGATCACATTGCAGAGCGGCCGTGGACACGAGTCAACTCCAAGTCGAGACGAGTTTGTTAATGGTGTTTCTTTCTTTGTTTTAATACAATAAAGGGTTTACATACATACTAAGAGTGCTACCACACCACACGATCGTTCATCGATCGATATCGATCAATTCGGTGTGGCAGGTTTAGCTGATCGACAGCCAATCAATGCTGATAAAAACTGAGAGCTCGATCGACGTCGACCAATTCAGTCTACTTTCGATCGATGATATATCAGCAACACTCTAACTTAGCCACCTACTGAAATATTCCCGTTTGTTTTAAATATACATTGAAGAAGCCCACTTTTACTTGTAAAGTGAATAACGAAACGAGAGAATAAATAAAACACTAGTTTATTTATCACGGAACCACTACTTCGTGTGAAGGTCCTTAAGCGGATTACGACGCACTTAACCCTAAATCTACGTACACTTGGAATAAGAAAAAGGTTTTTTAGGGTCCCGATACGTGGTTTCATTGTTAAGAAGAGAATAAACTAACGAATAACTTTTCCTCAACTTTCATTTTTGAATCACGCCTTTTTGCTAAGTGGGTGAGAATTTTGTATACATAACGTTAAAAAGTAAACTTGTCCGATCCTCAGTTGACCATAAGGCTGGCTCTTTCCTCGGTCAACGTATTGGCATTGCCATTCGAAGGAACCGCGGCCAGCCTTATGTGGACCCTGCCCATTAGTAGCGATCTGGGGAATATTTTGTAAATATAGATTTCAGGTTTAGAGTAAGTTATTTTTTTTTAAGTTAATTTAAGTTTTTTAAAAATGATTCTGTATATTTTGTGTATTATGATAGTCGCTTAATGTTAATACAGTTCATTTATGAAAGCCTATGTTCAGCAGAGTGGACGTCCTACACCCGTGATAGACCCTATCCCATCTGATAAAAAATGCAGATGAGAGGGTATAGGTATCTCACTGATTCAGTAACAGCCTATTCACTCTAACCTTGAAGAGCCCTAGGTTGTATTTATCTGGAATACAGAGGACTGGAGCGAATTATATACCTTAGCAGTGTGATTTTGAATAAAAAAACAATAAATAAAGTAATTTTTATATTTTAGTGCAAAAATTTAACAATTAATTTTGAATCGTCAATATAATAATAATAACTTAAATGTTATGTATAATGTACTCAGATTAAGATAATTTGTAAGTTTGTGCTGTTTTGGTTTAAGCTGTTAAGGTACAAATTTTTGATGAATAAATAAATAAATTAAGACATTTTACCTTTTATTTTCGCCATGAATATCATTAAATTAGTGGAATAATTTAATCGGGAATATCTCTATTTTATAGTGTAATAGAGTTAAAATAATACAAATAAATTCTCTTCCAGTTAACCTTCGAACGATTGACAGGACATCACAAACAAGAGTAGGCATGCAATGAAGAGTAAGGCTGCGGCTCCACTGAGGCGGAGACGAGCGGAGCTGAGAGGAGACGTGTGGGGATCGACCAATCATATTACATGAAATCCACATCTCGTCTCCGTTCATGTAATATGATTGGTCGATCCCCACACGTCTCCTCTCAGCTCCGCTCGTCTCCGCCTCAGTGGAGCCGCAGCCTAAAGACCAAACAAATAATACACATACTAATAAAGAATACACGTACGAGTAAGTACACACTAATTTATAATAATGTGGGTACGCGCTAGCCAGAGAGAAAGGAAACTAACACGTTCCACATATACTAATTATATTGTCAATAGAAATAAGACGGAAGATTTACAGAAGAAATAAGCGTTAAGAACACGCGTTGAAGGTACAGATTAAGAATAAGCACAGTTCTAGAAAAGCTTAGAAAAGCAATTAAAGTCTAACTAAAAACACTCAAACAAATATTAACTAAGGCGGCGCTAAAGCAAACCAAAATAAAGCGATCGTAGCGTAGCGAGTAAACCGTTAGATCGAGCGGCGCGCGAGCGCGGCGTCCTGCATCGACAGTGGTAAAAACGCAACTCACTGGCCAAACCGAAAACACACGAAGGCGCGCTCGGCGCCTGCGCAGTGCGCACGGCAGACGCCGATGTTTGAAGAACGTAAGGACCGTTCGAAATGGCTGCGCGAGCGCATCGCACCGAATGGCTTACTTAGTAAATAAATAAATAAATATCACGGGACAATTCACACCAATTGACCCAGCCCCAAAGTAAGCTAAGCAAAGCTTGTGTTATGGGTACTAGGCAACGGATAAACATACTTATATAAAATAAATAAATAAATATTAGGGGACAATCTTACACAAATCGACCTAGTCCCAAACTAAGCAAAGCCTGTACTATGGGTACTAGACGACGATAAACATACTTATATAGATAAATAAATACTTAAATATACAGAAAACATACACATACACATACATACATACATACATATAGATAGATACATACTTAAATACATAATAAACACCCAAGACCCGAGAACAAACATTCGTATTTTTCATACAAACATCTGCCCCGACACGGGAATTGAACCCGGGACCTCAAGCTTCGTAGTCAGGTTCTCTAACCACTGGGCCATCTGGTCGTCTCATAGGTGGTAGTATTATAAATAATAAACATTACAGCAGAGGGCTCGCACTACGATTGCACTACGTTAAGAAAAAACAATAAATATTTAAGTACAATCTACATAATAAATATTAGGTCGCCACAATTATATTAGCCTTCCGTCCACAGATTCGCCCGCGATAAGTTAATTTTCCCGTAGGAAAAGGTATTTTCCCGCGGTAAAAAGTAGCCTTTGTCACGCAGTGATAATGGTAGCTTTCTAACGGCAAAATAATTTTTGAAATCTTTCCAGTAGTTTCGGAGCCTGTTCAATTCAAACAAACAATCAAAATATTTCCTCTTTATAATATACGTATAGATAGTGAATAAAGTAAAAAAATCGTAACGAAGTGATCCGACAGAGTACCAAAGTTATCGACATAGCCCATTGCATTAGCACGCTGAAGTGGCAATGGGCCGGCCATACCGACCGCTTTAGCCTAGTTGGTAGTGACCCTGCCTACGAAGCAAGAGGTCCTGGGTTTGAATCCCGGTCAGGGCATTTATTTGTGTGATGAGCACGAATATTTGTTCCTGAGTTATGGATGTTTTCTATGTATTTAAGTATTTATTTATCAATAAAAGTATGTTTATCGTCGTCTAGTACCCATAGTACAAGCTTTGCTTAGTTTGGGACTAGGTCGATTTGTGTAAAATTGTCCCCTAATATAATATAATATATATGTATAATATATAACCCGAAGAACCGATAACCGTTGGAGTAGACGAGTTCTTGAGTGGAGACCACGGATCGGCAAACGTAGCGTGGGACGACCTCAGCAGACTCGGTGGAGCGATGATCTTCGCAAGGCGGCTGGCAAGAGCTGGATGAGAGTGGCCGAGGATCGTGCTCATGACGAGCATAGGCTGATGATGATGAATAAACTAAACATAATAATATCAACATAAAGTAGACTCCATTAAAACTAAATATACATTAAAATACGTATTAAATGAAACGTATTTCGTTGAAATTGTATACTTTAAAGATAACCGAAATATCAAGTTATCAAATAGAAATATCAAAGTATTTTTATATAGCCCCTAATAGGTTAAATAATAATGAGGTACTTTGAAGTGAATAACTTTTTTCTATAATAGTGTTTTAAAAATAATTTCTTCACACCCTGGCTAATTTGAGGCCGGGAATTCGTTATTTAAAGCTAGCAACACAGTATCCAATTATGTGAGTAATGTGTGGACTAAAAATAAACAATGTTTTATTAAAAATGACATAGGTCCAGAACGCAAGCGCGGCCGACGCGAACTTTACCCGCGGCGTTGCCAGCTGCGAAAAATTTACCACTTACTGGGGTAAATTCAAAAATGATTTTTATTGTATCAGGTATGATTAGGTTTGGATTAATTGTTATTTCCTTTACACATGCTAATAAGGTAGTTTTATTGACTGTGTAATTGTTATAGCTTTATATTTTTATTTATGTAAAACGTGGTAAACGAATATCTTGTATTAAAAAATATAAACGTGTGTTTGATAATTTACCATCGAACATTCTTTACCTACTTTAAAATAAATACACGTCTTTATTTAGGCCACCGCCTGAAAAGCGAAATATCATCGATAAGTTTCATTATAAATTATTCGAAAATTTGGCAGCTCTTTTGAATTTTAGTTTGCAAACATAATAATAATTATACATATTTTTTTTTATTTACCACTATAAAAGTAATGATTTTACGGAATTAGTACACATTAATTAGTTTAGAAGAATGAGATAAGTAGGATATGTGACTTAGAAAGCCCGCTGGTTTTCAGTCTCCAAACTGACTTAAGCTAATTAAAACACTACCTATGCACACAATCCAAAGCTTCATTAAAAAAAAAACTAATTCGATTTGCAAATCTTTGACATTCTTCATTGTAACCCATATTAAACTTCTCTATTAATAAGATAAAACAGACACCGCTAAATTGAATCAGCGCCCAAAAATTCCGACGAAAATTACCCCAATGTGGGGTAAAATCGTCGCAAACCTGGCAACTCCAGCCCATATCTTATCACTGTATACCAGCCAGTGGAATTCTCGCTGCCTACGGCACCGCGCGCGTAGTGAGTGACAAAACACTCGCGAAATATTCGCTGAAAAAATATGTGATACAACCTTTATATTCCGGATATATTTTTGTAGATTATGTGTTGAAAAATATTGTGATGGTGAAGTGAATTTGACATGAAAATGGTAGTGGTTTTGTTACTGGGCATGTTTGTTGGTGAGTTTATTTTGGTATTTACATTTAAAAAAATTGTGTAAAAGGTGAAAATATAAAAAATCACTATCCTCCATTTGAGGAAATTTTTAAAGGAATTTTAAAAATGTTTGATTACAAATAAGTTTTTTTTACGTTTTTTTTAAATGATCTGCAAAATTGTTTTATTTTATTACGAAACAAAATTTGACTCCCATTTTTTCTACGACTACAATATAGACGTAAACACATAAAATAATACATAAGATTTCGGCAACAAAAAAACCTCTCGAGAAAACTGATTCGCCCCCGGCGAGAAATAATATTGTCTGTCACATCGGCAATAATATTTACGCGACAACACTATTGTACATTCTATCATCATTGTAATAAAGCTCAGAATCCCGTGAGCGAGGCGTCTTCATGAAATAATAGAACAGTTCTACTATACAGTTTTGGGAGCAAGGTCTACGAAGTGCTACGAAGAATCGTCATGTGCTACGGCGTAGCACATCTACGGCGTAGCTTAATTGAAACCATAAAGAAGAGTAAAATAACAGATACTGAATTGTTTTGCCCAGTTTCAAAGGATCCATTTTATGTTTTGTAGTAAGTTGTTAAATACGCAAGGGGTAAGGTATGTTATACCGTTTTGAACTGACTTCATAAAAAGTAGGAATTTGTACCTATATTCAAAGTTTGAATGGCAGTAGCAACTTATGTGGTCACTCGCTCGCCAACTCAATCAACTAACTATTTATTTGTTTTAAAGCAAAAAAAAATCTAATTTTGCAGTTAATCGACACTTAATCTGGTCTGGGGTCCTGTCTTCGAATTATTTTTAATGGCTTAAACATGAAACTACCGTGAGACTCACTCATAGTGAAATAAACGGATCACTCACGTCTTAAAACGAGTTTAACTCGACATGTTTCGGGCTAATCCGTAGCCCTTCTTCTTGGAGTCACACGTCACGGCGGCTGCCAAACGCGCACAAGAGTTGTGGAGGTGGAGGAACTGCATGAACACCCGTTTTTCACAAAAACGTAACTATCGTAAGGTCGCGGGTGAGCAAAGTAATCGTTTCAGTCCATTAATGTGGACCTCCGCAAAGTAACGCCTGATTCAACAAATTATTCAAGTTTTAACAGTTCTGGGAAAAAATCAGAAATAAAATCCATGTCACCTTGTTAAGCGATCCTAGATATTTTTACGAAAATATCTAGTACTAATAAACCGTGGTGGTCTAGTGGTTTGACCTATGGTCTCTCAAGTAGAGGGTCGTGGTTCAAATCCGGGCTCGCATCCCTGAGTTTATAGGGAAAAAAATACCAAGAGCTTTAACGGTGAAGGAAATCATGAACATCGTTCAAATGTTAACTGGAAGAGATCTCTTTAAGGGATAAGTTCGCCTTTGTACATCTGTTTCTCTTATTACCTGCTTATTTCATGTTTTTATGTACAATAAAGAGTTTTATATACATACATCGTGAAGAAAGTTATACACACCTGAGAAGAAATTCAATGGTCTGTGTGAAGTTCCTAATCCGCGTGGGAACAACGGCCCCAGCTCTTTCATTCTGAGAGGAGGACTGTGCCCACAGAAATAATAATAAAGAGTATAGAAGTGCCTTAGACGCGTGACCTTGGCGCCGCGCTTGTGACTCGTAGGTCACAAGCGCGCGACTTGTGGCTCAGTGCTATTTGAAACGTGGGTATGATAACAAGTGCTTTAAAATGGTGTTTTGCAGCATTAGCAATTGCGGAAACTCGTCCACACTGTGTAATTACACTAATAAGGGGATTACATTTCATTGGTATGTATTAATTTAATGTAATAATGCGGTTTATATCAAAATACAACTTGAGAAAATATTTCATTATGAAATATTGGTTTACACGTTATTAACACGAAACTTCAGGTACCATTGCTGCTCATATCCTTAAAAACGCAGATTGCTTTGAAGTATACGCAGCAATGTAATATAATTTTTGATAAGCCTTCTGCCTCGCACAAATGTTCATGGTACGAACACAAGACAGGTTACGACTAGTCCCGAGCTAGTGATGCCCGTTGACTTGCGTAGACTTTTTATCGATATCCTAGTTTACAATCATCCTAAACACGGTATAAAGGTGGGGTAATTAGTATAATAGTGTACAAATAATAAAGTTACAATTCCATTGTAAAAAAAATTACTGATTGTTTCTTTTGTTTATTTAATCCCGAAACTCTCACCGAAACTACAAAATTCCTAAATTGTATAAAGAATAAAGAATTTTGACTTTGACTTTATATTAAAAATGATAATTCAGTATTAAACAGCGTATTATTTAAAAACATATTTCAAATATGTATGACAAAACGAATACACCCTACAGTTAATTGGTACTTAGTACACATTTTCATCATCACTTTTATTGTCATCGTCAAATGTAGGGTAGCACACAACACTAACAACATCACTTTGACAACCCTACATTTACCCCCCTATCCTACATTTGACAATGACAATAAAAAGTGATGATGAAAACGGGGGTAGATGTGTGTCGCTGTCAGTTGCGTCGAGTAGCCGCACGACCAGGACAGTAGCGCGCAGTGCGCGTTTGAGAGCCACCGTGACGTGTGACTCCGAGAAGAAGGGCTCGGATTAGCCCGAAACATGTCGAGTTTAACTCGTTTTAAGACGTGAGTGATCCGTTTATTTTCACTATGAGTGAGTCTCACGATAGTTTCATGTTTAAACTCACATCTCTCACTTACACAGAGTCGGTGGTAGGGTCAACCAACGTCATAAATAAGTGATCACTTTTGTACCTTGTCGCTTTAACGTCATGTTTGAAAAGCCATACGAAATTATGTAACGATTGAAAGTGACAAGGTACTACAAAAGTGGTCACTTATTTATGACGTTGGTATGACAGACACATGCAGCCAAACATTATACATTTCACATTCACATACCTAGGTCAAATTCACGTAATTAGCTACAAATTATTTATACTAATGTCTATACCCACGAATTAATTTTAAATTTGATCATTTAACCAATAATTTCCTGTAAAGTTTACTGCAAATTGTAACAGTCGATAAAATTGTCGATGAATCGAGGCCTAGCGTAAATGTGAAATAAATTGCTTTTGTACACTACAACCACACTGCCGACGCGGCCAATGAAGAACGCCGTGTTGTAAGTGTGGGTATGACTTACGGTGAGTGTTATTCAACGCTGTCTCTAAGTAGTTAGGTTCATAATTGTTTCTAAGCAAAATATTAGTAATTGTGTGCGTAATTGCGTAGTACGGTTCCGGTCTTTTGCGTGTGTGCATTAATAGCAAGTAGAGAGTGAGAGCGAGTTGGGGGCGGGTTGGGAGCGGGTTGGGAGCGGGTTGGGGGCGGGTTAGGAGCGGGTTGGGGCGGATTGGGAGCGGGTTGGTTTATTATGAAGTTTCACTTCTTCCGGAAGGATCTAAGGAGAGCCATAATTAATGAAAAAGCAAATTGGATAAAAAAATAAGCTGCCCAAATTACTAATTCCACGCGGACGGAGTCGCGGGCAAAAGCTAGTATAATATATTCCACACAGACACTACCTACCACTGTCTTGCACGTAATGATTGAAAAGCGGTAAAGTTGCCAGATAATTTTAGCAATACATTTTTATGTTTAGTAGTTTTTATCTTAGAACGTTCATTGCGACCATGAAAAGCGACAAATGCTTTATGATTATGATTATCATCGTTGTATCTCCAAAGGTTTGTAAATTTGTAAATCGTACTTTAAAAATTTGGATGCCGTGTTGTTTGACGCGCGGGCACTTGCTATTGCATTCACTATTTCTTTGTGTCAAACGGTAGAAGATAGTGACAGAAAGAGATGGCGGAAGCGAAGGCAAGCGCCCATACGTTAGGCACAAGACACAGAAAAAACGTGGGACGGGGGCGCGTCGCAGTCGCGGACACTTGAATCCAGTTTTCGTACTAAATGTATTGAAGCGTCGCTATTCAAAGCAGACAGAAGAGACGGGGCGGAGACGCGGCCTGCGAACAAACGTCGTGGTCTGCGACGCGCCCCCGTCCCTCGTCTCTTCTTTGTGGCTTGCGCCTTATGGTCCGACCAGAAAAACCCTTATGTCAACGCAATAAGAGCGAATAAGTCGTCAAGCAACTCGGCACTATTCGGCCCGCGTAGCCGAGCCGATCGACGACTTTTTAGCTCTTATTGCGTTGACATAAAGGTTTTTCGATCGGCTGAAGCCGATTCCGTGTCGACAGATTTAGAGAGACCCCTAAGGCGTCTAAACAATAAGCGTGTCACTGATGCCTTGACGTCAACAACGTGTTTACAAGCAAAAGTGGACTTTAAGATGAACCTTTTCAATCCGGAACTGACGTTATTTAAACACGTGTTTATTTGAAGGGAAATAGGTTAATTGCTTCGTACTGAAAGGGGTCGACCAAAGTTGGTACGGGGTTAATGACCCGAAGCGTGAAAAATGACCTGCAACTTTTAATTCTCCATGTGGAGGTTATTGGAGTTTCGTTCGGATACTTCAGAACGTGAGTTGTAACTGTTGTAAGACAGATGATGTTCGGATGGCTGGGTGACGGAAAATAATGGGTTGGAATAATGAAAGTAAGGTATCTTAGAATAGGGATGTTTTTTTTTTTTTTTTTTTTTTTATGATATAGGGGGCAAACGAGCAGACGGATCGCCTGATGGTAAACGATTACCGTCGCCCATGGACACCTGCGACACCAAAAGAGTCACAAGTGCGTTGCCGGCCTTTTAGGTAGGAGTACGCTCTTTTTTTGAAAGCTTGAAGGTCATATCGGTCCGGGAATACCGCAGCAGGAACCTCATTCCAGAGCTTTGCTGTGCGAGGCAGGAAATTTCTGGAAAAACGCACAGTAGAAGACAACCAACCATCCAGATGGTGAGGATGGAAGTGTTGTCGCGTAGGGCGGTGGCGGAAGGATGCGGCAGGGATCAACCCGAATAACTCCTCGGAGCACTCTCCGTTGTACATGCGATAGAAGATGCACAGTGAAGCTACATCACATACATGTTGACGCCATTAAAAAATAATTCGAAGACACGACTTCAGTAAAAAACGCTTTATTTTAGCCCTAAAAACCACATGAATTTTCGATTAACTACAAAATTAGATTTTTGTTGCTACCAAACAAATAATAGTTAGTTGATTGAGTTGGCGAACAAGTGACGTCATAAGTTGCTATTGCCATTCAAACTCTATGGGAGAATGGTGTTTTGGCAGCTCATAAAAAGCACGTCAGTTGTTTGGTGGTGTCAACATCCCCATTGAAACTACCGTAAGACACAGAAATTACATTTGTTTACCATGAGTTTTAAGAAGAAGGAACAGGTTTGTATTGGAATCCATAAATATTGAAATGCATAATATAATGTTTTCCATAGTCATTACTTGCTATAACTCTTTTTTCTTCGAATCTATTAATTATTCTGAATTATTATAAAACAAACCAAAACCTAACCTATTCAACTATGTATATAAGATGACCACTTCAAAGTTCCTCAAAAATGTTCGGTTTCAGAGAAAAAAAAATATGCCAATGATTATTATGGAAAACATTACATTATGTATTATCATTATCAACAAAATTCATTGGTTGCGAATGGCACCCTGAACATTGTCAGGTAAACTTCACGCACCTGCGCAGAAAAACAACGTGTATGTGAGGTTCCCAATCCTCACTACGCACGCGTGGGAACTACGGCCACAGCTCTCTCATTCATAAAGGGGAATTTGTATTAAAAATAGTAAAAACATTTAGTTTCCAGTGATGACTTAGGGCACTGAGACGTGGCCGCTAACGATGGGCCTCATAAGAAAGTTCAAATTAACTCAGAGGGCGATGGAGAGGGTTATGCTCGGAGTTTCTCTGCGAGATCGCATTAGAAATGATGACATCCGCGCAAGAACTAAAGTCACCGATATAGCTCGAAGAATCGCCAGACTCAAAGTGGCAGTGGGCAGGGCACATCGCTCGTAGAACTGATAGCTGATGGGGCAAAATTTTCTCGAGTGGCGTCCATGGACCAGAAGACGCAGCGTGGGTAGGCCTTCCACAAGATGGAGTGACGACCTGGTTAAGGTTGCAGGATCGCGTTGGATGTGGATTGCACGGGACCAATCTGTTTGGCGAGCCTTAGGGGAAGCCTATGTTCAGCAGTGGACGTCTTTCGGCTGGAACGTTTAATAGATTGCCAAAAATTATGATGTACGAGTACTCAAAGCTATCACAACTCGATGTAACAGCAAATAACAACATAAAGAACATAAAAATCCGTTCTACACCCCATAAATCGAATCCTCTCGATCCACTGGCCCTCCTCCGCGCCCATCGATATCATACAAACAGATATGTAACATATTGGCGCCTGACGTAGATTTATGTTCACATTATGATCCACTGTGGACATATGGCGTCGTAACTTTGAAAATATCACATGTCTCAATTCGATGCGTAAACAAAACTGAACCTTGAATTACAATGCATTGAGTTCAATCAGTAGGTAAAAATGAAGTTGAAAAAAAAAAAAAAAAAAAAAATAAGTACAAAAAAAGATACTTCATAGCTAACTTGTTCAATCAGTAGGATTATTTATCTGGCTATATGAGATTTTTGTATTTGTAGTGACAGATTGGGAATGTCTAAAAAAAATTAACAGCGGTTTTTATAGTTTTTTTGTATAGAAAAGTCAATTATAAGAAACTAATTTCAATATTTTGTCATTTAGTTCACTACTTTTTCAAAATTAATTATTGAAACTATTTTGGTTGATGACGTCAGATTATAATTGAGGGCTCCCACACTGCCATATTTCTAAATCTATCTAAATGCGTACGATAAGGCGACCCCTTTTAATTATTTTTTGCGTAGTGGTACACTGTAACTAGTGTCACTTTCAATGTGTTAGATGTCAGACAGCGGGTCCAAATCAAACTCCGTAGTATAATCCACGCGTAAATTGTGAGTAATTCTAATGTAAATTGGAATTTAAACACATATTTTAACCAAATATATAAGCAGAGTTTATTAATCACAACACAAGGAAAAAAGCACGAATGACAATCAAAATCAATGTCAATACAAATTTAAATAAAGCAGTACAAAGATGGAGTCGGCCAGGATTAGAAATAAGGTCCATGTTCAATGAAACCTACAACACGCCCTCTTAATCTTGGACGACTTCAAGCATGTCTTTAACAAACGACTGATGCTTACAGTTTGGCAGTGCCTTCGTCAACACATCAGCAGTCATTTGTTCAGTAGGCATATAAAACAATTGAATGACTTTGTTATCAACCGCCTCACGAATATAGTGATATCTAATGTCCACGTGTTTGGAACGTTTGTGAAACACCGGGTTGGTGGCAAGCTTTGCCGCAGACTGGTTATCACTATATAGGGTTACAGCACTACTATGTCCCGTAAGTTCAGCAAGTACCGCACGGACGTATACCGCTTCTTTTGCCGCTTCAGACAAAGCAATGTACTCCGCCTCGGTAGACGAAAGTGCGATACAAGATTGCTTGTAACAACCCCAGGAAATTACATTCCTACCTAGTTTAAACATATAGCCCGTATATGATTTACGATCCGCCCTATTGGCCCAATCGGCGTCAGTAAAACCATAAATACAAAACTTCTCATGCTTAACACTTTTCCTGTACAGTAGACCTAAATTCATTGTGCCTTTCAAGTAACGCAATACACGCTTGGCTGCAGCAAAATGTTCAGCTGTGTAGCGGGTATTATACTGACTAAGAAAACTCACAGCAAATGAAATATCAGGTCTGCTGGTCACAGATAAATACATCAAACAGCCTATTAGCTCTTGATATGGTAGTCTACTATCATAGTTAGCACTGTCAGTTAACTTAAGACCTACGTCTAAGGGCGTCTTAGCAACTTTGCAGTCACTCATACCGAAACGTTCAAGCAACTTTTCGATATAGGTTCTCTGACTCAGCTTTAACTCACTACTAGTGCGATCTACCTTAATTCCTAGCATATGTTTAACCTCACCTAAATCTTTTATCGTAAAGTGAGATTTCAGCGACGTTCTCAGCTTATTAGCAAGCTTGTCGCAGTCGTAAAAGACGAAGAAATCATCTACATACAGAGCAATGATAATAGTTTGCTTACCCACTCGGCGACTGAAGATACAGCTCTCGTGCTTGCTCTGCGTGAAGTTCTCTGCGAGTAAAACTTCTTTTACCTTGTCGTGCCACGCTCGAGACGCCTGTTTTAACCCGTACACGGCTTTCTTGAGTTTGTAGACTTTATGCTCATTGCCTTGTCTTACGAATCCCTCTGGCTGAGACATGTAGATCTCCTCACTCAAATTTCCATTCAGGAAGGCAGTTTTCACGTCAAGATGGTCGATCTTCAAATCTAACTCAACCGCAAGAGACAGCAACATCCTTAACGAACTATGTCGTACAACAGGAGAATATGTATCCAAATAATTAATGCCGAACTTTTGGGTAAATCCCTTTGCAACCAATCGTGCTCTATAACAGGCTATTTTGCCATTAGCATCGCGTTTAATTTTAAATAGCCACCGATTTTTAACAATATTCTTGTCTGCCGGTCTGTCAACTAGCTCCCAAGCCTCATGCTTATTGAACGAATCAATTTCTTCCTGCATAGCTTGTCTCCACAGCTTGCTATCACTGGATTGTAAAGCCTCCTTGACAGTGGTCGGTTCACTGGACTCTACCTCGAGTGCAGACATTGTCCTCGGTAATCTTGGCCGCAAATTGGGATGCACCAAAAAAAATAACCTATAGTTTTTTTTTTTTTTGGAAAGAATAGGATATTTTAAGATACCATTTTCATCGATTTTGAATTTGGTTGAGTATTTATTTTTTATATTTTTTTAAGAAATACGTTGAATGACGTCACAGTGAGAGAGCCACGTTCCATTACCTAGAAAAATTCAAGTCGTACATAACATAATCTGTGGCACTGCTGAGGCGCTACTACGAAATTCGAAAATCGAAGTTCGTATCGTATTATCCCTCTCACTCTCGTGTCAAATCATATTAGCGTGAGCGGGACTGCACAAAACGAAGTTCGAATAATTATGCACTTCGTGGTAGGGCCTCTGATTTGTCTTGTCACTGTCAATAATAAGTACAAGTACGGCTTAGGGTCCTAAATGAACCATGACAAAATATAGTTTTATTTATTTCTCTTCTTTTAGCTTCGATTATTCCTGTTTGTTAAATGGTGTGATAGTAAATAGATATTTTTTATTAAAATCTGATATTTAATTTTTTTTTATTTACTTATAACGTAGTAATTTAATAATTAAATTTGTAAAAATACATTGGAAATACTCGTATACATTTCGGACTTTACGATAAATGACAACTGTTTAAAGCCAGGTGCGCATCATGTGATTAAAGTTCTGTCTTTGTCACTCTTTGCTGTTATAAGCAGGACAGCAACATTTCAAACTGTCAATTTGCTTTAGAGTGTAGACCTGCTTTATATCTTCCTTTGTGACGATTCACTGCAGGGGTCAAATGAAGGTCATCACTTAAATTTTCTTTATTTAATTCATTTTATCATATTTTTGGAATCTGATTTCTGAGAACGCTTCACAAAGCCTATTTCTCCAAACGGTTTTCGATTTATTCAACGTTGTCAAAAATTGGGACATCCCAATTATAGGCTGGTCCATCATTCTGTGGCTCCTGTGGAACACCGCCTGTGTCAGTAGATGAGCACGGCTCCTGCTCGTCCGCCTCGAACCAAACTTCAGGTGCAGCCGGCATCTCCGCCTCAACCTGTACGTCGACATTCGGAATCGGACGCATCTCCGCCTCAATCTCTACATTCTCAGGCTGATTTCCCGCATGACTATCCTCAGCATCAGCTTCATTGTCACTCGTCGGGAAGAAAATCTCCACAGACCGTTTACCGGTAAACCCTGGAAAAATTGTTTCATTAAAAACAACATCACGACTTCTAAATACTACATGTTTAGTCAAATCGTAAAGCCTATAGCCATTTGTTTCATAGCCAAGAAATATACAACGCTTGCTTTTTGGTTCCAGTTTATTACGCTTCACTTTATCAATATGAGCGTGAGCTTCGCAGCCAAACACGCGTAAGTGTTTCAAACTCACTTTCTTACCCGTCCAGGCCTCCTCAGGAGTTTTTCCAGAGAGCCTTTTCGAAGGTGATCAAGTGTGCTGCTGTGCAAGCAGCCTCTGCCCAAAATTTGTGGTCAAGGCTTGATGTATACAACAGACACCTTACTTTTTCGAGGAGCGTACGATTAAGCCTTTCTGCGCAGGCATTTTGTTGTGCGCTGTATGGGACAGTCACTTGATGAACAATCCCCTTACCTCTCAAAAAACCTTCAAGTTCCCTGTTCACATACTCAGAACCACAGTCTGACCTCAAATTTTTAACTTTATCACCAGTTTGGGTTTCCACTAAGTTAATAAAGTTTTTCGTGTATTCACTCACCTCGCTTTTTCGCTTCAGGAAATACACAAACACCTTCCTTGTATGATCATCCAAGAACGTCAGGATGTACCTCTTGCCTCCAAGCGAATTCACCGGCAACGGACCACACAAATCGGTATGGATTAATTCCAACCGCTTTGCAGCCACAGACTTCTCTGGATTGCTATGAAAAGGAAAACGGACCTGCTTTCCTTTTAAACAAACTTCGCACGCAACGCCTTTACAAGGGTCGTCCTGAAAACTAATATCATTAGCAAGTCCCTGCCTCAAGAGCTTCATATTATTGCCACTCAAGTGACCAAGTCTCTGATGCCAGGTCGCAGTACTAACAGTTAGATTCGCCCTTAGACTGCAGGTCTGAAGTTTATAAGCGCCTCCTATGTCATTTGCCTTAATCAAAACATCGCTAAAATTAGAAATTGTACAACCACTAGTATCAAAACTTACACTACTACCGTTCTTAATCAACTGAGAAACAGATATGAGATTTACAGACAGCTTAGGTATATATAACACGTTAGTTAACATCGCATTGTCCGACAACATAACGTTACCTATTCCTGTGCACTGCAGTTTATCTCCACTGGCAATGGTAACTGAACCACTACGCGATTTTAAGTCTTTCATCAAATCTCGCTTACCAGTCATGTGGTCTGTCGCTCCAGAGTCAATATACCACGAAGAATCTGAGTCCGCACCAGTACTATATGCCGACAAAACACAGTTTCCTGAAGAATTTCTCTCATTCCGACAGTCTTTCTTCACATGCCCCTTTTGCCTGCACTTCCAGCACCACGGTTCTCTCTTACGACCAGATACATCCTTCGCTTTTGACTCTACCTTGTGTTGCTGCGCTTTTCTCGTCCCGGAGTCACTCGTAGTAGCGCCTTTTCTCGTAGAATACAAGCACTCTCTCGAATCTCCACGAGTAGTCCAACGTTGATCCTGTAGTAGTTTTGACTTGACTAGATCAGCTGTAATGACAGCTCCCGAATGCTCTAGTGCCATGATCATGGGCTCGTACTCCGTCGGTAAACCTTTGAGCATCAGCGCACCAAGAAACTCGTCATCAACAACCTTGTTCATATTCGCCAATTGCTGAGCTAATGACAATACCTCATTGACGTAAGCTTCCATGCTACCGAAGTTCTCGAGTTTGACAGCGCACAAGTTCTGGAGTATTCGCACTCTGGAACCGAGTCCTTTATCATCGTACGCACTCGCCAGCGCATTCCAGGCATCTTTTGCCGTTTTCGCCGATATCAAATGCGAGAAACATGATCTTTCGACGCTCAAACAAATCTTAGATTTGGCTATTTCATCACGTCTACATTTAACATCGAGAGATGTTTTGTCACTTTCCGCATAACCACATACACAGGCCCACAAATTGTCCAGAAGTAAAGAATTTTTCATCACAAATTTCCACTTTGCATAATTTTCACGTCCGCGTAGTTTTTCTTGTGGAAAATTACAACTTTTACTTTCCGACATATTTATCAACGTTTGACTAGAAATTGCTAGACCATAACCTAATGTAAATTGGAATTTAAACACATATTTTAACCAAATATATAAGCAGAGTTTATTAATCACAACACAAGGAAAAAAGCACGAATGACAATCAAAATCAATGTCAATACAAATTTAAATAAAGCAGTACAAAGATGGAGTCGGCCAGGATTAGAAATAAGGTCCATGTTCAATGAAACCTACAACAAATTCTAACCACACATAATAAAGTACGACTTGGACCGGTCACGCAATTTACACCAATGTCAAATGAAGGTCATTGCTTATTTATTATGTAATAAATTCATTACATAATATTAAAATTAAATAACTACAGAAAACGAGTTTAAAAGCGTTTATCTCGAAATGGTTTTCGAATTACTATACATTGCAAAAAAATAGACATCCCCAATTTGTTGCGTGTTAATTTAACGCCAAGCTCAGTTTTGAGGTTGTTCAGGTTTTTTTTGTATCAAAAAAGTCATCATCATCGTTGACGACCGGAACCTAGTTTTGTTAGTTGTTAATTTTTTCACAGTAACACCAAATCTCGCTAATTTAAGCACTTTCAAATCAACAGCATTCAAAACAACAAAAGCATCATTGATAATAAAAATATTTTGATTAAACTCATAAACTCAAAAGTTTTTGAATTAAAATTTTCCAATTTCCAGAGTTCCGGTTACCGCTCCTGAAATAACTTTGTAAATAAGCAAACAAGAAGATGGCTGCTAATGAAATAAAATACATTTTATGCCCGCCACTTTGATGATCATAAAGCTTGGGTTTCGCTAGAATTACGATTAGGTTAAGACATTATCCTATCCTTTTTTACCCGACTGCCAAGAAGGAAGGGCTATGTATTTTTTATGGTGTGAAAAATGCGCCTAATAGGTATACATACCTAGATATTTTTCTGGCACTAACGACATGGTGGTTAGTGTTTGACATAATAATAACATCGACAATCCTGTTATCGATAAGTACAGTCAACGTCATAAAATAATAAGTGATCACTTTTGTACCTTGTCGCTTTCAGTCGTTACATAATTTCGTATGGCTTTTCAAACATAATTTTAAAGTGAGAAGTTACAAAAGTGATCACTTATTTATGACGTTGACCCTACCACTTCAAAGTCATAGAGGAATACATAATAATTATGTAGTACCTAGCTACTTATTCGGAAATTTTCACAATTTCCTACAACTCGTTGAAGTAACTAATAATAATACTAAACTAAACTAATATAATTCCTTTGTGTAATGAACATTACCCATATTCCATACCATAACCATATCGTGTTTTTTTTGTAAGTATGTATATTTTTTTAAACTACTAAACCGTAAATCAAAAAATCTGTTGGGAATAGCTATAGTTTACTAGCTTTATAATTAAACTTTATTTTTTAACAAAACTCTGCTATTTTGTAAAGAATTTTCTAAAAGATACATAATTATTATACTCTTCAATATTTTATCTAGTGCAATTGAGACATTAAATTTTTGTTTATTCATATCTTTATGCCTTTTAAACTGGCACTTAGGAGCAAGATTAGCATAACACTCTTGGCACCGGACTAAATCTCGAAGCTTCGTAAGCTCTGCACTGAAAATGCAATTTTGGTGCATTATACGAAATTATTTATGAATTTTATGACCCAACTAGCATTTAGTCACGGTTTCGCTCGCGTTGCTCATTTTCCTGGCATTTAAATTAAATGGAAACGTCAAAAAAATCATCATCATCATCCCAGTCTGTATACGTCCCACTGCAGGCCACAGGTGTCTCAGAATGAGAGGGCTTGGGCCGTAGTTCACACGCAGGCCCAGTACAAATTGGGAACTTCACACATTTTTTTTTAAATACCATCGATTACCTTCGCAAAAGTGTAGGTTGCCTCAATGAGTCATGATGCTTGCCTTAACCGTAAAGCTAATGGTATACAAATGTAATTTCGCTCGCAAATTTTGAAAAACTTAGACGTACCAACCCGGGTTCGAACCCACGACCCTCTGTTTGAGAGGCCACAGGTCAAACCACTAGGCTACCACAACTTAAGGAATTCAGGAAAATCCGGAGATTGTAATTTAACTGCCTATATTAATCTAATGGTTTACATGAGTAAAACCGCAGGGAAAAGGAGTAACTAGATCAGTTCCCCAAACTTGTTTGTATCGCGTACCAAAATTTTCATTCGCAATTTTTCCCAAATGCTTTTCTTCTCACAATGGTTTTTTACTGAAGCTTATTTTCACAGTCGCGTTTTTTACCAACTTTAATCGACACAGAAACATAAGTAGGTTTAGATTATGTTAAGTTTGCATCGGCCCGAACGGCCAAAAGCACGCAGAAGAAGGAGCTTCGCCACGGAGCTCCGTCGATACTGTTTCTCTGTCAATTCAAATTGGGAAAAAACGCTACTGTGAAAATAAGCTTCAGTAATAGTACATGACTGCAGAGGCCGGGACGTAAGGGGTTGCCGGCCGAGTATCTAAGTTGACGGCCGTGTATCTAAGTTGATGATACGAGGCCGGCAACCCCTGTTCCGGCCGAGGCTTGTATAGTGCTTTTCTCAAACATGCACCATCACCATCACCATCACCATCATCATCATCATCATCATCATCATCATCCTCGGCATCATGATGATGATGATGATGATGATTACGATGATGATGATGACGATGACGATGACGATGACGATGACGATGATGATGATGATGATGATGATGGTGATGATGATGGTGATGATGATGGTGATGATGGTGATGATGATGATGGTGATGATGATGACGATGCCGATGATGATGATGATGATGATGATGATGATGGTGGTGATGATGATGGAGACGATGATGATGGTGATGGTGATGATGATGGTGATGATGACGATGATGATGGTGATGGTTATGTTGATGGTGAAATATTTCTCTAGGCAGATCACCATTACCTTATTATTAAATAAGCTTAGTGGCAGAATATCATAATGAACCAAAACGCAAATATTGCTTATAGTTTTTTTTTAAATGGCTAATTGCTATGATGCCATAGACCTATAAACGTCAAGGTGCTGTATCACATGAAACAATAGACGATCGCATTGTCGGCCAAGGCCTGCAATTTTGTATGAAAATCCATTACATACCAGTTGTCTAACCGCGCCCGTAACGTGATACGTCCCGGCCTATTATTTGGAACACAACGTAAACATTACATAGCATGTTTGAGAAAAAAACTATACCTAGTGAGACAAAAAACATTAGGGAAAAAAATGCGACAGGGAATTTAGCTACGCGGAACAAACAAGTTTGGGGAACTGATCTAGTTAGGTACTCGGGAAAAGCTGGTAAACTATAGAATTTATAATATTAGCACGATTTATGATTCAATTCTTGTCAAGCACATAAGTGAATGGCGGCGCAACTTTACACGGTACTGCTTTTAATTAATTAAGACAAGACTTACAGAATGCAGGGTCTTCTGTATAAAATTAATTATGGTGAAATGCTTCTGACCTAATTTTAACCCGTGAATGTGACCTGAGTCCTATTTCATCAGGCTGGCAGGCGCGACAATTGTCAAGAATAAAAGCCGGCCAAGTGCGAGTTGGACTCGCGCACGAAGGGTTCCGTACCATTATCTATAACAAGGTAGGGTTCCGTAGCCATTACGAAAAAATCAAGTAATATTTTTCTAAGGATTTCGTATGTGTACGGAATCATCCAAGTTTAGGTATGTTTTATACCTTGGGCTACTATTTACTCTTAAACTAGAAATAATTTCCAAGCAATCTTAGCCGCTATAATTTTCCTAGTAAATTTGATATATTTACTACTATTCTGAATTTTTTCAAATTTTTCCACCCAACAGTTTAGATTTTAGAGGGGGGGGGGACAGTCGATTTTAATGAAAATTGTCACTTTAAAGTTGAATATTTCGCAAACAGATCACTGAATAGAAAAATCATGTTAGCAACCCCGCAATGGTTTTAAAAGACCTATCCAACAATACCCCACACTATAGGGTTAGTCGAGAAAAAAAAAATCACCCCGCCTTTACGTCTATGGGAGGTACACTAAAAAATATTATTTTATATATTTTATTTTACCACTTTGTCGGCGGCGTGACTGATATATATGTTCATGCCAAATTACAGCTTTCTAGTACTAACAGTCTCTGAGCTTAGCCGCGGACAGACAGACAGACGGACAGACATGGCGAAACTATAAGGGTTCCTAGTTGACTACGGAACCCTAATAACGGCAAAAAAATCACGTTTGTTGTATGGGAGCCCCCTTATATATTTATTTTATTCTGTTTTTTGTAATAGCGACAACCGAAATACATCGTCTGTGAAAATTTTAACTGTGTAGCTATCACGGTTCCTGAGATACAGCCTGGTGGCAGACAGACGTACAGCGAAGTCTCAGGAATAGGGTCCTGTTTTTACCCTTCGGGTACGGAACCCTAAAAATTAACTCTCTCTTTGAGTCGGCACGAGTTACTTTGAAAAAAGCTCATCTTAAATCGATGTGTGAACCGTGTAAAAGTAGTGTAGATAAGCTATTTGAAACTATGCATCGCCAATGCGGATCGCGTTGGGAGGATCTGGTAAGTAAATGTTGCAGGAATCACTTGGATGAGAGCAGCGCAGAACAAATCGTAGTGTAACTTTTTGGGGATGCCATTGTCCAGAAGTGGGTGTCTTTTGGGCTGACTTGATAATCTCCAAGTCGAGCAAAAAAGTGGCACGGCCGTACCATCCTTTTCTCGAAGCAGTTCAGGCCATTATCGACCCCTTATAACTTCGTTGTGGACAAAACTAGAAGCCTGGATTTTCAGTAACCGAGCAGGCATTGCATAAACACGGTATATTTCAAATTTCATTCAATTTGAACCAGTAGCTTAAGAATTATAATTAATCAAATTTTTTTAATTTTTTCAGTCACTGACTGACTGACTGACTGACTGACCGATCATCAAAACTCTAAGGCACTTCTAGCAGACATAGAAGCTTCTTTATATTATATTGTTAGGAATAAATAAGACTTGCAACACCACTGCATTGATTTTAGAGATCGTCAATTGACTTTCGTCGCCGTTATGTCAGTGGTGAGCGCCGGAGCTCAGTCTCATGAGCCATTCTTACCGGACACTTAGTATAGGACGGTCGTATTGCTCTGAGCTTATCCTTTCGCGCCTCATTTTAAGATTAGAAAGTGTTTTCTCCATATTTTCGTTCGTGTTGCAATTATTTGTAACTTTACCTATTGTGATTAAATAAAATTAATAGTTGTAATTTTTCGTTTATTTGATCATCCCTAATAATATTATATTAGGGGGCAATCTTACACAAATCGACCTAGTCCCAAACTAAGCAAAGCTTGTACTATGGGTACCAGACGACGATAAACATACTTATATAGATAAATAAATGGGATCCTATCGATGTTTAGAAAATTTTATTTCCATAGGTTTAGAATCCCGAAAACTTCATTTGTCCGAAAGCATTTTTTTTCTGAAACTGTAAATATTTCAGGATTTATTTCAGGACCATCGTGTAGAACCCTTTAGGTTAGGTTAGGGTTGTTTTATAAAAATCCTGAAATATTTACAGTTTCAGAAAAAAATGCATTCGGATAAATGAAGCATTCGGGATTTTAAATATTCGGAAAAAAATAATTCTAAATTTTGATAGGTAACCTAAATAAATACATACAAAACATCCATGACTCAGGAACAAATATTCGTGCTCATCACACAAATGAATACCCTTACCCGGAATCTAACTCAGGGTCTCTTGTTTCATAGGCAGGGTCACTACCAACTAGGCTAAACCGGTCGTAAACAAATACAATTAGTGTTATATATATAATTTTTAATATTGATATGGTCACTATAAGATGTTGTTAGGTTAGCTTATTACGTAATAATAATAACTTAAGACAGAAGGTCCCTTAAGTAGGGACTTAATAAAGTACCTGACTTGGTATTACATGGATCTCACAACTTTTTACGGTAGAAGAACTAACTGAGTTGCGAGACTTGTTTTTTTTTACAAGTTTTGTCTTTGATGGCATGATTTTGACCGTAAAGAAAATGGGTTACCAACTCCTGTAGCAAGTATTCAAGTAAATACGTGACAGACATTACAGCTCACGAAGGAAATTGTCCGCACAAAGTTCGTATACCTTTGCATATTAATGTTGAAGTAAAGGGAACTTTAACCTTACACTATGAATTCCAAACTAGACACCATGTCGAGCTCACCCTCATTCGGGATAAATAAAGGTTCCTGCGGGAAAACTAAGCAAAAGATAGGTAGTTCAAAATAAAATTTAAAGTTCTTTCTGTAGCGTAAAATAGAGCTTTGTTTTTTATTAAAACTGTGTGTGTAGTTGAATAGGGATGTTTCCTAGGTAAAAAAATAATAATTCTTATTAGTCCGTATTTTACATTATCAAAAAATATTAGACACGTAATTTTTCTTTTGACAATTAAACAAAAAATGACGAAGATATGGCGCGTTGAAGTTCCGCGTGACGAGGCGTGACGTCACTTGTTCCTAAAACGCTCATACAAAGTGTAGGAACAAGTGACGTCACGCGAAACTTCAATGCGCCATATCTTCGTAATTTTTTGTTTAATTGACAAAATAAAAAATACGTGTCCAATATTTTTTGATAATCTAAAAGACTGACTAGTTAGGAAAGTAGCCTATTGTTAATAAGAAAGCTAATTGGATTATGTAAGAGGGATTTGGACTTTGAATTTAGGGAAGAAAATATGATTATATACCTATATCGTGGCGGACGAGTAATCTGACAGGATTAAAACAAAGATTTCTCAGGTAATTTCAAGCCAAAAATGAAGTGTCAAGTCAAGTTGATTTACTTTAGTTTAGGAGACATTTTTATTAAATGAAAAGCGCACGAAGGCTTCCGTACCATTATCTTTAAAAACGGCAAAAAAAATCACGTTTGTTGTTCGGGAGCCCCCTAAAATATTTATTTTATTTTATTCTGTTTGTTAGTATTTGTTGTTTGAGCGGCAACAGAAATACATCATCTGTGAAAATTTCAACTGTCTAGCTATCACGGTTCAAGAGATACAGCCTGTTGACAGACGGATGGACAGCGGAGTCTCAGTAATAGGGTCCCGTTTTTACCCTTTGGGTACGGAACCCTAAAAAGTAATTTTGAATAATTCTACCATGCAACCCTTGTAACGTTGCCACTCTTCGATGGGATCCTATCGATGTTTAGAAAATTTTATTTCCGAAGGTTTAGAATCCCGAAAACTTAATTTGTCCGAAAGCATTTTTTTCTGAAACTGTAAATATTTCAGGATTTATTTCAGGGCCATCGTGTAGAACCCTTTAGGTTAGGTTAGGGTTGTTTTATAAAAATCCTGAAATATTTACAGTTTCAGAAAAAAATGCATTCGGATAAATGAAGCATTCGGGATTTTAAATATTCGGAAAAAAATAATTCTAAATTTTGATAGGTAACCCTTTTCAATCAGCCCAAAACAAACCTACAATCCACGCGTTGACCTAAGTTTTGACCAGTATCTACACAGATAACCTGTTTTTGATTTACCGTCAAGAAAACATTAATATCTAAAGCGCACTATAAAATTAATGACTATAATCATGGGCAGGAAAGTTTGGAAATAATTCCGATCCTTCGATCCCTAGGTACTCAAATAGCGTATCTAGTATGTAAAAAAATGGTTGTATTAAATACACTAAATGTAGGTATGTAATTTAATAACACTGTACGTAAATCTGTTTCAATAAAAAACCTTGTTCAGCGTTCGTGCCGGATTCTTCTCAACAGAGTTTTTCCGAACCGTTGGTAGATTCTTCGACATTCCTAAGAGCTTCAATTGAAGTCATAACTGAATAAAGAAATATTGACTTTTAATTTCACTTTAAACGTAGACGAGTAAAACGGTTCACCGCGAATATTCCCGCGTCTAAATAACTGATGTTAACCTTGACATTTTCCAGTCGAAAAACCAGAAACGAGTAACGAAACAAGCCAGCAACCGGAACACGTTATTCATAAATTAGAGCTGTTTCCCTCTCCGAGTAAAAGTTATGCCTTGCTTCGTTATAGTTGGTTAGTTCAGCTATACGGGCATTGGCTTTTGATTCGGCTTATAGTGCCAGATTAGCCAAATTGGTTGAATGTTAGTGTTACATTGTTTGTGCTGACTTTCCTCGATGTTTGGTGTTGAAATACTGAATAAGCAGAACTTTCTTCCTTAACTAGTCAGGCCGAAAGTTTTCAGACAATTTCGTAGCCAATAGGCTACTTTCCTAACTAGTCAGTCTTTTAGATTATCAAAAAATATTGGACACGTATTTTTTATTTTGTCAATTAAACAAAAAATTACGTAGATATGGCGCGTTGAAGTTTCGCGTGACGTCACTTGTTCCTACACTTTGTATGAGCGTTTTAGGAACAAGTGACGTCACGCCTCGTCACGCGGAACTTCAACGCGCCATATGTTCGTCATTTTTTGTTTAATTGTCAAAAGAAAAATTACGTGTCTAATATTTTTTGATAATGTAAAATACGGACTAATAAGAATTATTATTTTTTTACCTAGGAAACATCCCTATTGGGTAAGATAACAAAAATTAATTCGCAGATCGCATAAATTGTAGAGCCTTATCGCGTAGCGATTTTCGAACGCGTTAGTTGGAACGCGGTCTGGATTTCCGAGTTCTGCGTTCAGATTTCTGCGTTTTGACCGCTCAAGAGTTCCAACAAACACAAGAGGCGTTAAAAATTTTGCGTTCTATTTTCGTTCACGTCTTTGTATGCATTAGAAATGATAAAATCCGCGTAAGAACTAAAGTCGCCGACATAGCTCGAAGAATCGCCAAACTCAAGTGGCAGTGAGCCGAGCACATCGCTAGTAGAACTGACGGCCGATGGGGCAAAAAGGTTCTCGATTGGCGTCCACAGACCGATAGACGCAGTGTAGGTAGGCCTCCAACAAGATGGAGCGGCGACCTGGTTAAGGTGGCAGGAACGCGTTGTACGCGGATGGCGCGTGACGGTTTGTTTGGCGAGCCTTATGGGAGGCCTATGTTCAGTAGTGAACGTCTCTCGGCTGAAATGATGATGATTCTTCTAGTAATACGATCTATAAATATCACAAAGAGTATGGGGAGAAACCCTCAAGGAAGATCCGACAAGAAACTCGCTCAATCTAAAGTTTTTGCCTAATTCCCCGATGCGGCCGACCCTTGTTATATTTTTGGTCAAGAATCAAAACAAATCGAAGCTCATACTTTGTTATAAACACGCTAGAATATAACCGCGGCTTCGCCCTCAAGGAATTGTTCTATGGGCCCGCGCAGACAGAGTGCGGACGTAGTTTCGAGCTCTGCGTTCAGAGTTCATCAATTTGATCGCTCGTGAGTTCCAAAGTTCCAACGCACACAAGAGGCGGTCAAATTCTTGCGTTCCATTTTCGCCCATGTTCTTTTATGTGCAATATTTCGATACAAAGATGGTTTTTCGAAGAAGCATTGATTTTGTGGAGCCTAGAAACTTCTAAAGAAGAAGAAAATATTGGGTGCACCCAATTACGCAACACGAGAAGAAACCTTTGTCGCGGCAATTTCAAGCCAATTTTCTGCTTTTATGTCACGATTTTTGTAGTGTAAATGACTTAAATAATATAATAATCTCGTTTTTATAACCAATTTGATTAGTTTTTCCGTATTTCCAACTTCAGACATCGGGGTGAACGCGGCATTCTCTGTCTCGGTGGTAAAGGAACTCCAAAATGCGGCGTTCCGCTTTGACCGCCGCGGTCTGACCGCCTGCTGTGTGCGTTATCGTAAGGGTCTCAGTACATTCGAAAGAACACAGAACTCTGAACGCGGAACTCGGAACTCCAGACCGCTCTCTGTCTGCGCGGGCTTTAAAGTCACAATGTACATCATACAAATTTTAACTACTGTTTAAAATATCCAATTACACTCACGGTCAAAAAATTCGGCCCACCGTTCACCTTTCATACAAACGAGATCACTTTGATGTCTTGGTTCTCCACTAGGCGGTGCATTGGCTGTGATCTGATGATGGCTAATCCGAGCTTTGATAAAGGACAGTAAGAGCTCCTAAGATACCCACCTGATTAATTCTGTGTTTAACACGGAAATTATACATGTTCAAAGAGACATCTAAAATGGCTATAAAATGAATGAAAATCTAAGTGCTGATACAAATTACTTATTGTCTCGCTGTAGTGTGAACTGCTTGATCAATCAGTTGTGTATGCTGGGAACTCTGGACCTCCATTATCGATGCTCTGGATATCCATCATCAGATCTCAACTGAGGCACCGCCCTGGTGGAGAACTAAGGCATCATAGTGGCCTCGTTTGTATGAAAGGTGGATTGTGGGCCGAAGTACCGTGAGGGTACATATACAGAAGAGGTGAAGTACGCAGCTTCTCAGAAAAATGATTGTACAACTCCACTCATTGCGCAATCGAAACGCTCCACGCACATCTATCAGCTTGCATTACACGCAATGTACTAGTTAGGTCGCGTTGTATTCGTCTTGAGTAGGGGAAGTTATCTACGACAGTAATAAATACAACGCGGACCCAAGTAAATAACGATGCGGTTGATGCTGTGTGCGCATGGAATCACGTTCAGTAACGCCATATGTTATTCTAACTGCCTTAACTGCTTTTTTTATTTACTCGGTAAGGCATTTTCTCTATTGATTATCTTTAGGACTTGAGCGAAGTATCTTGTGTCATCCTAGCCTATATACCTAGCGTGCCTATATGCCTAGTGATGACTTATATATCTGAGACGTAGCCGCTAACGATGGGCCTCATAAGAAAGCTCAAAGTCACTCAGAGGGCGATGGAGAGGGCTATGCTCGGAGTTTCTCTGTGGGATCGCATAATATTAAATATTTAGATGTAAGACACAAGGTGTATCAAGAGCATTCGAACTGCCAACAAACTGCTACGCAGTTTGGCAGTACAATAATTTATGTAAAAATGTATGTGTCATTAATTATGAAATAAACGATTAATAATAATAATTAGAAATGATGAAATCCGCGCAAGGTCTAAAGTCACAGACATAGCTCGAAGAATCACCAGACGCAAGTGGCAGTGGGCAGAGCACATCGCTCGTAGAACTGATGGCCGATGGGGCAAAATGGTTCTCGGGTGGCGTCCACGGACCGGAAGATGCAGTGTAGGTAGGCCTCCGACAAGATGGAGCGACTACCTGGTTAAGGTTGCGGGATCGCGTTGGATGCGGATGGCACGGGACCGATCTGTTTGGGGTTCTATGTTCAGCAGGCTGAAATGATGATAAGATCAAAGTGGACACTCCTGCGCGTGTTTTCCCTTTTTTTCTGGATACACATACCACAGCACACGGATATTATAAACGGGCTTCTGGTTTATTTTATGTTCTTAGAATCGTGATTAGTAATTATTAACATTATAAGTAGAGGTTGTTTGTATTCTTTACAGTACGCAATAATGAGATTTAATTCAATGAAGAATTCAATGTTAAACATGAAACTACCGTGAGACTCACCCATAGTGAAAATAAACGGATCACTCTCGTCTTAAAACGAGTTTAACTCGACATGTTTCGGGCTAATCCGAAGCCCTTCCTCTCGGAATCGCACGTCACGGCGGCTGCCAAACGTGCACACGAATGCATGTCGAGTTAAACTCGTTTTAAGACTTGAGTGATCCGTTTATTTTCACTAAGAATTCAATGTTTTCAGTTAGGTATACTTACTGTTTTATTTGTAGCATATTTACTTACGCAAAATTGCGCTCTTTGTTGATTGTTGGCTTCTTGGAGCGATAGCAAAATTCCAAATACTATTCTACGTTTCCTCGTTGCTTTTTATCATCATCATCATTTCAGCCGAAAGACGTTCACTGCTGAACATAGGCCTCCCCCAAGGCTCGCAAAACAGATCGGTCCCGTGCCATCCGCATCTAACATGATCCCGCAACCTCAACTAGTTTGTCGCTCCATCTTGTTGGAGGCCTACCCACACTGCGTCATCCGGTCCGTGGAAGTAGAGTAGAGTGGCTACTCTAGAACCTTTTTGCCTCATAGGCCATCATTTCTACGAGCGATGTCCCCTGCCCACTGGCACTTGAGTCTGGCATTCTTCAAGCTATGTCGGTGACTTTAGTTCTTGCGCCGATTTCATCATTTCTAATGCGATCCCTCAGAGAAACGAGAAACTCCGAGCATATCCCTCTCCATCGCCCTCTGAGTGACTTTGAGCTTCCTATGAGGCCCATCATTAGCGGCCATGTCTCAGTCTCATTGTTTTTCGAAGTCGCTTAGTGAAGTGAAGTTTAGTAACATCCAGTAATGTTCATTAAAAAAAATGTGAATGTTTGACGTAAATACAGTGACAAATGACATTTACTGAATTGTGTAGGAGTGATCTCGGTCACTTCTCCAAAACACAATGTATTCTGCTACCTGGCTCGCCGCCAACAATGTTAGTAGAAATCCCAGAGTACCTACGTTTTCAAATAACTGCCAAAGATAATAGAATTACCTGTCAACAATTGCATTGGGCTCGTAGAAATGATGGCCGGGTCAATAGGTTCCCGACTGGCGACAGGGACCAGAAGGCACAGTGTAGGTAGGTCTCCAACAAGGTGGAGCGACGACCTAGTTATGGTGGCAGGACCGGTCTGTATGGCAAACCTTGCGGAAGGCGTATGTTCAGCAGTGGACGTCTTTCGGCTGAAATTATGATGCTGGAGTCATATACTTATGTCGTCTACACACTAGCTTTGAATCGACTTCAAAACATGTCCGTTTTTAAACATATTTTCTATCCGAATGTATTGGGTATTCATGAAAGCCTTTAATATTATTGCTTGAGGCATTCAAAGCTTCGTAACAAGATCGAACGTGAAAAGCTCGCCTCCCGCAGAATTAGAAAGCTTTCAGGAGCTTTGCGTTTAGTTCAATGTTTATAGTCATTTTTGTTCAATATTCCGAGAAAAAGTTGTTGACGCGTACAATGTTTTTACTTTATCTTTTTCCTGTTAATAATGCCGTTGTTATTTTTCTAAATTACGTTGTTTTCACGGCCTTTTATTTTAAGTAACTAGGTACGAATAATTCTCTAGAAGCGGAAAAAATTGTTCCATTTATATTTGCCTAATCAACTTATCTATACCAATATTATAAAATAGAAGAGTTTGTTTGTTTGTTTGGAGGAACTACTGGTTTAAATTTTATTGAAAAATTATTTAGTGTTGAATAGGTTATATTATAACATCACGCTACGACCAATAAATAGGAGCGGAGCATCAATGTTTAACGTGGGCGAATCGTGGGCACCGGCTAGCTTTCTATTTTTGTTTTGCTGGTAAAAGGTAATATTTCAGACACAATTTAAAACACCTTGTCACGAGATTTTTTGCTAAAGCGGCTGTGCTCACTCCGTGTAGTTGTGACCACGGCTGCCGCAATGTGGTGGAATCGTCCAGCTAATTTTAGTAATAACTTGTCATGATAAGCCCCAGGTGTAACCATCGTTATAAAATAAAAAACCGGTTGTCTGTAAAGTCGGTTTACAGACGATAGTTTAACGTGACAACGTCATAACGACACATTCAAAACACAAAATGAAACCAGGCGGTCACCCATCCAAGTACTTACCGCGCCCGACGTTGCTTAACCTCGGTGATCGGACGAGAATCGGTGTTTTGTCAAATATCTTGAAAACGGTACATCCTACGGCAAAATCAATTAAATTTTCATCCCCTTTAATACCCCTCACCCCCCTCAACCCCCCCCATTAAAAATTACCCGAGAGCTAGTACTAATATGTACGTACATGTACGTTACATTGCGTCATCCTTTTTCGTGCGTGCAGCCGGCGTTCATCGATTTATTAGACGTTGTCACGTCAGTAATAGTACATTACTGCAGCGGTCGCGAAATAGGGGATTGCCGGCCGAGTAGTTATAGATGGCCGAGTGTTAACGAGGCCATCTAGAGATACGAGGCCGGCAATCCCTGTTCGTGGCCAAGGCTTGTATAGAGTTTTTCTCAAACATGCATCATCATCACCACCACCATCATCACCGCCTTCATCATCACCATCACCATCACCATCACCATCACCATCACCATCACCATCACCATCACCATCACCAACAACATCATCAACATCCATCAACATCCATCAACATCCATCAACATCCGTCAACATCCATGAACAAGAACATCCATCAACATCCATCCATCCATCCATCAACAACCATCAACATCCATCAACATCCATCAACATCCAACAACATCCATCAACATCCATCAACATACATCAACATCCATCAACCAACATCCATCAACATCCATCAACATCCATCAACAACCATCAACCAACATCCATCAACATCCATCAACATCCATCAACATCCATCAACATCCATTAACCAACATCCATCAACCAACATCCATCAACATCCATCAACCAACATCCATCAACATCCATCAACATCCATCAACCAACATCCATCAACATCCATCAACCAACATCCATCAACATCCATCCATCCATCAACATCCATCCATCCCTCCGTCCGTCCGTCCGTCCGTCCGTCCATCCGTCCGTCCATCCATCCATCCACGTCGACCACGTCGACCTATTAAACGTCATGGTGCTGTGTCACATAAAACAATAGACGATCACTTTGCTGGCCTTGGCCAGCAATGTTGTATGAAATTCCATTATTGACCTCTCGTCTAGGCGCCCCTGCAACGTGACAGTTCGTGGCGTATTTTAAGGAACATAACGTCAATATTTCACAGCATGTTTGAGAAAAATAGTATTGCATTGTTACAGCTTGTCTAAGCTAAAATGACGCGCGCCTCTCTACTGAATCAGTTGATTTGGATGTGTGCGTGCAAATATTAATTACGACTCTTCATCTGTTGGGGATTGTAGACTAATCCATAAAGTATGATTAGTATTCAAAACATGATCGATAAATTGCACAAATAATCCTGTGCGTAAATGTACAGTAAATGTGATAGGGCGCGTCATTTTTAACCCCGACACAAAAAGAGGGGTGTTATATGTTTGATAACTATGTGTATGTGTGTGTCTGTCCGTCTGTGGCATCATAACTCTAAAGCGGTTGGACTGATTTGGATGCGGTTTTTTTTATTTGAAAGCAGGTTTCTTGGCGGTGGTTCATAGACATGTTTCATTAAAATTGGTCCAGCCGCTTTAAAGTATCAGCTCTTTAGTATGCCGCGGAGGGGATCTTAGACATAATTGCGTTGGAGGTTTTTAAATTTTTTAATTTCTATAAATTAGACAAGCTATAAAATCAAATTATGTTTTTTCTCCCAGAATTTATTTAGCAAGAAAAATTCTGCCAAAATTTCAAGTATGTTGTTGTGATACCTGGTTTACACTCGCGTACGAGTGGCGAGACGAACTGCGGGACGAGCCACGAGACGAGAGTGTGAACCGGCGCGCCTCGCGCCTCGTCTCGTGATTTGCCTTGATTTTGAGGCTCGCGTCCGGAGCGAGACGACGAGACGAGGCGCGAGGCGAGGTGACGAGGCGCGAGTGTAAATCAGGTATAACGGTTCAAAAGATTACAGCCTAGTAACCAACTGACAGATAGGCAACGGCAGCTTCATAAAGGGTCCCGTTTAACTAGGTACGATACCCTTAAAGATACGTACAGACACACTAAAACCTTAAACTTTCACACCACTTTTTCAGACCAGTGATGGTGTAGGGGTAAGCACGCAGCACGGAACGCTGAGGACCTGGGTTCGATTCCCAGCATTGGTCTTTTTTCTGGGGTTTTTTCTGTGCATCTATATTTCAGTTTGTATTTAGTTTGAAATATATGGTTCACGGGATGACCGTAAAAGTAAAAAAAAAAAAAAAAAAAAAAAAAAAAATGAAGTTGAAGAAAATAAAAAAATAAATAGAAAAAGATACTTCATACTTAACTTGTTAAATTTTCTGGTTTAGCAGTGGTCGAGTATATTAAAACTGATTTTTAAATAGAACAGCTGGCTTCAGTAAGTACTAAAGCAACACGGTATAAAATATGTTGCTAAGTGGTTTGCGTGGTGTATGCGCTTTATTTTAATCGGAAGGAAGTAATTGTATGAAAATGTATGCTACACAGACGTAGATTTTTTACGCCAGTTAACCTGGATAGTATTACCGGGGTAATTTGTCTCTACATTTCTTAGAAGACCCTCTTACACAATCAGGGACCGGAAATGTGTAACTTTTTGAGCTGACATAGTGACTTTCTTATTTATTGATCATCATCATCCTAGCCTATATACGTCCCACTGCAGGGCACAGGCCTCCTCTCAGAATGAGAGGGTTTGGGCCGTAGTTCCCACGCGGGCCCAGTGCGGATTGGGAACTTCACACACACCATTGAATTTCTTCACAGGTGTATGCCGGTTTACTCTCGATGTTTTCCTTCACCGTAAAGCTTACGCTAAATTACTAATGTAATTTGGCACATAAATTCCGAAACATTCTCTTGAGAGGCTATAGGTCAAACCACTAGGCCACCACGCTTCGGATTTTTGTTGTGAGTACTGTCTGTCTGTCACCTCTTGATGAAATTTGGTATAAACAGAGTTTGAAGCCCTGGGAAGAGTAGTAAGTTAAAGCTGTGGTGAAATTCCGTATGAGAATTAAAAGTGTATTGCCAGTGATGACTTATGGCACTGAGACGTGGCCGCTAACGATGGGCCTCATAAGAAAGTTCAAAGTCACTTAGCGGGCGATGGAGAGGGCTATGCTCGGAATTTCTCTGCGGGATCGCATTAGAAATGATGAAATCCGCGCAAGAACTAAAGTCACCGACATAGCTCGAAGAATCGCCAGACTCAAGTGGCAGTGGGTAGGGCACATCGCTCGTAGAGCTGATGGCCGATGGGGCAAAAAGGTTCTCGAGTGGCGTCCACGGACCGGAAGACGCAGTGTAGGTAGGCCTCCAACAAGATAGAGCGACGCCCTGGTTAAGGTTGCGGCATCGCGTTGGATGCGGATGGCATAGGACCGATCTGTTTGGCGAGTCTTGGGGAGGCCTATGTTCAGCAGTGGACGTCTTTCGGCCGAAATTATGATGATGTAAGGTAACGGCTTACTGTATCAGCTATTTTGTAAAATCATCTCCTGGAATGAAATAGGGGGTGAAGGCTATGCATACACCGTGAAATTTTAGTGGTTGTTTTCCCGAAACGAGGTGATTTAGTATCGATTGTACAATCGATTTATAATTACTATTTTGACTAGAGTCAAAAATCCAATTGTGAAAAACGAAAGTCGAAAATGACCGCAAACCAATAGTAACGCTTCGTTGGTACAAGTAGCGTACGATCGTACGATAGGTAAGGTACCAACGAAGCGTTACTATTGGTTTGCGGTCACTTTCGACTTTCGTTTTTCACAATTGGATTTTTGACTCTAGTCAAAATAGTAATTATAAATCGATTGTACAATCGAAACTAAATCACCTCGTTTCGGGAAAACAACCACTAAAATTTCACGGTGTATATGCATGCATGCATATGGTAATAAATGGTTGACGTGAGCTTGTAAAACTTATAATGAAAAATATTCACATATTGACCTCTTTCAACTAAGTTACCGTGGATTTGCTTTTGCAATGAAAAAAAGAAAATAGTTAAGTAGGTAGGGGTAAAAGGGGTAAAAGCAAAATGTTGTAATATATGTATATATTTTTTTTTTACTCACGATGGTTACATTAATTGTAGATTTAAGGTACTTGCCGTGTGTTATTTGTGATTTGTTTTATTAGTTCTGCTTTGTGTTTAGTCTTCTAAATTCAATAAGTAGTTTTTTAAATAATTTATTGAATCAGGCGTTACTTTGCGGAGGTCCATATTAATGAACTAAAACAATTACTTTGCTCACCCGCGACCTTACAATAGTTACGTTTATGCAAGAAATGTGCGTTCATGCAGTTCCTCCACCTCCACACTGTACGAACACACACAAATCACATAAACCCAACCATCACCACCACCAAGCTACACTGACGCGTTTCGAACTCAACCAGAGCTCATCTTCAGAGTTACCACAACCGTATGCTATGCTACCAAACGTTAAACTAACAAACCAAAACAAATGTTTTAACTTGTCACTGTAACTTCTCAAGTACCCACTTTATTTTTCTTATTCTCAAACTACCCCACAAAAATTAACTTTTATTGACATATTTAAAACTACCTTGAATTTTTTTGTTTATTTATTTATAAGGCATATTTAATTAATACTAACTGTTCAAATTCGACCCAAGCCGCAGTAAAGGAGAAGATACTAAATTTACCTGTTCATTAATAATAGACCCCATAGTGTTGTACCTAATTATTTCCATGCATTCCAGAGCATCCAGACGCAACCCCTTGCCGCAATAATGTAACACTTCATAAGAATCTGAATCTAACAATGAATGATTTGATTCCAACAAATGTTTTGCAAAATTAATTTTAAAATTAATTAAGTAATTGTTTTAGTTCATTAAGTAGTTTTTTTTTATATATTCTTGGCTTTGTTATTTTTATTATTATATGATGGTTTTTATGCCCATCTTGATTGAAATTTGATAACCGACTAGTGATCGGATGTTGTTCTTCCCGAGCAAGCAAAACTGTTCGAACTATTGGTGGAAACTATTGTGGCTTAAGTGTTAACTTTGTAAGCTAACTACTTGGATTGTAATATGCTGTGTGTTTCCCTTTACAAATAAAATAAAAAAATAAAATAAAAAATATCCGGTACTGATGTTTGACCAATTGGTTTGGACTAATTGGTAGTTTTGATTAAAACTAGCGCTTTCCAAATATTTGTCGCGTTGAATTATATTTACACTAGTAAAAGGAGTAGTTTTCGTAACATCGACCGCTGCAATGTGAATAGAATTTAACGGCATATTAAACACAAATTGAATTAAATGGAGTCTCAATAAAATAGGGGTATTGAACGAAAACTTATTTCCTGCAGGACGTATATACGCTGGGATGATAACTATGCTACTATATTCTATGCTACTATGGCTTTTTAAAGCTTTGTATGTAATGTATGTATAGTCTATTTTATATGCAATGTGCGCATAATGTACGAGTATGGTAGCGCATTGTATCCACCGTCCCCTAATATCCAGTTCATTGGGCTGCGGCATCCGCTGCACTCATGAAGTACTTATTACAGGAGTTCACCCGCATTTAGACGTGCACCGTGGGTACGAAAAATTTGCGAGAGTCATAAGACCAAAATCTGAGCGTCTCAAAAGTAAAAAACGTTGAATGAAACTGGAGTCTAACGGGACCTCCTGTCACAGGTATGTCCAATACCTACTAGGAGGCCCCAACCCTGATTTTTTGCTAAATGATTTTATAACGAAATAAACATTTTTCATTTTTTTTTTCATTTTTAATTGTACTCAAAAAAATATTTAAATTGTTTTTTTTAGATCAAAACTAACTTACATAAAATAAAATACGATGAGACAAAAATGCATTTGCCAACAAAAATAGTATATAGATTGGAATTAATAAAAAACTTACAAAGTTTGCGTGTGCTTTGTGTGTGTCTTGGTATTGTAATTAAAAATAGCCGGTTTATTTATTTCTGCGTTGAGTCCTAACATTGTTAACTACCCCAAGTAGGGTGCGCAACGATCGCTATAAAAACTTTTGATATAACTTCAGTCGCTATAACGCTCATTTGATATAATTATTGAATCGTATAACAACACTTAATATATTATCATTTGATAAAACCAACTTTTCATATAACGTTATATAATATAAGGATGGCTATATAATAATGGTTGTATTTAATGCCAGAAAAGTAGGTTAGGTTAGGTTAGAACTGCAACCCCCTACACAAAACAAATGGTTGCGTGTCACGAGATGTAATAACAAAATATATATTAACATTATACCATATAAAATTATATATTTTAAAATTATACCAAACGTTATTTATATCAAATGAGTGATTATACCATTTGAAAATATATCAAACGTTGTTATATGAAAAGAAGATTATATCAAATGTTGTTATATCGATCATTACACACCCCCCCCCCCAAGTACAGTAATACCTATGGATGATGATGATGATGATGATGACACCAATCAACTGACGTAATTTTTCTAAGCTACCAAAGCACGACTCTCCCATAGATTTTGTATGACGGTAAAAATGATGTTCTGACGTCACTTATAATCCAACTCATACGACAATTTATTTTGTTTTAAAGCACCTATTGTGGCTACACAGGATTGCTTAGCTTGCGATGTGGTTGTAAGCGCCTGCTAAGCAGTCAGGGGCATCAGTAGTCTCTGGCCCACCACTACGAGTATGTAATAACGTGTGTAACGCAATAAATAGAGTCAAACTGGAATATGAAATATCATTTGGAGTGACATACAGCTATCCCTAACTTATAAATCTAATTTTGCAGTTAATTGACAGTTAATCCGGTTTTCAGGGCTAAAATAAAGTAGTTTTATTTAGAGAGAAAAAGAGAGACAGTGAGACTGTTACTAGAGTCGCGTCTTAGAATTATTATTTTATGGTGCCATCGTCCCTGTTGCCATATCTGACAATGCAAATACGTAAAGGCATCTTCCGTGATTAGTTCTTCGTGATTGCACTCGACTCTGACCTCCCCCCACTTAATTACCCCCGCCGCAACTTCCCAATTTCACAGGATCTTGATTGTCGAGTTCGGGAAGTTGAACTCTTGGAAATTTCAGTTGTCACGATAAAACTTAGCCCGGCAAAATGGGAGGGGAATATTTAGGGGGCTGTGGGAAGACAAATGATTATGCGGCAGTAGGATCTTGTGACGGCCAAGTTGAAGTGGGACTGGTGTATTTCTGCCGAATGAAAGCGGAACGTTGGACCAGAATTGCCATAGAATGGCTCTGTGTAGCGACCTTAGTATCTAGTCATCGAATAGTGAAACTATGATATTCCACATTGCGCTATCGAAGTTTCTCAAGTTGAAATGACATCGAAATAGAAGGAGACTGAAGCGGAGATAGAAATGGAGATGAACGGCAAGAGCTCACAATTTCGATAAGCGACAGTGATATTTCGTAGTAGCCACTAATAAGAAATGTGAAGTCGCTATGTAAGTTTAAATAGGACCTCCGTGATCATTTGTTAAACTTACAGATTAACTCAACATAGCCCCTTTGTGTAACATCATAAGATACGATGTTTAGTTCCTTGTACCTTGTGTTGCGGTTTGTGTAACAATTTCACCAGGCTGCAATTATTGGGGATGTCTATTTTTTTGCAATGTATAGTAAATCGAAAACCATTTCGAGATAAATGCTTTTTAACTCGTTTTCTGTAGTTATTTAATTTTCATATTATGTAATGAATTTATTATATAACAAATAAGCAATGACCTTCATTTGACATTGGTGTAAATTGCGTGACCGGTTCAAGTCGTACTTTATTCTGTGTGGTTAGAATTCTTCACAATTTACGTGTTAATTATACTACGGAGTTTGATTTGGACCCGCTGTCTGACATCTAGCACTTTGACAGTGCCAGTAAAGTGACACAGTGTATAGTGTACCACTACGCAAAAAATAATTAAAGGGGTTGCCTTATCGTACGCATTTAGATAGATTTAGAAATTTGGCATTGTGGGAGCCCTCAATTATAATCTGACGTCATCAACTAAAATAGTTTCAATAATTAATTTTGAAAAAAGTAGAGTACTAAATTACAAAATATTTTAAATTTTTTTTAGACATTGCCAATTGTGTGTGGAGTGCTGTTTGAGCGAATGGTGTTATGTATGTATGTGAAACTCTTACATATAAAACCATGAATTTGTTGTTTAATAAGAGAGACATATTATAGGGTATTTATAGTCATTTTGGGAGAGTTTGCGTGAGTCCCCGTGACGCGTGGTTCTGTATCGGATGCTAACCAGGATCCACATCCGCGATTTTCAATTATTTTTATTATTTTTCTTCTTAGCATGTACAGACAGTCGGTTCCCTAACATAAGTATCCACTTTTCTATGCAGTTAGTATGGAAACTGGATACTTAAGTTAGGGAATCGACTGTACATGTTACTTATGCGAAATAAAGATTTCTTATTCTTAAGTAAAAGAGGATTAAATGCTATCGTAACAGTTAAGAGGATTTATCTTTAGTTATTAGCTGTTGTAGAGTACCTATTTAATTATTGTAAGGAATCAAGACAGGGTTTACTTGTGGACACATGCCCCACGTCAAGTGTCGCCTGGGGCGTCGAGCGAAGCGGCAGAACGTTGCCGACCTTCGCTCGACACGTCTGGCGACACTGTTCGCATGGGCATATTATGTCGAGTGAAGGCCGCCATTTTGTCCATAATCTTTGAACTTTTTGAAGATACTTAAAATAACTGCTGTTCTTTATTTTAAATAATGATGATGGTGAAGATTGCAGTTTATTAAAACAAAAATGAACTAAAACAATTACTTTGCTCACCCGCGACCTTACAATAGTTACGTTTATGCAAGAAATGTGCGTTCATGCAGTTCCTCCACCTCCACACTGTACGAACACACACAAATCACATAAACCCAACCATCACCACCACCAAGCTACACTGACGCGTTTCGAACTCAACCAGAGCTCATCTTCAGAGTTACCACAACCGTATGCTATGCTACCAAATGTTAAACTAACAAACCAAAACAAATGTTTTAACTTGTCACTGTAACTTCTCAAGTACCCACTTTATTTTTCTTATTCTCAAACTACCCCACAAAAATTAACTTTTATTGACATATTTAAAACTACCTTGAATTTTTTTTTTTTTTTGTTTATTTATAAGGCATATTTAATTAATACTAACTGTTCAAATTCGACCCAAGCCGCAGTAAAGGAGAAGATACTAAATTTACCTGTTCATTAATAATAGACCCCATAGTGTTGTACCTAATTATTTCCATGCATTCCAGAGCATCCAGACGCAACCCCTTGCCGCAATAATGTAACACTTCATAAGAATCTGAATCTAACAATGAATGATTTGATTCCAACAAATGTTTTGCAAAATTCGATCTATCTGGATGCTCATTCCTATATGCCGAAACATGCTCTTTAAATCTAGTATTAAAACTTCGGCCTGTCTGTCCTACGTATATCCCATTGCAGTCATTACAAGTAACAGACAGGCCGAAGTTTTAATACTAGATTTAAAGAGCATGTTTCGGCATATAGGAATGAGCATCCAGATAGATCGAATTTTGCAAAACATTTGTTGGAATCAAATCATTCATTGTTAGATTCAGATTCTTATGAAGTGTTACATTATTGCGGCAAGGGGTTGCGTCTGGATGCTCTGGAATGCATGGAAATAATTAGGTACAACACTATGGGGTCTATTATTAATGAACAGGTAAATTTAGTATCTTCTCCTTTACTGCGGCTTGGGTCGAATTTGAACAGTTAGTATTAATTAAATATGCCTTATAAATAAATAAACAAAAAAAAAAAAAAAAAATTCAAGGTAGTTTTAAATATGTCAATAAAAGTTAATTTTTGTGGGGTAGTTTGAGAATAAGAAAAATAAAGTGGGTACTTGAGAAGTTACAGTGACAAGTTAAAACATTTGTTTTGGTTTGTTAGTTTAACATTTGGTAGCATAGCATACGGTTGTGGTAACTCTGAAGATGAGCTCTGGTTGAGTTCGAAACGCGTCAGTGTAGCTTGGTGGTGGTGATGGTTGGGTTTATGTGATTTGTGTGTGTTCGTACAGTGTGGAGGTGGAGGAACTGCATGAACGCACATTTCTTGCATAAACGTAACTATTGTAAGGTCGCGGGTGAGCAAAGTAATTGTTTTAGTTCATTAATATGGACCTCCGCAAAGTAACGCCTGATTCAATAAACTATTTAAAACAAAAATGTTTCTTAATTTTTACGACATTTCATTTATTAAAACTTAATTTTAATGCCAAAAGTCCGCTGCGGTGACGGTTTATTTGTCTGTATTTTGCATGGACACACATGCAGATCTTTATATTTATTACTTCATTGTTTTGTGAACATTGTTTATTTGTATGAAATTGTGTGAACCTTCTTGTATTTGTGTGTCTTGTAAAAGTGAATAAATGTCTTCTTTCTTTCTTTCTTTTTTCTTTCTTAGGCACTCGAAATCACAATAAAATTGTTTTTTCCATTTCTTTCTGTCACACGATTTAGGACGGTACAATTAAATAGTGAATGCGATCGCGAGCTTCCACGCGTTAAGACAATTCGACGGTTCTTTGACTCAACCTCGTATCTGAAATTTTACGCAGTTGGAATAACCACTTTAAGCCGTGTGTCGGGAGTAGTAATTCCAATTTAGTAAAATTTCATATACGAGGTTGAGTCAGAGAACCGTCGAATACGTCCTCTTTTCTATCGCGCCTTGATTCCGTACTTGAATTCCATTCTTTCCTTAGTTTTATAACAAATTAAACCGTAGGCGTTTTGACGTTTCGTTCGCGTGTTTATTATGTAGTAATAAAATTTCATACTGACTTTTTTGTGACCAAAAAGGTTATAAACATTTTTAATTGTTATTTCTTTTGCATATGCCCACGTTTTGTAAAATTGTAGCCGCGGGGGACGTGTTATTATAATATTTCAATTAAGTACTTTTCTTTGTGTAACTACCAGCATTAAGCGTATTTAATACTACCATTTCTTCGCAGTTTGCTTGACTTATACTAAGCTCGCGTAATATTTCTATTCCTCTTTTTGTGGTGGTGTTAAAAAAAGGCAATCTAAGTCAAAGTTTCCAATCCGCACTGGACCCACGTGCCCAAACCCTCTAATTCTGAAAGGAGGCCTGAGCTCTGCAGTGGGGCGTATACACCGTGAAATTTTAGTGGTTGTTTTCCCGAAACGAGGTGATTTAGTATCGATTGTACCATCGATTTATAATTACTATTTTGACTACAGTCAAAAATCCAATTGTGAAAAACGAAAGTCGAAAATGACCGCAAACCAATAGTAACGCTTCGTTGGTACCTAACCTATCGTACGATCGTACGCTACTTGTACCAACGAAGCGTTACTATTGGTTCGCGGTCATTTTCGACTTTCGTTTTTCAAAATTGGATTTTTGACTCTAGTCAAAATAGTAATTATAAATCGATTGTACAATCGATACTAAATCACCTCGTTTCGGGAAAACAACCACTAAAATTACACGGTGTATAATAATATACATCCTGGGATGTTCAGATGGGCATAATAGATAAGTACGCCGAAAACATAGTGCAACATCTCTGTATTTATGCAGCCATTACCTATGTTTCATAAATAAAAAAAAAACACTTCTGACTTTTTTTTACTTTGATGATGAAAGCTCATGGTAACTTTCAGGTCAAGACCGTGAAGAATATATATCATCAAGCTCCACCCACAGCAATCCGCACCTCTGGGGGTTTATGCGACTTGATAGTCGCATAAACCCCCAGAGGTGCGGATTGCTGTGGGTGGGTGCGGATTGCATTTTTGTACATCGCCATATTTGTTTATAGCCCATATGATTATGGGCTATAAACAAATATTGCGATGTACAAAAATGACCACTTTCAAAAAATAAATTTGTCTGAGTATTAGAAAGTCGATACCTACTTCAAAATGTTTGAGTCTAGTCAAGCCGGAATATAAAAATGACAACTATTAGAGTATAAAACGTCTAGAATAATAATATAATAATGTCTAAAATACAGATTGATGACAAATAAAAAAGCCTATCATAAAAGTACCTACTTGTAAATAAATTTTAAAGTCGTACGATATGCCAAATGGTAGTCTATATTGCTAGTTGATTTTCTCGATGTTAGATATTACTGAAAGATATTCATGCTGTTTTTAGTTGTAATAAACGTTTAGATACTTACATCAAATTTGCAAAAATGTGGAATATTATTTCACATATTAGTATTTTTTCGACATCTTTATATTCCGTCTAATATACATGTAATAAATAATAATAAATAATATAATAAATATTGGGGGACAATCTAACACAAATCGACCTAGTCCCAAACTAAGCAAAGCTTGTACTATGGGTACTAGACGAAGATAAACATACTTATATAGATAAATAAATACTTAAATACATAGAAAACATCCATTACCCAGGAACAAATATTCGTGCTCATCACACAAATAAATGCCCTTACCGGGATTCGAACCCAGGACCTCTTGCTTCGTAGGCAGGGTCACTACCAACTAGGCTAAAGCGGCACAAAAATACACTGGAAGACAATTTTTCCAGTGGACATTTTTATATATCGCCATATTTCCTTATAACCCAAGTCGCAACATCTTTATATTCCGTCTAATGTATATGTGGACATTTTTATACTTTGTCTTAAATATCATCATCATCATCATTTCAGCCGAAAGTCGTCCACTGCTGAACATAGGCCTCCCCGAAGGCTCGCCAAACAGATTGGTCCCGTGCCCTCCGCATCTAACGCGATCCCGCAACCTTAACCAGGTCATCGCTCCATCTTGTTGGAGGCCTACCTACACTGCGTGTTCCGGTCCGTGGACGCCACTCGAGAACCTTTTGTCTCATCGGCCGTCAGTTCTACGAGCGATGTGCCCTGCCCACTGCCTAATAGCTATGTCGGTGACTATAGTTCTTGCGCAATTTCATCATTTGTAATGCGATCCCGCAGAGAAACTCTGAGATTAGCCCTCTCCATTGCCCTCTGAGTGACCACGTCACGCGTCACGTGTTAGCGGCCGCGTCATAAATCATCACTGGCAACACACACTGGTCAAAGACTTTTGACTTGAGACATTGCGGTATATTGGATGACAAGATATTGCGGAGCTTCCCGAACGCTGCCCAGCCGAGCCGGATACGTCGTGAAAAATATACCAAGACAAAATTATTCAAGTGGACATTTTTACACATCGCCATATTTCCTTATAGTCCATAGTCACATAAACCCTTCTGGGAACAGAACATTGTCAACATAATTTAACTTTTAAGAAAATTTGTCAAACTCAACGCAAACATGAAATATGATTACTCTACAACTTTCCAGTGGCAGAGTTTATTTAGGGCAGACTATTGTACCTTGCAAATAAGGAAAGTAAATGGCCCGGAATTCATTTGCATGCTCATTTGAGAGGAAGTTGGGTAATTGAGTACACTAATACGATATAAGATAAAGTTAGTTGGTCAATCAACGGTCGGTAATCCAATATGCTCAGATATTTGGGTAGTTAATTATTATACGTCGGATTAAAACTAATTTTGGGGAAATCGGGTTTAGTGGCGTTAGAGATAAATCTCGTATAGCTAGAGTCATTAACTCATTAATGATGACGCGTGCCGTGGTTCATATTTCAATGTCGTTAATGTCTAATTTTGACAAATTCACGCGCTTTCGTGAATAGCACCTGGCTATATTAGACGTGAAGTTTGATCACTATGTTTATACTATGATTCACGGTCGTAGTACAGGCTCACAGTTAAAGAGTCACGGTTAACTATATTTTTTACGGGATGTACAAGGGTGATTCTTCGAGCTTCGTCGGTGACTTGAGGTCTTGCGCTGATTTCAATATTTCTAATGTGATCCCGCAGAGAAACTCTTAGTGAAAAATACGCATAACTCACATCTATGATCGAGATATGAGCCGTGGCGTGTGCTCCGTGGTGAAGGGCTACGAATTAGCCCGCAACATGTCCAGCTAAACTCGATCATTGACACGTGACACGTGATACGTGATACGTGTGATAGATACTAGAGTACTTTTTAGGGTTCCGTACCCAAAGGGTAAAAACGGGACTGGGGTACTGGGGCTCCGCTGTCCGTCCGTCTGTCCGTCTGTCCGTCTGTCCGTCCGTCCGTCCGTCCGTCTGTCTGTCACCAGGCTGTATGTCATGAACTGTGATAGCTAGACAGTTGAAATTCTCGCAGATGATGTATTTCGGTTGCCGCTATAACAACAAATACTAAAAAACAGAATAAAATAAATATTAACGACCGCTTTAGCCTAGTTGGTAGTGACCCTGCCTACGAAACTAGAGGTCCTGGGTTCGAATCCCGGTAAGGGCATTTATTTGTGTGATGAGCACGAATATTTGTTCCTGAGTTATGGATGTTTTCTATGTATTTAAGTATTTATTTATCTATATAAGTATAAGCTAGCTATGAAGTATCTTTTTTTGTACTTATTTTTTCAACTTCATTTTTTTTATTACCGGTTAGTTCCGAAGGAGTGTTAAAATCTCTCGATGAGGGTGTAACATAGATGTGCGTTTGTCACTGCATAAGGTGATGATTTAGCAGATTGAAATGTATGATGTATAGGAAAGATTCGTGTCTAATCTCTAGAGATTCTTCTAGAGAGACTGGTCTAGACCAGTGGTGGTGTAGGGGTATGGCACGCGGCACGGAATGCTGAGGACCTGGGTTCGATCCCAGCATTGGTCTTTTTTCTGGGGTTTTTTCTGTGCATCTATATTTCAGTTTGTATTTAGTACGAAATCTATATAAGTATGTTTATCGTCGTCTAGTACCCATAGTACAAGCTTTGCTTAGTTTGGGACTAGGTCGATTTGTGTAAGATTGTCCCCTAATATTTTTTTTTTATTTATTTTATTTAAGGGGGCTCCCATACAACAAACGTGATTTTTTTGCTCGTTTATGCTCGATATTGATAACGGCAACAGGTCTACGCTTGAAATATTCACAGAATATTTAGTTACATATTCACTTTAAAAACAAATAATTAAACTAAATAAAACAAATATTTAAGGGGGGTTCCATAAAAATAACGTGATTTTTTTGCCGTTTTATAGATAATGGTACGGAACCCTTCGTGCGCGAGTCCGACCCGCACTTGGCCGGTCTTTTACTATGAGTGAGTCTTACGGTAGTTTTATGGTCAAAGCTGCAGAGAAACTCCAAGCATAGCCTTCTTCTTGCGAGCAGTCTGTGGGTCGCGTGTGCGCAAAGACAATACAGCGCCCTTCGTGTTCAGTACAACAATGCTTTCAGGGTGTTGATGGGGCTTCCACGGTTCTGCAGTGCGTCAGGGATGTTTGCTACAGCAAGAGTGGACTGCTTTTATACAATCATGCGCAAGAGGTGCCCATCCCTGGTGCGCAGGGTGGAGGGGAGCGCTAACGGCATCCTGAGGGCATTCGCAAATAGGTTTGATTGTCAGTATCTGAACCATTGTCATAAGATTCATGTACTGACAAACAAACCTATGTACTCGTAAAAGTGCTGAACTGTTTTATTTTATTTTTCTTTATTTGTTTATGTTTCACTTAGACTAGTAAGCATATCATAAATTTGACTAACACCATGTACCTAACATATTTATAAGTAATACTAACAAATGATGGATCATAGTTATCTGAATAAATCAATTTTATTATTATTATTATTATTAAATAATAGAATACCAAACGAAAACAGCAATTTAGATTCCGGATCTCATGTAACCATAATACCGCACTGAAGCTGTGTCTGATATATAAATAGTGGGCTGTGGTATGCAGTGCTTGCAGTGTTTGCAGTGCATACAAATTTTAATATAACTCTCACGAAGTTGGAGCTGCCCGCGTCCGGCCAAGTCCCTAAGGCTCGAAAACTAAATAACTGAATTATTGTACGCTGAAACTAGGAATTATTAACTAGCGTATTTGAGAATGTAACTGTACATAGTGAATTTTGAGTCGTGGGTATTAGAAATTGTTTGTAATGCATTTTTTGAAGGCAAACACGACATAGACATTGACTTTGAAAAGCAGTCGATGAAATGATATGAAATTAATTATTGCTCGAATGTGAGTGATTACAAAAGGTGTTATCTATACTCTATACTAATATTATAAAGAGGAAAGATTTGAATGTTTGTTTGTTTGTTTGCATTGAATAGGCTCCGAAACTACTGGACCGATTTCAAAAAGTATTTTGCTGTTAGAAAGCTACATTATCACTGAGTGACAATAGGCTACTTTTTACCGCGGGAAAATACCTTTTCCTACGGGAAAATTAATTTATCGCGGGCGAAGTTGCGGACGAAAGGCTAGTGTATAATATAAAAAGTGCGATACAATCAGCCTCAAAAGAAAGAAGAAGTTTAGAAAGAAAAATAATAAATATAAAACAAATAAAATGGTAAATATGGCCGTGTTTCACGGTGGGCCGATGGAGAAAGACCACAATAGGAATCTTCGAGGCAGATGTTAAGAGGTTATTATTATTGTTAGTTGTTATTTCTCAAGAAAAAATATAAAATTAGTGTAGTATCTGACCAATCAACCGACGATAGACGATCGATGACCTGGTTGCAGGAATAAAAAAAATAGTTTATTTAAATTTATTTATTTTTGCGGATGGGACAGCCAATGGTTTAACCCTTTATAGGTCAACAATCTCAAATAAGACCTCCCTGTAACAAATCATCTTTTTGCATTTTCTTCTTGTACAAAATTTTTGAGACTATAAGAGCGCGCTCAAATACAGAGAGCGGTCTGGAGTTCTGAGTTCCGCGTTACGGAGTTCTGCGTTCTTTCGAATGTACTGAGTACCTTACGCGCACACAGCAGGCGGTCAGACCGCGGCGGTCAAAGCGGAACGCCGCGCTCTAAGAGTTCTTTTGCCGCCGAGACAGAGAACGCCGCGTTTTGGTTAGAAAAAGGAGATTATTCTATGATTTAAGTCGTGAACACTACAAAAGTTATGACAAAAAAGCGTAAACTTGGCTTGCAATGGCCGCGTCAAGGGATTCTTCTCGTGAAATCAATGCTTCTTCTTCGAAAGATGATCTTTCGAGCGACATGTTACACATACAAAAACATAAAACGCAAGAATTTGACCGCCTCTTGTGTGCGTTGGAACTCTCGAGCGGTCAGAACGCACAACTCTGAACGCAGAACTCGGAACTCCAGACCGCTCTCTGTCTGCGCGCGCTCTAAAGGTTGGCGATGAGGCTTGAATTGAGAATTTTATTCAGCCATGCCCGTTAAAGGGCTAGAGTTGTGATCATGGTTTGGAAGACTTGGCGTAGGAAATCATCTAATGAGATGAACCGATGGTCTGGTAAACGTAGCAGGGACTATTTGATACGGGCTACGCTGGAACGATCATTGTGGAACTCATTATCTAGCTGTGAACGTCTTTTGGCTAAATAATGATCATGAGTATAGTATGGTCGCTCTATCGTACAAATTCTGTCTCTGTAATCACTGTAAACTTTTTCCCTCAACTTTATTACGTGCTTTAAGTCCGCAATTTGCAGCAAACGAGTTAAATTATGCTAATGATACTGCGATGAAAGTTCAATTATAAATTAATGTTGTTCATTAACCTGAATTAAAAATTAATCAAAACACTAAAACAGCATTAAATAAGTTGTCCCCTATTAGATCAGCATGTCCACTGCAAGGCACAGGCCTCTTGAAATGAGAGGGCTGGGGCTGTAGTTCCCACGCGGGCCCACTGCAGATTTTGAACTTCACCCTTGTAACAAAAAAAGTGAAAATAAAATAAAAAAACTTAACAATGGGCATCGTACTTATATCATTATCATTATCATTTATTTCATTTAAAAGTCATGTTCATTACAAAAGGTGACCATTGAATTTCTTCGCAGGTGTGACCTGTACCCTGTCGTGGGACGTATTTAGGCTGGGATTATGATGATGGTAATGATGATGATGATGAAAATGGTGATGATGATGATAAAAATGATGATGACGGAACTCCTCGAGGAGTCTGATTCGCGCTTTAACAGTATTATTTTCGCTACAAATTTTTCACAAATGCCAATGACGCTCGTGTGTTCAGTCCACTTAATTACAGGTTTGCTGACTAACACATTGTCTAGTTAATTGGCTGCCAAACTGATTAATTAACTAACCAGATAACTGACAAACTTAACCGTCTAACCTGACCTGAATAACTAACTTTATTGCCAGACTGGCTGGCTAACTTTAAAAGCAGCTAGGTTAATATTTTTTGATGCTGCGTAAATGGCTTGTTACTATTAATCATTATGAAAGTAATTTATTGAATCAGGCGTTACTTTGCGGAGGTCCATATTAATGAACTAAAACAATTACTTTGCTCACCCGCGACCTTACAATAGTTACGTTTATGCAAGAAATGTGCGTTCATGCAGTTCCTCCACCTCCACACTGTACGAACACACACAAATCACATAAACCCAACCATCACCACCACCAAGCTACACTGACGCGTTTCGAACTCAACCAGTCAGACCAGGTGGAGGAACTGCATGAACGCACATTTCTTGCATAAACGTAACTATTGTAAGGTCGCGGGTGAGCAAAGTAATTGTTTTAGTTCATTATGAAAGCTTATACATACGCTTTAAGACGCAAGGTAAAAAGCCAAGCGAACGCTTATGCATCGTGTTTTTTTAAGTTTCTTTAACTTTCAGGTCAAATACTCGTAAAGTTAATTACTCTAACACACCATTCATCATTTGACGACCAGATGGCCTAGTAGGTAGAGAACCTGACTACGAAGCTTGAGATCCTGGGTTCGATTCCCGCGTCGGGGCAGATATTTGTATGAATAATACGAATATTTGTTCTGGGGTCTTGGGTGTTTAATATGTATTTAAGTATGTATCTATCTATATAAGTATGTTTATCCGTTGCCTTGTACCCATAACACAAGCTATGCTTAGCTTATTTTGGGACTAGGTCAATTGGTGTGAATTGTCCCGCGATATTTATTTATTTATTTATCATCATTTCCTGCAGAAAGAATGAAAATAACACAAGACACACCATCAATATTTTTACAAAACAAAAGACGACAAGAAAGCTAAAGATAGAATGTGTCATTGCGGTTGCAAATCGGACACTGGCTCAGCATAATGCTGAGGCGTTTAAAGCACCCCAGCGCTGATATTCAGCCAGTACCGTTAGTGACACCTGGATCGCTGTATAGATAGATGAATAAACTGCACACTAATAGCTACAACTACATGCGTACCTAAATAGATAATTTCTTGATTATTTTGACGACCGCCTTAGCCTAGTTGGTAGTGACCTTGCCTACGAAGCAACAGGTCCTGGGTTCGAATCCCGGTAAGGGCATTTATTTGTGTGATGAGCACGAATATTTGTTCCTGAGTTATGGATGTTTTCTATGTATTTAAGTATTTATTTATCTATATAAGTATGTTTATCTTCGTCTAGTACCCATAGTACAAGCTTTGCTTAGTTCGGGACTAGGTCGATTTGTGTAAGATTGTCCCCTAATATATATTATATATTATAAAAGCACGTCCACTGCTGAACATAAGCCTCCCCCAAGGCTCGCCAAACAAATCGCTCCTGCGCCATGCGTATTACCATTACAATAATATTGTATTGTTTGGGAATAGTCATTTCAAGCTTCGATATATTATATCAGCTTGGCATTTCGTTCTTTTGGTATTTCGATTTTCGATTAGTTAAGCTTCGATATTTAAAAAGTAGGTATTGTAAATTTTTGGTGCCTTGCGGATGCACAGCTACGAAAGACAATCATAACTTGAGCCACCCGCTGATAAGCATTTGATGGAGGCAGGGGTCTCAGCATCAATCCAAGCACAGTGCGTGATACCCTCGTACCTGTAGCATTCACGACTATAAATAATAGTGGCGTGGGTAGAGAACGTTTTATTGTGAGGCGTTTCCGGACCATAATGCTCACTTTTATTATGTCTATTTGTCAGGTAAAGGTTGGGCTATAAATGTTTGTAAGCTCTACTTTTTATTTCACGCATGGGAAATGGATTTTAATTTGGGTAGATTATACTGGTTAGCGGTACGAAAACGAATTACATTGCGAATTTCTCTCGCATAATTATTTAAATTTATTTCTCGATTGTATTTAACTTATTAATTAAATGAATTTTATTTATTTAATTGAATTTAATTAACTAGTTGATGCCCGCGGCTTGGCCTTCACTGAATAAGATTAAAATGTGTTTTCTCGTACAAATATGGTATTTTCCCGTGGTAATAAGTGGCCTATGTCCGTACAAAAAAATCACGGCAATCTGTCGCTCAATTTTGACATAAAAAGAAGGACAAAGAAACAAATAAACAAACAAACACACTTTCACATTTATTATAATAATGGTAAGTACGGAGACAGTTAGGACTCTAGTGTCTCAGATATATTAACTTCATTTGTCCTGTTGATATGTCCTCTCAAAATTAACGAAAAATAAAAAATATAGTATATGTTATTTTATCTTAATGTAGGTACATTTTATCAAAAATTTATTTACCTTTACCGGCTTTACCTGTCCCGTTTGTTTGTGTGTCATCAAGTCTTGGAAAATAAAATTGACCCACTTCTCGATTTCCGATTGAGCTGAAATTTTGCATGGTGGTGAAAGCGTAAATCGCATGACAATGGAATATTATTATGTTAAGGCATAGATTTCTTTCTCTCTCTACATTTTGACGTCAAGGGAAATAAAGAAGGTGTAAGGTGTGAAAATATTGGGACTGTGATAAAAATGCAATGATTTAATCCATGGTCTGTTTCTCATCAGAATCAAATTATTTTTAGCTTTTTAGTTCCGTTTTTATTGAAATTTAGGTACCTAACAAAGCTAGTTTTTAAAAAGTTTATTTTTCTTTTAATTTATGTTTACTTTTACCTATGCAAGAGGTAAATTATGAAATGTGAAATGACTGTAACGATTCAAAAAACATTTTTAAATTCCGTGAAAGCGTAAAATTTCGCGGGGCAGAATATTCCCGTCGTATTTCACCTATCAATTCTCAAGACAACTAAATAACATATTTCTTCACATCATCCAGTTGGATACACGTTATTTTTATTACAATATCAAATTGTAGTATCGCAATTTGGAGAAACGCATGAAATTTCATTTTGTTAACGTAATTGCCCATTTTCCTCAATGTACGATATGCTTGAGCTCACTTTTATGGATGGCCTGTGTATGTTTTATTTTATGAATTTATTAGTCTGTTCATCGGTTTAACCCGAAATATAATATTTTTACTAGCATTTTAAGTTTTTGCGTGTATGTGTGTGTGTGTGCATATGTGCGGTATGACCTTACTGTAACGGGTTTTGGATTGGATGAAATTAAGTAGGCATGAAGATAGCTTGAAATTGGAAATAGCACTAGCCATTTTTACTTTACTTTTAGTTAGCAATACTTTTACGAAAAACAGGTATAAATAAAGATGTCTCATACCTTATTTACACTCTCGCCTCGTACCTCGCCTCGTGCTTCGTCTCGTGTTTCGGCTCGGCGTCGCGAGCGTTGCGAAGTAACTAGGCGCGAGGCGAGGCGCGAGGCGAGTCGCGAGCGTCTATTCACACTCCCGTCTCGTTGCTCGTCTCGCGAGTGTAAATGAGCTATTAGAATTTGGCCTAAAAAAGGTTACGGTAACATTTTTTAAAGCACAATGTTTGCTTTAAGAACGCCATCTATCGATTGCAGACAAAGTTAAAACGCGACATCTTGAAAAATGAGATAAAAGGGGACGAGGGAAATGCGGGCGGCGAGCGCGCCTCGTGTGCCTGCCGCGCGCACCTCTCCCGGCCCCCTTTGTCGTCTACCCCCGCGCCTCTGTACCCCGCGGGCGAGGACACATTTAAACGGTTTAGCTATACCTCGACATTCTTGGTCAGCGCCCTCTATTCTTGTTTAAACTTAATTTCAAATATTATCCCAGAGGAACATTATTACCGAGATATTAAGTACCCCATGTCTCATCCAACATTTTTATCTTTCTGTACGCCAAGTTTCCTACAAATCCGTGTAGCCGTTTTGTAATCGACTAACAAATTTTCAAACAACTTCATGAAATTTTGAATTGGATAATATGAGGATAGGATTCCCATGGATAGAATCCACGTTTTATACAACCCAAAATATGTCCCATGGGAATTTCGTAAAGACCCGGAACTGCCCCATTTAATTTACGTGAGCGAGTACGCTTGTAAAATTAAAATTGAATTGAATTGCGGATGTTTGGCGAGCCTTGGGGGAGGCCTATGTTCAACAGTGAACGTCTTTTGTCTGAAATGATGACGATGATGACCGAGTACGCAAACTGAGCCTGACGAACTAAACCTTCTGTGACCCCAGCAAGTTATCCTTCGCAGGCTGTCGTCGTGTTATTTGGATATAAGTTACAGCTCCCGCGGGACACCGACGCTGTTTCATTTTAACTCCAGACGTGCCTTGCGACTGAGTGGTAGGGGTCGGTATCTCATACAAAAGTTCGCACAAGCATTTATTTATTTAACTTGAAATGTTTGTACGAAAATTTTGACTTTTTTTGCATTTTCGATTTAAATACCGTACATCTTTAGGGCGTTTTTAATATCCGTGTGTTTGTTAGTGATAAGATCTCTCTGGGTGATAAAACGAGTTGACTGTGTGAATTAGTTTCGTCAACTCACTGATGTGTTTCAGGGATTTTATCAAATAAACAAATCTTGTAAAATTAAAGAACGAGTTGCCTTTTTTTAGCTGATTTTGTCATTTCACTAAACAGATTCTGGTATGATACTTAGGTTGTACCGCGAACTCGTTCATACAAGTTAGAATATTACAACGGTCACCGCTACCGCACCGCCACGCCTCCGCTGACTGTGCGTTTGGAGCTCTAGAGATTTGTCCAAATCTTTGTTTTGCCCATAGATAGCAACACCATGAAGATGCACTACACATTAAATGATGGATTTTTAATTGAGCAAAAAACCGAGAACCTTGCGATGCGTGAGGTTCCTTAGACCGCGAGGACGTGGGCGACGGGAAGCTTCTCCCATGACTAGTTATGCCGCTTTGTATGTCCTTTCAAGTATATTTTCCTTTCTCGTCAAAAATTACCCTCGTTATTATCAACTATTTTGTGTGACAGCCGTCAAAATTCACGAAGAAAACGACTCTAAGCATTTTTGTCGCTAGCCCATGGACAATTCAACCTTCGTTAATAACTGAAGAGACTTCACTGGCAGACGAGAAGACGTCAAACACTAAATGTTTAACTCCGCATTTTACAGCAGTGTTCATCGTAAAATTCCGTTTAAGTATATGTACCACAGCACATCTAGAAAACGGCAGTTAAACTATGTAGGTACTGTCATGCTTATGCACTATAGCGCGCAGAACAGATGCCCGTTGGGGCCAAAAAGTACTCAAATGGAGACCACGCACTGGCAAACGCAGCATGGGACGTCCACGAACGAAGTGCATGCAAGCCGCTGCCATACGTAGTGATTGCGTATAATGAGGGAGGCCTATGTCTGGTAGTGGACGTCCTACGGCTAAAATGCTGGTGATGACTCTTATGCTTAACGGATAAAACCATCAGCATGTCAAAGAAAACATTTTATTTTTAATTAGTTTCCCGGCTATGCTTTTCGCGGGTGTATAAAGATTGGTTGGTGATAGAGATTGGTCGTCATCCAAATATAACCGGGATAGTGGTTGGTCAGTACCCCCGAGTTGGAAAACAGTGTTGAATGTTCGTACTACGTCAACGGTGAGTGTGAGCGAACCTTTACAAAGTGATGTGGTTAGTGTTGTGTGCTACCCTACATTTGACAATGGCAATAAAAGTGATGATGAAAACGGGGGTAGTTGTGTGTCGCTGTCAGTTGCATCGAGTAGCCGCGCGACCAGGGCGTTAGCACGCAGTGCACGTTTGGCAGCCGCCGTGACGTGCGACTCCGAGAGGTTGGGCTACGGATTAGCCCGAAACATGTCGAGTTAAACTCGTTTTAAGACGTGAGTGATCCGTTTATTTTCACTATGAGTGAGTCTCACGGTGGTTTCATGTTTAAGGTGTATAAAGAAGATAGAAAAAAATAAATCAAAATTTTCCCTACAAGCAAAGCAACTTGTAGCTTGCTCTCGTATTTATTTATATGGAGATTTTTCAACGCAATTTTTTCACTTTACCATAAAAATCTTCATACTCATAATTATGCTATCATAGAAATCTTGTGCTGACAAATGCTTACTTACTTAAAAAAAGGATTAGCCAAATAGGTGCAGCCAAAAGTTAATGTCACGTGACCCGGCTTGGACACAAACCAGTGTCGCCAAAAACGCTCCCCCGCGTTTATACACTCTTTGAAAACTTGGCAATTATTATTCGTAGTTAATATTTTAAAAGTCGTAACTCTTAACGGGTAGTAGAATTACAACTTTGTGACAACGGTATATGGTTGAGATTTTATTGTACAGGTTAATGGAAATTGCATACAACGTGCTGCTATATTCAGCTTGGAATTGCGGAAAGATAATTGACATCTGATTATAAAAAAATATATCCATATGCCGATAGATGTCTAAAGTTTTCATTGTAAAATGAGCTCTATGTAAAGTCATTTAGATTCAACACGGCTGAACACATAACCGCAGAACTACCGTGCTATACGAATTATCGAATTAAAATTTGATAGCGAAAATGATACACGCTTAATGCTATTTCCTCTTAATTCTTTCTATTCTATGGCAAAAATCTTAATTTTTTTAAATCCAGCTTAAAATCAATGTCTTATTCGATTACGTCAAACAAGTTTTAACAAGATAATGTTATCGGAAGTTATATTTAATACAAAACTTATATTTTATATCCCCTAACTCCCAGCGAAGTCGCGGGGAAAGCTGACACATAAACCACTTTATAATAATAGGTCACAATGAAACTTCCCCGGGCTTTCAAACCCACTTTTCATTTTCGTCCGTCTAATATTGATAAGAGCTCCAGTACAGTACAATACATATTTTTACATTCACTTATCATTGTAATTCCGTTTCAATGATTTTGACATTTGGAAGGGCGTAAAGCCTTTCATATTGGGACAATAGGACCTTTAAATGTCAGTATCGACGCTTTGAATTCGTCTCGACAGAGGTATATATTTTTGCATCGAAGTTCAAACAATGAAGATTTCAATTCTGTGTCTATAGCTGACCAGTGGTGGTGTAGGGGTTTAGCACGCAGCACGGAATGCTGAAGACCTGCTTTCGATTCCCAGCGCTGGTCTTAGCTACTGAGCCAGTGGAATGCACCTTTGGCCTCATCTGTACTGTATCTCTATCTCACCTGAGATCACCTATGTCAATCAAGTCAGTATTATGTAAAAAATAAACTTGGTCAACATTCTTTTAAAAATGTATGTCTAACACCCATACCATTAAAACGACCGAACAGACAAATCGATGGACCGTGGAGTCTTAGTGAAAAAAATGACGTTGGTATCCTCTGGGGAGACTTAAAAATCAAACTTATCATCACATTGCAGATAGAAAGCGAAATAAAACCGCTAAAGAACCAGATGTCCCTAATAAATATTAATCCAGGAATAATAAGCCTTGATTATGATAAATGTTTTCTTATTCTTTATATTTTAATGCCCAGATCCTTGAAGAGAAGCTACAAATGGAAGTCATCAAATTGTTGAAGATTATTGCAATAAAATTTTTACTCCTTGGTAATGCGGGATTTTAGGGTCATTACAAACGGACTGCATTGCAACTGCAAGTAGCTGTTTGCGAGAAGCGTGCAGTTTGCGTGAAGTTTTTCTGACTGCAACGAAACTGCAATCGAAAATGTATAGGCAGTCGGCAGTTGGCAGTTACGTTGGAGGCCGGTACTCCGCAGTAGGACGTACAAGCAACCAATTTGATTCCTAGACCACTATAGAACCTTGTCGCATTAACTACCAGATAATTACAACGTCAGTGCGAGTCAAAGGATTATCAACTTTACGGTCACAACATGTAAAGAGTTTATAAATGTTTTCGCTCCATGACATGAGACGAAAAAGAAGTTTTGACAGACGGACAGTGACAATTCAAGTTCTTAATAGACAAACAAACTCATTTCCTATTCATTATCGTTGACACATGTTCACAAAGATCGAGATGTCATCATGACATGACACACATCACGCAATAATCACTGTCGTAGAAGATTAAAATTTATTCATTATGATATAGTTCTATAGTGGGCTAGGAATAAAATTAGTTGACTGTACATAGGCTGGGGCTGGGATGATGGTCTTTAACTACAATAGATACAAGAACATAACCTGTTCCTAGTAAAATGAAATTTTAACTCTCGGCGTTTAGCAACTTGAGCTTAATTCACTTCTGTCTAGTGAAACCTTAGCAAAATTTCAATGTAAATATTATTAATCTCTCAACTGGGTATGTAACGATATCATCATCATCATTCCAGCCTATATACGTCCCGTTGCAGGATCAAGCCTCCTCTCAGAATGGAAGGGCTTGCGCTGTTATTTACACGCGTTTCCGTCTGCAAATAATAGGGGTATAAGAAATAGGCTCCGAGCTATTCTCAGACCTATCTACCAAATATAGACAAAAAATTTCATAAAAATGGGTGAAGCACAAATCATTTATTAAGCAAAGAAATAAATGATTTATGATTTAAGCCGTTTATGAGGAATTCGATAACAAACACTGTATCACGAGATGTTTATATATTAGACTTATAATCCATCGCCATGTTTATTTGTTAGTCGAGACCCTTTTTCTTAGAAAAACGTGGAGTTATCAAATAATTTTCATCTATATAGACAGATCTCTATGCCACTTTTTCTTTTCAACATTTCATTCGTTCGATATGAAAAACTTGTGAATTTTAATCTAAAATTTCCATCGTCCACTTTTAAAAGTATTTATGGCTTCATCTGAACCAGTTGCAAACTTCTCATCGAAACTCACGGTCAGCATGTGCTGAATTTTTTATAAAGGTCAGAGGTCATCAATGGAGGGACCGTTGGTGCTGGCGAACCGTTTTAGAAATTTAAAACGATCTGATGCGAAGGTCTCTTATCATTTACAGCCACGGTTAAAAAACCGCGGTTTTGGGTTGTCTGAATTTTCACAAAATGTTTCGTTATAATACTATTCTTTACCTGCTACGTTGTGTACATAAATCATAAGATCTTTAGTCGAAATTATATTGTGGAATTTTATTAGTTCCCAAGGGAATTTCCAACAATAACTTTGTACATGAAACTTCCGTGAAACTCACACATAACATAACCCACACACATAACGTAACATGTCGAGTTAAACTTGGTCATATCCGTACTTTTTTCGCTAATAACAATACAATACAATACAAATCTTTATTTTATACCACAAATAATACAATACAGAAAAACAAGTACATGAAAAAATATATAAGGTAAGCAATGGGCGAAGCGATCTCTTCTAGGCAACCTTTAAAAAAGAAAGAAAGCAAGGAATGCACTTCAGCAGGTGGTGCAATATAAAGTTAGTAGTAATAAAAAAACAGACATTTTATTAAAACAACTAAAAACATAACGTAATCCTAACTAATATTATAAATGCGAAAGTAACTCTGTCTGTCTGTCTCGCTTTCACGCTAAAACTACTGAACCGATTTAAATGAAATTTGGTACACAGATAGTCTAGAGCCTGAGAAAGGATATAGGCTACATATCATTACGCTAACACTAATAGGAGCGGAGCCGAAGAATGTTTCAAAATCGGGGGTTTTTGAAGTAAAACTTCTATAGGCACGCTTGACATTTTTAATGTGTGATCTCCATCCACAATTCCGAAAACGTTTTTGACATTTTGGCTGCAAATTACACCGTCTAAAGCATGCTTCGTAAAAATTAATAGTCTTACAACCCATTTGAGTAGTAAATATAGCTCAGATCAAGGTTTGAAACGTATTTGGTCTAGACGGTGATTTAGGTATTCTACGGCCGTTATCCTTGACCCAGCAACATAGGTGAGCTCATAAATATACTGGTCTCCGTACTCACAAAGTAAACAGGTTGTTTCTAGCGTATGTTTTATTCAGTTATCGTTCTCCTGCTAATATCTATCGGAGCTCATGAGCTTCTGCTTCTAAATAACATTAAAATAAAAAAAATAAAAATATATTACGGGACAATGTTACACAAATCGACCTAGTCCCAAACTAAACAAAGCTTGTACTATGGGTACTAGACGACGATAAACATACTTATATAGATAAATAAATACTTAAATACATAGAAAACATCCATAACTCAGGAACAAATATTCGTGCTCATCACACAAATAAATGCACTTACCGGGATTCGAACCCAGGACCTCTTGCTTCGTAGGCAGGGTCACTACCAACTAGGCTAAAGCGGTCGTTATTAATAATAATCATTAGTCCCCATGCGGGCCCAGTGCGGATTGGGAACTCGACTCGGACAGTTTAGGTTCAGAAGGCTAAGGCGGGAGCGAAGCGTAGCGTAACTCCCGCCTTAGCCTTCTGAACCTAATCTGTCCGAGTCGCTTCTGACCTGAAAGGTCTTGCTGGCTCGGTTTGCTAGCTCGCTGCCGGCGATATGCCTTACAATGTTTCTGAATAATTATCGATATTCCTTTGAATGTTATACATTTCGATATGCTTAGTGCATTTTAGGCAATGAAAAATTAAATGACAAAAAACAATTATTACTTTAAGATATTATTTATGCCTTACAATCTTTCTGAATAATCAACGATATTCCGTTAAATGTTATTGATATCAATATTTTGACTTTTTAAAGTTATGATCAATAGGATTATGGATCATTGCGCAGTTAGAACTATTAAGCGATATGTTTGAAAAAAATTATGACCATCCATATTTTATGAGCAAAAATATTATGGACTTCAATTTCTGACTTTCAAAATTCGGATAAAAATGATTATTGGAGAAAAGGGGATCCCAATTCGACCACTAGAAGTGGGCCAAATTCGTTTTCCAAGATTTGACCCATACATGCATACATACATACATAGGTACATTGCAAGATAAATAAAATCTTGTAAAATCATAAAAATAGCACTGTTCCAAAACATTCGTATGGCAAGTGAAATTTTGATAAATTAAATTATGAAGTACGAAGTGATACCAAATGACATCGTAGTTTTATGTCTTTAAACATTGCTGCTAGAATATTATGAGTTTCTAGCTTTTTTCCCGCGACTTCGTCCGCGACAATTTTTTTATAGTCAAATCCCGATTTCTATCCAACAGGGGAGCCGGTATTTCACGTCCGCCACGTTGAATTTTAAAATCATTGTTGTTTCCGTAATCAGCTACCCGTTAAACCATTGCAACAATACCCATGTTGATTTTCAGACTTTGTTACCTCATTTCCCCCTTAAGGATTGAATTCTGAAAAACCTGAAACACGTGTTTACTCATTTATTGTTAGGAGTACTCCAGTGAAGTTTCGAATAAAATAGTCTAACTAATCTTGTTTCCCCATACAAACTTTGCACCCCTGTTCCAACCCCTAAAGGGGTGAATTTTAAAAAATCCTTTCTTAGTGTACCCCTACACCTTATAAGGAACCTACGTGCCAAATTTGGAATTGCTAGGCCCAGCGGTTTGGTCTGTGCGTTGATATGTCAGTCAGTCAGTCAGTCAGTTTTTTCTTTTATATATTTAGATTACTTCACCTGCAAATAACAGAGGTAACTCATACCGGATCTTGTATACCTACATTAGCATAAACCATTTAAGCACTCCGTATTCATTATTAAAATGGGAGGATATTGTAGAAGGAATTCATTACCGCGTGTTACCTGAGGAGTTTACTGGAATGGCAGAATTACCCGAAGTCGGAATGAAAATGATAATTTGTTTGGAATTAATTCTGACGCGCTAACGTTTCTGACTTTTAGTGGGACACGTCATACTTGTATAATTAGAGAACTATTATCACGTGACGTACATGCACTAGTTGTAATATATGAAACTGTAAGCCCCTAGTTCCTCTGACCACCCGCCGCCGGCGACCAGTGATCGACGCGTCGCATTCAAATTTTTTGTTCGGGTATGTTTGAGGGTGATTTCTCTGAAATGTCACCAACGGCGGGTAGGTTGAGGCGTGCACATGGTGTGCCATCTTTCTTACAGTTTCATTCATTACAACTGGTGCGTGACACGCAACGCATCTGGTCTGTGCCGGCGTTAAGGGCTGGACTGCATTTAAACAACAATGTTATCAGAACTGACCGCCGTGGTGGCCTAGTGGTTTGACCTATGGCCTCTCAAGCAGAGGGTCGTGGGTTCGAATCCCGGCTCGCATCTCCGAGTTTTTCGGAATTTATGTGCGAAATCACATTTGAAATTTACCATGAGCTTTAGTGAAGGAAAACATCGTGAGGAAACCTGCATACACCTGCAAAGAAACTCAATGCTGTATGTGAAGTTCCCAATCCCTCTCAATGTGAGAGGACGCCAGTGTCTTGCACTGGGACGTATAAAGGCTGGGATGATGATCATCATGAAGAACTGACCGCGTATACATTTCGATCGCAACTGGTGTGCAGTTTTGCTAACTGCAATGGAACTGCAATGGGAAATGGATGGTCGGCAGTTGAAAGAAAGAAAGAAAATATTATATTCACGGTTCCAAAAAGTACCACTACCAAATAGAAGAAAACAATATTAATAAAGTCATCTAATGTAATTTACAAATTAATTCGCAAAAGGTACCTACAGGAAAGATAAGGTTTCACTCTAAGGAAAAAACAACATTACATCAAAACAAGCAATTATAATATATCATAAATTAGGTCAAGGTATTTACAAATATTGTTCTTCAATAATCCGCCAACATTTATGACCGCAACAATAGAATTTAATAAAAATAACCTGTAATAATTCTGTAAAAAACAGGCGAAATTGTTTTTAGTATGGCAACTTAATATAATAATTTATTGAATCAGGCGTTACTTTGCGGAGGTCCATAATAATGAACTGAAACAATTACTTTGCTCACCCGCGACCTTGAGGTCAAATAATAATTGTTTCAGTTCATTAATATAATACTTAGAATTTTGTATGCTTATTTCTTAACAGTGGTGGAATTAAAGATAGACGCATAGTTATGGTTTACATTATGCCTTTACACTTTTAATACTAAAACCACCAAAAAAATAGTTTTAGTGGCTTTGAAACAAAGAAACAGTTAGTCGACTGAATTAGCAAATAAGTGACGTCATAACTAGGTATTACCATACTTTTTTACTATAATTTTATATATTATAACCACACTTACAACTATCTTTACAGGATCTTAGCCTAAAACAGTAGTGTGACTGAATCCATAGGTACAATTTAAGTAAAAATTAAATTATACCATTTAAATAACAACAATAGTCAATCATTGCTAGCGTAGCATATAGAAAACATTGCAGATCTAGGTGAATTCACTCAGAGAACACGAAAACACATCTATATTCTCCGCTAGTACGTGAAACGTTACAAACTAATGGAAAATTGTGTACGACAGCTCTTTTAAAAAGCACGTCAATTTAATTGTTTGCTTGTATCATCTACCCTGTTCTATTGATACCGCGAATCCACATTTGTATTTGTATTTCAGTATTCACGATGTCATACATTTCGAATTGATTCTAATACAATTTTCTATGAACTCGTATGATAGCAGAATTGAAATTTGATTCCAACAACTGAATAATAGGAAAGTAATTGTTATGAAATAACCAATACTTTTTAATGTGACACCCACTAGTCTTTGTCCGTGATTTCGCTTACGTAAATATCTGGTCCGATATTTAATGGGAATTTTGGGATTTTGCTAATAGGTTTCTTTTTATGTTATTATTTATATTAGTATTATTTAATTTAGTATAATAGATATTTACTTGGAATGTATTTAGATTAGTTGAATTGTAATTCCCGTGTAAATTCCCAAAAATTCTATCGTTGTTTTCTTTGGTGTCAAGTATATCGCGATATTGAACAGTAATAAGTAAAAATAAGTGTGTGAGAGGGTCTAACATCAACATAGTGAACGATATTCTGAAGATAAGCTCCGGTTGAGTTCGAAACGCGTCCAGTGTAGTTTGGTGGTGGTGACAGTTGGGTTTGTGTGATTAGTGTGTTTGTACAGTGTGGAGGTGGAGGAATTCTTGCATAAGCGTAACTATCATACGGTCGCGGGTGAGCAAAGTAATTGTTGTACTTCATTGATATGGACGTCCGCAAAGTAACGCCTGATTCAATAAATTATGTAATAAAATAAATTCAGTTAAACTATTTAAATTCAATTACCCATATTGGCACAAACTATAAAAATTGTCATAAAATCTGCCTATAAATACAGCAAATTATGATAAATTAAATTACTCAATTCAAATGATAAAAGGAATGGAATAAAAAGGAAAAAATGGAAAAACAAGTAAACATAAAAAATACCTCAATACCGTAGAGACCAGCTTATGATAAGTACCTCTAGCGCTTTTAGAGCATTAAGGCTGTCTAAAATGCTCCAGTCTATCACGAAATTTGACTAATCTTGACTTCTGTCTAAATACCACAATCGTCCAGGGAGAGCAACACCGGCCTCCAATAATTGACAACGAGATGGGGTAGCCGTCATATCCCAGATGGATACGTCTAAACTACGTTTTCAGTATATCATAGACAGTAGAGATACGGTGTAGCTGAGTGCTAGTGCCTTTAAATGGGATCTTACAATAAAATTGGGATCTTGCCTATTGCCAAAAATATTTTTCTCAACAGATGCATTTTCCAACTGTTTTATTCTGAAACTTTTAAGTATATTTCAGGACTATCTTGCAGAACCCTAATAGGTTAGGTTGGTTTTATAACAATCCTGAAGTAGTCACTTACACAGTATCCGAAAAGAAACCATATCCAAAAGTCCCCTTCACCTACAAAATATACTCAAATACGAATAACTAGATGTGTCCACACAATATTTCAAGAATTCTCTTGATTCTTCTTGGAACATCTCATCAGATCCCAAGTTGAGTGGCTACGGAGTCTAAATATAAGTTTTGTGTACCGCACGGTAGGAAACCGAATTGTTAATCTCCTCTTCTTTTTAAACTGGGTCAAAAAGTGACTTGAAAACTTTATTACATCTCATTATGTACATAATAAAGTTGCTGATTCATTTGCAGGGTTCCTCTAGCAATATAATAGCCACCGGAGTTACCTCATCGATTTTGTCATTACGCAAAACTTCCTACCGATTATCGAACCCTACAATTGAAATAGGGTTGACACAGATGTTTGGCGCGTATAACCCGAAGCCCTCATTGGCTTGATCACCAACCCTGTAACATAAAGCGGTATTAACGACCGTGGGACCGAAATCAAAGGTATGGGAACATGTTATGTGAACAATACACGCTTTGCCTGTAACCCGTTTGTGCTTAGTATCGGATTTGGGTTGTTGTGCGCCCAAAATTGTGTTTGGCGTTACCTAATGGATGATTTTAGATGTAGAACGGGTGCGGTTAAAACATGACATGTGTTTGTCGATCTTGGAATGAACGACAGTAATGTACGACCTTATAATTCGAACCCTTGTGGCAAGGTCATGATCCATTTTAACATTAAAGTATTTTGGTTAGACAGCAAAATCAGAAATTGAGATGAAATAATCATGAACAATAATTTTATAGTAGTTACAGTCAAGGACTTACATGATCCAGCATGGAACCATTTCCCAGTAAACTTCATAGTGACATCGCATTAATTAACAAAGCAATTCGTAATGACTTTTCCTTTGAAAAAGTTCCATGGTGGCTCATGATCATGAATTAAAGTCCTTGACCGTACCTAAGTACTTATTTTAGTAAAAATGCTTTCAATGTGTATAATTATACTATTTTTTTTCATCATCATTTCAGCCAAAAGACGTCCACTGCTGGAATTGGGGATGTCTATTTTGTAAAACCATTTCGAGATAAATGCTTTTTCTCAAACATGCTATGAAATATTGACGTTATGTTCCTTATAATACGCCACGAAGTGTCACGTTGCAGGTGCGGCTAGACGAGAGGTCAATAATGGAATTTCATACAACATTGCTGGCCAAGGCCAGCAAAGTGATTGTCTATTGTTTTGATGTGACACAGCACCATGACGTTTAATAGGTCGACGTGGTCGACGTGGATGGATGGATGGATGGATGGATGGATGGATGGATGGATGGATGGATGGATGGATGGATGGACGGATGGACGGATGGATGGACGGACGGACGGACGGATAGATATTGATGGATGGATGGATGATGATGGATGTTGATGGATGTTGATGGATGGATGTTGATGGATGTTGATGGATGGATGTTGATGGATGTTGATGGATGGATGTTGATGGATGTTGATGGATGGATTTTGATGGATGTTGATGGATGTTGATGGATGTTGATGATGTTGTTGGTGACGATGATGGTGATGTTGATGGATGTTGATGGATGTTGATGGATGTTGATGATGTTGTTGGTGACGATGATGGTGATGATGATGGCGGTGATGATGGTGGTGATGATGATGATGCATGTTTGAGAAAAACTCTATACAAGCCTTGGCCACGAACAGGGATTGCCGGCCTCGTATCTCTAGATGGCCTCGTTCACACTCGGCCATCTATAACTACTCGCCCGGCAATCCCCTATTTCGCGGCCGCTGCAGTAATGTACTATTTAACTCGTTTTCTGTAGTTATTTAATTTTAATATCTATCTATACATATAATAAATCTGTAACAAGTCGGTGTCTGTACATTGAAGATATTTGAGGAAAACTGTCATTAGGGCTATTTATTAGCACAATAGAACCCAAAACAATGATTTTTAGAATTATTGTCTGTTTGTCTGTGCGTTTGTGCGCGCTAATCTCAGAAACGGCTTAACCTAGAAGGATGCGGTTTTCACTGATATGTTGGTATTTTCTTGGATTAACATTTAATGTTTGTTTCATTTGAATCGGTGCACAAATAAGAAAGATACGTCTATTTTAAGAATTTATCGAACAGATTTTTTTGTTTGTACGCGCTAATCTCAGGAACTACTGCTCTGATTTAAAAAATCTTTCAGTGTTAGATAGCACATTTATCGAGGAAGGCTATAGGCTATATATCATCACGCTAACACCAATAGGAGCGGAAGAATGTTTCAAAATCGGGGGTTTTTGAAGTAAAACTTCTATAGGCACGCTTGACTTGGGAGTATGGTGCACGGTGTTGAATGTGAACGCGGGTTTTTTTTTTTATATCAAGGAACTAAGGAGAGCCATAATTGATGAAAAAGCAAATTGGATAAAAAAAATAAGCTGCCCAAATTACTAATTCCACGCGGACGGAGTCGCGGGCAAAAGCTAGTTATGTAATAAATTTATTACATAGCAAATAAACAATGACCTTCATTTGACATTGGTGTAAATTGCGTGACCGGTCCAAGTCGTACTTTATTCTGTGTGGTTAGAATTATTCACAATTTACGCGTGGATTACACTACGGAGTTTGATTTGGACCCACTGTCTGACATCTAGCACTTTGACAGCGCCAGTAAAGTGACACTAGTTACAGTGTACCACTACGCAAAAAATAATTAAAGGGGTTGCCTTATTGTACGCATTTAGATAGATTTAGAAATGTGGCAGCGTGGGAGCCCTCAATTATAATCTGATGTCATCAACCAAAATAGTTTCAATAATTAATTTTTAAAAAGTAGTGGACTAAATGACAAAATATTGAAATTAGTTTCTTATAATTGACTTTTCTATACAAAAAAAATATAAAAACCACTGGTAAACTTTTTTTAGACATTCCTGTCTACCTCTCCCATGGTTCACCAAATAGACTGGTCCCGTGCCATCCGATTCCAACGCGGTTGTTGGAGACCTAGGTACTTGCACTGCGTGTTCCGGTCCGTGGACGCCATTCGAAACTTTTGCCATAAGTTCTACAAGCGATATACCCTGCCTACTGCCCTTGCGTTTCGCGATTCTTGGTCTTTAGTTCTTGCCCCGATTTCATCTTTTCAACCGACGAAAACAAAAGGAGGAGGTTTTCGACGTGTATTATTTTTTTTTTTTTTATGTATGATTACGTATAACTTTTTACAGAGTAGTCCGATTTTGATGATTCTTTTTTTATTGAAAAGCGTATACCCCGAGGGTGGTCCCATTTAAATTTGGAAACAATATTCCTACCCTAAGGGTAGAAAAACAGGGGATGATTGATTGTTCAGTTACAGAATTGTACTATATGACCACGCATTTATTACAGAGTAGTCGGATTTTGATGATTCTTTTTTTATTGGAAAGCGAAGGGTGGTCCCATTTAAATTTGGAAATAATATTCCTACCCTAAGGGTAGGAAAACAGGGGATGATTGACTAACTTTTTACAGAGTAGTCTGATTTTCATAATTCTTTTTTATTGGATAGATAGGGTATACCTTGAAGTTGGTATTATAAATTTGGAAAAAACCCCAAGAATGGAAAAAAGTATAAAATAAAAACTTTTTAACAAAAAATTAAACCGCCGAAAAAACTGAAAAGCAAAAAAAATACCTTTTTTTGTTTGACCTTAATCTAGGTACCAGTTTGAAGTCGGTGCCTCAGCACGAGCCAGGAGGAGTGATAGAAGCCAATCAGGTAGACGATTATAGGTCCACTCCTCCTGGCTAAGTGCTGAGGCACCGACTTCAAACTGGTACCTAGATTAAGGTCAAACAAAAAAGGTATTTTTTTTGCTTTTCAGTTTTTTCGGCGGTTTAATTTTTTGTTAAAAAGTTTTTATCTAATGTGATCCAGTGGAGGAACCCACAGCATAATAGCCCTTTCCATCGCCTTTGTGTGTCGTAGAGCTTTTTTATGAGGCCTATCGTTTGCGGCCACGACTCAATGCCATAAGCATAAGTTATCACTGGCAACACACACTGGTAAAAGACTTTTAACTTGAGGCTCTGTGGCATATAAGATGACAAGATATTGTGGAGTTTCCCAACGTAGCCTGTATTATTGTGCCTCTAATAATTACATAATTAACACTGAAAACTATAGAAACAACAGTAGTACTGACTCGCCGTTTGGTACTGAATACATTAACATAAACTGGGTTATGAATTCATATCCGTACATTTGCTCATTGCAATTCAATTAGATTAATACCCGACTTGAAGGGATGAGGAATTAATGAACTGGATTGGATTATTGTTTTAAGCCAATGAGGTAATTTAATTGATGAATCGTCTCTCAGATTATGGGTAACAGGGACCGAGTATGTTAAATGACAACCACCGTTGCTGCGGTACCTATGTTTTGTTAATTCTACTAATGCTTATAACTTATGCATGCAAACGTTTGTGATAATATTCTGGAACATTTTTTTATTCGTGTTCCTCCAGTGGATATGGTAAAAGTTGGTCTACAGCCAATATTATTTAGTCAAAGCATACTTCGGCGCGTGGAACGCCTGGCCAACTATCGGCATTTTAAGTTTGCGTCGCTATTTTTATGTCCACAGGAGAGACAACGTGACCCCTACATTTATTCTTTCCCTTTATTTCTTTTTTCTTATAAAAAAATCATTTCATACAGCCTACAACCAGCAGAAATTTCCGAAAAATAGTTCTGCTTAATACTTGAAAGTATTAATTTAATAACATTGCAGTGTTGCTTGAAAAAAAATATACCTATCTTGCTTTCTGGTCGGATTCTACTCAACAGGGGTTGAATTTAATAAAAATATTTTACTTTTTGTCTAAGATAATTATAATTATTTAATAATGTAACTAATACACAGAGTCAGGTACACACAAAATACAATAAAACAAAGATAAAAAAACAGTCATTTTAACCACGTGCAAAGGTGCCCAACACACTAGCCGCACTGCCCCGCTGAACCGCGATGGACAACCTTTGCACCAGAAACGACCCTGAGCGATGGTCAAGACCTCTCTCACGAACACGGCGCCCCACTTCTTTAAAAAAAAAATTGCACCAAAACCCCATTTGTTTTGACTTAGACTATGATAAATATGAACTTTTTCAGCACGACAATTTAAATGTAAACCCTCATCACTTCAAAATATGCAAAAAATCAAAGCTTGTCAAATCCCCATGGGTTAAAAACCCGTTTGTTTTCAAAACCGTAATCCCATTACTAACCGCAGTCACGTCCGCAATCTCAGTTAAGTAAAACCGTAACCGTTAATTGTGGGGGCCCTAAAGCAACATCCCTCGTCGTTAACTATTTATAATATATACCTGTATCACTTACCGGTTCAGATTAGCTGGGCCAGGCTTAACACCCATCTGATGGTTCCGTCATTGAAAGAAAACATTTAATTCACAAGCTTTCACATACGGGTTTGCTCGTGTTAATCATTCATTAAACGAACGTAGTCTAATCGTGACCACGGCCGCAGCAATTTGATCAAAACGTTGAGTAATTTAAGCAAAATTTAAGTCATCTCATCACATTTTGGCCTCACGCCTGTATAATTATGTCCCACTGCTGGGCCTTGTGCCCAATTTATGATGTCTGTCATCACGTCATCAGAAATTAAATCTTGAGAAAATTCAAATCTTGGTTGGAAACATGGTTTTAGCAAACCTAAAATGTTTTTAAAATAGCTTTCCAACTTATTTAAAGTAAAAAAAAAAAAATCCCTACTTCATGTGTAAGTCCCCTACACATAAAGTAGGGATGATTTTTTTTTTCATTTAAATTAGTTGGAAAGGTATTTTAACCCTTTCAACGCCAACGATAGGTGTCACAAAGTACAGTGTCAAAGTGATCTTGTCACAATGACAAGTTTCAATGCAGATTTACGTTTTGTCGAGACGTGGCTTTGAAAGGGTTAAAATACTGTTATTTTTTTTTAACCTGTAAACTTTTATGTATTTGAAATATAAGTATTATACAGAAAATAAGTCAAGGAACCAGAGGCCGTATGGACCAACGCGCAGGCACTTGCCATCGCTTTCACTCTGTTTCTGTTACCATCTTATACCGTTTGACAGAAAGAAATAGTAAATGCGTTAGTAAGCGTCCGCGCGCTGGACAACACGGCCGTTCAGATATAATTTGAAATATGATATACTTATTTTAACTCTTTACCTAACCAGCTTAAGCCACTATCTGACCTTTAGTGGATTTGTTGACTCGTAATCAACCCTCAACGTTACACAAGCTTGGCCCGGGACGCCGATCGCATACGAAATACTCGGATAATTATTTCACCGTAGGCGCACCCGGTTGGAGGCGGGCGCCGCGATGACTCCGTAATGAGGCTTACCTCTTGTTGATTTTAATAAAATATTAGTAACAGGAACTGATTGTCTCCAACCTAAGCCACTATGGGGATGAAGGCGTGCTTCTCGTAATGACGTGCTGTCCTTGCGGAGCGATGATGCATCCTTGAATATCTAATACCGCATTTATCATGGAGAGTGAGGAATTGCTCGATCTATTGCCTACTGCCAAGTTTCTCCATCACACCAATCTCTTTTGACTTTCTTTCCATCCTCACCACATCAATTGCTGGCAGCCAGTGGACCCCTTAAACGTTTGTAGGTATCTTAACCAGTCAACCTTTGAGTGGATGAAAGAACATTTAGTAAAGGACCGACAAAGAGTAAAGTGAAGATCCAAAAATAGTAAAAGATACAATATTAAAAAAATAATTTGCATAAACTTATACATACAAACATAAAATCACCCCTGTATTCCCAAAGGGAGTAGGCAGGGCACACTAAAGAAAGATAAGAGAAGTAGAAAGGATACAATATACTCATATAAATCAATTTTTTATAAAATACTAGCGACCCGCCCCGGCTTTGCACGGGTGTAACTTTGAAAAATAGGTGTGAAAAATAAAGAAAGTCTATAATTTAAGGTGGTAAGTTTATATATTTACCTTTTTTTCCCCAAACTACACCCACACGAAGTCGGGGCGCGTCGCTAGTTTTATGAATAAAATTTCGACCCGTACATTTAATTTAAACGATCGTATTCTGTTAATCACGCCAACTGTCAAACGACTGGCAGTTATGTCAAACGCCATAAGGTTACATTAGAAAAGTTATTATGGACGGTAATTTTTCTTATATTTTCTAATTTTCCGCGCAGTTTTCTTAATTTTTTCTTTCATAAGAACCTTCTCCTGACAATGACGAACACAACAAAAAAAGAATTAGTGAAATCGGTCCAGCCGTTCATGCGTGATGCCGTGACCAAGGGAAATAGGGATTCAGTTGCCTAATTAAAATAAAATACAACAAATATCAATAAATATCTATATATATAAAAATATATATAGATATTTATTGATATTTGTTGTATTTTATTTTAATTAGGCAACTTTACACTCTCAGAGCGATAGAAAAGAATTTAAGACTCTTCCTTTTAACTTCAATATCCGTAAGCAAAAGGTTAACATATTCAGTGAATTGTCGTATGTTGAATTTTATTGCGACACTTAAAATAAAATGGGACCGAAATGTAAATAAAAGTAATTTCGGCGAGTAAGGGCTATCCAGAGACATATTTTCAAAGGGTAAATAATTAGGCTTCTGTCTAGCCTAAGCCGGGGTTAGATTTAGGGCTTGCTGCTGGGGACATATGGGCTGCCTAATGTTCTTTGAATGGATGCGTAGCGATTGATAGATTAACGATTAAATAATGGAGAACTGGCCTCGATACCTCGATAGCTTCATATGCGTAAACCATTAGCTTATAATGTACGTATGTATGTACTAGCTTTTGCCCGCGACTCCGTCCGCGTGGAATTAGTAATTTGGGCAGCTTATTTTTTTTTATCCAATTTGCTTTTTCATCAATTATGGCTCTCCTTAGTTCCTCGATATAAAAAAAAATACCCGCCCCCACACCCCCCCCCCCGCACACCCGCGTTCACATTCAACACCGTACTCCCAAGTCAAGCGTGCCTATAGAAGTTTTACTTCAAAAACCCCCGATTTTTAAACATTCTTCCGCTCCGCTCCGCTCCTATTGGTGTTAGCGTGATGATATATAGCCTATAGCCTTCCTCGATAAATGTGCTATCTACCACTGAAAGAATTTTTCAAATCGGAGCTGTAGTTCCTGAGATTAGCGCGTTCAAACAAAAAAACCTGTTCGATAAATTCTTAAAATAGACGTATCTTTCTTATTTGTGAACCGATTCAAATGAAACAAACACTAAATGTTAATCCAAGAAAATACCAACATATCAGTGAAAACCGCATCCTTCTAGATTAAGCCGTTTCTGAGATTAGCGTGCACAAACGCACAGACAAACAGACAAACAGACAATAATTCTAAAAATCATTTTTTTGGGTTCTATTGTGCTTTTAAATAGCCCTAGTGACAGTTTTTCTCAAATATCTTCAATGTACAGACACCGACTTGTTACAGATTTATTATATGTATAGATGTAAAACTCTTTATTGCACATAAAACATGAAAATTACCAGTTAACAAGAGAAACAGCCAAAATACGTCCACTGCTGAACATAGACCTCTCCTAAGGTTCGCCAAACAGACCAGTCTCGCACCATACTACGCATCTACCGCGTTCCCGCAACCTTAATCAGGTCGTCGCTCCATCTAGTTGGAGGCCTACGTGGGTGAATATTCGGGCGTAGTGACCGCTCGGTAAAGGCTTAACTCCATTTAATAATTATTACCACAACCGAAGGACGAGTCTCATGAAATTTGATCACATTATATTCAGTATCGGTATTTTCTTATGTTTTCATAAAAAGTTAACCCTAACCATCGTAATTTTTAATAATACTTGCTGAAATGTTACCAAAAAAATACCGCCGTAAAAACACTGAAAATTCACCTTTTTAGATACTGCGTCCTCCAGTCCATGGACCCACTAGGACATACAATTAGGTGTGGCAGTCTGATTGGAAATGCGGGAACTCCAAAAAATTCCCGCAAGAATTTTCGAAAATTTTATTGTGTCTGTATTGACGTTGTGTAAAAAACACCCGTGCTAAATTCCAAAACTCTAAAGCAGCCGTTAAAATTTTAAGATTTTATCGGAGAGTGAGAATATCGGGATATAAAGAAGTTTATGTGTTATTTGAAACGTTCAGTTATGTATATAATAAATTTCATCTAAATCAGTCGAACCGTTTTAGCGAGAAGGTTCATTTTATTACGTCAAGTTTTCGCCTAAATTTCACGCGTAAATAACTTAATTACCTACGTGTATTGAGTTCGGCTATTTACCTATGTGCCTAAATATATATCTTGTAAGCGCCATGATTCATTACTTAATTACTTGCTTTATTAAAATATTAATAATGACTCGCTGCTGCCACACGCTGAAATCTCAACGCTCAGAAAATTGTTATTACATTTTATACGCTTCGCCTCTATCTTTCGCAAAATCATAGTTAAGGGGCCTAACTTAAGCTAAACACCTTCGTTTATGGCGCCTGCGAATCGGACCATCCCTCCCACGACCTCGTCTGGATTTAAATTTATTGCAAAGGGTTGTGTCCCTTCGCAACTTAAAGCAGTTGTGCCACTTTGAGTAATCGCCTACATGGCAATTGGGTGTTTTTTCTTACAAATATTATAAACATAAAAGTATATAAAAGCGTGTGTTACAACGAACTATAATAAAGCACTACAGCGCGTTATTTTTGATTTCTTTTAAATTTAAGATGACATTCAACAGGCCAAATGAAGTTAAAACTCTAGAGAGGTTTAACTCTAAAAAATAATCAGGAATTAAATTTAATTAATACGCGCGGTACATTGTGTAAAGTAAGCTAAACTGTGCTGTCTATGTTAATCCACTGCCATATTAAATACTAACTTACTCTAACTCGAAAAGACCTTTTAAAATGACTGAGAACCCAATATTTATTCTACATGTACGCATGAAAAAAACATTACTCGTTAAAACATCGCTTATAGAACTGCATGATGGCTAATTGGGCCAAGAAGTTCACGAATGGCGTCCACGGACCGGAAGACTCACAATATGCCTCCAACAAGGTGGAACGACGACCTGCTTATAGTTGCGGGAATGCGTTGGACGCGATGGCGCAGGACCAGTCCGTTTGGAATAAGTACCTTGAAAAGGACTATGTTCTGCTGTGGATATTTAATCAATCAATTACAATTAATCATATTTCTTTGCTTAAACATGGTACAATAAGATGATTTACAGACAAGTTAAATCGTTTTACATGTTTAATCACAAGGACATGCTAATATTTTATAGTTATAGTAAGTGTATCGCATGCACAAATTTAATTATAATCGATAATATTGTTTAAGTATTCTTGGATTGAATGAATTTATATAACATATTTTTAAAATCACTAATATTTTCCAATTTAGGTCATTAATTTATTTAAAAAACCGGCCAAGTGCGAGTCGGTCTCGCGCACCGAGGGTTCCGTACAAATTTATATGTATCTATGACATCCAGTCTTAGCAGACCCCTGCTCCTAAGCAAAATGTGCGCAGTGTGGAATCATTGTAGATTGGTTTCAGATATAGACAGACAGACAAAAAAATTTATACTTTTTGCAATTTTTCCTTTATCTGTGCTATAAGACCTAACTTCGTACCAAATTTCAAGATTCTGAGTTCACGGAAAGTACCCTGTAGGTTTTGATTCCCTTGCGAGTATCGATAATTCGCGGAAATTTGCGGCATAAAAGGCTTTATTTTTTGATTGCGTTAAAAATTTATGCTTTTCGCAATTTTTTCTTTATCTGTGTTATAATACGTTGCTTCGTACCAAATTTAAGGATTCTGAGTTCACGGGAAGTACCCTGTAGGTTTTGATTCCCTTGCGAGTTTCGAAAATTTGCGGAAATTAGCGGCATAAACGGCTGTATCTTTTGATTGCGTTGGCTTAGAAGTTTAATTTTTTCACAGCTCCAAGGGACCGTAGACCTGAGTATTCGATATAAATGTCAGCTTGATACCTCCACGCGTTCCTGAGAAAAAGGGTCTTGACAGACAGACGGATGGACGGACGGACGGACGGACGGACAACCAAGTGATCCTATAAGGGTTCCGCTTTTTCCTTTCGAGTTGTGGAACCCTAAAAACAAAAAAAAATTACACGGAAAATTACAAATTAAAAAAAACCGGCCAAGAGCGTGTCGGACACGCACAAGGTAGGGTTCCGTAGCCATTACAAAAAAATCAAGTAATATTTTCTAAGGATTTCGTATGTGTACGGAATCATCCAAGTTTAGGTATGTTTTATACCTAAGGCTACTATTTACTCTTAAACTACAAATAATTTCCAAGCAATCTTAGCCGCTATAATTTTAATAGTAAATTTGATATATTTACTACTATTCTGAATTTTTACAAATTTTTCCACCTAACAGTTTAGATTTTAGAGGGGGGGACGCTCGATTTTAATGAAAATTTTCACTTTAAAGTTGAATATTTCGCAAACAGATCACTGAATAGAAAAATCATGTTAGCAACCCCGCAATGGTTTTAAAAGACCTATCCAACGATACCCCACACTATAGGTTTAGTTGAGAAAAAAAAATCACCCCCCTTTACGTCTATGGGAGGTACCCTAAAAAATATTTTTTTTTGTTTTTTATTTTACCACTTTGTTGGCGTGACTGATATGTATATTCATGCCAAATTACAGCTTTCTAGTACTAACGATCTCTGAGCTTAGCCGCGGACAGACAGACAGACAGACGGACAGACATGGCGAAACTATAAGGGTTCCTAGTTGACTACGGAACCCGAAAAAAACACACACACGTACGTACACACTCATAAATAATAAATATGCTTTTCATCCACAAATAGTTTCGTCAGGTAAATAAAAAAAAACCAATCCAATCCAATTTAACAATCTTTGTTGGTAACTTATTGTATATTCGGGATGCCATTCCAAAAAATCAAAAAAAAGCGGTTCTTGATGGTTTACACCAACATTTTTTCATGGTGGCGGTTCCGTGACGGTTTCATGGTGATGCTTCCAGCTGAAATGATGATAATAAAAAACTAATTACCTACGTCATTGTATTTGTGTGCTGTTTTAATTCAAAGCACACTATCTGTCCTTGGTATTCTGCGTTGTTGACAGCAAATGTTTTACCGGGTCGTCTCGTTACCCAGATGATCCGGGCCGGGACGATATTTCGCGAGTCGTGTTGACCGTGCCGCTGACAGCGGGTCAGTCTTTATCCGGTATGCTTATGTTATGGCTGACATAATATTAGAGACGCCACTTAAGTAACGTGCTTGTAAGCGCGATGATACATCTAGGGTCATAATAGCACAGAGAAGATATTGGGCTAACAGAACTATCTTAGGTGCTAATAAATTAGGTACCAATATTTCCAGGGCGTAACTTATTCATCAAAACAGGTCACTTTCACTCAGATGACATTTCAAAATTAAAAAAAATTACAACTTTTCATACGTATACATCCAAACGGATTACTGCTTTAGTAATGGATAATCCAGTTTTATTTTTCAAATTTTAAAAAGTTGTTAGAATAAAAGTGACTTGTTTTGATTAGTAGATTAAGCAATATAAATATTGGTACTTAATTTTTTAGCATCCTGTATAATCTTCTTATATAAAAAATCTCGTGTCACGGTGTTTGTTATCGAACTCCTCCGAAACGGCTTGACCGATTTTTATCATTTTTTTTGTGTATATTTGGTAGGTCTGAGAATAGGTCCTAGGCTATTTTATATCCCTATTCTTTGCGGACGGAGTCGCAGGCAACAGAAAATTTTGATTTATTTATTTTTTTATGTTTTATACATATAAAATTCAAAGTCCTGCGAAATTATTAGAAGAGTCGTAACTTTAACTATCTAAATACAGCAACTACAACCTTAACAAGGAGCCCTACGGAAACTCGGTAGCAGCCCGCAAACATAACATGTAATTTTACTCATAAGTACCGAAATACTCTAAGATGTGAACCATTCTGGAATCTACGATCTTCAGAGACCATAGGTAGCTTACCACGGCTTGTCGTGGCGTGTTAAAATAATATTAACTTCAATCCATTAAGAGCCGCAGTAATTTCAAATGCAAATCACATAAAATGGGAGTCCGTAATTGCAACAATCAATGGGATATCGCGAAACGTATTTCAGGATTCGTATCGTTACGTTCAGAAAGGGCTTCATTATAGGAATTCCCGAAAAGAACGGGATTTCTCGGCAACGCTGTCCGAGATAGGGATGTTTCAAACGAGATAGAAGGCTTTCGGAATGTAGAGAAACACAGTAGGCAAATAATCATCATCATCCCAGGCTATATACGTCCCACTGCAGTGCACAGGCCTCCTTCCAGAATGAAAGGGCTTGGGCCGTAGTTCCCACGCGAACCCAGCGTGCACCATTGAATTTCTTCTGAAGTGTGTAGGTTTCCTCACGATGTTCTCCTTCACCGTAAAGCTCATGATAAATTTCAAATATAATTGCGCACATAAATTCCGAACAACTCAAAGGTGCGAGTCCGGATTTGAACCCACGACCCTGTGCTTGAGAGGCAATAGGTCAAACTACTAGTCCACCACGGCTCCATATGCGGGCAACGCCACGGGATAAAGCTGTACTTAATAATCTAAAGCATTTCAGTTAGCTAATGAAATATTAACAAATGAGCTTCTACACATAATTAATTAAGTCTTGCTATTTGTACAAAATCAAGTAAGGCAGTTTCTTCAAAGAAAACGAGAAGGAAAGGAAAGTAATTAATATTGAATTAAGGAATAAACTGGGAGCCGTTAATTAGTTACATTTGATAGTTTTAAGAAGTAGTGTCACTACACCACTGCTTTTTCTTGAAAAACAGCTTTAACTGTACTCGAATGGGATCCCGGAAAATATTTTTTACTAAATGACTCATTTCCCACGGACAATTTAATAATAATAATAATAATAAGCCCCTCACAAATCTAACTCCACGTCCGGCACGACCATCAGTGCCACGCGAGGGGCGGACATTGGCAGCTATATTTAGCTTTACACTTACCAATGGCTAACGGAGCACTAGTAACGTCGTAAGTATGGAAGCGGGACAAAAGAGAAGTATACTACCCCAGGCGGGTACCAGCAGAGGAGACAATGCTGGAGAATCCCGCCCCGAGCGCCGCGTCACGCGCAGCTCGGGCCGCTCCTCGTATTCTGGGGGGAGCAACGTACCGCGACCGAAATCAACTCGGCTAGCACATGCAGCCGATACCATTTCACGACCATCATCACCAATCTCATCGATCCATAGTATTTTCGAATCATCCAGCTCATCACCGCACCCCTTTGACACGCTAACAAGTTCCGATACAACATCTCTGTCTTCAATGCCAGTAGACGTTGTCCAGGTGGCAAACGCCATCAACCCTGGACCCGCTACAGGCAACTCTCGCGCGCGAAAAAAGTGGACTAATGAAATGAATAAGTTTATCTGGCGCACTTACCTTTTAATCACCGAATTAGAAACAAAAACAAACAGCTATCTTGACACATTACATACACAGTTCAATGAGCATTTTCCAGAAATGAAGGTATCCAAGCAAAGAATTGGGGATCAACGAAGGGCCATTATAAGAAACAAGATGCTCTCGAAAGACATTTTAGACAATATAAGAGATGAAGTAGCTTTACAACTCTCCCACTCACCCACAAGCATTATTCAACAGTCGCAGACGTCAAATAACACCCAGTCACGAACCCGGATGATATGGACGGACGAAATGAACGAAGCCATCATGAGGGCATATTACACGACCACATATTTAGAGTCAAACACTACAGCATACCGCGGGCAGTTACACAAACACATAACAGAACAATTTGCAGAACTATCACATGTTTCAGAACAAAGAATAGCTGACCAAAGACGCACAATTATAGCAAACAACCGTTTATCAGACCAACAAGTGCAAAAAATTCGAGATGAAGTACAACAACAACTTGATATCCAAGACGCTTCTATTACTCAAATCACCCACCCAGATGACGACAGCCAAGAACATAACTCTGCAATGGAAAGCCCACAGACAGTCCCTGACGTCCATAACGCAACTCCACAAGGAATGACTGAACCACCTGACGACACAAACAACGAATTTGCTAAAGACATATCAAAAACATTTGATATTACACTAGAAAGATTCAAAAGCACTGACCCAACACAAAGACCATACATACCAAAACAAAAAACATCAAAAAAACTAAGTTACATTATTAACTACATCAACACAAAAATACTACCCAAATACATATCCGAGGAGGACAGATACATCGTGACACAAACATTAATATATTGCTCAGCTTACACTACTGCTACTTGTAATGGCACAAAATTCAAGGAAACAAACCCAACCCCACAACAAAGAAACGATAGTAGACCAGCTTGGCAGAAGAGATTAGAGACTAAAATAAGTAATTTGAGAAAAGATATTGGTAGGTTAACACATTACATCCAGGGATTTAGGGGATCACGACAAACAGCGTTTATCGAAGATATAAAGAAGAGACACCAGCATCATTCTCAACACGAGGAACCCAACACAACTAACGAACAATTTCTTGACACTCTGAAACAAAAACTGAATGCAGCGACAGCAAGACTCAAGAGGTACTTAAATTGCACACGTAGAAAGAAACAAAACACACAATTTAGAAACAACGAAAAACAATTCTATAGACAACTCACAGCAGACACACAACACACGCACACACACAACACTTCGCAAACTGACTTTCCGGACGCTGAAAATTTTCATCAATTTTGGTCAAATATATGGGGCAACCCAAGAGAGCATAATAAAACTGCTGAATGGATCTCTGCCGATGAACAGTTAATGAATGACGTACCACAGATGCAGTTCGAATATATACCAATAGACACATTTATCCGAGTTATTAAAAAATCACAATTGGAAAGCACCAGGAACTGATCACATACACAACTTCTGGTATAAGAAACTTACTTCACTACACCCCACATTGCATAGACACATTAATGACTTCATACAATCACCAAGCACCATGCCCGAATTTATCACACAGGGAATCACTTACATGCTACCAAAAGATAACGACCGACTCAACCCCGCTAAATACCGACCGATAACCTGTCTGCAAACAATCTACAAAATACTCACGTCTTGTCTCACAGAACTCATATACCAACACGTCACAGAACACAATTTACTAGCCGAAGAACAGAAGGGTTGCCGCAAGAGCAGCCAGGGGTGCAAAGAACAGCTTATCATAGACTCTGTTGCGATGAAATCAGCGATAAAATATAAGCAAGACATTACCACTATGTATATAGACTACCGAAAAGCATTTGACTCCGTGCCCCACAGCTGGCTTATACACATACTACACCAATACAAAATTAACCCAACAATAATTACCTTTTTAAAAGACGCAATGCAACACTGGAAAACTAAACTAAAGTTAGTCGACTGTCCCACAACACTGCAAACTACAGATATATTAATTAAGCGGGGCATTTTTCAAGGCGATGCATTGAGCCCTCTTTGGTTTTGCCTCGCTCTTAACCCGCTTTCAAATCTACTGAACCGAAATGGCAGCGGAGTTCCAATACCACATGACCAAACTCATTTGACGCTAACACATCTCATGTACATGGATGATATCAAATTATACAGTACAGACACAGAGTCACTACATAAGCTCGCAGACATCACGCAAACATTCTCTAACGACATCTGTATGGAATTCGGCATTGACAAGTGCAAGACGTTATCTGTCCAACAGGGAGCTGTTGTGCAGAATGACTATGCGCTTGACAATGGCGAGCTCATCTTATCACTGGACGAAGACAATCCATATAAATATCTAGGATTCCAACAATCACAGCAAATTCACCAGACTGAAACTAAAACAAATTTAATAAAACAATTTAAACATCGACTTAATGCACTTTTCCGGTCACAATTAAATTCTCGCAATATGATTAAAGCGGTCAACACCTACGCAATACCAATTCTCACATACAGCTTTGGCATAATAAACTGGTCGAAAACTGATCTCCAAAAGCTGCAACGCACGATCAGCAAGCTAATGACTTCACACCGTAAATATCATCCACGATCATGTGTACAGCGATTAACTCTGCCGCGGAACCTAGGCGGCAGAGGACTAATAGATATCATTAACTTACACAACAAACAGATTACAAACCTAAGACAGTTCTTTTACAGAAAAGCACATGATTGCGTCCTACACTCAGCAGTCACACAAACCGACACACGACTCACCCCTCTGAACCTACACGACACAAGCAAACAACGCAATCAATATATCACGGATCCTAAACAAAAAATCAACGCATGGCAGCTTAAGTCTCTACATGGAAGACATTACAACGACCTGCAGCAACCACATGTCGACAACGTAGCGTCGAACGCATGGCTGTGTCGTGGTGAACTCTTCCCGGAAACTGAAGCTTTCTTAATGGCTATTCAAGACCAAGTAATTAACACCAAAAACTATCAAAAGTATATTATTCGCAGACCTGGATCAGATCACTGCCGACACTGTCACACTAGCCCAGAAACAATCCAACACATCACTGGCGCTTGCCGCTCCATAGCTCAGACTGACTACAAACATAGACATGACCAAGTAGCAGCAATAGTTCACCAGCACCTAGCATTCCAGTTCAAACTTATTACAGACAAAGTCCCATATTACAAATACCAGCCCCAGACAATTCTAGAAAATAGCGATTACAAGATATACTGGGACCGAACCATTATGACTGATAAGACGATTCACTGCAATAGACCAGACATCACGGTTTTAAACAAGAGTGAAAAGCTAGTATATTTAATTGACATCGCCATCTGCAACACACATAACCTACGAAACACTCACACAGAAAAAATAGCCAAATACACCGACCTCTCCATAGAAATTAAAACACAGTGGCAAGTAAAGACCGTAAAAACAATTCCTATAATACTCTCCGCAACAGGCATTATACCGAAAACACTTCATACAAGCCTCCGGGCACTCAATATTCATCCTTCCACTTACACTCTCTTACAAAAAGCTGTCATCCTAAACACATGCCGCATAGTACGCAAGTTCCTTTCGATATAATTAAGTAGGTAAATATAAAATTTATTTTATATTAGTCGTATATAAATTCAAAAGCACTTGGCTTAGGCCCGTGCAACAATTTACCTCCTAGCCTAGGAGAGATAACAAAAAGTTAAAAACATCAATAATAATAATAATAATAAAGGCGTAGGGATGTGACGACCCCATCGCCCGCTGGTGTTGTCGTGTCACCAGTGCAGTCAGTCATCGCAGGGCGGCTTGTGGCGAGCTGTTGGTGCGTAGCGACACCACGAACCCGAGACCTCCAGGGGTACACATACACACATGCGCTTATACACACACTCACACACAGTTACACACCCACCCCGCCTCTAGTTTGCCTTTGTTGGTCGCCTAGAGTGGAGCGCAAGAGCTAATGCTCGAAGGATGGATGTGTTTCCGTAAGTGGCGAGTTGGCATTTTGAAGTTTAAAGTCCAGGAACACCTCTCCATCCTTAGCCGTTCACACCAATGTTGCCGCCTCGTTGCCCCGAGTGGGCAATAGTTTGAGGGGCCCATTTAGTGAATGGCGAGTCACCGCCTACCAAAAGTTCAGTTTATGAGATATTGAAATGGTAGGTGTCCGTTATCTCACTCCATAGCCCGGTAATCCTGTCCACAACAACCCAACCCCATAGCCAATTCCATGTCGCTTCCTACCTGGCAATAGTTTGGCAACTGTGGTGGACTGTCCGCTAGCACATCCTCATGGTGTATTAGGGGATAGACCTCCATAGTTGCGCCCATCTCATTTATATTATATGGTACCAAAGGCCTCTTCATGTTGGCTTCGGCCCCATGAATGCCTTTCAAATGACCGGGTCCCCATGGGCCCGTGATCGGAAATCCGTACCAACATAATAATAATAATCGTTTATTGATATAACTGTATCAAAATTACACGTTGAGGTTGAGGCCTTCTAGTAGGTAAGTAAATTACCTGTAGCAGAAGACCTCGCTCTTCCAAAAAATAGAACATTTCTCAGATTACAGTCTGCGTTCATACAATATTTACTAAAATACTTAATCTATTTCTTAAAAAAAACTAAAGCATGAGTGTGTGTGTGAGTGTGTGTGTGTGTGTGTGTGTGTGTGTTTTTCTGTATTCTGTAGAATCCTATACATAGGTTAGGTGAGTTTCATAACAATCCTAATAAAAAAGGAATTACCTGCCCCGACCGGGCATTGAACCCGAGACCACGGACCCAGTGCATACTGGATCTTTTTCGTGTTGACTAGTAATTTCAAACCTTCTGCACGAACCACACTGTGGAACTCTGCTATTGGTTCTCTATATTTTCTTATCTCGCTCCGTTTTGTTTGTCTTTTATCCGCATTCATTTTCAGACAGCGGAATATGTCGTACTAACATAATAAAGGAAAAAGCGATGTAGGTACGACATAATGAAGTTGATACAATAATGACGAGTGTGCTTGCGTTTTACTGTGTATCCAGCGTCATTAGCGAAGACAAGCAAGAACAAATTTTTGTTTAAAATTAAATTAACATATTATTTTTTGTTGACTGTTGTTTGGGATCAAAGGTCATCGCAAAACATTCGATGGAGGCGCACTCTATGGATAGATCCTGAACTAACGAACTTTTTTAAACCAATAAAATGAAGTATTTTGTGTCGTGCTATTCGCGGATTGGTCGATTGTTCCTTTACCCCCATTCCCTTTTTTTTGTATATTTTTGTACAGTTTTTGCACATGCACTTTCTTCGCTTGCTACTTGCTAACGAACTTCTTGTTTAATTTATCGCAACCCTTTCATCTTTGCCAAATATTACAAAATCTACAGTAGCTGGATCGCGCCGCTACAACTGTATTTACATTGCCATCGAAACTAGATATCCACACCAAGTTGCCAGACTTGCAAGTCGATGGCATTAACCGCTGAAGAGTTTTGTCCTGCGAGATGATTATGGCCGGACCACCACAATTTCTTATTGCCATCAAAGTTAGGTTACATAAAGTTTTCCAAAGGAGGGTGGGCATTTGCCTATTATGACCAAGCAAAACGATATTGTCACCGGATAGCTTATTCTAAAACTTTTACTATGGCAGGTAGTCCCAAATCTCTGTGTGAAAAAAGTTATCGCTGCATACAAGTAGTTTGAGTTGAAAAACCAAGTTGCTAAACCGTTTATATGAGTCCTCGCCGGTGGGCTACACAGGCGCGGGGGTTGCTGGGGGGGGAGCTGGATGAGAGCGGCCGAGGATCGTGCCCAGTGGCGTGCCATGGGAGAGGCCTATTTCCAGCAGTGGACGAACATAGGCAGATGATGATGATGATGATGATGATGATGATGACGCTAAACTGTGAAACTGTTAGCGTCACGTTCTGGCAATAAGATGTAACATATTCTTCTCTTGTTCCAGCTCGCACCTTGTCCCACACGATAACGTTCCTGGAGGTGCCCCGGTGGCCGGATCCCCGCAAGGAGGCGGAGCTTCTCTGCCGCTACAAGAAGCTGCCGGGGGATCCGCCGCTGCACTCCGTCAAGTGGTACAGGGATACCCACGAAATCTTCCGGTATACCCCGCAAGAGGTCAGTCTGAAAGTGAATCCCAAAATCACTACCGCTAAGTTAACACATGAAATTTGCACGGGTGTCCTATTATTTAATTGAATTGAAAACCACGCTGTAATTAAAAAAAAAAAGAAAGAATGATTTAAAATTTAAATTCAAGCACCGTCATACTAAAAGAATGTGAGCGAAGCAACGGGCAAAGGCACACCGTAAAATTACCTTATCAAATTACATGAATGGCTGGAATTACTGAATGTGCGCTATATCAATGTACGTCACTCCGTGCATTGTGTGGCCGGTTATCGCTGTAAATCTGAATTCTGGTCTGGCAACAATGAATCACCCATGTTAGTCCATAGACAATAGTCGCGTGTAAGTGTGGCGTGCTTATCGTGTGGAACACACCAACCGGGCGCATAGCCGACCAAAAATTTCCCCATTACATGACGTCTTCTTGTGTGCGTGACCTCAACTCTCGTAGCGTTACTTATACCCTTGCTTTACTAAGGCTCAATGTCAGTTGTACGGCGTTTTGATGTTTTTATTAATAGACATGACTTTTATGATTTTATAGATGACTCTTTATGGTTTAGATTTTTAAATGTAAATGCAGCACAATTGATTTATTATGACTAACATAGTTATGAAAACTTAGCTCATGCTCGCCACTTTGCACTCACTAAAGTGTTATTTTCAGAAATACCTTGTCCTGTCAATTAAGATCACAACAAAAAAACATCTAGTTTGGTGCAATGGTCTTCAGTTTTGCGCTTAGCAACACATTTAGCGATACATTTTAATTGGTAGGTAGGTATTTAAATAGGTAGATAATGTAACTAATACAATATGGGACTAGAACCTGAAATCAATTTCCAATTATTATTATTATTCTTATTATTAAAAATAAAAGGCTATTTTCACTTCCAAGTCAACGTGACAAGAGCTTGCGTACTATGCGAAATGTTTTTTGTTATAACATAAATAAAATCACGCCTGTATTCCCAAACAGGGTAAGCAGAGCACACGAAACGTTACATTTAAGTCAGCAATTTTAGCAATAGTATTATTAATTTGGAACATATTAGTTCCCAATCCGCAATGGGCCCGCGTGGGAACAACGGCCCAAGCCCTCTCATTCTGAGAGGAGGCCTGTGCCCAGCAGTGGGATGTATAAAGGCTGGGATGATGATATTATTATGCCATGAAAGAGGGGCCTTTCCTAATTTTTTACCGGAGCTCCCGGGTTTATATTTATGGTTTCACATAATTTAACAAGTATAAAAGTGATTTTTTGCTATAACGGTTTTTCCGAATTATTATAAAGCAAACCTAACCTAACCTACTGCATTCTATAAGATAGCATTTAAAAAAATGTTGAAAATAAATACTGTTTCTAAAATAAATAACGACCGCTTTAGCCTAGTTGGTAGTGACCCTGCCTACGAAGCAAGAGGTCCTGGGTTCAAATCCCGGTAGGGGCATTTATTTGTGTGATGAGCACGAATATTTGTTCCTGAGTTATGGATGTTTTCTATGTATTTAAGTATTTATTTATCTATATAAGTATGTTTATCGTCGTCTAGTACCCATAGAACAAGCTTTGCTTAGTTTGGGACTAGGTCGATTTGTGTAAGATGTCCCCTAATATTTATTATTTTTTATTTTTATTAAATCACTTTATGACTAACGTTGATTATAAGAATCAAGGTGCGCCTGAATCCCCCATTCGGTTAGCAAGCCCGCTGCTCATAATGAATTTGTTGCGTGCGTAATATAATTCTGTATGTTAACTAACGTGAAAAGTTAGCTTCTCTAATTGTTGAAGTACTTACGGCGGCCATGTTGTTTTATTGGCAAGCGTGATCGGTGTTTGCTTAGCTCCCTTGATGGCTGAATTAATTTTAGTGGCAGAAATGGCTGCGATGGATTGTTATTGCTTATTTATTTAGTAGGGGCGCAGTTTATTGTCTATTGTTTTCTGTTTATTTGATAGGATTTGCGTGTCGTTGAATAATGACAGTATAGCATCAACAAGGCAGCTTCAAGACGCTTCTAGATATTGAATTTCCATCAGTGTGGTATTCTACGTTGATGTGGATACGTTTGATCTTCATCAATCATATTAATTGGTCCACATAGCACAGGTTGAAAGTCTTGACTAAATTATATTTTTAGAGTTCCGGAGCCAAAATGGCAAAAACGGAACCCTTATTGTTTCGCCATGTCTGTCTGCCAATCCGTCCGTCCGTTTGTCCGTCCGTCCGCGGCTTAGCTCAGAGACTATTAGGGCTAGAAAGCTTTTATTTTGCATGGAAATGTGTAGCAATTATCCGGAAAAGTGAAAAATAAAATTTAGAAAAAAAAAAATTTTTAGGTTAGGTGCCTTCCAATAGACGGAAAGTAGGGGTGATTTTATTTTCTCGTCTCACCAATTGTAGGGTATCGTTGGATAGTACTTACTGAGACGACCAGATGGCCCAGTGGTTAGAGAACCTGACTGCGAAGCTTGAGGTCCCGGGTTCGATTCCCGTGTCGGGGCAGATATTTGTATGACAAATACGAATGTTTGTTCTCGGGTCTTGGGTGTTTAATATGTATTTAAGTATGTATCTATCTATATAAGTATGTTTATCCGTTGCTTAGTACCCATAACACAAGCTTTGCTAAGCTAACTTTGGGACTAGGTCAATTGGTGTGAATTGTCCCATGATATTTATTATTTATTTATTTATTTACTATCGTAAGGTCGCGGGTGAGCATAGTTAGTAACTGTTATAGTTCATTAATATGGACCTCCGCAAAATAACGTCTGATTCAATTCATACGTGTTATATGTAGTAACGTTACATCAAAATAACCAGGAGTGCTCCTAAGCCGCACTCTGACTCTCAAGAGTCACCCGAGTGGCCTCCAGGGTATTAAAAAGATCCCATGTCTTGTAAATAACTCGCTCGTGGGTACTCGAGGCCTCTATGGGGTCTCAATGGGTACGAAGTGGGATAAGGGAACAAATAGGAAGAAATAAAGAATGTTTATTGACGGGGATTGATTTGATGTTAGAGAATTACGATTATTATTATTTGTTTAAAATATGGCTTCTGTCCTATTTAAGGACAATTACGCCAGTGTCAAACTTAGCTCTCTTTGGGAGCGACGTTGCACGGTGATTGTAGTTTCTGCAACTTGATAGTAAAATTCCAGAAGCCACGTGGAGACAACTTGCGCATTAAAAAATGTCAGACACGAGAGCAATATAGAATTTTGTGATCACTGTTAATTAAGGTTAATCGCCGCATAAAACACTATCAAAATTATATTATACTTCAACTAGCCAAAGAAACAGAAATACCAAAAAAAAAAAAATATATATATACACGTCGAATTGAGAACCTCCTTCTTTTGTTTTCGTCGGTTGAAAATTAGATACTATCTACATCCGCCATGTTCGAATGCTACAAATCGAAATCAGAGAATTACGAGTACAGAGAGTCGGCCAAGTGTGCAAGTCACGCACGTTACGTACAAATTTAAAAAAAATCGATCAAGTGCGAGTCGGACTCGTACATGGAGGGATCCGTACCTCCGTACAATGTTTCAAAAACAGTTTAGTAGAGAATCGCCAAAATGTAAGCACTAAAGTCTCAAACTTAAAGCTAGGATTTCGAAAAACATTCAAACGGCATAGGATCGCTCGGATTGTGACGGAAGGCTGAAAATAGTTTTTATTGAATACTAGCTGATGCCCGCGGCTTCGCCCCCGTTCAATTTTTTCTAAAATTTCTTTCATAAGAACCTTCTCTTGACAATAACAAATGCAACAAAAAAGAATTATCCAATTTGGTGCAGTCAATCTGAAGTTATGCGCGTACAAACATTTCGGTGATTCATTTTTATTTATATACTATACTAGCTGATGCCCGCGGCTTCGCCCGTTTTATTTTTTTCTAAAATGCCAACGAACCTTCTCCTGACAATAACAAACACATAAAAGAAAGATTTATCCATTTCGGTGCAGTCGTTTAGAAGTTATGCGCGTACAAACATTTCGGTGATTCATTTTTATTTAAATATTAGATATTTAAGTAGATAATATAGATATAGATAAAGATTCCATTTTTGACGATTTTTTTTGCTGACACTACTTTTCGTGGGCTGAACTAGCATTGTAACACATGTTTACTTATTTATATTACTTTTTTTTGGCATTTTGAGCGGTGTCCATCCAGTCCGGAAGGTACACGTCTATATCGTCCCCCCAACGACTCCTGGGGGACCACTATGCAATTGAAAATTCGAAGTTCGTGTTGTCCCGTCCCTCTCACTCTCCTATATAAACACGATACGATACGAAGATAAAAAAAAATCAAATTCCGAATTTCGTTGTATAAAGCTTGGACCTGGGCGACTTCGGGCTTCGTTCCCCAGGCATATTATCTGGAAGAAGAGAGATCTACAAAATCTGAGGCAGGATAATAAACGTTATCTTACTTAAAAAAACATAACTCGAAAATAAATTAAATTATTTCAGAAATAATAGAAGCTATGAGAGAAAACTTTGGATATATTACAGATACAAAAATAATTAAGTAAAACGGACTTACCTACACTAATGGATCATAATGGATTCAAAATAAATACAGAAAATACAGCACAGAGAGGATTGGGGTAAAGATTTAAAAATAGTAACGTATGTACCAGCTTATTTAAGAGCTACGGTTCTTAGCGGTTGATTACCCGTGTTTGACCCCAAGCTCACCTAATGGAAAGTGCAGATGAGGCCAAAGGTGTACCTCACTGGTTCAGTAACAGCCTATTCACTCCAGCCTTGAAGAGCCCTAGGTTGTATATATCTTTGAATACACACGGCGGGAGCGAATTCAATACCTTAGCTACGTATTAGGAAAGAAGATGCAAGCCTCTTTGAGGGGGCCAATGGAATACTAACCACAGAAGGTTGCGCCCCCGCCTGGATGCCCATTGGTAAAATGGAGATTAAAAAAAAAAAAAAAAATCATGGGACAATTCACACCAATTGACCTAGTCCCAAAGTAAGCTTAGCAAAGCTTGTGTTATTGGTACTAAGCAACGGATAAACACACTTATATAGATAAATAAATACTTAAATACATAGAAAACATCCATAACTCAGGAACAAATATTCGTGCTCATCACACAAATAAATGCCCTTACCGGGATTTGAACCCAGGACCTCTTGCTTCGTAGGCAGGGTCACTACCAACTAGGCTAAAGCGGTCGTTAATGGGGCGGAGATGGAGGAATCAAATCATGCAATTCCTCGTAATCATCTTTAAGCTATCCGTACGAGAGCTAAAGTCACGGGCATAGCTCGAGGAATCGCCAGACTCCAGTGGCAGTGGGCAGGGCACATCGCTCGTAGAATTGGCAGCCGATGGATCCGAAAGGTTCTCGATTGAGATGACGCAGTGTAGGTAGGCCTTCGACAAGATGGAGCGACGACCTGGTTAAAAAATATAAAATAAATAAATATTAGGGGACAATCTTACACAAATCGACCTAGTCCCAAACTAAGCAAAGCTTGTACTATGGGTACTAGACGACGATAAACATACTTATATAGATAAATAAATACTTAAATACATAGAAAACATCCATAACTCAGGAACAAATATTCGTGCTCATCACACAAATAAATGCCCTTACCGGGATTTGAACCCAGGACCTCTTGCTTCGTAGGCAGGGTCACTACCAACTAGGCTAAAGCGGTCGTTAAAGTTGCTGGAACGCCTTGGATGCGGATGGCGCGGGGCCAAATTAAAATAAAGTAAATGGCCATTATGCGTCTAAGATCCCTTCCGCAACTGACAAAGGAGCTGATAACTTTGAAACGCCTGAACCAATTTCGATGAAACATGTCTAAATCGATTACCAAGAAAACTGCTTTCAAATAAAAAACCGACTCCATTCATTCATTCATTCATTTATTACTCCAAATCAGTTCACGTGTTTATGAGTTATGATGGCACAGACAGACACACACACTCACACACATAGCGGTCGAACTTGTAACACCCCTCTTTTTGTGTCGGGGGTTAAAAATAGTAAATTGTCAGCAGACCCATAACGGCTTCGAGTTCATAAAATTTTCAGTGGCATGGGAGAGACAGGTCAGCGCAAATGGTCCACATTTTGCCAAACCACATCATGTTTTTGTTGCCAAGTTGCTTTAATATTGGGAGAGTAAATAATTGTGAATAACTGTTATTTCGGCGCGTATTTTTGCAACGATTTTATTATTCTGAAACTAAAGACCTTTGTTATTGTAACGTTTTTATTTGCTTCTTTTTATTTTGGTTTCTAAGTGGTGAAGGCTAGCACGTATGATACGTCAGTACCTTTTTAAATGTGATTCTTGATTTATTAATGTAGTTTCAGCACGTCTGGTTGTGGCTTGGCTCAGATAAATATTTAGATCGGCATAACGACCGCTTTAGCCTAGTTGGTAGTGACCCTGCCTACGAAGCAAGAGGTCCTGGGTTCGAATCTCGGTAATGGCATTTATTTGTGTGATGAGCACGAATATTTGTACCTGAGTTATGGATGTTTTCTATGTATTTATTTAAGTATTTATTTATCTATACAAGTATGTTTATCGTCGTCTAGTGCCCATAGTACAAGCTTTGCTTAGTTTGGGACTAGGTCGATTTGTGTAAGATTGTCCCCTAATATTTATTTATTTATTTATTTATAGACGTAATGCCAACAAAGTGGTGGAAAAATCAGACAAGTAGTCATTATATTGAATATTGAATTTAGTTGGAAAACTATCACAACTATACTAAGGTACACCCCATTGAATTTTTTCACAGGCGTAAAAAAAGCCCTGGTGTACCCTATATCCTACGATGAGACGTATATAGGCTGGAATGATGGTTATGGTGATGACATGTGTATGGAGGTTGACTCACGGTGCTTTCCTTCACTATATTTCAAACTAAATACAAACTGAAATATAGATGCACAGAAAAAACCCCAGAAAAAAGACCAATGCTGGGAATCGAACCCAGGTCCTCAGCGTTCCGTGCTGCGTGCTTACCCCTACACCATCACTGGTCTAGAGGTTAGCGACGAATCTTTCCCATACATCGTACATTTCAGTCTGTCATAATCCTTATGCAGTGATAAAGCGCTTTCCTTCACCTAAAACTCATGAGGAGATCCGTTGAAGAACCGTAGTTACAGACATAAGAAAGATAAAGATCACTCAGAGGGCGATGGAGAGGGCTATGCTCGGAGTTTCTATGCTGGATCGCATTAGAAATGATGAAATGGGCGCAAGAACTAAAGTCACCGCACCGACATTGCTCGAAAAATCGCCAGACTCAAGTGGCAGTGTTACTGTATGCTATTTACAATTTTATCTGTAATCACTTAATTTTGACTGATTTATTGTGGATTATTACTCAAATTTTTACATTCCTTCTAGTCTTCATAGTTTACAAAACATTTTAGCGGCTGTATTTTACTCGGTAATATGTAATTTTAGCATAACCGCAACTGCCGCGGGCTAAAGTGTTTTTGCCGATCGCTAACGAAGCTTAATAATAAATAACTAATGAAATTAATGAATTTATGGAACGATGGTACACAAAACAACGAGCTTGTTTTTTAAATAAGAATTAATTATCTCTATTTTGCCATTTGGTTTAAGCTTGTCTGTTATCAAAATCAAAAATTGATTTCTTTTAGTAAATTGTTTTAAAGGAGTCTTAGACCTATCGCTTTTTTCGAGAATACCACAGCTTTTGGAAAGACCATGTTGGTCAACAAGTATGCGCCGCAAAAAAATTGCGACGAACTATTTTTTTCTAAAAAACAGACTTAAAGTGTCAGTCATTGGAACTTGCTAACTATGTAAACAAAAGACGTATCTTTGTTTTGAATTTCACACCACCTCATCAAAAACCATTGAAACCATACACTATTGAAACGGTTGTTACCGTAAAATACAAAACCATAAAATATATAACTTTATCTTGGAAAGAAAGTATCTTGTATCTTGTTAAAAGTTTAAAATGGTTTCATAAGTTAGGTTATTAGGACCTGATGGAATGACGTTTTTGTTTCCTTTAAATTCTACAATTTTATTGTCTACTAGCTGTTGCCCGCAACTCCGTCTGCGTGGAATTAGTAATTTGGGCAGTTTATTTTTTTTATCCAATTTGCTTTTTCATCAATTATGGCTCTCCTTAGTTCCTCGATATAAAAAAATTACCCGCTCCCCCACCGAACCCCCCCGCACACCCGCGTTCACATTCACTACAAGTCAAGCGTGCCAATAGAAGTTTTACTTCAAAAACCCCCGATTTTGAAACATTCTTCCGCTCCGCTCCGCTCCTATTGGTGTTAGCGTGATGATTATATAGCCTATAGCCTTCATCGATAAATGGTCTATCTAACACTGACAGTTTTTTTTAAATCGGAGCATTAGTTCCTGAGATTAGCGCGTTCAAAAAAAAACCTGTTCGATAAATTCTTAAAATAGACGTATCTTTCTTATTTGTGAACCGATTCAAATGAAACAAACACCAAATGTCCAAGAAAATACCAACATATCAGTGAAAACCGCATCCTTCTAGGTTAACCCGTTTCTAAGATTAGCGCGCACAAACGCACAGACAAACAGACAAACAGACAATAATTCTAAAAATCATTGTCTGTGTCAATATAATAGCCTTCCTCGATAAATGTGGTATCTATCACTGAAAGAATTTTTCAAATCTTTGAGATTAGCGCGCTCAAACAAAAAAAACCTGTTCGATAAATTGTTAAAATAGACGTATCTTTCTTATTTGTGAACCGATTCAAATGAAACAAACACTAAATGTTAATCCATGAAAATACCAACAAAACAGTGAAAACCGCATCCTTCTAGATTAAGCCGTTTCTGAGATTAGCGCGCACAAACGCACAGACAAACAGACAATAATTCAAAAATCATTGTTTTGGGTTCTATTGCGCTAATAAATAGCTAGTAATAGTTTTTCTCAAATATCTTCAATGTACAGACGCCGACTTGTTACAGATTTATTATATGTATAGATAGATGATGGGTAGTGTTGTAACTAAAGTTGGTGCTCTGCTCTCACGCTCTATACCTGCCAACGCGGTTGTATACACTACGAGGTTGTTTGACAATTTTCAATTTCAATAAATACGTGTATTCAGATTGATCGTTTTAACTCCCTTTTACTCGAAACCTACTTGTTTTTTACTTTCGGTATTTTATTATTCGATATGGTTTGACATAAGCAAAGGAGTAGTAAGAGTCTTGCCCATCACTAGTAAATTCATCATTCTGAGACAATTTCAATATCGCGGTTTGTTTACATAGCAAGTTCCATTGAATGACAGATTAACTGATCTCATTAAAAAGTAAAAATTCATAATTATTGAATTCAGGCTATATCTAATAAGCACTTATGAATGTTGAATTATCTAATCACCGTTTCGGAAATCCCTTTTGAGAAGAATTCGATAGGAAATTCAACAAAGTTTTTGTTAAAGCTCATCCTACAATGTTATTTAATTACTTATATCTAAAGTAGGTATTAAACACAATTAAAACCGAGTCGATACCTGGGGATCACAAATGCAATGCAGATCGGACACCAGAAACACAGCCATCATCACCATAATTTCAGCTGTAGGATTTCGACTGCTATAGCTAAACTGTTTTAACTGATTTCTCGCCCGCGCGGTACATGGGCTGGGTGGTATGATGACAAAGGGAGTCGGGAGAGGTGCGGGCCGCAGGCACACGAGACGTCTAGCGTCCAGCCCCTGTACCACACAGGCGACTCACTTAAACGGTGTTGCTTTAGACATAGGCCTTTTGATACACAATCATTACGATTGGAAGCAGCTTGCGTCTACGGTGAACCTGCTGCCTCTACCAAATCATCCGTCCGTCTCGATGGTCGACGTCCCACGCTGCGCTTGCCAATCCGTGGTCTCCATTCGAGAACTTTTCGGCCCTAACGGCCATCTGTTTCGCGTGCTATAATATGGTCTGCCCATTGCCGTTTCAACGAACTAATCTTAACACTAAATCGAGGTTTTTTTTTAGGTAACCATAAGAAGTACAACAGGTCGGTGTACCTACTAAATGTACCAGTAACAGGCCATTGTTTATTCCTACGCTCTAAAACAAACTTATTAAAAAAAACCGGCCAAGTGCGAGTCGGACGCGCACGAAGTGTTCCGTACCATTATCTATAAAAACGGCAAAAAAAACACGTTTTTTGTATGGGAGCCCCCTTCAATATTTGTTTTATTTTAATTTAATAATTTTGTTTTAAAGTGAATATATAACTAAATATTCTGTGAATATTTCAAGCGTCTACCTGTTGCCGTTATAAATATCGAGCAAAAATGAGAAAATAAAACACGTTTGTTGTATGGCAGCCCCCTTAAATATTTATTTTATTCTAGTTTTTAGTATTTTTGTTGTTATAGTGGCAGACGGACAGACGAACAGCGGAGCCTCAGTAATAGGGTCCCGTTTTTACCCTTTGGATACGGAACCCTAAAAAAACATGTGTTGATGAAATCAAAAGGAGTTAATTACGATTGGACCTTTAGTATGTCTGTTTATTTGGGACAAACAAGACTAAAACGCAGATTTATGTATATTCTTTACAAGTATGTTTCAGGGTAGAGCCGAAAGAGCTCGTTTTGTTTGGATAATGGATAACATGCAAGTAGGTAGAGTTAATAAACAGCGGAGCCAGCAAAAAAGCTTGTATAATGACTTTTTTGTAAATACACTGGCATACCTATTTTGTAAGCTTTTACATGAAATCATCGTCATCATCCCAGCCTACATAGGTCCCACTGCAGGCCACAGGCCTCTTCTCAGAATGAGAGGGGTTGTGCCGTAGTGCCCACGCGGGCCCAGTGCGGATTGGGAACTTCACATACACCATTGAATTTCTTCGCAGGTTTTCCTTCGCCGCTCATGGTAAATTTCAAATGTAATTTTGCACATAAATTCCGAAAAACTTTTTTTTTTTTATAATTTTATTAATAATCATTTCATCCTCACCACCATGATGGTTGGCAGACTAGCACCGTCTGCTGTAAGCGGAACATATTTCCACGCACGACGAAGTTATGGAACCAGCTTCCTGGAACAGTATTCCCGAAGCGATACAACATAGTAATCTTTAAAAAAACCGGCCAAGTGCGAGTCGGACTCGCGCACGAAGAGTTCCGTACCATTATCTACAAAAACGAAAAAAAAACACGATTGTTTTGTATGGGAGCCCTCTAAAATATTTGTTTTATTTTAATTTAATTATTTATTTTTAAAGTGAATATTAACTAAATACTTCTACCTGTTGCCGTTATCAATATCGAGTAAAAAAATCACTTTTGTTGTATGGGGTTGTTGTTGTTGTTGGGGGAAATATTTGTTTTACTTACTATTTTTTAGTATTTTTTGTAAGTATCATCTGTAAAAATTTCAACTGTCACGGTTCATAAGATACAGCCTGGTGACAGACGGACAGACAGACAGACGGATAGCGGAGTCTTAGTAATATGGTCACGTTTTACCATTTAGGTACGGAACCTTGAAAACGAGCCTATCTCTCAAAGGTCCTGCAACACACCTATGATTGCTCCCCATTAGCCCATTCGTCATGCTCGTTTCGCCTCTCTTAGATATAAAACAAAAAAATATTCTTGAGCACTACTGGACGGGAGCTTGAACAATACACACACAGCCAACTTCTCTCAAAAATAAAATCCTCCGCGATATAATAATTTCAGCAAAAATTCATTTAACTTTCCGAACAACACTAAAGTTCTCTTCAAGTTTCTGGAACTCCGATCTGCCCAGCTGTGGGTACCTAATTGGTTTCAGCACTTTTAATTAGCGATCAAAAGGTAGACGAAATAATAAAAAAATGTTTGACGCGGAGTTTTGTAATCCTTTCTCAATTAGCTTAGTATCTTTTCATCACAGAGTTTGCCTTTTGTTTACGCACAAGTACTTATTACTGGAGTTCCCGAGGGCTTATCTTTAGACCCAATTTTTACATCAAACCGTGTATTTAACAAACAGTATTTTTTTTCAGGATTTTATTAAATTCCATCTTATAGAATGCCGTAGGTTAGGTCAAGTTTGTTTTATAACGATTCCGAAAAAAAACCGTTTCAGAAATAATTTTCTTTATGATTAACGTTGATTATGAAGAATGACACATTATGACGTCTTACAATACATTACATTTTGACTTGTTAATTATGTGAAACCATAGATGGGGAATTTTAGAAATAGGGTAAAACTATTTTTTTTTCCGATTTTAGAAATTTTTGCATGGATCTGCTCAGAATCATTAGCACTATCGATTATAATGGAGTAAAAAAATATGAAAAGTAACAAAACTGACCTCGAGACACTTTTTTCTCTATGTAGAATCGATAGTGCTACAAATTCTGAGTAGATCCATGCAAAAAAAATTAAAATCTGAGAAAAAAACCGGCCAAGAGCGTGTCGGTCACGCCCAAGATAGGGTTCCGTAGCCATTACGAAAAAAACTATACATATAATAAATCTGTAACAAGTCGGTGTCTGTACATTGAAGATATTTGAGAAAAACTGTCACTAGGGCTATTTATTAGCACAATAGAACCCAAAACAATGATTTTTGAATTATTGTCTGTTTGTCTGTGCGTTTGTGCGCGCTAATCTCAGAAACGGCTTAATCTAGAAGGATGCGGTTTTCACTGTTTTGTTGGTATTTTCATGGATTAACATTTAGTGTTTGTTTCATTTGAATCGGTTCACAAATAAGAAAGATACGTCTATTTTAACAATTTATCGAACAGGTTTTTTTTGTTTGAGCGCGCTAATCTCAAAGATTTGAAAAATTCTTTCAGTGATAGATACCACATTTATCGAGGAAGGCTATTATATCATCACGCTAACACCAATAGCGCGGAAGAATGTTTCAAAATCGGGGGTTTTTGAAGTAATCTCTAGGCACGCTTGACTTGGGAGTACGGTGTGAATGTGAACGCGGGTGTGCGGAGGGGTTCGGGGGGGGGGGGGGGGGGTAATTTTTTTGATGAAAAAGTTAATTGGATGAAAAAAATAAGCTGCCCAAATTACTAATTCCACGCGGACAGAGTCGCGGGCAAAAGCTAGTCAAGTAATATTTTTCAAAGGATTTCGTATGTGTACGGAATCTTCCAAGTTTAGGTATGTTTTATACCTTAGGCTACTATTTACTCTTAAACTACAAATAATTCCCAAGCAATTTTAGCCGCTATAATTAATATATAATAATAATTTTCCTATAATTCGCTATAATTTTCCTTGTAAATATAATATATTTACTACCATTCTGAATTTTTTCAAATTTTTTCACCCAACAGTTTAGATTTTAGAGGGGGGGGCGGTCGATTTTAATGAAATTTTTCACTTTAAAGTTGAATATTTCGCAAACAGATCACTGAATAGAAAAATCATGTTAGCAAACCCGCAATGATTTTAAAAGACCTATCCAACGATACCCCTCACTATAGGGTAAGTCGAGAAAAAAAAATCACCCCGACTTTACGTCTTCACTTTACCCTAAAGAAAATTTATTTTCTATTTTTTATTTAACCATTTTGTCGGCGTAATTGATATATATATTCATGCCAAATTACAGCTTTTTAGTACTAACAGTCTCAGTCTCTGAGCTTAGCCGCGGACGGACAGACAGACAGACAGACAGACAGACCGACGGACAGACATGGCGAAACTTTAAGGGTTCCTAGTTGACTGCGGAACCCTAAAAATGTATTGTACCCTATTTCTGAAATTCCCCAGAGACCCTGTGTCATCCAAATCCGTCCAGCTTTACGTGAAAGCAACGAGCACACAGACACTCACAAACCCGCATTTACAATATTAGCAGGATAATTTCCCTTCTTCCATAATTATGTCCCTTACACATCACGATTCTGTCAGACTTGTGATCTTTCGCAGAAAAGTTGTGTTTATTCCTTTCTTTTATGGCAGCTTCCAAACTACGACTGGCTCGTTATGAAGATTCTATTCAAAGGGAACGACAGTTGTACAGAAATACTGGCAAGTATATAATGTAATGTATAATAACGTTGGAAATAAATGCCTCGTATTATTCCACGCTGTTTGAATGGCTCAGGTATTGCTTTGAGTCAAGACAAAGGAGTCAGCGGAATGTTATAAAATCAAGAAATCTTATTCTTATTCTTTGTTTCTCATAACTTCACTAGCCATACCAATATTTGCCATAAAATATATAAAAGCTTGCTGCATTCAGGATAATTTGAAAGGTCATCTTATAGAATTTAGTAGGTTAGGTTAGTTTAATAACGACTGTGAAGAAAATACTGTGTCAGAAATAAATTATTTTTTGACAAACGAAAACTATGGAAACCGATAAATTTTGGCATAGGTATGAAATTTGGGCAAACAATAGAGAGCCGTTTCGATAATAATATAACTTAAAAATATATGTTTGTAGCTACTACTAGCGCCATCTTGTCACCAATAAAAGAAACCACTACATTTTATCTCACTATGAAAGTTTCACAACTCCGATCCCTAAATAAAAAACCAACGTTGTTCTTTTGGACTTTGGACCCTACCCATTACACCTGCCTGGAGAGAGATCTCTCTATTATCATATTCCCGCTCATTTGTTCTGAATTATACTGAAACTAACACATTAGAAAACCTATTTTCTCATCATTCCCTAACGCATGCTTCACAATGGCTCCAATTGCCATTATAGTTCTTGGAAGAATGTGGCGTCATCTGTTGCTCAAGTTAAGGAATTCTTTGGGTTGTCACTTATTTTTGGGTCTTCTGTAGAGATCACAGAACGGTCAGTCCTGCGTTGCCCGCAACCAAGTGGTTCATCATCCTAACATACGTCCCACTGCAGGGCACAGGCCTCCTCTCAGTATGAGAGGGCTCCGCCTGTGGTTATCACGCGCGCCTAGTGTCGATTGGGAACTTCACACGCACCATTGAATTTCTTCGCAGGTTTATGCAGGTTTCCTTGCGATATTTTCCTTTACCTTAAAGCTAAATTAGGTATGTGCGAAATTACAAATGTAAAATATAAGAAAATTAAAAGAAAAAATTACAGTGAAGTTGTAATTTCGCACATAAATTCTGAAATGCTCAGAGGTGCGAGCTGCTGCTTGAGAGGCCATAGGACCTTTAATTTAGAATTTCGTATAGAGCCATCCCTTTAACCCTTTCATTCAATACTATTATCGCGTACGGAATGGCATGTTACGAAGTTTCAAAATACTAGAATTTCGTAGTATGAGAGTACACCTGATAACATTTTCATCTTACGCTCGTAACTCACACCGCAACCAGATTTGTGAGCGAAAGCATTCGTCACAGGAGGGTGTAATAAGCGCCGTGTCCCCCGTCAGCGATTTTTAACACGACATCTTACTGATCTGAATTATACAGGGCTCACAAATCAGGCACAGGGAATGTTCCAAGCTTAGCGATCTGATAATGTTCTGTTTGTAAACGACTTCAAAAAAGGAGCTTCTGGTTTCGACTGTCATCTGTGTGTGTTTTATTAGTTTACGGTTTTCTCTTATTTATTAATAATAATCTAATAATAATATATAAAAACGGTGTTTGTTATCGAACTCCTCCGAAACGGCTTGACCGATTTTTATGATTTTTTTTTCTCCATATTCGGTAGGTCTGAGAATAGTTTCCTAGGCTATTTTATCTTCGCAAACGGAGTCGCGGGCAACAGCTAGTCTAATATACATCGTGAAATTTTAGTGGTTGTTTTCCCGAAACGAGGTGATTCAGTTTCGATTGTAAAATCGATTTATAATTACTATTTTGACTAGAGTCAAAAATCCAATTGTGAAAAACGAACGTCGAAAATGACCGCAAACCAATAGTAACGCTTCGTTGGTGCAAGTAGCGTACGATCGTACGATAGGTTAGGTACCAACGAAGCGTTACTATTGGTTTGCGGTCATTTTCGACTTTCGTTTTTCACAATTGTATTTTTGACTCTAGTCAAAATAGTAATTATAAATCGATTGTACAATCGATACTAAATCACCTTGTTTCGGGAAAACAACCACTAAAATTTCACGGTGTATAAAAATCTCGTGTCACGGTGCTTGTTATCGAACTCCTCCGAAACTTTTTTGTCTATATTTGGTAGGTCTGAGAATAGGTCATAGGCTATTTTTCATACCCCTATTCTACGCAGACGGAGTCGCGGGCAACAGCTAGTGTAACGATAATATCTGCGAAGAAATTAACTGGTGTGTGGAGTTCCGGATCCAAATCGGCTTAAGCAGTCAATTAAGTTCAGAATGAACCAGACTTATGGAATATTGATTAAGTTATTGCGTTGGAGGTGGCTATATTGAACATACCTTCACAAAAACACTGAATAAGTAGTTTTAGGTCCAGGTCCAGGTTTAATTAAACCTTTTATTTATACGACCAGATGGCCTAGTGGTTAGAGAACCTGACTATGAAGCTTGAGGTCCCGGGTTCGATTCCCGTGTCGGGGCAGATATTTGTATGAAAAATACGAATGTTTGTTCTCGGGCCTTGGGTGTTTAATATGTATTTAACTGCTAGACATAGGCCTCCCTCACTGATGCCCAATCATTACGGTTGGAAGTGACTTGCATCTACCCTGGTCCTGCCAATTACAATGACTGTGAACTTGATATTTATTTATCACGTCTGAAACATTTTTATTACACAAAAAAAAATTGGCAGGTAGTTTCTATTGATGTGCCGTCAAGGACTTTAATTAATGAGCCACCATGGAACCATTTCACAGTAAACTTCATAGTGGCATCGCATTAAATAACAAGGAAAATCGTAATGACTTTTCCTTTGAAAAAGTTCCATGGTGGCTCATGAATTAAAGTCCTTGACTGTACCTACTAAGTAAGTAAAAAAAATATGATTTCGTTTGTGACCTCTTTACCCTTGTAAGACCAAAGACAAAATATTCAAACTTAAAAATGACACCCCATTTACTGCGCTTTCATATTCATGAGTTGATCTCGTAAAAGCGCTATTGCAGTTAAAAACAACCTTTTAGAGGCAGAGCAGAATTTCCAAATTAATTAATAATTCATCTGTCTGCACAAATTCTTGAAAACTTTCACAATTTCGTATTTAGGAGGCGGGTTCTTATGAAACCACAATTTTTACGACTCGCTTGAAGTTGGCCAACTATTTTTGATTTAGGAACGAAATTAAATTCTGCAGGAAAAAGCTTGACCTTCGCTAGCTCGAAATCAAAATCAATAACGAAAACGAAATAACGACGCGGTTTGTTATAATTAGCTGGGATAAAACTGTATTAAAGTTAAAACGAGACGTCATCATCGTCCCAGCCTATATACGTCCCATTGCAGGGCACAGGCCTCTTCTCAGAATGATAGGACTTTAGACATAGTACTATAATCGTAGTTTTATAGAATCCGCAACGAGGATATCCGACACAGAACTAAGGTCATCGACATAGCTCAGAGAATTAGCAAGTTGAAGTGGCAGTGGGCTGGTCATATCTATCGAAGAACCGACAATCGCTGGAATAAATTTCTGAGTAATTGGTTGTCTGGAAGAGATCGCTTTTTAGCGATAAGACCGCCTATTGTCTACCTGAATTTTTATTTTTGTAATGTCACTGTACTATTTTTGGTGATCAATAAAGAATATTTGTATTGTATTGTATTGTAAACGAGTTCTTGAGTGGAGACCGCGTCTTGGCAAACGTTAGTGTGTAGGACGCCCTCCGGCCAGGTGGAGTGACGATCTGCAAAAGGCTGCTGGTAGAAGCTGGATGCGTCTAGCCGAGGACAGGGCGCAATGGCGCACATTGGGGGAGGCCTATGTCCAGCAGTGGCTGCTATAGGCTGATGATAATGATGATGATGATGAAGCCGTAGTTAGTTCCCACACGAGCCCAGTGTGGATTGGAAACTTCACTCACAAAATTGCATTTCTTGACAATGTTGTTCTTCACCGTGAAGCTCCTGTTAAGCTTTACCTGTTATTTCGCACGTATACTCCGAAAAACTCAGAGTCGCGAGCCCAGGCTCGAACCCACGACCCTTTTCAAAAGAGGCCATGGATCAAACCACTAAGCTTATAGTTTATAAATTTGACGACTACTTTCCATAAAAGTTTAAAATTTATTCCAAATAATATCTCCATAAATATCCTCCTAGCGGCAGACATTGCTTCAAAACGAAGAAATAATCTGCCAAAAAACAAATTCCTTACAATGAACTCATCAAAGTCTAATTTTGCCACCCGACGCGAAACAATTATTAAACGTTAATCCAAAATCTCATTTAATTACTCTGAGGACAAATTTAGTTTTAAAATAGATTTATTTCAAAGTAATAAGAAACTTCAAGAATTAGTTCTATAGGGAGAGACAACAAAAGCTCGCAAATGACGATAAGATCTATTTAACATTTTTTAATTAAATCCCTACTAAGTATTTCTAACTAAGAAAGTAGAGAACGCACTAAATAATTGGTAGTTACTAAGTATTCGATGTCTTTTCACCCGACTGTCGAAGGAGGGTTATGTTTTTCGAGCGTATGTATTTATGTATGTATGTATCATTTTTGGCACGCTCTGCAGCCTAAACGGCTTAATGGATTTTGAAGTGTGAGGTGTCCTTAGATTCGTCTCAGTTCTGTGAATGACACAGGATATACATATATTATTATTTTCCTGGAATTCCCATGAGAACGGGAATTATACAAGGCGGGTGTTTTTTCATCTAATATCGTAATTAAAGTTAATGTTACTTAATTTTTTTTCCAATTATGTTTTTTCTTCTGTGTATCGAATATCTGTGAATAGAATATCTCTCTCTCTCTCTCTCTATCTTTCTCTTTCTCTCAATAATTGGTTAAATAAACGTGTCATAAAATAATATCTTCTACTAACTGATACCGATCATGGTGATGGATGTATTATTCAATGAAAGAGATTTAAAATCTTTAACACAAATTGGAATTCTGTTCGGACGAAGTCGCGGACAAAAGCTAGTTGCCCATAATGTTTCTTAACAGTATTCCTATTAAGGTTTATGTTACTGTACCTATGTAGACTTTAATTCTATTAAGCCCCTACACTTTTGCCCAGCTTAACAATCCTAAATCCAAATAAGTCGTCGTCCTAAGAAGATTTCTTTACAAGCACTCCGCTCGTCAGATTGCAATTAAATATTGTTTCTAACAACTTTCTGAATTAGATGGGAGCTTGTTTATTGATTTAACTCTTAGGCTCGTCTTCAAAAGGCTATTGAGTTGGGAAGGCTTCAGTCAACAAAAAAAGAAATTCTGGTGCTCGATTATGTTTGGATGGAATCGAAAAGATTTTACATGAAATTCCCGTACCATATCTGGCTCTTAACCTAACTTGAGTGCTGTCTCTATTATTATTTTGGACTGGTTCTTGCTCGCGACTTTGTTCACGCAGAATTCAAATTATCATCATCATCAGTATCAGTTAATAAATATAAAAAAACCGTATTTCCCTTCTTCCGTAGGAATTTTCAAAATTCCTGAATTTTGGACTTCGTGCGAGCGGTCGCCGGCATCCGAATGCTATTTTTTTTTGCTAGCCTGTTCCAGTCTCCCATTGCTGGGCAAAGGCCTCTCCCCTAAATTGCTAACTCACCCTGTCTACACTTATGTCTGTCTAGTCGCTCGAGGACGTGTCTAGGTCATCCCGCCATCTTTGCCTTGGCCTGCCGCGGCTTCGATGACCATCCTGAGTGGAAATCTGCGCCCACCTCTCTGGGTACTTGCAGCAGACGTGGTCAGCCCAGTCCCATTTGAGCCATAAGCTGTTTTAAAGGATGTATTAAAAAAAACTTTTTCGCCCACCTCATAGACTGCCCAGCACGCTTCCCAACGCTCGCCACTTATCTCACCCCAAGTCCAACTCCGGCTGAAAATAACGTTTCAAGAGGGCCCTCAGCCCAGGATAACCCTCTTTGTTTTACAGAAGGTTTATTAAGTGGGAATTACGTAAAAGTATTTTCATTTCATTCATTGTCGGTATCAACTTGATTTTGAGTGCAAAAGTTGGAATTCTTGGGAAAACTAAGGTTAGCTTAAGAAATGCGGTGTTGAGGGAAAACTTTTGAGACATGCGGAATGACAAAAATAAGCTTGCACTGTGGTGACAGCCGTTCAACGTTCGTCTAACATTGATGAATAAAAACAATGTAATGTGTAAAAAGTCAAAGTCAATTTTTTTTTATACTTCAGTTGAAGCTCCTATGAACGTTAAAGAATTTACCACCGGTTCGGCAAAGCCCTGTTGAAAAGAATCTGGCAAAGAAACTCAACAAGATAAATATTTTTTTCAAATAGATGTACGAGTACATTTTTATTAAATTACATACCGCCAGCCCCACATGTTGAAAGCTTCGAACCTTTCTCTATCTTTTTGCAAAAATCCTACACCGCACTAATATTATAAAAGCGAAAGTTTGTACGTATATGCGTGTAGCGTGCATGCATGTGTGCATTTTTGTTACTTCTTTGCGCCAGAACGGAAACAGAAACTCCTAGCATAGCTCTCTCGATAGCTCATTGTGTAACCCCAAGTCTCACCAAAAAACTAACAGCCAAGTACCATAATCTCAGAGCAGAGCTCTACGATGCATTTGCCTTTTGATATGATTTCCAAAATTGTACAGTCATCCAATTTAATTCCTAGGTCACTATAGAACTATGTTATAACTAATCAATGTGTTTATCTTCTACGACAATGATTATGATTATTGCGTGATGTATGTATCTTTGCGAATATCTGTCAACGATAACGACTAGGAAAGAAGTTTGCTTGTGTATTAATAACTTGAATTGTTATTGTCCATCTGTCAAAACTTCTTTATATTTTTTGCATGTTGTGATCGTAAAGTTGATAATCCTTTGAACCGCACTGGAATATAATTGTAATTATCTAGTAGTTAATGCGAAAAGTTTTCATAGCGGCCTTGGAGTCAAATCGCTTGACTATACCTAAAATACGCAAAACAAAATCAACAAACCGACCTCGCTTCACACATGCACACTTTAATATTAAAATGGCCATCAAAAGATCAGGCCTATACCACGAAATTTATTTTCGAACAGCGTATCGTCACAGAATAAGTAATAGTACTAACGTACAGAAGGATCACTCTCGAACAAAAGTCAGCTTTAGGTATAAAAACTTGTCTATTCTTACTGCTTGCATGCGAAATTGAAACTTATCGTGTGATCCGAGCGTTCATATTCCGTTGGGCACCGCTGATCCGAAACCACGGGCACAGGGTTCCGACTCGCCGATGTTTGGTAGGTATAAAAATCAAGAAAGATAACAGTGTGTATTAATTCAGTAAACCACCTTTAGTAAGCAAGTAAGTTATTTATAAGATCGTTTAGAAGTCATTGTTTGTTGCAAAAATCACAAAAAAAAAGATTCTTATTTACGCGCGACGCGGCTAGCGTGCGAACTGAAGGCCAATTGACAACCTACTGCCATACTCCGCCCGGGCGGAGCGCCGGCCGAACATACCTAAACATGCGGAGTGAACCCCCCCTGGTATCGTGTCGTTTTGTTCCGGTAATAGTATTGAACAGAAGAGTGAAGGAGGCAGCACGATATAAACTTCGAAATCTGAATTTCTTAGTAGCCCTCAGTCCGGAGTTTCATTTGCTTACATTATAAATTACTTAGTGGCTTCTTTTCCTGTATTTCTACTTATCATAGACTAGCTTCCTTCATAATTTGTTACACGAGATTATAATAATCATCATCATTCTAACCTATATAAGGCACAGGCCTCCTCTCAGAATGAGATGGCTTAAGCTGTAGTTGCCACGCGGGCCTAGTGTGAGGAACTTCGCAAACACTAAATTAATGAATTTCTATGGATTTTCTTCACCGTAAAACTCATGATGGGCCTCTAAGTCATCATCATTATCATCAATTAAGCCGAAAGATGTCCACTGCTGAACATAGGCCTTCCCCAAGGCTCGCCAAACAGATCGGTCCTGTGCCATGCGCATTTAACGCGTTCCCGCAACCTTAATTAGATCGTCGTTCGGTCTTTTAGACGACCAGATGGCCTAGTGGTTAGAGAACCTGACTACAAAGCTTGAGGTCCCGGGTTCGATTCCCGTGTCGGGGCAGATATTTGTATGAAAAATACGAATGTTTGTTCTCGGGTCTTGGGTGTTTAATATGTATTTAAGTATGTATTTATCTATATAAGTATGTTTATCCGTTGCTTAACACAACACAAGCTTTGTTAGCTTACTTTGGGACTAGGTCAATTGGTGTGAATTGTCCCGTGATATTTATTTATTTACTAGCTGTTGCCCGCGACTCCGTCCGCGAAGAATGGGGGGGGGGGATAAAAAATAGCCTACGACCTATTCTCAGACCTACCGAGTGTAGAGAAAAAGTTTCATAAAAATCGGCCAAGCCGTTTCAGAGGAGTTCGGTAACAAACACCGTGACACGAGATTTTTATATATTAGATTATTTATTTATTTATTTATTTATTTATCTTGCTGGAGGCCTACCTACACCGCGTCTTCCGGTGCATGGACGCCACTCGAGAACCTTTTGGGGCCATCAGCCCTCAGTTCAGTAAAATAAGAAAGAATTACTTAATTAGACTCGGGTGGGCAGCGTTCGGGAAGCTCCGCAATATCTTGTCATCCAATATACCGCAGTGTCTCAAGTCAAAAGCCTTTGACCAGTGCGTGTTGCCAGTGATGACCTATGGCACTGAGACGTGGCCACTAACGATGGACCTCATAGGAAAGCTCAAAGTCACTCAGAGGGCGATAAAGAGGGCTATGCTTGGAGTTTCTCTGCGGGATCGCATTAGAAATGATGAAATCCGCATAAGAACTACAGTCGCGGACATGGCTCGAAGAAACGATAGACTGAAGTGTCATTGAGCAGGGCTCATCGCTCGTAGAATTGACAGCCGATGGGACCGAAAGGTTCTCGAGTGCCGTCCGCAGACTGGAAGACGCAGTGTAGATAGGCCTCGAACAAGATGGAGCCACGACCTGCTTAAGGTTGCTGGAACGCGTTGGATGCGGATGGCGCAGGGCCGATCTGTTTGGCGAGCCTTGGGGGAGGCCTTTGTTCAGCAGTGGACGTCTTTCGGCTGAAATGATGATGATGAAGAATTTACTTAAAAGGCCCTTTTCCTGTATTTGAACTGATTCTTGTTCAAGCATAACCGTAGCTCGTTGCATGAGGCTATGATAATACCCTCAGTTAAAAGCCAGAAGCCATAACATGGCGTCTAACTTAAGGTTATTCCGTTGTATGAAGAGAAATAACAGTTCTTTTTCACGCCTTACTTACTTTTATGAACGCTGACTTTGTCTTGCACACAGAGTGGTATTAACAGACAAATCACTCGCATCTATCGTCGTTTCCTGGCTCATAATGTTGCTACTAGTGCTAATGCTTTGTGGATGGTAAGCTGTGTTGTGTTATGGTTTTAGTCATCCTGATCTTATCTTAATGTTATGAATGAGAAAGTGTTTGAAAATGTTTGGATATTTGGATGTTTGGACGTTTGTTAGTTTAAACGGTCTACATCTCTTAGAACAGGGGTGGGCAACCTGCGGCTCGCGAGTCACATGCGGTTCTTTGGATGTGAAGCTGCGGCTCTTTAGTTCCATTGTTGTTGTTGTTGTTGTTGTCCTGTAGGACCCCAGTGGTACAGAGGGCCTTACTGAGACGTCGCCATCCTCATTAATTGAGTAAAATAAAAATACAGCAACGGTAACATCCAAACACGTATCATCGTCATCGCTATCAGTTAGTAAATTTATAAATCCCGTTTCTTCCACATCACGGAAGAATTTTTAAAATTCCTGAAACTGTTCCTTTACTTTTATGATTAAAAAAAAAAAAAAAAAATACTTGCGTGCCTGAAAACATATGAACTATAGTTACAAAGATAGAACTCTGAACGGAACATAATAAATCCCATGAATTTCCTATCCCATGAAAATTTCAACAATCCGTCCTTATTCCTTGCCTACGTTTACTAGATGTTGGCTCTATGCAAAATTTCAGCCTTTTGGGATTAAGGGCTTAGGCTGAGCGCTGATGGGTCAGTGAGTTAGTGAGTCAATCAGTCAGGAAGCCCTTTTTAGGGTTCCGTAGTCAACTAAGGAACCCTTATAGTTTCGCCATGACTGTCCGTCTGTCTGTCTGTCTGTCTGTCTGTCCGCGGCTAAGCTCAGAGACTGTTAGTACTAGAAAGCTGTAATTTGGCATGAATATATATATCAGTCACGCCGACAAAGTGATTGAATAAAAAAAAGTAAAAAAAATTTTTTAGGGTACCTCCCATTGACGTAAAGTGGGGGGTGATTTTTTTTTCTCGGCTAACCCTATAGTGTGGGGTATCGTTGGATAGGTCTTTTAAAATCATTGCGGAGTTGCTCACATGATTTTTCTATTCAGTGATCTTTTTGCGAAATATTCAACTTAAAAGTGAAAATTTTCATTAAAATCGGCCGTCCCCCCCTCTAAAATCTAAACTGTTGGGTGGAAAAATTTGAAAAAAATCAGAAGGGTAGTAAATATATCAAATTTACTAGGAAAATTATAGCGGCTAAGATTGCTTGGAAATTATTTGTAGTTTAAGAGTAAATAGTAGCCTAAGGTATAAAACATACCTAAACTTGGATGATTCCGTACACATACGAAATCCTTAGAAAAATATTACTTGATTTTTCGTAATGGCTACGGAACCCTACCTTGGGCGTGTCCGACACGCTCTTGGCCGGTTTTTGAGTATAGAAAGATGAAGTACCTCTTAGAAGTACCGCAGCCGTTTTTATCAAAGCCCGCCCAAGTATATTGAGTTTAAAATTATGCGAGCAGAACGCCCTTAAGTATTAAGGGGCCGCTCAACGGACGGCTCTTGGGGACGACTTTGAAGTTAACTTTGCAAACTTACAATTTCTCGTGCTAATCTCTACTTGTAAGGCGAGTTAGTGTCGGCTCCTGTGTCTAGGGACACAATTTATAGTGAGACGCTTTATTCGAGAGGAGCCTGATCGCTATTGATTTAGGTGAGTTGGATAAAATTTGGTTGAACGGGGTATGGAGTTTGTTTTATGGCTTCCGTCTTTAACGGGGTAGTGGTAGGCGCAGCCACACAGAAGAGACGTGGGGCGGGGGCCCGTCGCAGTTGTGGCGCCCCTTGAACCAATTTTCATACTAAATGTCCCTATAGAAGCGTCGTGATCCAAAGCAGACAGAAGAGACGGGGCGGAGACGCGGCCCCATCCCACGGCTTTGGGCTTAAAATCACTAAATTTCATTATACCTTATTCATTAATACCCCTAATTTTCAAATTACCATGGGCTCATAATCCCTAAAGGTTTTTTTAAGGTAATTTTAGGTATTATGAGCCCATGGTAATTTGAAAATTAGGGGTATTAGTGAATAAGATATTATGAAATTTAGTGGTTTTAAGCCCAAATCGTCCCACGTTTCTTCTGTGGCTTGCGCCTTAGAAGTGCGGTCTACAGGAGAACCATACTTACTGATCATCATCATCATCATCTCAGGCTATACAGTATGTAACAGAACGAAGAACAAAGCTGATACCTGGTTGATGGCCAAGTGGTGGATTGAATGTCATATTTTTTATTAACTTTTTAGTACTTTTTTAACCCCCGACACAAAAAGTGGGTTGTCGTAAGTTTGACCGCTCTGTGTGTGTCTGTCTGTCTATCTGTCTGTTTGTGGCATCATAGCTCGTAAACGGGTGAACCGATTTGGATGCGGTTTTTTTTATTGGAAAGCAGGTTTCTTGGCGATAGTTCCTAGATATGTTTCATCAAAATCGGTTTAGCTGTTTCAAAGTTATCAGCTCTTTTGTCAGCTGCGGAAGGAATCTTAGACGCATAATGAGCATTTACTTTATATTCAAACATACGTGTGACATAATTGCGTTGGGGGTTTTTATTTTTTTTAATTTATAGTTATTTTTCATTTGGTCCATACACAGTTAATTAATATATTTTAATCGGGAACCTATCGATGTTTAGAAAATTATATTTCCGAAGGTTTAGAATCCCGAAAACTTCATTTGTCCGGAAGCATTTTTTTCTGAAACTGTAAATATTTCAAGATTTATTTCAGGACCATCGTGTAGAACCCTTTAGGTTAGGTTAGGGTTGTTTTATAAAAATCCTGGAATATTTACAGTTTCAGAAAAAATGCATTCGGATAAATGAAGCATTCGGGATTTTAAATATTCGGAAAAAAATATTTCTATATTTTGATAGGTAACCATTTTAATCTAATTTCATATTGACCGAACGAAAAATAAAAGTATATCATTCCATCACACTCCTCTTGTCCATCAACCAGGTACTGGCTTTGCTCGTCGTTCTGTTACATGCTGTATACGTCCCACTTCAGGTCACAGGCCTCCTTTCAGAATGAGAGGCCTTGGGCCTCAGTTCCCACGCGGGCTCAGTGCGGATTGGGAACTTCACACTCACCATTGAATTTCTTCGCAGGTGTATTTACTCAGGACGTTTTGCTTCACCGTAAAGCTCATGGTAATTTTTAAATGTAATTTCGCACATAAATTCCGAAAAACTCAGAGGTCGAGCCGGGAACTGTGTATGCGCGTGTACTGAATAAATTACACTCGTACCATGAGATTTACAGTGAAGGCAAACAACGTGAAGAAACTTGAACACATCTGCGAAGAATGCTTCACATGTGTGAAGTTTCCAATCCGTCTATCCAGTCTTCTTATTCTGAAAGTAGGCCTGTGCCCTGCGGTGGGACGTATATGAAATGATGATAAAAATGATCTCCTACCGTACCTGTAGGTACAGTCAAAGTCATAAATAAGTGATCATTTATGTACCTTGTCGCTTTCAGTCGTTATATGACTTCGTATGACTTTTCAAACATGACGTTAAAGTGACAAGGTACAAAAGTGATCACTTATTTATGTCGTTGACCCCACACCTTATTTTATCAAACATCAATAAAATCCAGCTCAAAGAAGTTTTATTCTACTTACAAATACTTTAATACAAGGTTAGCTAGCTCAGGGTTTAGTTTATCCCAGAACAAAGCAAAATCATAAATGAAATCCGGCGTATCCGTGAACCGTATAAAAATGCCATTACAGCAGAAAAATGAGGCAAGTTCGTCGCGCTATTGTAATTTAATTCTTCTCAGATTAACTTCGTATGAATGCTATAAATATTTATTACCGTCGCTATCAGCTATTGGCTTTTGCACTCGGGTGCGTCTGCAAATCCATGTTAAGGCTTTGAGTCTGAAACAGCGTTTATTTTATAATATCGGTTTAAAGACATTTATTCCCATAAGAACATACAGTTCACTTACATGAGATACAAAATATTCTTAAGTAACAGTACATTAGTCCAACATAATCTTAGTATATACAATCATAAACGTATGTTTTTAACTTAGCTTTAAACAGGCTCATCGATCTACATTCTTTGACATCTGTTGGCAGTTTATTATACATCTGCGCCCCTGTTAACGCGTCGCCAACGTGTACACAGTGCACCGCCTCTGGGACTCTACGAAGAGCTTTTAACCGACTTTGTCCAGTGCCGATTTTGGAAACTTCCGTTCCCAAGGGGGGAGCATGTTAACGCCGTTTATGTGCCCATACTTTCACTCAAGCAAAAACGCTCGGCCCGCGACAAAACTCCGAGCGCCCCACTCGGCTTTACGACACAGTGCCTATCACACGTGACTTACTCTCATGTACTCAGTTATTTTTTATATTATATACTGTAAAGTTTGAGTCATTTTTTAATCATCTCCTGATCTTCACCACGCACCCTTGCATCGAGATTGGCTCCTCAACAGCCCCTTCAGATAAAATATTTATTTTACCATATCCAGTTCTATGTCGAAAAACTTTGATTTTATTTGTATTCCGCAGATTATGCTTAAATGTTATTTTTGTAAACGTTAATTGAGAATTTATTTCCTTCCTTAGTATTTTTTTGATGAGTATGCATGTTGAATACGTATATATTTGTTTTAAATGAAAAAGTATTACTTTGCTATCAATTTTTTTTTAATTAAAAAGCATTACTTTGCTATCAATTTTTATTTTGTAAACTTTAGCGTATGCTAATATTGTTTCCCATAATTTTATTTGTCATAACTTCACTACCAATGTTTTGAAATATATAGAAGCGTGCGTATGTTTTTAGTTGTTTTAGTAAAATGTTTGATGTTTATTTCTATTAAGTTTATATTGCACCACCTGCTGAAATGTATTCCTTGCTTTCTTTCTTTTTAAAGTTTGCCTAAAAGAGATCGCTTCGAAGCGATATGGCCACTCATTACACTACCTTACCTTATATATTTTTAATGTACTTATTTCTCTGTATTTTATTATTTGTAGTGTACAACAATAAAGGGTCATTGTATTGTACTGTACAGTAGGTTAGGTTAGGTGACTTATATAGCAATGATGAAGAAAATGCTATCCGATCATTTCATAAAAAAACGTTTCGTAAATATTCACTTCAAAAACAACGTTTGGCAAACAAACAATCAACAAATTAGTTGTTTCATAAAATATCGTTCTTCAAATAGTTCGCTAGACAAATTCTTTACCTTATAAAACATGATAATATTAAAATCATTATTTGCAAAATTATTTACTCACTAGCTTTTGCCCGCGACTCCGTCCGCGTGGAATTAGTAATTTGGGCAGCTTATTTTTTTTAATCCAATTTGCTCTTTCATCAATTATGGCTTTCCTTAGTTCCTCGATATAAAAAAGATTACCCCCCGAAAAGTCCGAAAACCCCTACCCCCGCGCACCCACCCCCCACCAAACTCCCCCCCCCCCCCGCACACCCGCGTTCACATTCACCACCGTACTCCCAAGTCAAGCGTGCCTATAGAAGTTTTACTTCAAAAACCCCCGATTTTGAAACATTCTTCCGCTCCGGTCCGCTCCTATTGGTGTTAGCGTGATGATATATAGCCTATAGCCTTCCTCGATAAATGGGCTATCTAACACTGAAAGATTTTTTCAAATCGGAGCAGTAGTTCCTGAGATTAGCGCGTTCAAACAAACAAACAAACCTGTGTGCATGTCCAACTTAAGATGAACCCTATTTAGTATAGTTTTTTTTCTATGTACTATCCATGTTCGATAAATTCTTAAAATAGACGTATCTTTCTTATTTGTGAACCGATTCAAATGAAACAAACACTAAATGTTAATCCCAGAAAATACCAACATATCAGTGAAAACCGCATCCTTCTAGGTTAAGCCGTTTCTGAGATTAGCGCGCACAAACGCACAGACAAACAGACAAACAGACAATAATTCTAAAAATCATTGTTTTGGGTTCCATTGCGCTAATAAATAGCCCTAGTGACAGTTTTTCTCAAATATTTTCAATGTACAGACACCGACTTGTTACAGATTTATTATATGTATAGATTAATTCATGGCAATTTTCAAAAATATGCTAAAAAGAACGTTTATTATAATAAAATTGCTAAGTACCAGTAAAGTATGTAGGTATGCTTAGGTTAGAACTGCGATCCCACAGAAGGGAACTTCTACCAGTAAAGTAGGTTAGATTAGGTTAACTATAACTGCAAACCTACACATAAATTAACTGCTATCAGTAAGGTTGTAAAATGACTTATTGTGTAAACGATTTAATTGGGAAATGATGAATGATTTTCTTAAACAATAAACTTTTTCATTTTAGTTGTTGGAAAAAGTTTAGTACTTTTAATATTTTCAACGAACAGACACGTTCACAATTCTGTAATACTGTTCCATACCATAAATATGTATTACCAATGAATGGAAGTTTCACAAGTATTGTCTTATCTAGGTTATGAAATATGGCGGGAAACAGGCAACTGTCATGAATAATGTGCCCATAATTTAATGTCGGCATTTGTAAACACCATTTGTAGTTTCAAGGTTGTATTTTGATGTTGGTCTAAAGGTGTTTGACCCCAGATCAAAGAGATATCGTATCCCGTCCTAAATGAGTAATTTTGACTAATTAAATCCATTGAATCAGGCATTAGTTTGCGGAGGTCCATATTAATGAACTGAAACAATTACTTTGCTCACCCGCGACCAAAAGCGCGCGGTCACGGGTGAGCAAATGAATATTATTGATGATAATATTATTCATTTACGGACAATGGCCGACATGTTTCAGACATACATAACTTTATTCGAAATCAAAAAAAAAAAAGAAAATACACTGATTAATACAGAACTCGACACAGGAGAATGTAGTTATACTATACATTCCCCCTCCTGTGTCGAGTTATAGCCATCAGCAAATTATTTATCCATAATTACCCAGGAAATCATTGACATTTTTCATTATAAACATCTCCAAGATTATTTAAAAGCGAAAAAGTTTTTCGGGTGCGCTGGTGGGATTCGAACCCATGTCTCCTGGGTATTGCGCCCCAACGGGTGTTCTACCAATTGAACCACGTCGCATCCAACCGACTCCCCCGAAATTCTTAATCGCTTACATACGCCAACAGTGGCGTGTGGTAACATCCATCGCAACTATTAGAAGCTACGACTCCTACGTTCCAAATTACATCGGAATTGCGTAAGAAATGATGTACCACATCTATTTATTCAAATATTATTTATTTATTTAGGTGAGCAGCCGTACTGCTAATAAAATAAATAATATTTAAACATCTCCAGCCTGTGCACTTTCCATTACTGGTCACGTCACACAACATGTCAGATAAACATAAAAAATATGAATGTCTTTATTTTATTTCGATTTTTACATATACTTAACCCGTCACGCGTCCCAGGGACTACGTTAGTCCCTAACTTTTTTCGCGGGAAATGTCCACTAGAGACTACTACTGAAGTCTCTAGGATATAACCCGCACAAAAAAGTTCCGGGCTAATTTTAGTATGGTGGACGCGTAACGGGTTAATAGAAAATTTCAAAATGTTTATTTTTACCTACCTTTGTTCATTATCTGTTTGGCTACAATATTTTATTTTAATTACCTTTGTCGGCTAACACATTCTAAGTATTTAATTATTCGAGTTAAAGAACTTTATTAATTTAATATACTTTTTTCAGCGCGTAAATCAAACTGAACTTTGACCAAACAAAACCCTTCTAAGTATCGAAAAAAGGCTTTACAAAATTAAACCTCATTCTCTTTACGGTGTACGAAGCGCTTTTAATTTTTTGCACACCCTCGCTATCTATACACAGGATGATCGCAATCCTAAAAGCGTAGGTATTTTCGCAAACACTGGAACCCTAATTCTGCTTAGCCCCAAGCAACTTGTAAACGAATTTTCATTATGTTAAGTGGGGCAAAAACGTAAATATGCTTTTGTACTTGGCCTTTTCACTGCCCCTATTAAATGTGATGAGAGTTCGTTTTCAGAAAAAGGTTTTTTTTATCTGTAATTATAATACTTGTTCCGAAAAACGGACTGGATTAAGAACACTGGGGTGCATTCAAAAACTTATATTGCTGATGTGGCCTGTGGGTAGAAAGAGGGCCAAACTGAAATGGTACAGACACACACACATCTTTAAATAAAGATAGGCTTGTCTATGGTCAGGCTAATAATGTTTTTATTTACACATTGTCTAAAATGGCCGGACATACAGTTTAAACGTGGTAAAATATAAAATTGGATGTGTTACTTAAGTATTGAAAATAAAAAATATTTTGTATTTTCTGGATTATATTCATGTGAATACTAGTTTGGACAATTACTTTAAAAGGGTGAGACAACGTATCAAAAGAACATCCTGAAATTTTTCATTACACGTGACAGTATAAAAAGAAAGTACTGAAGAAGTGCCATTGGATGTAACAACGTGGAAAGATAATAGCGAAAAAATTCCACCCGATGTGACAATACAAAAATAAATAAGATGTTTCACTGGATGTGACAATGTAGAAAGATAACACTGAAGAAGTTTGTCGGGACAACAAATGGAAATAGGAGACAATTTAGTTGTCTTCTATTTCTAACGAAACGAATTCAATAATTAAAAAATACATGTTCAGAAAATGGTGACGAGGCGATAGGACGTATGTTTTTGAACTTGATTCCGGAGAGGAACGAATAGTAAAAGGAAAAATCTCATTTATTTGTATTTCAAACGCCAAATATTGTATCGTCTCGTTAGTGACAGACAATATGAGATCATTAATGTTAATAAAGATATTGCGTCAGCAATTGAATTCTCCAGTTATTAAAACGACGCGTCATCTTATGAAGTTAATAACGTCAGAGTTGTTCAAGATGAGGAAACTTTTTTCAAAAGGATTATTAACACTCCAGCTAGAGTTAAAATTAAACTGAGTTAAGATTTCTTGTCTACGTCTAAGAAGTCAATGATAACATAGTAAAAGGGAGCTAAGACTCAAATTAAAAAGTAAATTATACAGATCTTTTTGGGGTTCCGTACACAAAAAGTGCCAACAGGACCCTTTGACTGAGAATCCGCTGTCTGTCCGTCTGTCCATCTGTCACAGGAACCTGTTGAGCCGTAATTTGTAAACCCGATACTATATATATTACTGTGGCCGCTATAACATAACGCATGCTTAGTAATAAACGGGCTTAACTCAAAAAGCGTGAATTATGGTAAATCGATTTTAAAGTTTAAACTTTAAACTCAATTTACCATAATTCACGATTTTGAGTTAAGCCCGTTTATTACTAAGCATGCGATAAATTTTAAACATGAAGCTACCGTGGGACTCACTCATAGTGAAAAAATACGGATAACTCACGTCCATTCAGTGCGCGTTTGGCAGCCGCCGTGGCATGTTGCTCTAAGACAGGAATGGCGAACCTTTATTGGTGAATGTATTTTCTTTACAAGTCATAGGTACTCTGGCTAAGACGTGCCCTCAAAGATACAAAACTTAGTGATTGCTTGTGAATGTTTGATTAGTGAGTTACCCGAATTTATATCGTCACGTGCCACAATTGGCACGCGTCCCATTCGTTTGCCATCCCTGCTTTAAAAAGAAGTACCACAGATTAGCCCGAAATATGTCGAACTAAACTCGACCGAGAAAAGTCACTTAAATTAAAATGAAGTTAAAAATTCCAGCGTGAAGCAGCAGTAATCCTGCTGCGTTTCATACGGTCAGTGAGAGCGCCGGGGGCCCAATACCTCTCCCCCTGCCTGTCCCCTACTCCCTCTCCTTTTTAAAGGCCGGCAACAGATCATTGACTATCTTTGAGTTGTTGATATTTATGGGCGGTGGGGATCATTTTCCATCAGATAACCCGCTTGCTCATTTGCCTCCCTATCATCATAAAAAAAATTACATTAGACTCATCATACAAGAAAAGTGTTTTTAACTCGATTTTCATAAGTTTTTTACTGTACTATTTTTAAAACATTGTACGGGGCGCGGAACCCTTCATGTACGAGTCCAACTCGCGCTTGACCGTTTTTTTTTTTTCATTGTATATATTGAGTTAACTAGATTGATACTTACATTTATTTATCATTTTGTGGTGTAAACGTGTACAAGGTGTTAGAATTGTTGTAGAAGAAAATAGTACGGCTGTTCCGGTTAAAAATATTTTTCGTACTTATGAGAATTTATTGATGTGTTCAGAAGTAAAAATCATTATTTTTGTTAAAGACAATAGGTATTTAGAAACATTATACAAACAAAAAACAAACACAAACTTTATAGAGTGGTTTTCCAGTCAGCCAACAATAATTATATTCATATTTAGTCATCCTGTCACCAGAACATCCTGTCAGGGCGAACAATAACTTGTAATAAGTAATAGTGTAAATAATAAAATATAAATATCAAGGGACACTTGTCACCATTTGCCTTATTCCCAAAGTAAGCAAAGCTCGTATTAAGTATACTAGCAGGCAAAAGATAAACAAACTTATATACAAATAACCTGAACTCGAGAGGAAACATTAATATTTTTCATAAATAACAGTATGTACTATTGCTACTATTTCAATGTGTTCCTTCTTGTTACAATATTATATATGACGACCAGATTTTATGGCCTAGTGGTTAGAGAACCTGACTATGAAGCTTGAGGTCCCGGGTTCGATTCCCGTGTGGGGGCAGATATTTGTATGAAAAATACGAATGTTTGTTCTCGGGTCTTGGGTGTTTAATATTTATTTAAGTATGTATCTATCCATATAAGTATGGTTATCCGTTGCCTAGTACCCATAACACAAGCTTTGCCTAGCTTACTTTGGGACTAGGTCAATTGGTGTGAATTGTCCCGTGATATTTATTTATTTATTTATTTAATATTCTTGAAAAATAAACAAAACATACTAATGAACTGAAACAATTACTTTGCTCACGCGCGACCCGTGACCACGACAACTACTTTGCTCGGGTCGCGGGTGAGAAAAGTAGGTAATTGTTTCAGTTCAATAATATGGACCTCCGCAAAGTAACGCCTGATTCAATAAAATAGGTACAAACTTGCTACTTTAACCTTTTTCCAAATGTGTATAAAGAATAAATACATAATATACAGAGGGTTACGTAGCCTAGTTAAATACTTATTTGAGCGAGGCAGCCTTGTAGAAGCAAAACGGTCCTCTTGGGGTCTCAGGACTCCCATGTTCAAGGTTCAATGAACTTTGTTCCGACCACTTAAGCGTATTGCCAAATATTTGGCTTTGCGAAAAAACCCAGCTTTAACACGGTAGATTACTTTTGATAGTACTTCCAGATTTGTTATTTGCTTTTACTGGCTTAGCATCTGTAAATGAAATTTCTAGGAATTCCATGTGCGGAAAGATTAAGTCTAGTCCATATTATACTATAGGTGCACTGGTTATTTTTATTTCTGTTCATCGCTATCATCATCATTTTGCCATACAGAGCCCGGTCCTACGCCATCCATATCCAACGCGTTCCCGCAACCTCAACTAGGTTGTTGCTCCATCTCGTTGGAGGCTTACCCACTGCGTCTTCCGGTCTTATTTCTAAAGTCTTATTTCCATTAACTTCGATATACAGAGTGATGCCTAACTCCTTAACAGAAATCATTGTTTCTAACTCAGTTGATGTTGGACAGTATAATGCACTAACTCATTTATTTTAATTGGTCTTATTAAATTTGAAGTGTCCATACATTGAGCAGTTTCAAAGTTCACAATAATGTATGGACACCTCAAATTTAATAAGACTAATTAAAACAAATGAGTTGGTGCATTATACTCTCCAACATTAACTGAGATAGAAACAATAATTTCTGTTCACGAATTCACCCTGTATTACCTGTTACATTCACAAAGACTATCTGGTATATCGTTTTGTTAATAAAGTTTTTTTTCTTTTTTCCATACGTGATAATTAAATACTCAAGTGATGATCAATGTAGGCACTTTATGGTTAGCAAAAGTTAGTGTCAAGTACCACCTAAAACTTTCACTTAGAACATTAGTCAAAAAAGAAGGAGCCATTCGCATTAATATCTAAGCAAAAAAAATCACTTTACAGTAGGTTCTGGAACGACGATCTAGTAAAGTGCGCAGGAACTACATATTTGGATGCGGGTAGCGCAGGACCGATCGTTAAGCAACTCTTAGTTGGAGGCCTTTGTCCACCAGTGGATGTGTTTTGGCTGACATGAGCGCCAGCTACTGAAGAAAAAAAAACAAAAAAATTCACTTACAAATATCCGAGCAAATTTGTCCACCCGTTTCAGCATGAAAAAGTAACCGACACACACACTCGACACTCGACAACCACATAATAATATAAGTAGAATTATGTTAATGCTTTTACGCACTCAAACAAGCCTCAAGCTCCAAGATAAACGAAGCATTTAGAACATAAGCATTCATAACGGCGAATATTCACACAGCCATGTAACTTTTGGTCCCGACCTCCGGGGACCCGCCTCCAGCCTTATTCCCTCCAGTTTCAAGTTGTCGTACGAAATGGTTTTATGATTAATGCCCCGATCTGTCCCTTAAGGTCTAGACATTTTTCTAGAAAGTGATAATATAAAAGTTTCACGGAGATATGGATTTGTCGGCAATATTTTGGGATGGAGCCCATTGGCTACGGCTGTGTCGTTCGTAATAAATACTAGCTATTACGCCCCGGTGACGAAAAAGAGCGAACGGCGATGCGGCGAGAGTTTTCTGTGTTCATTGTGTGTGCTGCTAAATAACCACAGTGCCGCGAGCGTGTTAGTTGCGCAATGAACAGATAAATCGAGTTCCGCGTCGCTACTACTACTACTCTTCAAATAGTGAGTACAATTTCTTCAATGATATACCTACTGTTCAAAATACTTTAGGCCTCTGACGAAACAATTTTCCGCTAAAAGTACAAAATCCATAGTTCAAGACTAAAATGAACGTTTAATTTCTAATAGAGTAATAAATGATAGTTTGTTTGACGGTAAGGAAGTAAGGATTGCAAATGCTAACCGCTAGACTAGATGGCGATTATGAAATACTTGTCTTCATGGTCATGCCAGTAAATTTGTTAATTCAGATTTCAGCAGCGATTCGGAGGACCGTTACACGATTTCTTACTACCCACAAAATTAAATTGAACCAATCGAATCTACCTCTTCGCAATTTGCTGCCTCGTTAATGAAGACTGTGGTACCGATTAAACGTATCATCACCAACTTGTCATTGGTTATAATCACCGGCCTGGAGTGTGGCGCTGATTGGTTAGTTTATCTTCTCTGAGGTCTACTCAGACTAAAAACGTGGACACAAGTCACTAGGTCCTTAATTTCAATATTTCCTGTATCCGGCAATTCATGTCGTTCGCATGGTTTCATGACACCTCTCTACCTAGTTGATTTCCGACACATATTCTAAACACGGCGAATGAATTTGAAAATAGGTCATTTTATTGCTCGTTTCTGATTTTCCGCGAATGGTAATTTGCTAGCACCTCGGCAAAACGTCTCCATCAAAAGCTTGAACAAACAAACAGGCGTGTGCTGATACAGAGGAATTACAAAAACGGCCTTACCTTAATCGGGTTCCGAGAGCTTTACGGAGGCCAGGAGGAGAGCGATTGTATAAAATAAATTTAATTAGGCGTTACTTTCCACAGTTTGACATAAAATATAACCACACGAGAAGAACGGTTCATATTCTATTGCATAAAACCTCAGATCAAATAAAAAGTAAAGATAGAGCGCTGCAAACAACGAAGTGAGGCCGGTCAAACTACACCAAACCGTGTGCTTACACAATGGCACGCAACACTTGCATCCAAACTGCACCAAATTTTGCTTAGAACCCAAAACGTCAACACTAGTGTTGCCATTATAATGTTGTAGTTACCCTGTTATTGCAACCTTTTCTTTTTTCATTTTAAATTCTATTCTTTATTAGCACGGCTTAAAACGTGAGAACGTGATACGCAACGTAAAGTTGTTTGTTTCTTGTAAAAGTTTATCAACGTTTTTTACTGTAGTAACGGTATCAACGCGACACGCAACGTAGTATCGGGGTATTAAGAATTATTATGGCAACACCGGCCTACGCACACATGTTTATAAAACCGGCCTCACTCGGCTGTTCGCAGCGCTCTATCTTTACTTTTTATTTGATCTGAGTATAAAACTAGCTGTCATAATGTGGTAGTAATATCAAGCAGAATCAATCTTTCGTATCCTTCCAAATAATACTACCGCGTAATATTGATTTTGAATAATATTTATTTCGCCAAACACTTACTGTTTTTACATTAATACAAAATGCAAACCCATTGCAATGACTTTTCTTTAAACAATACATAATAAACAGTACAGAAAAATTACACAGCAAAGCACGCTAAAGTCAGTAGTTGTAAAATAATGCAATATTAATTGCTGTCAATTTTCAATGGATAATAATTTCACTGAACAAAAAGAAAGATAAATAAGTCAAAACTATTTAAAATTACATTATATATTATTAAATAGATATAATAAATGCACCCGGGTGAGACTCCGTCTATGATGTATGTTTTTCTTAAAAGATAGAAATAACAAGTTAGGTATGAAGTATCTTTTCACTCTCTAACCTCTAGACCAGTGATGGTGTAGGGGTAAGCACGCAGCACGGAACGCTGAGGACCTGGGTTCGATTCCCAGCATTGGTCTTTTTTCTGGGTTTTTTTCTGTGCATCCATATTTCAGTGTGTAAGTATTTTAGTTTGAAATAGATAGAAATAAGTCATGGTAGCCTAGTTGTTTAACCTCAGGCATTTCAAGCAAAGGGTCGTTGGTTCGAGCCTGAGCTTGCACCTCTAAGTTTTTCGAAATTTATGTGCGAAATTGCATTTGAAATTTATGATGAGCTTTACGGTGAAGGCAAAAATCGTGAGGTACCTGTATACACCTGTCAAGGAATTCAATGGGTTGTGTGAAATTCTCTTTCCACACTGGGTCTGCGTGGGAATTATGTCTCAAGCCCTTTCATTCCTAGAGGAACCAATGCACTGCAGTGGGACGTGTATAGATTTGGATGATGAGGTAGAAATTAAAAAATATTCAGTGTAAGCTTCTAGTTCCCTGGCCCAACATAAGCACATATTACATTTTGAAGAATGTCTCTCATCCTGTATAAATAATATCGGGTATCCTTTAATTTTCGCTGCTGAATAATTTTAATGGCACATTATTCGCATAAAGAATTTTCAGAACCAAAACAGCGCCATTTAAAAAGCGATCGACATAAAATATATCGGATAGGTATAACGTTTAAAATAGAACTTGATAAATTAATGAACTGAAACCATTACTTTGCTCACCCGCGATCTTACGACCAAGGTTGCGGGTGAGCAAAGTCGTTGTTTCAGTTCATTAATACGGTCCTCCGCAAAGTAGCGCCCGATTCAATAAATTATTAATGCTTTTGTTACTTAAAAGAATGTGTTTAGATTTACGCATAATTTGGAACAGTTCAGTCAGAAAAACGACGGTGAGTTCCTTTATATGAAAATGAGTATGGTGTGTGTGAAGTTCTCAATCCGCACTGGGCCCGCGTGGGAACTACGGCTCAAGCCTTCTTATTTTAAAATACCCTGCAGTGGGATGTTTATAGTCTGGGATAATGACAAAATGAGTTCAAAGCACATAATCCAAATTTACCTTTTGGATATTTCATTATCAAACGTGTAAAATGTTGTCACTCATTCAGAAATCATATATTAAATAGCACCATGTAAATATAATATCACTCTTACATAAGAACGGCACATATTAAAATTCGTAATATATTCGACAAGAAGCGATCCCTTCACGCATGGCCGAGTGGAGCGCTTTCATCAAACAAATTTATGTCTTCACGTTCGTGTAATTAGTCAAAAACGTGTATGGCTGACGTCTGAAATGATGGTGTTTGTATGAATAGATGGCATAAGACATTTATAAGGCAGTCGCGTGACAGTTGTATTTAGCGATGCCATTTATCTGGCTGAGTCTTCGAGCTGAATTTTAGCTTTTGAGACTAAAAGAAGTTCAATCACATTTTGCAGTAACACAACACTAAAAAAAATGTCTAATATATAAAAATCTCATGTTGTGTGTGTGAATCTTGTGTTTGTTATCGAACTCCTCCGAAACGGCTTGACCGATTTTTATGAAACTTTTTTCTCCGTATTCGGTAGGTCTGTGAATAGGTTGTAGGCTATTAAAATTTTGTTATACCCCTATTCTTCGCAGACAGAGTCGCGGGCAACAGCTAGTCTTCTAATATATAATAATCTCGCGTCACGGTATTTGTTATCGAACTTCTTCGAAACGGCTCTACCGATTATTATGAAACTTTTTGTCCATATTCAGTAGGTCTGAGAATAGGTCGTCAGCTATTTTTTATACCCCTACTCTTCGCAGACGGAGTCACGGGCAACAGCTAGTACATGTATATAATAAATATAGAGATGTGTGCATTTCTTTGAACTCTGAGGGCAGCTTGTTATAAATCCGTATACATTATAGACGTTTCTTACACTGTAAGCAAGGCGGCACAACGGCGTGACCAGTTTGTGCTTATTCCTAAATGATTACTGTCATGTCGGTGTGAAAGATGTGCCTGCACTATATATAAATGAGGATTCTGTGTTGCACATCTCTCTTAAGTACAAAATCAGATGACCTTGATAATGGATTACCTACTTGGAACCTTGCTTAATACTTCCACAGTCCAGTGCCCCATATAAGAGTCACAGCGACTTAGCTTCACAAGTCAGTGTCCACATGTGGGGCACTAAGAATCAAACAGACTTGGACTTGCATCCAGATTAGTACAATATCTTGTTTACACACTAAGCAAGATGGTAAAATGATTAAATTAATTTGCTGGACTTACTAGGAATTTTAAATTTGTATGGTACTGTGAACGTGGTAAAAAAATAATACCAACGTGTATCAAAATGCATAGACATGCATACAACCTGGAGCTTTTCATGTCTAGAGCGAATAGGCTGTTACTGAAGCAGTTACACCACCTTTGGCCTCAATTGAACTTTCCATCATGCGAGATGCAGGTCAAGTGCTCGTCAGCTTATTGTGAAAAAGAAAAATGTTTCGTTGGCACCTAGCAAAGATAAATTCTAAAGTGAGAGACTAACGAATGTTAACAAATGCTTGAAAACGTTTTATAATATTTTATTATTAATTTGACTAAAAGCTGAATTTGACCTAAAACTGAACGCTTCAGGTATCGCAAAGGTCGTTAATTCTAAAAGATTGTGATCGTCAACCCTTTGTGACCTTTGTCACTTACACGCTCCTGCCTCTACTCCTACACAATTTAACAATCTTACGAATATCTTTTACGCAAGTTTTAGCTTGGATTCATTATTTGAGGTAGGTCACACTATAAAAGAGTCTACTAAAAAAGGCGAACCAGCGAAGTGTGCCACATGTTCCAAGTTTAAAAAACCTCACAATCACAACACCGGTGATATTGATTGTCCAGCCAAGAAAATGACCGAAAAACGCTACATTAACTCTATAGATTATGAGGGCGCCTAAGAGCGCCGCCCGCTTCGTAATTTTCTCGGATCTTTTAAATTTAAATAGTTTAAGTTACAAAATGAGTATTGAATTGATCTCTGACCTAGATGATTTTTCTGTATCTGAATCAGCGACTTGTGAAGTTGAACAGTGCAAGCAGTACCTATCTTCCTTTAGTGACCCACTTACTATTGTTACACAAAACATACGCAGTATTTTTAAGAATTTTGACAATTTTAGTACTTTTCTACATAGGTTAAATTTTAATTGCGATATTATTGTGTTAACTGAGTGTTGGATAGGCAAACACACTCACATGCCTAAGTTGCCCGGCTATAGCGTATACAATACTAATATAACTTACAACCAGAATGACGGGATAGTAATATATGTTAGAAGTAATTTAAATATTTCAGTTGAGGAACCAGATATGTCAGACTGTAATAGACTTCTAATTAAGTTTTGGTCAGAGTTTGCAATCCTAGCTTTGTACAGACCGCCATCATTTAGAAATAGCGATGTCTTTATTGAATCACTAAATTCAACATTAGAACACATATCTAATTTTAAAAATGTTATAATAATTGGAGATATAAACATAAACATTATTCCAGACAGAGGCGACTCCGCTGCCCAGAACTACCTTCATGTTTGCTCCTTCCATGGCTTACTCCCCGCGCACACGTTTCCTACCCATCAAAGCGGCTCCTGTTTGGATCATATCTTCCTTAAAACCAATCTTCCATCAGTTTCGCTTGTTACTAAGTCAACAATAACCGATCACAATGCTGCCCTACTAACCTTGAATTGCAAATTAACTCATACAACTGGCACAAAACTAATTACTAAAATAAATTTTAATAAACTTGAAGAAGACTTATGCAGACTTGAGTTTGACCCCGTTTACCTTGCTGATGACGCGGATATTTGTATGTCGAATCTAATAAACTATGTTCGGCAATCAATTACAAAAAATACTGAATCCATTCGGCTGAGTAATAAAATATATATCATTAAGCCCTGGATTACCCCGGGACTTATTCGATCTATGAGGCATAGAGACAAATTACATAAAAAAGCAAAATCGGACCCTGATAACATGATTTTACAAATATCGTACAAAAGATATCGGAATTTTTGCAATAATCTACTCAAGAAAATTAAATGCGGTTACGATAAAAATCAATTTGAAAAAGCTGGTAAAAATATCAAAAAAGTCTGGCAATTTATAAAAAATGTTACTCATACGACAAAACAGCATGAATCATCTTCAAGGTTATTACAACTGCACCCGTCGCAACTAACGTCAGCAAACAGCGTAAATGATTATTTCGTTAATGTAAGAGTAAATCTAGCACGTAATTTACAAATGTCTATGCCTACTTCGCCTTTGAGGAACATGTCAATAAATGGCAATAAACTAAAATCATTTGCTCTGTTAGAAACTGATGAAGCAGAGGTCAATAGGATCATTATGAGCCTAAAAGATGTTTCCGCTGTTGGTTGGGATAACATCTCTAATATAATTCTAAAACGGTTCGTTCACATGTTTGTCCCAATATTAACTAATATTTTTAATAAATGTTTAGCTGAAGGATGCTTTCCAAAATGTTTAAAAAAAGCCGTCGTTGTCCCCGTATACAAATCTGGTAGTAAAGTACAAATTGAAAATTACAGGCCAATTTCTATACTACCAGCAATATCGAAAGTATTAGAAAAAATAATAAATAACAGGCTTATCAATTTTTTAGAGAAAAATTTTGCATTGTCAAGTTCCCAGTTTGGTTTTAGATCTAAATTATCAACAGCTGATGCTGTTCACGAACTTACAGATTATCTGGTGCGGGAACTTGATAAGGGTAAACAGACACTCGGCATATTTTTGGACCTTTCAAAAGCATTCGATTCGGTTTCTATTCCTGTACTAATACAAAAGCTTGAATGTTTAGGCATAAGGGGCACTCAACTTAAGTTATTCACAGATTATTTAAATGGGCGCACTCAATGCGTAAAAATAGGCCATTTTTTTAGTTCTGATCTGAGAAATACATCTTTTGGGGTCCCACAGGGAAGTATTTTGGGTCCCACTTTATTTTTGATTTACGTAAATAACCTATGTAACCTAAAACTGGATGGTGGTAAAATTATTTCATATGCCGATGATACTGTACTTCTTTTCTCTGCGAGCTCGGAAAAAGAGGTCTATGAGCTTGCTCAACAGGGGTTTAATATGGTAAATAATTGGCTTCGGCAACATATACTAACACTAAATGCATCTAAAACGAAGTATATACAATTCACAATGCGTAAAACGAGGTTAACCACAACAAATAAGTCAGCACTGATTTCTCACTAACCCATGCAATTGTCCAAGCATTGTAATGGCCAATAATATTAAATACTTGGGTGTAATAATAGACGAAACACTCTCTTTTAAGCAACATATCGAGGCTTTAAGTGGAAGGATCCGTAAACTAATGTTTGTCTTCAAAAATTTACGCCTATGTGTGGATGCTACAACTATTAGACAAGTTTACTTCGCTCTGTGTCAATCTTTACTAACTTATTGTATTACTTCATGGGGTGGTACACATAAATCGGCAATGCTAACCATTGAGAGAGCACAGCGAGCTATTCTCAAAGTCTCTACTAATCGCACTTTCCTATATCCAACGGACCTCCTTTATAAATCCTGTAAAATTCTAACGGTCAGACAACTATTTATAATAAGCACAGTACTAAAACAGCACGCCGCACTTCCTTATAATATAAATATGACAAAAAAACGACGGCAAGATACTGTTTGGCCTCGAAATATAAACAAAAAACATCCCTTCTCATCTAGATTTTACGCATTCCTAGCACCACTTCTTTACAATAGATTAAACGCCCAATTAAACATTTACTCCCTTAATTATAATAAAGTTAAGATAATTCTCCAAACAGCACTTCAACAAATGTCCTATGAGGATACAGAAAAATTATTGTCAGTCTTAAGATAAATATGCTTAGATAGGTATATAGTTTGTAAGAGTTGTAGTTCTATGTTATAAATGCTAAGATTTTATTTTTTTTCTTTTGTTTTTTAATGTGGTTAAATATTTAAGACTTGTTTTTTATGTATTCCTTATTTTACACCTGAAACACAGGAATTTTTTTTTCCTAGTTCAGGTATACGTAACATGTTCCCTTTTTAAATATGTTTAGTCTATAAGTTGTTATGTTTTGTAACTTTTAGTATGATAAATAAAGATTTATTATTATTATTATTATTATTATTATTATATGTAAGTAATATATTAGGCCATTATTAGGTCATTTCTGGTGGATTCATTATATGTAGGCCTAATCTAACATAAATCATCCTAATGTCATCCTTGTTACCATGAAAAACACGATAGTTTAATGTTTTTTTTATTGTGAGAGGGAGGCAAACGAGCAAGCGGGTCATCTGATAGGAAATGATCACTACCGCCCATAAATATCAACAACCCATAGAGAGTCACTGATCTGTTGCCGGCCTTTAAAAAGGAGAGGGAATAGGGGAGAGGGAGGGGAAGAGGTATTGGGCCCCCGGCGCTCTCACTGACCGTGCGAAACGCAGCACGATTACTGCTGCTTCACGCCGGTACGACCTGCTGTGCCCTTTCAAGTAGGTTGCGAGTTGTTGAGTTTAAGCTTGCGAACAGCACACTTGCTGGCGGTGTGATAATACAGTTGATGCTTTAGACCGACGCGTCACTCGACCTTATCCGCCGGGGACTCAGCACTATTGCCATACCGGCGACTCTTGAGCCCTCAAGCATGTCTGCCTCGGAAAGTTACCCGATGGTTGTACATTAGTGCCTTGGAGTTTGGGCAAATCTTTGGCTTGGGAAGTCACTTGCTCAGACACGCTGGCTCCGTCCCACGTCAGAGGTTCTGCCAGTAAGCCAGCGACTGCTGCCGACCACGCCCAAACAATCAAGTGCCGCAAATATGCGTTTTTAACGGATGATTACATATTTGCGGCACTTGCATTAGAACCTTTAAGACCGTGGTTATCCGACACCAAAAAATTTGGGCGCGAGGTCTCGGATAAACTTGTTTGGGTCTCTAGCGGACCGGGTCTTTTTACAGATTATGAAGGTTTTGTAACTGTCAATGACTTTGTGTCAAAATTTTGTTTTTTATGCGTTTCAATATGTATTTTTTTTACTCAGCGATTAGAGATTTCCCGCCATACAAAAAGTTGTAGAATATGAAAAACCCCTCCAATGATATATATAGGGGGGGAGGGGGCTTGTCGTTATTGGTCCCTAGGCCGGAGTCCATACAAATCTGCCCATCCTCCATTTGTGAAATTCCCACGGGAAGAGTTCTGCGATGGGAACGATCAACGGACGCAAGTTAGCACTTTGTATAAATCAGCTGCCAGCATTTGATTCCAATCTGCAGCATACGGCGTTATCTCACTGGCTTTGAATACTAACAGCCCAAGACCCCGAACCACCAGCGATGCGGAGAATGATCGTCTAATACATTACACGTTTTCTTAGCTAACCGCTGAGCGATAACCGGCTCGAGCGAGCAATGCACAGAGAAATCACGATAGAGATCGATTTAGTCGACAACGCGACTTGGCAACCGTAACTGTTGAGATATTTGCGGTTTGTGAATTCTGGGCTTCGAAAATGTGGAAGCATTTTGTGTTGCACCATTTTAAATATCTGTTTAGATTACTGCAAATGGGAATGGAATGTCTTTTCTGTTATTTTAGGAGCCAAAAGCAAAAGCACTAAGTCTAAATACTACGTGAAACGATCTGGAGTCTCAAGTTTCAATTTTACTTCAAACAGCTGAATACTCTTCACATAACTTTTAATAACGCAACCGGGGGCGGTCTCTTATATAATTTCACTCGAGGTATGCCTGCCTGTAAGTCCAATAATTGACTTCTAAACTATATTAGTAATTAATAAATTACCTATATTCTCAAACATGCAATGAAATATTTGATGTTATGTTCCTTATAATAGGCTGCCAAGTATCACGTTGCAGGTGCGACTAGACGGGAGGTCAATAATCTTTTTTAATTATTTCCATTCCACACGGAGTGACACCGCATCATAGCGTTCAGCTATTAAAAAAAAACTATTAAGCAATATTTTGCTTTTTTGGTTTATTAACTATGACATTCTGCCACTACGCTTATTAAAATGAATTATCTCTGTTTTCTATTAAATCCGAGTTGGAAATGAAATAATAAATAATAGTTAACTTATAATTTCTTTAGAAATACACCATTGATTTTTTTTTTAATTTTTTGTTTTATTTATTTCATTGAATGTTTGAGAAAAGCTCACAAGCCCAAGCTCACAAACACAAGCCTCTGCCGCGAAACAGGGATTGTCAGCCTCGTATATCTATAACTACTCGGACGGCAATTCTCTATTCGCGGCCTCTGGAGTAATGCACTATTAAATATGAAACCTTCTTATGTACACAGATGAAGATTACACATTGGTATACTTAATTACTTCATTTCAAATACGCACATTATAGCCTGTGGCATATCAAACAGAAGAGCTTATTCTAAGAGTTTGAAACATACAATAAATGTTTTGTATTTTTAATATGACTAGTAATTATTAAAGTTATTTAAGTAAAACTATCATCGTCTTTCAATATTATTCTAGCATAAAATATAGGGTGTTGCCACTGCTGCAAAAATAAATGATGTCCATGTTGCGGATACATATATAAATAGGCATCATACGTAGATACATATGGCTACAGTGTGGGTAAATTCGAGATTCCCCTGGGGTGAGGGAAAACTTATAAGTGGATATTTCAAATCGGATATGAGATCCATGGGGAAAGTTGGGAAATATCATGTTTGATTCACTTCCAACCTTTAATCTTTAGTTTTTATGGTTCCGCGGCGAAAACGGCAAAAACCCTTTAAATTTTTAGAATTCCGTACCCAAAGGGTGAAAACGGGACCCTATTACTGAGACTTCGCTGTCCGTCCGTCTGTCCGTCTGTCCGTCTGTCACCAGGCTGTATCTCAAGAACCGTGATAGCTAGATAGTTGACAACAAATACTAAAAATAAAATAAAGATAAAAACTAAGGGGGACGTCGTACAAGAAACGTTAACTAGACACTTGAAATTTTCACTGATTATGTATTACTCTGGCCGGTATAGCAACAAATAATAAAAATATAAAATTATATTAAATATTACGGGGGTCTTGTCCAACCAATATAAAATGATCTCACACTGCGTACATTTTACTTAGAAGCAGGGTTCTGCTTACACTGGATTATTATAGTTACGGCTGTTCACGGCCTATAATGTTGACATACCTAAAAAGCACTGAACCTTGACCTCAGTGCGCGAGTCCGTCTCGCACTTGGCCGGTTTTTATAGATAATCGTACGGAACCCTTCGTGCGCGAGTCCAACTCGCACTTGTCCGGTTTTTGTTTCACTATGCTATGCTTAAATATGATGGTTTTAAAAAAACTGTCATCAATCAAAAAATACTTGATTTAAAATTTTAACGGTTAAACTAATTGACCCCAAAAATGGTGTCATCATCTCATATCTCCAGACTTCATCATATAGGTATATATCACACAAATATCTGTCCAACCGGCAATCGAACCCGGGATAAACTTCGTAGTCAGTCAGGTCCTCTAACCACTGGGCTATCCGGTCGTCTGAAAATTAAATAAAAACTTTCTTTTTATTCACAGTACGAGAGCCGAGCCTTCAACGAGTCCGTGACCAACAGCTCATGCGATTTACTCTCGTGCTGGATCATGGTGCGGCCTGAACGGGGCACGGCCAAGTACACCTGCGAAGTGTCCAGTGAGGGCCCTCGGTTCGCTGTCGACAAGAAATCTGCCAACATGACTTTAGCTGGTGAGTGACTTTAGCAGCACACTACTTCGTTCACCTAATCATCATCATCCTATCTTATATACGTTCCACAGGGCACAGGCCTCCTCTCAGATTGAAAAGCTTGGGCTGTAGTTCCTACGTGGACCCAGTGCGGATTGGGAACTTACACATAAATTCCGTTAAACTCAGAAGTGTGAGCCCGGATTCGAACCCATTTGTTTGAAAGACTATAAATTAAAAACCCCCGACGCAATTTGGTCAAACATACTTTGAAACCGGCTTTTAAATAATAAAACCGTATCCGAATCGGTTCACCCGTTTAAGAGCTATGATGCCACAAACAGACAGACACACACACACACACACACACACACACACACACATAGCGATCAAACTTATAACACCCCTCTTTTTGTGTCGGGGGTTAAAAATAGGTCATACCACTAGGCCACCTCAGATATTTACCACCACCTAACGGCCACCTAACGCATTCGCCGAACGAACGTTTCAAACTAGGTACTTCAGTGAACGAACGAAGTCTTCACAATAGTCTCCCTGCCTACTGCGGGCGCTTGTAGAGGTCGTAAGCCGACTACCGTGTTCTTTAGGCGCTTTCCAGACGAATGTGATCCAGTGTCCAAACAGGGGTGACCTTGGCGGGAACCTGGTTTACATCCGCGGATTATTTCGGCAACACGGAGCTCATCCACGCGCCAACACGCGGATCAGTGGCGAGTCATCTCCTGCTGGCTTATTGTCTAAAGTTTCTGACGCTTACCTTCGCAATAGTTCTTTCTGACAAATGGTATAAAGTGATGACAGAAAGAGATGGTGAAAGCGAAGGCAAGCGTCAAAAGTGTTAGACAATACGGCCTCTGGTGTGAAATCACGTACTCGTATCGTATTGTCTATTATAATGGCTCCAAATTCGTTTATCAGTCTACACGGATGGCAACAAGCAAAGGTCACCCCTGTTGAGACGCTGGATTACATCCGTCTGGAACGCGCTCTACGCTGTTGCGGTCAATGCATGTTGCATGAACTTTACAATTGTAAGGGTAATTTTCATGCGTTTTTTTTATTAGCCTCTTTTCTGTCCCACTGCTGGGCAAAAGTCTCTCCTCTCTTTCTCCACTCTCGCCTATCAAACGCGAGCTCCTGCCATCCCATTTTCATGTTACAACGGATTTTTTTCCATTCAGTGGTTTTGTATGTCTAACGTACGATTAAAGGTGGTCCAACTTTTTGCTGCCTGTACGTTTTGTTGACTGTACTTACATGCATTTTTACGACCGCTTTAGCCTAGTTGGTAGTGACCCTGCCTACGAAGCAAGAGGTCCTGGGTTCAAATCCCGGTAAGGGCATTTATTTGTGTGATGAGCACGAATATTTGTTCCTGAGTTATGGATGTTTTCTATGTATTTAAGTATTTATTTATCTATATAAGTATGTTTATCGTCGTCTAGTACCCATAGTACAAGCTTTGCTTAGTTTGGGACTAGGTCGATTTTTGTAAGATTGTCCCCCCTAATATTTATTTATTTATTTATTTTTACTCAAATTACATACCCGTACTAAATTTCAGACCGAAAGACGCAGTGAAGGTAGGCCTCCAGACCTGGTTAAGGTTGCGGGAACGCGTTGGATGCAGATGGCGCAGAACTGGTCTGTTGGAGAACCTTGGGGGGAGGCCTATGTTCAGCAGTGGACGTCTTTCGTCTAACATGATGATGATGATGATTGACTGAATTTCAAGTCAATCCGATCACAAGGAATGGATGAAATTCGACTTGCAATATTTGAAGACAACATATTCGACCATTCCAAGATAAACCAAATATTGTAAAATCCGTTTCGAACCTTAAGTTTTTCGCAATCCAACGTCCCAATTAACAAAGACCTGATGATAAATGGTCGGTCCCAGCAGATCGCTACAACCCCCAGCGGGCCGGCTCATCAGTATCAATGACTGTGACATTTATCCCATCTCGCTACAAAAAAACGTCAGTCCGCTCGCGAAATAAGTTAAAATTAAAAACTTTGATGCGAAAACTTTTCACGGAAGAATGACGCATTTTTTGAAGTCCTTTTTCGTTTTGAATTTAATTAGCAAGCATGGTACTAACTTTCCTTGGATTTATGAGCTCTAGGCATTCCAAGTTTGTTCACCTTGAAGAAATAGAGCCGGAAGTTTTAATAATAGTAGCGTTTGAGGAGCGAGTCGCCAAGTTTTTTATATAAAAATGAAAGTTGAAAATAAGGGTTATTAAAAAACGAAGTTTTAGTTTAACTTCGGGGCTGTTAGGAAAGTTAAGAGAATGGTTGGGAGGATTCATTTGGTAATAATAGTATAATAATAGTAAGCTTCGTGGTGCGAACCTTGCCAAGGTGAGAAAGGATGTGACAGGTATATTTCTCGCCTACCTCGCTAACTGGTCACGCTGGTGGCTGGTGGTACTACGTAAGACGATAATGAGCGTCACCACTTATTTTGTACATAAATGGCGAGCTTATCCCTTAAAGCGATCTCTTTCAGTTAATCTTTAAACGATTGCTCGCGTTCCACGCTTAAACCAGAGTTCTTTTAAAAAAATGTGCACAATTAATGGATTTGTTTAAAACATTACTTAATTGATTCGTTTTTGTAACGAAAGCTACCCATATAGTTTGTATGAGTAACTTTTGTTACACAAAGGCCGTGATCTTGATTTTGTTTTTATTACGGCTTTAATTATTATGTACTTTTTTTAAAAAACGACCCACCTATCACACACACACTCTTACCTATTTTTATGTCCCCAATACAAACGATTGGAATTAACAATTTAATCTAACTCGATGTTCACATTTTTTGTTTTGTTTTCTCTTTTTTTTTGTGTAATAAGGCTAATTTTTATATCTGTTTTGCGTAAGTTGTTTTGTATCAATCTCTCCTCAATCACAGGAACCATGTCGTGCGCACGGTCTTTTTTAGGTTATGTATCGGTCGTTTGTTCTGTTTGCCGCCAGAGAGCGCTGCTCGATGCAATTGCAACGGCTGCGTTCAGCATACCGCGTAAGGCCGTGTTGCGCGGCAGGGTTTCTGTGACCGATAAAAATGGTCTCGCCGGAAGACCAGCGCTGGCTCCACCCCAGGAGTCCGCATTTATGCTGAGGCGGGACCTTTTTCGTACACTTTTTTCATATATTATTTTATTTTTTTTATTTTATATTTTAAAATTGTATTGTCTTAATAGTTGTTTTTTTATTTATTTTTTTATTTTTTATTTTTGTGTGTGCGAAATAAATTTTTTCATTTCATTTTCATTTACACACATTTCTCGCCTATTTTCAACAGACTAAAAAATATAGAGGTTCTCAATTTCGTTATAGTTTTTTGTTTTTTAATTCAGAACTTCGTCATGAACCGTTTTAATTTTTTAAGCCATTAATTTTCATTTTAGATGACGTCACTTACTTTGACGCGTTACACTTTAAACATTGGACATTTGTTAATTCCAAAAAACATTCTTAATAAACCAAACCATGGAAACAAATATTCCGAATTCATTTTGTTTCCTTTTAAACTACAATTTGAAGAAAACTAATTGAAAAACCACCAACTACCTAGTCAGTTTTTATAAAACTTTCCACAAATATTTTGCTTCACGTGGGAATCTTGGCAGCTTTCTTCTGTTTAGTCTGTTTTACAAGTTTGGAAGTCGTTTTTGACGGTTCTACTCGAATTATTTAAGTCAGCCATTACATTACTGTTTTGTTACATGTTGTGTTTTCTTTCTCATGTAACGATCGTCTGGTAATGGAAATTTTGTTGGTTTCTAGTTTTACGGTTGCTTATGAATTCTGCTATAATTACATACTTAAATTACAAACTTTTACCCACGATTTCGTTTCCAAATAATGAAGTTATTCTACGGTAATATAGCCGTAGTGGCATAGTGGTTTGACATGGCCTCTCAAGCAGAGGGTCGTGGGTTCAAATCCCGGCTCGCACCTCTGAGTTTTTCGGATTTTATGTGCGAAATTACATTTGAAATATACTATGAGCTTTACGGTGACGGAAAACATCATCAGAAAAGGGAGGGAGGTATTACAGGTGTACACACCTGCGAATAAATTAAATGGTTTGTGTGTGTTCCCTATCCGCACTGAGCCCGCGTAGGAACTACACTCTAGCCCCTCTGGTTTGGAGAGGAGGAGGGGGGTTTAGCTCGCAGCACGGAATGCTGAGGACCTGGGTTCGATGCCCAGAGCTGGTCTTTTTTCTGGGTTTTCTGTGCATCCATGTTTCAGTTTGTATTGAGTAAGATATATATGGATTTCACAGGATGACCGTAAAAGTAAAAAAAAATTGGAGTCGAAAAATAAAAATACAAAAAGACTCCAAAAAACCAAACTTGCTAACCTAACCTAACCAGCACCGTTTGTTCCAGTCCCTCCGGAGTACGACCCTCTCATCACGGGCCTCCCTACGATGATGCAGGCGGGAGAGCAAGCGCTCATCAACTGTACTTCGGACTACTCGCTGCCACCAGCCACCATAGACTGGTTTGTGGACTCCGAGCCTCAGGAGGTAAGCGTTAAAAAAACTGACTGCGGACTACCAGTAGATCTCTGTCAATGATCTCCAGGCTGATATGAAATTTGATGTGGAGATCGGCCTCCATAGAGTTCTCCAGGCAGATCCTACGGTTACCTATCAAAATTTAGAATTATTTTTTTCCGAATATTTAAAATCCCGAATGCTTCATTTATCCGAATGCATTTTTTCTGAAACTGTAAATATTTCAGGACTTTTATAAAACAACCCTAACCTAATCTAAAGGGTTCTACACGATGGTCCTGAAATAAATCCTGAAGTATTTACAGTTTCAGAAAAAAATGCTTTCGGACAAATGAAGTTTTCGGGATTCTAAACCTTCGGAAATAAAATTTTCTAAACATCGATAGGATCCCCATACCTACTAGTTTGTTACTTTGCGGAGATCCATATTAATGAACAGAAACAATTACTTTGCTTACTCGCGACCTTACGATAGTTACGTTTATGTAAGAAATGCGTGTTCATGCAGTTCCTCTACCACGCGTCAGTATAGTTTGGTGATGGTGATAATGAATTTGTGTGATTTGTGTGTGTTCGTACAGTGTGGATGGAGGTGGAGAAACTACATGAACACGCATTTCTTACATAAACGCTACTATCGTAAGGTCGCGGGTGAGCAAAATAATTGTTTCAGTTCTAAAATATGAGGGATTTTTTTTTTTTACATAAAACTGATCCCAATCTCACCTGAGGCTAAAGGTGTATCTCGCTGGTTCAGTAACAGCCTATTTATTCTAGCTTTGAAGCTAGGTTTTATCTATCTGGACAAATAGAGAAAATTTCATTCCTGAGCAGTTCGTAGTTGTTTTCTTAGTAGTTGTTTTGAGAAATTCCTTTTTTTCAGCTTTAAAGGACTATGCTGGTCTTCTACATATTTTTAATGAATTTCAACTTGATATTTCTACACAAGAGTTACGTTTTTATTTTGAAATACGGAACAAAACATTGCAGCTGATAAGGCTTAGAGAGTTTAAAAAGCACAAGGCGTGATTAAAACCCGAGAGAGTAAATTCATTTTTTTGTCTGAAAAAGCAAATGGCAACATGTTAGACCAAAACAAAAGTATATTAAGTTAACATAGACTTAAACAGCGTTTATACTCATAATAAGGATAATATAGAAAATATTCTTACAGGAAGATGAAAACGTATATTTTGCTACGAAGGTCTTACGAAATTCAATGAATTTTAGAATAGCAGCTGAAGGGTCGGTACTGGATACACTGTCATTACGTAAGGTTAGACTGACAGAAATATGGATACTTCCGTGGTAAGAATAGCATTGTGAATGAGTTATACAAAGTATCACAAGATGAAACCGGATTATTATGACTTTGGATTCGAGGCAGACGGCTGAGTTCGATTCATTTATGCATCTAAAAGTTTGGCTCAAATAGGACTGACCTGGTTACATCTGCCGCATGTACCCAGAGAAGTAGGCGCGGTTTACCACTCAATGGATGCCCCAGGATGGTTATCAGCGCCGCGGTAGGCCAAACTTTGTGTAGATTTTGGCTCTCTTTTTTTTGCTGTTATCCTGTCAATCGTTCAAACGTTAACTATATAACTTTAATTCCAATACTAGATGAAGATAAAAACCGCCTGTATAATTCCCGTTCCTGTGGGAATGCCGGGTAAATTTATTTATTTATTTATTTATTTATCACAACTCAACATATAACTTAAAATATATATCCTAATGTCACTCTCGGAACTGAGACGAATTTAATGGCGCCTTACACTTCAAAATCCATTTAGTCGTTTAGCCTGCTTTAGCATACATACGCCCCAAAAACATAACCCTCTTTCGACGGTCGGGCGATAAGAGATCACCGTTAAGTATTAAGTTTGCCTGGTCTAATAAAATAAGGACCCGGCGTAAAAACTATTTTCAAAGTAGCACCTGCATTTTAAAGTAACTCCGTTTTACGGTACCTATGTTTTGTTTATCCGTTGTCTAGTACTCATAGTACAAACTTTGCTTAGTTTGGGACTAGATCAATTGGTGTTAATCGTCTCATGATTTATTTATTTTCATTATTTCGCCCCCGCCTAAGTTCTTTTTTCATGAAAATCTTGGCCTGGCAATTACGAGCACAACAAAAAAACTTATGAGTACAGTGGTTCCTGACTCTTGCTCTTAGCAACACATTCATTTTTATTTATAAAGATATAAAAGAGTCTTACATACATACACTAATGCTCTTGTGAAAAAAAAACTTAAAGACGACGAATTTCAGCCAAACAATTCCGGCAGCTGCTCGATGTTCGATATCTCGACACCTGGCAATAATAAAATCTCAATAAGTTCTCGTCATTTCCAGATTCCGTCGCCCTTGCGTATCGCGTGATATGCTCATTGGCTACCATCTTTACACGTTTCTTGAGAATTCCGCTAAACGTCAAATTAGAAAAGAGAAAAAATGCGCATTAATTTCGGAGACTTTTTTTTCGTAGAAACTTAAAAGAAAGCATTTTTTATTTATTTATTCATTTATTAAGTCATGTACATGGTTACCTATCAAAATTTACAATTTTTTTTTTCGAATATTTAAAATCCCGAATGCTTCATTTATCCGAATGCATTTTTTTCTGAAACTGTAAATATTTCAGGGTTTCTATAAAACAACCCTAACCTAACCTAAAGGGTTCTACACGATGGTCCTGAAATAAATCCTGAAATATTTACAGTTTCAGAAAAAAATGCTTTCGGACAAATGAAGTTTTCGGGATTCTAAACCTTCGAAAATAAAATTTTCTAAACATCGATAGGATCCCCATGTACATATAAAATTAGGGCTTACAATAAATGTTTATTTCAGTCTATGACGCCCTGTAAGGGCACACAATATAATAATTAATGTACCTAACTAAGTTTAAGATTAGCTTATTTATTAGTGTGTGGTATTATTAGTGATTTCCAAGGCCGAATAAACTGTCATAACAACACTATCTAATATCTACCGTTTCCCTTTGTCATAGGGACTTCTCCCCCAGCCACACCAACCTCCCAATGACTACCCCTGTATCCTAAAAACGTGGGTAACCAAGTAAATTGAATATATCACCTCACAGCCTATTCGTGAGTCGTTTGTACGTAAATACTGTGTGTTCGCGAACTGTGAACCAATTTCATTGGAACAAAGCAATCATCGCCGGGCCATTTGGCGCTGTTCGGGCGTCCCGCGCGATCCCAACGCAAGCGCAGATTGCAAAACAGATGGCTTAATTTTTTTTTCTAACCAGTCTAATAATAATAATACTTTTTACTATCGATTGCTCTCAAGCAGAGGATCGTGGGTACAAATGCCGGCTCGCCCCTGTAAGTTTTTCGGAATTTATGTGCGAAATTACATTGGAAATTTAACATGAGCTTTACGGTGAAGGAAAACATTGTGAGGAAACCTGCATACACCTGCGAAGAAATTCAATGGTCTGCTTGAGAGGCTATGGGTAAGATCACTAGGCTACCTCAGCTTTTGCTGTTGATTGATAAAATAAATAAATCAGTGGCAGCGTGTCAAGTTCCAGAAAAAAAAAGTGGCGAAGCAGCGCCTTATGTAATGTTAGACACATCATTTGGAGCCACTTTTGACTCTTTCATAACTGAAAATCTAGTGGGTAGTATCTTCTTCTTCTTTCTTAGTTTGTAATCGAACTCCTCCGAAACGGCTTGTCCGATTTTTATGAAAATTTTGTCTAATTGGTAGGTCTGAGAATAGGTCGTAGGCTATTTTTTATACCCATATTCTTTGCAGACGGAGTCGCCGGCAACATCTAGTACCTACATACTTCTAAAGTTTAAATTTAATTTATATATTCTTTGAATAAATAATAATAAATAATAATAATAATGATAATAATAATAAATAATAATGTCGTCTGTATTTCCTGATAAATACAACCTAGGTCTCTTCAAGGCTAGAGTGAATAGGCTGTTACTGAACCAGTGAGGTACACCTTTGGCCTCATCTACACTTTTCATCAGGTGAGATAGTGGTCAATCACGGGTCAGTTTTATGTAAAAAAAAAATATCACTATATATTTAAATATCACTATCATGTTATACCAGTGTTAGACCAGTGCTGGTTTCTTTAACTAGCGATATACTGAGTGGGGACCCTTTTTGTGACAGCTTTAATATGTGCACCTATGTCTTTGTCTATGTTCGTATTCTTATTTTTGCCTGTGTGCGTGTTATTGTTGTTATAAATAATAGTACATTACTGCAGCGGCCGCGAAATAGGGGATTGCCGGCCGAGTAGTTATAGATGGCCGAGTGTTAACGAGGCCATCTAGAGATACGAGGCCGGCAATCCCTGTTCGTGGCCAAGGCTTGTATAGAGTTTTTCTCAAACATGCATCATCATCATCATCATCATCGTCATCGTCGTCGTCGTCATCACCATCATCATCACCATCACCATCACCACCATCATCATCTTATCATCACCATCATCATCACCATCATCATCATCAGCATCATCATCATCATCACCATCACCCATCATCACCATCATCTCATCATCACCATCATCATCATCATCATCATCATCACCCATCATCACCATCATCATCATCATCATCATCACCCATCATCACCATCATCATCATCATCATCATCATCATCATCATCATCATCATCATCACCATCATCATCATCTCGTTATCACCATCATCATCACCATCATCACCCATCATCACCATCATCAACACCATCACCATCATCATCACCGCCATCATCGACACCATCAACATCACCATCATCATCACCAACATCATCATCATCTTACCTTACCTTAAATAAACGTAGTGGCAGAATGTCTTAATGAACCAAAACGCAAAATATTGCTTATAGTTTTTTTTTAATGGCTAAATGCTATGATGCCATAGACCTATAAACGTCATGGTATGAAACAATAGACGATCACTTTGCTGGCCTTGGCCAGCAATGTTGTATGAAATTCCATTATTGACCTCTCGTCTAGCCGCACCTGCAACGTGACACTTCGTGGCGTATTATAAGGAACATAACGTCAATATTTCATAGCATGTTTGAGAAAATGTTTTTCTTTCTTTTCTTTCTCTTATACTCAACTAAGCCAACCGTCATTTGAATCTGCGCACAAGCCCAGCGATGACTAGATATGTATTTATTCCCTTTCCGCGCCCCGATCCCACCTTTATGCGGCATTGTAATATGTGACCTGAGGATTCTGCGGGAAATCTTTCTCGCTATGTTGCGTCGTTTGGCAAATCTCGTGCTTTGCTTCGTAGCTTTATAAAAGGTGAAGCGGGAGATGTGTTCAGGGCCAACCGAGTTAATTATAGGCTAGCTTCTTGACGCGGCACAATGATTAGTGTTCTTTTGTTTTTAATTGTCACGTCTGTGAGATGAGGTTCACTAACACTTCAGTAATTTTCATTAAGCGACATGGGCAAGCACTGACGAGTGTCAAATCTGTTGTTTTCTTTTTGTATTTTTATTTTAAATCAGTATTTTATATTTATAAACTCAACGACGCTTGAATGCGGACTTTTTATTTCAAACATCATCCAAAAGGTAAATGTCTTGATTGCATAACGATGCATATAAAAAAAATCGTGCGTGCAGTTCCTCCGCGCGGAATAAGTGAAACTTCGTAATGTGGAAATGAAAAAGGCACTTGTACATCAATATGAACCTTATTGCAATAACTTAAAGAACTAAATTTACTTATGCATCTATGTGTTTAAATTACTCACTAGATGGCGCTCTTATCAAGTCTCATACATTTGCACAGACAGTATGAGTTCTGCATATCGAAGTTTTTAACATCCGTTAGTATAATATACAATGCGAGATTACTTGTTTTATCAGTACATATTATACTAATGCTTTCATACCCGCTCCATGGTAGCGTTAAACGTTTCACGCAACCTTATTGGAAGTCGCATTAGAAGTTTCACTTCAAAAATATATTATTACTAACAGTTACGCTCTCATTTGGTATAATTATTGAATCATGTAACAATTTTTAACATAGCAAAACATGAAATAATTTTATATAGTCATATATGTAATCTAGTCTAATGAAAAATTGGCATAATCATTTTCGGTATAAATGTTAAAGATATAATCCCATGTTTATTAATTGCTTCCAGAAAAGTACTTTAAATTATGTAAATAGATCGCACACTGCACATAAGATAATTATAATTATACTTTTACACGAAGCGAATAATTCCAGGTTGATAGTAATACAATCCCCCCACCTCCCCCCTCCCCCACCGCCCACCGGTCAGGTGGAGTGACGATCTGCGAAAGGCTGCTGGTAGAAGCTGGATGCGTCTAGCCGAGGACAGGGCGCAATGGCGCTCATTGGGGGAGGCCTATGCCCAGCAGTGGACTATTATGGGCTGATGATGATGATGATGATGATGATGATGATGAGTAATACAATATGACGTATGTAAAATGAGATAGCTCATAGAACCAACGGCCAATGGGAAAAAGGTTCCAGGAACTACTTGGATAAGGGAAGTGCAGGTCCGATCGATGTGGAACTCTTTGTGGGAGTCATTTTTCCACCAGTGGACGCCTTTTGACTTTATGGTGATGATGGCTCAAGAAGCTTCAGGAGTCATCATCATCATCATCATTTCAGCCGAAAGACGACCACTGCTGAACATAGGCCTCCCCCAAGGCTCGCCAAACAGATCGGCCCTACGCCATCCGCATCCAATGCGTTCCCGTCACCTTCATCGGGTCGTCGCTCCATCTTGTTGGAGGCCTACCTACACTGCGTCTTCCGGTCCGCGGACGCCACTCGAGAACCTTTCGGCCCCATCGGCCGTCAGTTCTACGAGCGATGTGCCCTGCCCACTGCCACTTAAGTCTAGCGATTCTTCGAGCTATGTCCGTGACATTAGTTCTTGCGCGGATTTTATCACTTCATGTGATCCCGCAGAGAAACTCCAAGCATAGCCCTCTCCATCGCCCTCTGAGTGATTTTGAGCTTCCTTATGAGGCCCATCGTTAGCGGCCACGTCTCAGTGCCATAAGTCATCACTTAAGAAGCTTCAGGAATCATTGAGTCAAAAACAAAATTGTCGAACCTGGAGAAGCCGAAAACCCTCGCAGGCGCGTCTTTAATGAAGGCCCAATAAACAAAAACGCTAATGTAAACGAGGGACGTTTGAAATTCATAAGCAAACTACATCTAAGTTTGTTTTTCCAGGCTTCTACCGCCAATTAATTTGTCAAACGTCAGGTAATCCAACATTGCGAGGGCTCTAATTTTGCGTCACGCCGGGAAATTAAAAATGGCCGCTAAATTACAGAGGCCCTGACGGATTTGGTCGTTAGGGTTGGCAGTAGAGGGTACTTTTTTTAGTTATGATTTTGTATGTCTAGTTAACCGACGTCGAAAAAGGAGGAGGTTCTGACTGTATGTATTTTTTGTTACTTTTTTTTCTATGTATGTTAATCGATATCTCCGCCAATTCTGGACCGATTTTCAAAATTCTTTTTTTTGTTGAAAGAGTATCAATCAAGAGGTTCAATGGCACCAAGTCAAGATCTGATGATTGAATTCTAGGGAAATCGAGGAAAATCCTCAAATTTTATGTATCTAAAACTATGTTACTAACATTATAAACGCGAAAGTTTATTTTGGATGGATGGATGAATGTAGGTATGTTTGTTACTTGTTCACGCTAAAACGGTTTGACGGCTTCTGATGAAATTTACCACACAGACAGTTTATGACCTGGATTAACATATAAAATATTTTTCATCCCGGAAAACTACATAGTTCCCACGGAATAGCGATAAACTAATTTTTCGCTGACGTCCGCTCCGCTCCGCTTGGATGTCCTACGGCTGAAATGATTATGATGATGATGAATTCTTCGCAGTCGGAGGCTCCGGCAACGACAGCTAGTCAACACGAATAACACGACAAACAAATACAGTATATAGACGAATTTATCCCGTAAAGAGATCTATTACAGAATACAGAATACAGATCTTTGAATAAAAATCTTATAATGTATTTATAAACTAGCTTTTGCCCGCGGCTTCGCTCGCGTGTACTATGAGTAGTCCAAAGAACCAAGATATCAAGCAAGCAAGCAAACAGGCAAGCAAGCAAGTAGGTCCACAATTGACCGAGAAATCGGTGAACATACCTACATAAAAAAAATCATAAAGTGGAATGCATAAACTCCTCCTTTTTTAGAAGTCGGTTAAAGTGCCCTTTGCGGCCTACTTACAGTATAAACTTATGAATTTTGAAATTTAACTTTCTACAACCAGTAAAACGCAAAATCCCGTTTTTTCCCGTTCCCGTAAGAATTTCGGGAAATGTTTTCTTAATGCTCCCCTACACTCCCCAAGGTAACCCACTTGCCAAATTTCAGCTTTCTATGACCAGTAAAACGAAAAAGCCCGTTTTCCCGTTCCCGTGGGAATTTTGAAAAGTCCTCTCTCAATGCTCCTCGACACTCCCCAAACAACCTACATGCCGAATTTCAGCTTTCTACAACCAGTAAAACGAAAAATCCTGTTTTTTCCGGTTCCCGTTAGAATTTGGGAAAGTCCTCTCTCAATGCTCCTCTACACTCTCCAAGCAACCTACATACTGAATTTCAGCTTTCTACGACCAGTAAAACGAAAAATCCTGTTTTTTCCCGTTCCCGTGGGAATTTTGGAAAGTCCTCTCTCAATCCAGCTCAACACTCCCCAAACAACCTACATGCCGAATTTCAGCTTTCTACGACCAGTAAAACGAAAAATCCCGTTTTTCCCGTTCCCGTGGGAATTTTGGAAAGTTTTATCTCAATGCTCCTCTACACTCCCCAATCGACTTACATGCTGAATTTCAGCTTTCTACAACCAGTAAAACGAAAAATCCCCTTTTTTCCCGTTCCCGTAGGAATTTTTGAAAGTCCTCTCTCAATCCAGCTCAACACTCCCGAAACAACCTACATGCCGAATTTCAGCTTTCTACGACCAGTAAAACGAAAAATCCCGTTTTTTCCTTATCCCATGGGAATTTATAATTATCTACATCTATGCCAAATTCGAAGAGTCTAGTAATTATATTTCATAGGATCCCGTTGAACTGAATACATAAATCCCGTTTTTTCCTTATCCCGTGGGAATTTTGAAAAATCCTGAAATTTATGTTTTAAATAATGTAATACCTACTTGTGTATCAAATTTGAAGAGTCTAGTTATTATAGTTACTGAGATAGGGTCACTCGGAATCGAATATATAAATCCCGTTTTTTCCCTTTCCCGTGGGAATTCCCAAAAATCCTTCCTTAGTGGATGCCTACATTGTATAAGGTATCTATCTATGTGCAAAGTCTCTAGGTCCAGTGGTTTGGGCTGTGCGTTGATATATCAACAGTCATTTAGTTTATTTAGATATTTCAACCCCATCGCACCCCATCCAGGGAGATGGTATTTTACGTCAGCCACGTCGGATTTTAAAACCGCTGTTATTTTCATAACCAGCGACCCGATAAACCATAGAAACAACACCCATGTTGATTTTCAGATTTTGTTACCCCTTTCCCCCCTTTTAGGGGTTGAATTCTCAAAAAACCTGAAACACGTGTTTACTCATTTATCATTAGGAGTACTTCTGTGAAGTTTCGAATAAAATAGTCGAACTAATCTTGTTTCCTCATACAAACTTTGGAACCCCGTTTCACCCCCTTAGGGAGTGAATTTTGAAAAATCCTTTCTGAGTGCACCCCTAGACCTTATAAGGAACCTACATGCCAAATTTGGAATCTCTATGCCCAGTGGTTTGGGCTGTGCGTTGATATGTCAGTCAGTCAGTCAGTCAGTCAGTCAGTCAGTTTCTTCTTTTATATATATAGACTAGCAGCCCGTCCCGGCTTCGCACGGGGTAGACAATTATTTATTTTTGGAAATTTGGATGTAAAACACTTTTTTTCACAAATATTTTTATTTATTAAAAAAATATTATTTATTATTTATTAATTATTACAGACGTGCACGCCCCACTCCTGTATTTCAGTGCCCCCTCCACCCCGCCCGCCGCGATGCCCGGCGCGCTTTTCAGACTGCATCGCAAACAACGGCCACGGCGCTATGGCGGTTTTGTTTACTGTTTGAATTTTTTAATTCGTAATATCTTTTGAATGGAAAGTCCAATTTATATAATTTAAAAACTATTTTATAGGTAGTTAAATGGTCTTTACCATTAAATAATTTATTTGGATAAGGATTAATATAAACACATAAATAGCATGGTTTGAATTTGGTTAGCATTTTCATTAATGTTTAAAATGAAAAAAGTTGTTGTAGTGACATAACTACAATAGTTGGACATATGCTACCGCGGAGTTTTTTGTAGACCTTATGATGTTCTTCAATATTGTTGTACATTATTTTGTTCTATCGCTAATAGTTTCGGCAGCGCATTCGACGAAAGACATTTTAAGACTCATTTTTCTACACCTTCGGTTACATTGTTCAAATTTTACCAAGGATCCCTAATTTTTCAAAATGAAATGTAGCCTATGTCAAATTGGAAGAATGTAGCATTCTATTGGTGAAAGAATTTTTTAAATCGGCCCAGTACTTTTTGAGCCTATTCATTACAAACATACAAACATAGGTACAAATCTTTCCTCTTTATAATATTAGTGTAGATGTATGTAATAAATTTGTAATTGCATAAATAACAAAACAAATAATAATAAAATAAATAATTAAATTAAATAAAACAAATATTTAAGGGGGCTCCCATACAACAAAAGTCATTGTTTTGTTCAATGCGCCTCCGATCGCATTTCGTCGTAGCGGATATTTGGGTTTATCCGCTGGCCGCTATACGCGTCACTCAAAGTGTGTCTTTAGGCTTAATTATTCATAATAGCGTCGGGCTAAATTTCAGATGTCATGTGGTCCGAAATGTAACAGAATTACGTAATTTTGGCTGACGAAGAAAAGTGGGCTCGTTGGAGAAGTAAGAAATAATCTTGTGAATTTGGAACACGAATAAGACTAGATTAGCTGGTAAACCTGAGACCGAGTTTACTGACGCGTGGGCGCTCGCGATTGCATTCGCTATTTCTTTCTGTCCTCATCCTATGCTAAGTGATAGAATGAAGTACTGAAAATGATCATGATGGCGAGAGCGTTAGACAATAAAGGGACTGGGTAATTATTTAAGTAATTGTTTCAGTTCATTCATTGGTTCTTGCTAAATTTTTGTAGTTCCAGGTCAAGGAAGGGAAAAACGCTGTAGGTGTACTTGAAAGTATCAAAACGAGGCAGACAAACAGACAGACGGATAGCAAAGCGATCTTATAAATGAAATCAATCCCAAATAAGAATAATAAAAATAATCCGCGACCTTTAGACTAGGTCGCGGGTGAGCAAACTAATTGTTTCAGTTCATTAATATTGGACCTCCGCAAAGTAACGCCTGATTCAATAAATTATTTAAGAACCAATGGCTCACAAAGCCTGTACAGAAAAAAAAAACAATTATATATAGATAAAACTTTTATTTGGTACTGCATGCACACACAATCAAGATTACCGAAATAAAAAATTAGTACAAACTTAAAAGTCAATTTTTTTTTATTTTCTTTGTAGTAATTTAGTATACTTACATAAAGGTCGTAACTAGATATAATTAGTCCAGTTTCAAAAATTTTAAACCAACTATTTAGCTTTTATACGAGGGGGGGGGGGGCGCTCAATTTTGCAAATGCCTTTCCTGTGCATAGTCTCCGCAAGACTGAAGTCTTCAGCGCGCTGCAGCGGTTAATGGCATAGACTCGAAACTTGGCACAGACATGTAGTTTGAATGAAAATGCAAGTACACACAACAAAAAGTACAGTCGGCAAAAAAAAACCTGTATTTAAAACTAAAATAAAAAAAAACTTATTGTGATAACTTTCACTGGATGCTTTGTTTATAAAGAGCTTCAAGCACAGAGCTTTGCCGTAAACTTACCGAGCACAATCCAAATTAAACATCAAGTTAGATCAAGTTACAGTTACTTAACGTGTAGTTACCGGGATGTTAAGTCGGTGGTTGCGACAAACTACCGGTACAAGCGAAGTTACTGTCAATCGCTTTGAACTTTCATTTATTATTAGTTCTGTTGTTTGTCTTGAATTTATTTTGAAGCAAATCATCTAGTTATAAAACAATGGTACTAGTAGCAGTTATTTATAGGGGTGTTTTTTCACCAGAGATGTCATTCAGACAGATCGCATTAGAAATGATGAAATCCGCACAAGAACTAAAAGTCATCGACATAGCTCGAAGAATCGCCAGACTCAAGTGGCAGTGGGCAGGGCACATCGCTCGTAGAACTGATGGCCGATGGGACAAAAAGATTCTCGAGTAGAGTCCACGGACCGGAAGATGCAGTGTAGGTAGGCCTCCAACAAGATGGAGCGACGACCTGGTTAATAAAAGATACTAGAAAACAATTTTTTTTAATATCATCTCTTGCTATTTTGACAATAGGCTCATAAAAAAATTTGGAACAGCGTCTTAACATATTTCAATGCACGTGAAATATAGAATAAAATGTAAAATGTTGCACAATGGATTACTCGATGTGACAGAAATAATGAGGTTGCTTGTCTCATCTAGGATAATTGGGTATTAAAAAACAGTGACAAGAACGACAATGGAAGCGAAAAGATTGTAGAATTCTTGCTGAGCGTAAAGTATGTCACGGTATGACGCTAAAGAGGATATTTTTGAAGGAATCCGAAAATATTTCTAAGCGACAAAACAGCATTTTGGGTTACCCCGTGATTCTGAACTTAGACGGCCTGATAGCCTAGTTGTTAGAGAACCTGACTACGAAGCTTGAGGTCCCGGGTTCGATTCCCGGTCGGGGCAGATATTTGTGTGAAAAATACGAATGTTTGTGCTCGAGTCTTGGATGTTTAATATGTATTTAAGTATGTATTTATCTGTATAAGTAAGTATGTTTATTCGTTGTCTAGTACCCATAGTACAAGCTTTGCTTAGTTTGGAACTAGGTCAATTGGTGTGAATTGTCCCGTGATATTTATTTATTTATTTTATTATTTTATTCTGAACTGCGTTTTTTTACATTTATTTAGGGTTCCGTACCCAAAGGGTAAAAACGGGACGCTATTACTGAGACTCCGCTGTCCGTCCGTCTGTCTATCTGTCCGTTTGCAACCAGGCTGTATCTCGTGAACCGTGATAGCTAGACAGTTGAAATGATGTATTTCAGTTGCCGATATAACAAATAATACTAAAAACCGAACAAAACAAATATTTAAAGGGGGCTCCCATACAAAAAACGTGATTTTTTTGCCGTTTTTATTGCCGTTTTTAGGGTTCCGTAGTCAACTAGGAACCCTTACAGATTCGCCATGTCTGTCCGTCTGTCCGCCGCGGCTTGCTCAGAGACTGTTAGTACTAGAAAGCTGCTGTTATTTGGCACGAATATATATATCAGTCACGCCGACAAAATGATTAAATAAAAAAAACTAAAAAAAATTTTTTAGGGTACAATAGTGGAAACCCAAAAACTCGAAAAGGCGACCAGAGGCCGTATTGTCTAACGCTTCTGACGCTTGGCTTCGCTTTCACCATCTCTTTCTGTCATCATCTTATACCGTTTGACAAAAAGAAATTGTGATAGCGAAGGCAAGCGTCAGAAATGTTAGACAATAAGCCTGCTGGTTGACCCAGACGGCGGTGGCGGGATGAACTGGACTTCTTCTTGGAGGACTGGCCCTCTTATGCAGCGGACAGAGAGCAGTGGAAATGTTGGGGGGAGGCCTTTGCTCAACAATGCGACAGACTAGGCTAATAATAATAAAACCTCCCATAGACGTAAAGTGGGGGTGATTTTTTTTTCTTGACTAACCCTATAGTGTGGTGTATCATTGGATAGGTATTTGAAAATAAATATGGGTTTTTTAAAACTATTCACTCCGAAAGTTCAAAATAATGTGTCCCCTCCTCTAACTTTTGAACCGCACGTCTAAAAAATATGAAAAAAAATACGTAAGTTAAACTTAATAAATAATTTCTAGGAAAATTATTTTCAACTTAATCAGTTGAGCAGTTTTTAAGTTTCTGTAAAAAATATTTCTAAACTTAGATTGTAATTTAACCGCCATTGCAAGCATTTTTTTTCTTTAAGTACCTATAAGATCACGCTAACAGTATCTTCTTTCAAATAAAAAAAATATATTACATTTGAAAAACAATCAAGTGCATACATACTAGTTCTAGTAGACTGCAGTTAGATTAGTTACCAATACCCATTTCGCCGATAGATGGCGCTGTACCGCCGACGTTGGGACCAAAAAGAAAGAAAGAAAGAAAGAAAGAAAAACATTTATTTGTAACAACAATAACACGCACACAGGCAAAAATAAGAGTACAAACATAGACAAAGACATAGGTGCACATATTAAAGCTGTCACAAAAAGGGTCCCGACTCAGTATATCGCTAGTTAAAGAAACCAGCACTGGTCTTCCGCCGGGCCACAGGACAGTAAAATCACGGAAGGCCGCACAAAACAGACACAAACATTAAAAAACATAAATAAAAAAACTAAAACTAAACATTTAAATCATTTAAGGCTTCCACAAGGCTTCCACAGACCGAAACGCGGGACATCCGCGCGACGACAACGGAGACGCTTCGGTTTGTGATGGCAAAACAACCACATTAATAAAGGATGCAAAGATTTTTTCGTACCTGCTACGGAACCCTATCTTGGGCGTGTCCGACACGCTCTTGGCCGGTTTATAGATAATGGTAAGAACCCTTCGTGCGCGAGTCCGATTCGCACTTGGCCGGTTTTTTAACATGCGAATCACTACCTACTCAAAAAATTATATTCGTTTGTGCTCACCCTAACGAAAGATGACCTTATCCAAGACTGTATTATGTTTCAGACAAAAATGTTGTTAAAAACACATTTTTCGCGAAATTAAACCGTTACCGCACGTCCATCCATAATCGTCTGAGCGACATAAAGGAAAAAAACTAATTTTTGAACAAAGCACATTGCGGAAATTAAACCATGTTATCAGCACATTGAGGATCATTTTGCGCCATTACTCTCTGTTTTAATGGCTATTCGGTTTTATGAATGCGAGTGTCTTTAGAGAGGTTCAAGGAGATTAGAATCGTTGCGAATTAGGTGGTGAGCGTCGTAAAATGTGTCATGTGACTTGCTCTTACTTACTTCGAGGAATTTATCATCATCTCTGCATATACAGGGTGAAATCAAAATGAGTGTTTCTGCTTAATTACTTACTTACTCCGTTGGCTCAGCGACCCGAAGTGGATCTTGGCCTCCAATACGAGTTGACGCCAACGCGCCCTGTTCTCAACGATCTCCTCCCAGTCTTGTGCGTGTAGAGCGCGCAGATCCTTTTCCACTTCATCTTTCCAGCGGTACTTAGGCCGGCCAACCGGCCGCCGACCACCATGCCGTCCCGCGTACGCTCTCTTTACCGCCCTGTCTGCTGGCATCCTCTCACGGTGACCTAGCCAACGGAGTCTTGCGGACATAATTTCTTCCACGATGTTGGGTTCAGACACTAAATCTTCCAGCTCCTGGTTCTTACGGATCCTCCAGCTGCCATCCTCTCTCTGTACTGGCCCCATAATCTTACGAAATATTTTCCTTTCGGCAACAAATGTTTCTGCTGGAAAATATAATGCACTAACTCATTTGTTTTAATAAGTCTTATGAAATTTGAGGTGCCCATACATTGAGTTCGTGATTTCATTTCAACTCAGTATTTTTTTTTTTTATATAGCCTATAATATGTCCCACTGCTGGGCAAAGGCCTCCCCTTTCCTCCGCCATTTTTGTTAATGCATTATGTTGTGCAGCATTAACCTAGTAAGAAACTCTAATTTTGAATCACCAACAACAGGCAACATCAGATCAGTGACTCTTTGAGTTGTTGATATTTATGGGCGGTGGTGATCATTTTCCATCAGATGACCCGCTTGCTCGTTTGCCTCCCTCTCATAATAAAAATAAAAATATCATTTTGATTTCACCCTGTATAGGTACGTCTCGCTTCAAGGCACAGGGCTCTTAAAATGAGAGGGCTTGGGCCGCAGTTCCCACACGGGTCTCTTGCAGATTGGGAACTTCACACACACCATTGAATTTCTTCGCAGGTGCGTGAGGAAAACCTCGCGATGTTTTTCTTCACCGTAAATTTCAAATGTAATTTTCGCACATAATTTCCGAACCCGGACCATCTGCTTGAGAGACCATTAGATAAAACCATTAGGATACCACGGCTGGGAGGGGGACCCAAAAAAGTGGGTATTTATTAAAAAAATGTTGAGGTAGCACATAAAACTCTGTGTACGAATACAAAAACATCTTTGGTTTTCTTTTCCGGCCAACTTATGCTCTCTATTCGATAGCGCCAAAAGTATTCCTCCTCAATAAAATGCCAAGTTTTACCATCATCATTTCCAAATCATCACCAATGCCTTTCACCGAATTCTTCTCCCCCAAATGACCAATAAATCTTACACCAATTGGCCAATGACGCGAACTTCCGGTTTAAATCGACCGGAACTCAATCGAATGACCGTAATCACGAAGCCAAATTACCGGACACAAACCAACTCTACCCTCCGAAGTGGCGCTAGCGTGCAACAATAGTAAATATCCTGTACGTGAAAACTTAGTTCCTATTTTCGCCACCAGCACATGTAAGTTGGGGAAATGGGCTGAAAGACGATTGGCATGTTTATGGGAAAATGAACTCTATTGTGCAGTAATACGGGTCATTGGATTGATGTGTGGGTGCTATTGAAATATTCTGTTTGGTTAGTTGATTGAGTGATATTAATAAAGGTACCACAGCTTTACTAAAAATAACGTATTTTAGTAATTGATTAATTTCATCTGACTATAAAGCCATAGATACCTGAAAGTGAGTGTACTTACTTAATAACGTAATCATTTTTTTACAGGTACTTCCTTGCTAAATAGAAAACTAGCTAACAGAGATAATTAATAAGCGTAGTGGCAGAATGTCATAATAATGAACCAAAAAGCAAATATTACTTATATTTTTTTTTAATGGCTGAATGCCATGCCATGCTCGGCCACAATTTTATGTGGAGTGGAAATTAAAATAAAAAAGAGCACATTGTGTAGGCCTAGGTCTGCAATTTTGTTTGAAATTCTATTAACGACCTCTCGTCTAGCCGCGCCTGAAACGTGATACTTCGCGGTCTATTATAAGGAACATAACGTCAATATTTCATAGCATGTTTCCCAGCATTGGTCTTTTTTCTGGGGTTTTTTCTGTGCATCTATATTTCAGTTTGTATTTAGTACGAAATGTACTAGGGCCGTTCAATAAAAGTGAGAATGAGTATGTTATAAACAACTTTTACTAAATGTCATTTTATTTTTCGACATAGTCACCTTTTAGCATAATACACTTAGTATATCTTTTTTCTAAACTTAAAATTCCATTTTTAAAAAAGGTCTCATCTTGAGTACTTAAAAAATCTTGTACTGCAGCGACTACCGCGTCGTCGTGTTCAAATTTCTGGCCTCTCAGGTATTGTTTCAATCTCGGAAATAGGTAGAAATCACTGGGAGCGAGATCTGGTGAATACGGAGGATGCTTAAGGATATCGAACCCAGCATCACGAATTGCAGCCATTGCAACGGCGGACTTGTGTGCCGGGGCATTGTACTGGTGGAACAGCACAACTTTCGAGAGTTTACCTCGCCGTTTTTCGCGGATCTCATTGCGCAATGTTGCTATTTGTTTGGCGTATAAAGTGCCCGTAATAGTGGCTCCATGCTCGAGATACTCAATCATTAATACCCCTTTACCATCCCAAAAACAGAGCCCATGACCTTACCGGCAGATGGGCTCACCTTGAATTTCTTCGGAGTTGGAGATGATGGCCTTTTCCATGTCATAGACTGCAGTTTCGTTTCAGGGTCGTAATGATGGAGCCATGTTTCGTCCATTGTTATAAATTGCGCCAAAAAAAGTTCCCAGTATTGCTGCATCAGGTTCAAAGCTTCTTGACAAATCTCTAGTCTAGTTTGTTTTTGCGTGTCAGTAAGCATTCTTGGTACCCAACGCGCAGATACCTTTTTCATACCCAAGCGTTCATGTAAGATATTATGCACGCTCCCCGTTGAAATCTTTACATTTTCAGCAATAAAACGAACTGTGACACGACGATCCGCCAAAACTGAGTTTTCGACTTTTTTCACAATTTCTTCAGTTACTGCTGTAGTAGGGCGTCCGGAGCGGGGGTCGTCCATTGTCGATGTTCTTCCACGTCTAAATTCGGCGCACCAACGTGCGACTGTCGAATACGGAGGAGCATTAGACCCTAAAGTGTCCCGCAAATCCAAATTGACTTGGTCCGTACAAAAATTTTTCAAAAACAAGTATTTGATAACGGCGCGCAGTTCAATTTTCTCCATTTTCGCTAACGTACTCAATAGCATTGCAAAGAAATTACCTTATATTTTTTTAAACAAAAGACAGTTAGTTTTTTTTTTCATAGCAATCAGCTAGATAGATTAACTTTACCGGCCAGTATTTAATTTCGTAATATTAAAAGAGTTTGCATCTCATTCTCACTTTATATTGAACGCCCCTCGTATGTTTGAGAACATGATATTTTAAAATTTTTAATTAATCATTGTTTGGCCAGGAATTTTTTAGCCAATCCTCTGTAGATTATGTTTTGCACTGTATTAAATTCGATACAAAATTACTTTAATCTATTAAATAGATGTGTGATTGTCGCTTCTAGAACGGATCTTAGATTATTAAAGTAACTTGTTGACACTCACCGTCAGTATTGAATTTAGTTTACGGTTGCGCCCTTTTTAAGCTTGAAAAAATAACTCCGAAGTAGCTCCGAAGGAGTGTTGAAGTCTCTCAGTAGAGGGCATAACATAGATGCGCTTTATCACTGCCTAAATGTGATTATAACAGACTGAAGTGTACGATGTATGGGAAAGATTCGTCGCTAACTTCTAGACCAGTGATGGTGTAGGGGTAAGCACGCAGCACGGAACGCTGAGGACCTGGGTTCGATTCCCAGCATTGGTCTTTTTTCTGGGGTTTTTTTCTGTGCATCTATATTTCAGTTTGTATTTAGTTTGAAATATATGGTTTCACGGGATGACCGTAAAAGTAATAAAAAAAAAAAAAATAATAAATAGAAAAAGATACTTCATACTTAACTTGTGAAAAAATAAAGTTTTGATACCATTCACTGTCAAATTCACTGCAATTTGCTGAATTTAAAAGTGCCGACGTTGACTTTTCTTGTCATAGTTTGATTTAATTTTGTAAAAAAACAAAACTTCCAAACTCTGTGTCGTGCTTGCTTGTATGTCAAAAACATATTTATAAGACATTTCGAGTGTAAATATACAAAGTGTTGACACATTCGATATGACAAATCACCGTTTTGTTTATGTTAGGCACAGGAGCTCGCAGAAAGTTATGCCTTGGGCTGTAGTTCCCACGCAGGCCTAATGGCGATTGAGAATTTCACACACACCATTGAACTGCTTCGTCCTTCACCGTAATACTCGTGGTAAAATTGAGACCTTGAGACACTTGAGAGGCCATAGGTCAAACCACTAGAACACCATGGCTCTTGTATCATAAAGTATTAATAGTTTATCAAGGGAAAAATACACAGGTAACTAACGAGTGTACATTAGAGTGCGAGCCGCATGCGAGGGCCATAAACCATACGTATTTTAGTGCTCTGGACCTCCCTAGAGTGATCCTTTACAGCTAAAGCTATTAAACAAGTAAACTTAACATTAGTTTATCCTTAAAACAAAAAGGGATACTGTCACTTGGGATTTTAAAAGAGTTTTGTTTCGTTATTTATGGACACGTTTGTTTGGAACGGATCTGTTTTAATAATAGGCAGACTGAAAGAATCGACGGACGCATTTGAAATACTAGACGAGCTTGGGAAGTAAGTATAAGTAACATTTTTTTTTTGCTGAAGATGTACACATTTTTGACGTGACAACGTCTAATAAATCGATGAACGCCGGCTGCATACACGAAAAAGGATGACGCAATGTAACGTTACATGTACCTACAGAGCAGCGAAGGCCAGTATGTATAAGAGAGCAGCGAACGTCAGTATGTACAAGAGAGCAGCGATCGCCAACATGTATTTAATGGGGGGTGAGGGGGGGAGTTGACGGGGGTGCGGGGGAATATAAGGGGGATGAAAATTTCATTGATTTTGCCGTAGGATGCACCGTTTTCAAGATATTTGAAAAAACACCGGTTCTCGTCCGATCACCGAGGTTAAGCAACGTCGGGCGCGGTCAGTACTTGGATGGGTGACCACCTGGTTTCATTTTTGTATTTTGAATGTTTTGTTATGACGTTGTCACGTTAAATTATCGTCCGTAAACTGACTTTACAGACAACCGGTTTTTTGCTGAAGATGTACTCATTTTTCCGATAAAGTCAAAGTCGATATTGTTTATTCAATTTAGACATCAATTGACGCTTCTATGAATGTCGTAGAATCTACCACCGGTTCGGAAAAACCCTGTTGAGAAGAATCCGGTAAGACACTCAAAATTTACCAAAATATGTACACGATTCTTGCATGAGGACCCCATTTCATTTGTAATTTTGTTTTATTTTCTATCATTGCTGTTAAAGCGGCTATTATAGCTATACACACAAAGTGTCTACGTATATAATGATAAAAATAATATAGTCTTGTGACAGATATACGGAAAAAAGACAGTGGAGTATTAGTAAAAGAAAGAAAGAAGAGAAAGAAGAAAAGTTGATTGTCTAAATATTGATATGCTATTGTCCAAGTTAAGCTATTATGGTTTTGATAGTAATACATTGAGATGGATTGACAGTTACCTTAACAAACGCTATAAGTATGTGAAGTTGTGTCATGATGATGGTTCCTTTCAAACATCTGACAAGGCACATCTCACTCAAGGAGTGCCACAGGGATCGATCCTTGGACCGATTCTGTTTATTTTATATACTGCTGACATACAGACTCGTATTAAATACTGCAAGTATCATATTTATGCCGATGACATTAGTCAAAGTCAAAGTCAAAGTCAAAATTCTTTATTCAATTTAGGCATCAATTGATGCTCCTATGAACGTCGAAGAATCTACCACCGGTTCGGAAAAAACCCTGTTGAGAAGAAACCGGCAAGAAACTCAACAAGGTATATTTTTTTCAATCAGATCTACATTGTTATTAAATTACATACATCTAAAGTATTTAATACAATTAAATTTTTTAACACAGTAGATACGCTATTTGAGACTAGGGATCGCCAATGCGGATCGGAATTATTTCCAAACATCCCTGTCCATGATATAGTCAAAATACGCCTTAGATATTAATGTCTTCTTCACAATGGATTTGGATTTTGTATCAGTTTGTTCGGTTATTGTTTTCGGAATTTTATTATAAAAACGTATGCATCTTCCCAGAAACGACTTTTTAGTTTTAGCCAGTCTGTAAGATGGAACTTTAAGCTTCAAGTTCAATATATTTCAAACTAATTACAAACTGAAATATAGATGCACAGAAAAAACCCCAGAAAAAAGACCAATGCTGGGAATCGAACCCAGGTCCTCAGCGTTCCGTGCTGCGTGCTTACCCCTACACCATCACTGGTCTAGAAGTTAGCGACGAATCTTTCCCATACATCGTACACTTCAGTCTGTTATAATCACATTAGGCAGTGATAAAGCGCATCTATGTTATGCCCTCTACCGAGAGACTTCAACACTCCTTCGGAGCTACCCGCTCACCTGGACCAAGAGATGGCGCTACTAGGCCAACTTTTACAAGTTAAGTATGAAGTATCTTTTTCTATTTATTTTAGTATGTAAACTGATTCAAGGGAGCCGCGACAGCGACGCGCCCCCGTCCCGCGTCTCTCCTGTGTGCCTAAATCAATTTAGATCAATTAATTTTGAATACAAAGCAGTTTCATTTTTGATCACAATCCTCCTTTTTGAGTACAGTCAGGTACTGAACGACGTTTCAAGATGAAGTTTGCATCAAAATGAAACAGCACGATAAAACGTAGTTAAACCAATTTATGGTGAAGTTAAAAAATACAATCTCTAAACTGTCGCGAGCGTTTAAATCTTTCTGTGTCGAGATTAACGGTACAGACGGCGGCGGCATAGTACAGAGGCTAGACGCAATTAAATACACATCATCATGGTATACATTTTACCCTTCTTTGATAGCTGTAAAGGATTTGCCACACTGGATGCGTTCTGCGGTCGCGGTCAGGTCAAATTGAACACACCCCGCATTACGTATGAACAACATTGTCTGTCACTATATATTGCACGTATATCAAATCGTATATCTATACAAAATATATAGACCGACAATGTTGTTCATACATAATGCGGGCTGCGTTTAATTTGACCTGACCGCGACCGCAGAACGCATCCAGTGTGGCAAATCCTTAATCGTGTGACGATGTGAAGTTTTTTCTGTAATTTGACCTCTATCTCACACCTAAGGATAAGTAAAAATGAGGACAAGGATGTAAGTCGCTGATTCAACACCTGTGGTGGCCTAGTGATTGGACCCACAGCCTCTCGAGCAGAGGGTCGTGCGTTCGAGCCTGGGCTCGCACCTCTGAGTGTTTCGAAATTTACGTGCGAAATTACATTTAAATAAATAAACAAATATCACGGGACAATTCACACCAATTGGCCTAGTCCCAAAGTAAGCTAGGCAAAGCTTGTGTTATGGGTACTAGGCAACGGATAAACATACTTATATAGATAGATACATACTTAAATACATATTAAACACCCAACACCCGAGAACAAACATTTGCATTCTTCATACAAATATCCGCCCCGACACGGGAATCGAACCCGGGACCTCAAGTTTCATAGTCAGGTTCTCTAACCACTAGGCCATCTGGTCGTCTAAATGAAAAATTTGAAATTTATCATGGAGCTTTACGGTGAAGAAAAACATAGTGAGGAAACCTATACACACCTTTGAAGGAATTCAGTAGTGTGTGTGTGATTCCCCATCTGCACTGGGGCCTGTAGGAGGACTTATTTAGGCTGGTATGATGATGATGATGATCATGGCATACGTTTAACGCTTCTTTGTCATAGGCTTTTACTGTGTGGCGATGTGAAGTTTTTATGTAAATTGACTTATATGCACCTGGTGATGAAGTGTAGATGAGACCAAAGATGTAGCTAACAACACTCTGTCCCCCTTGGATACCCCTAAATTGTAGTTATCTGGAAAAACAGACGACGAAGAAAAATTACAAAGCCATAAAGCCAATTAAAAATGCGAAAGTTATTCTGTCTGCCTGCCTGTCTGTCTGTTACATTTTAAAGCTTTAAGTGGTTAACCACTGAACTAATTTAGATTAAATTGGGTACGGAGATAGTTTGAGATTCTGAAAGGGAGATAACATAGTTTTTATCCCAGAAAATTGCAGAAGAATCCAGTTGCGTAGAGTACAACATAAAATAATAGAAATTAAAAGTGGGCGCGGCGTTACTTTCCTCGTAGCAGTTTTATTTTTTACCTTGAAATGTTCTTTTAACTGGAAGAGGTGATTTTTGTATAATGAACACTTATAGTTATATGGCGTCGATTTGGATGTTTTCCATTTTCTATCCAATCACAATATTCAAATTTTCCTTAGTTTTAATAGTTGCAAGTTACTTTGGCCTCCAACAAAAGGAGCGACATCCTGGATAAGGTTGCGGGATCTCTTTGGATGTGGATGGCGCAGAACCAGTCTGTTTGGCAAACGAAGTGGACGTCCTTTGGACGAAATGGCGATGATGATGAAGCAACTCAGTTACTTCGCAACACAAAGCTCTCAGTTATATCATCCAACTAACCCACATTGAAACGACTCGTCGTAAACAAACAAAAATAATTGCCCTCGCGACTTGAGCTTAACCGCAGCGAGCGCCTAGACTAGGACATTAACTCACAATAGAACATCTGGAATCACCGCAGGCTAACAAACTACTGGCTTTATTAAACTTTGCAGCTTGTTTCGCTGTAATTAATTTATTATTACTCGTATTCAAGTTATCTGGTTGCCTCGGCGCTGAATTTGTAGTAAGTAATAATTAAGATGATGATAAGTTATAATATATAGGTAATCTGGGGTCCTTCCGTTCCGCTAAAACATTTTTACGATTCCGGGTATCCAAGACTCTAGCAACAACAACAAACATTACAAGTTTTCATACAAATAAGTGAGGGCTCAGATCAATTTACCAAAATGGTTATGTCCTAGTAGCAAAATTTCCATTCGCATTTTTTCCCAAATGCTTTTCTTCTCACAACTTTAATCGACACAGAAACGTAGGTAGGTTTAGGTTATGGTAAGTTTGCATCGGGCCGAAGGGCCAAAAGCACACAGAAGGAGGAACTCCGCGTGAGCGGAGCTCTGTCGACACTGTTTCTACGCCAATTCAAATTGGGGAAAAACGCTACTGGTAAAAATAAGCTTCAGTAAAAAACTATCAGCGAGAAAAAAAGCATTTAAGGGAAAAATACGAATGGAAATTTTGCTAATATAGGTAGGAAATAACGATTTTGGTAAATTAATCTAACCAGTCAAGTAAGTGATCGAACTCGAAAATACAAGCTTCGTTATTCGGTGCTCTAACCACCGGATGGTCGTGAAAAGCTTATAAAGCAAATTAATTATAAAAAATGTGACGTTTTCCTGACTTTCTATTATATTCATTATCATATTATTCCATCCATTTACGCATGTAGTTTATGTAGTTCATCGCTTATATTTATAAGTGTACATTTTATCTATCTGTGTGGCGTTCCGGGTATTACCGACGGTACTGGCTGAAAATCAGCGCTGGAGTGTTATAAACGCCTCAGCATTATGCTGAGCCAGTGTCCAATTTGCAACCGCAATGACACACTCTATTTTTAGCCTTTGTATTGTCCTTTTTGTTAAAATATTTATGTGTCTTGTGTTGTTGTAAATAAATGTATTTTCTTTCTTTCTTTCTTTCTTTATATTTTCAACCGACGAAGAAAACGGAGGTAGTACTCAAGTTGACGCGTACATATTTTTTAATGTATGACCACGCATAACTTTTTATAGGGCACTCCGAATTTGATAATTCTTTTTTTATTGGATAGGGTATATCTTGGATATTGGTCCTATATAAATTTGAAAAAAATATCGTTCACTAAAAGCGGGAAAATAGGGGAATTTATTGTACACTCACAAATTTTAATGCTGAGTTGTGTTTAATTACAAAAACGTCACTATGAATGAGCTTCCTAACTGTCAGTAATACGAAAGAACTAAAAAGCATATAATATAAAAACTTTATATTATTTTTCCCATATAATTCTCCATTTTTCCTTAAATTCCCTGATCACTCCAGTTCCTCTGGGTTATCAAAGTCTTCTAGCGCCAAGGAATCCTGCCGGTCCTTCGTGCCGGATCGTCAAAAATTCTCCACAATTCCATGATGCCATTCGTAGGATTCATTAAATAATCGCGGCAGCTATACAGGCTACGTAAGCTGGGCAAATGGATTCGCCCACGAACTTATCAACGGGAACATGAAAGGGAAATATTTCGAATCCCTCCGTCGCGGTAGAATAATTCTGTCGAGCTCGCAGAAGACTGCTTTTAAACAGTACGTGAAAGCAATTTATTTAACGAAATATTCAGTGAAATGTTGCAAATTAACTGTTGCCCGCGACTCCGTCTGTGAAGAATTCGTTTACCGCTAACCAGCGGAAACTGTGAAATTATCCTGGATAAAAGTATCATTTGCCCTTCCCATGGGCTCAATTTTTTTTTTTATATAAGAGGTGGCAAACGAGCAGACGGGTCACCTGATGGAAAGCGATCACCGTCGCCCATGGACACCCGCAACACGGGGGGCATCACAGGTGCGTTGCCGACCCTTTTAGGAATTGATAGGCTCGTTTCTTAAAGATCCCTAAGTTGTAACGCTCCGGGAATGCTGCCGCAGAAAGCTGATTCCAGATCTTTGTCGTGCGAGGAAAGAAGTTACGCTTAAAACGCACGGTACTAGAATGACAATCATCAAGATGGTGAGGATGGAAAGACAAACGGTTCCTCGAAGTGCGGTAGTGGAATTTAGCCGCAGGCAGCAATTCGAACAGTTCGTCAGAACACTCCCCATGATAGATACGGTATAATATACAGAGAGACGCCACATCTCTCCGCAAAGCCAAAGGAAGCAAAGCGCAATTATCTCCATACCAAATTTCTTCTGCATCGGTTAAGTGTGAAGAGGTAACAAACAGACAGACACACTTTCGCAATTATGATATTAAGTTACTTAGTATGGATAAGGTTTAAAAATCATGTTAATCGAAAAAATCGGAACAAGAGCGAGTAGGACTACAGAAAGTACAGATTTGTACGAATTTCAAAATACTGGGTGTCCCATTCAGATGGGTCAGTGTAGGTAACTCTGAAATAATAAAACTTAGAAAGATCTGATCAACGAAACCATGTCATTGCTTTTAGAAACAAGGAAAACTGCATTCATAGATTTATAAAAAAATCATAAAAGTTCGGGAATAGGGACCGTTCGTATTGAAGCAAAATATTCATGTGCTAGTCACAAGTATCCGTCTGTCTATATACCAAATCCAGAAAGTTTGGCTCACTTCTCGTGCATCCCGTGCTTCCCCTGCATCAGTGCACAGTGTTATTGTTATTGTAAAATACTTTAGTTCCCGCGGCTATCGATAAACGACGATTTTCGCAGATGGAGTCGCAGAAAACAGCTAGTTTATAACATTACTAGGATTCTGTATAGATTCAGGCGTTACTTTGCGGAGGTCCATGTTAAAATAAATTGAATAGCTATCTTGTTCCTCCGCTAAGTAAATAGTGAGGCCAAGTCATGCGAAACAGCTACGTTAACGTTGAAAAAATGCTTTTTCATGCAATTTTACCCGCCCTCCGTCCTCATAAAAAACGAAAATAACCAACGCAAACGTAACTGAACCCACTACCAAACATAGCTGTTTCGCACGACTTGGTCTCACTACTTAGCGGAGGAGCAAGATAGGAATACCTTTATATTATATATATTATATAAATAAATAAAAAAATATCACGGGACAATTTCACACCAATGGACCTAGTCCCAAAATAAGCTAGGCAAAGCTTGTGTTACGGGTACTAGGCAACGGATGAACATATATAGATAGATACATACTTAAATACATATTAAACACCCAAGACCCGAGAACAAACATTCGTATTTTTCATACAAATATCTGCCCCGACCGGGAATCGAACCCGGGACCTCAAGCTTCCTAGTCAGATTATCTAACCACTGGGCCATCTGGTCGTCTAAATATTCAATAAAGAGTCACCGTAAGCATTGTATTGTAATATTCTGTGGACTGTGATTGTGGTTAATACCCGTGTAACTGGGGAAGGTGGCCACAAAAATATAATGTCCTTTGCGATACAGCCCGATGTTGCCCCGTTAATAATAAATATTAATACCACAATTCTGCGTCCAACTCGTTTGCTACGTTCCAATAGAATTAGAGAAATGTACATTTTTAGGGTTCCATGACCAAAGTTCCCCCGTGTTGTCGCGGAGTATTCCTAGGTTCACAGTAAAATTCATAGCGACAAAGTGTTTAGTCTAGATTTCAGGTATATCAGTAAACAAAGCATTTTACTTTCAACTAGGAATGTGTACATACAATGTACCCAAATTCCTTTCAGCAACGGAACCCTCAGGTTCCTTCGGAGGACCTCCCAACTCCCCTTATAGTCCATCCCAAGCCACCATGAGCCTGGCACTTCGAGCTCAGTTTTACATTCAATTCATATTTCCATTCTGTGCCATATTCAGTTGCTTTCAACATTACTTATATGCTTTGCCTTCTGATTTTTCTATTCGTACTAGCAATACATCAAATTACTCACCGATCTTCAGGTGTTGAACTTCAGCCGGACCAGAGACTATCCAACTCACCCTCTTGGTGACCACTTCCTTTTTTAGGGTTCCGTAGTCAACTAGGAACCCTTATAGTTTCGCCATGTCTGTCCGTCTGTCTGTCTGTCTGTCTGTCCGCGGCTAAGCTCAGAGATCGTTAGTACTAGAAAGCTGTAATTTGGCATGAATATACATATCAGTCACGCCAACAAAGTGGTAAAATAAAAAATAAAAAAATATTTTTTTTTAGGGTACCTCCCATAGACGTAAAGGGGGGGGTGAATTTTTTTCTCGACTTATCCTATAGTATGGGGTATCTTTGGATAGGTCTTTTAAAACCATTGCGGGGTTGCTAACATGATTTTTCTATTCAGTGATCTGTTTGCGAAATATTCAACTTTAAAGTGAAAATTTACATTAAAATCGAGCGTCCCCCCCTCTAAAATCTAAACTGTTAGGTGGAAAAATTAAAAAAAATTCAGAATGGTAGTAAATATATCAAATTTACTAGGAAAATTATAGCGGCTAAGATTGCTTGGGAATTATTTGCAGTTTAAGAGTAAAGCCTAAGGTATAAAACATACCTAAACATGGATGATTCCGTACACATACGAAATCCTTAGAAAAATATTACTTGATTTTTTTTTTCTACTTTTTTATCTTCTCCTGCAATCGTACTACATTATGGCACCCCTCAGTAGTGTTACTAGCACACAAATTTAATATGATGTGTTTCTACTTACCGTTTTGATGTTCTCGCGACAATTCGCGACACGTGTAGTGTCGGGTTTAGAAATTAAACCTCTCCATTTCTTCCGTGTATATTGTAAGAAGCGACTAAGGAAATAGGTGAAGGTATATTAAAGGCGATAGGCAAGCAACCTGGCACTATTATACTACTTTTATATTTAAACCTAAAATTGCTAAAAGTGGCTCATGGTAATTTTGCACAAAAATTCCGAAAAACTCAGAGGTGCGAGCCGGGATTTTAATCCACGGCCCTCTGCTTGAGAGGCCATTATTTATTTATGTATGCAATAATTATCCTGTGAACTTACACAAGTTCACAAGTACACAAGTTAGCCAAGACGTCCAGCAGGACCTCTCTAACGTGGCTTATCCCCACGAACATGACAAACAACAATTGTGGAGATAGGCCTCCATAGAGCTCTCCAGGCAGACGCTCAAATCACTCCACAACCACTAACCACTAGGCCACCATGGTTATGGAGAGGGCTATGCTCGGGGTTACTCTACAGGATCAAAACAGGGATGAAGAGATCTGTAGAAGAACAAGAGTCACCGTTATAACCAAACTGATTAGCTCGTTAAAGTGGCATTGGGCAGGCCGTATAACGCGCAGAACAGATGGCTGTTGGGGCTGAAAAGTTCTCGAAAGGAGACCATGGATTGGCAAGCCAGCGTGATACGTGATACGTCCACCAAAGAGATCATCATCATCAGCCTATGTTCGTCCACTGCTGGACATAGGCCCCTCCCATGGCACGCCACTGAGCACGATCCTCGGCCACTCTCAACTGGGGGCCGTGGTTCGTGTTGACTTGCCATTTGGTCGGGTTTGCTCTAATTGCCACGCTGAGCAGGCGGGTTGGCAATCGCAGTACATTCACACCGGTATCGCTGCTGCCCGAAACCGGTGGGACCGATGTATACTTGGTCACAGAGTCTCTTAGTCGCCTTTTACGACACCCGCGAGAAGAGTTGGGGGAGTGCTATTTTTAAGCCGGCACTCCACGGCAAAGCCGGCACTCCATGGCAAAGAGATACATATTGGAAATTTGTTTGATATATTATGTGTTTTAGTTTATTCAGCAAGTGATACAGGAAAAAAAACTTTTGTTTATTTTATCTGTGCCCTACTTATTTCTTTCCAAGAAATTTTAACTACGTATTCGGGCCTTTACAACGATAAAATCCTACCTCATTTCTTGCGCACAGGAAATTGATCTTTACAGCAAAAGGGAGAGGACTTTCGTTTACGCCATAAATGAACTTGGAACCTCTGATCCGTGTTAAAAGTGTCAGAACAATTTGCGTCCCCTTCATCATCAGCTAAGTCCTGACTTGACATAGTGACGAAAAGTTGAGCTTTCGATGTTTCTTCTTTTGAGGAAGATATTAACAGAATAATAACTGTTTTTGGATGCTAAAACAATTTAGAATGTAACTAAGTAGTTTAGGGGCTGTTTCACCACCCATTGATTAATTTTAATTGACGGATAAATGTGATGCCGTCTCCGTCTATTTTAACAAAACAAACAGAGACGGCATCACATTTATCCTTCAAATAAATTTGATTAATGGATGGTGAAACAGTGGGTAAACCTATTATAACTAATAATTTTAACGAATTAGCTCGTTGAAATGGCAATGGGCAGGCCATATAGTACGCAGAACATATGGCCGTTGGGGCCCAAAAGTTCTGGAATGGAGACCACGGACTGGCAAGCGCAGCGCGGGACGCCCACCAACGAGATGGACGGACGATTTGGCGAAGGCCGCGGGTTCAGGGTGGATGCAAGTAGTCGCTTTCGCTTCCAACCGTAATTATTGGGCACCAATGAGGGAGGCCTATGTCCAGCAGTGGACGTCCTACGGCTGAAATGATTATGATGATGATGATGATGATGATGATGAATAATTTTTGGGACTTAATCACTAACTATTAATTAATAATAATAATAATTATCACGGGAAAATTCACACCACCTGACCTAGACCCAAAGCAAGTTAAACAAAGCTTGTGTTATGGGTACTAAGCAACGGATAAACATACTTATAGAGATAGATACAAACTTAAATACATAATATTAAACACCCCATACCCGAGAACAAACATTCGTATTTTTCATACAAATATCTGCCCCGACACGGAAATCGAACCCGGGACCTCAAGCTTCGTAGTCAGGTTCTCTAACCACTAGGCCATCTGGCCGTCAACTCTGGTCGTCAATTAAAAAAAAAAAATGTGTAAAATACCTTGATTACTCAGTTAATGCTGGACAACAGTAGCTAAGGGCTGGCGCCCACTGACGGCATGGCACGGCGTGGCATTTTATTACTATCAAGTTATTTTGAATCTTATTTCAATGAGTTTAGAATTCATGTTACTTTATTGGTTATGCGTGGCATCGGCCCTCAGGACGTCGCGGCATCGTGGTATCGAAATAAAGTAACATGAATTCTAAACTCATTGAAAAATAAGATTCAAAATAACTTGATAGTAATAAAATGCCACGCCGTGCCATGCCGTCAGTGGGCGCCGGCCATAATTAACATTAATTTCGTATCACCATTTAGATTTCTTCCTGTGAAAGTGTAGTCAGAAGAGATTTTTGGAATATCCGCGAAATAGAGAAGTATTTGTGTATAAATTTTATTTCTCCGCGAACGAAGTCGCGGCCAAAAGCCAGTTAGTAATAAATATCAGCGTAACGTTCTCAAAAACGCGAACAGCTGTTGCCAACTATCTTTGTTTCTCTTGTTTCAGTGCTACAATTTGTGTCGAGAAGAACAAAAAATAAAAAATGTAATAACAATAGTTGTTCACGCAGTAAGCTTTAATTTAGTTTTGTTAAAATCTGATAGATGGCGGTAAAAGCGAGTTAGATCACGCTATCGTTTGGTTCCCTCAGAAACTATAAATAGAGCTGGATTATTTTTGTTTAAATATACTTTGCAAACGAATGTCAACTGTACGGAGTTTCATTTCATGAACACGATAGTGGACCCCTTCTTTTTGGATTGTACTGGCATTGTACATGGTCCATCGAACCGGATATACGGCAAGATTTACTGTGTCCAACTGCTAACCTCCCGTATCAAGGGGCGACGGATTGTCGTCGAGGATACGTCTTCGTCACACAGGAGCAACGAGTGCGAGCGAGAGAGGAAATCATCGTGCCCTGTCAATCGGATCGGAGAAGACGTCATCACAATCATCAACCTGAGGCTAAGCGGCGGACGAGCAAGTGACGTATTAGTGCAGTGTTTTACATTTTAGAAGAAAAACTGTGAGTACTTTTGAGGTTTTATTAGTGAAGTGTCATCAAGTCAAGCTTGCATATTCATAACTGACAGCTATCAATTTAAAGACTTTGATTTGTTTACATCGAAATTGTCAAATATTAACTTAGAAAATAATTTGGAACTTTAGAAATAGTTAAGATTTTGCAAGTGTTAGAAGTAGACTTAGAATAATTTAAGAAAAGTTGTTGAGACGGGGAATCCATGCCCATTTTCGGTTAGACATGTCAAAAATTAAAACACTTGTAAAATTTTACGAATTTTAACGGGACTTGGAATTTTTATCGCGGTTATTATCTTCACTTTGGATTTTGATTTGGCGAGAATAAACATCAACAATGGAAGCAAATATTAATGTTCAGTTGGATATTGCTAACCGTATTAACAAGGCTTATGCCAACTACAAGAAATCACCGAAGGAACGTATTACTGTGCCGTATGTTGATGCGCGTTTAGAGGCTTTAGAAAAGTTATGGGAGCAGTTTTCGTCAATGCATGAGAAGTTGGTTGCAGCGTCTTCACATACAGAGTTGCAAAAATCTGTGTATGTCACCCAGGCGATTTACGACGTAACTGACGAATGTTATCTAGATTACAAATGCGCGCTCAAAACGTCATTGAGTACTTTAACACTGCCATCAAGCGAAAGTTCACGTCAAACATCGTCATCAACAACGAGTAAAACTATGCAAGTTAGACTGCCAAAGATCACCATCCCTGTATTTTCGGGGCAATATTCGGAATGGATTAGTTTCAGGGATCTGTTTGTGTCTCTGATTCACGATAATGCGGACATAGACGATGTGCAAAAGATGCACTACCTTAAGGGACACCTCCGGGGCGAAGCGGAACAATTATTGCGTCATATTCCTATTACTAACACCAGTTACCAGCAATGTTGGACTTTGTTGAAAAATCGATACGATAATAAACAATATTTAGTAAATTGCATATTGAATCGTTTTTTCAACCAAAGAAATATTACAACAGAGTCCTCCAGTGCCATTAAGGAATTGTTAGATGTTACTACAGAAACTATGAACGCTTTGTTGAATTTAGGAATTGACACTGAGTCGTGGAGCGTGATTATTATTTACATTGTTAGCCAGAGGTTGGATCCTGAAAGCAGGAAGCAGTGGGAAGCGAAAGTTAGCGCATGGGTGGCTCTCTCCGATAGATTACCTTCGATGAAGCAATTTACGGATTTTTTGGAGACGAGGTTCCATTCCTTAGAGTTTCTGGATCCAAAATCAGGTGCATCTTACGTACAAAAACAGCGAGCTTTTAGTCCAAATTTTCACAAAAATACCAATCCCAAAGCTAATTCAATTCACATGTTACATGTTAGTCAGGTATGTTGTGTCTATTGTAAACGGGATCATAATATTAGAAGTTGTAAAGATTTTATAAACAGTGATCTCAACAGCAAGCGCAACTTTGTCCAGACTCACGGGCTATGTTTTAACTGTCTGGGAAGTAATCATTCGGTCAAATACTGCAAAAACAACACGTCTTGTCAAATTTGCAAAAGAAGACACCACTCATTATTGCATCCAAGGGGGGAAACGCACTCAACTGATTTAACAGGTTCAAATGCATCAGTTGAGAATCAAGGAGCACCACCGTCAGGGCATTCGTTCAAAGTATCAAACCAGGAGGCGGGGCCATCAACGGCCACGAGCATCAGCAATCATTTTGTGAAAGGAGTAGCACATCAGGTGCTGCTAGCCACAGCGTTAGTTAAAGCTGGGTCACAAAATAAGGGAGACTATCAGCTCTTAAGAGCTCTTATAGATCAGGGGTCTCAAGCATCATTTATCACAAGAGCGTCAGTTCAGTTGCTTGGGCTGAAAACAACAGCGGTCAAGGGAGTTATATCAGGATTGGGGGGTGAACAGAACCTTATCACAAGGTCCATGGTAGAAGTTTTAATCAGTTCACGTCTCAATCCAGGCTGCGTGTTGCGAGTTTCAGCCTACGTTCTTGATAAACTTACTTCATACTTACCGTCGGCTGTAGCGTCAGTCACATCATGGCCGGAACTGGAACAGCTTAATCTGGCAGATCCGGAATATTATACACCTAATAAGATAGACATCTTATTGGGGGCGGAGGTCTACAGCGCCATTATAGAAAACGGGATAGTTAAATGTCCCTCAGGGTCCCTAGTAGCACAAAATACCACCCTGGGATGGATATTAAGTGGGCAACTAAAATCAAAAGAAGCTATATCCTGTAACGTAGTAAACATGCACACTCAAGTAGACCAGCTGCTTAGATCTTTCTGGGAAATAGAAGCCGAACCCTGCAACAAAGAAAAAATTCTGTCAGTCGAAGAGCAAAGATGTGAAGACTACTACGAATCCACAACCACGCGGGACGAACATGGGCGATATATTGTGAGGCTCCCATTTAGGGATGAGAATCCAGCCTGTGCAGATGGCCATTCAAAGGCTATTGCAATGAAGAGGTTTAGCTTTCTGGAACGCAAGTTGCAGCGGGATCAGCACCTAAAACAAAGATACAAAGAAGTATTAGATGAGTACCTAAGTCTGGATCATATGATACAAATAAATCACAGCGAAGGGAAGCAAGCAACAAAACATACGTATCTACCACACCACGCTGTAATACGGGAAGACAAAGAAACCACAAAGTTAAGGATTGTCTTTGATGCTTCGTGCAAGGGTACGAATGGTGTGTCATTGAATGACGATTTAATGGTGGGACCAACTCTGCAACCAGAGTTGCGTCATATAATAATGCGTTGGCGAACATATCCTATTTGTTTTATAGCGGACATAGTTAAAATGTACCGTCAAATAAAGGTGAACGATGAAGACTCAGAGTATCAACGCATTCTATGGCGTGAAAACTCAGACGAAGAAACAAAGGAATACAAGTTACTCAGAGTGACTTTCGGAACATCAGCAGCTCCATATCTAGCTGTCAAAAGCTTGATACAGGTAGCAAAGGACGAAGGAAAAGACTTTCCTTTAGCAGCTGAAAGAGTTAAGGATGAGTTCTATATGGACGATCTGATGTCTGGATGTGAGAAAGAAGAAGAAGCAGTTGAAATTTACAAACAAATGACAGAGTTACTAAATAGAGGTGGGTTTGAATTGCAAAAGTGGGCAAGCAATAGTCAAGCCTTATTGAAACAAATACAGGAAGCAAATTCAGGAAAAGATGAGGATAAAAAGATAGAAGTCAAGCAAGACTCAGTAAATAAAATATTGGGACTTACCTGGAGTAGAAGCCTCGATGAATTTGTATATGCAGTTCAACTGCCACCGACGACCGGACCTGTAACAAAAAGGAAAGTTATCTCGGATATATCCAAGCTGTACGATCCACAAGGGTGGATAGCACCGAGCATAATTAAAGCAAAAATATTCATACAGAAGCTATGGTTGGCAGGAATTGATTGGGATGATGAATTACCACCACCTTTACTCGATGAATGGTTGGAATATCGTGAAAACCTATCAGAACTTACCAAGTTTAAATTAAAACGTTGGGTGAGGTGCAGCTCTGATGCAACATCAGTGGAACTGCATGGCTTCTGCGATGCGTCAAACTCAGCTTATGCAGCAGTAGTATACATTCGAGTGATAGACGCTGAGGGAAAGATACATGTAAGTTTAGTTACAGCCAAAACGCGAGTGGCGCCGATTAAGCAAATATCAATTCCTCGGTTGGAATTATCTGGCGCAGTTCTGCTGGCAAAGCTACTAGACGAAGTTTTAAAAGTATTGAAGATACCAAAATCAAACCTACATGCTTGGACCGACTCCGAAGTAGTACTGGCTTGGTTGAGTAGTCATCCTAGTCGATGGAAGACATTTGTTGGGAACAGAGTCTCGGAGATTCTATCAGTGACTTGTCGTAGTCAATGGTCACACGTACGGTCAGAACACAATCCTGCAGATTGTGCTTCTCGGGGGATTCAGCCTTCAGAATTTGTGACTTTTGATTTATGGGTAAGAGGACCATCATGGCTACAGGATAAAATAATTTGTTATAAGAGTCTCACAAAGCCATTAGACACCAATCTGGAAACCAGATCAATTAAAACTCACCTGGCTGATGTTTTGGTTAAGGATCAGGCGAGGGACGAGGACGTGTGGTCGAAGTTTTCGTCACTAATGAAGTTGCTAAGAGTCGTAGCTTATTGTAGAAGAATCCTGAAAAGAAAAAACCATACTTTCCTCCTGAAAGAAGAAATAGAAGATGCGTTACTAATTATGATTAGAAAATGTCAAGAAGAAGCATTTAAAGAGGAAATTAGCAATATCAAACTAGGTAAGAATTTAAGCAAGAAAAGTATACTCACTTCACTGAGTCCACAGCTGGACGACTCAGGCTTACTCCGAGTTGGTGGGCGGTTGCATTTCGCAGAAATCGACAACGACGCAAGGCATCCAATCATATTGCCGAAACAATCATTTCTGACGGAACTCATAATAGGAGACGCCCATAAAAAGTCATTACACGGGGGAGTGCAGCTGATGCTTAATTTGCTGCGGTCCAAATATTGGATTATAGGCTTAAAAAGTTTAGTGAAACAGCAAATCAGGAAATGTGTTACTTGCACGAGATACGCAGCTGCAAATAAAAATCAGTTGATGGGACAACTACCGTCACCGAGAGTGACCATGAGCCGAGCATTTCAACGTAGCGGCGTAGACTACGCGGGGCCCATAAACATACGGGTTTCAAAGGGTCGTGGCAATCGGTCATACAAAGGGTACATATGCTTGTTCGTTTGCATGGCCACTCGTGGCATTCATCTAGAAGCCGTGAGTGACTTGACGGCTCAGGGATTTTTAGCAGCTTTTAAGCGTTTTGTTGCACGGCGCGGTCATTGTAGCGATTTATACAGTGACAACGGTAGTAATTTTGTAGGAGCTTCTAAAGAATTGGTAGAATTGTTTAATGACGAAAGGTCAAGGTTTTTGCCAGAAATTGCTGATTGGCTAGCCACGAACGGCACCCAGTGGCACTTTATACCACCCCACGCGCCAAATTTCGGTGGTTTGTGGGAAGCTGGCATTAAATCGTGCAAATATCATTTGAAGAGAATTATCGGCAATTCAACGCTGACATTCGAGGAGATGACGACAGTTTTGGCTCAAATTGAGAGTTGTCTGAATTCACGACCAATGTGTTACGTACAGGATCAAGGGGATCCTATGCCACTAACTCCAGGCCATTTCCTTGTAGGTGAACCTTTAATAGTTGCACCTGATCGTAACTATGAGCAGTCATCGATTGGGTCGTTAAGACGGTGGCAATTCTGCCAACGTATGCTTCAGGACTTTTGGCGGCGTTGGTCGCAAGAATATTTGACGCGGTACATGCAAAGATACAAGTGGGCGCATTTTACTCCAGAACCAAAGATTGGAGATGTGGTGCTTGTCAAAGAACTGGATTTACCCCCAGCTAGGTGGCTGTTAGGCCAGATTGTAGAAAAACACCCGGGGTTGGACAACGTTACGCGAGTTGTGACATTGCGCTACAAAGGCTCCTTAATAAAGCGACCAGTGTCAAAACTTTGTGTATTACCTGTTTCAGATTAGAAATTAATAATATGTGTTGTTTATTAGATGTGTTTAGACTAATGTATAACTTTATTACTAGACGTCGCCTTTGTATAATGTTGGCGTCATTTGTTGTAAAAGATGCTCGTTTAAGAACAGTTGTTCTTGGTGGGCGGCATGTTCACGCAGTAAGCTTTAATTTAGTTTTGTTAAAATCTGATAGATGGCGGTAAAAGCGAGTTAGATCACGCTATCGTTTGGTTCCCTCAGAAACTATAAATAGAGCTGGATTATTTTTGTTTAAATATACTTTGCAAACGAATGTCAACTGTACGGAGTTTCATTTCATGAACACGATAGTGGACCCCTTCTTTTTGGATTGTACTGGCATTGTACAATAGTTTTTATTAAAATAACATATTCTTCCATACATATTCTGCTTATGTGGGACAGAATAGGCTAGTAATAATAATAATAATAATAATTCTTCCGTCAGCGTCTTAGGCGCAAGCCATACAGAAGAGACGTGGGACGAGGTGTCGCAGCCGGCGTCGTTTGTTCACAGGCCGCGTCTCTATACCGTCTCTTCTGTCGGTTTTGGATCGCGACGCTTCTATACATTTAGTATGAAAACTGATTTAAGAGGCGCCGCGATTGCGACGCGCCCCCGTCCCACGTCTCTTCTGTGTGGCTCGCGCCTTACTCTCCTCGTTTGATCACAGCTGCCCAAGCGCAGCTTGAATTAGCAAGTAATTAGCAGAATGGTACTTGCAACCTTGAACTGGTATTCTCTTCCCCAGGACCCACTAATAACCCACCCAACGACTGTATCGGGTCCGGACAGCGACGGTCTTCGCGCGTCCTGGAGGACACTACGGGTCTTCCCGGACGACTACGCCGCCCCGCGCGGCTACCTCGCGCTGCGGTGTCGCGCGACAGTTCCCACGCGACCGCCCGGCGTTCGGGCGATGTCGGTGCGACTATACGTCGCGTCGCGCCCTCCTATATCTACGTACATGTTTAGTAAGAACAGTAAGTATCGGAATCAGAAAATTTTATGTGTTTAACACACTCATTTATTGGCCAAGTCTCAGGTAAAATCAGGGAGTTACGGGGAGGTTGATTGCAACGTCTGCGATGACTGAAGAGTCCTATACCAAAGCGGCATGTTCTGTCTGCCACAGCAATCACAAACATAACGAGAGTCTAGAGGAGATGGTCTGGCAGCGCGGAGTTTTTTCTGTCTAAGCCTCTGTACCAGTCCCCGTTTAACACAGAGATATAATATTGGTATTGGTCTTAAGGCTAAAGCATGCATGCATGCAGGCGTACGTATTTAGTTAGTTATCCCCTTATCCATTGGTTACTCAAGTGGAGTCTTTGTTAAAACGCGTAAAATCAATCGCACCGAAAACATAAATCTGAAAAATGTTAACCAAGTTCAACACTAAAAATATGCTTGGTTATGGACTTCGCCGACCAAAAGGATTGAGATCTAAAAGGGTGCCAAGTTCTGCAGATAATTCTGAAAACTATTTATAAGAACAAATAACATCATAAACAAATATAAAACTCTACTTCTTTGTTTTCTATACTACAACAGTGTTTGATGTTTAAAAATATAAATTCTTCAATTGAACTGTCGAATAATTTACTCAAAATAGTTTAAAATTATGTAAGTCGTCTTATATTAGTCTAATTAACTTATCCTAGTTATCCTCTTTATTTGATTTGTTGGTAAAAACTGGCCAAATCAAATCTTAAGTTTAAACTTAACATAAATTATCTTCGTTGTGTAAATTATTATTATGTTATTGTTATTATGCTTTGCAAGCTTGGCAGAAAGTGATATTCCAATACAAATGATATTACAATAAAATTCATTTAACTATTAATACAAGCAAGTCAAAGTAAATTAAATATATGTAAAAGACAAAAACTATGTACATGGGCATCGAAACATTTCATCATTATTATGCCTAGTTTTTACAATGATATATCGGGTAGTTAAGAATTTAATTCAAAACATTTTAAAGCTATATTTTGCTAGGTTATATAATAGCAGCCCGCTATTTTAACATAGGTACCGTAAATGTTTTACGTAATGTCCATGTCCCAATTAGTACTGCCCGGAGGGCAAAATCGAGCATGGTAACAACGCCAACTCCACATGTGGGAGGATGCTGGGAACTCGAGAGAAACATTTATATTTTACTTCTCAGAAAAAGTAATTTCCGATTCGCGTCGTCTGGATATCCATGATAAGGATGATAATAAATAAGACATTTCCTAAAGTAAATTTTGTAATCATATTATTATGGAGGTTGAGGTAAGATTCGCGTGGGTAGTATTTTTTACAAGCTTTTATTTTACTTGCGACATTGAATGCACGAGTAAGTTTGTTGTTTTGTTTGCAAACCATTTTTAGAGGCCTTCCAATCTGACTGAGCTAAAGTTTCGCATAACGTACTTGCGAGTAACAGTGCTTGTCGCGTTATATTGCCTAGCTAAAGTATAATTTTAATAAAATGAAAATTGACCTCAACTTTTAATGTTATTCATTATTTAACGGCCTTTTCTGTATAACATTTTTTTTTTGTATAAATTTAATGTGCAGGAGGGTAATAAGTCCTACGTGTTTAGCATGCATACCTACTTATCTATATAGTTAAGCTATACTCAGGTCAGTTATCATGTGAATGCTGCAATAATACTGTGATTATTGATCTTAAATAACCTTAAGTATTTAACAAGTTAGGTATGAAGTATCTTTTTGTATTTATTATTCAACTTCATTTTTTATTACTTTTACGGTCATCCCGTGAAACCATATATTTCAAACTAAATACAAACTGAAATATAGACGCACAGAAAAAACCCCAGAAAAAAGACCAATGCTGGGAATCGAACCCAGGTCCTCAGCATTCCGTGCTGCGTGCTTACCCCTGCACCATCACTACCAGACGCATGTAACACGGAATGCTGAGGACCTGGGTTCGATTCCCAGCATTGGTCTTTTTTCTGTGCATCTATATTTCAGTTTGTATTTAAGTAGTTTGAAACTTAAGTATTTAAACTATTTAATAAAGTCCATAGTAAAATAAAGCCTGCTTGTGAATTTTCTTTAAATGTTTAATTTTGTTTTTTTTTCGGTTACGTTTTGTGCATAAAATACTAAAACTTATTTAAAAGCGAAAAAACTTTTCGGGCGCACCCGAAAAACTTTTTCGCTTTTAAATAATCTTAGATTCGGTGAGCAGCCGTACTGCTAATAAAATAAATAATATACTAAAACTTGTCGATAAAACTGGATATTTTCCATTTATTATAAATATTACGTACCTTACATTACAATTGACTGTAGAAATTGACTCATTCAATTTCCGTTCTACAAGGTTATAAATTTTAGGCATCCTTTGATTGCGTATTCATGAAATCTAAATACGAGCAAAGCGATCCTTTTTAATATCGTATTGCTGAGTTATAAGAAAATCCATAGCGCAGTTCTATAGCGTTTTCATTCATTGTTAAAATTTGGAGGAAATTTCTTAAGTGAATTTTTAATTATATTTGCAAAAGTACAAGAATTATTACTTATGGAAATTCGGGTATACTCAGAGTTTCTTAGAAATCTTGTTCTCATTCAAAGGGCTCGTTTGCTAATAAGTAGATATTTAGCTATCTTTAAATTTTAATATTAGCAGATCTCGGCTATAAACTTTTTTATAATGTTTCTGATAAGTTTTTGTTAAAAAAATCACTTTTAATACCTACAAGTTTAATGACTGTACTTTTGTTAATTGATTTGCTCCACAGATTTTTAGAAAATATAATTTTTTTTTTTAGGTACAATATACCTAATCTAATTAATCATGAATCGTTTTATAAATGTTTTTATGATTATGCATGTTTAATACAAATGTTTGTTTCCAAGTTTCAGGTATTTAATATTTTTTGAAGTATGTATTGTATGTCTACGACCGGAGCCTAGTTGTAAGAAAACCTGACTACGAAGCTCGTGGTCCTGGGTTCGATTCCCGGTCGGGGCAGATAATTGTGTGAAAAATGCGAATGTTTGTGTTTGAGTCTTGGGTGTTTAATATGTTATTATCTATATGTATAAGTATGTGTATCCACTGTTTAGTACCCATAGAACAAGAATTGCTTAGTTTGGGACTAGGTTGATTTGTGTGAATTGTCCCGTGATATTTATTATTATAACTCGTTTAGGTTCACTTCGTCCACATTCCCATTTTGTCAACTTCGTAGTACGTCAGCAATCCCATTTCGTCTACAATCAATTCCCAATTCGTCCACTTCCTATTTTGTCAACATTCCAATTTCGTTCACATTCCCACTTCGTCCACATTCCCACTTCGTCAACATTCCCATTTCGTCCATATTCGCATTTCGTCCACATTCTCTTTTAGTAACAAAATAATAACGAAATTGGTAATGTATCTGAATAGTATTGATAAGCACGGTGTGCTTAGCAAATATTTTTCTTAACATGAATATCTAATTTACATTTCGTACTAAATACAAACTGAAATATAGATGCACAGAAAAAACCCCAGAAAAAAGACCAATGCTGGGAATGCACGCTGCATGCTGAAATGCTGGGAATGCATGCTGGGCACGGAATGCTGAGGACCTGGGTTCGATTCCCAGCATTGGTCTTTTTTCTGGGGTTTTTTCTGTGCATCTATATTTCAGTTTGTATTTAGTACGAAATGTATGATTTCACGGGATGACCGTAAAAGTAATAAAAAAAAATGAAGTTGAAAAAATAAGTACAAAAAAAAAAAAAAAAAAGATACTTCATAGCTAACTTGTTTAAAGTTGCACAGTAGCGCCATCTCTTGTCCAGGTGAGCGGTTAGTTCCGAAGGAGTGTTAAAATCTCTCGATGAGGGTGTAACATAGATGTGCGCTTGTCACTGCATAAGGTGATGATTTAGCAGATTGAAATGTATGATGTATAGGAAAGATTCGTGTCTAATCTCTAGACCAGTGGTGGTGTAGGGGTATGGCACGCGGCACGGAATGCTGAGGACCTGGGTTCGATTCCCAGCATTGGTCTTTTTTCTGGGGTTTTTTCTGTGCATCTATATTTCAGTTTGTATTTAGTACGAAATGTATGATTTCACGGGATGACCGTAAAAGTAATAAAAAAAATGAAGTTGAAAAAATAAGTACAAAAAAAAAAAAAAAAAGATACTTCATAGCTAACATGAATATCTAAATCACAAAATAAAATCTTCCGTGAGAATTAAGCTAAGTGATAGCGAAAGCCGCATTAGCCTTTTGACCGCCAGCGTCGGATATAGACGAAGTACGGTAGTACAAAATTAAACCTACCTGCATTAAGAATCAATTTTGTTCCTAACAAAAACGATGCGTGGCGTTTAAAAGGTTAAAATCGGCTAGGAATGTTGACAAAGTGGGATTGCGGACGAAATGGGAATATGGACGAAATGGGAATGTTGACTAAGTGGGAATGTAGACGAAGTGGGAAAAGGACGAAATAGGAATATGGATGAAATGGGAATGTTGACGAAGTGGGAATGTGGATGAAATGAACTTCAACGTTATTACGTTTATTATTTAATTAAATAAGTATATCCGCTGCCTATTCAATTAAGTTATGCTTACTTTGGGACTAGTAGTAGTTTATTTTAATAAACAAATTTATTTATTTAATTTATCTATAGTCAATTAGTGTCAATTGTCCCGTGATATTCATTTTTTATTCCCGTGATTGAAATGCATGGCAAGTTACGTTGGAATTAGAGTACAGTTTGTCAATAATTTTCTTTATAAATTGTATTTTTCTTGTTCTAGAAGCGGCAGCGGGCTGCGCGCGCCACCGCCTGCGATCGGAGATGATTGTGTGGACGTTACTGCTCCTCGTGAGGAGACGAGTGCCTTTTCTAGCGAACTAGAACTGTGTTGTTTCAAACCCCTGACGCTCTCGCCAATAGACTGATACTCGGTACAATAGCCCAATCAGACGGCGCGAGAAATATTGTGCAAGCTTCATTCGAGTTTCATTGCGGGGTCGCGCGGCTGTAGTTTTAGAAGTGAGCGGTCATCGACGGTAATGTATTGCTACTTGAATGATATGTCCTCGCACTATTTCGATAGCTTAAATCCTTTTAATCGCGAAAGGCCCAAGACAAATTTTGATTTGAAATTCCATGTCACTTAAGAAAAGGTGTAATTTATTTAGTAGAAAAGGAAATTTTTGTGATTCCTTATTTAAACTCACGAGTTCTATTCATTTTTATAAAAAAGTGTTTTTTGTGCCAGTTTTGTGACTTTCTAATTGAACAAAACTGACACAAAAAATTGTATGGAAAATTACTTACTATTACTTATATTAGGTACTAGTACTTAACAAATTTCACATTCAAATAGTCTCACCCGTTTAAGAGCTATGACATAGGTACACACACACACATGGCGGTCAAACTTATAACACCCCTCTTTTTGTGTCGGGGCTTAAAAACAGGAATGTTTGCTCTCGAGTCTTGGATGTTTAAATCTATTTAAATATGTTTAGTCAATTTGTGTGAATTGTCCCGTGATATATTTTATTTAACGTTGGCCATACCACAATGAAAAGAAATGAATATTTTAAGACAAACTAAAACCTACCTATATACAGGGTATTTTTTTAATAAGTGCACAAATTTTAATATGTGATACCTAAAGTGTCGTTAAAATAACAAATTTCAGTATTTTTCGTTATAATAAATAAATAAAATAAATATTAGGGGACAATCTTACACAAATCGACCTAGTCCCAAACTAAGCAAAGCTTGTACTATGGGTACTAGACGACGATAATCCTACTTATATAGATAAATAAATACTTAAATACATAGAAAACATCCATAACTCAGGAACAAATATTCGTGCTCATCACACAAATAAATGCCCTTACCGGGATTCGAACCCAGGACCTCTTGCTCTGCCGGTCACTACCAACTAGGCTAAAGCGGTCGTAAATATTTATCACTTATTTTTTTTTGTTTTTCATAGTAACTCGACCAATCATTGAATGAATTACTATGAACATCCCAAATTACAAAATATAAAAAAAAACCTCGAACAGATAATCGTGATCTATCAACGATACTGAATCACATATCAAAATTTGTGCACTGATTAAAAAGTTACCCTGTATAATGACCAATGAAACTATGGGAAACAAATGTATCGAGGTTGTAATGCCTCCGTGTGAGGAGCCGTAGCCACTACGATCGATCAAAGCTCTAACCAAGCAAATGACACAGACTAATGGAATTACGTCCAATATGGATTGTTTAGGTCCACATCTTATACCTTAGTCTATTGGACTTGAAATTGTATTAAAATGAACCTCATTTCTTACTTTTCTACTTAGTAAACACACGTGAAAGACAGCTGGGTCTGTAGGACACATAACAAAGTTTTCATGCTCCCACACCCACACACACACACACACATAAACACACTATCACAATTTCCCGCGTTTTGTGTTATCAATTAACTGTTATTAAATTAAAAATGCTACTTGGGCATCATTTTGATACCATTGTTGTAAAAAATATTATTATAAAAAATAAAAAAAATATTATACACATATTATTATTTTTTCTTTTGTCAATCAAACAAAAATTACAAAGATAAATAGCGCGTCATAGTCAGAAGCGACGAAGTGACGACACTACCAAATAAAAAGTGTACCAACGTGACGTCACACGAAACTCGAATGTGCTATATCTTTTGATACCTTACTGACGGGCTAATTATATTTTTTTTAAGAATGTAGCCTATTCAATACACTACTGGATACACCGTTTGCGGTGAGCCGACTGGTAGGGCTTTCAAACGCGAATGTTGAATCTGTTAGTTAGTAGGGTAAATCGCCAATAACTGGTACCCTTCAATGACTGGCCACGTCATACTAAAAAAATGAACTCTATTCACCCATAATAGAATTCATTTTTAGTATAAGGTGTTAATTACTGGCCACCCTTCAATAACTGGCCACGTTATACTAAATTTAATTCTGTTTGTAGGGAAACAGAGTTCATTTTCAGTATGAGGGGGCCAGTTATTGGCGATTTACCCTAACTATTTATAATGCAATCTATGCTAAGGGCCCTGTTTAACATTCCATCGAAGTGTTTCACCACAAACAAAGGTTTATTCGGCGAGAGTGTCATGGCGGCCTAATTGTTTAAGTATGTACACAAAATAGATTAGTGTCTCGAAAAGGTGATCAAAATGAATTTTAAAATAAGACAATTAAAAAAAACTAATCATATTTTTTATGGCAGTTGAAAATGATTTAGAAAATTTAAGTTTTCAGATAAAAAATTATATGTACTACATTTTTAATCTTTTAGAGACACTTTTCTAAGAATAAATGAAGCTGTGACCGTTTTCAAATATAGTAAAAATATTAAAAATTATATGTGTAAATATTATGTGACGCACTAAACTAATTATTATGAGCAAAGTTAATGTAAAATTGTATATTTGACTCATTATCCTCTTTTCGTTATTTTTTTATTTCTCTTCAATAAAATTGTCTAATTAGACGTGTTTGCTACAGGATGTAGACCGTGATTACTGTTGATGAGCACCTTATAGGGTAAATCGCCAATAACTGGCCACCTCATACAAAAAAAAAACCGGCCAAGAGCGTGTCGGACACGCACAAGGTAGGGTTCCGTAGCCATTACAAAAAAATCAAGTAATATTTTTCTAAGGATTTCGTATGTGTACGGAATCATCCAAGTTTAGGTATGTTTTATACCTTAGGCTACTATTTACTCTTAAACTACAAATAATTTCCAAGCAATCTTAGCCGCTATAATTTTCCTAGTAAATTTGATATATTTACTACCATTCTGAATTTTTTCAAATTTTTCCACCTAACAGTTTAGATTTTAGAGGGGGGGGGGGGGACGCTCGATTTTAATGAAAATTTTCACTTTAAAGTTGAATATTTCGCAAACAGATCACTGAATAGAAATATCATGTTAGCAACCCCGCAATGGTTTTAAAAGACCTATCCAACGATACCCCACACTATAGGATTAGTTGAGAAAAAAAATCACCCCCCCTTTACGTTTATGGGAGGTACCCTAAAAAAAAATATTTTTTTTTTTTTATTTTACCACTTTGTTGGCGTGACTGATATGTATATTCATGCCAAATTACAGCTTTCTAGTACTAACGATCTCTGAGCTTAGCCTCGGACAGATAGACAGACAGACAGACAGACGGACAGACATGGCGAAACTATAAGGGTTCCTATTCACCCATAATAGAATTCATTTTTAGTATAAGGTGTTTATTACTGGCCACCCTTCAATAACTGGCCACGTTATACTATATCGAATTTTGTTTGTAGGGGAACAGAGTTCATTTTCAGTATGAGGGGGCCAGTTATTGAAGGGTGGCCCTATATTGACGCTACCAGCGCCATCATCACGGACAGGCCCTCTACACGCCCTCTTGAGATTTCGGATCACTGCCTTTTCCCAACAGATTCATTTGCCAATTGTTTATTTTTTTCTAAAACTGTTAACTTTTCAGGATTGTTAAACAAACCTAACATAACCTACAGAATAGTCCTGAAATATTATCCTGAATAGTTTACATTTTCAGAAAAAATAAACAGTTGACAAATGAATCATTTGGGAAATAATTTTATGCGAAAAGGCAGGATACTGAGATTTCATTATCCCACTCAATACACGTGTCCCACCGCAATGCACAGGTCTCCTCTCAGAATGAGACTGCTTGGGCTGTAGTTCACACGCGAGCCCAGTGCAGACTGGGAAACATCATACAAACCATTGAATTTCTTCACAGATGTATACAGGCTACCGCTCTATGTTTTTCTTCACCGTAGAGCACTTGGTAAATTTCAAATGTAATTCGCACGTAAATTCCGAAAAACTCGGAATTACGAGACCAGGCTCGAACCTGCGACCCTCTTCTGGCGAGGCCTGGGTATTTATGTAGATGTGTCAGAATATTGGGAGCTAATTAAAGATATTCATGGTCTCCATCCCGTAACAAAATTCGGCAGTGGAATGGTAAAATCACTAAAACGCCATACTTATATGGTATGGCTTTAGCATTTTTACCTTAGTGAAAAGATTTAAAATCGCTAAAGGCGCCGTAGATGATATATTGGTGCTTTAGTGATTTTACCTTTTCTCTATCGATAATGTCTAATGTTATTTCCTAATTGTTCTTCAATATAATTATGCTTATTACATGCGAGTCTTTAATGTTGGTTGACAGGGATGTTGTAATTTGGAAATTGGAAGATCCCTTTTAGGGATAAGTTCGCCTTTGTACTATTTTTGTTGTGTTGTTTTGTATTATTTTTGTGTTTTATGTACAATAAAGTGTTTACATACATACATACATACATACATACACACAATATAATCCACTTATGATTTATTCGCCATTACTATAACTCTAGCCTCTACGCTAGCTTGAAACTTTTCAATTGGCAGTTAAATTTAAAGTCCGGAATTCTAAATATGTCAAAGTAATTTCGAAATATTGTACCGTGGTCTTCATTTACGCTGTATAAAGAACTCCAATGCAAAATTTCTTGTCTATAATGAGCGATTGATATTTCAAAGTTTTAATTTAAATTCTATGGGAATATCGGAATAAAGGCCGGCGAAGATCAGATGCGTGTGCGTGTCATGCACCAGTTGTAATTAATGAAACTGTAAGAAAGATGGCACACTATGTACGCGCATCTAGTGCGCCATCTTTCTTACAGTTTCATTTATTACAACTGATGATAATTTATAGGATATCCCAACGATAACTAGGTGAGAAATCAGCTTATAACAATACTGAAAAAAAATAAGAAAAAATTCATCTGCGATATTAGTATTTTGTTAGAAAATATCTAGTACTGAATAAAAGTGATTTGATAATTTATTGAATCAGGCGTTACTTTGTGGAGGTCATCGATGAACTGAAACAAAAACTTTGCTCACCCGCAACCTTCTACGTCTATGCAAGAAATGTGCGTTCATGCAGTTCCTTCACCTCCACACTGTACGAACACACACAAATCACACAAACCTATCACCACCACCACACTATCTGAAGGGTTTCTAACGCAACCAGAGCTCACCTTCAGAGCAACACAACCGTTCACTATGCTAGATAATGCAGATATTAGATGATTGAGCTCGAAACTCGTGGTTGATTGAGTTAGTGAGGTGGTGGTGATAGATGGATTTGTGTAATTTATGTGTGTTCGTAAGTGTAGAGGTGGAGGAACTGCATAAACATATATTTCTTGCACTAACGTAGCTATCATAAGGTTGCGGGTGAGCGAAGTAAATCTTTCAGTTCATTGATATGATTATGACTCTCTATGATCGCTTAACTAAATTTCTTTTTATTTTCCTATTTTTTCTAGATCTGGTGTAAATTGACTTCTTGTCCGGTACCAGGTTATTGTTAAATTTTAGGACACCCCATATAAAATATTCAGAACAATCTGTGTACAAAATTTCCTCACCATCATCAATTTAAAAGCCTTGCTCTTCTCGGTGGAGTAATCGCCATTCTATTCGGTTCTCTGCCAACGTTTTCAGCTCCTCATGCGAAAGTTTTCTTTGGATTGATCTATAAATGTCCATCTCGGACTCTCCTGGCCTCGTTTAAATTCTACTCGCCCTTGCAATATAGTTACAAAATTTGGACAAATGCTAACACCCCTCGAACCTTTCTAGAGTGAAACAGTATCAAACACACTGACACTATGCTAAATATCTATAGATGTAATTATCCTTCGTTACAAATTACACGCATAACTTGTGTCAATTTAAAACAAGAACAATAAATCACATTGGTGTCGTATCAAATTTCCCGTGAACGTTTCGCAAGAAATTGTTACGAATCATTAACATTCGTTCATTAAAATTGCTGGCCCCATTTCCCTGATGTAATTGGCACCTTTTAACTTTTGCTTAATTAAGTCTGTTTAAAATTTTAATTGAACGTAATTGGACTAATTTAAGCGACATAAGACGTAGGTGGGGTATTACTTGATGCAAGGCAAGACGACTCTTTTGAGAGCATTTCTATTTAAAGTTGGACTTTTTATGATTGAGAAATTATGAATTATTTTTAGGGTTCTGTACCCAAAGGGTAAAGACGGGACCCTATTACTGAGAATCCGCTGTCCGTCCGTCCGTCTGTCACCGGGCTGTATCTCATGAACCGTGATAGCTAGACAGTTGAAATTTTCACAGATACAAATACTAAAACACAGAATAAAATAAATATTTAAGGGGAAACAAGTTAGCTATGAAGTATCTTTTTTTGTACTTATTTTTTCAACTTCATTTTTTTTATTATTTTTACGGTCATCCCGTGAAATCATACATTTCGTACTAAATACAAACTGAAATATAGATGCACAGAAAAAACCCCAGAAAAAAGAGACCAATGCTGGGAATCGAACCCAGGTCCTCAGCATTCCGTGCCGCGTGCCATACCCCTACACCACCACTGGTCTAGAGATTAGACACGAATCTTTCCTATACATCATACATTTCAATCTGCTAAATCATCACCTTATGCAGTGACAAACGCACATCTATGTTACACCCTCATCGAGAGATTTTTAACACTCCTTCGGAACTAACCGCTCACCTGGACAAGAGATGGCGCTACTGTGCAACTTTAAACAAGTTAGCTATGAAGTATTTTTTCAACTTCATTTTTTTTTATTACTTTTACGGTCATCCCGTGAAATCATACATTTCGTACTAAATACAAACTGAAATATAGATGCACAGAAAAAACCCCAGAAAAAAGAGACCAATGCTGGGAATCGAACCCAGGTCCTCAGCATTCCGTGCCGCGTGCCATACCCCTACACCACCACTGGTCTAGAGATTAGACACGAATCTTTCCTATACATCATACATTTCAATCTGCTAAATCATCACCTTATGCAGTGACAATTACTTCATAGCTAACTTGTTTAAAGTTGCACAGTAGCGCCATCTCTTGTCCAGGTGAGCGGTTAGTTCCGAAGGAGTGTTAAAAATCTCTCGATGAGGGTGTAACATAGATGTGCGTTTGTCACTGCATAAGGTGATGATTTAGCAGATTGAAATGTATGATGTAAAGGAAAGATTCGTGTCTAATCTCTAGACCAGTGGTGGTGTAGGGGTATGGCACGCGGCACGGAATGCTGAGGACCTGGGTTCGATTCCCAGCATTGGTCTCTTTTTTCTGGGGTTTTTTCTGTGCATCTATATTTCAGTTTGTATTTAGTACGAAATGTATTTAAGGGGACTCCCATATAACAAACGTGATTTTTTTGCCGTTTTTATAGATAGTGGTTCGGAACCCTTCGTGCGCGAGTCCGACTCATACTTGGCCTGTTTTTTATGTTATTTAGAGTCATGAGTACTATTCGTCTTTTGGTTTCAAAATTGTCCTCAATTTTCTGCAAGCAATTTTTCTTTCCAAATTTTTAATCTGGAGACAAACACAGCTAAACTCAACTGAGACTGGGCGGGACATGTCTCCCGAATGCATCCAGATTGCGTCAAAAATCGCCACTGTTCAGTGTCGTTGCGATAGCGATAGTTTCGCTATCGATAGTTGACCTTAAGAAAACAGTCGATAGCGTCGATAGTCTATCGAAAATATCGACATGCTGCAATACTATCGATAGTGAAAATTATGTGAGCCGTTCAATATTCATACAAAATTTTGCATAATTTATCATTTGTCAGAAATTATCATTTTGCATAATTCTTTTTTTCTCAGAAACCATTAATTATTCGGGAATTTTGGAATGATTATCCTGTAGGACTCTATAGGTTAGGTTAGGTTTGTTTCATAACAATTCTGTACGATTAATGGATTCAGAGTGATTAAGAGTTATGCGAAATGATAATTTCTGACAAGAGATAACTTCGGACAATCGTTGTTATGTCGAACATTACACACCCGAAAATTATTATTGCATTTCATTAAATTTCAATAGTATCGCCTATTTTTCACTATCGGTACTATCGATAGTATATATGATTCAAGGGTCGATAGTTTCGATAGGACTATCGATAGTATGAGTGATTTTCAAGGCCACGATACTACGCTGTCATAACAACACTGCCACTGTTGCTAGCGGCAGGCCCCGGAGCAGAGCTATGTCAAAACGGAGACGGCGGGATATTTGTGCCGTTTTTATCTATATTGCCAAGATTTTGCGAAGGATAAAGGTAGGTGGAAAGGGGAGGTCTTTGCCCAACAGTGGGACGCTTAATAGGCTAATAAAAACAACCCTTTTTGTGACGAACTATATAAACTGTATAATAAATTTAAAAAAGTGACTCTTAAAAAGTATGAATACTTTTTACAAGCTATTAACTTGCAATGTTCGTAAGTAAGTTGTCTTTCAATCTTGCAAATCTAATTTTATTTTCTGGTTATCAGATACTGGGATAAAGAAGAACAGTAGGCTAAGAAGCTCTAATTTTTTTTGACGAAAGCAAATATTTTCCTTATAAAAAATTTAATATTCCTGATTTTACAAAAGTGAATGCTAATTATTTTCTGATATAAAAAAATCTGAATACAATGACGCTTTGACTGTCTAAAGGTACGCTTCCATAAGCGAAGCAGAGCGGTAATATGCAAAACTAAACAAAAAATCCGATTCTTAAAATATCATTTTCACATGTGTCAGACGTGACTTTCAGTTTTAACTAGTGCAATTGGTCGGAATCGCCGCCACTGCGTTTATATGGAAGGGCTCGTTTGTCATATATTTAACTACTCTTTATTTACTAGCCGTTTCGCTTGCATATATCATTAAAGATGACGTTTGAATTGGAATTTTAGAAATTTTAGTAAATTTCCTAAAGTTACATCGCTATCTTTACTTCAGTTTCGTGAAGAAAAACCTTAAATTTTCATGTTCTGAGACTCAAGTGTGAAGATTTCAGGATTTTACATTTGTAATGATTTTATTTTTTGCTGACGCTGTACGTTTTGCCGCTGGTTACCAAATTAGTTGTTAAGACGAATCAAACGAGCCCAAATTCGATGCGGTCTTGTCGTTTTAAGTATACTGAGTTTCTATGGCCCTCCAGCTTCATCATCAGATCAGCTCCATTTCATAATAATATTGCATTGTCATCGGATTGCATGCAAGCTTTCAGCTCAATCGGTTGAACATTCAACTTAAAAATTGAGTTGAAAGATTCCACCAAAACAAACATACATTGCAAGTTAATAGAAAGCTTGTAAAAAGTAGTGGTGCTGATTAAAAATACCTTAATATCTTAATCGCTAAATTTTCAGACATAGAATTTTGCACGGGTAGTTTTCATACAAATTGGATGGGAATAAACCAATAACGCAACCGAAGCCAAAGGTTATGACTAGTATGTAATAAATTATCACTAAGACGAAACAAATGTTTTTAATCGAAATCGTAATTGTAATTTCTTATTTGTCGGGTGACAAGCAAAAGTCACTAAGTACCAAATACCTACTTAAAACAAAGCTCGTATCTCAGTATGAAGTTACTAACTAGATACGATTTTTTGAAGAGCAGTGACAGAAATTTTAGTGAGTTTTGCTTGTCATCCGGCGATTTGTCGATTAATTCGTCGTTTTGAAATGAAATAATCAAATCAGAAAAGGACGAAGTAACTGACAGAGCAACGTTAAATATTATTCTTACTTTAATTTGTAATTTTCATCCACCACTGAGCTTTATCTATAATTATTGTTAAACGTTAATATGAATGTTATTATAAATATAATATTTAAAATCGTCATTTGTAAATAAATCGATAAATGTGCCAATTTATGTAATATAATTATAAATCGAGTTGTTTATATTGAGAATTGATGTTAATTATGTTATTTGTTTTATAATAATGGTTGGCTCTTAGCAGAAATTGGAAAATATTCATTTTACAGGGCGAAATTTAAATCGTAATGCATAATTTATGTTTTTTATTCAGTTAAATTATATTATAGTCCATACATTGTAAGTTTGGGATTTAATTTCAATAAAGTATGAACATCTCAAATTTTATCAGACTAATTTTAACAACTGAGCTAATGCATTATGTTGCCTAGCCTTAACTGAGTTAGCAACACTAATTTTGTATTATGATTTAATTTCACCCTGAATATTCATCATACGAATAGCAATAAAAAACACTTTAACACGGGGAAGCTCGGGAAGCGGCGATTCAACCAAACCAGACGTTACGTTAAGAAAAATATTTATTAACTACTATGCAAACAAACAAAGTAATACTATAACTATCAGAATGCCTATTACACTAATATTACTAAGACGTCTCACAGGGGTGAAAGCGTATAGCGTGTAATATTAGGTCCCTAGAGTTCATTGAAGATACGTTCGATTCCTTGAACCTCATTATTCCGGGTCAACCAAACGTTAGCGCGATCTAATTTGACCGGTGGCGCCATCTCTTGGCGCATCGGGAAATATTGCGTGTGGTGACTGCCGATACTACAGCTTAAAGGGGTTACCTAGCGCCATCTATGGGCAGCTTTAGTAAATATTGTGTTACAACACCTTTTTTTCAATTATCACAAGATAATGTGACATTTCGCAAGCGTTGTTAGCTTTTTGTAAATCAAATACCGCTAGATGATTCCTGACGGCAAAACAGGCTTAAGCCATTCACCTCTTAGGAGCATTCACCATTTCTTTCCATCCTCATTCTCTACCATGTGACAGAAAGAACTGGTGAACGATTGTAATTCCGAGTACGTTAGACAATAAGGCCTTTGAACGCGGAACTAAACGAATGGCGGAGTAAAGCGCTGGATAGGGAGACGTGGAGGTCAAAAGGACTAGCCTTTGCCCAGCTGTGGGACACAATATCGGCTAAAGGTCGATTTTTCAATCCCCTGATAAAATTATCCGTCAGTTAAAACTATCGCTTGCCTTTTCTCAAGTCATAGGAAAAAAGGACAGAGTTTACATCTGACAGATACTGTTAACTGAACATTTAAAAATCAGCCCTAAATAAAAAACTACCAATTTCATCAAATAGGTGAATCAAAGTGAAAGTCAAAATTCTTTATTCAATTTAGGCATTAATTGATGCTCCTATGACTGTTGAAGAATCTACCACCGGTTCGGAGGAACTGTTGAGAAGTAACCGGCAATGTTATTAAATTACATACATATATAAAGTATTTAATACAATTAATTAAATTTAATTGACTTTTTGCGTTGTTTACTCAGTCCCCAGTTGTTCAAGTGACTTCATCATACTGTTTCATAGAAATGCTTAGGTTGTCCATGAGACAAAATTTGTGTAACCATAGCAACGGGTGGCAAGAAATGGTTGGTATTTTTAAAACTAATGAAGCAATTTACTATTTTTTTTCTGATGGAAAGAATAAAACATCTTGTTGCGAAAGGGTAACATTAATTTTACATTTTAATGTCTTTGAAACGAGTCTTTCGTTTTCAACGGATATAATATGAACTAAATCGTGCCGCAAAGTATCTCTCAGTTAGAGGTAGAAGGCGGAAATAAAAGCCATTTATTCCACCAGACGAAACACTGCACGGGATATACTCTAAACACACCACATTGCTTGTTCCCATTGGAAGTTGTTACAGCTGGAATCTTTTTGTGCATTGAATTTTGTCGATACTTTTAGTGACCTAATTTTAACGATATAGGTTTTTTATTAAAAAAATACAGATAACTCACGTCTATGATCGAGTTAAGTAAGCTTGACAGGTTTCGGGCTAATCCGTAGCCCTTCGTAGCAGTTGGTTCGTTGTTCGTAGTAGTTGGAAGACATTGTTGGATAGTCGTATTGCGTCAACGGTGAGTGTGAATGTGTCTTTACAGAGTGATGTTGTTAGTGTTGTGTTCTACCCTTCATTTAAAAATTACAAAAAAATTACTTTGAAAACGTAGGTAGTTGTGCGCCGGTATCACTTTACTCAGCAGCCGGGCGAGCAGAGCGGTGGCGCGTAGTGTGCGTTTGGCAGCCGCCGTGGCGTGTAGTTCCAATAAAATAATAAATTATAAAATCAAAAAACACGCCTCCAGAAATACTGAAAAGTTGGAAACGAGATAAACCTCTCGACCTCTTTAGCCTAGTTGGTAGTGACCCTGCCTACGAAGCAAGAGGTCCTGGGTTCGAATCCCGGTAAGGGCATTTATTTGTGTGATGAGCACGAATATTTGTTCCTGAGTTATGGATGTTTCTATGTATTTAAGTATTTATTTATCTATATAAGTATGTTTATCGTCGTCTAGTACCCATAGTACAAGCTTTGCTTAGTTTGGGACTAGGTCGATTTGTGTAAGATTGTCCCCTAATATTTATTATTATTTTATTATTATTAAAATGTTCAATAACAATAAAACGAATTTAAAACACGTCGATGGCAGTCTTTCAAAATTTAATGCAACGATAAATTGCAGTCGGAGGCATGGGAGTCAGTGGCTGCATGGGATTTACGAGTAATGTCACTTCATGCATGCCTCCGACAGCATTTTATCGTTGCATTAAATTTTGAAAGACTGTCATCGACGTGTTTTAAATTCGCTTTATTGTTATTGAACATTTTATCTCGTTTCCAACTTTTCAGTATTTCTGCAGGTGGGTTTTATGATTTTTTAATTTATTATTTTATTTACACCGCAGGCGGGTTTTTAGTTTTTTTAATTACTTCTTTATTTCTTGCTTTTTAGTGTAACCTCCTGAGACCCAGATAAATTATTGAGTACCTATTTGAATTAGGAATCCTATGCTATTTGGTTAAAGTTCAAAACCAATTTTGAAATATGTAGGTACTTAATTTTCCACATGGGTTTCATAGAGAAAATTATTGCTCAAAGATATCTTAGTAAGTAGGTACGTCATCGTTTTAATGCATTGATTGCCAATTTACTATTCCAAATTAAACTTAAACACATGTCTTGTATATAGTTTTGTAATCTCTTTTAAAATCCCTTTATTTTGATACCCTACTCGATAGGTTTGAATAAAAAATTTTTTTTGATGACTCACAATTTGGCGCCTAAAATCCGCTATTTTGATTTTTCAAGAATTTTATGTATCCAGTGTTACTCGCGTTATCAAGACGAATCCAATGACGTATCATTTATCAAAATCGGTTCAACCGTTGTGTAGTTACGAGAGGACATAGGAATGGACATACATACATACATACATACATACATACATACATACATACATACGGGTCAAACACATAACCCTTCCTTCTTCGCAGTCGGGTAAAAAGAAAGGCTACGGATTAGCCCGAAACATGTTGAGCTAAACTCGATCACAGGTGTAAGTTATTCGTATTTTTTTACTATGAGTATGAATCTCACGGGAGTTTCATATTTAAAGTGACAAAGGAATTATCACGGAATAGGAAAAACATGAGTAAATGCCGTAGGTTCCGGTTTGTACCGAAATCAGTGTCACCAAAAATGCTCTTATACACACTACGAAAGCTTGGCAAATTATTGGGCGCAGCTTCAATTTAAAAAATTAATAACTTCACAACTTATAGCATAATTAGAATTTTACGACAGTGATATATTATTATAGTTGTGTAAATTTAAAATTGCATACAATATGCTGCCATTCAGCGTGAAAAAGCGGAAAGATAATTGACAGCTGTTTGTGAAAAATATCGCCATCATAAAAAGATGTAGCCATCTCTTGACAGATATGTCTTAAATGTTACATTGTTAAATTAATTAAATGCGAAAGCTTTAAAATTTAATAGGGCTGAATACATGGCTACAAAACTATCGGATGTTACTCGAATTATTTATTAAATACAAATTTGACAGTGAAATTGACGTAATTAAGCTGAGTTGAATTTATGATAAGCGTGTTTCGCTGTTACGTCAATCATCTTGTTTTTTTATTCCGTGGGAATTATTGACAATCAATATTTTGTATTTTGAAAAGCACTTCAGAATTGCAATGAAGATGGACTAAAAAATGAATGAATCCGGATTATTTCGTCTTGAAGTTGAATTGAACACCGCTGTAAAGTTTTTTCATAAGATTTTTTTACAAGATTACGCCGCATTGCTTATTTATTTATTAATGAAAATGTGTTAGTAATCAATGTACGTGTTTTGCATACAATGTGTTTTAAAATGAAACCGAATTATTCAGCAAATGTTTGGGTTAATTTAATTGAACTGTTAAAATTTTTCATCGGATTTTTTGTTTCAAAATATAGTTACGCTATTGACGCGGTGTCATTTGAACAACAGCCGCTGCATTGAAACAGTTACCTCACACTAAAAAAAAACTTGGAAAACGTTCGCCCTACTAGAATATTGCGCATCAACGTACTTTTCTTTATATATTATCTACCAATAAAATAAAATGTTAATGATACTAAGTATATCGACGGTGGAAAGGTAAAATCGCTAAAACGCAATATATCATATATGGGCGCTTTAGCGATTTTAAATCTTATCACTAAGGTAAAAACGCTAAAGCGCCATATTATATCATATACGGCGCTTCAGTGATTTTACCTTTCCACTAGCCGCTAAGCCATTCAGAAAGGTTGTGCACTTTGGTATAATCGCCAAAGCGTTTAGGCATTGTGAACCTAGAGATCCAAGAGTTAATTATCTTTTTTTTCATCTTTTAAATCTACTAAAAATTTAAATAAATAAATAAAATAAATATCACGGGACAATTCACACCAATTGACCTAGTCCCAAAGTAAGCTAGGCAAGCTTGTGTTATGGGTACTAGGCAACGGATAAACATACTTATATAGATAGATACATACTTAAATACATATTAAACACCCAAGACCCGAGAACAAACATTCGTATTTTTCATACAAATATCTGCCCCGACACGGGAATCGAACCCGGGACCTCAAGCTTCATAGTCAGGTTTTCTAACCACTAGGCCATCTGGTCGTCTAAAGTTTAAAGGTAAATAGTTATTTTAATAGTTATTTTTTCAATAATAAACTTTAAAATAAACACAATTGGGGATGTCTATTTTTTTGCAATGTATAGTAAATCGAAAACCATTTCGAGATAAATGCTTTTTAACTCGTTTTCTGTAGTTATTTAATTTTAATATTATGTAATGAATTTATTATATAACAAATAAGCAATGACCTTCATTTGACATTGGTGTAAATTGCGTGACCGGTTCAAGTCGTACTTTATTCTGTGTGGTTAGAATTCTTCAAAATTTACGCGTGGATTATACTACGGAGTTTGATTTGGACCCGCTGTCTGACATCTAGCACTGCCAGTAAAGTGACACAGTGTATAGTGTACCACTACGCAAAAAATAATTAAAGGGGTTGCCTTATCGTACGCATTTAGATAGATTTAGAAATTTGACATTGTGGGAGCCCTCAATTATAATCTGACGTCATCAACTAAAATAGTTTCAATAATTAATTTTGAAAAAAGTAGAGAACTAAACGACAAAATATTGAAATTAGTTTCTTATAATTGACTTTTCTATACAAAAAAAAATAAAAACCACTGGTAATTTTTTTAGACATTCCCAATTAATTCAGCATTAAAGTAAAATAAAATAAAAATAAAAAAAATATTAGGGGACCATCTTACACAAATCGACCTAGTCCCAAACTAAGCAAAGCTTGTACTATGGGTACTAGACGACGATAAACATACTTATATAGATCAATAAATACTTAAATACATAGAAAACATCCATAACTCAGGAACAAATATTCGTGCTCATCACACAAATAAATGCCCTTACCGGGATTCGAACCCAGGACCTCTTGCTTCGTAGGCAGGGTCACTACCAACTAGGCTAAAGCAGTCGTTAAGTCCATCGCAAAACACAGTTGCAATGTACTTTTAAAAATGAATAAACCGTCTGTGTTTTTATTTAATGGTCGCATTATCTTCACTCTTTTCATCCGCAACAAAGTTCTGTGACGTTGTCATTTTACACTCGGAAAAGTAGTTTTTGTCTGCTACGTCTAACATAGTAGCATAAAATATGACGTTTAAACGCTAAAAATGGCCGCCCCGACCCAATTCTATTGTTCGAGTGCTGAAAACATCTCACTCGGCTGAAGCGTAAGGTTTTTACCTGGAAAAAATGGAAGTGAATGAGCTTCTACGCTTTTATTAACAAAATTATTATTTTATCAGTGTGTTTTTAAAGTAATGAACAGGGATCTTTACATACACTACTAATTTTCTACGAAAGTATCATTACGCTATTTTCCTTCGACGAAAAACTCATGATAAAAAAATGCAAATTTGCATAAGAAATCCAATAAAGTCAGAGGTGCAAGTTTCAGCTTGAGGCTCAGCTTGGTTTCCCATAATTTAGGATTATTTGCAATGCCATCTTATAGAATGCAGTAGGTTAAGTTAAGTTAATCTAATAACAATCCGAAGATAATACTGTTTCCGCAATAAATCACTCAATCACTCTATGACTAACGATATTTATGAAAAATTATACATTATGCCTTAATAAATTATGGGACAAACCATTATAGGCTACCACAGCTTCCTATTACGGTTCAAAAGACACAGCCTTAACAAACAGGGTTCCGTTCCCGCTCTACGGAACTCTAAGAAAGCCTCTTGACCCCGGTCCTGTATACCTCGCGGCTTGTACAATCAACCGCAATTTCAGCTCTCGCTCGGGAATTATTCCCTCATCTTGAAAAAACTTTGAAGTTTCCGAATAAAATTACAACGTCGTTCTCTTTAAAAAAATGTTTCGGAACATTAATGACGCGGAGAGGCAGATTTTTAACATTTTTGTAAACTCTAATTTGTATTGCTGTGTTTGTTTAAAATGTTTTCAGCTATTTATGTTATCTCTCATGGTATTATTAACCTTTGAGGATCGGGTGTTGAGAGATCTTTCTCCAGGCAGATGTAATGCCTGGAGACCGAAGCCCGAAGGATGAAAGTTGGATGTTGTATTTATGCAGCTAGCTGAGTTGAGAAACTTCGATAATGCGATGCAGGATGTTGTAATTACTTTCTTATGTGATGACTAGATGGCGCTAGTAGTCGGTACAAACCAAAGTCAAAAAATGAGGTTATAAGCTCGATTTTTTTTTAGTAATCTTCGGATACGTCCCAATGCAGAGCACAAGCCTGCTCACAAAAATAAGAGGGCTTGGGCTGTATGTCCTACACGGACCCGGAGCAGATTGGGAACTTCATATACACGATTAAATTACATCATAAGTACGTTGCAGGCGTCCTCACGGGTATGTATTACAATACCGAAGTACGAAAGAGCGAATGTATTAAAACATCGAATGGGTCAAAAGACCGACACGATTTTATTCTGAAACCGTTAACTTTTTAAGATTGTTATAAAACAAACCTAACCTAACCTAATAGGTTCTGTATGATGCCGTTTTAATAAATTCTGAAAAGTTTACGGTTTCAGAAAAAAATCGTGTCGGTCTTTTGACCCATTCGATGTTTTAATACATTCGGCCTTTCGTACTTCGGTATTGTAATACATACCCGTCCTCACAATGTTGGTCCTTCACCGTAAAGCTGGTGGTAAATTTCAAAATTTTCGCACATGAATCTCTGCTCATGTGTGTATCGGTCTGATACCTTTAAACGAGCAATTTTTGTATATTTATTTATTTCGAGAATCTTGGAAACGGCTGTAACGATTTCGATAAAATTTGCTGTTCATTTCATGGGTGAACAGTCGATCTATCTCGATCTTATTTCTGGAAAAACGTGTGACTTAGAGTTTTGATGTGTCATTCTTTCGCGCGCAATAATATAGGTAATTTCACTCCCACCAACGTGAACACGGCGGCCTAGTTGTATTAGCGTTGGACTTGCAAATTGGTGTCTTATGTTCGAATCCCGGTCAGATAGAGACCAAAGAAGAGAACAAAAATGTTTATAATCTTTTAATTTTATTTAGTTTTTTTTATAAGAGAAAAAATTCTAGATAGGTAAGGTAAACGTACCAATGCTCGACACCTCAACGCTCAGTAGATGACACCCATGTGTCACCCTCTCTTACTATGACATAAGATTCATGGTGCCATGTATTGGGTCAGTGTCGAGCACATAAAGAAAGAAAGAAAGAAAGAAAGAAGACATTTATTCACTTTTACAAGACACACAAATACAAGAAAGTACACACAAATTCATACAAATAAACAAGGTTCACAAAACAACGAAGTAATAAATACACATACATACATAGCTAACTTGTTTAAAGTTGCACAGTAGCGCCATCTCTTGTCCAGGTGAGCGGTTAGTTCCGAAGGAGTGTTAAAAATCTCTCGATGAGGGTGTAACATAGATGTGCGTTTGTCACTGCATAAGGTGATGATTTAGCAGATTGAAATGTATGATGTAAAGGAAAGATTCGTGTCTAATCTCTAGACCAGTGGTGGTGTAGGGGTATGGCACGCGGCACGGAATGCTGAGGACCTGGGTTCGATTCCCAGCATTGGTCTCTTTTTTCTGGGGTTTTTTCTGTGCATCTATATTTCAGTTTGTATTTAGTACGAAATGTATTTAAGGGGACTCCCATATAACAAACGTGATTTTTTTGCCGTTTTTATAGATAGTGGTTCGGAACCCTTCGTGCGCGAGTCCGACTCATACTTGGCCTGTTTTTTATGTTATTTAGAGTCATGAGTACTATTCGTCTTTTGGTTTCAAAATTGTCCTCAATTTTCTGCAAGCAATTTTTCTTTCCAAATTTTTAATCTGGAGACAAACACAGCTAAACTCAACTGAGACTGGGCGGGACATGTCTCCCGAATGCATCCAGATTGCGTCAAAAATCGCCACTGTTCAGTGTCGTTGCGATAGCGATAGTTTCGCTATCGATAGTTGACCTTAAGAAAACAGTCGATAGCGTCGATAGTCTATCGAAAATATCGACATGCTGCAATACTATCGATAGTGAAAATTATGTGAGCCGTTCAATATTCATACAAAATTTTGCATAATTTATCATTTGTCAGAAATTATCATTTTGCATAATTCTTTTTTTCTCAGAAACCATTAATTATTCGGGAATTTTGGAATGATTATCCTGTAGGACTCTATAGGTTAGGTTAGGTTTGTTTCATAACAATTCTGTACGATTAATGGATTCAGAGTGATTAAGAGTTATGCGAAATGATAATTTCTGACAAGAGATAACTTCGGACAATCGTTGTTATGTCGAACATTACACACCCGAAAATTATTATTGCATTTCATTAAATTTCAATAGTATCGCCTATTTTTCACTATCGGTACTATCGATAGTATATATGATTCAAGGGTCGATAGTTTCGATAGGACTATCGATAGTATGAGTGATTTTCAAGGCCACGATACTACGCTGTCATAACAACACTGCCACTGTTGCTAGCGGCAGGCCCCGGAGCAGAGCTATGTCAAAACGGAGACGGCGGGATATTTGTGCCGTTTTTATCTATATTGCCAAGATTTTGCGAAGGATAAAGGTAGGTGGAAAGGGGAGGTCTTTGCCCAACAGTGGGACGCTTAATAGGCTAATAAAAACAACCCTTTTTGTGACGAACTATATAAACTGTATAATAAATTTAAAAAAGTGACTCTTAAAAAGTATGAATACTTTTTACAAGCTATTAACTTGCAATGTTCGTAAGTAAGTTGTCTTTCAATCTTGCAAATCTAATTTTATTTTCTGGTTATCAGATACTGGGATAAAGAAGAACAGTAGGCTAAGAAGCTCTAATTTTTTTTGACGAAAGCAAATATTTTCCTTATAAAAAATTTAATATTCCTGATTTTACAAAAGTGAATGCTAATTATTTTCTGATATAAAAAAATCTGAATACAATGACGCTTTGACTGTCTAAAGGTACGCTTCCATAAGCGAAGCAGAGCGGTAATATGCAAAACTAAACAAAAAATCCGATTCTTAAAATATCATTTTCACATGTGTCAGACGTGACTTTCAGTTTTAACTAGTGCAATTGGTCGGAATCGCCGCCACTGCGTTTATATGGAAGGGCTCGTTTGTCATATATTTAACTACTCTTTATTTACTAGCCGTTTCGCTTGCATATATCATTAAAGATGACGTTTGAATTGGAATTTTAGAAATTTTAGTAAATTTCCTAAAGTTACATCGCTATCTTTACTTCAGTTTCGTGAAGAAAAACCTTAAATTTTCATGTTCTGAGACTCAAGTGTGAAGATTTCAGGATTTTACATTTGTAATGATTTTATTTTTTGCTGACGCTGTACGTTTTGCCGCTGGTTACCAAATTAGTTGTTAAGACGAATCAAACGAGCCCAAATTCGATGCGGTCTTGTCGTTTTAAGTATACTGAGTTTCTATGGCCCTCCAGCTTCATCATCAGATCAGCTCCATTTCATAATAATATTGCATTGTCATCGGATTGCATGCAAGCTTTCAGCTCAATCGGTTGAACATTCAACTTAAAAATTGAGTTGAAAGATTCCACCAAAACAAACATACATTGCAAGTTAATAGAAAGCTTGTAAAAAGTAGTGGTGCTGATTAAAAATACCTTAATATCTTAATCGCTAAATTTTCAGACATAGAATTTTGCACGGGTAGTTTTCATACAAATTGGATGGGAATAAACCAATAACGCAACCGAAGCCAAAGGTTATGACTAGTATGTAATAAATTATCACTAAGACGAAACAAATGTTTTTAATCGAAATCGTAATTGTAATTTCTTATTTGTCGGGTGACAAGCAAAAGTCACTAAGTACCAAATACCTACTTAAAACAAAGCTCGTATCTCAGTATGAAGTTACTAACTAGATACGATTTTTTGAAGAGCAGTGACAGAAATTTTAGTGAGTTTTGCTTGTCATCCGGCGATTTGTCGATTAATTCGTCGTTTTGAAATGAAATAATCAAATCAGAAAAGGACGAAGTAACTGACAGAGCAACGTTAAATATTATTCTTACTTTAATTTGTAATTTTCATCCACCACTGAGCTTTATCTATAATTATTGTTAAACGTTAATATGAATGTTATTATAAATATAATATTTAAAATCGTCATTTGTAAATAAATCGATAAATGTGCCAATTTATGTAATATAATTATAAATCGAGTTGTTTATATTGAGAATTGATGTTAATTATGTTATTTGTTTTATAATAATGGTTGGCTCTTAGCAGAAATTGGAAAATATTCATTTTACAGGGCGAAATTTAAATCGTAATGCATAATTTATGTTTTTTATTCAGTTAAATTATATTATAGTCCATACATTGTAAGTTTGGGATTTAATTTCAATAAAGTATGAACATCTCAAATTTTATCAGACTAATTTTAACAACTGAGCTAATGCATTATGTTGCCTAGCCTTAACTGAGTTAGCAACACTAATTTTGTATTATGATTTAATTTCACCCTGAATATTCATCATACGAATAGCAATAAAAAACACTTTAACACGGGGAAGCTCGGGAAGCGGCGATTCAACCAAACCAGACGTTACGTTAAGAAAAATATTTATTAACTACTATGCAAACAAACAAAGTAATACTATAACTATCAGAATGCCTATTACACTAATATTACTAAGACGTCTCACAGGGGTGAAAGCGTATAGCGTGTAATATTAGGTCCCTAGAGTTCATTGAAGATACGTTCGATTCCTTGAACCTCATTATTCCGGGTCAACCAAACGTTAGCGCGATCTAATTTGACCGGTGGCGCCATCTCTTGGCGCATCGGGAAATATTGCGTGTGGTGACTGCCGATACTACAGCTTAAAGGGGTTACCTAGCGCCATCTATGGGCAGCTTTAGTAAATATTGTGTTACAACACCTTTTTTTCAATTATCACAAGATAATGTGACATTTCGCAAGCGTTGTTAGCTTTTTGTAAATCAAATACCGCTAGATGATTCCTGACGGCAAAACAGGCTTAAGCCATTCACCTCTTAGGAGCATTCACCATTTCTTTCCATCCTCATTCTCTACCATGTGACAGAAAGAACTGGTGAACGATTGTAATTCCGAGTACGTTAGACAATAAGGCCTTTGAACGCGGAACTAAACGAATGGCGGAGTAAAGCGCTGGATAGGGAGACGTGGAGGTCAAAAGGACTAGCCTTTGCCCAGCTGTGGGACACAATATCGGCTAAAGGTCGATTTTTCAATCCCCTGATAAAATTATCCGTCAGTTAAAACTATCGCTTGCCTTTTCTCAAGTCATAGGAAAAAAGGACAGAGTTTACATCTGACAGATACTGTTAACTGAACATTTAAAAATCAGCCCTAAATAAAAAACTACCAATTTCATCAAATAGGTGAATCAAAGTGAAAGTCAAAATTCTTTATTCAATTTAGGCATTAATTGATGCTCCTATGACTGTTGAAGAATCTACCACCGGTTCGGAGGAACTGTTGAGAAGTAACCGGCAATGTTATTAAATTACATACATATATAAAGTATTTAATACAATTAATTAAATTTAATTGACTTTTTGCGTTGTTTACTCAGTCCCCAGTTGTTCAAGTGACTTCATCATACTGTTTCATAGAAATGCTTAGGTTGTCCATGAGACAAAATTTGTGTAACCATAGCAACGGGTGGCAAGAAATGGTTGGTATTTTTAAAACTAATGAAGCAATTTACTATTTTTTTTCTGATGGAAAGAATAAAACATCTTGTTGCGAAAGGGTAACATTAATTTTACATTTTAATGTCTTTGAAACGAGTCTTTCGTTTTCAACGGATATAATATGAACTAAATCGTGCCGCAAAGTATCTCTCAGTTAGAGGTAGAAGGCGGAAATAAAAGCCATTTATTCCACCAGACGAAACACTGCACGGGATATACTCTAAACACACCACATTGCTTGTTCCCATTGGAAGTTGTTACAGCTGGAATCTTTTTGTGCATTGAATTTTGTCGATACTTTTAGTGACCTAATTTTAACGATATAGGTTTTTTATTAAAAAAATACAGATAACTCACGTCTATGATCGAGTTAAGTAAGCTTGACAGGTTTCGGGCTAATCCGTAGCCCTTCGTAGCAGTTGGTTCGTTGTTCGTAGTAGTTGGAAGACATTGTTGGATAGTCGTATTGCGTCAACGGTGAGTGTGAATGTGTCTTTACAGAGTGATGTTGTTAGTGTTGTGTTCTACCCTTCATTTAAAAATTACAAAAAAATTACTTTGAAAACGTAGGTAGTTGTGCGCCGGTATCACTTTACTCAGCAGCCGGGCGAGCAGAGCGGTGGCGCGTAGTGTGCGTTTGGCAGCCGCCGTGGCGTGTAGTTCCAATAAAATAATAAATTATAAAATCAAAAAACACGCCTCCAGAAATACTGAAAAGTTGGAAACGAGATAAACCTCTCGACCTCTTTAGCCTAGTTGGTAGTGACCCTGCCTACGAAGCAAGAGGTCCTGGGTTCGAATCCCGGTAAGGGCATTTATTTGTGTGATGAGCACGAATATTTGTTCCTGAGTTATGGATGTTTCTATGTATTTAAGTATTTATTTATCTATATAAGTATGTTTATCGTCGTCTAGTACCCATAGTACAAGCTTTGCTTAGTTTGGGACTAGGTCGATTTGTGTAAGATTGTCCCCTAATATTTATTATTATTTTATTATTATTAAAATGTTCAATAACAATAAAACGAATTTAAAACACGTCGATGGCAGTCTTTCAAAATTTAATGCAACGATAAATTGCAGTCGGAGGCATGGGAGTCAGTGGCTGCATGGGATTTACGAGTAATGTCACTTCATGCATGCCTCCGACAGCATTTTATCGTTGCATTAAATTTTGAAAGACTGTCATCGACGTGTTTTAAATTCGCTTTATTGTTATTGAACATTTTATCTCGTTTCCAACTTTTCAGTATTTCTGCAGGTGGGTTTTATGATTTTTTAATTTATTATTTTATTTACACCGCAGGCGGGTTTTTAGTTTTTTTAATTACTTCTTTATTTCTTGCTTTTTAGTGTAACCTCCTGAGACCCAGATAAATTATTGAGTACCTATTTGAATTAGGAATCCTATGCTATTTGGTTAAAGTTCAAAACCAATTTTGAAATATGTAGGTACTTAATTTTCCACATGGGTTTCATAGAGAAAATTATTGCTCAAAGATATCTTAGTAAGTAGGTACGTCATCGTTTTAATGCATTGATTGCCAATTTACTATTCCAAATTAAACTTAAACACATGTCTTGTATATAGTTTTGTAATCTCTTTTAAAATCCCTTTATTTTGATACCCTACTCGATAGGTTTGAATAAAAAATTTTTTTTGATGACTCACAATTTGGCGCCTAAAATCCGCTATTTTGATTTTTCAAGAATTTTATGTATCCAGTGTTACTCGCGTTATCAAGACGAATCCAATGACGTATCATTTATCAAAATCGGTACAACCGTTGTGTAGTTACGAGAGGACATAGGAATGGACATACATACATACATACATACATACATACATACATACATACATACGGGTCAAACACATAACCCTTCCTTCTTCGCAGTCGGGTAAAAAGAAAGGCTACGGATTAGCCCGAAACATGTTGAGCTAAACTCGATCACAGGTGTAAGTTATTCGTATTTTTTTACTATGAGTATGAATCTCACGGGAGTTTCATATTTAAAGTGACAAAGGAATTATCACGGAATAGGAAAAACATGAGTAAATGCCGTAGGTTCCGGTTTGTACCGAAATCAGTGTCACCAAAAATGCTCTTATACACACTACGAAAGCTTGGCAAATTATTGGGCGCAGCTTCAATTTAAAAAATTAATAACTTCACAACTTATAGCATAATTAGAATTTTACGACAGTGATATATTATTATAGTTGTGTAAATTTAAAATTGCATACAATATGCTGCCATTCAGCGTGAAAAAGCGGAAAGATAATTGACAGCTGTTTGTGAAAAATATCGCCATCATAAAAAGATGTAGCCATCTCTTGACAGATATGTCTTAAATGTTACATTGTTAAATTAATTAAATGCGAAAGCTTTAAAATTTAATAGGGCTGAATACATGGCTACAAAACTATCGGATGTTACTCGAATTATTTATTAAATACAAATTTGACAGTGAAATTGACGTAATTAAGCTGAGTTGAATTTATGATAAGCGTGTTTCGCTGTTACGTCAATCATCTTGTTTTTTTATTCCGTGGGAATTATTGACAATCAATATTTTGTATTTTGAAAAGCACTTCAGAATTGCAATGAAGATGGACTAAAAAATGAATGAATCCGGATTATTTCGTCTTGAAGTTGAATTGAACACCGCTGTAAAGTTTTTTCATAAGATTTTTTTACAAGATTACGCCGCATTGCTTATTTATTTATTAATGAAAATGTGTTAGTAATCAATGTACGTGTTTTGCATACAATGTGTTTTAAAATGAAACCGAATTATTCAGCAAATGTTTGGGTTAATTTAATTGAACTGTTAAAATTTTTCATCGGATTTTTTGTTTCAAAATATAGTTACGCTATTGACGCGGTGTCATTTGAACAACAGCCGCTGCATTGAAACAGTTACCTCACACTAAAAAAAAACTTGGAAAACGTTCGCCCTACTAGAATATTGCGCATCAACGTACTTTTCTTTATATATTATCTACCAATAAAATAAAATGTTAATGATACTAAGTATATCGACGGTGGAAAGGTAAAATCGCTAAAACGCAATATATCATATATGGGCGCTTTAGCGATTTTAAATCTTATCACTAAGGTAAAAACGCTAAAGCGCCATATTATATCATATACGGCGCTTCAGTGATTTTACCTTTCCACTAGCCGCTAAGCCATTCAGAAAGGTTGTGCACTTTGGTATAATCGCCAAAGCGTTTAGGCATTGTGAACCTAGAGATCCAAGAGTTAATTATCTTTTTTTTCATCTTTTAAATCTACTAAAAATTTAAATAAATAAATAAAATAAATATCACGGGACAATTCACACCAATTGACCTAGTCCCAAAGTAAGCTAGGCAAGCTTGTGTTATGGGTACTAGGCAACGGATAAACATACTTATATAGATAGATACATACTTAAATACATATTAAACACCCAAGACCCGAGAACAAACATTCGTATTTTTCATACAAATATCTGCCCCGACACGGGAATCGAACCCGGGACCTCAAGCTTCATAGTCAGGTTTTCTAACCACTAGGCCATCTGGTCGTCTAAAGTTTAAAGGTAAATAGTTATTTTAATAGTTATTTTTTCAATAATAAACTTTAAAATAAACACAATTGGGGATGTCTATTTTTTTGCAATGTATAGTAAATCGAAAACCATTTCGAGATAAATGCTTTTTAACTCGTTTTCTGTAGTTATTTAATTTTAATATTATGTAATGAATTTATTATATAACAAATAAGCAATGACCTTCATTTGACATTGGTGTAAATTGCGTGACCGGTTCAAGTCGTACTTTATTCTGTGTGGTTAGAATTCTTCAAAATTTACGCGTGGATTATACTACGGAGTTTGATTTGGACCCGCTGTCTGACATCTAGCACTGCCAGTAAAGTGACACAGTGTATAGTGTACCACTACGCAAAAAATAATTAAAGGGGTTGCCTTATCGTACGCATTTAGATAGATTTAGAAATTTGACATTGTGGGAGCCCTCAATTATAATCTGACGTCATCAACTAAAATAGTTTCAATAATTAATTTTGAAAAAAGTAGAGAACTAAACGACAAAATATTGAAATTAGTTTCTTATAATTGACTTTTCTATACAAAAAAAAATAAAAACCACTGGTAATTTTTTTAGACATTCCCAATTAATTCAGCATTAAAGTAAAATAAAATAAAAATAAAAAAAATATTAGGGGACCATCTTACACAAATCGACCTAGTCCCAAACTAAGCAAAGCTTGTACTATGGGTACTAGACGACGATAAACATACTTATATAGATCAATAAATACTTAAATACATAGAAAACATCCATAACTCAGGAACAAATATTCGTGCTCATCACACAAATAAATGCCCTTACCGGGATTCGAACCCAGGACCTCTTGCTTCGTAGGCAGGGTCACTACCAACTAGGCTAAAGCAGTCGTTAAGTCCATCGCAAAACACAGTTGCAATGTACTTTTAAAAATGAATAAACCGTCTGTGTTTTTATTTAATGGTCGCATTATCTTCACTCTTTTCATCCGCAACAAAGTTCTGTGACGTTGTCATTTTACACTCGGAAAAGTAGTTTTTGTCTGCTACGTCTAACATAGTAGCATAAAATATGACGTTTAAACGCTAAAAATGGCCGCCCCGACCCAATTCTATTGTTCGAGTGCTGAAAACATCTCACTCGGCTGAAGCGTAAGGTTTTTACCTGGAAAAAATGGAAGTGAATGAGCTTCTACGCTTTTATTAACAAAATTATTATTTTATCAGTGTGTTTTTAAAGTAATGAACAGGGATCTTTACATACACTACTAATTTTCTACGAAAGTATCATTACGCTATTTTCCTTCGACGAAAAACTCATGATAAAAAAATGCAAATTTGCATAAGAAATCCAATAAAGTCAGAGGTGCAAGTTTCAGCTTGAGGCTCAGCTTGGTTTCCCATAATTTAGGATTATTTGCAATGCCATCTTATAGAATGCAGTAGGTTAAGTTAAGTTAATCTAATAACAATCCGAAGATAATACTGTTTCCGCAATAAATCACTCAATCACTCTATGACTAACGATATTTATGAAAAATTATACATTATGCCTTAATAAATTATGGGACAAACCATTATAGGCTACCACAGCTTCCTATTACGGTTCAAAAGACACAGCCTTAACAAACAGGGTTCCGTTCCCGCTCTACGGAACTCTAAGAAAGCCTCTTGACCCCGGTCCTGTATACCTCGCGGCTTGTACAATCAACCGCAATTTCAGCTCTCGCTCGGGAATTATTCCCTCATCTTGAAAAAACTTTGAAGTTTCCGAATAAAATTACAACGTCGTTCTCTTTAAAAAAATGTTTCGGAACATTAATGACGCGGAGAGGCAGATTTTTAACATTTTTGTAAACTCTAATTTGTATTGCTGTGTTTGTTTAAAATGTTTTCAGCTATTTATGTTATCTCTCATGGTATTATTAACCTTTGAGGATCGGGTGTTGAGAGATCTTTCTCCAGGCAGATGTAATGCCTGGAGACCGAAGCCCGAAGGATGAAAGTTGGATGTTGTATTTATGCAGCTAGCTGAGTTGAGAAACTTCGATAATGCGATGCAGGATGTTGTAATTACTTTCTTATGTGATGACTAGATGGCGCTAGTAGTCGGTACAAACCAAAGTCAAAAAATGAGGTTATAAGCTCGATTTTTTTTTAGTAATCTTCGGATACGTCCCAATGCAGAGCACAAGCCTGCTCACAAAAATAAGAGGGCTTGGGCTGTATGTCCTACACGGACCCGGAGCAGATTGGGAACTTCATATACACGATTAAATTACATCATAAGTACGTTGCAGGCGTCCTCACGGGTATGTATTACAATACCGAAGTACGAAAGAGCGAATGTATTAAAACATCGAATGGGTCAAAAGACCGACACGATTTTATTCTGAAACCGTTAACTTTTTAAGATTGTTATAAAACAAACCTAACCTAACCTAATAGGTTCTGTATGATGCCGTTTTAATAAATTCTGAAAAGTTTACGGTTTCAGAAAAAAATCGTGTCGGTCTTTTGACCCATTCGATGTTTTAATACATTCGGCCTTTCGTACTTCGGTATTGTAATACATACCCGTCCTCACAATGTTGGTCCTTCACCGTAAAGCTGGTGGTAAATTTCAAAATTTTCGCACATGAATCTCTGCTCATGTGTGTATCGGTCTGATACCTTTAAACGAGCAATTTTTGTATATTTATTTATTTCGAGAATCTTGGAAACGGCTGTAACGATTTCGATAAAATTTGCTGTTCATTTCATGGGTGAACAGTCGATCTATCTCGATCTTATTTCTGGAAAAACGTGTGACTTAGAGTTTTGATGTGTCATTCTTTCGCGCGCAATAATATAGGTAATTTCACTCCCACCAACGTGAACACGGCGGCCTAGTTGTATTAGCGTTGGACTTGCAAATTGGTGTCTTATGTTCGAATCCCGGTCAGATAGAGACCAAAGAAGAGAACAAAAATGTTTATAATCTTTTAATTTTATTTAGTTTTTTTTATAAGAGAAAAAATTCTAGATAGGTAAGGTAAACGTACCAATGCTCGACACCTCAACGCTCAGTAGATGACACCCATGTGTCACCCTCTCTTACTATGACATAAGATTCATGGTGCCATGTATTGGGTCAGTGTCGAGCACATAAAGAAAGAAAGAAAGAAAGAAAGAAGACATTTATTCACTTTTACAAGACACACAAATACAAGAAAGTACACACAAATTCATACAAATAAACAAGGTTCACAAAACAACGAAGTAATAAATACACAGATCTGCATGTGTGTCCATGCAAAAGTGAAACGGTCGCTGACTCAGCATTATGCTGAGGCGTTAGACGCCTGCAGCGCTGCCTTACATGGACATGGACGTTTGCCTTACTATGGGCGCTTGTGCGACAAGGAATTACTGTCCGGCAGTCCGATTTTTTACGGACCGATGTGACATGAAAAAAAACGGATGATTGGTTTGTGCACTTGTCCGTCTTTCCTCGGAGGTGCACAAGCTGTTTCAAGGACGTTTACCTTACTGTTTGAAATAAGTAAAAAAAGCTCAGCTGACGGTTATAAGTAAGGAACGATCCAGCACCGCTTATTAGTCTCATGTGCACTTTCCTCAGGAGATAAAAGTCAATTGGGTTTTAAATAAGAAAATATAAAAAAACCGGTTGTCTGTAAAGTCGGTTTACGGACAATAGTTTAACGTGACAATGTCATAACAAAACATTCAAAAACCACCCCTTTGAATCCCCCGCACCCCTACCCCCCTACCCGCACCCCTTCCCCCCTACCTCCACCCCCGCTCCCCAAGTGCCGCTCTCTTGCAACTGGCCTTCGCTGCTCTGTACGTACATGTACGGGACATGCCCCGTACAATGTCCCGTATATGTACGTTACATTGCATTTGCTTTTTCGTGTATATAGCCGGCGGTCATCGATTTATTAGACATTGTCACGTTATAAAAGCCTATCTGCTTCTGCGCGTCCGGTTCGTGCGGCTTTCAGAGCAGTGTGGTGTGTACTCTTGTGAACGCACATACCCTTATCATGACCGCTTAATTTTAATTATTATGAACTGTCTCACAAGATTTGAAATATACCTTTTGTATTAAATTTCTTATTTTTTATTGGAAACTAAATACAATGTTCTGCTAAGAGCAAGCCTTAGATACAAAATGTTTATTGTACAGAATGAAGCGAAATATCTAAATGTCATTTAATACAATCATCGTGACTTTTGCTCAGTTGTTTTACTTCACCATATCTAGTTCCCCTATTTAGTAAACACATAAGGTAAACGTACCAATGCTCGACACCTCAACGCCCAGTAGATGTTACTGTTACATAAGATTGAAGGTGTCATGTGTAGGGTCAGCTACAAGGAATTATTGTCCGGCAGTCCGATTTTTTACGGACCGATGTGGCATGGAAAAAACGGATGATGGGCGTTTGTGCACTACAATGAATTTTACTGTCCGGCAGTCCGAGTTTTTACCGGTCCGATATGGCACGCCATTAAATGTATAGGGCGATTGTGCACTACAATGAATTTTACTGCCCGGCAGTCCTATACATTTATGGCATGAAAAAACGGACCATGAAAACTCAGACTTCCGGACAGTAAAATTCATTGTAGTGCACAAACACCCGATTGGTTGCCGAAGATACGCGACCGGAGGGGCGCGGCTCGATAGATATTATAGTTAAACCGTTTAAATGAGTCCTTACTTACTATTATGCAACTGTATCGTAATAGGGGTCCTTAATATCCGAGTGTGGTTCCATGAAACGAGGCGTAGCCGAGTTTCATAAAGGGTCAAATGAGTGTTTTAAGGCCTAATTGCGAACAGTTGCATACATCTTTGTTAATATATTTTATTTACATCCATATGAAGGGTCCACGGAAAGAACATGTCTAGTCACCTAAACAACTTTTTGAGTTATAGCGGTTTGAAAGTTAGTCATCACGAACAATTACTATGGTAACCATTACCAAATATATATTATTTTCAGATATCCCTATTTTATATGATAGTAAGTTATAGTGCTTTGCGAGCTCTATATTTTGAGATTAAAATCACAATTTTCAAAAAAAGTGACTAGACATATTCTTTCCGTGGGCCCTGCATACTAGTATATTAAATCCTCTATCATGCGATCAAGAACCATTGATAAAAGAATTAAAAGACCTGCATTAACGAGAACTAGGTATGTCTGCCCCACGACCTGCGCCCGGTGCGCGCCCGAGTACTTGCGCGACGTGATTGCGCGCTCCTCCTGCACCGGTACAGTAATATAATGATGTATGAAATCTCATAATGTTTAAAGTTAGTATTAGTGTACTAAAGTTATTGTTAAAATTTGAATTTAAGAGCAAGCTATTTACCTGGCTGTACTTTGTGTTGACTGTACTTTCATATTCATCCAACCTACATAAGTATACCAAATTTCAACTAAATCCGATCATTGGAAGTGGGTCAAATTCGACTTCCAAGGTTTGACCCGTACATACATAGATACATAGGTACATTGCAAGTCAAATAAAAGCTTGTAAAAATTTAACATTGTCACCTCTAACTAAAACAAAATTACAGCAAGACTAGGAAACTCGAACTGTGCTTCGCTTCATCCTAATTACAGGCGGTGTTCAGAAACATCAAGAAAATGCAAATTACAAATGATTACGGCTTCTAATTGCAAACGGCGAGAAACCTGTTAAAACGAGCTTTGGAAAACATTTTTTTTGCAAAAAAACACTGTAATCAGGTCTCTTTGAGAGCAAATAGCCGATGAGGAAGCAAATAAGTGCACTGAATATTTAATGCCGCCGTTTTTATTTTAGCTACAAAATCTTTCAGTTTCACGTTAACAAGAATTATGCTGTAAATTTATTAACAGGAATTTATGTGTTGTTTGTGATGCCTGTTCATAATCATAGACATAGATATTTGGTATCTTCAATAATAAAATTGATGAAATAAATACTAAATGTAGAGCGATCTCATTTGTTTCGTTTATTTTCCGACACTTTTTCTTATGCTTGTTAATGTTGGATAAAAATTGTTGGCTCCGGGGTGTATTGGCTATGGTGTCAAAATGTCCAAGGGGTCTAGATGTCCAGATGCCATAAACACCATAGGTAAATTTGGCTAGAGTATTAAATTGTCCAGGACGTCATAATGTCCAGACGCCACAACGACCACTGGACAATCTGTCCCGAGTGTTGAATTGTCGGGAGATCATAATGTCCAGATACAACAAAGACCAGTAGTCAATATGGCCCGAGTGTTAAATTGTCCAGGACGTCATAATGTCCAGATGCCATGAAGACCACTGGTCAATTTGGCCCGAGTGTTAAATTGTCCGGGGTGTCGTAAGATCCAGATAAAGATAAAGATCATAATGACATCGCTATAGTGGCTCAACAAATAAGGTTTTGAGCACTGGACGTTTTGTCACTTGCACATTTTAACTACTGGGGGTGTTGGCCATTCGGCATTTTGGTAACCGTACGTTCCACCCATTGGACACTAATTGGACGTTTTGGCAACTGGTCGTGATATTCGCTAGACATTATGACAATTAGGCGATTCGGCAATTGGGAATTTTGACAACTGGAGGTTATGTTCACTGGACTTTTTGGCAACTAGGTATTGTGTCCTTGGACGTTCTAACATTTGAGGGGAATTGTTAAACTAAAGTGGGAATGGACAAGTCCGTCGCATATAGGGTTGGGTTCGTAAGGACTAGATTGCATAACGACTCTATAAGCAAAACGTCTTAGTTACATAAGGTCTTGGTAGCTAAATGTCTAATTGTACAAAGGTCTTAATAGTAGAATGCCCGGGTTTAAGATTGGACTTAGTTCTATTACGTCTTGTTTGTATAACGCCCTAATATCAAAATGTTGTAATAGCAATACGACTAGGTAGGCATATCGTCAAACATTAATAACGTCTAAATGGCATAACGACTAGTTTCTGCCGGCGACTTCGTCCGAGACCTAGACAATAACTAGTCGTCCCTACAGAGTCTAGCCGGTATGCAATCATGACGTTTTGCTACTAAGACCATATGCTATCCAGACACTTTTCCTTATGCGTCGTTTTACAATCAATAAACTCTATTAGTCATTTTGCAACTTCGGGCGTTATGCTATAGTTGTCGATCGAACAACTAAGACATTCTACTCACTAGGGCATTCTGCAAAAAAGATATTGTGCTTACCAAGACCTTATGCAACTAAGACGTTTTGCTTATAGAGTCGTTATGCAATCTAGTCCTTACGAACCCAACCCCGCATCAAAGCACAAAGGCTCACACAGTCACTTGGTGGGTGCCGGAGAGCGGCCAGCGATGATGAAGACCAAGGAGATGGCGGGACGATTTTAGCGTGTACGCGAAGGACTGGTGGGGGCATTGCACCAGACCGGGAGTAATGGAGGTCTAGAGAAGAGGCCTTTGCCCAGCAGTGGACCACTATTAAAATAAACTACTATTTTTTTATGTAAGAGGGGACAAACGAGCAGACGGGTCACCTGATGGAGAGCGATCACCGTCGCCCACGGACACCCGCAACACGAGGGGAATCACAGGTGCGTTGCCGACCCTTTTAAGAATTGGTAGGCTCGTTTGTTAAAGATCGCTAAGTTGTAACGCTCCGGGAATGTTGCCGCAGTAAGCTGATTCCAGATCTTCGTCGTGCGAGGAAAGAAGTTCCGCTTAAAACGCACGGTACTAGACTGCTAATCGTCAAGATGCTGAGGATGGAAAGACAGACGGTTCCTCGAAGTGCGGTAGTGGAATTTAGCCGCAGGCAGCAATTCGAACAGTTCGTCAGAACACTCCCCATGATAAATACTAACTACCTACTAATTAAAGAAATACGTCATTTCAAACGCAGGCGAAGCCACAGTTTGAAGCTAGTTTCTTCATAAAACTTCCTTCCTCCATTAAACTCCGAATATTCCAATTACTTTTTATTAGTTCCGCGGTAAACAATCAGGGAGATAACGCAATCACTCACGCACTAACATCCTTGACCTAACCTCATTCCAAAAAGCGGCTGAACAATGGTGCTCAACTAATTTCCCTTGTTAACGCTCTTTTCGCCGGCTCTCTAAGGCCTTTGTCTTACCGTGAGGGACGGTCCAATTTTTCTTTTCTTTTCAACACTTGGCGAAGATTTTCGGAAGCCGGCTCCCGTACAAAGGTAAGCCATCATCATTTCAGTCGAAAGACGTCCACCGCTGAACATAGGCTTCACCCAAGGTTCGCCAAGCAGACCAGCTATTTTGACGTCTAATAAATCGATGAACGCCGGCTGCATACACGAAAAAGGATGACGCAATGTAACGTACATGTACTTACATGTCCCGTACATGTAACTACAGAGCAGTGAAGGGTGGTATGTACAAGAGAGCAGCGAACGCTAGCATTATACAATCTTAGTACTAGCGCCCGGGTAATTTTCAATGCGGGGGGTGCGGGGGGGGGGGGTTGGTTGAGGGGGCGCGGGGGCATTAATGGGGTGATGAAAATTTCATTGATTTTGCCGTAGGATGCACCGTTTTCAAGATATTTGACAAAACACCGGTTCTCGTCCGATCACCGAGGTTAAGCAACGTCGGCTCAGTCAGTACTTGGATGGGTGATTGGTGGTTTCATTTTTGTTTTTTTGAATGTTTTATTATGACGTTGTCACGTTAAACTATCGTCCGTAAACCGACTTAACATACAACCGTTTTTTTATGGTGTGGAAAATACGCCTTATGCATTCGTCTCTGTTTGGGGCAACAGAGGGTATGTGGGGCTCTCCCACAAGGGAACTACCCACTAAAAACCGCACAGGTTCCTTTGTTGCCATTGTGAACGCCACGGGACGGGAGCATGACGTGACACCGCGATCCCCACTGGCCGCCCCGGGATGGGGCTCCTCTGTCGACACCGTGCAATGCGGGCTCAGAAACAGGGCATAGGTTAGCTTGCCCTTGAAAAAACCGGTTGCCTGTAAAGTCTGTTTACGGACGATAGTTTAACGTGACAACGTCATAACAAAACATTCAAAAAACAAAAATGAAACCAGGCGGTCACCCATCCAAGTACTGACCGCGCACGACATTGCTTAACCTCGGTGATCGGACGAGAATCGGTGTTTTGTCAAATATCTTGAAAACGGTGCATCCTACGGCAAAATCTATGAAATTTTCATCCCCCTTTAATGCACCGCATACTCCCGCACTCCCCCCCGCATCCCCCCTCAACCCTCCTTGCAGCCCCCGAACCCCCCCCTCGCACCCCCCGCATTGAAAGATTGTACATCCACATTAAGATTGTAAATCCTGGCGTTCGCTGCTCTCTTGTACATAATGGCCTTCACTGCTCTGTTAGTACATGTACGTCACATTGCGTCATCCTTTTTCGTGTATGCAGCCGGCGTTCATCGATTTATTAGACGTTGTCACGTCAAAAATTTTGTATCTAACTTGTTTACTTGCGTATCGTTTTAAAATTCCACAATACTTGTGTGAGCATGCGGAGTAGAAGGCCAGCACTAAGCCTGCCATTAGGGTCGAGAATGTAATTGTGCGATTATCAGATAATGCTGGAGTCATAATATTATTACTGTATACATTATATTTACGTGTGCAAGGAGCTTTATGGCCCTATTCAGGGGTGGGAGAAAGAGGATTCTTACTTTAGGTGGCCTACTGTGACATAAGATTGAAGGTGCCATATATTGGGTCAGTGTCGAGCACAGGAATGTTTATCTTAGTAGGATGATTATGGAATGCACAGCTTACTGCGGCAACATTCCCGGAGCGTTACAGCTTAGGATCTTTAAAAAACGTGCCTACCAATTCCTAAAAGGGTCGGCAACGCGCCTGTGATCCCCTCGTGTTCCGGGTGTCCATGGGCGACGGTGATCGCTCTCCATCAGGTGACCCGTGTGCTCGTTGGCCCCCTCTTATATATAAAAAAAAACTAAGCCGGTATGTTCACCACAAATAGATCGGAAACTCTATTTACCTTTAATGTCTATCGCCATTTGGATGAACAATTAAAACCTAGTTCAAATATTCAAAGCTACGTCTGACTAATTGGTAAAATGATTATTTAACTCCTTAATTGCGATGGTAAGTGTAAATGACAGACTAACGGACGGCGGGTACCGGACATTTCTACTATTACGTTCTTAAATAACAATAAGATAAACTTCAGTAGCCGCTATGACAATAATACTGAGGCCATTTAAAACGTAGCCACAACTTGGTTTCCAAAGGGTTTCTAAATTAGGGTTTCATACCTTTAAAGGAATAACTATAAATTCAAAATTTTAAAAACCCCCAACGCAATTATGTCACTGTCAATGCCCGTTATGCGTCTAAGACCTCTTCCGCAGCTAACAAAAGAGCTGATAACTTTGAAACGGCTGCACCGATTTTGATGAAACATATCTAAGAACCATCGCCAAGAAAGCTGCTTTCTACTCAAAAAACCGCATACAAATCGGTGCACCCGCTTAAGAGCTATGATGCCACAGACAGACAGACTGACACACACACATAGCGGTCAAACTTATAACACCCCTCTTTTTGTGTCGCGGGTTAAAAACGGAACCCTTATAAGACACTTTGCTGTCCGTCTGTCTGCTTGTCAAGAACCTTTTAGGGTTCCGTACCCAAAGGGTAAAAACGGGACTCCATTACTAGGACTCCACTGTCCGTCTGTCTGTCTGTCACCAGGTTGTATCCCATGAACCGTGATAGCTAGACAGTTGAAATTTTCACAGATGACGTATTTCTGTTGCCGCTATAACAACAAATACTAAAAATTAAATAAAGTGAAAAATTAAAGGGGGTTGTCATACAAGAAACGTGTTTTTTTCAGCCGTTTTTAACTCGATCTTTACAATAGCGTTAACTAGACACTTGAAATCTGTACCACTACCATAAGTTTACAGTGACGGTACTCCATACAAATCATTTACGCAGTCGCTATCGAGTACGGTCATTGTAAACTCATGGTAGTGGTACGGGTCTGCTAACACTAGATTATGATAGTTACGACTTGTTACGACGTATATTTCGACGTTCCAAAAAATTGTACAGAACCCTCGGTGCGCGAGTCCGATTCGCACTTGGCCGGTTTTTTTTTTCAGCAATGCGTGGTGGTATCAAGTTGAAATTAAAATTAAAAAGTTATATCTACGGTCCCTTGAATTGGCTAAGTAAAGTTTTTTGAAGAGATGCTAATTATATTTTTTTTCGACAGTGGTCGACTTCAACACCAGGAAACTGCAGCTGTTTTATTTTTATCTCCATTTATTTATTGGAAATATTTTTTTAAGTCTTCGAGATGACATTTGTGAGATTTTATGGCTGACAAGCGGTTCGTGCTCAGTACTAAGAAGAAATAGAAAAAAAAACGAATTCAACTGTCGCTTCTTTCAATGTCAAATGAAATCTAACCGTTTGCGTTTCGTTTGCTTTGCGTTGTCCAAGAAGCAGTTCCAAAATAGTGATCGAAAGTATTCAATCGTGATCCAATTATTGTGCATAAGTTATGGAGAAATGCGGTAAAATTGAAAGTCCGGATTTTATGCGGAGGTCGATAAAAATAGTAAAAAAATCACACTGAGCACACCAAAACGCAAAGCAAACGAAACGCAAACGATTTGACATTGACAGCAGTGACAGTTCACTTCGGTTTTTTTTCTGTTTCTACTAAGTTCTGAGCACGAACGGCTTGTCAACCGTAAAATCTCACAAATGTCATCTCAAACACTCAAAAAAATATTTCCAGTAAACAATAGGAGTTAAAAATAAAACAGCTGCAGTTTCTCAATCTCCAGAACGCCGACTGCCGAAAAAAAATATAATTAGCACCTCTTCAAAAAACTTTACTTAGCCAATTGCTTCGCATGTAAATTTCAATGCTCGTGGTAAAAGTAATTTCTCAGAGTTGCAAGTCCAGGTTTGAATCCACGCCCTCTGCTTGAGAGGCCATAGGTCAAACCACCAGGCCACCACGGTATTATGATTTGCACTCAGCTATATAATATATATATTATATACCCATATCACAGATAATTATTAATTATAAGAATCGAAAAAATATGCATCGCACCTCTGATTTTTTCGGAATTTATGTGCGAAATGACATTTGTAATTTACAATGAGCTATATGGTGAAGGAAAATATCGTGAGGAAACTTGAGAAGAAATTCAATGGTGTGTGTGAAGTTCCCAATCCCGGGTGGGAACTACGGCCCAAGCATTCATTCTGAGAGGAGGCCTGTGCCCTGCAGTGGGATGTACCATCGACAAAAAAGTCGCCTTCACACCTTAAATGTCCATTTTGCTTGCAGTGGCTAGACATCTGTCCATACAAATCCATACCAACTTCAACTTTTTTATTTTTATACTATATAGGCTTGCGTTTGGCCACAATCACGCCTGATGGAAAGCGAAGATGAGGCCTACGATGGAGCACGCTTGCCTAGTAAATGCTCATTCACCCTAGACTTGAAAGCGGCCAAATTGTAGTGTTCAGGGAACACAGTCGCAGGCAGGGAATTCCACTCCTTAGCTGTGCGGTTGATGAAGGAAGAGCGAAAACGCTTTGTACGGAATTTGGGAATACTGACAACGTAAGGGTGGAGACCCCGCCTACTCCTGGTCGATCTGTGGAAGAAAGGAGCAGGCGGAATAAGGTCGTGCAACTTTTTGTTTTGAAACTGGGCAGGCCTCGCTTTTGTCGACTGTACCTATATACCAAACCTATACTACCAAAGAAAACTCGCTGAGAAACTAACAGCCGAGGATGCTTGGGACATAGATGCCATAAACGACCAAGTAGTCTGCTCTATTAACGAAACGCTAGAGGAGATAAGACCTAAATCCAAATTAGCACAGGAGCCTAAGTCACAAGAGCTGGCCACACTGTTGGAAGAGCGCAAGAAAATCTTGGCCACCTCAAGCCAGACTGGCATCTCGGTGGTCAACAGGCATATAAGGCATCTCCTTCGAAAGCTTCTTAGGCAGAGAAAACACAAGCTTATCTTAGAGACCATAGAGAAGCATAAGGGACCAAAGGTGTTTAGGAAACAGCTAAAAAGAGGCAGCCAGCAGATTCATAAGCTGACGACGGAAGAAGGTTCCATAATAACCGATCGATCGAAAATTTTGGAACTAGTTGAAAACTATTATGCAGAGTTATACAGTTGCAAAAATCCGGAAAAGAACACCGTCCGCGAGGACCCTCGTGCTCCATTAGGGAAACATCTTACCATGGATCTTCCCGAGATCAGTTTGTATGAAATAGAACGTGCCCTGAAATTTATGAAAGCTGGAAAGTCACCAGGTGAAGATAGGGTCACATACGAAAGTCTGCAGCATGGCGGGAGAGCAGTATTGAAGCAGTTGCAGATACTGTTTAATAAGGTGTTGTTCGAAGGTGTGTCACCAGAGAAATGGAGAAATGCTATAGTGATTTTGCTGCATAAAAAAGGCGATGTCACCAAACTTTCTCACTATCGGCCTATTTCCTTGCTAAGCCATGTCTACAAGCTCTTTACCAAAGTCATCACACTACGTTTAACTAGCCGGCTCGATGCAGACCAACCAGTGGAACAGGCAGGCTTTAGAGGTGGCTTCTCTACAATCGATCACATACACACTGTTCGCCAGGTGGTGGAGAAGTGCAACGAATATAACCAGCCCCTCGCCGTAGCCTTCATAGACTACGAAAAGGCATTCGACACTGTAGAACATTGGGCAGTTATACACTCTTTGCAAAGATGCCAAGTGGACAGCAGGTATATAGAAGCCATCAAAGCGGTCTATTGTTCGGCTACTCTGCAAGTGAAGATACACGAGCTGACGAACCCAGTTCAGGTGAAAAGGGGTGTGAGGCAGGGTGACACCATCTCCCCTAAATTGTTTACTTCTTGCCTAGAGAATATATTTAGGCTTCTCGATTGGTCAAGTAGAGGCATTAACATCAACGGCAAACAGTTGACACACCTTCGTTTCGCGGATGACATCATACTCTTTGCGGAGAGCCTGGAGGACCTCGAAGTCATGGTCGCTGAACTGTATGACGTGTCTGTAATGGTGGGTCTTAAAATTAATATGGCAAAAACAAAGATTATGTGCAAGAACACCGATGCTACCCACATTGCAGTTCATGGACAGGTACTGGAGAGGGTAGAGGAGTATGTCTATCTCGGTCAAACCATGAGCCTAGAAAAGAGCGGACAAGAACTGGAAATTCAACGCCGAATTCGCTTAGGCTGGGCGGCATTCAGTAAATTGTCCGACGTGCTCAGAGGGGACATACCTCTTAATCTCAAGCGCAGATGCTTCGAACAGTGTATCCTCCCGGTGCTGACATATGGAGCCGAAACTTGGACGCTCACGCAGAAGGTCATACACAAGCTGCAAGTCACGCAAAGGGCGATGGAGCGGGCGATGTTGGGCATATCTCTCCGAGACAGAGTCCGAAATACGGAGATTCGGAGACGAACAAGGCTCACCGATATAGCCAAGGTAATCACCCAAAGAAAGTGGAAGTGGGCTGGACACATATGCCGCACGAGTGATGGAAGATGGGGGAAGGCTGTGTTGGAGTGGAGACCCAGAACCGGGCGGAGAAACGTTGGCAGACAGGAGATGAGGTGGACTAACGACCTGGCCAAAGTGGCGGGAAGGTGCTAGATGAGGAGAGCACTGGACAGAGATGAGTGGCGAGCAATGCAGGATGCCTACACTCAGCATTGGGTGGCTACGGGCTGAAGAAGAGAGAGAGAGAGAAGAGACCTATATAGGCTGTGATGATGATGATGATGATGATGATGATAATGAACCGTAGAAAATAGACAGTGGAAACAACTTTTTTAGGTTGGAACTAGTTTACCTGCGCAAAATTTGAAAATTACCCAACTCACGTTAATGTCAGTAAAGGATAAAAAAATCGCTCACATTTTACTAAATAGATTTATTGGTACCAAACTGGAATATAAAACTCTTTTTACTCGTAACATTCCGATATGCGACATTACGTTACTAGTGGGTTTGCTCCTCCTGGTACCACTTATACAAAATATTGTTCTGGATAAATATTTGTTAAAAAAAATACATTTTTAATACAAATTTTATGGCTGACTGTTCTTTATATTGTTTTTTTTATGAGAGCGAGACAAACGAGTACTTAAGCGGGTCATCTGATGGAAAATGATCACCACCGACCGTCTATAAATATCAACAACTCTAAGAGAGTGATCTGTTGCCGGCCTTTAAAAGAAGTTTAACCCTTTTCTTGACTGCCCCGATGTTATACTTGTCTGAAAACACTGCTGTTGGAAGTTGATGCCACAGTTTCACTGTACGTGGCAGGACGAGAGGTGCCTAAGTAAACGTACCTATACAGTGGTAGACTACCATTCATCGAGATGGTGACAATGTAATGGAACTTAGACTTTCCGCGGGAAGTGCGATGGTGGAATTTGGCGTTGTTAATGAACTGAAACATTACTTTGCTCACCCGCGACCTTACGATAGTTCCGTTTATGTAAGAAGTGCGTGTTCATGCAGTTCCTCCACCTCCACACTGTACGAACACACACAAATCAAACAAACCCAACAATCACCACACCACCACCAAACTATTGTACACTGATGCGTTTGGAACTCAACCAGAGCTCACCTTCTGAGTAGGTACCACAAACTGTACGCCAATGCTACTAAATTTTATTTTTGAAGTAAAACTTCTTTAGGCTCGCTTGACAGGGGAGTAAGCTAGTTAATGCGTTACGCGTTACGAAAAGAGGCAAACGCGGTGTAGGAGCATGCGCGCCAGGGCGTACAATCTTAGTACTAGCGCCCGGGAAATTTTCATACAATATAGGAAACTAAATACAAACTGAAATATAGATGCACAGAAAAAACCCCAGAAAAAAGACCAATGCTGGGAATCGAACCCAGGTCCTCAGCGTTCCGTGCTGCGTGCTTACCCCCACACCATCACTGGTCTAGAAGTTAGCGACCAATCTAGTGATGAGTCCCTCACTCGTGAGGTACCTCGTTTGAGTTCCTCATCACGACAAAATGAGGGAGTACTCGAATTGCAACTTTGAACCACCTCATTTAGCTCCTCATTTTCTATCACGAGGCGCGAGCACAGATAACTTACTATTTACTCACTGACTCACGAGCGAGGGAGTCGAAACGGATTAACGAGTTCGATGGAATGAATCGATCGAACATTAATTGTTACAATGAGGAAATTTCGGGGTTTTCTTACTCAGAATTAAGAGCGCTATAGATTTTGACGATAAAAAGGAATGTCTCAAATTTTTTGTTAGTTTTGTGACGTTTTTTTTATACAGTTTGCCACAAAATTGACACAATTTTTTTTTATGGAAAATAAGTAATACTTTTACGAAAAGGTTGAAAATTCCCAAATCAACATTTAATTTTAATAAACCGTTATTAGACAAAATTTTATAAATAAAATAATGGTTTTCGTTTATTCGTTCGTTTGCTACGCTACGCACTTTTCATGCAATCATTTTAAATTCATTACACCTCACCTCAAATGAGGGGCCCCTCGCGCGCGAGGCAAAACGAGTAGGGATGTAAGCCTCACGTCGTGTGGCAACGATGCGCGCGCCTCGCTACGCTAAGCGCTTTTCTTTGCGATCGTTTTGAATCGTTTTACACCTCACCTCAAATGAGGGGTACCTCGCGAGTACCTCACGAGGCAAAATGAGGTCCGAAGGAGTTTTAAAGTCTCTCGGTAGAGGGCATAACATAGATGCGCGCTTTATCACTGCTTAATGTGATTATAACAGACTGAAGTGTACGATGTATGGGAAAGATTCGTCGCTAACTTCTAGACCAGTGACTGGGTTCGATTCCCAGCATTGGTCTTTTTTCTGGGGTTTTTTCTGTGCATCTATATTTCAGTTTGTATTTAGTTTGAAATATATGGTTTCACGGGATGACCGTAAAAGTAATAAAAAAATGAAGTCGAAAAATAAAAAAAATAAATAGAAAAAGATACTTCATACTTAACTTATACAATATAGGCTTGCGTTTGACCACAATCACGCGTGATGGAAAGCGAAGATGAGGCCTACGATGGAGCTCGCTTTTTTGATGATAAAAAACCGAGTGTGCTTTAGACCACACGACTAGTAAAAACTAAATTTAAATAACAATTATGCTCTCGAGAAACACAAAAGCTGAGCAAAATAAGGCAAAAAACGACTTTTAATAAGATATGTCTTAAAGTCTTACTTAGTGTAATTTACGAGTACTTTGCTGTAGCCTGGATCAGTTTGTGCAGTAAAAAAAGCTGAAGCTGAAGAAATTTTACTTCAGTCTTGGTGGTCTAAAGAACACTCGCTTTTTTATTTGTTGTTTGTTATTGGTTTTGTTGTTATTTGTTGCCTTTCCGAAAGCGCTGGAAGTAAAAAAATACACATGCGAAGAGCCTTTTGCGGCCTACTAACAGAATAAACGTGTCGGTTCTGATTTTGAATATACTTCCTCCCGCAGAAGGAAATCTTGGTTACCGAGTTGATCGTAATTATAACACACCTCCTGCCCCCGGCCGTACATCTCTACATCTCGTAACGAATTTGAAAGCATGCGACAATGCTGAAGGAAATAAAGGGAAAGGTGAATCGGAACATTTTTGGGTTTGAGAAAACTAATTTGATGGTTCACATACACATAATAATGTTATAAATAAAGTGGAAAAATAAAGTGGGTACTTGAGAAGTTACAGTGACAAGTTAAAACATTTGTTTTGGTTTGTTAGTTTAACATTTGGTAGCATAGCATACGGTTGTGATAACTCTGAAGATGAGCTCTGGTTGAGTTCGAAACGCGTCAGTGTAGCTTGGTGGTGGTGATGGTTGGGTTTATGTGATTTGTGTGTGTTCGTACAGTGTGGAGGTGGAGGAACTGCATGAACGCACATGTCTTGCATAAACGTAACTATTGTAAGGTCGCGGGTGAGCAAAGTAATTGTTTTAGTTCATTAATGTTATAAATGCAAAAGTGTATCTGTCTGTCGGTTACCTCGCCATCATCATCATCAGCCTATGCTCGTCCACTGCTGGACATAAGCCTCTCCCATGGCACGCCACTGAGCAAGATTCTCGGCCACTCTCATCCAGCTGTTGCCAGCCGCCTTGCGAAGATCATCGCTCCACCGAGTCTGAGGACGTCGACCTACGTTTACCGATCCATGGTCTCCACTCAAGAACTCGTCTACCCCAACGGTTATCGGTTCTTCGGGTTATATGGCCGGCCCATTGGCACTTCAGCGCGCTAATGCGATGTGCTATGTCGATAACTTTGGTTTTCTGTCGGTTACCCATTCACGCTTAAATTTGATGTACAGATGGTGCGAGTCCCGGGAAAGGACGTAAGTAGGATAATTTTATCTCGAAAAATTGCACAGTTTATTTATTTATCTATTCTATACATTTAATAAATCTGTAACAAGTCGGTGTCTGTACATTGAAGATATTTGAGAAAAACTGTCACTAGGGCTATTTATTAGCACAATAGAACCCAAAACAATGATTTTTAGAATTATTGTCTGTTTGTCTGTGCGTTTGTGCGCGCTAATCTCAAAAACGGCTTAACCTAGAAGGATGCGGTTTTCACTGATATATTGGTATTTTCTTGGATTAACATTTAGTGTTTGTTTCATTTGAATCGGATCACAAATAAGAAAGATACGTCTATTTTAAGAATTTATCGAACAGGTTTTTTTGTTTGAACGCGCTAATCTCAGGAACTACTGCTCCGATTTGAAAAACTCTTTTAGTGTTAGATAGCACATTTATCGAGGAAGGTTATAGGCTATATATCATCACGCTAACACCAATAGGAGCGGAGCGGAGCGGAAGAATGTTTCAAAATCGGGGGTTTTTGAAGTAAAACTTCTATAGGCACGCCTGACTTGGGAGTACGCTGTTGAATGTGAACGCGGGTGTGCGGGGGGGGTGCGGGGGCGGGTATTTTTTTTATATCGAGGAACTAAGTAGAGCCATAATTGATGAAAAAGCAAATTGGATAAAAAAAATAAGCTGCCCAAATTACTAATTCCACGCGGACGGAGTCGCGGGCAAAAGCTAGTTTATTTATAATTTCAAAACTTTAATCTATCTTAGTTCCCACAGGATAGCGATAAAAATATATACGAAAAGTAAGTTTGCTCTTCTGTCTGTCTGTTACGTTTTCACGCTCGAACCACAGACCCAATTTAGATGAAAGTTGATGATAATTTTAAAACACTCTGAAGGACATAGGATAGTTTTTATACCCGGGTAGGTATTTCAGTTTCCACGGAAACGCTTTTAAGATAAAGATTTATTTATTTAATGTTTCAACTTAGTCTAAGCAACTGTTGTCAATGTCAGTGTACTCCGGGATACAGGCCCAGAGTCTAGTGTGGAGCCCGCCAAAGAATCATAAAATTGTAATGTTATAATATCTTTTTACTTTTTACTGTAATGAAGCTTGTAAATATCCAGGTAAAAACGTGGTTCAGAGCGGAGCCATCTTGGTCGCAAGCGTTGATGCATGAATTATGGGCCGCACGCATCCGGCGAGCGCGGGACTGTCCCGTTTGCGTTTTATCGGACATTCCGGACCGCCCGGAATTTATCAGACATTGTCACCATACGTTAAGGGTGTGAACGTTTAATTTCAATTTGTGAAACGAGTTTGACTGGATCTAGAGTAAAGTTTTGTAAAGAGTAAAACTCTTTATTGTGCATAAATCATGAGATTAACAGATAACAAGAGAAACAGATTTAAGTAGAAAAGCGAACTTATTCCTTAAAGGGATCTCTTCCAGTTAACCTTTGAACGATTAACAGGACATCAGAAACAAGAGTAGCCATGAAGAGTAAAGAGAACCGAAATAAAAAAAAACCCAAACGAATAGTTGTTCTATTGAATTTTTATAAAATGCTGCAATGCAGCTATAAATTGGTTCTTGACACAGAAAAGACACCGGCCAAGTGCGAGTCGGACTCGCGCACCGACGGTCCCGTACAACCCGTCCCGTAGGTATATAAATACATACGCAACATTTTAAACATGAAAACTACCGTGAGACTCACACATAGTGACAATATACGAATCACTCACGTTCAGTTCAGTTCAGTTTGTTTCAGGCCAGTGCACGTTTGGCAGCCGCCGTGACGTGTGGCTCCAGGAAGAAGAGCTACAGATTAACCCGAAACATGTCGAGTTAACCTTGTTTTAAGACGTGAGTGATCCGTATATTTTCACTATATACGCTATAAATGGCCGTATGTATAATATTCCAGTGTTAGAAAAGCCCTGCGTTTAAGTAAAGTATACGTAGTATGGGATCATTTTATACTGGTTGTGGCTATTGTAGCGGGAGCAGTAGAAATACATATTTTCTATCTGTTACGTTTTTTGAGATACAACTCTGTGACATACAGACATTGTAACGATATTAATAAGATTGGGTGATAAATAGATTTTTCACGAAACGCGAGTTTTCACGTAACTGCCGGAAAATCTTTAGGCAGCCATTTCCCTTGTTCGCCTTACACTCCATGAGTTCACTGAAAACACTCATACTTTATTCAAAACCCTAACAATACAGGCTAAAGCTAGGGCCAAACAAAAGGCGGGACTGATAATATTTTACCACCCGTAAATCAAGCTGAGTCTCGAAAGTGTCCCGATAGATTTGGTCACTTCTTGAAGCACTACCTTGTTACTCAATGAGGTAATTTACACCAAAAAATTATCCCTTTTTTTACTGCACAATCTGATCCAGGCTACGCCAAAGTAACTTACACTAAGTATAATCTTATTAAAACGTCGTTTTCGGCCTTATTTCGCTCACTTTTTGTGTTTCTCGAGAGCATAATCGTTACGTGAATTTAGTTTTTACGAGTACGCTTCACTTTTTGTTTTGCATGCGGTGTTTACTAAGTGATTGTGATTCTCAGCTCAACATGTTTACACAAGCAGCAATTACAATTTCTGATGTAAGTATCTAGTGTTAGCAAATTGTTTATAAACCTTAAATTAATAAATAAACTAATTAATGAGATGTCACATATTTTGAAAAAAAAAAGTAAATGCACATTATGCGTCTAAGATCCCTTCTGCAGCTAACAAAGCTTATAACTTTGAAACGGCTGAACCGATTTTGATGAAACATGTCTAAGAACCATTGCCAAGAAACCTGCTTTCGAATAAAAAATCCGCATCCCGTTTAAGAGCTATGATGCTACAGACAGACACACACAAACACATAGCGATCAAACTTATAACACTCCTCTTTTTGTGTCGGGGGTTAAAAAAAGTCCGAGTTTACCATCGTCTTTGCAGCTTCAATTAGTTTACGCTTGCTGCCTCGCTTGCCGCTCGCTTGACAGCCACAGCCTTTTCGCTAACATGCAAACTCTATGTTTTTCTTCCATTAATTTTTCATTCAACTGGACGAGATGTACAAAAGATTAATATCTAAAAAACTTTTTAATTAACATCTACCTTTTGCCTGTTAAATTATCTTCCCGGTATTTTGCGGAACGACTCGTGATAAGACTTTGCTAATGAAATTTTTATTTTAACTTTTTACTTTCTTACGGTCGTTAACAGGGCGTTTGTTTGTTTATTTTTAACGACATCTAATTGGATCTATGATTATAGTAACTCTAATACTGTTTATTTAAATCACATTTTACTCGTGACTATTTTACAGCAAAAAACCGGCCAAGTGCGACTCGGACTCGCGCACTAAGGGTTCCGTACCATTGTCTATAAAAACGGCAAAAAATTTACGTTTGTTTTATGGGAGCCCCCCTTAAATATTTGTTTATTTAAATTAAATTATTTATTTTTAAAGTGAATCTATAACTAAATATTCTGTGAATATTTCAAGCGTCTACTTGTTTCTGTTATCAATATCGAGCAAAAACGAGCTGATCACGTTTGTTGTATAAAATAAAAATTGCCCTTAAATATTTATTTTATTCTGTATTTTAGGATTCCCATAGGGTTAAACGGCACCCTATTACTGAGACTTCGCTGTCCGTCCGTCCGGCCGTCCGTCTATCCGTCTGTCACCAGGCTGTATCTCAGGAACCGTGATAGCTAGAGAGTTGAAATTAATTTTTAGTATTTGTTGTTGTTGTTGTGAGAGAGGTGGGGACGGGATGCCCGCACCTCTCCCGGCCTACTTGTCGTCATACCCCAGCCCCTGTACCGCACGGGTGAGGACTCATTTAAACGGTTTAGCTATAATTGAAGCCATTACTATTAATGGTCGCAACACTCCCGCGCGTCCCACGTCAGTATGGAGGCGCCAACAGGATGACATTCAATTCCCAAACCGTCATTAGTCCGTGATTTCGTCGGCAATCGTCCGGTAACAAGTAATATTGTTTACGGGTGACTCGGGAGTTTTTCTGCGCGTCATTCCGTTCGATGGCAACACGGTAAATAATTCAGAGGGCCACTTGAAGGAAATTGGAATCAGGTCTTGTGGTTTTAGGACTTTTTAGGGTTCCGTACCTAAAGGGTAAAAATGGGATCCTATTACTGAGACTTCGCTGTCCATCCGTCTGTCACCAGGCTGTGTGTCTCATGAACCGTGATAGCTAGTCAGTTGAAATTTTCACAGATAATGTATTTTGGTTGTCGCTGTAACAAGAAATACTAAAAACCAGAATAAAAATAGTTATTTGTTATACAAGGGGGGAAAGTTGTATTTTAAATGCGAGTGTTCATTTTGAAACACGAGCTATCGAAAGGATTCTATGATTGACGACGAGCGAAGCGAGTGGTTCAAAAATAGAATTCTTTCGATAGCGAGTGCTTCAACACACGAGACGTAAAATAACTTTTCACCCGTGTATAACACAAAACTTTTCACCTCACTACAGCGAGGAAAATAAGAAAAAGGGTTTGTACTATCAATTATTATTTATTTACCTCTTTGTCAATACAATAATTTTGAAGTACTTATAGAAATATTGGTAAAATCAAAAATAATGCAAAATAGCTTAAGCAAATCCAGTCTTTATGGAACTATTCCAATACCGACATATCGTCACTACTTTGAAAAAACTCGTATCTCCAATCAATGAATAAACCAAACTGAACTTTATTGCACATCGAGTAAAGTTCAATTAGCCAGATTATCGATTTTGACATACGAGCAAACTGTATTACTGTTAAATTGTATACCGTTTTGACTTAAGTTTTTTTTTATTATGTCGGATGCGTTTTGTTCGCACATCGACTTACTTGGACTGTCAGATCATTTTATCCGTTTTACAACAAGAATGAAGGTTAATGTTGAATGCTGATATTTATGAATTAAAATAAAGTTGTAAGACTGTATTTGGTGTTTTTTACTCGATGCAATTCATTAATTGTGATGTTCAAAATTCAGCACTTTTAACGTTTTGCGTTTTGTTAGCTGTCAAATATCACTTAAGCTGCCTTCAAATGTCAAAACTCTTTCTTCACAAGTGGATAAAAAGCGATTTTCTCAATAGATGTCAAACAAACAAAAAGGGCTTTCCGAGCTAGTGAGGTGAAAACATATTTAAGGGGTACTCCCGTACAACAAACGTGATTTTTTGCCGTTTTTATGGATACGTACGGAACCCTTCGTGCGCGAGGCCGCACCTGGCCAGTTTTTTAAAGTAGCTGTTCCCCGCGACTCCGTCTGCGAAGAACTCGTTAATCGCTATCCCGCGGGAACTATGAAATTATGCGGGATAAAAAAGTATTCTTTATTATTTTATATTCAATGGTGTATGTGAAGTTCCCAATCCGCACTGGGCCCGCGTGGGAACTACGGCCCAAGCCCTCACATTCTGAGGGTGTACTTTCGTTTGGCAAATTACGTTTCCCAAACTGATTCATTTGGCAAATGTTTCATTTCCCAAATGTTTATTTTTTCTGGAACTGTAAACTATTCAGGATATATTTCAGGACTATTTTGTAGGTTAGGTTAGGTTAGGTTAGGATTGTTTTATAACAATCCTGAAAAGTTTACAGTTTCAGAAAAAATAAACATTAGGGAAATTAAACATTTGCCAAATGAATCATTTTGGGAAACGCAATTTGCGAAACATTAGTAAACCGATTGCAAAACATAACTCAAACAATAATGTAATGTTATGACAGTTCCTAAATATAAAATACGGTCAAGTACGAGTGTGAATCGCGCACCGAGTGTTCCTTACAAACTTGTATGTATAGCTAAACCGTTTAAATGAGTCCTAATTAAAATGAGGCGTTAAAATGGGGCTAGGGGGTATGACATTACATTAGTAAACCGTCGTCCGTCATACCCCCTAGCCCCATTTTAACGCCTAATTTTAATTAGGACTCATTTAAACGGTTTAGCTATACATACAAGTTTGTAAGGAACACTCGGTGCGCGATTCACACTCGTACTTAACCGTATTTTATATTTAGGAACTGTCATAACATTGCATTATTGTTTGAGTTATGTTTTGCAATCACATAAAATCCTTTTCACGAACTAAAAACCCCGGTATAAATCTACGGGGGCATACTAAACTTATAAAAAGGTTCGTTCTCTGATAGTATTATATTGTGACAACACGAGACCCTCCACAAAAGGGGCGGTTCGCAATAAAACTAGCGATTTACTTCCTAAACGTAATAAATTATATTTATTTTACCCCTAAGGAGATAAGAGTAATACTGAAATATGCTTTACATATTTTTGAAATAACTGCTATGAATGATCCGATCGTGAAGTTAATCTGGAATGAATTAGAGTTAGTTTTGTGACGGAATACTAAATACAGAGCAAAGTCAAAATATTTTAAGTACTTAAATTTAGACTGTAACAACCACAATTTTATAATGAAAGTGGAGGAATCTACCACAGGTTCGGAAAAACTCTCTCGTAATAGGTCGTAGGCTATTTTTTGTACCTCTATTCTTCGCAGACGGAGTCGCGGGCAACAACTAGTCTTCTTCTAATATATAAAAATCTTGTGTCACGGTGTTTGTTATCGAACTCCTCCGAAACAGCTTGAACGATTTTTACCAAATTTTTTGTTTACATATAGTAGGTCTGAGAATAGGTCGTAGGCTACTTTTTATACCCCATTCTTCGCATTATAATAAAAAATAGTATTATTATAATAAAAATAACTATCCGTACAATACACATGATAAAACATACATAGATGAGTAGATACACAACTACTGACACATGATTATATAATTTAGACTAGCTTTTGCCCGCGACTCCGTCCGCGTGGAATTAGTAATTTGGGCAGCTTATTTGGCTCTCCTTACTTTCTCTATATAAAAAATACCCCCCAACCCCCAAACCCCCCCCCCAACCCCCCCCCCCCCCCCCCCTTCCCGGTCCCAACGATCCCCCGCACACCCGCGTTCAAATTCACCACCGTACTCCCAAGTCAAGCGTGCCTATAGAAGTCTTACTTCAAAACCCCCCGATTTTGAAACATTCTTCCGCTCTGCTCCGCTCCGCTCCTATTGGTGTTAGCGTGATGATATATAGCCTATGTCCTTTCTCAGACTCTAGACTATCTGTGTACCAAATTTCATATAAATCGTTTCAGTAGTTTTAGCGTGAAAGCGAGACAAACAGACAGACAGACAGAGTTACTTTCGCATTTATAATATTAGTAAGGATTTTTCCCTGTATTCGGTAGGTCTGAGAATAGGTCCTAGGCTATTTTTTATACCCCTATTCTTCGCGGGCGGAGTCGCGGGCAACATCTAGTTAGAAATAAAATTTCGCACATAAAAGTCGAAAATGGGCTAAAAATGCCACTGAGTGGGCGCCACAGGATGGATGGCGACGACGGGGTAGGCCCAGACGGCGGTGGTGGTCCCAGAAGTTTTTACCCCCGATTTTGAAACATTCTTCCGCTCCGCTCCGTTCCCCCCACCGAACCCCCCCGCACACCCGCGTTCACATTCACCACCGTACTCCCAAGTCAAGCGTATAGCCTTCCTCGATAAATGGGCTAACACTGAAAGAATTTTTCAAATCGGAGCAGTAGTTCCTGAGATTAGCGCGTTCAAACAATTGTTCAACAAACTCTTCAGCTTTATAATATTAGTATAGATACTTGTAAATAAATGAACTATAATTCCAGTGCACAAGTTGACAGGTAACGTCCTTTAGAAAGAAAGATAGAAAAGAAAAACATTTATTTATAACAACAATAACACGTACACAGGCTAAAAATGAAAAGTGCAATAGGTACATATTGATGTTGCTATAAAGGGTCCCATCCCTGCTCAGCGTGTCGCTGGTTAAAAACCAGCACTGGTCTTCCGCCGGGCCACAGTATAGTAAAATGGGTAGCAGTCTTTGCTGCACAGGTTCAATAAAATAATAGAATCTATACATATAATAAATCTGCAACAAGTCGGTGTCTGTACATTGAAGATATTTGAGAAAAACTGTCACTAGGGCTATTTATTAGCGCAATAGAACCCAAAACAATGATTTTTAGAATTATTGTCTGTTTGTCTGTTTGTCTGTGCGTTTGTGCGCGCTAATCTCAGAAACGGCTTAACCTAGAAGGATGCGGTTTTCACTGATATATTGGTATTTTCTTGGATTAACATTTAGTGTTTGTTTCATTTGAATCGGTTCACAAATAAGAAAGATACGTCTATTTTAAGAATTTATCGAACAAGTTTTTTTGTTTGAACGCGCTAATCTCAGGAACTACTGCTCCGATTTGAAAAATTCTTTTAGTGTTAGATAGCACATTTATCGAGGAAGGCTATAGGTTACATATCATCACGCTAACACCAATAGGAGCGGAGCGGAGCGGAAGAATGTTTCAAAATCGGGGGTTTTTGAAGTAAAACTTCTATAGGCACGCTTGACTTGGGAGTACGGTGTTGAATGTGAACGCGGGTGTGCGGGGGCGGGTATTTTTTTTTATATCGAGGAACTAAGGAGAGCCATAATTGAAGAAAAAGCAAATTGGATAAAAAAAAAATAAGCTGCCCAAATTACTAATTCCACGCGGACGGAGTCGCGGGCAAATGCTAGTAGTAAATAAAACCGGCCAAGTGCGAGTCAGACTCGCACTCGAAGGGTTTCGTACCATTATCTATAAAAACGGCAAAAAAATCACGTTTGTTGTATGGGAGCCCCCCTTTAATATATGTTTTATTTTAATTTAATTATTTCTTTTTAAAGTGTATATATAACTAAATATTCTGTGAATATTTCAAGCGTATATCTGTTGCTGTTATCAATATCGAGCAAAAACGAGCAAAAAAATCACGTTTGTTTTATGGGAGCCCCCTTAAATATTAATTTTATTCTGTTTTTTAGTATTTGTTGTTATAGCGGCAACCGAAATACATCATCTGTGAAAATTTCAACTGTTTAGCTATCATGGTTCGTGAGATACAGCCTGGTGACAGACGGACGGACATGGAAGTGTCAGTAATAGGGTCCCGTTTTTACCCTTTGGGTACGGAACCCTAAAAACATGTCCTCCGTGTGTTCTTTCTGGCTGTTAGGTATATTTTCTTGTATTTCTTTTTTTATCTGAAAGTCATATCAAATGGCATTGTGCAGACAAACAAGTATTAGCTTCCAATTCACTCGAGTCTAAAATGTAATGTAACCCGAGGCAGGCTCTTACGGCGCTAACTTGTGCCATAGGCTGAAAGCCAGCCTTGAAAAGCCTTACGTCGTAGGACTTTTGGTTGCGCCGTGCTGCCGTGCACAAGAGGGTTGTGGCTTATCCATCGCAGAAATAGCCCCTGATATAGTCAAGGAATTTAATTCCCTACCAATTTCGTAAAAATATCCTTGAACATTCTCAATGCAATAATGTCGAATTGTCAGCAACACGTCAAAGCAACATCGTAGCTAGCTCTTATGGTGACAGTTTCATCATCATCATTATCATCATTCCAGCCTTTATACGTCCCACCGCAGGGCACTGGCCTCCTCTCAGATTGAGAGGGCTTGGGCCGTAGTTCCCACGCGGGCCCAGTACGGATTGGGAACTTCACATACGCCATTGAATTTTTTCTCAGGTGTATGCAGGTTTCCTCACGATGTTTTCCTTCACCGTAATGCTCATGGTAAATTACAAATGTAATATCGCACATAAATACATTACATACACATTACATTACATTATTACATTATGCTGAGTGGGGCCCAATTTATACTATTCGATGATTTTTATTTGTATCTTTTCCTGTCAACTGTATTTCCTGTGTATCGAATATGTGTAAATAAACATCTCTCTCTCTCTCTCTCTCTCTCTCTCTCTCTCTCTCAAATTCCGAAAAACAGTTTGCTGTACGATATTCAAACTTAGATGGGTTGGAAATTAAATTTCTTGACTGTACAATACGATTCTGGCGCATACAAATTGTAATATTTAACAATTTTAATAATATAGGTATTTCTTCTTAATAGCAAGATAAGACGTTTGCTCTCCGAAATATTAGATTTTCGAAAAACAAAAAGTTTTCTGTTACCCCGTATGAAATTCGACCCCATATTTCTTTGCTGCTGCTAAACATGCCGAATATGCTACGAACTCCACCACATGGTCGGCATCCAACCCTTCTTAAATCACGCACATACGCTCAAAGCCGTCATGGCCGTGATTTGAAGTTCGATTAACAGATTTTATTCTTTCGAGGGCAAAACTGAACATCACACGATGTCAACCAAACACCAGTTGTCGCTCGCACTAGAATTTCAGGCCGAAATTAGAGGCCGAGCGCTGAATGCAAACGAGCTAAGCGAACCAATTGCCGTTTGTTTATGCGTACTGGCACAATGCTCGCTGTAAAATCGATAGCGTTGAAACACGATTCTTTTTCTGCTAACTGATTTTGGGGATTTTTATACAATCTTTTTCTATACTCCATTTACTCGTAATTTAGAATTATATTATAAACCACAACAACATTATATTGCGGCTCGTGAACTGTAATCTCTTTAAAATTTGTACTAGAGTAACAATTGACGACACGCAAATAAAGTGACATTGAAACAATTTTATTTTGCGGCTCCCAGACTATTGTACTGTATAAACAAAACCAGAACACAGTAGCTGGAGCCGGGAATCGAACCCATTTGCTTATCGTTCCATGCTGTGCTTTACTACATGATTAAATTCAGGTTAAAGGTAAAATAGAGTTAAAGTAAAAGTGAGGTAAATATAAGGTAATAAGATAAAGGTGAAGGTAAACCAATGTAGTAGTATAGTAGTGGTAGAGCCATGCTGTAGCTAGCCGCTGCATCACGAACGGGCCGGCTCGTCCGGGGCAGCACCACCCTCTCACAGAACACCGGCGTGAAGCAGCAGTACCCCTGCCGCGTTTCGTACGGTCAGTGAGAGCGCCGGGGGCCCAATACCTCTCCCCCTCCCCTATTCCCTCTCCTTTTCCCAGGGCCGACAACGCACTGGCATCGTGTAAAGCGCTGCGGCGGGTGTCTATGGACAGTGGTGATCATTTAACATCAGGTGACCCACTAGTTCGTTTGTCTGGCCTTTCTAACATAAAAAAAAAAAAAAAAAAAAAAAAAAAAAAAAAAAAAAAAAAAAAAAAATGATTAGGCAAAGTTGAGGCAAAGGTAAAGTAAAGTTAGGGTAAAGTTGAGGTTCTACGTCCATCACCATCATTCGGCCTATATACGTAGAAGGGCCTACTGCAGAGTTTCATTGACGTTACATTGGCGACGAGGATGGGATACGAACCCGCGCGTGCAAAGAAGTTTAAGTAAAAGATTCTAATTGAGTTACTTATTTAACTAGACACCTATTTAATATTGATTTAGTAAGTAAGTAGTTGTTAAGTATATTTGAGGGAAATACTCACCTCTTCTTAACCAGACGTTAACCATCGTCGGGGAGATACCTATATGTGTTACGATTAACGTGCGAGGATTGAATAGTTATGTTTATCTAGTTTATTAATTATGTAATATTAGTAAGACCAATAGACAGGACATGGTCATACTTCAATAATATATTGCATGAGTAACGATTCAGTATGTTAGATCCAAATATCTAGAATTGGGGAAAGCCATTGTTTGTGTAAAGATACAATACTGTATTTATAAAAATATATCTAATATGTTAGCATCTACATATCTTTTTATTATGTATAATCTTTTGTGTAAGGGGGAAGAGATGTAACGTACGGTAGATATTATCACGTGATGTGAGGGTACATTTTAGTTAACCCGTCGCGCGATTTGAGACTTTTTTGGGTAATTTTGTCTAAGTACCGTATGTTAAAAGGTGATCGAAACTAGAAAAAAAAATTAAGCAAATTTTGACAGTTAGCTTAGGCACCGCCGTGTCTGCCTGGGTCGCTCGAGGGGTTAAAGTAATAAAACCAGTTAGCAACCGACTGCAGAGTTTCATTGACGTTACACCAATGATAAGGCAAAGTTGGAGCAAAGGTAAAGTTGGGGTAAAGATGAGGTTCTATGTCCATCACCATCATTCGGCCTATATACGTCCTATGAGATGGCTTTGGTTGTAGTTCGCACGCGGGCCCGGTGCAGCTTGGGAACTTCACACACACCATTGAATTTCTTTACAGGTGTGTGCAGATTTCTCTTTCACCGTAAAGCTCATAGTAATGTCTAATATATAAAAACCGGCCAAGTGCGAGTCAGACTCGCGCACCGAGGGTTCCGTACAATATATGTATCTATGAACATCCAGTCTTAGCAGACCCCTGCTTCCAAGCAAAATGTGCGCAGTGTGGGGTTGTAGATTGGTTACTGATATAGACAGACAGACAAACTAGATCTCGTTCAAACCAATTTTCGGTGGAAGTTGTACATCAAATAATTTTTTTAGTTTTATCATTCTCTTATTTTACAAGTTACAGGGGGGGGACACACATTTTACCACTTTGGAAGTGTCTCTTGCGCAAACTATTCAGTTTAGAAAAAAATGATATTAGAAACCTCAATATTATTTTTGAAGACCTAACCATCGATACCCCACACGTATGGGTTTGATGAAAAAAAAAATTTTGTTTCAGTTCTAAGTATGGGGAGCCCCCAAAATTTATTGATTTTTTTCTATTTTTGTGTGAAAATCATAATGCGGTTCACAGAATACATCTACTTATCAAGTTTCAACAGCATAGCTCTTATAGTTTCGGGAAAAAGTGGCTGTGACATACGGACGGACAGACAGACAGACAGACAGACAGACATGACGAATCTATAAGGGTTCCGTTTTTTGCCATAAGGCTACGGAACCCTAAAAATCTCGTGTCACGGTGTTTGTTATCGAACTCCTCCGAAAAAGTTTGACCGATTTTTATGAAACTTTTTTCTCTATACTCGGTAGGTCTGAAAATAGGTCGTAGGCTATTTTTTTTATACTTACCCCTATTCTTCGCAGACGGAGTCGCGGGAAACAGCTAGTTTCAAATATAATTTCGCACATAAATTTCGAAAAACTCATAGGTGCGAGCCCGGATTCAAACCCACGACCCTCTGATTGAGAACCATAATAGGTCAAATCACTAGGCCACCACAGCTTTTTTCGTTCTATGTTGTTATGTTAGCTTCTACGTTCGACTGTATGTATTTTTTTTCTAATAAATTTCAATTACCCAAGTTTAACGTTAAAAGTTCTATGCACATAGCCGGTGCAATATTGCCGAGGGTCCCAACTTCGCCGTAATAACTAAGTTTCGCACTGCTACATGTTTTTGTTGTCACCGACGCAACTGGCACTAAGGATGATCCCACGAGCACTAAACTTTGGCACTATAGCACGTAATTAGGGCATTGCGCCTTACTGTTCAGAGTTCCGAGAGAGTTGGTCTTAAATTGAACATGGACAAGGCGAAAGTCATGTCGAACGCCCATGTTGTACCAACTCCCATCGTAATCGGAGAGACTTTGCTCGAAGTTGTTGACGACTATATCTACCTGGGACATACAATCCAATTGGGTAGGTTCAACTTCGAAAAAAAGGGGTCAATCGACGAATTAGACTCGGCTGGGCAGCGATCGGGAAGCTCCGCAATATCTTGTCATCCAATATACCACAGTGTCTCAAGTCAAAAGTCTTTGGCCAGTGTGTGTTGCCAGTGATGACTTATGGCACTGAGACGTGGCCGTTAACGATGAGCCTTATAAGAAAGCTCAAACTCACTCAGAGGGCGATGGAGAGGGCTATGCTCAGAGTTTTTCTGCGGGATCGCATTAGAAATGATGAAATCCGCGCAGGAACTGAAGTCACCGACATAGCTCGAAGACTCGCCAGACTCAAGTGACAGTGGGCAGGGCACATCGCTGGTAGAACTGATGGCCGATGGGGCAAAAAGGTGGTGGTGTAAGTAAGCCTCCATCAAGAAAGAGCGACGACCTGGTTAAGGTTGTGGGATCGCGTTGGATGCGGATGGCACGGGACCGATCTAAATAGATCAAATGTCTCGCCAAATGGCGAGCCTCGGGGGAGGCCTATGTTCAGCAGTGGACGTCTTTCGGCTGAAATGATGATGAGGATGATAATTTCGGCGATTCTTTGCTTAACTGTTTATAAAACGTTGTACGGCGGTACGGAATCCTACGTGTACGTGTCCGACTCGCACTTGACCGGTTTTTTAATTAACCTTTGGCCACACATTGTTTGCTTCTATAGTTTCGACCTCCAACCCAAGATGGCGATATACACTCAAACAAATAATTTAGTTTGCTTTATCTAGCCTCCGCAAACAATAGCTCAGGGATCTGTTTGCCGACAAAACAAAAACAAAATACTCGTTTCACTTCAGGAAATTAACAATCGTGTTTGAGGTCAGTTGATGGTTTCACCCGACTGCGGCGAAGCCAAAAAGAAGGGTACAGCTAGGTCGGGATGAAGCTGAACGTTTTTTTCTAGAACCTTCTATTAGGTAGTTTTCAAAGGCCAAAGATACAGTGAAGGAAACTGAATCGCGTAGGTGGAACCTTTTCACAACCAATTCCGCGATGATTTCTTTGGCAGATGTATGGAATGTCAATATGGCATTTGCAATGAAAAGGGTTCACGTGGCTCAGTTTCTTTTACTGTACCCACTGGGTCAAAGTAAAAGGTCCATTGGGTATCGTGGTAGTCTAGTGGTTTGACGGCCTCAAGCAGACGGTCGTGGGTTCGAGCATGGGCTCGCACCTCTGAGTTTTACAGAATCTAAGTGAGAAATTTGAGATTTACGGTGAAGTAAAAACATCTTGAAGAAATCTAGTGCCTGCGAAGAAATTCTATTGTTTATGTGAAGTTTCTAATCCGCACATGGCCCGCGTGGAAACTACGGCCCAAGTCTTCTCACTCTGAGAAGAGGCTGTGCCCTGCAGTGGGACGTGTATAACCTGGGATGATGATAGAAACAAGATATTTGTATAGATATACGTCATGGAACAAAACCGTGGATAAAATATGTAACTAACCCGCTTAAAACACAATTTAGATCTTATTTACCAGCTTCTCCCTTTTCCCAAAACATTTCTGTGCCGCGCTTTTCGAAGGTTTGCTGGAATTTTGGCTGAGGACAACTTCCTCCACAGTCCCATTTCGTCACCTTCTTAAATCGTCCACAGTGCCATGTCGTCAGCCTACAATTCCTAAATCGTCACCTTCTTAACTCGTCCACTTTCTGATATCGTCAATATAACTCATCCACACATTCCTTTAAGGACCACATTGTTCATCATCATCCCAGCCTATATGCGTCTCACTGCAGGGCACCACACCATTGAATTTCTTCGCAGGTGTAGGCAGGTATCCTCACGATGTTTTCCTTAACCGTAAAGCTCATGGTAGGTAAATGTAAATGCAAATGTAATTTGGCACATAAATTTCAAAAAACTCAGAGGTGCGCGCCGGAATTTGAACCCACGACCCACTGCTTGAGGGGCCATAGGTCAAACCACTGTAGTCGAAATAAAATTGTTAACGAGTTGGCACCGTGGATGATTTAAAAAGGTCACAAAATGGGTCTGTGGACGACGTCATCCTCAACCGAATTTCAAGCAAACACTCACTTCGAGTGGTTCCGCGTGTATTTCGGTTATGTTCGGGTATATTCGGCTATTGAGACGCGACGCAATAATCACGCTTTGTGCTCCTCCCATTGTGTCGAGGGTCATTCAGATTCAGATATTACAATAACTCAAAGGAAACAGGACAAAGGTTTTTGTATATTTAGATTTCAATTCACAATCAGGGCAGGAAAGGTAGTATTTAAAAAATGCGCAACTATTGTGGGATGGAGACCATGATATCCATGATAGACAGTGCAGGTAGGCCTCTAACAAGATGTAGTGACGACCTGGTTAAGGTTGCGAGAATACATTGGATGCGGATGGCGCATGACCGGTCTGTTTGGCGAACCATGAAGTCAAAGGCTGTTTAGCAGTGGATGTCTTTCGGCTAAATTGACGATGATAATGATGATGATGTAGACCATGATTTACTTTAATGAGCTCTCGATATTTCGACGCAGTCTCATACATAATTTTAACGAGTACAAAGAACAAAGGAAAGAAAACATACATTCGTAATATAAAGAAAATAAAAACCGGCCAAGAGCGTGTCGGACACGCCCAAGATAGGGTTCCGTAGCCATTACGAAAAAATCAAGTAATATGTTTCTAAGGATTTCGTATGTGTACGGAATCATCTAAGTTTAGGTATGTTTTATACCTTAGGCTACTATTTACTCTAAAACAACAAATAATTTCCAAGCAATCTTAGCCGCTATAATTTTCCTAGTAAATTTGATATATTTACTACCATTCTGTTTTTTTTTCAAATTTTTCTGCCCAACAGTTTAGATTTTAGAGGGGGGGGGGGACGGTCGATTTTAATGAAAATTTTCACTTTAAAGTTGAATATTTCGCAAACAGATAACTGAATAGAAAAATCATGGTAGCAACCCCACAATGGTTTTCAAAGACCTATCCAACGATACCCCACACTATAGGGTTTGTCGAGAAAAAAAAATCACCCCCACTTTACGTCTATGGGAGGTACCCTAAAAAAAATTGTTTTAGTTATTTTTATGTAATCTTCACTTTGTCGGCGTGACTGAGATATATATTCATGCCAAATTACAGCTTTCTAGTACTAACAGTCTCTGAGCTTAGCCGCGGACAGACAGACAGGCAGACAGACGGACAGACATGGCGAAACTATAAGGGTTCCTAGTTGACTACGGAGCCCTAAAAATCATGGAAAAATACGTAAACAATTTGAGTGTCACGACATTAATATCAAATGTTTAAAGTTTCATTTTTAATAGAAGCTTTTTTGCTGATTTTACTTTATGTTACCTGTAGGTACTTGTATTGCCATCCATTCTACATATTCGTGCCAAGTTTTAAGTCGTTGCCATTGACCATTGAAGAGTTCCGTCTTGCGGAGGCGACCCTGACCGGACCACTAGAATTTCACTACCAGATTTATTTTACAATCACAGGACTTGTTGAGGAGTCAATTTCGATGCAAGGGTGCGTGAAGAAGAATAGAACAAAATCCAAAGACGTCTCTAAAAAATTAAAATAAATTATTTTATTTATTATTTATAAATCCTTAGTACGGCGTAAATACTGCACGGCAGGTCATGAATTTTTGAATGTCATTAAACAATATGTTTTCTAGGGCCTACTGTTGGTACATTTTTAAAATATGTATTTGTTTTAGTAATATGATGAAAATAACTAAATACACGCGCAGTATGACCAACCTATCTTGAGCCGTCGTACTCCCCAAGAGGGGGGAGAGGCATTGGGCCCCCGACGCTCTCACTGACCGTACGAAACGCAACAGGAGTAAGCTGCTTCACGTCGGTGTTCTGTGAGAGGGTGGTACTGCCCCGGACGAGCCGGCTTTTAATTAAACCTAGACCTAAAACTACTTATTCAGGGTTTTGTGAAGGTATTTCCAACATAGCCACCTCCAACGCAATACCTTGATCAATAAACCTTAAGTCTGGTTCATTCTGAACTTAATTGACTAAGTATGTCCAGTCACTGTCGGTTATCTATTGTGCCAGCCGGGTTGTACACAATCACGCCGAAATCATACCGGCTCTAGGCAACAATAGCGTCGACTGTTATTTTCTTGAGCAAATTTCGGCCAGATTTGATGAATAGGTAGCCTTGACTGGAAATCGGTGAAGGAAGTTAGTATTAGCACAGATTAGGTACTTTAGCTATTACATTAAATTTAATTTATTGATTCAGGCGTTACTTTGATGGTCCATATTAATAAAAAGAAACAATTACTTTGCTCACCCACAACCTTACGATAGTTACGTTTGTGTAAGAAATAATAAAAGTGTGGAGATGGAGGAACTGCATGAACAAGCATTTCTTGCATAAACGTAACTATCGTAAGGTCACGCGTGAGCAAAGTAATTTATTTTTGCAGTTCACTATTACAGCTACACTACTAAAGATAATTTAGTATGCTCAAAAAACAAATGAAAATCATTCTCCGAACGGAGCGGCAAAACGCATGTGTAACCATGTAAGAGTTGGAAAAATGGGAAAAAAATGTAGAATCAGTAAATACCATTTACTAAGTCATTCAGCGATAATGGCTATTTACATAATCAACAGTTCCTTATAGGCATAGACATAGTAATAGTTTTATTTGGCATCACTATAATACAAAGTAAATAAATGTATATCTAAAGGATTTGATATAGCAATTCAAAGCAGGTAGCTTTAATAAATAACCACAAGAAGAACTTAATTTAACGTATAAGTAAGTACTTTAACAATTATATCTATAGACTCAAAAAGATAAATAATAACCAGACAATTCGTACCTTACTTGATCACATCTCGATGTCAATCGCGCGCTACTGCACAAACATGGGACATCACAGGAGAGAAATCATCGTCTTAGGCGATAAACGAGTTTTTTGTTACAAATATAATTTTAATTTAATAGAATATAAATCAAAATACCTTGTTCTTCTACAAGCATCGTAAATTTCATATTTCGCACGTGAAGCCAAAAAACCTCAATGGTGCGAGCCCGGTTTTGTACTCATGACCCTCTCAAACCAATACGCTACGGCGTTTATCATCAATTCATCAGCTACAAGGTGCATATTTCAATTTATTACCACTGTTACAAGCTACGTCGTGTTTAATGAATTTATTACCAGTTACCAAGAGATCCCTTGTAAGCCTCCTGTAAACGCGCATTATCAGTAAAGTTGTTTGGGCAGCTTTAACTCGTTATCGGGCGTCGCAAGTTCCCGGTTTAACGGCCACGCCGGGGGCTTCGTAAAATAGATTTTCAAGGAAGTCAAGATCAACAACAAACTCCATGTCAACCCAATCATTGATAAAAACCTGTGGGAGTTGGTTTCGTACATGGAGGATACCGTACCATACGTAAAAAATTATAAACGAACTGAAACAATTACTTTGCTCACCCGCGACCTTACGATAGTTACGTTTATGTAAGAAATGCGTGTTCAAGCAGTTCCTCCACCTCCATACTGTACAAACACACACAAATCACAAAAAACCAACTATCACCAGCACCAAACTGCACTGACGCGTTTGGAACTCAACCAGCTGTTCATTAATATGGACCTCCGCAAAGTAACGCCTGATTAAATAAATTATTTAAAATGATGAACATTGAGTTAAAAACGCTGAAAAAAACACGCTGCATGTATGACGACTTTTATTATTTTTAGTATTTTTTATTACAGCGGTAACAATAATACATAATCAGTGATAATTTCAAGTACTACGGTTCATGAGATAAAGCCCTGTGACAGACGAATGGACGGACGGACAGACAGCGGAGTCTCAGTAATAGGGTCCCGTGGGCACAATTTGGGTACGGAACCCTATAGGGAGGGTGATATTTCACTAGCAATATTTTGCTACCGTAAAAACAAAAGTCGCGGTAACCTAGGGCGCAAACCACACAGAATAGACGTGGGACGGCGGTGCGACACAGTCCGCATCGTTTGCTCGCAGGCCGCGTCTCCGCCCCGTCTCTTCTGTCTGCTTTCGATCGCGACGCTTCTATACATTTAGTATGAAAACTGATCCAAGGGGCTGTGCGACTGCGACGCGCCCCCGTCCCACGTCTCTTCTGTGTCTGTGTGTGTGTGGTTTGAGCTATGATTTTTCAAGTAGAGGGTCGTGATTTCAAGCTTGGTGTTTCATCTCTGAGTTTTTCGGGTTTTTCGTGCGAAATTATAATATTTCAAATTTAAATATCAGCCAAGAGCCATCTACTGCTGCAGAAAGGCCTTCCCCAAAGTGTTCACCAACGACCGATCCTGAGCTTCCCGCTTCCACGTGGTTTTTTTACCAGATCGTTGGTCCACCTTGTTTGGGGGTCTTCCCACGCCACCCTTACCTACCCTCTAGTAAATGCTATCAGATCTTTCCGCGATATTTTACAGTTCAGCTTAAAACCGATTCATAGTCTACTTAAGATTCGATTTTACGACCTTTTGACCGCTTTCATAATTGAGCAGATTGTGCGTTTTATTACTATCGTATTTGATATTGGAAAGGCATAAAAATATACGTAGAGCTTTGAAATAAGTCACTGCGAAGATTTATTTGAGGAAACTTGGCAACGAAATCTAATATTAAATATTGCGCTTTGGAATGATTAAGATGGATATTTAAGGGACGGATTACGAGAAATTGGGACTTTGGCTTTAAGTGAACGAAATTTAGTTTACTTTTAGGTGACATAATTTTGAATGAGGCCCATGTAGTCGTTACTTGGTAAAGAAACTGACTTCGGGATACATTTTTCATATTGTAAAACTAGAACCACACCTAACCGAGTGTGGCCTTTCATTTCCGAAAATCGTTTTTTATTCGTGGCAAATGTCCCTTCCCATAATTTTCCCAGTGGAATTTTTTCCCAACTATTATCTTTTATCACTGTTCAACTTTTCTGTTCTCTTTTTTTTCCTATTCTCTGAATTACACAGGAAGTATTATTATTATTATTATTATTCGATTAACATAATGTTTAAGACTAAAGCTGGTAGTTGACGGAGGTCAGGTTTGGTGACTTCCTATTTCTGGGTGGTTGGCCCTTCGGCCACAAGAAACTACCAACCTACCAAGTATTCTAGGACAGGTGTCAATTGAGATTAAAAAAGATTGACAAAGACGTTCACTGCTGAACATAGGCCTCCCCCAAGGCTCGCGAAACAGATCGGCCCTGCGCCATCAGCATCCAATGCGTTCCCACCACCTTAACAAGGTCGTCAGTCTATATTGTTGGAGGCCTACCTAAGTTCACTGCGTCTCCAGTCCACGGACGCCACTCGAGAACCTTTCGGTCCCATCGGCCGTCAGTTCCACGAGCGATGTGCCTGCCCATTGCCACTTAAGTCTAGCGATTCTTTGAGCTTTAGTTCTTGCGCGGCTTTCATCATTTCCCCGGGTTCCCGTTAACGTACGTAAAATTTCTACGCATCGAACGTAAGGATAACGGTAATTTTTTCCGCATGTACATAAAACTTCAAAATGTCAACTGTTTAAATAGTGCTACATACAGACACTTAACGTAAATGAACGTCCTTCATAAAGCTTAAATGAGAATTACGATGGTAATCTTTGGGATTCCATAAGGGAATTCATTAAAATCCAGGATTTTAATCCAACTGACAGACCTAAATGAATTACGCGTGCGACGCGGCGGGTCAATGCTAGTTCAATAAATCACCAGAGAGTGTGAAAACTGAAAAAATTTAACGTTACCGATAAAAAATGACATTTGACGGCTTTCAAATATTCTGGTGCAAATTGCTGTGAAAATAAAGTTAGCTTTTGCAGAAATCATTCAAAAATGTTTTTTGATTGACAATGTGAGTACGAGCAATAGTTTTTTTTTATTTTTTTAGTAATACCATTTGATTGACCAGAACGTATGAAGTTAATTTGTAAATTTTCATTTATACTCCGTTTTTAACACCCTTAACTTGCTTTACTAGTTAACAAAGTAAGCAATTAACGAACAAAATTGGTAATTAAATATTGTAACTCTATATTTACCCGTTTTTAATGGTTCATTTTGCTATGTTTTTAGAACTTACGTAACGTAAACAAAAAGGGTGTAAGTATTTTTAAAAGTTTTAAAAGTGTAACATTTACTTTTTCCAAGAAAAATATTAGTTAAATCTTTTTTAGATAGAAGCTTTTTACAAGATTTTTACAAACTTTTTTTAACCTGCAACGTTCGGATACGACCGTTGATACGACCGCCGTAGGATCAACGACCGCTGATAATGATAATGCTTCGGAAAGAAGCGAAACACTTGCCCGGATATTTGTTTATGGTAGTGGTGGTTCTCATGTGTGGGCATGACTTGAGCTCAACACTTCGCAGAGAAGTAAAATGAGTATTCCATTTATTAAACAACTGAAACAATTACTTTTCTCACCCGCGACCTTACGATAGTTACGTTTATGTAAGAAATGCGTGTTCATGCGGTTCCTCTACTCACCTCAGTAGCTCCTGGAAGATGAGTTCTGGTTGAGTTCGAAACGGGTCAATGTAGTTTGGTGACGGTGATAGTTGGGTTTGTGTGATTTGTGCGTGTTCGTACAGTGTGGAGGTGGAGGAACTGCATGAACACGCACTTCTTACATAAACGTAACTATAGTAAGGTCGCGGGTGAGCAAAGTAATTGTTTCAGTTCATTAATATGGGCCTCTACAAAGTAACGTCTGATTCAATAAATTATTCCATTTATTTTAACATGGACCTCCTAATAACCTTTTGTTCTGATGTTACAATACGTGTGGTTAAACAAAAATAATCATAAGCTATTATTACTGTTACCCTTATCACAAATACCACTATGTCCACTGTGTCCCCATTTCTGGATATCAAAAGTGACGTTAGTTGTCAGGATTGTAGACCAACAAAAACTGTCAGCGTGTATTGTGCCCGAGGCAATGTCTTTGTAACCAGAGGCTTACAATTAGCGTTTACCACTAAAGATTAAAATGCGGTATTTACTTTATAATTTATGCGGCTAAATAGACAAGGCCTGCTCGCATACCTTTGGATCTAGTCTCGGTTTTCCACTTTGATTACGATTTGTTACGATTTCTACAGGCATTTATTTTTAAATTTTTAATTTTTTGTAAAAAACTTAAAATAAATGCAAAATATTTTTTTTAAAAGTAAAAAAATAAATAATTTTATTTGAAATCCCTAAAGCTGTTCATTTGAAATAATCCATTTCAAATTTTACTTTTAGAGCTACCAAGTTTGACGACCGCGACGCCCAGTGACTAGAAAACCTGGCTACGAAACTTGAGGTCCCAGATTCGATCCGTGATCGGAACCGTTAATGAAATGTATAAATTATGTATGAAAAATACGAACGTTTAATAATACTATGTATTTAAGTATGTTTATCGTTTGCCTAGTAGCAATAATACACGCTATGCTTACCCATCTAGACCCAAGATCAATTGGAGTCAAGTGTACAATGATATTTATTTTAATTAATATGCCACTGGGCATTCAGGCTGTAACATCCAAACCTAGATTTCCTATCAATCAACATTATAGACTGTGTTAATATGAAAAATGTATTTGCCACGACCGGGATTTATTTTTTTATTAAGCCACAAATTACAAAAATAACAAGTTAACAATATTTTCGCCAAACTGCTAAGCAGTTTGTTGGCGAATACAGCACTCTTTTTTTATAAACTAGTAATTAAAATAGGCTATAAAGCTTATACCTAAAACAAGATAAACATAAACACACAAACATACAATATTTGCGGGCCCTAACTTCATTTTCTTTAATGAAAGGTATCCATCAAACACGCCTTTACTTTAGATTTAAATATATTTTTCGTTTCACACTCATCCTCCGATATGATTTTATTGTAAATGCGTGGTATGAGGTACCTTCTTGTTCTTTGTCCGTAGTAATTGAACCCCGGGACCTCAAGCTTCGTATTCAGGTTCTCTAACCACTAGGCTAGGCTAGAGCTAGGGTAGCGCTGCGGTGGACATCTTTCGGTTGAAATGATGAATGAAATCACTAAACAATACTTCGTAAAGGACGAACCAGCTTCAAATACCAAATATCCGTTACTATGTAACAATGAAGCTACAATCGTCGTCGTGTATATTATGTTCTACGGAATTTCCTGAGATGTTCCGTCTGTAGGTACATTGATGGTACGCATTGTTAACCTGACACGTTATGTTCCTTAATTAATATAGCTTGTCTAAATCGGTAATAGGTGGTATGCAAGTAGCAATGCAAGAAATATAGATTACTAGCTGATGCTTGCGGCTTCGTCCACGCTGAAGTAGATTAATACGTGTTTTCCCGTGGGAATAAAATTTTTTCCCGTGGGAATAGATAGATAGATAGATAGATAGATAGATAGATAGATAAAGACGTTTATTTGGTACTGCAAGCACACACAATCAAAATTAACAATTAATATTGTCTGTATGCGCTGCAGTAGTGCAAAAGGGCCGTGGCTCAGTGGTCAACATTGCTCATAGGAGCAAAACACTGATATTCTGCCACAGCCCAGGATATTTTTCCGTGGTAAAAAGTAGCTTCTGTCACTCTCCAGCCCTTCAAATATGTCCATACAAAAAATCATGGCAATATGTCCCTCAAACAAACAAACAAATACACTTTCACATCTATATAAATAAAAATGAATCACCGAAATGTTTGTACGCGCATAACTTCGGATTGACTGCACCAAATTGGATAATTCTTTTTTTGCTGCGTTTGTTATTGTCAAGAGAAGGTTTTTATGAAAAAATAAAACCGGCCAAGACCGTGTCGGACACGCCCAAGATAGGGTTCCGTAGCAGGTACGAAAAAATCTTTGCATACTTTATTAATGTGGTTGTTTTGGTCCCAACTCCCACCACACACAGAATTTAAACGTCAACGGTACAGAGCCATCTATCGGCGAATTGGGTAACTAATCTAATCTGTGCAGTCTTACTAGAACTAGTATGTATGTTGATGGTTTTTCAGATGTAATTCTTTATTTTATGAACCGATTTCAATTTTATTTTTTTTATTTGAAAGAAGATACTGTTAGCGTGATCTTATAGTTACTAAAAGAAAAAAAAATGCTTGCAATGGCGGTTAAATTACAATCTTAGTTTAGAAATATTTTTTTTTTTAAAACTTAAAAACTGTACAACTGATTAAGTTGAAAATAATTGTCCTAGAAAGTTTCATTAATTTTAACTCACGTGATTTTTTTCATATTTTTTAGACTTGCTGTTCAAAAGTTAGAGGGGGTGACACATTATTTTGAAATTTCGGAGTGAATATCTCCGAAAATATTCACTTTATCAAAAAATGGTTTTAGCAAACCCTTATTTATTTTCAATTACCTATCCAATGATACCCCACACTATAGGGTTAGTCGAGAAAAAAAAATCACCCCCACTTTACGTCTATGGGAGATACCCTAAAAAAATTGTTTTAGTTTATTTTTATGTAATCACTTTGTCGGCGTGACTTGTATATATATTCATGCCAAATTACAGCTTTCTAGTAGGTACTAACAGTCTCTGAGCTTAGCCGCGGACGGACAGACAGACGGACAGACATGGCGAAACTATAAGGGTTCCTAGTTGACTACGGAACCCTAAAAAAATAGAAAAAATAGAACGGGGGTGAAGCCGCAGGCATCAGCTATTTATAATATTAGTATGGACTAGTTAGTCTGAGCCCGCTTCTTCGCCCGTGTGAGATTCCGGTGATTGCACCTACTAAAACACCATGGAAATTATCAATAATAACATCGTGGTCTTAACTTATTTTCTATGATTCATCATCCCAGCCTATAAACGTCCCACTGCAGGGCACAACCAAATGTAAAATCACTCACTAAACTGTTTAACATTTGGTAGCATAGCGTACGGTTGTGGTGCCAACTCTGAGGATGAGCTCTGGTTGAGTTTGAAACGCGTCAGTGTAGTTTGGTGGTGGTGATGGTTGGGTTTGTGTGATTTGTGTGTGTTCGTACAGTGTGGAGGTAGAGGAACTGCATGAACACGCATTTCTTGCATAAACGTAAGGTCGCGGGTGAGCAAAGTAATTGTTTCAGGTCATAGTATAATTATGTTTGAGAACATGAAGAAATAATGAGCACGTGTTTTGTTATATCGGTTCAAATTCATATTTTCCTATAAAAAAGCACCGATGAAAAATATAAAACCTCGAAGGATTATTTTTTATGAAAAGATGAGTTTGAGCCGATGTAACAAAACACGTGCTCGTGCAAAGACCGACCTAAGCACCCCCCAGTGCCCAGCGGGAGAATGCATGCTCCTCTCCCGGCCTTCCAGCAAATGGCTGAGGCAGGACACTGTGGGTAGATTAAGTCCCCTCCCTACCCCTCCCCTCCTCAAAATTTAAAGCACACGTTTTTTGTATTGATAACCAATAGAGAAGGGGACTTGTGACCGGGTTTTTTAGTCCGTGCAAGTCGGACACTGTCTGGGCCCTCCATTCCCAGTTCGTCCGAAGGGATTTTTCCCGAGCACAAGTCACTCTTTCTACCCTAAAGTAAAAAATAGCAAAGACTTCGCGTCTTTGGCCCCTCTGGCGACTCATTCAAAAAAAAAAACACGTGCTCATTATTTTTTTATGTTCTCAAACATATTATAATCAAACCAGTACCTAATAATTTGCAACTAGCTTGAAAAAAAAATTCTATAGAAGTTAGGTGGTTTAGTCACTTTTCAGTACTTTGGAGGACAATTTCTCCAAATAGTAATAGTAGTTTGGGCAGCTAAAAAAATATGGGTCTGTTATTTTAGACTGCTCTCATAATAAATAAATGTACCTGGGCGACCGAGCTCCGCTCGGTCTGAAACTCGGTACCAAGCGTTTTCCCAGAGATAAGACCAAGCTAGATCAATTTTTCATCCCCGAAAATCCCCACATACCAAATTTCATCGAAATCATTGGAGCCGTTTCTGAGGTTCTGATTGTATTATATACAAGAATTGCTCGTTTAAAGGTATTAGATAGATAAATAGATAATAAAAAATATGAATCAAAATAAATAAAATCGGTGCCGGACAGTTGGGTACCTTTCCTTGTTAGCTAGAGAAATGAACTACTCATCCATAATATTAACTAAAAAACAACTATTTTTAAACAACGTTAAATATGTAGATTGTATTTTAATCCAAAGTCCAATTTAACTAAACAATGCTCGTAAGTACCAAGAGCCTCATCTCTATGTAAATCTCAGATTTCTGGTAGCCGCAATATCACGACTGCACTCGTAAATGCACGATTGTATTCCAAGGCCAAAGACAGCGAAATTAATTAAAACTAAGATATACTGAAAAGAAATCCTTTAGTTTATTAAACGGAGAAAAGACTAGAAGCCGATTTTTATCACTTACTTAGAAGCTTTTGCTTGGGAGAAAACTTTTTCAGTTAGTGGTATAAAACGTTGCCAGGTTTTTTTCCGTTAGTAAATAAATGTGTAGGTATTTTTAAGAAAGAAATGCTTACAAATAAAGTAATAGTTCCAACGCTCTTGAAAACTTAGTTTAGTATAACATTTCCATCAATTATTCATAACTAGCTGCCGCCTCCAGCTTTGTATAAGGTAGTGTAAAATCAACATATTCTTTTATACAAACCTTTTCTCAATAGTTACTATATGTTTTTTTTTATCTGAATTTGCGCCTTGGATAATACATAGTTGGAAATACATAAATAATTAAATACTCATCAAACGTGGCACGATGTCAATTGCGTTGCAAATAAAGTCACAGACTCAAGTTAACCTCTAACTCTCAATCATTTCAAATCACTGCTATTCAATGTTACCTACGCACTTTTTTGAGATTCGCGAAATCTATACCTGCCTACCTACTATTCAAGTTAGCTATGAAGTATCTTTTTTTTTTTTTTTTTTTTTTTTTTTGTACTTATTTTTTCAACTTCATTTTTTTTTTTTTTATTACTTTTACGGTCATCCCGTGAAATCATACATTTCGTACTAAATACAAACTGAAATATAGATGCACAGAAAAAACCCCAGAAAAAAGACCAATGCTGGGAATCGAACCCAGGTCCTCAGCATTCCGTGCCGCGTGCCATACCCCTACACCACCACTGGTCTAGAGATTAGACACGAATCTTTCCTATACATCATACATTTCAAAATCTCTCGATGAGGGTGTAACATAGATGTGCGTTTGTCACTGCATAAGGTGATGATTTAGCAGATTGAAATGTATGATGTATAGGAAAGATTCGTGTCTAATCTCTAGACCAGTGGTGGTGTAGGGGTATGGCACGCGGCACGGAATGCTGAGGACCTGGGTTCGATTCCCAGCATTGGTCTTTTTTCTGGGGTTTTTTCTGTGCATCTATATTTCAGTTTGTATTTAGTACGAAATGTACCTACTATTCAATCTAGAATTTTTCCTAGAAAATTCACCGCCGAAACCTTTTGCGGTCAAACGAAGGCACTATACTAAGTATATCATTATATCTGAAATTCTGAATACCAACGCGATCCTCGTTGGCCCTTGGCTCCGGATTCTAGTCAGGTCATGCGCCGTGACTTTAAAAATTCAGGCTTCATCCACCCTCCACTTTTAGGTACACATTGGGGAGGTATTTATTCTCTTAAGCTTGGAATTTAGTGCTTGTCATGAAACGACCTAAACTATACCTACTTCGTTTTTTTTTAGCATTAGAAAGAAGGTATGCGATCTTGACGTGTCTTTTTATTGAAAAACACTTTTGAAAAATAAATCACGACAAATTCGAATTCTTTCGAAGTTACCAAACGCTTCTTCGAATCTAATAAAAGGATAATGGGGTTTAGAAAAAAATAAAAATAAAATAAATATTAGGGGACAATCTTAACACAAATCGACCTAGTCCCAAACTAAGCAAAGCTTGTACTATGGGTACTAGACGACGATAAACATACTTATATAGATAAATAAATACTTAAATACATAGAAAAGGGTGATTCTTCAAGGTCGTGATTTTTGTTTTATTCCTCTGTCGTATTTTTTTTTTACTTAGTACAGAAAAAATCATGCTCCCATGAAAATAGATTTGTTCAGTAACATAAATTTATGGTACTGTACTAAGTAAAAAAAAATACGACAGAGGAATAAAACAAAAATCACGACCTTGAAGAATCACCCAAAACATCCAGAACTCAGGAACAAATATTCGTGCTCATCACACAAATAAATGCCCTTACCGGGATTCGAACCCAGGACCTCTTGCTTCGTAGGCAGGGTCACTACCAACTAGGCTAAAGCGGTCGTTAGAGGTTTTTTTGCTCCAGCTGTACTTGTAAAAGTTTTCACACCCCGCCAATACTGTACAGTTTGTATTTTTGATAAATTTCCTCGATTTCTAACGGGGCTGGTAATAATACTCGTAATGTTCTGTTCCTCTCGGTAACAAACATTCAGAGGGCATTAAAATTTATAAAGAAATTTCCATCCAGTTTCACACAACACTCATACATATTTAAACCGGGGATCTCGGCTTAAGAGGGTGTGTCGGAATCAATACGACAGCGACATCTATTGCAAAAAAGATTTACTTAGGATTTTGTTAGTGAATGTAAGTTAGTAGGTAACTTGTTGATAGGTTCTGTGTGTATGAACTAATAAGTTTTTGTTAAAAATTTCATTTTCAATGCAAGCTTTTTCACTGAATGTATTTTTTGTTGACTTTACTTGGATTGTCATCCAACCTACATAAGTATACCAAATTTCAAGTGAATCCGTCCACTGGAAATGAGTCAATCTCTACTTCCAAGATTTGATCCGTAGGTACAGACATACTTACATACATCGCAAATTAAATTAATAAAAAAAGCTTTCAGAATAAGTAAATCGATCCAGAAATCGAATCCAATCCGTACTAATAGGTATTAAAAATAAAAAATATGTGACGATGTTTGGATGCTTGAGTGTTTGCTAGTCAATCACGCAATTCGACTAAATAGATTTAGATGAAACTTGGCGTAAGATAAGATAAGATAAGAAAACACAAGCACACACAAACACAAAACACATAAGTAACATCAAGGATACATAAAATAAATATGTAATACTAGACGATGACAGAAATAAAAAAAAACCGGCCAAGAGCGTGTCGGACACGCACAAGGTAGGGTTCTTTAGCCATTACAAAAAAATGAAGTAATATTTTTCTAAGGATTTCGTATGTGTACGGAATCATCCAAGTTTAGGTATGTTTTATACCTTAGGCTACTATTTACTCTTAAACTACAAATAATTTCCAAGCAATCTTAGCCGCTATAATTTTCCTAGTAAATTGGATATATTTACTACCACTCTGAATTTTTTCAAATTTTTCCACCTAACAGTTTAGATTTTAGAGGGGGGGGACGCTCGATTTTAATGAAAATGTTCACTTTAAAGTTGAATATATCGCAAACAGATCACTGAATAGAAAAATCATGTTAGCAACCCCGCAATGGTTTTAAAAGACTTATCCAACGATACCCCACACTCTAGGATTAGTCGAGAAATAAAAAGTCACCCCCCCTTTACGTTTATGGGAGGTACCCTAAAAAAAATTATTTTTTTATTTTTTATTTTACCACTTTGTTGGCGTGACTGACATGTATATTCATGCCAAATTACAGCTTTCTAGTACTAACGATCTCTGAGCTTAGCCACGGACAGGCAGACAGACAGACAGACGGACGGACAGACATGGCGAAACTATAAGGGTTCCTAGTTGACTACGGAACCCTAAAAAATGATTAAAATACAAGAAATAAAACAGCGCTAGCAATAAAAATCGTGAAATAAATTAAAGGAAAAGGACACAAGTTAAAAACACTGTTAAATTCAATCTCAAACAAATATCTGCCTCGACCGGGAATCGAACCCAGCACCTCAAGCTTCGTAGTCAAGTTCTCCATCAACTAGGCTATCCAGTCGTCTATATTCGCATGATTACTAGTAATGCAATGTTTACTCTTTTTCGCCATCAGTACCTCGGTGGTTGAAAAGCAAGATCGTCTAATTAACAGACCGCAGTAATTGGAAAACAAAAGGTAAGAAAGAGCTCTGCCGGGCGTGATGTTTAGATAAGCAAATACGCTCATAGGGGCCGCGCCGATACTTTTATTTCAAGCGATGGAGGGATAATTGTAACCCCATTTATGATCACGATTGGTTTGTTTGTTAATTAAAAGTAAGGAAATGTAGCGATGTCTAAATGACTCGAGTAAAACAACTTAAATTGTAAGATTGTAGGTTCAATTTCTATGGAGAAGGCTATGCTTGGAGTTTCTCTGCGGGATCGCATTAGATATGATGAACTCCACGCAAGAACTAAAGTCACGGACATAGCTCGAAGAATCGCCAGACTTAAGTGGCGGTGGGCAGGGCACATCGCTCGTAGAATTGACGGCCAATGGGGCCGAAAGGTTCTCGAGTGGCGTCCGCGGACCGGAAGACGCAGTGTAGGTAGGCCTCCAACAAAATGGAACGACGACCAGGGCCCAATTGCATAACAAAGTACAACTAATATTACAAGTGGAACTCTCGCTTCAATAGGGATGTTGACACCACCAATCAACTGACGTTCTTTTTATGAGCTGTCAAAACACTATCTCCCATAGAGTTTGAATGACAATAGCGACATATGACGTCATTGTTCGCATACTCAATCAACTAACTATTTATTTGTTTTTAAGCAACAAAAAATCTAATTTCGCATTTAATCGAAAATTAATCTGGCTTTTAGGGCTGAAATAAAGCGTTTTTTTACTGGAGTCGTGTCTTCAAATTCTTTTTTAATGGTGTCAACATCCCTATTATATCAACTAGAAAGGGAGTTCCGCTTGTATCTAATATAAGTTGTACTTTGTCATGTAATTGGCCCTGGTTATATGCGGGTATGCGTTAGATTGCGATGGCACGGGACCGATCTGTTTGGCGAGCCTCGGGCTCCCCCAACAACCTCCGCCTTGTTCAGCAGTGGACGTATTTCGGCTGAAATGATGATGATGATGATGAAAAATGACAAACCAACTTTTGCCGTCTCATTTCGTTTGCCTCTTTTTAATGGTCCTTTAAGAATATTTTTGGATACTTACCTAAGTCAAGCTGAATAATGATACTTTATTCTTTTAAATTTACCTTCAAAGGAAACTGGAAAGTCTATTTAAAAAGCTATTTCTATTTGTAGGCATGACGTTCTACCATCTGCATCGACACTAGGTAACAAAACACCTATGACCGGAATCACCTTAAGCATCATGTTATGTGGCACTTTTCCGTCGAGGTACGAGTATACACGTTTGTACAGTCCTGACAAAGCGTATTACTACCGATCTCATGAGACTTGATCACGTAATAAATTATTTTCTAGAAAATCTCGACTTTTCGGCCACATTAAAGCAGCTGTGGTCACGAACAGACTGGAATGTAGATAATACATTTAATAACCCGTACAAGTTGTAGTACTTACAGTACCCGGCCATAAAGAATACACACGGTCTTTGAAAAAGACTCTGTAAATGTCGGACATTTGCAGTCTTTTTCCAAAGACCGATGTATTTTAAAAAAAAAAACAAAAAACACATCGGTCTTTGGAGAAAGACTGCAAATGTCCGACATTTGCCGAGTCTTTTTTCAAAGACTGTGAGCAATCTTTATGGCCGGGCACTGTAGTATTTAAAGCAGCCATGGTGGCCTGTACTCATCGCAATTCTGTCTTTAATGCCATCAACCGGATATTTGGAAACACGCTGGACACACGTACGAATCTTGCCCAAGCTGACTCGGAGACGCTTCGCTCGCACTTCGCTTTCGCATGGCCAGTACAACTTTGTCATCATCATCATTTCAGCCGAAAGACGTCCACTGCTGAACATAGGCGTCCCCCAGGGCCTGCCAAACAGATCGGTCCCGTGCCATCCGCGTCCAACGCAATCCTGCAACCTTAACCAGGTCGTCGCTCCATCCTATTGGAGGCCTACCTACACTGCGTCTTCTGGTCTAAAGCTTTGTACATTCTTACAATCCCACACCAAAACTAAACCATCACACAAGGCGGGTTTCACAGACGTCACAGTTTTAAAACAGGTGGTAGCGGTAGCGAAGATTTTTTTTTATATTAAAACTCACTAATGTAATGGGCATGCGGTTCACTTGATATTAAGTGATCACCGTCACCCATGTACACTTAGAGTACTACTGGGACCGCTGGTACGTTGCCTGCTGGGTAGGTTGTAAGTTCATTGTCATCTCTCGTCGTAAGTACTGTGATGCACTAGGCGCTCTGAATCTAACCCAGACAGGCAGCCAGAGAGGCTTTCATTTTGCATTCGTCAACCTCCCTGTTCGATCTTTTTGCACTCCCCTACCCATATCGGTCTCCGATCAAACGTGTAGGTTAATTGAGGTACAGCGAAGTCACTCACGGCAAAAGAAACGTGATATGAAATACTGATATCACATCGTCAGAATTATGAGTGTAGAGGAAAAATACTAAAATAAATGATGCTCGTAATACCGATGGCTGATAGGCTAAAAGGGTCTTGAATGGCGTCCATGGACCGGAAGGCACAGTGTAAGTTGGCCTCTATTGTTAGAGGATAGACCGACGCCTGGTGATGGCCTGCGTAGGACCAGTCTGTTTGGAGAACCTTTGGGGAGGCCTATGTTCAGCAATGAACGTCTGTTGGCTGAAATATTGATGATGATTGACTGAAATGATGCCCCACAAACCAAAGTAAGACCAAACCTTAGCAGAAACCACTTGGATGCAGCAAAAAAAAAATATTAGGGGGACAATCTTACACAAATCGACCTAGTCCCAAACTATGCAAAGCTTTGTACTATGGGTACTAGACGACGATAAACATACTTATATAGATAAATAAATACTTAAATACATAGAAAACATCCATAACTCAGGAACAAATATTCGTGCTCATCACACAAATAAATGCCCTTATCGGGATTCGAACCCAGGACCTCTTGCTTCGTAGGCAGGGTCACTACCAACTAGGCTAAAGCGGTCGTTAAACGCGTACCAATCTTTGTGGAATTCTTTGGGGAAGGCTTTTGTCCAGTATTGGACGTATTTGGCGACGTTCTATGATGGCAGAAGCGAAGCGCAACGACAAGAAGTGGAACGACATAAAATGTGCAGCCCAAGACCGATCAACTTGGAGAAGCATTGTAGATGCCCTCTGCCCCACCGAGAGACATAGGACACAAAAGGAGGACGTATTTTGACTGAAATCATATCATAGCTGGATCTGGGATATTCCCTCATCGATGTACGCATATCAAAACCGACCAACAACGATCGGGTAGCCTGGGTATGTATGACAATACCGAAGTTCGAAAGACCGAATGTATTAAAACATCGAATGGGTCAAAAGACCGACACGATTTTTTTCTGAAACCGTAAACAGAAGTTATTAAATTATGAAATAAATTATTAAGTTATTAGATAAGTTATTAAGTTATTATTCTCAGAATTTATTAAAACGGCATCATACAGAACCCATTAGGTTAGGTTAGGTTTGTTTTATAACAATCTTAAAAAGTTAACGGTTTCAGAAAAAAATCATGTCGGTCTTTTGACCCATTCGATGTTTTAATACATTCGGTCCTTCGTACTTCGGTATTGTAATACATACCCGGTAGCCTGGACGTTAGAGAACTTGACTACGAAGCTTGAGGTGCCGGGTTCGATATATTACTGTGAAAAATACGAATGTTGTGCTCGAGTCTTAGATGTTTAATTATGTATTTAAGATTTAAATACATAATTACATAAATAAACATATAAATACATAATTAAACATCGTATGTATTTATTTACCTAGTTATCTAAATAAATTTATCCGTTGTCTATTAGTCATAGTATACAAGCTTTGCTTAGTTTGGGACTAGGTCAATCGGTGTCAATTGTGTCATGATTTATTATTTTTATCATTTTGAACTCTCAACCGCTAAGCTCTTTACACAGCGTAAATGAATACTACAATGTCTTTTTAAGAATATTCATGAGCTTTACTAAAATCCGAATTCAAATCCAACTACGAGACATGAGCTCACATCAGCGTAGCGGGCAAAGGCCAGTAGTATTTAATGAAAAAATATAATATAATTTATTTACACATATTCTATATAAATTAGAAATATACATTAGGAAGTAATAACAGATAAAAATGGAAACTAATAAATTAGTAAACTATGAAAAAAAAAATGTCAAGTCAGTCTGTCAGTCGGAGTGTGGTAGGGCAGCACCATCATCAAAGCCAAACAGCTTCGCTGCTGGCTTCCATTTATGTCGGGTGCCTCGAATGCACATGCTAGTCGCTCTTAATATAGAAGTTATTATCCGAGCTCTTAGCCAGCCCAAGACGCAAGACAAAGAGCGGTCCCAGCGAGATGCAAGTGCTTCCCCGAGGTGTTTCACAAAGGTGGCCATTTGTGGTGCAAAGACTCCATCTACGGAGGTGACAAGGGGTGTAAATGTGGCATGACGCAGCTCGCAGGCATTGGCATATTTGTTTTGCTTTTCCGATTCGGCAGATTTTAAGACAGAAGCAACAGGGCGTGAGATGTAAGGCCGTGGTCGCTTTCACCCGCCGCACGCGGCCGACAGCGGCCCGCCGCCCGCGGCGTCTGAATGGTGTGTTCGGGAATGCTCGGGAGTGGTCGTTTTCGCCCGCCGCGTGCGACGTCCCGAACGCGGCGGGCGAAAACGACCACTCCCGAGCATTCCCGAACACACCATTCAGACGCCGCGGGCGGCGGGCCGCTGTCGGCCGCGTGCGGCGGGTGAAAGCGACCACGGCCTAAGAAGGAGCGTCGGTGTCTACGACACGGATATCGAATAACGCCTCCCTCTGGGCAACCCACACGCCGCGGCAAGCTAAATCGCCTCGTAGGCCACTATCACCTTCAGTGATAATTGGTTCTTTGACTACATTTCCCCACGCTTGTTGACATAATTCACAAAAGAGATCTCTTATTTCGTTGTGACGTCTCGTGATTAGACCGCCAGTTTTGCAACAGAGGATTATTAGTATTTAATGTTATTATCTTCTGCGTTTTATTGTTTCCAGTACTTTAGCTGTCCTAAGTTACTTGCCAGTACCGCATGCACTGAAAGAATGCTGCTACACCACTCGTGAAATTTGAAAATCGCGAGCCTGTGGACCCTAAACGCGATTTGCACGGCACTGCATTCATTTACAACAATTAGTTGTGCAACAATTAGTTGTGATATCGACTAGGAGTTTTTATTACCTTAGCAAATGACTTTTTACGTACATTATGGAATAATAGATTTTGCCCGGGACTTTGCCCGCCCACAAACAAAATTTGCTGTCAACTCCACATCTTTATCCCGCGGGAAATTCGAAAAATCCCTTTTAACTGCACCCTGTAATCCTAAAAGAATGGTTATGGAGATAGGGCTTCATTGTATTGAATATATACCTAATCTTGTTTTTTTCTTATCCCGTCGGATTTCTCGAAAATCCTAAAATTAGTTTTTTACTGTTATCATCACCTATTTACTTGCATGCCCAATTTGAAGTCTCTAATAATTATAGTAACGGTGATAAGGCCATTTAAAAAAATTAACTTCTTATTGTACCTGTATATGTCACTGTACTAGGTATATGTCAGTCAGTCGGTCAGAACTTAAAATATATATATATATATATATATATATATATATATATATATATATATATATATATATATTGCACTCCTAAATCAAGAGTATGTCAACTCAAAATATTCCCCATTTAAATCTAGACTTCATTCCGTTTCTGGAAAATGGTGAATTATTTTGATTTGATATCCTTGTTCTAAGTATGCGATACGATAATAGATTGGCCTTACCACGAGCACGTGTGGTTGGCGGCACAACGACAAGAATTACTAAAGCACGTCTATTTCTCGGTTAGGTCTTCTTCTTTTTCTTCAAGTGCCCCTCCAACTACCAACTGCCTGGCTACCAACTTCCGGCTGTTATCCACCCTTAGCGAGCCATGCATGAGAATGTGGATGTTGCGGAGCCACGACTTCTTTCTCGAACCAACTCGCCGTTACTCGTCGTTAGGTAAAGTACCGTAAAGTCGGAATACTTTACTTTAACAATAGAGGACATTGGCCTATAATATTAAAGTCACATATAGAAAGGATAGTCGCAAAAACCAACCCTATGGCAATGTGTCATAATTTCGTTGTACTATCAAATAATAGTAATAATTAACTCTGAACTAAGTTACCGTTCAGGGTTAATGTAGGTAATCAGAGTTTACGGTACAATAATTTAACACTCAATTCAAGTTAAGTTTTTGACCTGTACAGGGCCCGCGAGGGAACTACAGCCCGGCCTAAGCCCTCTCATTTTAAAAGGAAACCTGTGTCATGCAGTGGGACGTATAATATAGGAAGATGATGAATTGTTAATATTATTTTAATACGTAATATTATAGTTGAACCACTTAAATATTTGAAAAGAAATCGTTTATCTTCATAAATTCAGGCGGTTTTTGTTCTATCGTTGTTTTGACTTTAACCAGTGTCACATAGCTCCTTTTAATTTCGCTACGATCCATCGATGTTATACCCTAATGGACAGTTACATTGGCTCAAACAGTATCAGGCTCAAACAGAGACAATCGACGTGGTGTATGCGCTGGCCAAGCATGATTGTATGATTGACTAGCAGCCCGTCCCGGCTTCGCACGGGGTAGACAATTATTTATTTTTGGAAATTTGGATATAAAACACTTTTTTTCACAAATATTTTTATTTATTAAAAAATTATTATTTATTATTTATTAATTATTACAGACGTGCACGCCCCACTCCTGTATTTCAGTGCCCCCTCCACCCCGCCCGCCGCGATGCCCGGCGCGCTTTTCAGACTGCATCGCAAACAACGGCCACGGCGCTATGGCGGTTTTGTTTACTGTTTGAATTTTTTAATTCGTAATATCTTTTGAATGGAAAGTCCAATTTAAATAATTTAAAAACTATTTTATAGGTAGTTAAATGGTCTTTACCATTAAATAATTTATTTGGATAAGGATTAATATAAACACATAAATAGCATGGTTTGAATTTGGTTAGCATTTTCATTAATGTTTAAAATGAAAAAAGTTGTTGTAGTGACATAACTACAATAGTTGGACATATGCTACCGCGGAGTTTTTTGTAGACCTTATGATGTTCTTCAATATTGTTGTACATTATTTTGTTCTATCGCTAATAGTTTCGGCAGCGCATTCGACGAAAGACATTTTAAGACTCATTTTTCTACACCTTCGGTTACATTGTTCAAATTTTACCAAGGATCCCTAATTTTTTTCAAAATGAAATGTAGCCTATGTCAAATTGAATTTCCTCGCATCATGCTATCATGCTCATGGTAATTTGAAATATAATTTCGCACGTAAATTCCGAAAACTCAGAGAGCCGGGGCCGAGCTCGAACCCACGACACTTGACCTGAGAGGCTATATAATAGTTCAAACCAGGCTTCTGCGGCTTTTTACGTAGTTACTATGATTAACTACATAGCTTAGTGGCAGAGATTGAAATTTTAGGTCAGACTCGATTACTTGAGACTTAGGGATAGATTCTTTATAGGCTCCCAGCTTTTTTAAGATAGTCTGGCTTAAGAAAGCGTGGCGTCACCCCCCAAATTACCAAGGCTTCGGAGGACACTATTAATCAGGCAAGGGAAGTGATCGAATGACGTCATCAATTTACGGGATCACCGAATTTGTTTACGGAGACTATTATTAGTCAGGCAACATAATACGGCCTAATTTGAAGCAGTGACAAAACAAGTTTAATGTACTTTTAATTAGGGTGAAGGAGCCATTGGTATTTCAATATCAAAATCGAAAAAATCGGAAATATCTTTTGATTAAACAATTACTCAATAATTGACAAGCAAGATCACATATTTATAACAAATTCATTTTCAGTTCATAAAATTCGCTGGTGCCCCTAAAACTTAAACAAAAAGATATTTAAGTCGCGCCACAGCAGTGTACATGGGGGTTTAATTTATCTCCCCACCACTGAGCTTTTATTTACGGCAAATATTTCTGTAATTTTCATTCAATGTGACAAGACGCGGTTGCTAAGGCCGCCATCCGTTGTCCTAGTGACGATATGCGTCGCTAGGTCTCTCCGGCTGCAGCATCCAATAAGGATTCAAATTAATGTGACGTTCCCGACAGCGCATGCGTTTTAAACAAGACGCAGCCTCAGAGCTGTCATACATTGTTATGACTTTGTGTTATGTTTTCAGTTTTTCCTTGAATTTTTATGTTTAAGTGTGTTTTTTTTTTTTATTGTTTTAAGGTGTAATTTATTGTAAATAGTGTTTTTGTAGCGTTGAATGCAGACCGTGACCCAATCTGGCGATGGCACGTCGATTACCAGCCGTACTTGCCCACAATGTAATAAGTCATTTCAAAAATCTAAAGGTCTTAACATACATATTGCCAAAGTACATAAAAAATGTATAAGCCAAAATAGTTTTGCTCCACATATCCATCCCAGTACTCCGGCACCAACTTCCTCAGTCAACAACTCAACCCCTCCTTTTCACATCCATCTCAGCCGGTTGAAAAATAGCATCTCCATAGTGAAAAGGATCCCTCGAGGAGCTAGAATTACCGTTGCAACACATTTGTCTCAACTAATACAGAAATGTTATCAAAGCAATGGTACTCAAGACTGGCAGAACCTATTTTTATTTTCTTACAGCACACTACACGCAAAAACTGATGAATCGAATTGTTCGCTTACACAAAAGATAAAAAATAACTGTGCTGTAAACTCCTCGCCTTCACCCGCTCCTGTAAGTAAACATGTCACCCCTCATAACCGCCGCAAACTGATTGAGAACAAAATTAGTGATGGAGACCTTAAAGGTGCCGCACGTCTTTTGTTCTCCAACGACGAGCTATCGCCAGACACCCCTGACACACTTCAGGCCCTACGGACGAAACATCCTCCAGCTCCAATCAACCCATATTTTCTCGATCCACCAACAGCAGGGCAATCATGCCTCCAAATTCAAAACAAGGATGTAATGGATGCCATTTTATCTTTTAAACCAGGTTCGGCCGCAGGTTTGGATGGAATCTCACCCCAGCATTTGAAAGATTTAACATCTCATTCTGTGGGTGATGCAGGTGATCAACTTTTAAATTCTATCACTAAATTAATTAACTTTATGTATTCAGGCAATATCAATTCAGAAATCGTTCCCATTCTTTTCGGTGCAAACCTCATCGCCCTCACCAAAAAGGACGGAGGGGTGAGACCAATTGCTGTTGGATCAACTTTACGCCGTTTGGCTTCCAAAATTGCTGTTCGACATATTTCATCAAAATTAAATTCGGAATTTGAACCCGTACAGTTAGGTTTCGGTATAAAAGGAGGATGTGAGGCAGCCGTCCATGCCCTACGCTCCTTTCTAACTTACGGACAACCTGAAGTAGTAATCAAAATTGATGTTAAAAACGCTTTCAATTCGGTAAATAGGGATACCCTGCTGACGGAAATAAAACAGCACGTACCGGAAATATATAATTATCTTCTTCTCAGCTACGCTGACCCAACTAAATTGTTATATCGTTCTAATGAACTTTCCTCAGAAGTAGGTTGTCAACAGGGTGATCCCCTTGGGCCTGCAATTTTTAGTTTAGCTATAAATCCAATAATTAAAAATTTAAATTCTAAATTTAACGTATGGTATTTGGACGACGGAACCCTAGGAGGTGATGTGGATACTGTGTTTTCAGACCTTTTTTCAATCAAAAATAAGTTTCAGTCCATTGGTTTGGAACTTAATTTTGGCAAATGCGAACTCTTTATAAATAATTCCAACTTAAATATAAATGACGTAAAGCAAAAATTCAATATTCTTGCTCCAAATATTAAAATTGTAAGCAGTAATTCCCTTTGCCTCTTAGGGTCCCCAATATTTGAAGCGTCTATTCCTGAATACATTAATAATTCTATTACTAAATTTCAAAATTCCGCTGACCGTCTTCTTGAAATTAGTTCGCATTATGCACTTTGCATATTAAAATCCTGTCTTTTCGTCCCAAAATTTACATATGTGCTCCGCTGCTGTCCCTTTTGGAACCACCCAAATCTTTTAACTCAATTTGACGACTTAATTAAAATTAGCTTAGAATCGATCCTAAATATGCAGATGAACGAGCAATCTTGGACCCAAGCATCCCTGCCCATCCGTTATGGTGGGTTAGGGACTCGCAAAATTTCGAGTGTCGCTTTGCCAGCCTTCCTATCTTCTGCCTATAGTTCAGCAAATCTCATAAGTAAAATTTTAAGGGCCAACCCTTCAAACTTTGAGATTGCTGGCTTGGAAGAAGCTAGAAAGGCTTTCTTAATTGCATGCCCAGGTCAAAATTTTCCAGTTTCTACAAATTCACAGAGGAGCTGGGACGACATACACTGCAAAATTACCTATGACCATCTCTTGAGCTGTAGTACAGGTTCGGCACGAGCTAGGCTATTGGCTGTGGGAACGCATGAGGCCGGCTACTGGCTTCACGCGTTTCCATCGTCTAATACTGGAACCTTTCTTGAGCCTGACACGCTCAGAATTGCAACCTGTCTACGGCTCGGGGTTCCGGTTTGCGCTCCTCACGTGTGTCCCTGTGGCAGTGACGTCGACCGGCTAGGACATCACGGACTGTCATGTCAAAAAAGCGCCAGCCGCTTCTCAAGACATGCTGCACTAAACGACATTATACGCCGGTCCCTTGCCACCGTCAACGTGCCAACGTTGCTTGAGCCCACAGGCATTGCAAGAGACGATGGCAAGAGACCGGATGGTATGAGTCTGATTCCATGGAAGATGGGTCGGGTGCTGGTATGGGATGCCACTTGTTCAGACACGCTGGCCCCTTCCCATCTCCATGGTACTTGCAACAGACCTGGTGCAGCTTCAGAAGCGGCTGAAAAGGCGAAAAGACTGAAATACAGGGGTCTAGGCAGCGAATACGATTTTGTCCCATTCGGTGTCGAGACCCTTGGTCCGTGGGGTCCTAGCGCCTTAAAGCTCTTTAAGGATATTTCTAAGAGGTTAGTCGACGTCACAGGTGACCGAAGAGCTGGCAGCTTCCTCGGACAAAGAATTAGCTTAGCTATTCAAAGAGGAAACGCTGCCAGCATCTTCGGCACCTTGCCTAAGGGGACTAGCTTTCAGAATATGTTTTAGTTATATTTTATATTTTTGTTTTCTTTTTTCTTATTGTACATACTTTTTTTTTAGTCTAGGATAGTTGTACATATGTTATATATTAGTATAAATGTTTTGATATGTAAAAATCTCGTGTCACAGTGTTTGTGGTCGCACTCTTCCGAAACGGCTCGAATGACTATTATAATTTTTTTTTTGTAGGTACAGTCAGCATTATATAGATAGTGACAGTCAATGTCTCCAAATATACCACTACATCCGAAATCGCACTTAATAATTTATTGAATCAGGCGTTACTTTGCGGAGGTCCATATTAATGAACTGAAACAATTACTTTGCTCACCCGCGACCTACACAGGTCGTTAGTTAGGGCGTTAGGTCGCGGGTGAGCAGAAGTAATTGTTTCAGTTCGCCATTAATACCGACTCATCCAAAGTGATCAAATTGTTCAGGTCATCCACCGTGTTCAAATTCACCGGAGCACACAAAGCGCCAAATACTTGGTAGCTGTCAAGTCGCCGTTGGCACCGTAACACCCACAACACCATTGGTATCCTAGCATCCAAAGTATCCAAAAATACGGAACACACTACAATTGGGGATGTCTATTTTTTTGCAATGTATAGTAAATCGAAAACCATTTCGAGATAAATGCTTTTTAACTCGTTTTCTGTAGTTATTTAATTTTAATATTATGTAATGAATTTTTCACCTCACTAGCTCGGAAAGCCCTTTTTGTTTGTTTGACATCTATTGAGAAAATCGCTTTTTATCCACAAGTGAAGAAAGAGTTTTGACATTTGAAGGCAGCTTAAGTGATATTTGACAGCTAACAAAACGTAAAACGTTAAAAGTGCTGAATTTTTAACATCACAATTAATGAATTGCATCGAGTAAAAAACACTAAATACAGTCTTACAACTTTATTTTAATTCATAAATATCAGCATTCAACATTAACCTTCATTCTTGTTGTAAAAACGGATAAAATGTTCTGACAGTCCAAGTAAGTCGATGTGCGATCAAAACGCATCCGAAATAATAAAAAAAAACTTAAGTCAAAACGGTATACAATTTAACAGTAATACAGTTTGCTCGTATCTCAAAATCGATAATCTGGCTAATTGAACTTTACTCGATGTGCAATAAAGTTCAGTTTGGTTTATTCATTGATTGGAGATACGAGTTTTTTCAAAGTAGTGACGATATGTCGGTATTGGAATAGTTCCATAAATACTGGATTTGCTTAGGCTATTTTGCATTATTTTTGATTTTACCAATATTTCTATAAGTACTTCAAAATTATTGTATTGACAAAGAGGTAAATAAATAATAATTGATAGTACAAACCCTTTTTCTTATTTTCCTCGCTGTAGTGAGGTGAAAAGTTTTGTGTTATACACGGGTGAAAAGTTATTTTACGTCTCGTGTGTTGAAGCACTCGCTATCGAAAGAATTCTATTTTTGAACCACTCGCTTCGCTCGTGGTCAATCATACAGTCCTTTCGATAGCTCGTGTTTCAAAATGAACACTCGCAGTTAAAATTCAACTTTCCCCCCTTGTATAACAAATAACTATATAATATAACAAATAAGCAATGACCTTCATTTGACATTGATGTAAATTGCGTGACCGGTTCAAGTCGTACTTTATTCTGTGTGGTTAGAATTCTTCACAATTTACGCGTGGATTATACTACAGAGTTTGATTTGGACCCGCTGTCTGACATCTAGCACTTTGTCAGTGCCAGTAAAGTGACACAGTGTATAGTGTACCACTACGCAAAGAATAATTAAAGGGGTTGCCTTATTGTACGCATTTAGATAGATTTAGAAATTTGGCATTGTGGAAGCCCTCAATTATAATCTGACGTCATCAACTAAAATAGTTTCAATACTTAATTTTGAAAAAAGTAGAGAACTAAATGACAAAATAGAAGAAAGAAAGAAAGAAAGAAAGAAAATACATTTATTTACAACATCACAAGACACAATATTATACAAAACAAAAAGGCAATACTAAAGCTAAAGATAGAATGTGTCATTGCGGTTGCAAATCGGACACTGGCTCAGCATAATGCTGAGGCGTTTAAAGTACCCCAGCGCTGATTTTCAGCCAGTACCGTTGGTGACACCCGGATCGCTGTTTAGATAGATAAATAAATAAATAAACTGCACACTAATAGCTACATACATAAGACTAGGTACATGCGTAAATAAATAATTTGTAAATTGTAAAAGCAAATAATAATAAGAAAATTTCTTGAACATAATTAGTATATCTCAGTTGCCAAGTATACAACCCTGCGCGGACTAAAACGAAAAATGAAATAACCAAGACAATAAAAATCAAAGAAGTTTTGTGAAATAGTGCTGGAAAGGAGAGGAAATTAAGGATTTTGCAATGACAACAAATAGCCTTTAAGCTTTCGCCCAAAGGTGTACCTGCTAGTCACACTTAGGATGGGAGGGGGGATGTCATTCCAGCACTTAGACGCCGCGAACCTAAAACTCCCTCGAAACGCCGCCGTCCGGTGCGGCGGCACAATAGCCTTAAGTCTGCGCAAACTTTTCAACCATGAGATTTTTTTAAAAAGGTAGGAAGGCGTCTTGTGTCGCACTACACCGAACAAAAGGGTTGCAAGGTGCAAGCGCCTGCGATTGTGCATCTTAAGCAGATCAGCAGCGTTCAAGTACGGAGTGACATGGGACCGAGGAGGGACCTTGAAGCAAAAACGAGCACATGCGTTAAAATATTGAAATTAGTTTCTTATAATTGACTTTTCTATACAAAAATTATAATGCAGTAAAAAATCTTAATAAGCAATTATTATATTGTTATATCCAGATCAAAATTTGTAAACAATTCTAAATATTGATAAAATAAATAATAATAGTTTAAAATATTTTATTGTAAAAAAAGCGTGGGGTGCATGGTGTCAATTGTCAAGGATTATCATTTTGATAACATCTTAAAAAGCACCCCACGCTTTTTTTACAATAAAATATTTTAAACTATTATTATTTATTTTATCAATATTTAGAATTGTTTACAAATTTTGATCTGGATATAACAATATAATAATTGCTTATTAAGATTTTTTACTGCACTATAAGAATAGTGAATTGAAATTTATTAAAATTTGTTTTTTTATTTTTTAAAGCGTGTTTTTTAGGTTTTTTAAACTATTATTTATTTTCTATTTTTTAGTTGCATTTTTTTTCTTTCTTACTTTACCCCCCTCACCTACAACCCCCAAACCCCCTAAACCCAACCCCCCAACATCCCCCACCCCATTTCCCCAAACCCCCCCCAAACCCCACACCCTTACCCCCAATCCCCTACACCCCCCCTCATTTTAAAAACCCCCCAACCACCTAAACCCAACCCCCCTAACGCCGAACCCCCCCAACCCCTCCCCCCCACCCCGCCACCTACCGCCCCCCCTTTCAGTTCCATCATCAAACCCTTGTTACCATCTAGGCCTCTTACGCCCTCCCCATTTCCCACAAACCCCCAAAATCACTTACCCCTGAACCCCCCAACACCCCCACCCTATTCCCCGTAAACCCCCCCCATCTCATAACCCCAACCGCCACACCCTAACCCCCAACCCTCTAAACCCCCGACCCCCTTACCCCATACCCCCATTCCCCCCCCACCCCGCCACCTACCCCCCTTCCAGCTCCATCATCAGACCCTTGTTACCATCTAGGACCAAAGTACTCGTCAAAACGAATCAAACGAGCCCAAACTCGATGGGGTTGTTTCGTTTTATTGTGGAGTGCCTTTGGCCATCTTCCAGCTCCATCATCAGACCCTGGTTACCATCTAGGATCAAAGTGCTCGTCAAGACGAATCAAACGAGCCCAAACTCGACGGGGTTGTGTAGTTTTATTGTGGAGTGCCTTTGGCCATCTTCCAGCTCCATCATCAGACCCTGGTTACCATCTGAGATCAAAGTGCTCGTCAAGACGAATCAAACGAGCCCAAACTCGACGGGATTGTGTTGTTTTATTACATAGTTCCTATGGCCACCATCCAGCTCCATCATCAGATCAGCTTCATGTTACAATAATATTGCATTGTCATCCAATTTACACATATGTGCAAAATTTCAGCTCAATCGGAAACCGGGAAGTGGGTCAAAATCGCGCCCTAAGGAGTCGGTTACAAACATACATACATACAGGTGAAGCTAATATAAAGCGTGTAAAAACATACAGGTGAAGCTAATATAAAGCGTGTAAAAATATAAAAACCATGGGTATTTTTTTTTAGACATCCCCAATTGTGAACTTCATGTTAAACGTAATAGAGCTCAAGCAAAATGTTTTGATACGACTGTGCGGTCGTTTCAAAACATTTTTCATTTTCATTTTTCAATATATTTTGTTATAGGGATATAAATATTTGGTAAAATGAAAAAAAAATGATTTATTACGTATATAATAAAATTATTCATATTTTCATTTCTCTTATTTAATCTTATAATCATTTAAGTAGTCAATGGTATATAAAACAGGTACATAATTAGAAAAGTTAAGAATTTTTCTACGCATTTGAATTATTTTCATAATAAAAATTTACAAGGGGAAGGTTATGGTGCAGAAAGACTAATTTGTCTGCATTTTTAGGAAGTAGTTTACTTCTTTTAGAACAAACGAGCGCAAACAAACAATCACGTCTGTACAAGTTTTGGCGCTAAAATCCGGCCGAATACTTTTGCCTAATATTCGGCTATTCGGTCAGGGGGCTCGCCGAATATTCGGTATACTGCCAAATACACTATTCGTTGCAAGCCTAGTTATGAATTCTTTAATAATAACTGTATAGAAGACTATTATCTTGTCCGCCACGGCACGTGTCTGCCAAGCTCGGTGTCTGTAGATATGAATCGACCTTGAGGGTTCCGTTTTTTCCTTTTGAGGTACGAAACCCTAAAAACCTTGGTTCTTAGCGGCATGATAAAAACGTGAAATTTCATAGCGAAGACACAAGTTTCCACTTACCACCTGCTTCCTCGCGTCATTCCACGTGCGTTACGCTTTTATCCCTCTTTTGTCGGAATTCCCGGAATTAGGCTGGAATCACGCAAAAATACGGGGTATTTTCGGGTAAAATATCCATAACAGATTTATTTTTATTTACGTTTGTCGGTCGTTCTTTCGCATTGAGATAAATATTATTATGAATGTCTGTGCATTTATTTCGAAGCATGCTTTCATGAAATGATTAAACATATATTGTATTTTTACATAACTTATTTGTACAGTACAACGGAGATGGCGGGATAATTTGGACCGTTAGATCCATTTTGGCATGATTTTGTAAATGATAAATAGAAACGGGTGGAAAGAAAAAGGGGAGGTCTTCGTCCAACAGTGGGACTATTAGGATCATCATCCCAGCCTATATACGTCCCACCGCTGGGCACTGGCCTCCTCTCAGAATGAGAGGGCTCGAGCCGTAGTTCCCACGCGGGCCCAGTGCGGATTGGGAACTTTTTTTTACTGTGAGAGGGAGGCAAACGAGCCAGCGGGTCATCTGATGGAAAATAGTCACCACCAAAAATAACAACAACTCAAAGAGAGTCACCGATCTGTTGCCGGCCTTTAAAGGAAGTATAAACCCTTTTCTTGAAAGCCCTGATGTCATAATTGTCATCGAATTTCTTCGCAGGTGTATGCTGATGTATACAAAAATTACATGAAAATAATCCCCAACATGTAACAAAATCACCCCCCGACCTCGCTTCACACATGCACACTTCAATATTAAAATGGCCATCAAAAGGTCAGTCCGGAGTTTCTTTCGCTTACATTATGAATTACTTAGAGGCCCCTTTTCCTGTATTTTTACTGATTCCCGCTCGGGATAGGGGCATGGTTTAGTTACCTTTTATGCTGCGTGGAAATATAATCCCTTTTGCACGCGAAAGGTTGAAGAAACCTTTGAATATTATTAAAACAAACGTATACACGGAAAACTGGTATGTTCTTTAAGAGCGGCGCTTCGAAACAATTTTCAAATTTGAGCTAAGGTAAGTTTCACAGTATTTGGTCCATAGTCTCCAACACCAAGAATATCGCTTTCTGCAAACCATCATTACAAAATAGCCGGAAAACGTAAGATTGGGAGACGCAAAATATCATGTCACGTGTCATGGTGACATCAAAATTAACGTCTTACAAGACACACAGTAATGTTCTCATAATTTCGAGAATCAATCGATACCCATGAATTTTTAAAAGCCCTACACTCAGAAATCTAGAACTCATGACCTACTTGATTCAAAGTTGCCGGAATTTGTTTAGGTATATCTAAAAGTTGGGGAAACTTTCAAATCCCGACTTTTAGAAGTTGAATCTTCGCTGACTAATGCATTTGAGCGTTTGGAGTTTGCTTGGAAACAGAAACTGCCTCGAGAATGTTTCTATCTAATTTAATTGGGTATCTACTTTGGTCTTAAGATACATTTTAAACTGATACTGATAGTAATTAGTTTTTTGTTACGCTTGAACTTATTCCTATCCTGATTGGGGTTTGATAATAAGAAAGAATAAGGCGTTTTCAAAAAGAAAATTATATCGAAAGTTTATAATGATTTCACCTCAAACGGTTACTGAGAAGTGGTCAGAAACTTAATTGTAAGTTTTGATTGGCAGGCTTAAGCCAGCTCAGAAGGAAGAGCCTCATTATAAGATTGAAATATTGGACTTGATTGATCCAATTTAATTCCATTAGATTGGATAGGGTTTGCGTTGGGGATAAGTAAAAGCTACAATGAATGGGACAAAGTTGGAATCAGCAATCACCTGGAGAACCATCCAAGTGTGTGGCAATTTATTGAATCAGGCGTTACTTTGCGGAGGTTCATATCAATGACCTCAAACAATTACTTTGCTCACCCGCGACCTTAAGAAATGTAAGGTCGCGGGTGAGCAAAGTAATGTCGGGTACTAAAACGACCAGAAGACGACCTTCTACGAACCTGACTACGAAGCTTGAGGTCCCGGGTTCGATTCCCGTGTCGGGGCAGATATTTGTATGAAAAATACGAATGTTTGTTCCCGGGTCTTGGGTGTTTAATATGTATTTAAGTATGTATCTATCTATATAAGTATGTTTATCCGTTGCCTAGTACCCATAACACAAGCTTTACTTAGCTTACTAGGTCAATTGGTGTGAATTGTCCCGTGATATTTATTTATTTTATTTATTTATTTAAAATAAGCGGCAAAACATTTGTTTCCGTAGTTTACATGCAGGTACTTAGGCTCTTGTTTTAGAGCAGTGTGCGATGGCAATGATGACATACGGAACTGAGACATGGTCACTTACAATCATCATCATCATCCCAGCCTACATACGTCCAACTGCAGGGCACAGGCGTCCTCTCAGAATGAAAGTGCGCATCGGGAACGTCACGCATCATTGAATATCTTCTCAGGCGCGGGCAGGTTCCCTCGCGATGGTTTCCTTCACCGTAAAGCTCATTGTAGATTTCAAATATAATTTCGCACATGAATTCCGAAAAACTCAGAGGTGCGAGCCTGGATTTGAACCCACGACTCTCTGCTTGAGAGACCATAGGTCAAACCACTAGGCCACTATGGCTTAATACCTTACAATACGGCCGGAGTTTTCCACGCGATCGAATCAGAATGAAGAGTTCCGCAGAACCAAAGCTACTGACAGGTCGGAGAGCTGGAAGACTTAAGTGACAGTAGGCAAGGGATATTAAGAGAGAGATAGAGAGGGAGGAAGAGAGAGATTTTTATTTATACAAATATTCGATACACGGGTAAAATATATTACTCGTAGAACCGACGGCGACGGCCGATGAGGCTGTAAGGTTTAAAAGTGACGACCGTAAATGAAATGAAATTGTTTATTGCAATATAATTACAATGGTTTTATGTATGATACAAAATTACAATTAAAATTACAATGGTTTTATGTATGATACAAAAAGTGTGTCACCAGTCACTGTCAGCCGTCGTCAATAATTATGCTTGTTTATAACTGATACTGACACTATACGAAATTATTCTCATTTCAAAAATTAACTTCGTGTTAAAAGAAAATCAGGTTTATTTTTGAAAATAAAACTTAATTAATTACTAGCAAAGCGGAAAACGCGACGTAAAGCATTATTTATCTCGACCAATTGTGCTCTTTAGATTTATTTATTTTCACACGTGAATAATAATAGCGCATAATTTCATCAGAAACTTACGAAGATGTACGTTAGCTATGGGGCGTGGTTTATTCGAAAATGAACAGTCCCTGCGTATGACGTGTCACTAAACAAACCTCCTAAACTAACCTCAATCAAAATTGACTCCAATCTCAAAGCAGCAAAGCTCACCACAACCGCAGCTACAAGTTTGCGGGAATGTGTGTTGCCGTGACACTTCGTAATTCGTGGGGGTATGGTAATGATAAATGATAAAAATGATGTTTTTAGGGAAGTATTGTGCCATTTTTTTTCCGGTGACGAAAAATTAACGTTATATTTAAACCTTGGAATTTTAATATAACGGTGACCTAATATCTTTAAAAAAAACACACTCGCGCTTGGCCGATTTCTTCAATATTATAGATCTACGCCTTTGGAAAAGTCGCGCCATTTTATCTGAGCCGCAGGCGAGGGTCAATAGTTAAAAGTTGACAGTAGAATGGGTTTTATAAAATCATAATTAACTTAATCATAAGTTACACATTCAGCTTTCACTTCATTTTCTAGGACATTACAGTAAATAAATATTCATTTTCTATCGTCTATTCTAACTCTATAAAAACCTATTAGAATTGCCTGCTTTCATTAAATTAAAATTATGAAACACGCAGCTAGAAAAAAATAAAAACTTTATTTCATAATCTTTTATTGCCCGTGGCTGTTCGCGCCTGATCTTAAACGGAGACTTTACTTTGTGCACTAGAACCAGGGGGGTTTCACTCCGCAGTTTAGGTATGTTGGGCCGGCGCGCCTCCCGGGTAGGCGTATGGCAATAGGTTGTGGCTAGGTATTTGGTTCGCACGCTAGCCGCGTCGCGCGTAATTATTTTTCTGTGATTTTTGCAACAAACAATGACTTCTAAACGATCTTATAATCCGTAGAAGAGATACTGTTGCGTATAAAGGTATTTTACTGAATTAATACGCACTGTTATCTTTCATGATTTAAATACCTACCCAAATATCGGCGAGTGGGAACCCTGTGCTCTTGGTTTCGGTTCAGCGGTGCCCAGCGGAATATGAACGCTCGTATCATACGATAGTTTAGTTTCAATTTCGCGTGCAAGCAGATAACGGTCGGAAGAGTAGTACGAAATTTGATACCTAAAGTTGACTTTTGTTCGGGAGTGATCCTTCTGGACGTGGTATTAGTTATTCTGTGCAATAGCTTAAAAAAAAACAGTTTATGCAGCCTACACCCAGCATAAATATGAAGCGCTTTCCAGCGTGTCGAGTGAAAGTAATTTGGTCAAGTATCGGTACCAGTTCTATACGAGCAATCCGGTCAGAATCAGAAACATGTCTAAAAGCCTGATACAAAGGAAAAAAAACAAATAACTTCAAAGATTTTCCTTAAGATTTCAATGGAACCTCGCAAATAAAAAAATATTTTCCAAATCAATTATAATAGAAACAGAAAAAGCAAAGAGGATAATCGACGTCACAGAAGACCGAAGAGCTGGCAGCTACCTCGGACAAAGAATTAGCTTAGCTATTCAAAGGGGGAACGCTGCCAGTATCTTCGGAACGCTGCCTACAGGGAACCCTTTTCATAATAATGTTTCAGTTATTTTTTTTAAATGTTTATGTTATAATTTATTGAATCAGACTTTACTTTGCGGAGATCCATATCAATGAATTTAAACAATTACTTTGCTCACCCGCGACCTTAACCTTAGATCGCGGGTGAGCAAATTAATTGTATCAGTTCGTTTGTGTTATAATTGTAACAAATTTATTCTAATGTTTTATGTACTTAGTAGGTATAATGAAATTAATTGATTCATATATGTATAGCTTGTCTAATTTAAAATAACGCGCCCCACCACCGCATTTGACATACAGGATTTGAAATCCTGGAAATTTGAAATGCGGTGGTGGGGCGCGTCATTTTAAATTAGACAAGCTCTAAATAAGAATACAACTGAATTCAGAATTCAAATTCAAAACCTTTTTCTTCAGCCATACCAAACAAAATGGTCATACGCGTACTTGTCAAATACAGATGTCCTGTATAAATTGTTATTTTATTTAACACTTTAACCTAATCGCCTATAATAAAATGGGATTTGTGATACACGCGAGTGAGTGAACGCACGGCGGGCGAGCGGAGTAATATCCGGGAGGCTCTCGCGGAAAACACGGTAATTCGTTGAGAGGCGTAGAGTACATAGCACAGCCAGCTAGAAATAAACGTTCCCTGTGATTAGGAGACGAAAGTACCTTGTTTACAGCTAAAAAGCTACATATTCGTCAAGAAATAAGTTCTTCCAAATATAAATCTAGAACTATATGGAATTTAGTAAAGCAAACCAAAGGAAAAACTGACAACTTAGATAAAAATATAACTTTAAAATAAGACAGCACATTGGTTAAGGACCCTCGCGTCATAGCGAATGCTTTTAATATACACTTTTTAAATGTAACAAGTTAGGTATGAAGTATCTTTTTGTATTTATTTTTTTCAACTTCATTTTTTATTACTTTTACGGTCATCCCGTGAAACCATATATTTCCATTTATTTAAAAAATAAATACAAAAAGATACTTCATACCTAACTTGTTAAAGTTGGCACAGTAGCGCCATCTCTTGGTCCAGGTGAGCGGTTAGTTCCGAAGGAGTGTTAAGTTTCTCGATAGAGGGCATAACAGAGATGCGCGCTTTATCACTGCATAAGGTGATTATAACAGACTGAAATGTACGATGTATGGGAAAGATTCGTCGCTAACCTCTAGACCAGTGATGGTGTAGGGTTAAGCACGCAGCACGGAACGCTGAGGACCTGGGTTCAATTCCCAGCATTGGTCTTTTTTCGGGGGTTTTTTCTGTGCATCTATATTTCAGTTTGTATTTAGTTTTAAATGTAAGCAAAATTACAAGTTAAGTATGAAGTATCTTTTTCTATTTATTTTTTTATTTCCTTCAACTTCATTTTTTTTTTTTTATTAATTTTACGGTCATCTCGTGAAAAAAAAAAAAAATAGTAAAAGATACTTCATACTTAACTTGTAAAAGTTGGCCTAGTAGCGCCATCTCTTGGTCCAGGTGAGCGGGTAGCTCCGAAGGAGTGTTGAAGTCTCTCGGTAGAGGGCATAACATAGATGCGCTTTATCACTGCCTAATGTGATTATAACAGACTGAAGTGTACGATGTATAGGAAAGATTCGTCGCTAACTTCTAGACCAGTGATGGTGTAGGGGTAAGCACGCAGCACGGAACGCTGAGGACCTGGGTTCGATTCCCAGCATTGGTCTTTTTTCTGGGGTTTTTTTCTGTGCATCTATATTTCAGTTTGTATTTAGTTTGAAATATATGGTTTCACGGGATGACCGTAAAAGTAATAAAAAAAAAAAAAAAAATGAAGTTGAAGAAAATAAAAAAATAAATAGAAAAAGATACTTCATACTTAACTTGTAAAAGTTGGCCTAGTAGCGCCATCTCTTGGTCCAGGTGAGCGGGTAGCTCCGAAGGAGTGTTGAAGTCTCTCGGTAGAGGGCATAACATAGATGCGCTTTATCACTGCCTAATGTGATTATAACAGACTGAAGTGTACGATGTATAGGAAAGATTCGTCGCTAACTTCTAGACCAGTGATGGTGTAGGGGTAAGCACGCAGCACGGAACGCTGAGGACCTGGGTTCGATTCCCAGCATTGGTCTTTTTTCTGGGGTTTTTTCTGTGCATCTATATTTCAGTTTGTATTTAGTTTGAAATGTAAGCAAAATTGCAAATATCAAAGGCAAACATAGCGAACACCATGAAAGTTTTAAAGAAAACAAAACCTGGCATTCAAAGCTCAATTTTCTTGGAGCCGATAATTGAACTTGAAATGATTGCTATAGTTAAAAACAAGTTAGCTATGAAGTTGAAAAAAAAAAAAATGAAGTTGAAAAAATAAGTACAAAAAAAGATACTTCATGGCTAACTTGTTTAAAGTTGCACAGTAGCGCCATCTCTTGTCCAGGTGAGCGGTTAGTTCCGAAGGAGTGTTAAAATCTCTCGATGAGGGTGTAACATAGATGTGCGCTTGTCACTGCATAAGGTGATGATTTAGCAGATTGAAATGTATGATGTATAGGAAAGATTCGTGTCTAATCTCTAGACCAGTGGTGGTGTAGGGGTATGGCACGCGGCACGGAATGCTGAGGACCTGGGTTCGATTCCCAGCATTGGTCTTTTTTCTGGGGTTTTTTCTGTGCATCTATATTTCAGTTTCTATTTAGTACGAAATATATAGTTAAAAACCTCAAAAACAGTAAATCATGCGGTCCTGATAGTCTTAGCACCAAATTTATTAAAAATAATATATATATTCTCACTCCTCTTTGCATAATTTGTAATGACTGCATCAAAGAGGGTTCCTTTCCGAAAGCTTTAAAACAAGCTAAGGTTCTCCCTATACACAAAAAAGGTAGCAAACTCGACCTTGGCAATCATAGACCCATTTCTTTGATATCCATAATTTCTAAGATTTTTGAAAAATGCCTTGCAACTTGAATAGAAAATTATTTCATAAAACATAACCTTTTCACTCCGCATCAGTTCGGATTCCGAAGAGGCAAGGATACTTCAGGTGCTGTTATTAACTTAGTGAGTGAAATAATGTCTGCATTAAATCAAGGTACCAAGAATTCGTTTATCAGAACATTGCAGTTTTTTGGGAATAAAACTATCCTATGTCCTTCCCAGGGTCCCAAACTATCTCAGACAGACACACTATCGCATATATAATATTAAGTAATATGGATTTTCACAAAAATTACTTGAATGTTCAAACTGGCCGTTTTTATTCGTACGTTTGAGCTGTTTTAAGTTGTTTCTAAGGCTTTTAGGGGCGGAAGTGGCCGAAGGCAGGTTCGGCTTCTGGAGGGTTTTGTAAATTAACCGAATTACGCTCGCTACTTCGCTACCTAACAGCTGAAAAGTACTATGGCACCACACAATGACACCGTAAAACCATACCCTCTGTCTTTAAAGGTCCAGAGTCCAATTTTGAATGTACTGAAAAATGTCTCATAAAACCTTGCTTTACTAAGTCAGTGACTTAGGCCAAGAAGAACCACGAAAAGAAAGCACACATCGAAGACCATATGGAACCGACTTAAGGTATTTTTTCCCAAGAACTAAGCGATATCGCGGTGCTCTAAGAGTACAGACTAGTTATATGGAGACTTAGGCTTAGGGATGTAATTCTGTTTGATCTTTGCAGTTTAATACACTGACGAGTCTGTTTATAGACTTGGCATCGTACTAAGATGAGATCCATACGATAGACGAATCTGAGAGCATTGTATTTCTGTATGTTGAGGCACTAAAATATTATAGTTGAAGGTTTCATTATGCAAAGCTTTTAGGGGAGTTACAACCAGATGCCGTGTCTAACGCTTTCACCATCTCTTTTTGTCACCATCTTGTACTGTTTTCCAGAAAAAAGATGGTGAAAGTGATGGCAAGCGTCCGTACGTTAGATAATACGGCATCTGTTTGTGGCAATTGATTGATCACACGCAATATTTGAAAGGAACTTTTTAAATCGGATAATAGTTTTAAACAATTCGCGGTTAACTAAATTCCTCTTCTTATTTTTATTCTTCTACAACGCGTTTTCGCCGACCGTTGGGTATACCCCTCTCTATTCTTTTTCCACCCAGGTCGGTTATATTATCTGTTTCCCTCTTCGAAACTGGTCCTGCCGTCTCACTAATGTCATCGGACCATTAAAAAAAAAAAATATCACGGGACAATTCACACCAATTGACCCAGTCCCAAAGTAAGCTAGGAAAGCTTGTGTTATGGGTACTAGGCAACAGATAAACATACTTATATAGATACATACTTAAATACATATTAAACACCCAAGACCCGAGAACAAACATTCGTATTTTTCATATAAATATCTGCCCCGACACGGGAATCGAACCCGGGACCTCAAGCTTCATAATCAGGTTCTCCAACCACTAGGCCATCTGGTCGTCTAAATATTGCGCAGAAAAACCACACTTTTTTTTTACCTAGCCAGGGTCTCTACTCCAAAACGCGCTTGCTCCACTGTTCGTCGAGTCGTCGGCACACGTGCTAAGCCCAAGCCCCTTTTACCTTAACATTAACATTAATTACATTATCATTAGGCATCTCCTCTATGGGGTGTAGTTTAGCCGTACGATCTACTTAACTGTGATCATGACGCTAGTAGATACTTAAAAATATTGATAATACGAATAAATAATATTTTTAATCGGACACATGACAAGAAGCACAATCACAAAATACAATTCCAAAAATGCTGTCAGTCAAACAAACCTCCTTGGATCCTGCATGCATGCATTGCCACTTTGAACCGCGATGGACAACCTTTGCCCCAGAAACGACCCAGAGCGAGGGTCAAGACATATTTCCCGAAGACTGCGCCCCAATTTTTTTTTAAAAAACTTTGCCTCGGAAAATATTGAGAAACTCTTATTTATCAACTAGATAAAGAGAGAGAAAGATTAATTTACGCATATATTCGATATATAGCAAAATAAAACATTTGGAAGGTAAAAATACAAAGACATCGAATAGCACAAATTAAACTCCACTTAGCATAGATTTGAGGTAAGCCGGAACCCTGTTTTTCAGTGGGACCCATTTAAAACTACACACAAAAACATACACATTGTGACGACACGAACGCCAGCGGAAAGTGTAGGTCACAACACAACGATACTTAGGTACAACACCTTGATAATTTTAATCGTATTATTATCGTAATTTTTACGAGTACCTTTACCAAAACCAAAGACAGTTTAAGTTGACAAAGACTCCGTGACGACCATTGATGCTATCATTTTACCAATCAATGCCATTAGTCGAGGAACAATCGGTTATAACTTAAATGTAAGTGAATTCAGGTCTGTTCTAATTTTCACTATACTAACTGATTAAAATTAAAAATAAATACATACACGAGGTTTACTTTCAACGATACCTAGAGCACATTTATAAATTGAAAGTAATAACTTAGTTAAGGCCTATTGGAACTGACATGTTCAATCCACTTGATCAAAGTTCCTTAAAACAAAGATAAAAAAAAAAAAGTAATAACTTATCCACTCTTTCTCACTACTAAGACTAAGTTCACTTTTGCACATTTATCTCACAGGTTTTCCATTGGTTTCTTTACTTATTTTTCTACAACAAAGGATTTATACCAAGTGGTATAAAATGTATGCCAAAACTATAAAAACGATAACAATACTACGTGAAGTTTCAACCCCATAAGTTCCGCTTATTATTCCCCTACGCGGCGATACAGCAAAATTTCGACACCCGATCACAAAACCTTTTCACCGAAACTAATATCGTCCAAAACAAATGGCTGCCAACTCAATAGCACGAAACCTACACGCAGCGAACGCGGCCAAAAGCATTTTATATATCTGGAAACGGCCAGAATAAACACGACAGCCAATTTTGTCACAACTCATTGAGTCTTATCTTGACCACGAACCACGCACCATTACAGACCACTATTACTACACACTCGACAATTTCACTTATGCAGTAGATACGTTGCCGCAAAATAACGGGCAAGTCGAGCGGTACTACTGAACAAGCGAGAAATGTATTAGGCGTTCTGAGGTTGTCGTTATGACGGAGGATAAAAGGAAACGCCGAAAGGAAAAAGCGTCCATAACCGCCCCACAATCGGCGATATAGTTCTGAATCTCGTTTTATTTGTTAATAGGAAAAGAAAATAACTTTGTCGGGTAAACTGGGATTTGGTTAATAGTTGACCGTAGATTTGTGGTCTCTAGGAATTAGTTGCGCCATAAAACACTTAGGCTGACTTAGTGGGCATTTAGTGGCGGTTTAGCAGAGTTATATTGGGACTCGGTTTTGGCAAGCAAAATAAAAAGGACTACAATTTTGCATCTGTGGGAAAACTCATTTGGCACACTAACTAAAACGAAATGAAATATTTTCAGTATTATTCTAAGGAGAATTGCAATTCACAACATTTATCTACCACCTTGTTTGGTTGCGTTCTTAAAATATGTTTGGATCGCGCTTTTGCGAATAAATTTTATTAGAAACCGATTGGTGAATTTACTCCAAATCAACTTGGTGTATTTCTATCAAATCAAACGCTGGGACATAAACTTGGAATTGTTTTGAAATCTAAATATGACTCTTGCCAATTCCTACCTAATATTTTGCAGGAATTTGGCCCCGAGCTCGCTACAGTCAGCCAAGCGGAACGTTGATTCAATCCCGTATTTGCATTAATACGTATTTTAGTGCAAATATAATTATAAAACGAAATTCGAGAGCATTCAAAAAATCTGAGTAAACTGTGACGCTCAAAATTATTATCAGAAATTAATTATATTTCGGTATGTTCATGTTTTAGTAACTGAATTTGTGTATGCCAAATTCCGTGGATTATATCAAAAAGTATTGTTATAACAAATCTGTCGATCTTAAATAGAAAGGCATAATTATCATTAATATATTTTTTTATATCACGATGATGAAAAATTTTTTCAACCCTTCGCTTTGCTTTTACTGCTAAATCTTCTTTATAATCATTAGAAAGTTGGTCAAAGCAAGTCTTCCACATATTTAGTGACAGATGAGCTGTTCATACTTAAAAATGATGACATGGATATTTAAAAAATAGATAAATGTCATGGGACAATTATCATGTCCCGAACTACGCAAAAATAGCTGTAGTAGCTTACTGATTTGATGTAGCTATGGCCTTTCGCGCTGAGAATCGTGGGTTCATACCCAGAGGTACGTCTCAGTTTGTGAAATTACCTTTTAAATTAAACTTGCGTACAGCTGTGAATTCAATAGTGTGTGAAGTTCTCATTCCTTACTTGGCTAGCGTGGGAACGATAGCCAAAGCACTGAGTTCTAAAAGGCCTGTGCCCAATACTGGGACGTATATGGGCCGGGATGATGGTGAATTCCAAAATAATACTTATGACATTCATTTGGGGTTTTAATCACTAATATAATACATCATTTAGAAAAGTCTGCACTCAGGGTATAATAATATAGAATATATATATATTAGATGATAATACAGGTACAATCTGTTTGTGTGTTTACACAGTAAGTTTCATAATGAAATCCCTTGTCAAACGATCTCACTAAAACTTTTTCTGTAGAAAGGTCCACAGTCAAGTTCCGCAGGTCACGACTCAGTTGGTCCTAATTGCAAGCGCTGTCATCCGTTCTTCGATTCCGACGTCGCTTTCAAACCGATAACCTTCAATTCCATTGGTTTACTGGAAACGAGCATTTGTCAGCCGAGAGTCCCAGCAATCGATGGCCGAGCGGGGCAATATATCGGCCCATCGTTGTACGGCTTTGCAAGAATTGATAGGGTGCGTGGACTGCAATAATAGATAATGGAATTTACTTTTATACAGGGTTTTATTGTCTTGAAACATTGTTGATTTGATTTCACAATTTCACGTATGTGTACTTATTCTGTCTACTACCCGTTTTATATCCAAGACATACGACGACACTATATACTCCATGGATACTAATGTCGATAGCGTCTTTACGGTCAGCATTTTTTTTGTGTCAACATCAGTGGTACTAGGGGCGTTCAATAAAAAGTGAGAATGAGTATGTTATAAACAACTTTTACTAAATGTCATTTTATTTTTCGACATAGTCACCTTTTAGCATAATACACTTGGTATAGCTTTTTTCTAAACTTAAAATTCCATTTTTAAAAAAGGTCTCATCTTGAGTACTTAAAAAATCTTGTACTGCAGCGACTACCGCGTCGTCGTCTTCAAATTTCTGGCCTCTCAGGTATTTTTTCAATCTCGGAAATAGGTAGAAATCACTGGGAGCGAGATCTGGTCAATACGGAGGATGCTTAAGGATATCGAACCCAGCATCACGAATTGCAGCCATTGCAACGGCGGACTTGTGTGCCGGGGCATTGTCCTGGTGGAACAGCACAACTTTCGAGAGTTTACCTCGCCGTTTTTCGCGGATCTCATTGCGCAATGTTGCTATTTGTTTGGCGTATAAAGTGCCCGTAATAGTGGCTCCATGCTCGAGATACTCAATCATTAATACCCCTTTACCATCCCAAAAAACAGAGCCTATGACCTTACCGGCAGATGGGCTCACCTTGAATTTCTTCGGAGTTGGAGATGATGGCCTTTTCCATGTCATAGACTGCAGTTTCGTTTCAGGGTCGTACAATACAATGATGGAGCCATGTTTCGTCCATTGTTATAAATCGCGCCAAAAAAAGTTCCCGGTCTTGCTGCATCAGGTTCAAAGCTTCTTCACAAATCTCTAGTCTAGTTTGTTTTTGCGTGTCAGTAAACATTCTTGGTACCCAACGCGCAGATACCTTTTTCATACCCAAGCGTTCATGTAAAATATTATGCACGCTCCCCGTTGAAATCTTTACATTTTCAGCAATAAAACGAACTGTTACACGACGATCCGCCAAAACTGAGTTTACGACTTTTTTCACAATTTCTTCAGTTACTGCTGTAGTAGGGCGTCCGGAGCGGGGGTCGTCCATTGTCGATGTTCTTCCACGTCTAAATTCGGCGCACCAACGTGCGACTGTCGAATACGGAGGAGCATTAGACCCTAAAGTGTCCCGCAAATCCAAATTGACTTAGTCCGTAGAAAATTTTTTTAAATACAAGTATTTGATAACGGCGCGCAGTTCAATTTTCTCCATTTCCGCTAACGTACTCAATAGCATTGCAAAGAAATTACCGTATATTTTTTTAAACAAAAGACAGTTAGTTTTTTTTTTTCATAGCAATCAGCTAGATAGATTAGCTTTACCGGCCAGTATTTAATTTCGTAATATTAAAAGAGTTTGCATCTCATTCTCACTTTATATTGAACGCCCCTCGTATAAGAATGATAAAATACTATGGCCATATCTACTTTTTTCACCAGATGGGATCAATCACGGGTCAGTTTTACGCAAAAAAAAACTGAAGGCGTCACATGTGCACGACCGGACTCAAACCCGTCTTCTACTTGAGAACTACTAGGACCACGAAGATGAGTTAATTCACTTTAATAGCTTAGCGACTCCTTGAGAGTAAAGCTATCCGATCTTAAGTAGCAAAGCGTTAGGACAAGCTCAGCCAGGCCCGGCAGTAAACGTCTGCAAACGTCATAACTTTCGGTTTACGGCGCTAGCACGTGGCAGTTTCTGTTAAAATAAACCTACATTTCACATTAGTTAACTTTTAAGTAAAATGTGACCCGTCCCTTAGTGGAGAATTTAGTTTCCCAATTAACACATCTGACAAGAGTTAATTTAGTTCAGGGATTCGTATATTTTGTAGGGCTTTCAACAAATCTAATATCGAAATAATGTTTTTGTTATTATTTTGAAGTAATCTAGTATATAAAAATCTCATGTCACGGTGTTTGTTATCGAACTCCTCCGGAACGGCTTGACCGATTTTCCTGAAACTTTTTTCTCTATACTCGGTAGGTTTGAGAATAGTTCGTAGGCTATTTTTATACCTACACCCCTATTCTTCGCAGACGGAGTCGCGGGCAACAGCTAGTAAATAATAAAAAAATTCAAAAAATAAGAAATAAAAAATCTGCCAAGTTTTTTGCAACGAGTTTTTTGCCAATGACGGTGTTTCCAAATGAGATGGTACTTAGTACACAAAGTGACATGTAAAAGAGTCATGTATATAATACACGTTTGGTTTTAATTTCGGCAGCTAGCAAAATGTAGTCAGCAAAAAAGCTCGAGTTTTTCTTTACAAAGAGTTATCAAAAAACATACAAGAATAATTCGAGACACTATTTCATAGTTTCGCACATTACTCCCTGCGGACGGGGCTAATTTAGCGCTCTCGCTACGGGAGAAGCATTAGACACCACATTAAGAAGTTCACGGCTCCATAAACGGGGCAAATGCGGGAGCCGTGTCGGGAATACACCGGTTATTACAACTCTATTGAGATAAAACGCGCTTAGCTACTCTTGCGCAGGCTGTTGCACAAAAATAGTTTTAAACTTAAATAACTGGGAGGACCAAAGTTACTGACATGGCACGGAGAGTTGCCAGATTTAAGTGGCAGTGGGCAGGGCACATTGCTCATAGAACCGACGGCCGATGGGGCAGTAAGGTTCTAGATTCATCATCATCATCAGTCTATGCTCGTCCACTGCTGGACACAGGCCTCTCCCATGGCACGCCACTGAGCACGATCCTCGGCCACTCTCATCCAGCTCTTGCCAGCCGCCTTGCGAAGATCGTCGCTCCACTGAGTCTGAGGACGTCCTACGCGTTAAGGTTCTAGAGTGGCGACCGCGAACTGATAGACGTGGCGTGAGAAGGTCCCCAACAAGATGGACCGACGATCTCTTAAGCGTAGAAACCATTTGGATGCGGGCAGCGCAGGCCCGTTCGTTGTGGAACTTCTTGGGGGCGGCCTTCGTCCAGCTGTGGACGTCTTTTGGCAGGTTTTTAACCCCTGACACAAAAAGAGGGGTTGTATGTGTGTGTGTGTGTGTGTGTGTGTCTGTGTCTCTCTCATATCTCACTCAACTGCAGTGAAACATGAAATTATGCACGGGTGTTTTTCATGTAATGCAAAAAGACAGATAAATCATTCGCGATTTTCGCTCGCTGTTTATAATTAATATGTATACTTAATTTTCTTTTTTCTTGAATAAATTACAAAAAAAAAAATGTCGATTTTTGACAGGAAACACAAACGCTCATGGATAAATGGACATTTCTATTTATCCTTTTAGTAGAGCTGTTGTTAAACCTCATCATCATCATCCCAGGCTGTATACTCAGAGTGAGAGGGCTTGGGCCGTAGTTCCCACGCGGGCCCAGTGCGGATTGAGAACTTCACACACACCACTGAATACCTAAACCTAGTGTTCATATAATTCAAATTTTTAACAAGTTTGGTATGAAGTATCTTTTTGAATTTTTATTTTTTTGATTCCATTTTTTTACCTTTACGGTCATCCCATGAAATCCATATTTCATACTAAATACAAACTGAAACATAGATGCACAGAAAAAACTCCAGAAAAAAGACCAGCGCTGGGAATCGAACCCAGGTCCTTGGCATTCCGTGCCACGTGCTAAACCCCTACACCACCACTGGTCAGGAGTTTAGACACAAATTTTTCCAAAGTTTTAAAGTTTGTGTGAGACAGCGGTGTTACGGCTTGTAGTCATAAAAACAAGCGAAGTACGTTTTTGTGTAAGTAAAACACTAAAACGTACTTTGAATATTATTTCTCTGGAACATCTGAATAAATAAAGCTACGAGTTCGCGCTATACTCGTCTAAATACGTTGAGTTTAGGTCAACAGAGGGAAGGATGTGCTTTACAGTTTAATTAAGAAGATTTAGAGGTATCGCAATGGCGCTCTCATTTAATGGCTGTATCGAAAGATATGACTAATTGGTTGTGACAAGAAAATGTATTAAATACCATACCAGCAAAAGCCCGTGACTTCGCTCGTATAAACCACTAAAGTTCATTTCAATAGAGTCTGACAAGCTCTTAGATAGGTAGGTACCTAAATCCAACTGATATGGACCCATAGTGAAAATATACGGATCGCTCACGTCTTAAAACAAGTTTAACTCGACTGTTTCGGGCTAATCCGTAGCCCTTCTTCCCGGAGTCACACGTCACGGCAGCTGCCAAACGCGTATTGCACTGCACACACTACTGCACTGCTACTACTGCTGGCTGTGAGTCTCACAGTAGTTTCATGTTTAGGGTGAGGCCACACGAGCATAATTTTGTGAGTTGTGAGCGGCAGAATTTCGGTTGCGCCATACATTGTGTCATGTGATGGCCCGCATATTGTATGGCGCGAACCGAAATTCTGCCGCTCACGACTCACAAAATTACGCTCGTGTGGCCTCACCCTTAAAGTGATTTGGACCCCTGATTGTGTAGGTTCCTTCCTAAGAATATTTTTACGATTAGAAACTAATAATAAAAAATATTTTAATCACGTCGCTCCCTACCACATTATCATGGTGTATAATATTAGAGGAAAGACCACCATAGTTCCACCCATCTCATTTACCTATATGGTGCCAAAAAGCCTCATCATGTTGGCTTCTACCACATGCCTTTCCAATTACCGAGTCCCCATACGGGCCCGTGATCGGAAGTTCATACCAACAATCTGTTAATTGTTTTGTTTTTTACAGAATCCTTGTACAATAGAGGTTAGTACTGATAACCGTTGATGTTAACCGTCCAGCTAACGAATGCTTTTATCCCGCCGGTTGAAGTTACCGTTAATGCTCCAGTAGGTTTACCATGTCGAAATATTTGAAAGTATAAAGCAGAACTTTTTACAACAAAATTATTCATTTTCATCATCATCAAAAAATATCAGAAAGGGTGAGCTATTCTTACGTCATTAATGTCATGTGTAGATATGAATAATGGATACACCCTAAAAAAAAATCAAAAATCAAAACGTTTATTCTGCAAATAGGCCGCAAAGGGCTCTTTTACCATGTCACTTTTTTTAAACTACCAGCGCTTTCGTAAGGACCATCATTGCCAAGAAGAATGCGCCGCAAGAAAATAATAAAAGAAAACACAACTTTTAATTATTATTAATCTAAAATTACAATGAACTAAAACAATTACTTTGCTCACCCGCGACCTTAGGTCGCGGGTGAGCAAAGTAATTGTTTTAGTTCATTAATATGGACCTCCGCAAAGTAACGCCTGATTCAATAAATTATTTAAAATTACAATGTTTATATTACTATTTATTTTTATTCTTGTATTGCACCAACTGCTGAAATACATTACTTGTTGTTTTCCTTTGTATAATGGTTGCCTGGAAGAGATCGCTTCGAAGCGATAAGGCCGCCTATGGCTTACTTACCTTGTATATTTTTTTCCATGTGAGTACTTGTTTTTCTGTATTGTTTTCTTTGTGGTGTACAATAAAGAGTCATTGTATTGTATTGTGTTGTATTATAATTGTATTGTATTACAATGCATTGCAAAACGTGTACTGAGCTTTTTTATTTATTCTAAAGTTTATGTGTGATTGTACTAAAGGGCTTGTAAAATTGGGTGCCCAGAAATGAGAGTAAGGGCGTAATTTGGGCGTTTATATTTCGAGGCCGATTGCAATGAAACCGACAAACATACTCTCAAACCTTATTTAGATCGATGTACGATACTAACGCCACCACACGTTGTGTGTAAAATTGGAACAAATGAGAGTAATGGTTGTCAGCAGGCATCAATAGATCCTTAACCAGCAAGCCATCTAGTTCGGCAAATGAACTGTAGACGGCGCTGTATCGACCAGGACTATGTATCAGTTTTTGTATATTTTCTATTTTCATTGATTTTTTCTTGCTTTTAATGTCCACTTATAGATAGAAAAAGATCTTTCTACATCCACTGAAGGGAGTGGAGTGGAATTGTACTTTAAAATACTCTCCACATTCGTTTCTTCCTTTCTGGAGCTGTACAAAATAGACCAAAATAGACCGTAGATTCAAATTAAAAATGTAAAGCTCGTAGCAGAAAATCATTTCATTAGTAATTACATGACATCTACCATTAAATCATTAGGTATGTCCATGTTAGGCAAACTGTGAAAATAGCTCACCCTTTCCGAGCTCTGTTAATAATATTAATAGGATAGAATGTCTAAACTTATCTAAACGGATGGTTAACCTAGCATCGCTTTGCAGCGCATTAACTTGGCCGTATATTTACTCATTTTAACAGAAACCAGGTTGGAATCGCGGCATCTTTAAATTTATTTTACCGGTGCCCTAAAAGCCTTTGCTGGCTTTTAAATTTCGAGTTAAGTATCACAGAAGCAATAATAACAGCAATAGAAATATTATCGTGTATTTCCTTCTAAAATCAACGTAGCTAGTTTTTTACATCTACTATTAAAGCGCTCACATTTTTTGTTTTTCATTGATATTTGTACAATTTATTGAATCAGGCGTTACTTTGCGGAGGCCCATATTAATGAACTGAAACAATTACTTTGCTCACCCGCGACCTTTGAAGGTTGATAATAAATTTCTTTAAACCTAAAATTAAATTTGCTCTCGATCTGGGAGTGCGACAATATACTGATATTCTACAAGAAAGTATATGGAACCTTTTACAGGATGAAGGCCAGGAATCGAACCCCGGCGGACGAGGCCACATCGCTCCCCGCTGAGCGATCACAGCTTATTACATTAAAAATGTATACTTTTCAATGCCAGCTCCTTCGCGGGCGGAGTGGTGAACTAACTAAGAAACAGATCTTCACTTTTGGTTTCATTTATGAGCAATACAAAAAAAAGTGTCATCATCATCATCATTTCAGCTCATATACGTCCCGCTGCTGGATACAGAATGGAAGGGCTTGGGCGTTAGTTCCCACGCGGGCCCAGTGCGGATTGGGAACCTCACACACCATTGAACTTCATCTCAGGAGTATGCAGGTTTCGTCACCATGTTTTCCTTCACCGTGAAGCTAAATGGTAAATTTCAGATAAAAAAACGCATGTTAGACGCAGATAAAAACTTAGAATTTTTAGAAGAAGCCATGGTGGCCTAGTGGTTGGACCTATTGCCTCTCAAGCAGAGGGCCGTGGGTTCAAATCCCGGCTTGCACCACTGAGTTTTTCGGACTTTATGTGTGAAATTACATTTGAAATTTATACCATGCGCTTTACGGTGAAGGAAAACTTTGTGAGGAAACCTGCTCACACCTGCGAAGAAATTCGATGGTGTGTGTGAAGTTCCCAATCTGCAGTAGGTCTACGTGGGAACTACGGCCCACCCCCTCTCATTCTGAGAGAAGGCCTGCGCCCTGTAGTGGGACGTATGATGATGGATGATGTTGTTGATGAAGAATTTCGCGCATAAATTCCGAAAAACTCAGAATTGCGAGCCCGGATTTGAACCTTCAACCCTCTGCTTGAGAGGCAATAGGTCAAACCACTAGGCCACCATGGCTTCACGACCCTCAATACTGGGGGATACGACACAAGGAGGAGGAATGTCGCCCCAAAAATTGGCTTCCGAACTGCTGTAGCCTCAATGGTCTGTGTAGATCGAGCAATAACTCGAGTGGGGCAAAATGGAAGACTCGGCCATCTCCTAGCTTATTCATAAAACGGAGAACGTGTTTATTTACTCCCACTTCATTTTTAGAATGGAAATATCGAACTACTGGAACGCGGAGTTTTTTTGGCGTTAATTTTGTACAGTGAAGGAAATCTTGAAAAGATTTCCGAGTAGGGAAACCGATTACTGGGTTGATCTCGGTTGTCTAGGTCGCAAAATGACTATATAGGTTGGTTGACCACATCGCATAATGACTAGATCGCAAATTGCCCAGATCTTTATTTGACCACATCGCACAATAAATAGGTCGCAAAATGCCTTGATAGCTTATTTTTGTCCTTCCGTACCCGTGGTCCAACTATAGTTTATCCAACTGCTTACTGCTGCCTTGGGCGGAGCTCTTCTTTGTGGCTATTTTGCCCTTCGGGCAACTGAAGTTACCTAATAAACCTAACTGCCTACATATTTTTGAATTAAAATATTTTTGCGACCTAGTCATTATGCAATGTGGTCAAATAAAGATCTGGGCAATTTGCGATCTAGTAATTATGCGATGTGTGTGGCCAATCAAACTATAATAGTCATTTTGCGACCTGAACAACCTGAGATCAACCGAAATTACTGTAAATAAGCTATTGTTAATAATGTATTTTTTGTTGATTGCACTTGTATTTATTTATTTATTTATTTTATTTTCATCTAAAGAACGGACTGGGCCGTATTATCTAACGCGCGGACGGTCGCAATCGCATTCACCGTCTCTTTATACCCTTATTAGGTACATATCATGTGACAGAAAGCAAAGACGTAAACAATTATATGTCCATATTATAAAACCGCGTCTAGAAAGGGATTCGAGAGTACCGTTAGCACAACATTACAGTACTAATATTTTTTTTTTAATGATTATTTATAATCATAATCATAAGTCAATCTTTGATATCTTCCTTCATAAGTGCAGACACTTATTGATAATAGAATTAATAGATTTACAGAGTATGTTTTGCATATTTGGACTTTATTCTCGGTAAATGTTGTCATTTGTAATCATTTTCGTGTTATCAAATTGCCGTAGCTGTTGCAGGAAAATATCGTGATTTACATACACTTATTCGTATAGTATTTAGTAATTTTAACAGCTAAACCAGGTCCAAACATCCAAATATCCAATCATCCTAGCAACTTAACAAACTTCCTCATTTATAATATTAGTAGAACAGTATAGAATAAGATAACAACAAAAACTTTTTATTTCTCCACACCGCAGTTGGTAACATACAACACATGAAGCTACAAATCCTTTCAAAACGTGGTTATATCAGCTGATACATCGCCTGAAAACGTTGAGATAACAGAAACGTATGTACCAGGCGAGCAGAAGCGCGAGGCACTTGAAAGATTAAGTACACTTATGAGTATGACGCATCCAACGGGGTGGCTTATCTACCGACCAGGAGCGCAGGAGAGGGAAGTGCATTGAAATTGAGGTGCATATTGTGAAACACGACGATTTACGAGTATTTATGCCATAAGATCCGTCAACCTTGCCTCTGGATTCTAGGTCAGGTCATTCATCCCAGGTCATTATTTTTGATCTACTTTATTATCATTAGATATTAAGAGGGTTTATACGTGCTGAGCTGGTAACGTTGCATTTTTGTTAGTTTTTGTCGATTATTCCATAAAAATTTAACGAAAATTAAAAATGTTTTGTATACAAATTGTTCTAATATATAAGTTAATGTGTCTACTGCAATAATAATTCGTTATAAGACTTTTATTTTCTTGAAAAACCGTTAGGTAATAATTTATTCGTTTTTAAAGAAAATAAAAGTCTATCACGAATTATTATTGCAGTAGACACATTAACTTATATGTATATTAGAACAATTTGTATACAAAACATTTTTAATTTTCATTCAATTTTTATGGAATAATCGAGAAAAACTAACAAAAATGCAACGTTGCCAGCTCAGCAGGTGGCAGATGACCAGATGGCCTAGTGGTTGAGAACCTATGAAGCTTGAGGTCCCGGGTTCGATCCCCGTGTCGGGGCAGACATTTGTATGAAAAATACAAATGTTTGTTCTCGGGTCTTGGGTGTTTAATAAGTATGTATCTATTTATATAAGTATGTTTATCCGTTGCCTAGTACCCATAACACGAGTTTGGCTTAGCTTACTTTGGGACTAGGTCAACTGGTGTGAATTGTCCCATGATATTTATTAATTTTATCTATTTACTATCTCGGCCTATATACATACGTCCCACTGCATGGTAGAGGCTTCCTCTCACAAAAAGAGGCCTTGGGCTGTCATTTGTGAACTTCACACTCGCATTAATTAGAACTCATTAAAAACTAATGAACTGGAACAATTACTTTGCTCACCTTTACTTTTTCTGTTTGGGGTGAGCAAAGTAATTGTTACATTTGATTTCCGCAAAGTACCGCCTGATTCAATAAATTATTAATTAATAACTTGAAAGTTCTGTATTTTCGATGTACGAAATTTCTTTAAATTAAACGAGCTATTTGTCATTTTAAATTACAGCGATGAAAGATTGATTTATATTGAATTTCCCACGCATTTCGAAAACAAGTTTATCGGTAAGAATGTGGATATAATTCACAGTATTATGGCGTCTAGTCGTACGACGCAGTAATGTAGTAAAACAGTAATACAAGTCCTCGTAAGATCAAAATAATAAATAAGTTCAGTATCGTAAGTGAAGTTTATAAAATTAAATGACATACATATTATTATAAGCCATGTAAATAAGTAGATTATATTTGATGATCATTTATCCACATTAAGTATTTCACATTCAATGAAAGTATTCCAAGACTGTACATATCAAATGGCTATTAAATATATATTTAATCCATAATTTATGTAATTTCATACGTACCCGTTACACAAATGTAAAATATTTAGGTGTATGTTGCTAAAGTGGGCTTGGGCCGGCCACGTATGCCGACGACATGATGAATAGCAAGGGCGTTCTGGAGTGAAGATCCCGGCTGGGCTAAAGAAGTGTGGGCAGACCGCCTGGCCGATGGTCCGATGACAGGGAGACAGATAACCGATCTGGTGGAAAAAGGTTGGAGAAGCGTATGCTCAACAGTGGGCGAAAACGCGCTTAAGAAGAAGAAGAATACATAAATGTAGCTATAAAATAAAATAAAATAAAATAAAAGTTGTTTATTTCAGACCATTAATAGCGCTTGTTAGTAGGTACGAAACTTAATATCTATGTATGTAGGTTTATTAATTACAAACTAATCTAAGGGGCTATGTCTTATACTTGTAGTCGCAGAGAATATAAATAGTAATTGATGTTGGATCATTGTGTTACTGTTTTTCTCTCGACACTGTATATCGTTAAACACTTGTTTTACAGCTCGTAAAGGCTGAGCACTTGTCCAAGCCGTTTTATTCCCTCGCCGAGTATTAGAACTTCGGCTTTTGGACTAGGTGAAGTAAATATCCTCGATATCTGACTTTATCACATAGTATAAGAGCCAGTGGTCATAAACTGTGGCTTAATTAATACTTTAGCTTTATCTTGAGGAAAATGGTCTGTAAGTTGATTTTCATGTGACGACCGGATAGCCTAATGGTTAGAGAACTTGACTACGAAGCTTGAGGTGCCGGGTTCGAATCCCGGCCCGGGCAGATATTTGTAAGAAAAAAATTAACGTTTGTGGTCGAGTCTTGCAAGTGTATTTAAGTCAGCGTTGTCAGATTTTTTTTCGGGCAAATTGGGATTTTTGGACCTTTTCAGTAAATAAAGCGGGATTTTTCCGTCGAAAGAGTTTAACGAAATAAAACGACGACACCTCACTTCAAGCGTTCTTCGTCCAAGAGCCTAATTAGTCAGGCGTTTCTACCACTACCTCATTTTAGTACACACCCCAACTGTCTATGCATTGCTTGAGAGCCTCTCAATCCTCCAATCAGGGGTTTACACCCCTCTTTACACCCTCGTCACCCCTCGAGAGCCTTCACTATTTAAATGGCCTCATAAACAACGTTACAGATGTATCTAAAAAGCTTTATAGCTGTATTGAGAGTTGAAGAACAATAGGTGATCGTGTTGTGAGGCAGAATTGGGTAGTATATTATCACTAGCTTGCGTCCGTACCGCGGGTTTACTCTCCTTGCGGGTCTATTCTTTACCCAAATCATAAAAAGAAATGAAATTAATTAATTAAACTAAATTTGGCCGCTAATGATGAGCCTCTTAAGAAAGCGCCAAGTCCGTCAGAGGGCAATGGTGAGGGCGCTGCTCGGAGTTTCTCTGCGGGATCGCATTAGAAATGATGAAATCCGCGCAAGAACTAAAGTCACCGACGTAGCTCGAAGAATCGCCAGACTCAAGTGGCGGTGGGCAGGGCACATCGCTCGTAGAACTGATGGCCGATGGGGCAAAAAGGTTCTCGAGCGGCGTCCACGGACCGGAAGACGCAGTGTAGGTAGGCCTCCAACAAGATGGAGATGACCTGGTTAAAGTTGCAGGGAGGGGAATGCGTTGGATGCGGGTGGCGCAGGACCGATCTGTTTGGCGTGCCTTGAGGGAGGCCTTTGTTCAGCAGGACGTCTTTCAGCTGAAATGATGATAGTGAGGAATCTGATTTTATTTGTAAGGGCGACTTAAAACCTCACTACATTGTAACTGTGGGTATATAAGACAGTTAACCTGTAACAATAACACACTAGAACCTTCCATATTAACCGGTATCTAATACATTTAGATCCGGTACCGGAAGCACCCTCTTAACGATACAGCGTAACTAGCTCTATGTTGTACAAAACGTTTTATCACGGTCCGGTAACAGACCGGCAACGAAACCCGTACCGGTATTAACACTGTACCGGTATGTACCGGTAAACTCGGGTAACGGTAAGGGAAAATTCTGCCTCCAACCTTTCAAGTTGTTTGATACAGAATAAGATTACTGAACACAACAATGAAAAAGTTTTAGATAATTTTTTAGGGTTCCGTACCCAAAGGGTAAAAACGGAAACCCTATTACTGAGGCTCTGCTGTCCGTGTCCGTCCGTCCATCCGTCCGTCTGTCCGTCTGTCCGTCTGTCACCAGGCTGTATCTCGGGAACCGTGATAGCCAGAGAGTTGAAATTTTCACATGTGATGTATTTCGGTTGCCGCTATAGCAACAAATACTAAAAAATGGAATTAAATAAATATTTAAGGGGGCTCCCATACAACAAACATGATTTTTTGCTCGTTTTTGCTCGATATTGGTAACGGCAACAGGTAGACACTTGAAATATTCACAGAATATTAAATTATATATTAAACTTTAAAAATAAATCATCAAAGTAAAATTCAACAATCACATTGTATATGGGACTCCTCGTCCTGAAATAAATGATTTTTATTTTTATTTTATTTTTATTTATTTTACTTAAAATAAAAAAATATTTAAGGGGGGCTCCCATACAACAAACGTGATTTTTACAGATAATTGTACGGAACCCTTCGTGCTCGAGTCCGACTCGCACATGGCCGGTTTTTTATTTTTTTACAAGCTGATTTTATTTTTTCCGGCTACGCCAAAACCAAAAGTAAGAGTAATTTAATTTAACTTAGCAGTCTATCATCATCCCAGCCTATATACGTCCCACTGCAGGGCACAGGCCTCCTCTCAACTTGAGAGAGGTTGGGCCGCACTCCACGCGGGCCCACTACGGAAAGACACCTTCACACTTGAACTTCTTCTCATGTGTGTGGGCCTCTCGTTTTCCTTCACCGAAAAGCTCGTGACAAATTACAAACGTAATTTCGGACATAAATTCCAAAAACCTCAAGAAGTACGAGCCGGAATTGAACCAACGACCTTCTGTTTGAGAGACTATGGGTCAAACCTTATACGATATTTTTTGTATCGTCTAACTGAAGCTTGACAGACAAACAGGCTTAACGATCCTTTAAACCTTTTAAACGCCACGCACCGTTTTTTAGGAACAAAATAGATTCTTACGCGGATGTGGGTAGGTTTATTTTTGTATTACCGTACTATCGCCTATTGCCGACGCTGGCGTTCAAAAGGTCAATTGTTCCATTTTTCCCTTCAAGTTACCCCAAAGACCGAATCAAATGTCTCTCTGAAGTTTATAATCCCCGAGCAATGGTAAACTAGCACCTCATCAAACACTTCTTTGATGCGAACTTCGGCCAAACTTCAGCGAACTCTCGTTTTCGACCAAAACTTCGGCGTTGGACACTACTCTCGTACCGCGCGTCTGGATCTGGCCGGACTTTTCGGGACCCGTGTCCTTATGAACTCCGCTTTATTAACTTTTTATTAACTTTGCTTTGGATTGATGAATAGTAGTTTGGCTGTTTCTCGCAAATGGTCTTATGTTTTTTATTTGTAGAACAAAGCTTTGTATTTCATGTCCGACTTGCTAGTGACTCCGTCTGCAAATCCCGCAAATGGTCTTATGTTTTTTATTTGTAGAAGAAAGCTTTGTATTTCATGTCAGACTTGCTAGCGACTCCGTCTGCGAAGAATTCTATTATCGCTACATACTTAAGAGGGTACGATGGGCACTATTTCTCCATACAAACGTAATCCCCTGTTTCCTCCCTGGATAATGGCTTTAGAGCCATTTTTTTTTACTGTGTAATCTGTATCTACCACAGCTATGCCCCTATGTTTCGTTTTTTTCCATATTTCAATTAACATAAGAAATATGAGCTTTCAGAAACTGAAAAAATTGCCCAATTTCAACGTCATTTTCAGACACTCATCAGAAAAGAATCCCTGATATAAACAAATAAAGGAAAACATAGGGGCATAGCTAAATCTGTCCTCTAATTATTTTTGAAAAAAAAAATAATTTTATTGGTCCAGTTTTCGAGAAGAAAACAGGGGATTACGAAATGCTGTTTTGATCAATTTTACGCGCCTAATAACGGTCTGAGCTGCAGTTGTCCCGCTCTCGCTGTACTGACACGGAGGGGTTCGGGCGAGACAGCGACATTTCATTAAAATACCTATTTCTCAAAAGTCTCTCAGTCATCGTACCCTCTTAAAAACGTTACATTGTTAGGATAAAAAGTATCTAAGTTAATCCAGGCTGTAAACTATCTGTGTGCCAAACTTCATCGGAATCCGTCAAACCGTTTTAGCGCGAAAGAGTAATAAACATCCACGCCTCCATACATCCATCCATACAAACTTTCACATTTATTGTAGTGGTGGTGGTAGTTAGTGGGAAGTAAGATTCTTCAGAAATAATCTAGTTACTAATACTTAAGTTTGACTCACACTTATCCCATATTTACTTAGGTAAATATTGTGAACAACACTTTACTTATGAAACGGTAACCCTAGCTCTATTCGGAAAATTATGGACTTTTTTTAATGAAGTCTTCATTTTGCACTTTCCTTAATTCAAAGTATTTTTTAAACATTATTTTGATCATAACTCATAATAAATTAAAATGGCAAGTCTTGTTGTGAAACATCATAATAAATGACAACACTACAAATTTATGAAATGGTAACCTTAGCTGTAGCGCGTAGCGAGCGGTGCCCACAAAACGGCGGCGAGGCGGGATAGGCCCGTAATTAAAAGGAACACATGGGCGCCACAGTAACCACGTATTTGAAAAATTACGGACTTTTATTGTGGTCTTCATTGTAGATTTTCATGTAAATTCGAGGTCGCATTATCGACGTGATTATCTTGAATGTGGCATCAATTGTGTATTCATTTTGCTGTGTTGGTAGGTAAGTATAATCAGCTATTGCGGTTGCGGAGACGAGTGTCCAAAAGAAAGGGACGAAGTGGGACACTCTAATAAGCTAAGAGGGAACAATTGGGTACTACGTATAATTGAATGTTGGATTGGATTACTTGTTTGTATAAAAAACGAATTATAAAACTTATTAATGCAACACATCGAGCAAGCCGTTAATTAGAGGTTTAAAACTATCCTTCTGATTTTTTCAGTAGAAGAAAAGACTTACCTATGTAAGTAACATTAATGTGAAGTACCTACCTTAACCGACTTGGTATTCCGGCTAAAAAGGACAGAGTTGTATAGCAAAAATGCATTATTATATACGCCAATTAGTATACGTAAACATTTAGGCCGTGGTCGCTTTCACCCGCCGCACGCGGCCGACAGCGGCCCGCCGCCCGCGGCGTCTGAATGGTGTGTTCGGGAATGCTCGGGAGTGGTCGTTTTCGCCCGCCGCGTTCGGGACGTCGCACGCGGCGGGCGAAAACGACCACTCCCGAGCATTCCCGAACACACCATTCAGACGCCGCGGGCGGCGGGCCGCTGTCGGCCGCGTGCGGCGGGTGAAAGCGACCACGGCCTTACATGATGACATTAAGGAATTGCCGCTTGACTTATTTAAACTTAGATTAAAAAAATGGTTGATAGACAAATGTTTTTACTGCATCAATGATTATTTTGATTATTAAAAATCTTTAAATTGTGTTTGGGTTGGGTGCTGTAAATTAATTTATTTTGTTTTTAATTCTTCTGAATGTATATAATATATATTGGATTATTGATACTGTAAATTTGAAATATTATCGTGACGCTTCATATGGTAAATTTATTAATTTTGTAAGATGTGCGTTCCGTAGTATAATATATTATAGACCATCTTTTGGTACTTACTTACGAGTACTTAATGGACAAGACGACCGCTTTAGCCTAGTCGGTAGTGAACCTGCCTGCGAAGCAAGAGGTCCTGGGTTCGAATCCCGGTAAGGGCATTTATTTGTGTGATGGATGAGCACGAATATTTGTTCCTGAGTCATGGATGTTTTCTATGTATTTAAGTATTTATTTATCTATATAAGTATGTTTATCGTCGTCTAGTACCCATAGTAGGTACAAGCTTTGCTTAGTTAACAGATTACAGATTATTCCGAAGAAATAGTTAAGTAAAATAGCATGGAAGTCGCTCGTAGAACTGATGGCTGCTGGGACCAAAAGGTTCTCGAATAGTGTCCACGGACCGGAAGACGCAGTGTGGATAGGTCTCCAACAAGATGGAGCAACGACCTGGTTAAGGTTGCGGGAACGCGTTGGAAGCGGGTGACGTAACCGGTCTGTTTGGAGAACCTTGGGGGAAACCTATGTTAGCAGTGGACGTCTTCCGGCTGAAATGATGATGAAACACATTTTACGCAATATAAAATTAGTCCCAAATATTATTGTATTTACCTGGCCACCCTAGCCGCTAGCGGCCACACCGCAGCAATCTCCTAGATTTATCCGCTCATATTGACATGAACTAAATGCATCTATTATTTATTCTGCTCCGTACAACGACGCGGTTGCCTAGAACTTAATCAAAATGAGGTATTTGGTTAAGAGACTGTTTTGATAGTTCTAGTAATAAGACTAATGATTCGTGGTAGCCTATTGGTTTGACCCAAGGCTTCTCAAGCAGAGGATCGTGGGTTCAAACCCAGGCACGCAACTCTGATCACTTCTGAATTTACCTATGTGCAAAAATATATTAGAAACTTATCGTGATCTTTTCGGTGAAGAAAAAACATTCTAACGAAACCTGCAAATACCCGCGGAGAAATTCAATGGTGTGTATGAAGTTCCCGATCTGCACTGGGTCCGCTTGTGAACTACCGCCAACCAGTGCATGGGCTATTGTGTTCCAGCGTAGAGAATAAGAAAGCCGGTAAAATTACCAGCACATGAGTTATTTTATCTTAGCCCTCTAGGAAGCAACGCGTCGGCAATCTTTTGATATTTCATGTGTCAACGGGTGGCAGTGCTCATTTACCATTAATTAGGAAAGCCTACTCGTTGCCCACTTCATTTAGAAAAAAAAAAACAAATAAAAATGTTTGTGCCTAAGTACCACAGGTTTCTGACAAAATATCAGCACTGCAGGTTACTGCAGTAGGTACATGCTGAGTCAGCGCCTATTCATAACATCATCGCATGGCTCTTAATTTAGGGATTATGTAAGAAAATTTATTTTATTTCATTTGTCTAAATTTAATTTCTTTTTTTGCTTTTGTGAATTTTCTATGTAAATTATCTATCTTTGAGCTTTGTACCTGTTTGTTGTGAATGAAGTTTGTATCTATCAAATTCCCAAAATGCCGGATTTTTCGAAATACCACATTACCTACCTATTTACCACATTATTAACTTATCATATTCTTATTGCACCACATTACAAAATCGAAGATTACTCAAGGAAGTGATTTTTTTGGTGGCATATCTTATTTTGGACATCACATCATAACGGGAATGTAATAAATAGGTAATGTATTATTTTGAAAAATCTGGTATTTTGGGAATAAGGTAAACGTACCAATGCTCGACACCTCAATGCCCATTAGATGACACCCATCTGTCACCTCCCTCACTCCCTTACTTAAGTTTACCTTAAAATGATAATTAAATTGATAAGAAAATTAAATCATCCCCATGCCACACGCAAAAAACATACACAACAAAAACAAAACTTTTCTGCCGCTCAATCTGCGTTGACCTTACAATAGCGAACGTGGCGGCCCTGAAGTTAAAAAAATAAACGTTGTTTCTGGGAACCCGCATGAACTTTTCAACTTTTCTTCCGTCTTCGCTGCGCGTGGCGAATTTTTTGGACTCGCCCAACTTTTTCAAGTAATCCCAGCTCGGGAAGTTGTATGTGTCTGTAATGACAGCTGTGCTTTCAAGACTGAACGTTAAGTTTAAAAGTTTGTGCACTTGCCATCGTTTTATTTTGTTCAAATGTATAAGGCTCTACAAGGAAGTAGTGAGAGGCCAGTTGACGTCACAGGAGGCCGAGCTGGCTACCTTGGACAAGGAACTAGCTTAGCTACGACCGCTTTAGCCTAGTTGGTAGTGACCCTGCCTACGAAGCAAGAGGTCCTGGGTTCGAATCCCGGCAAGAAAATTCATTTGTGTGATGAGCACGAATATTAATTTGTTCCTGAGTCATAAATAAATTAAAAAAATATATATCACGGGACAATTCACACCGATTGACCTAGTCCCAAAGTAAGCTAGGCAAGCTTGTGTTATGGGTACCAGACAACGGATAAACATACTTATATAGATAGATACAATTTTAAATACATATTAAACACCCAAGACCCGAGAACAAACATTCGTATTTTTCATACAAATATCTGCCCCGACACGGGAATCGAACCCGGGACCTCAAGCTTCATAGTCAGGTTCTCTAACCACTAGGCCATCTGGTCGTCATGGATGTTTTCTATGTATTTAAGAATTTATTTGTCTATATAATTATGTTTATCGTCGTCTAGTACCCTCAGTACAAGCTTTGCTTAGTTTGGGACTAGGTCGATTTGTGTAAAATCGTCCCCTAATACTTATTTATTTAGCTAATCAAAGAAACGCTGCCGGTTTCTACGGAACCATGCCTAAGGGAGATTTCAATTTCATCCCCGTTTTTTTAATGTACTACGAGAGTAAGGAAGAAAGAAAATTTTATTTGTGACTACATGGAGAAACACAATGAAATAAAAAACTATACATTAAAAAAATTAAAAACCCCCAACGCAATTTGATCACACATATGTTTCTAAATAAAGTAAATACCCATTACGCGTCTAAGATCGTTTCAGCAGCTGACAAAAGAGCTGATAATTTTGAAACGCCTGAACCAATTTTGATTAAACATATCTAAAAGCCGAGTAACCTCCTTTCAGATAAAAAAAACCGCATCTGAATCGCTTCACGTGTTTAAGAGTTATGATGCCACAGACAGACACACACACATAGCGGTCAAACTTTTAACACCCCTCTTTTTGTGTCGGGGGTTTTAACCCCCATGCGCATGCCCAAAATGGAATATTTGACTGACACTTGACCAGTTTGTTTGTATATCTTGTGCAGTCACTAATAAGTCTCCACCTTTCCTTCCAGTGTTTCGACTGTACTAACGGTAGTACCGCGATATTGTGCCCTAACGACTTGCCCGCAAAGATACATACACTTTGTACAGTCCACAAGCAAATAAATCAGACCTGCTTTGTTGGAGCTGGAGCTAATTATCTTTTATTATATCCAAGGCCATAAGCTTGCTGCATAAATCGAGGCTTGAAGCCTTGTTCGAAACGGTACGACTGCAACGATGAACAAGCCTGAAATAAAAAAATAAAAAAAAATATTAATTTGACATTATTCTACTAAAAGTTTTCATATTACTATTTAAAGTTCACTAAGCTATTACGAGTATTATAACAAAACAACATTGCTTTGTTCCATAATACGATTTATACACTTTTAAACTGCATTATTGAATCAAATAATTTATTGAATCAGGTGTTACTCTCCGGACATTTGCATTTGTTTTGCGGGCTTTGTCTAGCATTTGGTAGCATAGCGTACGGTTGTGGTACCAACTCTGAAGATGACCTCTGGTTGAGTTCGAAACGCGTCAGTGTAGTTTGGTGGTGGTGATAATTGGGTTTGTGTGATTTTTGTAACGTAAAAGGAACTATCGTAAGGTCGCGGGTGAGCAAAGTAATTGTTTCAGTTCATTATTGAATCAAATCAAGAGTAGAAATATACAAATGATTAATTAAACAAAAAAAAATTGATTTAACCATAAAACTAAATTAAAACTAAAATATATTCAAATAAAATCTAGTAGCTTTGTGATGAGCGACACGATGTGCGCAGAGGGACGCCGCGCTGGCCGCCAGAAAAAACAATACCACCCGAGCCTCGATTTTGAGCGAGATGTAATGATTATAATGATGAGTATTTTAACCACCACATGCCATTTTTTTTTTACTTCTCTTTATATTTTTTTCAGTTACGGTTGTTTCTTTTCGGTTTCAGTCGGTGACACTACGGATCTCGACTACCTTGGCATCGGTGCGTAAACAGTCGCCGCCATGGGTTTATGAGTCTATCGACTAATGATGCGCGAAAGTACACGATCGTTTCACAGTCGCATTGGTTCCGTCAGGGTTTTATGGTGTGTTTCGATCGTATTGAGACAGTAATTTACCACTGATTGCCTAACCCTCAGCCTAATTCTGATCTTATCCGGGATATCAGTAATATAGGGTAATTGTAAATCGTATTTGGTTATAAGTATTCACAGACAAACAAAGTCATTTATTCAATTACAATAAATGTCATTTAAAAATTACAAAAACCCCCAACGCAATTTGATAATATACTAAATTCTGCAACTAACAAAAGAGCTGATAACTTTAGATAAGATAAGATAAGATAATTTATTCAAATTATTTCAGTACAAATAACTAGAAATACGATTATTTTACAAAAAAGGCCTATGTAACACGCGTGCCTGCACTAGGGTTACTAGGGAACTCTGTGTCGCAGGCTATTACTGTAAATGGCTGAACCAATTTTGATAAAACATATCTAAAAACCAACGCCAAGAAACCTGCTTTTAATTCAAAAACCGGCATTCAAATCGGTTCACTCTTTAAGAGCTATGATGCTAAAGACAGACACATACACACATAGCGGTCAAACATATAACAAATTTATTAAACTATTTAATTGGAAAATGCTTAGGATGCCCAGGAAGGTATAGGTATAGGTATTTACTCTTTTCAGCCGAAAGATTTCCACTGCTGAACATAGGCCTCCGCCAAGGCGTGCCAAACAGATCGGTCCTGCGCCATTTGCATCCAACGCATTCCCGCAACCTTAACCAGGTCGTCGCTTCATATTGTTCGAGGCCTACATACACTGCGTCTTCCGGTCTGAGGACGCCACTCGAGAACCTTTTGGCCCCATCGGCCATCAGTTCTACGAGCGTTGTGCCCTACCAACTGCCACTTGAGTCTAGGGAGTCTACGAGCTATGTCAGTGACTAGTTCTTACGCGGATATCAGCATTTCTTATGCGGTCCCGCAGAGAAACTCCGAGCATAGCCCTCTCTATCGTCCTCTGAGTGACCGTATACTTCCTAAACTCTTTCAATTTGCCAAACATGTGATTATAACAGTAAAAAACTGTTTTCAGAAATTTAGTAAATACCCACGGGATAAGGAAAAACTGATACCGATGATGATTTTGGAGGTTGCTTTGCCGGAAATTTGCTTAATTTAATGAAAGAGATGAAGAAACTTTACCACAAATCGAATTCTGCGCGAACTGAGTCACGGGAAAAGCTAGTAATATTTGTTTTAACATCTTTCAAAGAACATTCCTAGGTGACTACAAAAATACCGGCGCAAGAACACCGTACAGGTATCTCTTTGTAGTATAAAGCGTTCAAATAGCATTCCCAAGAATGTTATTTATTTTCTCCCAGAATACTTAGATTCTTTTTTTTTTTCGGACAACCATTACGAACCATAAGTAGCTATTGAGTTAGTAGCAGAGTTTATTTGCTACTAGCTTTTGCCCGCGACTCCGTCCGCGTGGAATTAGTAATTTGGGCAGCTTATTTTATTATCCAATTTGCTTTTTCATCAATTATGGCTCTCCTTAGATCCTTCCGGAAGAAGTGAAACTTCATAATAAACCAACCCGCTCCCAATCCGCCCCAACCCGCTCTCAACCCGCTCCCAACCCGCTCTCAACTCACCCCCACCCGCCCCCAACCTGCTCTCAACCCGCCCCCAACCCACTCCCAACCCGCTCCCAACCCACCCCCAACCCGCTCCTAACCCGCCCCCAACCCACTCCCATCCCGCCCCCAACTCGCTCTCAACCCGCCCCCAACGCTCCTAACCCGCCCCCAACCCGCTCCCAACTCGCCCCCAACCCGCTCCCAACCCGCTCCTAACCCGCCCCAACCCACTCCCAACCCACCTTCAACCCGCTACCAACCCGCCCCAAACCCGCTCCCTACTCGCCCCCCCCCACCCGCTCCCAACCCGCCCTATCTAACTGGGCTATCTAACACTGAAAGAATTTTCCAAATCGGAGCAGTAGTTCCCGAGATATAGACGTTTTATTTCCAAAACCCCCGATTTGGAAACATTCTTCCGCTCCGCTCCGCTCCTATTGGTGTTAGCGTGATGATATATAGCCTATAACCTTCCTCGATAAATGTGCTATCTAACACTGAAAGAATTATTCAAATCGGAGCAGTAGTTCCTGAGATTAGCGCGTTCAAACAAAAAACCTGTTCGATAAATTCTTAAAATAGACGTATCTTTCTTATTTGTGAACCGATTCAAATGAAACAAACACTAAATGTTAATCCAAGAAAATACCAACATATCAGTGAAAACCGCATCCTTCTAGGTTAAGCCGTTTCTGAGATTAGCGCACACAAACGCACAGACAAACAGACAAACAGACAATAATTCTAAAAATCATTGTTTTGGGTTCTATTGCGCTAATAAATAGCCCTAGTGACAATTTTTCTCTAATATCTTCAATGTACAGACACAGACTTGTTACAGATTTATTATATGTATAGATGTTAGTTAGGTTTATTTACACCATGTTTTTTTTATTTCGTGAGTTAATTTCTCGAAAAAACTAGTGTCTTAACTGTTATTTTTGAGATATTCAGTAATTAAATTTAATGGCTAAACCAGTGTAAAAGGTATTTTATTACTATCCACCACTAAGCTATGAGTTGGCATAATGCTGTCATGGGTGAAATTCAAACTTTTATCATAATTGACGCTAACTTTTGTGTAACTCTAAGGGACCTTTTGCACTGTAATATTGATTTATTATGTATGAAAAATAAAAAATATTTTTTTTAGGTTTTAACAAAAGTCTATATCAGGTAGTTTCCGTTAATGTACCGAGCAACGCGTTGAATTTAACGGAAATAAAAAAACATGGTGTATTCTGGTGTTACGGTAAATACGCTAGAGTCATTAGACCTTCCGACTCCCTCAGAAGTAAAAGATGTTAAATTAACTTCGGGTCTAATCGGCAACTTTAACTTTCCACTTTTTACAGACCAAAAAATATTAATAATTTTAAACATCAAGATATAACAAGGCCTCAGAACGAGCTAGCGACGGTTTCTAACGGTAAGTGGCAACGTTGCCGACCATTAGGATGTGTTGCACTGCAGAATTTTCAGAATTATTTTTACAAAAAATTAAATATCTCTAGTAAGCTAAAATGCAAGTTAAGTATGAAGTATCTTTTTCTATTTATTTTTTCAACTTCATTTTTTTATTACTTCTCGGTAGAGGGCATAACATAGATGCGCGTGTTAGATATACTAAGTAATAGAAACTGTTATAACATTATTAGATATGTAAGGTGATAAAATATATTGTTAAAATAATTAAGTAAATGAAATATAATAATGGAATTGATAATTTAGGTAATGCTTGGCTCTAAAGACAAGCGAAATAATAATTAAGATACTTTCCGATTGTCTTACTCTGGTGACGTCAGTTGTTTGCGACTCACCCAGACGGCAAGGCAAACTTATAAAAGGCCTTCTTAGGCCAGGTAGAGGCACTTTGTTACGAGCCGTCGCCGTGGTCACTTGACAGTTAAGTACTTACTTGTTTGTATAATTAATAAATGGCTATAATTTGTTTCTATATCTTTCATATGTAAATAAATTAATAATTATCGTATAGCTTATATATTAACGTGTACAGCTATAAATCAATGAATACTTGAATTATGTTGGTAACTGAATAATATTTATATATGTCGAAAATCTTGTATGGTTGTTATTTATGATCATTAAAAGCTGTTATTTCATTGGAAGATAATATTTGTTTTAATATAAGCGATTTCTCGAAATATGATTTGATCTGTTTGTTTTACTTACCAAATATAATATCTTAACCCATTATAAACTTTTTTTTTATACTCCGTTAACTTCCTGGTCCCAATAAATAACAGAATAAGTTAGACTTTGATAATTTACTACAAGATGAGAAGGTTTCTTTTGTTTAATATAAAACATGTGACTGTAAAACTTCATTTCTAAGCAAGAGGTTATCGTTAGGTATATAGAATATCTAATATGAATAGAGCAAAAATCTAACACGCGCTTATCACTGCATAATGTGATTATAACAGACTGAAGTGTACGATGTGTGGGAAAAATTCGTCGCTAACTTCTAGACCAGTGATGGTGTAGGGGTAAGCACGCAGCACGGAACGCTGAGGACCTGGGTTCGATTCCCAGCATTGGTCTTTTTTCTGGGGTTTTTTCTGTGCATCTATATTTCAGTTTGTATTTAGTTTGAAATATAAGCTAAAATGATCTGATTTTATACTACAGTTTTGGCTTGAAATAACTCGAGGAATCTGTGTTTTAATAATTTTGAAAAACTCCGAAGTGCGAGCCCAGTATTTGAACCCGCGGTCCTCTGCTTGAGAGGCCATAGGTCAAACCACTCGGCTATCACGGCTTTCTAACTTTAATTTATTGGAACTTTAAACTAAAGCGAGACAGATCAACAAAATGGCAACCGGCGTTAAGTAAACGCCTGGAATGATAAAATATGACACAATCGGGAACAATAAGTCCGAACGAAATATTTATATAGCCGGAGAATTATACCAAGCCCGGATAACCGCCCCCGGATGCTTTTAGGGATCCGTACTACAAAAACCCTGAAGTCCTTGTCGTGCAAAAAGCATCTTATGTTAGCAGGCCTTAAAATAACTTCTGACTACTTATGTCACTCCGCGCAAGAACTAAAGTCACCGACATAGCTCGAAGAATCGCCAGACTCAAGTGGCAGTGGGCAGGGCACATCGCTCGTAGAGCTGATGGCCGATGGGGTAAAAAGGTTCTCGAGTGGCGTCCGCGGACCGGAACATGCAATGTAGGTAGGCCTCCAACAAGATGGAGTGACGACCTGGTTAAAGTTGCGGGAGCCTGTTAGACGCGGATGGCGCGTGACCGGTCTGTTTGGCAAACCTTAGAGGAGGCCTAAGTGCAGCAGTGGACGTGTTTCGCTTGAAATGACGATGATGATGACGGAACTAATACATTGTGGGTGAAAGATGAACTTTCAAGGGAATTTTTCGAAATGATCGCAGGATAGTAAACTAGGTAGTTGTTGTTTTAAACTTTCGTGATTTTTACTCATAATTACTAAACTAAACGGGACTTATCACGCACTAAATATTTATTTATTTACCTCGAGGTAAATAAATAAATATTTAGTGCGTGATAAGTCCCGCTACCTCGAGGTAAATAAATAAATATTTAGTGCGTGATAAGTCCCGTTTAGTTTCGTAATTATAGGTAGTTGTTTTTAGGATTCCGTAACCAAGGGGTAAAAACGGGACAATTACTGAGGCTCCGCGGTCCGTCCGTCCATCTGTCTGTCTGTCCGTGTCACCAGGCTCTATCTCATGAACCATGATAGCTAGACAGTTTAAATGATGTATTTTGGTTGCTGTTATAACAAAAAAAAACTAAAAAACAGAATAAATTAATATTTAAGGGGGCTCCCATACAATAAACGTGTTTTTTTTGCTCGTTTTTGCTTGCTATTGATAACGGCAACAGGTAGACGCTTGAAATATACACAGAATATTTAGTTATATATTCACTTTAAAAATAAATAATTAAATTTAAAAAAATAAACAAATATTTAAGGGGGCTCCCATACAAAAACGTGATTTTTTTGTCGTAACTTTTAAATTAAAATATATTTTAGTTTAGTTTTACCCTTTTAAATCAATATATTTTAGTTTCAAGCCGTGGTGGGCTAGCGGTTCAAATCCCGGCTCGCACCTCTGAGTTTTTCGGAATTTATGTGCGAAATTACATTTGAAATTTACCATGAGCTTTACAATGAAGGAAAACATCGTGAGGAAACCTGCATACATGCGAAGAAATTCAATGGTGTGTGTGAAGTTCCCAATCCGCACTGGGCCCGCGTGGAAACTACGGCCCAAGCCCTCTCATTCTGAGAGGAGGCCTGAGCCCTGCAGTGGGACGTATATAGGCTGGAATAATATTTTAGTTTAAGTTTAGATAATTTATTGAATCAGGCGTTACTTTGCGGAGGTCCATATCCATTTCGAACTCAACCAGAGCTCATCTTCAGAGTTACCACAACCGTATGCTATGCTACCAAATGTTAAACATTAGTTAGTTTAACATTTGGTAGCATAGCATACGGTTGTGGTAACTCTGAAGATGAGCTCTGGTTGAGTTCGAAACGCGTCAGTGTAGCTTGGTGGTGGTGATGGTTGGGTTTATGTGATTTGTGTGTGTTCGTACAGTGTGGAGGTGGAGGAACTGCATGAACGCACATTTCTTGCATAAACGTAACTATTGTAAGGTCGCGGGTGAGCAAAGTAATTGTTTTAGTTCATTTAAGTTTAGAACCCGTCCTGTGCGGCTTTGACTCACGCTTGACCGTTTTTCCTACAAGCATGAAAAATATCACTACGGAACCCAAGCAAAGCCAAGCACGCTTCCACTTGACCGCTTTTTCTTTCAGCTCCTTGTCATTCTATTGTCGCTAAAAATACAAGTTTTTTGCCAAAAAAAAACATGCTTCCGCGACGTTTCAATATTTGTTTGTTACTTCAAGTGGATTGTCCGATGCTCGGAGGAAAACGTCAATTGCGGCCCTTGATAAAGAATACTACTTTTTCTACACTAATATTATAAAGGGAAAGATTTGTATTTTTGTACGTAACGAATAAACTTAAAAACCACTGGTCCGATTTCAAAAATTCTTTTGCCGTTACAAAGCTATATTATCGCTGAGTGACATAGGCTACTTTTTACCGCGGGAAAATACCTTTTCCTACGGGAAAATTAATTTATCGCGGGCGAAGCTGCGGACGGCTAGTACTATATTATACAAAAATAATTGCGAATTGGGGATGTCTATTTTTTTGCAATGTATAGTAAATCGAAAACCATTTCGAGATAAATGCTTTTTAACTCGTTTTCTGTAGTTATTTAATTTGAATATTATGTAATGAATTTATTATATAACAAATAAGCAATGACCTTCATTTGACATTGGTGTAAATTTCGTGACCGGTTCAAGTCGTACTTTATTCTGTGTGGTTAGAATTCTTCAAAATTTACGCGTGGATTATACTACGGAGTTTGATTCCGACCCGCTGTCTGACATCTAGCACTTTGACAGTGCCAGTAAAGTGACACAGTGTATAGTGTACCACTACGCAAAAAATAATTAAAGGGGTTGCCTTATCGTACGCATTTAGATAGATTTAGAAATTTGACATTGTGGGAGCCATCAATTATAATCTGACGTCATCACCTAAAATAGTTTCAATAATTAATTTTGAAAAAAGTAGAGAACTAAATGACAAAATATTGAAATTAGTTTCTTATCATTGACTTTTCTATACAAAAAAAAAATAAAAACCACTGGTAATTTTTTTTAGACATTCCCAATTGTACGACTTGGGAATCCGTAGACATGAAAATTTGTAGACATAGAACAAATCGTGATATATGAAACATTAACGTAACATTTACAGCGAAAATGTTCCACTCTGATGCGCAACCAATTTAATCGACTGTAGAAATTGTTTTCGAGTTTGTATCGATTGTATTTAAATCGATAGGGTCAATTCACTTAGGCTACGTGCTAAACGGGATTTAACAATTCAAATCACTATGCTGAACAGCTCTTACTGTATACAAGTACCTCTCAGGCGTCGCAACATTTTGGTGATATACATTATGTACTGGATAAGTGTTTTACAGGACAAAGGCTCAACATATTTAGTTCCATACAAACATAGCAAGGGATCCGTAGAAGAACAGGGGTCACCGACATAGCCAAACGGATTAGCTCGTTGAAATGGCAATGGGCAGGCCATATAGCACGCAGAATAGATGGCCGTTGGGGCCCAAAAGTTCTGGAATGGAGACCACGGACTGGCAAGCGCAGCGTGGGACGTCCACCAACGAGATGGACGGACGATTTGGTGAAGGCCGCAGGTTCAGGGTGGATGCAAGTCGCTTCCAACCGTAATGATTGGGCGTCAATGAGGGAGGCCTATGTCCAGCAGTCGACGTTCTACGGCTGAAATGATGATGATGATGATGATGATAACAAGCGGGACTCCGTATATTCGAAGAAATTCAGGGAATCAGAACTCTTAATTCATAAGAAATACTCAAAACACTAAAAGTAAAATAAAATATATCAGGTCATTAACCCATTAAAACACAGTCGATGATGTAAATGTCTATACAACCATCGCTTCAAATATATTTAAAACACCAACCTTAAGATGAATGGCATAGAGGTGCATGGGTATTTTATTTATGACGTCTTTGTAATGTACATAATATTTAAGTTTTTTTTTAAGTAATTAAATTGAATTAAAAATTTACCATTAAATTTAATTGAGTTATTTTAAATTGAAATTGACATATTTAAATTGAATGAAATTAAATTAAAATGAAAAGGAGTTACCCTCAAACAATAACGGACCAAAGCTCATGCCTGCGTGTTTATGCTAGTGTGTATCTAATACATGTTATTCAGATATTACAAGATGCAAGCTACTACTAAAGTCAGCCTATAATAATTATGTTTCAAACCAGTCCCCTAGGTTTCTCGTCAAAGGGAGCAAAGTAATTAAAGGACTGATCGATAGCAGGCTAGGTGAGACTAAACAATGCTTTCGCAGCGCTTTGACCGTGTATGTTGACGATGTTATAGTTGCGTGCACTTTAGAAATTATGCACTAACGCTTGATGGTAATGTTGCTGTATTTTCTTTTCTCACTAGCTGTTACCCACGACTCTGTCTGCGAATAATTCTGAAAGGACACTGTCCAAGTCATCTCCTTCTGAAGACCTGTGCCCAACTGTAGGACGTATATATTATGTAGGCCGAAGATGTCAACAAGCACAGTATACTTTCGTTTTGTTTAGGTAACTAGTAATAAAATTTGGTTATGACGAGATAAAGTAGTGGCAGCCTAATAGTTTGACCTATGGCCACTCAAGCAGAGGGGCGTGGGTTCTAGCTCAGGCTAGCATCGCACCTCTAAAATTTTCTATTTTTTTTATATGCAATATAGGTTTGACCACAATCACGCCTGATGGAAAGCGAAAGTGAGGCCTACGATGGAGCACGCTTGCCTAGTAAATGCTCATTCACCGTAGACTTGAAAGCGGCCAAATTGCAGTGTACTGTGTGTGTAATTGTATTTATGTGCGAAATTCGCGGTGTAAAAACCAGATGAACGTAACATCGTTTATCCAAATTGTGCAGGAGAGCCAAAAAACTGCGAAATTTTACCACTTTCAACTTTGCCTGCTTTTTGGTAAGTGACTATGCCACGAAAGAAAGAAAAAAAATACTGACACGTACACACACAATACAGCTTTCAGAAAGTTATGAAATATTGTAATTATATTTGCTAGTATACCAACAATAAATGGGTCAATCAACTTTTTTTTGTCAACGATTTTCTGCTACTTTCTATGAAAACCGAAATAATTAAAAAACTGATTATTTTTCCTTATTTAAAGTATACTTTTCAAAACCCTAGATTTTTGTAGTCAATAGTGGTATAATTGCCATATTTATTTTATTTTGTTTAGCTTTTATTTCGTGGGTGACCCAGGGGACAATGATGTCCCCGAAATTTGTATGAAAATAGTGGTATGTCCCCTGGGTGACCGGATTTTTTCATAGAAATACTTTTTTTTTTTGGTTTTCACATACGCAGTATGATAAACATTTTATCTAATTACTACAAAATCATGGTTTCACTAACCAGAGATTACACAGTTACTTGTAAAGGAGTAAATAGAAATTTACAAAAAAAAGTTGATTGACCCAAATGTTTTTTTGAAATTTGGTTGACATACGTTACTTTGGCCCTTAATTTTTTGAAAATGTTTTTAACGTTTATTATTATTGTACTTGGATACGTTGTTATGGTTCGTGTAGAATTATGAATGCAGCAGCATTCTACTACACAAAGAATAGTGTTTTGGTTGATACGTTGTTGTGGCCCTAAAAAATAGCAAAATTACTACAAGTAGTTTAATGGATTTCAAAATACGTTTAGCTGGTTCTATTGAAATTGCTTTTTATATCATTTCGTTTGTTTGGAACTAGTGAAATATCAACTGTACGATTACGTCCTTTTGGCAGTTGGGCCATTCTACTTTTCGTTGACCAGTCATTTTTAGTAATGTGCTCTTCAAATATTTTTTTTACAAAAACGGTAAAGTGCTCGGTTTTATCATTAAAGATTTAAATAGGCACATAATTAAGCTTATATTTAAAATTATCACTACGCATAAAAAGTAATCATTATTATCTATAAAGTAGTTAACGCAGTGGACATGCGTGTCCCCGCCATTTGTACGGAAATTGGTGTATTTTCCGCTGAGTTACCAATTTTTTCCACAAAATTTTTTTGAATTTAAAGTTTTTTTGCTTTAAAATATTAAATTTAGTTATTTCCGTTTTCATATAAGTTATTTACACTTGAAAAAAATCACCAGGTATGCCTTATATTTCACGAAAGATTAATGGTTACTTAAAAGTAGAATGGCCCAGTTCATGCAGGACCACATTTAGAACAGATTTATGAAAAAAAAACGATTATCGAAATTTTCGATGTTACGTTCATCTGGCTTTTACACCGCGAATTACATTTTCGTATTGTCAAGGTGGAGAAAATTTGGTTTTTGGAGCATCATCCCAACCTACATACGTCCCACTGCAGGGCACAGCCCTCCTCCCAGAATGGGATTAGCCCATAGTTCCCACGAGGGCCCAGTGCGGATTGGGCAATCCAGACACACCATTGAATTTCTTCTCAGGTGTATCCAACGTCTCCTCAAGGTCCCTTCAACGAAAACTCACTCACTTCTGTACACGTATTGCCTAACGCGCGGGCGCTTGCTTTCGCATTCACTATTCCTTTCTGTCAAACGGTATAAGACTGTGACAGAAAAAGATTTTGAATGCAATTACGAACAGCCATGCGTTAAACAATATGGCTTCTGGTTTCTGTATCATTATCATCTTCATTATTTCGACCTTCCTCGTTGATACCCAATCAATACCGTTGGAAGCGGCTTGCATCCACCGTAACCCTGCGGTTTTTACCAAATCATCCGTCCATCTCATTGGTGGACGCCGCACGCTGCCCTTGCCTGTCCGTGGTCTCCATTCGAAAAATTTTGGGTCCCAACGGCCATCTGTTCGGCGTGCTACAATGGCCTGCCCATTGTCATTGTGTATATTGTGTATCACTTATTTATGTATGTTTTATGATGTGTATTATTAGATGTTTTCAGTTGCTTTACTAAAATGTTTGTTTTTTATTATTATTTATTAAATTTTATATTGCACCACCTGCTGAAATGCATTCCTTGCTTTCTTTCTTTCTCTTTTAAAGGTTGCCTGGAAGAGATCGCTTCGAAGCGATAAGGCTGCCCATTGCTTACCTTATTTCTTTTTTTTTCATGTACTTGTTTTTCTGTATTGTATTATTTGTGGTGTAAGTACAATAAAGAGTCATTGTATTGTATTGTATTGTATTGTATTGTATTGTCATTTAAACGAGCTAATCCATTTGGCTATGTCGGTGACCATTGTTCCTCTACAAATCTTATTCCTGATTCGATCCCGTAGATAAACCCCGACCATAGCCCTCATAGCTTAACGAGTTTTCTATATACAAAGACACATTCTGCCTGTAGATACCTTGAAAAACATCACACGAATAAATAACTAGTTTTCTTTCCCAAAACTTGATTCTAGTTCCAAACAAGTCAATATTTGTGGCCATGTTTTAACAAAACTTTCCTCTCTCACTAAAAGCTTTTACAAGTGCTTTTAGAGGCTTTGTAACGACGAAACCAAACTTAAAGTGCCGCAAAACGATCTCTTAAGGCACCCTTAATAAGGTACTTGAAGAGTTAACTGTTTAGGAGGACACTTTCATATTAGATTGGCGGTTTACTAGAGTATCGGATAAATACACAGACATGCTGTAAATAAAGACATTGCAATGAGTAAACTAACTTACCTTGCTACACCGCAAAGATCATGGTCATCATCGTTGCAGGCTATATAGGTCCCACTACTGGGCCCAGGAATCCTCTCAGAATGTAACGGCTCGGGCCATAGTTCCCACGCGGGCCCAGTGCTGATTGGGAACTTCACACACACCATTGAATTTCTTCTCAGGTGTGTGCAGGTTTTCCTCACGATGTTTTCCTTCACCGTAAAGCTCATGGTAAATTTCAAATATAATTTCGCGCATAAATTCCGAAAACACATAGCTGCGAGCCCGGGTTCGAACCCACGACCCTCTGCTTGAGAGGCCATTAGGTCAAACCGCTAGGCCACCGCGGCTTAGAACTAAAATATATTAATTTAAAAGGGTACAACTATATTAACCGCCGCCGTATTGTGGCCGCTAACGATGGGCCTCATAAGGATGCCCAAAGCCACTCAGAGGGCAATGTAGAGTCTATGCTCGGAGTTTCTCTGCGGGATCGCATTAGAAATGATGAAATCTGCGCAAGAACTAAATTCACCGACATGAAACATGCTGCATGCTGAGGTGATACTGATCCACGGACACTTTCTTCTGAAGTCCGCCTTAAAATGTTACTGCGCTTGTTTACTTATGAAGTCGTGTACTTAATAATTAATAAAATTGACATGAATTTTTATGATTTTATGGATGATTAATATTATTTGTTATTTTATTATTATTATTAATTTTCTAACGTAAATGCTCAATTTTTAATTCGTCACAACTAATATAGTCTTAAAAAAATGAGACTAAAATAATTATTAAGTCTATGAACTAAAACAATTACTTTGCTCACCCGCGACCTTACAATAGTTACGTTTATGCAAGAAATGTGCGTTCATGCAGTTCCTCCACCTCCACACTGTACGAACACACACAAATCACATAAACCCAACCATCACCACCACCAAGCTACACTGACGCGTTTCGAACTCAACCAGAGCTCATCTTCAGAGTTACCACAACCGTATGCTATGCTCTGAACATAGCATACGGTTGTGGTAACTCTGAAGATGAGCTCTGGTTGAGTTCGAAACGCGTCAGTGTAGCTTGGTGGTGGTGATGGTTGGGTTTATGTGATTTGTGTGTGTTCGTACAGTGTGGAGGTGGAGGAACTGCATGAACGCACATTTCTTGCATAAACGTAACTATTGTAAGGTCGCGGGTGAGCAAAGTAATTGTTTTAGTTCATTAATATGGACCTCCGCAAAGTAACGCCTGATTCAATAAATTATTAAGTCTATCTTAAAATATGTCTGTGGAAGAATGTGCCAGTAAATTACTCGCCGTGAAGAAAAGCCGTATTAACCTTAGAGCAGGTATCGTTTGTTAACCACTGAGTCCTGACCTTCAAAGTCAGAGGCATGTTTAAAGTCACTATCAGCCAATAAAGCGAACCTCCCACACACACCGATCATCATCATTCCAACCTATATACGTCCCACTGCAGGGCTCCTCTCAGAATGAGAAAGCTTGAGCTGTAGTTCCCTCACGGGCTCAGTGCGGATTGGGAACTTCACACACACCACTGAATTTCTTCGCAGGTGTATGCATGTTTCCTCACGATGTTCTCGTTCACCGTAAAGCTCCTTCACCGTAAGGCACGGATTTGAACCCATAACCCTCTGCTTGAAAGACCAATAGGTCAAACCGCTAAGCCACTACGGCACATACACCGATATAACTCAGGAATCTTCAAAACAATAAGCCTACTCTTTCCGGAAATAGTCGGCAACGCACCCGCAATTCTATTTATGTTACGGCTGTTCGTAGACAGCGGAGACTGCTGTCCGTCAGGTGGCCCACGTATATGTCATCATGTATCCTAGATACTTTTGTTATAAAACCAAATAAAACTTATAAAACAATCCACTGTCAAAAAGACACTAATATTTGAAGTGTGCTAATAAAATTAAGGATTAAATAAAATAAAATCTCACACAAATCGACCTAGTCCCAAACTAAGCAAAGCTTGTACTATGGGGTACTAGACGACGATAAACATACTTATATAGATAAATAAATACTTAAATACATAGAAAACACATTATAACATGAACAAGGATAACTTATTGAATCAGGCGTTACTTTGCGGAGGTCCAAGGTAGTAAAGAACTGAGACCATTACTTTACTCACCCGCGACCTATGAGCAAAGTAATTGATTCAGCTCATGAACAAGGAAATGTTTGGAAATAATTATAACATTGTAAAACACCTCAATAAATAAACAAAAAAATAAACCAACAAACTTTTACAGCTGCACTAGTATAATGAAGAGGTATAAATATAATAATATAATTAAGTTTTCATTTCAAACCTGGTTACCTTCAAAAGATCCTTTTAGGGATAAGTTCGTCTTTGTACTCTTTTCGTTTTGCTGTTTCTTTTGTATTATTTTGTGTTTTACTTACATACATACTAGTTTAATTCATTTCACTGAACTAAATTGCATCGATAAACTGTCCGACAAACTACAAAGTAAACCAATATGTCAGCTAAATTTTAACGCGAATCACAACCGAGCGCCGTAATATTCTGTTAGCTGCCATTTTGTGCTGGCAGCCATTTTGAAATATCAACTGATCGCACGGGCTCCTCGAAAAATGTTATAGAGTAGGTAGTAATCAATGTACAGCGTGAATTCAAATTGGTGATACAAAATTAGTGTTACTTACTCAGTTAATGCTAGACAATATAATGCGCTAAGTCATTTGTTTTAATTAGTCTTATAAAATTTGGGGCGTCCATACATTGAGTTCCTGATTTCACGAACTCCATGTATGGACGCCCCAAATTTCATAAGACAAATTAAAACAAATGAGTTAGCGCATTATATTGTCCAGCATTAACTGAGTACGAAACATTAATTTTGTATCACCAATTTTAATTCACCCTGTATAGGTAACGCCTCGAGAATTAAGGCGAATGATTCCAGACACAGCTACATAAAGGCACTGATTGCTAAAAAAGTAAGTAGTGAATGAATGAAATGAGTGAGTGAATGAAAATGTGAGTTATATGATCTTATGATGAAATACCTACGCAATACTATGCATATTATAATTTTTCTTTTTTCATATTAGGTACTGATTGTATAGTCGACCAAGAAATTCCACCACCCTAAGGTTTAATATCATTTGTACAGTCAAGTTCATAAATTCTTGTATGTTACCAAGACGTCAAAAATATCTATACAACTCTATGCCACCAACCATAACATGGTTGGTGTTTGTATATATATTTGATGCGATGGCTGTATAAATATTTATGCCTTCGATCTACGACTTAAAACATCAAAGGCTATTTTCACATACAGGTCAATGAAAAATGGTGGGAAAAGTACTTATTTAGTCTACTATACCTACAGGCGGGAAAAAAATATTTAAGAGAGCACAGAAAAACAATTAACCGATTATTGTTGACTGTACCGAAAATAGGAAAATAGTTAAAAATGGCATAAATTAAATGTTTAAAATTAGATCCCAGTAAAAACTAGATAATGAAAAGAAAATATGTACGGAAAAAATAACTTTGCTCGCTCGCACCTTACGATAGCTACGTTTATGTAAAAAAATGCAAGTTCATGCAGTTCTCCGCCTCCTCGCTGTATGAACACACACAAATCACACAACCCCAGCTATCACCACCACCAAACTACACTGACGCGTTTCGAACTCAACCAGAGCTCATCTTCAGAGTACAGCAACACAACCACGGGTCAGTACGTACAGCAAAGGAATTGTTTCAGTTCATTAATATGGACCTCCGCAAAGTAACGCCTGATTCAATAAATTAAGAAAATATGTTTCCAAGCATAACTTTTTCTGTCGTTCAAAATGTATTTGAAGACTTGAGACTAATATTACAGTTGCAAACAAAGTAGACATTCACATCACCCAACTTGAAACAGCAATATTTTCAAACACAGTCTTTGTTGAGATTTCGACGCGCGTCGGCAAACTGCAGATAAAAAGTGTATTTTCATGTTGAATTATTGCTTTTTTCATGTAAAACGTCGCGTTACGTCGGGCGTGTTCGAGTTAATCTTGACAAACGTCGTCACAGGCGTCATCCGCAGGAGCGTGTTGTCACATGTTGTCATAAATGTCATTTACTGTTACACGTCGTGATGTACCGTTCCGGCACGGCAAAAGTCATGGCCCAGTAACAGTAGTCTGCGCTGTGACTGTATTCTAAACCTACGAATTGTATGTACTAATTATCCCAAGCTTAGGTATACTTAGGGGCTGTTTCACCACTTTTCTTAAAGTTCGGATTAGCTTAATCATAACATTATTTGACAGATGGAATTAAAATTTCTGTTTCACCAGTCTCGATTAGCGCTAAGTGACGGACAAACTGTTTCTTAATTTGACCATCAGATCAGGAGGCATTTAGCATTTTTATCCGTCACATAAAGTTAGTTTATTTTTTGTGGCCATGGTTGGAGAGCCCTTCAGCCGGTTTCAGAAAAATAAATCAAAGTATTTTTTATTTGTTAAAGAAACAGGTCATGCTAAATTGCATAAAATAATTTAAATATCAAGATTTGAATAAAAAATGTAGGTATACTTTTAGTATGTAAAAATAAATCCAAAATATCGTAATATTTTTCAATAACAAACTTTTTCAGTGGCTAAATCGTTTGTTCTACCTGAACTTGTATGTCGCCATTAAAAAAAAGTTTATCTGTCAAATGGTTTGGCGCCACTTTTCGATTCGTTTACGTGATTTTATTTTTCTTTGTTATTGTTAACAAAGTATCGTAAATAAATACCGTTTTTGGATCAATTATAATGTTTCATGTTAATTTATGCAAAAAAAAATTGATTTATTCAAAAATTATATAGTTAACCATATCTTTTGCTTTAATAATGAGTGACTCTTTGAACGAAAGTGTGCGAACAGGAACGCGTGGTCGTGAAATGCGACGTTGCCATTCCGACTTTTTGTTATACCCACGATTAGTTAAGTGGTACTTAGTTTGCACAGGACCGGAGTGGTGAAACTGAAAAAACACTAGCTGACAGATTTGTCCAGTACTTATTATATTCATTGGTTACGTAACCAGCAGTTTGACAATAAGGTGGTGAAACACCCCCTTAAGTAAGTTTTTGTAGTAGTAGAGACACGTTGTAGCTAGCCGCTGCATCATGGATGGGCCGGCTCGGCTCGGCTCGTGGCAGTACCACTTCTTCGTCGTTTTCTTCATTTCTGAAAAGCCCGTCTTGAAAAGCTTTTACAGAGACTTTGACGAACTGCTTCCACACCACTCTGTCCTCGGCCTGTTTCAAAGCTGCTGGCAAAGTGAGCCCCGTTATCGCCTTAATTTGATCCGACCATCGGGTTGGCGACCGTCCTCTTGGTATTTTCCTATCTTGCCTGGCATGATGGGTTTCTCGAGGTTGTCTCGTGGTGGTTTCACATAACACGAGAAGCAGCAGTATACGTCTGCTGCATTTCGTACGGTCAATGAGAGCGCCGGGGGCCCAATACCTCTCCCCTTCCCCCTTCCCTATTTCCTCTCTTTTGTAAGATATTTATGGGTGGTGGTAATCATTTTCCATCAGATGACCCGCTTGCTCGTTTGTCTCCCTCTCATAATAAAAAAAGTCCCACTGCAAGGAACAGGCCTTTCAGTGTTATCATCTCATGTTAGACTTGTTGCAACTAAAGAGCTATGGTTCATACACGTTTTTGTTCGCGTCTTCCTGTGCACAAGGCAAAAGTTAAGGGTCTATAGCCAATATTTTTTTATCACTTAAGCTCTGAAAGTAGATTGCATTTAACTTGAAATCCGTGGTGTAAATTCGATTTACATCTTTAAGGATGTAAGTAAATTTAAACATCGAATGGTGCTCCTTTGTGTTCACGAACTGGTAAACAAGAAGATTGTAATGCGTAATACTTACCTCCAAACCTCCATGCTGGCATAATGCTGCCGGCCAGTGCTGGCTGAATGTGCCAAACCCAAAGAGCGCAGGCCATTAAAAAAAAAAAGACGGTTTGGCGCGATAAATTTTCTTCCGCTCTGTTACAAATTGCGTATACATTTTTAACATAACTCAAGAGTGTTCAACTCGAGTGTAAATGATCAATTACACCCGCGAACTATAATAAGCACCCTCGCTCGCTTTGCTCGCTTGTTCGCCTAAATATCTTGGGTTTAATTGATCACTTACGAGCCTTGTTTATCAATCTAAGTACTATTTAGTCATCGGCGTGTGGGATGCCTAACTAACTTTCAGCCCCTTTAAATATATCTTAAGTTAGCTGACTCGGAGTCGCTAATTTTAAGTCCACGGGAGAGTCCACTTTTGTTTCATACACTGTGTATGATCCTTTTGGCAGCCACCTGAGATAATACATTTTGGTATTTTGGGGGTAGTTGCATTATAGAGATCTCTCTCCAGGCAGATGTTATGCCTGGGGACCGAAGTCCAATGGATGAAAGTTGGATGCTGTATTTATGCAGCTGAGTTGAGAAACTTCGAGAGTGCGATGCAGGATGTAGTAATTAGTTTATCATGGTGATGACTAGATGGCGCTAGTAGTCGCTACAGTATTTAAGTTCACGTAAGTGGAAAGAACTAACAGGTCTTTGTTGGTCGAGGCGTATATTAGCGACGCTCGGATAGCCAAGTGGTTAGAGTTAGACAATAAAACTTGAGGTCCCAGGCATGATCCCCGGTCGGGGCAGATATTTGTATGAACTGAAACAATTACTTTGCTCACCCGCGACCTAAATAAGGTTAGGTAGGGTAGGTCGCGGGTGAGCTAAGTAATTGTTTCAGTTCATTAAAATGGACCTCCGCAAAGTAACGCCTGATTCAATAAATTAGATATTTGTATGAAAAATACGAATCTTTGCCCTCGAGTTTTGGATGTATTTATCTAAATAAGTACCTATGATTATTCGTTGCCTAGTACCCATAGAACAATCTTTACTAATGAACTAAAACAATTACTTTGCTCACCCGCGACCTTACAATAGTTACGTTTATGCAAGAAATGCATGAACTGCATGAACTGCATGAACGCACATTTCTTGCATAAACGTAACTATTGTAAGGTCGCGGGTGAGCAAAGTAATTGTTTTAGTTCATTAATATGGACCTCCGCAAAGTAACGCCTGATTCAATAAATTAATCTTTACTAAGTAAGTTTGGTTCTATATTTTTATATCTCATATACTAGCACGTAGACAGAAGTTTGACTTAAGGCATCGAGGTCTATCTTCTCGATTCATTAAAAGTGAGTAAGGTTCTTACCCTACCACCACAAACACGGTTTCGTAATTGAGTCTTTTAGTTTAGATTGATCTGCACAGGACAGCCTTACTGGGCTGTGTTGACTCGCATTGAAGAGTGTTTTTAGGGTTCCGTACCCAAAGGGTAAAAACGGGACCCTATTACAGAGACTTCGCTGTCCGTCCGTCTGTTACCTGGCTGTATCTCAGGAACCGTTATAGCTAGACAATTGAAATTAATTTTCACAGATGATGTATTTTGGTTGCCGCTTTAACAACAAATACTAAAAAATAGAATAAAATAAATATTTAAGGGGCTCCCATAAAACAAACGTGATTTTTTTGCTCGTTGTTGCTTGATATTGATATCGGCAACAGGTAGACGCTTGAAATATTCACAGAATATTTAGTTATGTATTCACTTTAAAAATAATTAGTTAAATTAAATTAAAACAAATATTTAAAGGAGGCTCCCATACAACAAAAGTGATTTTTTGTCCGTTTTTATAGATAATGGTACGGAACCCTTTGTGCGCGAATCCGACTCGCACTTGGCCGGACTTTTTATTAGGTACTTTGCTAAAAATTAAATTGATACAGATGAATTTATACCATGTTTTATAACTGGCCATGATGTCGGACTAAGCATAAAGAAGAGTTTCATGGTCAAAATTCTATTAAAAGGGTTTCCACAACGATGTTTAGGACACATGGATATTTCCTGAACTTTTACCAACAATATTAAACCACCAGACTCAAGTGGCAGTGGGCAGGGCACATCGCCCGTAGAACTGACGGCCGATGGGGCCGAAAGGTTCTCGAGTGGCGTCTGCGGACCGGAAGACTCAGTGTAGGTAGGCATCCAACAAGATGGGGCGACGACCTGGAAGGTTGCGGGATCGCGTTGGATGCGGATGGCACGGGACCGATCTGTTTGGCGAGCCAGTGGACGTCATTCGGCTGAAATGATGATGATGATTAGCAGGAATTTGTTTATAAGCTAGAATTCAATAAAGAATCTGCCACTTGGCATAGTTGATTTGACTATATCTTTGACGACAGTTCTCTCGTCCTAACCAACAGCAGTACATTCAAATATTAAATAGAGAAAGTTCTACCCAAAACTTTAAAAACATAGAGCACAATTTCCGTTAGCAGAAATGTGAAATGTAGTACCTTGTCGCTGTGAGTGAATGGATTTACATATGTGTCAGTCTCGGTTCATATTCGTTTAGTACCGAAGGTTCCAGCATGTATGAGACCACGAAAACCAATAGTTTCAAAATCCTTATGTCAACGGTTTAAGGTATTGTTTCGTTTGAAATAGAGATATTAAAAGTGGTTTTTCATCTAATACTAAGAATTGCAGCCGCGTCACGTTGTCTTTGTGTTTGATATTAAATTGAAACTTTGTTGTATTTACTTTGGTGATAATTATTAATGAACATAATTCTTACGCGGAGTTTCTCTGCGGAATCACATTAGAAATTATATAATTATGTATAGTTGGAATTTTATATGCTGGGGGTTTAGGACTGCAGACCTCATCTGGTAAAGATAACATTGTTCTCGTTTGTTCTATTACGGACGCACTACAGCGCCGACGATCCACCTGAGTACCGCTTACAATGACGAAAGGCCTTTCTTAATGAGTTAAGCTTTTGCAATTTCAACCTTGTAACTTAGAGAAGACGGTAGCTATTTGTTTGCATTTTTGTTACTTGTTCTGATTTGTTATAAGCGGTATTAGGCTTCAACAAACGAGAACAATGTTATCTTTACCAGTTGAGTTCTGCAGTCCGAAACCCCCAGCTTATAAAATTCCAGCTATACTGAAACAATTACTTTGCTCACCCGCGACCTTACGATAGTTACGTTTATGTAAGAAAATTGCGTGTCATGCAGTTCCTCCACACTGTATTCTACTATTTAGTAGATTTCTCTTCTACTATTTATCAGAAAAAACTCCTAAATAGTATACAAGTAGTGTAGTAGTGTAGTGTAGTAGTGTTAGTATACTCCTAATAGTATAAAACTATGCTCGTGCTCGAGTAAATACCCATCATCGTTTGTTTGTGCGACGACTAGATTAAGGTTGCTGGAACGCGTTGGTTGCGGATGGCGCAGGACCGGTCTGTTTGGCGAGCCCTGAGGCCTTTGTTCAGCAGTGGACGTGGATAAAGATGATCGTTTGTTAGAATTCGGTCTATACTTTTTATTTGGTCTGAGAATTAAGATAAACACACCGTCATGTAAATGTTTTTAAATTTCAATAAATATGCAGTGAAATATGATTTGTATGGAGACGTATTTTTGCCATAAAACGTGCTACCAATCCCATACAGTGCCATTACGATAACCAAGGGCTCTACAGGGCTGTACATTTGTACTACGCGTATCAAATAAAATGTAAACAATGGGATTGATTTTGTTAACAATTCAGACTAAATTATACATATTTGTTACTACGGGATGTAGACCTTGATTAGCTTTAATGACCTCGATATTTAATGATATTTCCATGTTCCGCAGGAAATTAAGTCGTAATATCTATCCATATATCTATCTGTCCTACGGCTTAAATGATGATGATGGTGATGATCTATCCATATAGTCCACCATCAACGTCGAAGTCAAAAAGCTTAGAAGCTTAGGTTCGGTGAGCAGACGTAACTGCTAATAAAATAAATAATACTTGAAGGTATATTTTTTTTCAAACAGTATATTTCACTCACTTTTTTTCAAATAAAAAAAAATAATAAAAATAAAAAATAAATAATGGTTTAAAAAAACTAAAAAACACGCTTTAAAAAATTAAAAATAAATTTTAATAAATTTCAATTCACTATTCTTATAGTGCAGTAAAAAATCTTAATAAGCAATTATTATATTGTTATATCCAGATCAAACTTTGTAAACAATTCTAAATATTGATAAAATAAATAAAAATAGTTTAAAATATTTTATTGTAAAAAAAGCGTGGGGTGCATGGTGTCAATTGTCAAGGATTGTCATTTTGATAACATCTTAAAAAGCACCCCACGCTTTTTTTACAATAAAATATTTTAAACTATTATTATTTATTTTATCAATATTTAGAATTGTTTACAAATTTTGATCTGGATATAACAATATAATAATTGCTTATTAAGATTTTTTACTGCACTATAAGAATAGTGAATTGAAATTTATTAAAATTTATTTTTTATTTTTTAAAGCGTGTTTTTTAGTTTTTTTAAACTATTATTTATATTCTATTTTTTAGTTGCATTTTTTTCTTTCTAACTTTACCCCCTCACCTACAACCCCCAAACCCCCTAAACCCAACCCCCCAACATCCCCCACCCCATTTCCCCAAACCCCCCCCAAACCCCATACCCTTACCCCCAATCCCCTAAACCCCCCTTACCCCCTCCTCATTTTACAAATCCCCTGATCCACCTAAACCCAACCCCCTTAACACCGAACCCCCATACCCCCGGAAACCCCACCTCCCCCCCACCCGTCACCTGCCCCCCACCCCACCCCTCCCACACCCCCCACCCCGCCACCTACCGCCCCCCCTTCCAGTTCCATCATCAAACCCTTGTTACCATCTAGGCCTCTTACCCCCTCCCCATTTCCCACAACCCCCCAAAATCACTTACCCCCGAAGCCCCCAACACCCCCACCCTATTTCCCGTAAACCCCCCCCCCATCCCCTAACCCCAACCGCCACACCCTAACACCCAACCCTCTAAACCCCCGACCCCCTTACCCCATACCCCATTCCCCCCCCAACCCGCCACCTACCCCCCTTCCAGCTCCATCATCAGACTCTTGTTACCATCTAGGACCAAAGTACTCGTCAAAACGAATCAAACGAGCCCAAACTCGATGGGGTTGTTTCGTTTTATTGTGGAGTGCCTTTGGCCATCTTCCAGCTCCATCATCAGACCCTGGTTACCATATGGGATCAAAGTGCTCGTCAAGACGAATCAAACGAGCCCAAAATCGATGGGGTTGTGTCGTTTTATTGTGGAGTGCCTTTGGCCATCTTCCAGCTCCATCATCAGACCCTGGTTACCATATGGGATCAAAGTGCTCGTCAAGACGAATCAAACGAGCCCAAACTCGACGGGATTGTGTTGTTTTATTACATAGTTCCTATGGCCACCATCCAGCTCCATCATCAGATCAGCTCCATGTTACAATAATATTGCATTGTCATCCAATTTACACATATGTGCAAAATTTCAGCTCAATCGGAAACCGGGAAGTGGGTCAAAATCGCGCCCTAAGGAGTCGGTTACAAACAAACATACAAACATACATACAAACATACAAACATACAGGTGAAGCTAATATAAAGCGTGTAAAAAGCGTCAGCGTTTTGGAATACAGCCTCTGGTCGTGTACTTAAGTTTTTCATTATACGTCAGTTGTTTGACGATCTCATCAACCCTAATTAATTACCAGCAAATTCTAATGCTACGATTATTTAGCATGATAAACTAAACTACTGTCCTTAATGACCTAGAATCCTCTAGGTAATCTACTGTTTACCCAGGTATCAAGTGCCAGCCCTACCTGACATCAAATATTTCCATGCTAATATGCAGATGGTAAATTTATAGGCGCGCTGTGACCCAGTAGGGCTATAAATTTCCCCAATAAAATGTTTTATTCGCAACAAAATTCCTGCTTTACGTCCGTGACGGAACTTCCGCGTGGTGAACGGGATCACTGGTGAGGTTATCGGTCACTACATTAAACCGCAAAAATATAAATAACTAGCCTTCCGTCCGCAGCGTCACCCGCGATAAATTAATTTTCCCGTAGTCAAAAGTATTTTTCCGCGGTAAAAAGTAGCCAATGTCACTCAGTGATAATGTAGCTTTCTAACTAAAAAGAAGCTTTCCGAATGCTGCCCAGCCAAGTCAGATTCGTCGATTGACCTCTTTCTCAAAGTTGAACCACCTACTTGGATTGTGTGCACATGTCCCAGGTAGATATAGTCGTCAACAACTTCGAGCAGAGAGTCTCCAATTATAACGGGAGTTGGTACAACATGGGCGTTCGACATGACCTTCGTCTTGTCCATGTTCAATTTAAGACCAACTCGCTCGGAGACCATCCCGAGGTCAGCGAGCATAGAACTTAGGTCTTCCAAGCTCTCAGCCATAAGCACTACGTCATCCGCAAATCGAAGGTGAGTGATGTATTCGCCATTTACATTGACGCCTAGCCCTTCCCAATACCACATCCTAAATCTATTTAAAAGGACCTTACTTTTTCCACATATCTTTGATGTTGAGCCGCAAATCATGGTATTGGGTGACAATGAATCCCTTCTTTTGTTATCGAATAAACCGACATTGCTTTCGCTCAGCAAGTGGGTGTAGGGTACCAATGTAAGGGGCTATCAGATTTAGGACATTCATTCCCTTTTTGCTTTGTGAAATAGTATCCCTTTAATATTTGAAACCTTTTAGCCGATATTGGCCTAAAGGGTGATAAGCACGTAGCGGTTTTTGTAGTGATAGGATAAATAGTATTTTGTGGGTTATAGGTATATTGTGACCATACGTCCCGTTTTGAACGGGACTGTCCCACTCTCAGGTATTCTGTCCCAGTGTCCCGAAAAACAAGCCGGCGACGCGAAAATGTCCCGTTTTCATATGATTTAAAATAACGACTGGTAAGCGGTAGTCGAACATGTATTTTCTTTGATAAACAAGTTGCGGGCAGAAGAGAAAACTCAATTATTATGTAAATAGATCTGATGTCTACGTAAGGTAAACGTCCCGGTGCTCGACACTGACCACATGTGCTACCAAATGTTAGACTAAATGGTACCAAATGGTAGCACAGTGAACGGTTGAGTTCGAAACGCGTCAGTGCAGTTTGGTGGTGGTGATAGTTGGGTTTGTGTAATTTGTGTGCATTCATACAGTGTGGAGATCGAGGAACTGCATGAACACGCATTTTTTACATGAACGTAGCTATAGTAAAGTCGCGGGTGAGCAAAGTAATTGTTTTATTTCATATAAGTTTTGTGCCTGTTACTTAACTACTAACTTATTTACTAATTAAACTAAATACAATTGATTTTGGTTTTGAACCTCTTGTGTGAGATACGACACCAATAAAATCATACTACAACACGTGCTCTACAAGTACCTAAGACCCAAGATTTTGCTTAAAAAAGTTTGTATCTTTTCAAAGAATTTAACATTTCATTCATATTATTATATATTCACGCTTAGAATGGCACGAGTACCGTCGGCACGCCACGCTGGGTCGCGAACTTCCGCGCTGACTCTACCTGGAAGTTCGGCGTGGTTTGTGTTGGCTGTACATTGCTGTTTAGAGAAATACAAGTTAGTAAATAAAAGCTGTTTTTGTTACCAATATTCCTCGTGACTTAATAAAAAAACTATTAATTTATTCGAGCATTTCAATCACCTCAATTCTCTGGTCACATTTTTTAAGAAATGGCAGAAAATTCTGATTTAATTTAATTTTAGAGGATGAGCTCTGGTTGAGTTCGAAACGCGTCACTGTAGTTTGGTGGTGGTGATAGTTGGATTTGTGTGGTTTGTGTGTTCGTACAGTGTGGAGGTGGAGGAGCTGCGTGAACACACGTTTCTTGCATAAACGTAACTATCATAAGGTCGTAGGTGAGGAAAGTAATTGTTTTAGTTAAGAAGATTCTGATACAATTTCCAGTTATATGGTAGACGTGCAACCAAATGTACAATCAAAAACCCCATCAAAATGTAGAGGCGGTAGAAACGCTCGAATAAATGCCCGGCCGCTGCAACGTGGTCGAAATCTCGAGGTTAGCAATTATTAGTTCGTGATAAGTTAAGTATGAAGTATCTTTTTCTATTTATTTTTTTATTTTCTTCAACTTCATTTTTTTTATTACTTTTACGGTCATCCCGTGAAACCAACCAACTTCTAGACCAGTGATGATGTAGTGATGTAGTGATGGTGTAGGGGTAAGCACGCAGCACGGAACGCTGAGGACCTGGGTTCGATTCCCAGCATTGGTCTTTTTTCTGGGGTTTTTTCTGTGCATCTATATTTCAGTTTGTATTTAGTTTGAAATATTTCGTGATAAGTCTCGAGAAATATTATAGCTAGATCTTCCTCGCCCGCGCGGTACAAGAACTGGGGGTGTGACGACAAAGGGGGCGGGAGAGGTGCGGGCGGCGAGCGCGCCTCGTGTGCCTGCCGCCCGCACCTCTCCCGGCCCCCTTTGTCGTCATTCCCCCAGCCCCTGTACCTCGCGGGCGAGGACTTAAACGCAACTTACACCAAACGTTAAAAAACAGGGTGTCCCTAAATCCTTATAAGAATAATGCCACGCGCCGCACCACGTTTTTATCAAGTTAAGTATGAAGTATCTTTTTCTATTTATTTTTTTATTTTCTTCAACTTCATTTTTTATTACTTTTACGGTCATCCCGTGAAACCATATATTTCAAACTAAATAATAAAAAATGAAGTTGAAGAAAATAAAAAAATAAATAGAAAAGATACTTCATACTTAACTTGTAAAAGTTGGCCTAGTAGCGCCATCTCTTGGTCCAGGTGAGCGGGTAGCTCCGAAGGAGTGTTGAAGTCTCTCGGTAGAGGGCATTTACATAGATGCGCTTTATCACTGCCTAATGTGATTATAACAGACTGAAATGTACGGTGTATGAGTGATGGTGTAGGGGTAAGCACGCAGCACGGAACGCTGAGGACCTGGGTTCGATTCCCAGCATTGGTCTTTTTTCTGGGGTTTTTTTCTGTGCATCTATATTTCAGTTTGTATTTAGTTTGAAATATACGTTTTTATCATTCCCACGGAATTTCCCGCGCGCAGTGTACACTCCCCCGAAATCAGTAGGGTGCACGTACCATTTACGGACGTCTGTTAAATTATTCATAGACACATGTATCCAGCTTAACGCATCATTTTTCCTCCAGGTGGGATCTCACACGTAGTGCTGTGATAATATATGGGCTCACGGCGCTATTTGCCTAATGTTTTATTTAAGGGTTCGGGATGAATTAGGAACTGTGAGCTTAAGACATGGGTATTTAGGGTTGGGGAGTGAGGCGAGTTTATGTTATTTCGTTCGAAGTTTTGCGGGAGCCAATATTTGGACGTATTAGGGCATTTTTTTTAAAAGTGTACCCTTTTCGTAAAAACATTACTAATTTTCCCATACAACTTTTTTGTGTCAGTTTTCTGATGTTTTTTCATCATCAAAATCAATAGTGCTCAAGTAAAGGTACACTTTTTTTTAAATGCCTATTAGGCACTTCTTTGTCAATTTGTAGGTATCATCATCATTCCATCCCAACCCAAATATATCCACTGCTGAATATAGGCTTCCCCTAAGGTTCGCCAAGCAGATCGGTCTTGCGCCAGCCGCATCCAACGTGTTCCCGCAACATTAACCAGGTCGTTGCTCCATTTTGTTGGAGGCATTGCTCGCGTAAACTATTAAATCAGGTAGTTGGCATGTTAACTCCGGGATTTTACTGAGCGATTGAAAGCGTGTTATGTTAACGCTTATAAATTATGATGAGCTGAATTTTCTGTGTGAAAACACACACGCACGCACGCACGCACGCAAACACACATACACATATCACGCACACATACTAAAACTGAACTGAACTAATAAATGTCATTATACTTAATTGATTAACAAAACTAATACGAATTTTACCGCAACAAGCATTCCAATTAACGTTATTACACTGAGCAAAAATATTCGGAATCTGCATAATACCGGCGGTATTACCGGTTGCCGCGTCGGCGCGGTTTAGTGTCCGTAATTGGCACGTTTACCCGAAACGCTGGACCACAAAATAGGAGATTAAATGAGACTAAGTTGGCCGCCCGACTATACTTGTCGGCTTAAAGTATCGATTTTTAAAGGCTGGTTTAGTCATCAGATAATTGCGGAAGCAAGTCTGCATGTAGGTTTTAGGGCTAAACTATGAAATGAATGGTACATTTGAAAACCATGAGTTAAGGTCATAGTAAATGGTGAAGGAAAACATTGTGAGCAAACCTGCCCACACCAGCGAAGAAGTTATTAAATCTGGGAAGTATATAAGTAGACTAAGAATACTGTCTGGGATGATGATGGGATACGATGAATTATGAATGAATTTCATATTCCAGCAGCTAAAGAAAACATTTTAAAAATGGTTCTCCAGCCAGTATTAATTAATTTCTCGAAGTGGTCAAAGAAAAATAAGAAAAAAAGTCTACTTTGATTTACTTAACACTTGATAATTGTATTGCCAGTTAAGTATGAAGTATCTTTTTCTATTTTTTTTTTTTTTTTTCATCTTCATTTTTTATTACTTTTACGGTCATCCCGTGAAACCATATATTATACAGGGTTATTTATAATTCACTAGCATCCTTTTAACCCTAAACTCCTACCACTTAAACAATTGTTTTTTGTTTTACGGCTTTTGTCATAACTTAATATTTTTGGTGTAATTACGTTTTGACAATTTGAGATTACCTCTTATTTTTACGATACTCTGTGTATTTGTATGGGAAAAAAAGTGCTTCATTTTAAAAAGTCGTAGAACAAAAAACATTTGTTTGAGTGATAGGAATTCAGGGTTAAGAGGATGTCAGTGAATTAAAAATAACCCTGTATATTATGTGAATATATGGTTTCACGGGATGACCGTAAAAGTAGTAAAAAAAATGAAGTTGAATAAAATAAAAAAATAAATAGAAAAAGATACTTCATACTTAACTTGTAAAAGTTGGCCTAGTAGCGCCATCTCTTGGTCCAGGTGAGCGGGTAGCTCCGAAGGAGTGTTGAAGTCTCTCGGTAGAGGGCATTAACATAGATGCGCTTTATCACTACCTAAATGTAAAAGTTGGCCTAGTAGCGCCATCTCTTGGTCCAGGTGAGCGGGTAGCTCCGAAGGAGTGTTGAAGTCTCTCGGTAGAGGGCATTAACATAGATGCGCTTTATCACTGCCTAATGTGATTATAACAGACTGAAGTGTACGATGTATGGGAAAGATTCGTCGCTAACTTCTAGACCAGTGGTGGTGTAGGGGTAAGCACGCAGCACGGAACGCTGAGGACCTGGGTTCGATTCCCAGCATTGGTCTTTTTTCTGGGGTTTTTTCTGTGCATCTATATTTCAGTTTGTATTTAGTTTGAAATAAAAATCAATTCTAAAACACTTAAAGGCTTATTTCGTGTTTTTTTTTATCAAAATTTATAAAAGCGTTAATAATTCGACAGGGAATTAACAAATATCATTGAACTGTGTAATTAGCTAAAAACTGAATATTTCTTATATTACGCCGGACCGGGAGTTGTGGAGGTCAAGAAGAGTGGCCTTTTTCCAGCAGTGGGACACTATGTCAGCCTAATAAAAAAAACAGATCTCTGCCTTTCCGCTGAATATTTCCCAACTGATTCATTTCCTAACTTTTTTTTTCTTCTAATAATATTTATTCAAAATAAAACAAATTGTCAATAAACACAAAATACAATAAAATAAAAATCAAAATATAAAGTCAGTCAAATAAACCGCCCCGGATCGCACCAGGCGCAAATGTGCCCAACACACTAGCCACATTGCCCCTCTGAACCGCGATGGACAACCTTTGCACCAGAAACGACCCTGAGCGATGGTCAAGACCTCTCTTCTTTATAAAAAAGTATTGCCTCGGAACCCCAACAACCAGTTGTCTCCACCGCAAGAGGCACGAACAAATAATTAGCGAGTGCTTGAGTACTTCTCGCGCTTTTTAAGGGCTGCCACTTCAGCAGCTGCTCCCCCCAGCCTCGAAGTGTGGCCAAGGTGCGAAGTGGCGAAAGTACTGACGCACGTGGCGTCCCAAATCAGACATTTTCCCTTTTGACAGGGCAACAAGGCCAAACCATCATGTCTTTTAACATCTGACCGGCTAAGATCTGGAGGCTCCAACACGCAAGGGACGCTAGCCGAAACCAAAGCCCTGCGAACTATATCGTTCAGCCGTTGCTCTCAACCATAGCGCCGCAGATGCATAAATGAGGTTCACAAACATCGCAACCCAGGCGGAGCGCCACAGCCACCCGCAAAGAGTCGTCGTCAAGGAGTGTTCCCAGATGCGGGGAAGGAAGCGCCTGAAGCCACGCCCCAGACTCTGGTCTGGACACATCATTAAGTCTCGCCCTATCCACACCTACAGCTAACTGTTTTTTTATGGAATTGTAAGTAGGTACTTCAGGATAGTTATAAAACTAACTTAACCTGGGTTAGGATTGAGAGGTCCTCATAGCAATACGTCCTCGTTGAATGACGTAATACTTTATGGGACCAAAATATCCACAATTTAAAAGCCCCTATGTCAACAAATCAAAATGTTACATTGATCAAACGACCGCAATTTAAATGACCAAGGGAGCAAAACGTCCGCAGTTAAAATTGTACTCCACACTACTAACTACTTTAATGTAAATTTGTATATATTTCTTCTTCTTTAATTAGAAATTTTAAAAACCCCCAACGCAATTTCGTCACACGTATGTTTGAACATAAAGTAAATGCCCACTATGCGTCTAAGATCCCTTCCCCAGCTAACAAAATAAATTGTTACTTTGAAACGGCCATACCGATTTTGATTTTGATTGCTAAGAAACCTGCTTTCTAATAAAAAAAACCGCATCCAAATCGGTTTACCCGTTATGAAACTATGTATGATGCCACAGACAGACAGACAGAAACACACACACATAGCGGCCAAACTTATAACACCCCTCTTTTTGTGTCGGGGGTTAAAAATAGTGTATTATGCACACGACACGTTTTATTTTTTGTCGTTTTTGGTTGATGAGGACTTGCTTCTAGGGCATTTTTAATTGAAGACGATTTGGTCCTTGGGCTTCCTTCCCTACGATCCTTCTCATTAAACGGACATTAAGCCTAGCAGACCAAATGCCAACACAATGACGTTTTGCTCTCAGTACTACCTACTCAAAATTGCTTACCTAACCTACAAGATTCTACCGGATAGTTTATATCCTGAATAGTTACAGTACAGTTTCAGAAAAAAATTGCTGGGAAATCAAAAACTAGGAAAAAATATGTCCGACGAAAAGGCTGGATCACCAGACAAACATTGTGCTAAATAACGTTGGTAGGCACAGCAATGAAATTGGGAGTAGTAGCGATTAATCACGCGGCTGCAACTGCTAAATAATTGGCTTGCATCCATATTATTGTGCACCTGCAAAATATGACGGCTTGCGGCGCTCAGAGGCTAATGTGCTCCGTAAAATAACTAAGACTGGAAATAAAAGTGTCTACGCGGAAGCGGCCAAAAGTTGGTAGTTAAGATGTCTTTAAGTTACATTCAGGAACTGCCACTTTCAAGTTTTAAATTTAAATAACGTCATTTGACATTAACTTTCTGGCAATGGAGAGGGCGATGGATGGATGGAAATTGATGTGCGATATTGCACTGTGCACTGGGCCCGCGTGGGGACTACGGCCCAAGCCCTCTCATTCTAAGAGGAGGCCTGTGCTCTGCAGTAGGACGTATATAGGCTGGTTAATTGATTGATTGAATGGAGAGGGCGATATGGATCCCGGTGATCGGAGAGTCTCTGCGGGATCACATTAAAAAAGACAAAATTTTCGCAAGAACTAAAGTCACCGACATTGACTGACTTAAGGTCATATGTCCCCTAGATGGGGCAGAGGGCGTCCACAATGCATCGCCATCCCGTTCTTTCTTGAGCGTCTCACTTGATTTCGTTCCAGGTTTTGCCAATGGCCTTCGCTCCGCCAATGAACTCCGCCGCCAAGTTTGTTTTGGACGACCACGTTTGCGTTTTCCTTGGGGATTCCAGTCTAGGGCTTTCCTCGGGATGTGGTTGGGATCCCTTCCGAAAAGAAACCCGACATTGAAGAAACGCTAAACTCAAGTGGCAGTGGGCAGGGAACATCGATCGTAGAACTGATGGCAGATGAGGTTAAGAGATTCTCGAATGGCGTCCACAGACTGGAAGAGACAGTGTTGCGGGAACGAGACGAATGCAGATGGCGCATGACTGGTCTGTTTGGTGAACATGAGGAGAGCCCTATGTACAGCAGTGATTTTTTCATCATTATCATCATCATTTCAGCCGGAAGACGTCCACTGCTGAACATAGGCCTCCCCCAAGGCTCACCAAATAATCTAACGCGATCCCGCAGACCTTAACGGTGATTTTTACAAGATTTTATTTAACTTGCAATTTTTGTATGCCTTCATATTTTACAAACCGTTAACCGCACTAAAACTTTATTATAATGACCAAACTTATGATACCGACTAAAATTAAATTAAAATGTTTTTTTTTTTATCTCAAGGGAGTACCTTAGTAATCTGTGTCGTATATTCACGATTAATTTTGACGCACGCACTAAGCATTTCCAATTAATTGCCATTGCCAATGAGTGCCTCTGTCGTTGCGGTCACGTTCGAAATATATTAAAACAAACGGCTATATTGAACGCACAAAGCCACACATCATACTAATAATGACACCACCAATAAACTAACGTACTTTTTTAACCCCCGACACAAAGAGAGGGGTGTTATAAGTTTGACCGCTATGTGTGTGTGTCTGTCTGTGGCATCATAGCTCTTAAACGGGTGGACCGATTCGGATGCAGTTTTTTTATTTGAAAGCTGGTTTCTTGGCGGTGGTTCTTAGACATGTTTCATCAAAATTGGTTCAGCCCTTTCAATGTTATCAGCTCTTTTGCTAACTGCGGAAGGTGTCTTAGACGCATAATTTAGGCATATACTTTATTTTCAAAATATGTGTGACCAAATTGAGTCGGGTGTTTTTAAAATTTTCAATTTATAGTTATATGTGTATATGAGCTGTCAAAACAAAATTTTCCCCTAGATTTTTCATAGCAATTTCTAATTATTACGATATTTATTTATTTTAGCTAAAATTCTAATTTTGTGTAATAGCTCTTGCAAGTCACGAAGGTAAGTGTGGGATTTATTCGTGATTGGACGTATAGATGAGGGGGAGAGGAGGTGCGGGGATTTCAAAGGGGGGAAGAAAATTTCATTGATTTTGCCGAAGGATGCACCGTTTTCAAGATATTTGACAAAAACACCGGTTCTCGTCCGATCACCGAAGTCAAGCAACGTCGGGCGCGGCCAGTACTTGGATGGCCGCCTGATTTTTATTTTTATTACACGCTTTTTACACGCTTTATATTAGCTTCACCTGTATGTTTGTATGTATGTTTGTATGTTTGTTTGTAACCGACTCTTTAGGGCGCGATTTTGACCCACTTCCCGGTTTCCGATTGAGCTGAAATTTTGCATATATGTGTAAATTGGATGACAATGCAATATTATTGTAACATGGAGCTGATCTGATGATGGAGCTGGATGGTGGCCATAGGAACTATGTAATAAAACAACACAACCCCATCGAATTTGGGCTCGTTTGATTCGTCTTGACGAGCACTTTGATCCCATATGGTAACCAGGGTCTGATGATGGAGCTGGAAGATGGCCAAAGGCACTCCACAATAAAACGACACAACCCCATCGAGTTTGGGCTCGTTTGATTCGTCTTGACGAGCACTTTGATCCCATATGGTAACCAGGGTCTGATGATGGAGCTGGAAGATGGCCAAAGGCACTCCACAATAAAACGAAACAACCCCATCGAGTTTGGGCTCGTTTGATTCGTTTTGACGAGTACTTTGGTCCTAGATGGTAACAAGGGTCTGATGATGGAGCTGGAAGGGGGGTAGGTGGCGGGGTGGGGGGAATGGGGTATGGGTTAAGGGGGTCGGGGGTTTAGAGGGTTGGGGGTTAGGGTGTGGCGGTTGGGGTTAGGGGATAGGGGGGGGGGGTTTACGGGAAATAGGGTGGGGGTGTTGGGGGGTTCGGGGTAAGTGATTTTGGGGGGTTGTGGGAAATGGGGAGGGGGTAAGAGGCCTAGATGGTAACAAGGGTTTGATGATGGAACTGGAAAGGGGGGGCGGTAGGTGGCGGGGTAGTGTGTGGGAGGGGTTGGGAGGAAGGGGAGGGGGGGTTCCGGGGGTTTGGGGGGTTCGGTGTTATGGGGGTTGGGTTTAGGTGGTTCGAGGGTTTGTAAAATGAGGAGGGGGTAAGGGGGGTTTAGGTAATTGGGGGTAAGGGTGTGGGGTTTGGGGGGGTTTGGGGAAATGGGGTGGGGGATGTTGGGAGGTTGGGTTTAGGGGGTTTGGGGGTTGTAGGTGAGGGGGGTAAAGTTAGAAAGAAAAAAAATGCAACTAAAAAATAGAAAATAAATAATAGTTTAAAAAAAACTAAAAAACACGCTTTAAAAAATAAAAAATAAATTTTAATAAATTTCAATTCACTATTCTTATAGTGCAGTAAAAAATCTTAATAAGCAATTATTATATTGTTATATCTAGATCAAAATTTGTAAGCAATTCTAAATATTGATAAAATAAATAATAATAGTTTAAAATATTTTATTGTAAAAAAAGCGTGGGGTGCTTTTTAAGATGTTATCAAAATGATAATCCTTGACAATTGATCTGCGTTTTTAAATTTACGAACAAAAACTGTAAAGTACGTTTATTAACTTCACCAAACGTGTTGTCCCAGCACAATGGTACAATGAGCTCGCGGCGCATACAGCCAGTCGCTTGTGATGTCACGTTACGTAATGAAGCCGTGGCGCGGGGCGAGGCGATTGTACACCGTGGCGTAACAGAGTATATAGGGTGCTGATAAACTGAAAATGTACTCAAATTGATCCAAGAATCAAAAAACAAATGTCATGACCTGCCACGCAGTATTTACGTCGTACTAAGGATTTACTTTATTTTTTAGAGACGACTTTGTTTTATTTTTCTATCAAGCGAACTACAACTAATCGTGTTTCGATAAACACTGGTCATTAGAGTGAATCCTCTAATATCTTACACATGAATTTCAGGACTAAAGCTTTGCTAGTAATGATACAGCACGAGATTAAATGAATGCAATAAAGGTGCGACCAAACCGCCGCTTAAAAAACGGTGACGGTACGGAATCGCAGTGACGCACCGTAAACGTCAGAATTTACCGCATGCTCTCCATAGTAAAGTTTTGACGTTTACGGTGCGTCACTGCGATTCCGTACCGTCACCGTTTTTTAAGCGGCGGTTTGGTCGCACCTTAAATGCGCCAAAAGCTCGGTAGGGCCTTAAGCTTTGGTTGAAGATCGTTGAAGCAGTTAAGTTGTTAATCTGCCTTTAATTTCGAGCTCCACCGGTGTAACAGAGCGTTGGGCAAGAACGCTGCATTTATGCTCATTAGCACCATTTGACGAGTTGCTGTTTTAATGCGACGTTAATTACTAGTCTGTATTGTGCTATCGGGTCGTTATTAAATGACGCCATAACAGTGTACTGATGATAAAAAAAAATGTTTATTTCGGACCATTACAAATCCATAGTGCTTGTTAGTAGGTACACTTAATATCTATGTAGGTTAATTACTAACAAACTAATCTAAGTTTTCTAAGGAATCTATGTACTAAGGAAAGAGGCCTTTGCCTTATTTGTCCCTCTCAATCACCACATCAACCCAGTATTCAGTAAGCTTAGTATAAGTTTTACTTCACCAAAATACTTCTTGATCGCGTTTACGTAAAAATTTCAATTCTATGGAAACATGGACGCGCGGCCGCGGAGCGCTGTCCATGTTTCCCTAGTAATTGATTTTTTTACGTAAACGCGATCGAGAAGTATTTTGGTGAAGTAAAACTTATACTAAGTGTACTGTAAGCGGGCAGACGAGTCGCTCTGCCAACGTTCTCAGCATGCTGTTGCAGCTACCGCGCACTCGTTTCAGCAGTGAGGCAATTCTTTTGCGCCTAATTGCAAAAAATCGTGCTTGCAGCTCCTCCGCGCGGAAGCAGTGAAACTTCGTAATGTGGAAATAAAAAAGGCACTTATACATCAATATGAACCTGATTGCAATAACTTAAAGAACTAAATTTACTTATGCATCTATTTGTTTAAATTACTCACTAGATGGCGCTTTTATCAAGTCCAAAGCAAAGAAGCGGCTAGCAAGCAACATACTACAGCGCTAGCGAAACAAGTTACATAACTCGTCGCTAGATGGCGTTGCTCCTCGTGCGCACGTTATTTTCAATAATTTTTCTTGATTTTTCGTAATTCTCAAAGATATTCAATATTTTTTTTTACTAAATACGTTTAAAATACTTTATTCTACGATCTACCATTAAAATAGTTTTGATTTTTACAAGTTTTCATACTAAACCACGCAATTGTTTTGGATCGCACTGACGAAGTTTTTAACATCCGTTAGTATATATACAATGCGAACGTCTCGTAAACGTCAACTTCCGTTGCGTATTTAACGCAATGCATTTAACGCAACGCTTGTTGGAAGTCGCATTAGAAATTTCACTTCAAAAAAAGTCATCTGCCCCTTGCCTCTGCGAACATTGCCAGGAGGCACTTGCAGTGCTTTGGGCAGCCTCAGCAGCATTCTGAGAAATAATGATTTAGTAGGTATGATTTATAATATGTCAAAATACGACTCTCCCGTAGGTTTTGTAATAAGTTTAATGTCTAACTATGATGCCACTTCAATCCCAACCCAATCGATTATTCATAAATTCTAAAAATCTAATTTTAAAAGCTTTTTATTAACTTGCAATGTATGTAAGTGTGTATGTACGGTACGGGTCAAAACTTGGAAGTTGAAATTGACCCACTTCCAGTGGTCGGATTTACTTGAAATTTGGTATACTATATAGTTTGGGCGACAATGCAAGTACAGTCAACAAAAAGTACAGTCAGTCCTCCTACATAGTACGGTGTCCTAGTCCAAAACTAAGCAAAGCTTGTACTATGGATACTTGGCAACGGATACAGATAAATACATACTTAGATACATATTAAACATCCAAGACTCGAACACAAACATTCGTATTTTTCACACAAATATCTGCCCCGACCGGGAATCGAGCTCAGGACCTCAAGCTTCGTAGTCAGGCTCTCTAACAACTAGGCTATCCGGTAACTATGGTTAGTTATCCTCGTAATAATGTTGCTGTGCCCTTGCAGGGCGTCACATGTATACCTGCTGTGTGTTCCACCTCTATAATATGTAATGTGATTTGCAATAATATAATTTTGATTTGATTTGACGGTAACAGAAAGAGGTGGTGAAAGAGATGGCTAGCACGTGCACGTTAGGCAATACGGCCTCTGGTGAGGGACTGTAAACAATTTGTCTTTGCAGCAGGTTATTTAGAACAGTATTACTTCAAGATATCCCTCAACATGTTCGTGTAAACATGGCCACGTGACGGATGAGCCGGCGGCCGGGTCGGGTTACGGCGACACACTCATCCGTTTCGCCGAGTCACACGCGAGACACGGAGAAATCGCATAGAGCAGTTGGGACAAGTTTAGATCAACGGTTTAAATCTGAAATCAGGTTTTCATAATACCAGGAAAACCTCTGAATAGGCATTTTTAGGGTTCTGTACCTAAAGGGTAAAAACGGGACCCTATTACTGAGACTTTGCTGTCTGTCCGTCTGTCTGTCTGTCCATGTGTCAGCAGGCTGTATCTCATGAACCGTGATAGCTAGACAGTTGAAATTTTCACAGAAGATGTATTTTGGTTGCCGCTATAACAACAAATACTAAAAAACAAAATAAAACAAATACAGGGTTATTTGTAATTCACTAGCATCCTTTTAACCCTAAACTCCTACCACTTCAACGAATGTCTTTTGTTTTACTGCTTTTGTCATAACTTAACATTTTTGGTGTAATAACGTTTTGAAAATTTGAGATTACCTCTTATTTTTACGATACTCTGTGTATTTGTATGGGGAAAAAAGTGCTTCATTTTAAAAAGTCGTAAAACAAAAAACATTTGTTTGAGTGATAGGAATTCAGGGTTAATAGAATGTCAGTGAATTAAAAATAACCCTGTATTTAAGGGGACTCCTATACAGCAAACGTGATTTTTTTGCTCGTTTTTGATAACGGCAACATGAAATATGCACAGAATATTTAGTTATATATTTACTTAAAAAATAATGGTCTATTTTTATCAGAATTAAATTATTTAGAACGAATGGCCTAGTAGTTAGAGAACCTGACTACGAAGCTTGAGGTACCGCGTTCGATTCCCGGTCGGGGCAGATGTTTGCGTGACAAATACGAATATTTGTGCTTGAGTCTTGGATGATTAATATGTATTTATGTATGTATTTATCTTTATAAGTATGTTTATCCGTTGTCTAGTACCCATAGTACGAGCTTTACTTAGTTTGGGACTAGGTCAATTGGTGTCAATCGTCCCACGATTTATTTATTTATTTATATTCTTCCCCCTATTTTAGGTCCGCCAAGATCGGTCCTGCGTCATCCGGATCCAACGCGACCGTCCCAATCGTTCCATTATATCTTTTTTTTCAGTTTCTTAGTTCTTTTTATTATTAACATCTACTTAATAAAAGCTTGTTTTTAAAAAGTTTTTTTTTAAATTTTTTTTCAAGGTTGGTAGGTGTGCCGTGGTGGTTGGCTTGAAAACGAACCACGGATTTGTTCGAAATATCGCTGCTTATCTAAAACAACGGCCTAATTCGGCATGATACGCTGTGTAATTATACACCTTATTTGCAATAATTAAAGTATTAAGTTTCAAACCGTAGTATTTTGGAATAGAGCGTTGTTTTAGATAAGCAGCGATATGTCGGGCAATACCTCGACTACTTTACGTTAGCACCCGTTTTTTCTTATTTTAGTAATTAAACAAAGACGGTTTTATCAACTCTATGAAGTTAACCAATGTAAACTGCGGCGATCTATTTTTCTAAGATACTATTACTGATGTGAAGACCAAATGGAATAGACGTTCGCTGTTAATTGCGTTAGGAATTGTTCATATAGGTACAAGTACACATAATAAAGCGTGGTTACGACATAGCATCATTCATCATAAAAAAAAAGAAAAAGAGCGTACTCCTACCTAAAAGGCCGGCAACGCACTTGTGACTCTTCTGGTGTCGCAGGTGTCCATGGGCGACGGTAATCGTTTACCATCAGGCGATCCGTCTGCTCGTTTGCCCCCTATTTTTATAAAAAAAAAAAATAATAATAATTTCATAATTCATTCTTACAATATTGTGGACAAGAAAATTAAAGTATGGATATGAAATAATCCTTTGATACGTTTAGGCAAGTGATTGAAAATTCTAACACCAGTTGAGTAAGTGCTTTTTAGGGTTCCGTACCCAAAGGGTAAAAACGGGACCCTTTTTTAAAGATAATGGTACGGAACCCTTCGCGCGCGAGTCCGACTCGCACTTGGCCCGTTTTTATAGAAGAGTAAGAGGGACAGCACGGTACGAACTCCAAAATGGTTATATTAGCTATTAATTCTGGCATAGTCATATTTACCCCCTGTTTCACCGCTCACTTATAAAAGTCCAGGAGCCATATTTTTTCCGTGGAACACGAATGAACGTGCGTAGGCGCGCGCTTGTGACAACCCACTGAAATTTAGATCGTGTAGTAGGTAGATCTGACGCCGTTCGTACCCTCGGCACATGAATAAATACGGAGCAGAATAAAAAGTTCAAACAACGTCGCGCACGCATTACACTACTACGCGCACAACATATGTGTGCGTGACCTGTCACAGACAAGACGGGGGGGGCGTGCACCGGCGCCCGCTCGGAGACAAACCGGTTTGAACTAGCTCAGTGAGTAGACAAAGTTCAGGTGTGCCGCCAGCGACGACGCGACCGTTTAGCGTTTAGCTACATAGTTCGGGTATTCGGTTGTTTTTAAAGATGCCTACCTGTTGTAGTGTTTGTAGATATACAGATATTAGATACTTAGGTACTTGTTTGAGTAAAATATTTTGATTTTTAATTTTTGTTTTTACCGAGCGACAACCCTATGATAATAGGTAAGAATTTCGAGCACTGTTCGGAAGCTTTTCTTCTGCTCCGTATTTATTCATGTGCCCTCGGTAGGTAAATATCGCGCGTAAGTATGTATAGTCGGGGTAAGAAAAGGTTCGTCACTTTTCGACTCTATGTCAACGAGTTAAGGTCGAAAAGTGACGAACCTTTTTTTACCCCGACTATACATGGCATTCAGGTCTAATATTACTCTTGGCATTGGCAACACTGCATTTTGTGCTCCTGCGCCGCCCGCGCGCCATTCGCGTACGCTGCGTACGCTCAGTAATAAATTAGCTGCCGATGCAGCGATTATATTAACAGCAGCAATCGTGTTACAGTCCGTCATCTTGGAAAGCAAATTTACAACTGTTATTTATGTACCAAATTGGTATAGATCATTTTGTTCAGTCGCTTAGTTATTTATGATTAATTTTAGGAATAAGATGAATATAGGAAACCGAACGCCAATTTTCTCGTATCACTTCTATTCAAAAACCAAAAGAAAGGTACATGTTTAATTAAACCAGGATCCACCTTCAGCTATACATCATAGTATCATCGCTCCCATCGCCGACGCGTCAGTAATAACGCTATGAGCACGACGACAGATTGCACTAGTGCGGGCTGGCGGGACAGTGGGAGCTAAGCTATACCTGATTTACACTCTCGCCTCGTCACCTCGCCTCGCGCCTCGCCTCGTCGTCTCGCTCCGGACGCGAGCCTCAAAATCAAGGCAAGTTTCGAGACGAGGCGCGCCTGTTCACACTCTCGTCTCGTGGCTCGTCCCGCAGTTCGTCTCGCCACTCGTACGCGAGTGTAAACCAGGTATGAGATATAAGGTCCTAGTACTTGACAGTGGCGAAGGGTACGAACAACCCGACTCCTCCCGGGTTGACTAAACCCCAGATTACTTACTTAATGGTTACACTAAACTTTCGAAGTTACCAAACGCTTCTCTTCCATTACTGCACTTTCAAGATGAAGATAAATGGGTTTTAGGTTTTTTTTTCTCCGGCTTTACTTGCAAAAATTTTCACGCCTCGCCGCTAGTACTTGACATCATCTCAGCCCACATACGTTCAACAGCAGGACACAAGCCCCCTCTCAGAATGAGAGAGCTTGGGCTGTACTTCCCACGCGGGCCTAGTGCGTATTAGGTACTACACACTCCATTGAATTCCTTCCTTTTCCCGCTCTTTAGCCCGGGTTTGACCCCACGACCCAACCTACCTACCTACCTACCTACTATAGAAACCATCGTCTAAATCGGTTCAGTGGTTTATATGCGTGAAGAGGTATCAGACAAGTAGACAGGCACACTTTCGCATTTATAATATTAGTATGGATATGAATTTACAGAAGGTTAAATGCTTTGGTTAGGTAGTTTATTCAAGATTTTAGGGCACATTACATAGCTGTTTTTTGCTACAAGGTAATAATTTTATCATCGGTACCTTCATATACTTAATTTGTAGTGCTAATTGACATCGTAAAGGTTTACAGCGAATAAAATGTAATGATTATGAATAAATAAATATCATGGGACAATCATACCAATTGACCTAGTCCCAAAGATAGAAAAGCTTGTGTTATGAGAGCTGGGCAACGAAAAAACCTACTCAAATAAATATTAAACATCCAAGACTCGAAAACAAACATCCGTATTTTTCATACTTAATGTCTGCCCCAACCGGGAATTGAACTCGGGACCTCAAGCTTTATGATCAGGTTCTCTAACTACTCGGCCATTCGGTCGGTCAAATTGATTTGGTTGATGAATTGTAGCCGAAAATAACTTGAAAACACCTATATTAACCCCCGACACAAAAAGAGGGGTGTTATAAGTTTGACCGCTATGTGTGTGTGTGTCTGTCTGTCTCTGTGTGTCTGTCTGTGGCACCATCTAATATATAAAAATCTCGTGTCACGGTGTTTGTTACCGAACTCCTCCGAAACGGCTTGGCCGATTTTTATGAAACTTTTTTCTCTACACTGGGTAGGTCTGAGAATAGGTCGTAGGCTATTTTTATCCCCCCCCCCATTCTTCGCGGACGGAGTCGCGGGCAATAGCTAGTAACTCTATGTAAAGCTCTTTTGTCAGCTGCGTTTGGGATCTTAGACGCATAATGGACATTTACTTTATCTCCGTGAGTCACAGACGGTTCTGACAGAAAATCAGCGCTGCAGGCGTCTAACGCCTCAGCATAATGCTGAGTCAGCGACTGTTTCACTTTTGCGGGGACATACATGCATAACTGTGTATGTACATGTTTATTACTTCATTGTTTGTTATGTTTGTTTTTTTTTTGTGAAATTGTGTGTGCTTTCTTGTATAATGTGTGTCTTGTAAAAGTGAATAAATGTCTTCTTTCTTTCTTTCTATCTTGGTGTGCGACCAAATTCCGTTGGGGGCTTTCAAAATTTTTAATTTATAGTTATAGTGTTACTATCTCAGCTAACACTGGTTCACCGCCTTAGTCATTGTAGACCCAGTTTGATTGGATTGCGCGAGAATTTAATCTGCAATGATATCGATATCTATCGCCGTCTCTGTCCGTCTGTGATGGACTAATCAGATCCAGTTCGGGCTATGAATTTTTAATTTTCATCTAATGCATTTAGTAGGAGAGCCAAGGGTGTGTTACTACCTTAAAACTGTAGTGATTTAAAATTAATGTCATCAGAGATCATTAATAATAATAAATCTAGGGACGATTGACACCAATTGACCTAGTCCCAAACTAAGCAAAGCTTGTACTATGGGTACTTGACAACGGATAAACATACTTATATAGATAGATACCACATATAAATACATACTTAAATACATATTAAACATCCAAGACTAGAGCACAAATAATCGTTTTTTGCACACAAATATTTATGCTCCGACCGGGAATCGAACCCGGGACCTCAAGCTTCGTAGTCAGGTTCTCTAACCACTAGGCCATCTGGTCGTCAATTGAAACAAAATTAAATTCGGTAATTGAAACAAAGTTTCATTAAATCAATATTGGTTGTTTTAAAGTCAACAAAGGACGTCTTCCACCTAAAGGATCTTTACACACTCATAATTTAACGACAGCTTTAGCCTAGTTGGTAGTGACCCTGCCTACGAAGCAAGAGGTACTGGGTTCAAATCCCGGTAAGGGCATTTATTTGTGTGATGAGCACGAATATTTGTTCCTGAGTTATGGATGTTTTCTATGTATTTAAGTATTTATTTATCTATATAAGTATGTTTATCCGTTGCTTAGTACCCATAACACAAGCTTTGCTAAGCTTACTTTGGGACTAGGTCAATTGGTGTGAATTGTCCCATGATATTTATTTATTTATTTATTTATTTTATAAAGGATCTTTAGGTGGAAGACGTCCTTTGTTGACTTTAAAACAACCAATATTGATTTAATGAAACTTTGTTTCAATTACCGAATTTAATTTTGTTTCAATTGACGACCAGATGGCCTGTGGTTAGAGAACCTGACTACGAAGTTTGAGGTCCCGGGTTCGATTCCCGGTCGGGGCATAAATATTTGTGTGCAAAAAACGATTATTTGTGCTCTAGTCTTGGATGTTTAATATGTATTTAAGTATGTATTTATCTGTGGTATCTATCTATATAAGTATGTTTATCCGTTGTCTAGTACCCATAGTACAAGCTTTGCTTAGTTTGGGACTAGGTCAATTGGTGTCAATCGTCCCTAGATTTATTATTATTAATGATCTCGTAAGCGATGCAGCGGTTAAAAGTGGCACATAATTTCCAGAAGTTATAAACTAAGCCGAAAGCAAAATCCAAGATGTGATTAATTTTGTAATCACTAGTTCCTGTAGTAAAGGTAAATATTGAAATTGCAAACAGGCTTCAATCGTCTAAAACAATCTGCTCGAAGTATTTGCATGGTGTTCTCTGAGAGCCTGAAACCGGTACTTATAAAACCGGTTTCACTAAGGCTATACCGGTTTTTAAGGTTCCGGAGCCGAAATGGAAAAACGGAACCCTTATAGTTTAGTCTACAGGTCAGGCTGCTTTACTCTTAAACTATTAATAATTCTCCAGCCAATTTAGCCGTTATAGTTTTCGTTATTAATTTGACATATTTCCACTCACCCTGATTTTTTTCAAAATTTTTATATTAACAGTTTAGCTTTTAGAAGAGGGGACGCTCGATTTTAACAAAAAATTGCACTTTAAAGTTGAATAATTCACAAACGAATCACTATATCGAAAAATCGTCTTTACAACCTTGGAAAGATTTTGAAAGACCTATCCAACGAGACCTCGCACTATAAGGTTAGACAAGAAAAATACACACCCTCACTTTACGTCTAAAAAATTTTTTATTTTCTACTTTTTATTTTTTGGGAAATAGCTACACATGTCCATGCAAAATTACAGCTTTCTAGCCCTTATAGTCTATGAGCTAAGCCCCGGACGGACGGACGGACGGACGTACAGACCGACAATAAACATGGCGAAACTATATGGTTCCGTTTTTGCCATTTTGGCTCCGGAACCCTAAAAATGAAGTAATATCTAATCAAATCTTTCAGAAAAATAATAATTTGGACACCAAAACAAATTCTATCATTTCAACTTATTTCTAAAACCTCGGTAGAGGCCAAAAGGCATGTCTTAAGGATAATAAAATTGCGCTTCCTAAAGGAAGCATGGCTGAGCGATTATTAATACCGGTTCCAAAAACCGGTATTTCCAGCCCTGTCCACGATGTAAACTCATTACAGCTGGCTTTGCGGCCAGTCGAGCGCGAAATAATATCGGATTGTGCTTAGCAATTTAACTACTACTCGGTTTTTTTTTTCTTTACAAAAAAGCACTTAAACTCCGGAAGACGTAGTGGCCTAGTGGTTTGACCTATTGCCTCTCAAGCATAGGGTCGTGGGTTCGAATCCGGGCTCGCACCTCTGTGGCCTAATCTCTGTTAATCGTTGCCTAGCAACTGTCAGCTGTCGCCTACCAGTCAGCGCCGCAGTTTAAAGGGCTAAAAAAACACGTATATCCTTTAACTTTTCACTTTATTTTATTTTTAGTATTTGTTAGTATAGCGGCCACAGTAATACATCGGTGAAAATTTCAAGTGTCTGGCTATTACGGTTCAAGAGATAAAACCCTGCGACAACGGAGTCGCAGTAATAGGGTCCTGTTGACACCCTTTGGGTACGGAACCTTAAAAATCGCCCCAGTGGCATTGTGCCCAAGAGACTCGCAGCGTTTCCTCGTTAGAGATGGCTGCCAGCTTTGGCCACCAGTTGTGTCGAACATCCGCTTCCTCACCTCTCTGATGAGCCTATGCACATGGTCCCCATGGATTCAAGGTCTTAAAGCTGACAGGAATAAAATTGTATCTCGAATCGGGACTGACCGTATTATATTGCCTTCGCTTCCACCATCTCTTTCTGTCACCATCTTATACCGTTTGACCGTCTGGAGGTAGGCCACTATAGAGAGATCTCTCTCCAGGCGAATGTTATGCCTGGAGACCGAAGTCCATTGGATGAAAGTTGGGTGTTGCGATGCAGGATGTTGTAATTAGTTTCTTATTGTGATGACTAGATGGCGCTAGTAGTCGCTACAACCGAAAGAAATAGTGAATGCGAAAGCAAGCGTCCGCGCGTCAGACAATACAGCCTCTAACCCCTATATTTCATACTAAATACAAACTGAAACATAGATGCACAGACAAAACCCCAGAAAAAAGGCCAATGCTGGGAATCGAACCCAGGTCCTTGGCATTCCGTGCCACGTGCTAAACCCCTACACCACCACTGGTCAGGAGTTTAGACACAAATTTTTCCTATGCATCATACATTCCAGCCTGCTATCATCACTTTTGCAGTGATACAGCGCCATCTATGTTCAGTTCTCACCGAGAAACATCAACACTCCTTCGGAACTAACCGCTCACCCGGACTAAGAGATGTCACTACTAGGTCATACTTTATAAAGTTTGGTTTGAAGTATCTTTTTGTATTTTTTTACCCCTCTAACCCCTTTCATCATCATTTCAGATTCAGATTTCAGACTATGGACATCGGCCTCCCTCATTGATACCCAATCATAACGGTTGGGAGCGGCTTGCATCCTTGAACCTGCATCCTTTACCATATCGCCTGTCCGTCCGTCCATCTCGTTGGTGGACCCCTTAACTAGTCCAAAACTTTAACAATTTTGGTTTGAAGTACTTATCTTTTTGTATTTTTATTTTTTCAACTACATTTTTTGGGATGACCGTAAATGTAAATAATAGTTTAAAAAAACTAAAAAACACGCTTTAAAACATAAAAAATAAATTTTAATAAATTTCAATTCACTATTCTTATAGTGCAGTAAAAAATCTTAATAAGCAATTATTATATTGTTATATCCAGATCAAAATTTGTAAACAATTCTAAATATTGATAAAATAAATAATAATAGTTTAAAATATTTTATTGTAAAAAAAGCGTGGGGTGCATGGTGTCAATTGTCAAGGATTATCATTTTGATAACATCTTAAAAAGCACCCCACGCTTTTTTTACAATAAAATATTTTTAACTATTATTATTTATTTTATCAATATTTAGAATTGTTTACAAATTTTGATCTCGATATAACAATATAATAATTGCTTATTAAGATTTTTTACTGCACTATAAGAATAGTGAATTGAAATTTATTTAAATTTATTTTTTATTTTTTAAAGCGTGTTTTTTAGTTTTTTTAAACTATTATTTATTTTCTATTTTTTAGTTGCATTTTTTTTCTTTCTAACTTTACCCCCTCACCTACAACCTCCAAACCCCCTAAACCCAACCCCCCAACATCCCCCACCCCATTTCCCCAAACCCCCCCCAAACCCCACACCCTTACCCCCAATCCCCTAAACCCCCCTTACCCTCTCCTCATTTTACAAACCCCCGAACCACCTAAACCCAACCCCCCTAACACCGAACCCCCATACCCCCAGAAACCCCCCCTCCCCCCCACCCCCACTCCCCTCACCCGTCACCTGCCCCCCCACCCCACCCCTCCCACACCCCCCACCCCGCCACCTACCGCCCCCCCTTCCAGTTCCATCATCAAACCCTTGTTACCATCTAGGCCTCTTACCCCCTCCCCATTTCCCACAACCCCCCAAAATCACTTACCCCCGAACCCCCCAACACCCCCACCCTATTTCCCGTAAACCCCCCCCCCATCCCCTAACCCCAACCGCCACACCCTAACCCCCAACCCTCTAAACCCCCGACCCCCTTACCCCATACCCCATTCCCCCCCCCAACCCGCCACCTACCCCCCTTCCAGCTCCATCATCAGACTCTTGTTACCATCTAGGACCAAAGTACTCGTCAAAACGAATCAAACGAGCCCAAACTCGATGGGGTTGTTTCGTTTTATTGTGGAGTGCCTTTGGCCATCTTCCAGCTCCATCATCAGACCCTGGTTACCATATGGGATCAAAGTGCTCGTCAAGACGAATCAAACGAGCCCAAACTCGATGGGGTTGTGTCGTTTTATTGTGGAGTGCCTTTGGCCATCTTCCAGCTCCATCATCAGACCCTGGTTACCATATGGGATCAAAGTGCTCGTCAAGACGAATCAAACGAGCCCAAAATCGATGGGGTTGTGTCGTTTTATTGTGGAGTGCCTTTGGCCATCTTCCAGCTCCATCATCAGACTCTGGTTACCATATGGGATCAAAGTGCTCGTCAAGACGAATCAAACGAGCCCAAACTCGATGGGGTTGTGTCGTTTTATTGTGGAGTGCCTTTGGCCATCTTCCAGCTCCATCATCAGACCCTGGTTACCATCTGGGATCAAAGTGCTCGTCAAGACGAATCAAACGAGCCCAAACTCGACGGGATTGTGTTGTTTTATTACATAGTTCCTATGGCCACCATCCAGCTCCATCATCAGATCAGCTCCATGTTACAATAATATTGCATTGTCATCCAATTTACACATATGTGCAAAATTTCAGCTCAATCGGAAACCGGGAAGTGGGTCAAAATCGCGCCCTAAGGAGTCGGTTACAAACAAACATACAAACATACATACAAACATACAGGTGAAGCTAATATAAAGCGTGTAATAAAAATGGATTTGAAAACTTAAAAATACAAAAAGATACTTCAAACCAAACTTGTTAAAGTATGGCCTAGTAGCGACATCTCCGGGTGAGCGGTTAGTTCCAAAGGTGTGTTGATGTTTCTCGATGAGAACTGAACATAGATGGCGCTGTATCACTGCAAAAGTGATGATAGCAGGCTGGAATGTATGATGCAAAGGAAAAATTTGTGTCTTACTCCTGACCAGTGGTGGTGTAGGGGTTTAGCACGTGGCACGGAATGCCAAGGACCTGGGTTCGATTCCCAGCATTGGTCTTTTTTCTGGGGTTTTTTCTGTGCATCTATGTTTCAGTTTGTATTTAGTATGAAATATAGTCTAAAACTTTCTGGTAAAAGAAATGTGCCGCCAAAATTGTAATTAACGTTGACCTGACTTAGTATTCTGGTCAGTTCTTTGATGAATTTGCCCATGCATATTAATTGGACATCAATCAAATTACCATTTCTGATAAACAACATTCTTGGTAGCGTGGTTCAACCTATGGCCCCTCAAGCAGAGGGTCGTGGGATCGAGCCCGAGCTCGCATCTCTGAGTTCAATGGTGTGTCCAAAGTTCCCAATCCGCCCTATGCTCGCGTGGGAACTACGGCCCAAGCCCTCTCATTTTCAGAAGAGGCCTGTGCCCGGCAGTGGGACGTATAAAATATTAGGCTGAGATGAATGTAAAAGTGAGTTTCGAAAAAGTTCCTGAGTTTGGGAAAAGTTTTGTTCTCATAATCAATTATTATCAAAAACATAAATTAATTAGTATTTTGAATTTCGTATCTCACCCATGAAGCCCTAAAAAGTCATTAATTATTCCAACCAATCACAGACGTGAAAACTGAAGCCTGATTGCGTATTTGTTTCTAGTGGCGAGCCAATTAGCGTTCGAATCGTGACGGATTCTGAATTTGAATGCGTGGGAACGCTGGCAGTTGTTGGACCGTCGCGTTATGATTTCAAATACTACTAAATCAGAGTTTGTGATTAGATGTTCGGATGTTTGAATGTTTGTTAGACAATAAAAGATCAAGAAAAGATCTCGATTAGGTAAATCATATAATATGTAAATTCGAATAACATATATTTCATACTAAATACAAACTGAAACATAGATGCACAGAAAAAACCCCAGAAAAAAGACCAATGCTAGGAATAACGACCACTTTAGCCTAGTTGGTAGTGACCCTGCCTACGAAGCAAGAGGTCCTGGGTTCAAATCCCGGTAAGGGCATTTATTTGTGTGATGAGCACGAATATTTGTTCCTGAGTTATGGATGTTTTCTATGTATTTAAGTATTTATTTATCTATATAAGTATGTTTATCGTCGTCTAGTACCCATAGTACAAGCTTTGCTTAGTTTGGGACTAGGTTGATTTGTGTAAGATTGTCCCCTAATAATATATATATATAATATAATATATATATATATAATATAATATAATATAATATATAATATAATCGAACCCAGGTCCTCGGCATTCCGTGCCGCGTGCCATTCCCCTACACCACCACTGGTCCACTGGTCTTTTTTCTGGGGTCTTTTCTGTGTATCTATGTTTCAATTTGTATTTAGTATGAAATATATGGATTTCACGGGATGACCGTAAAAGTAAAAAAAAAAGATAAAAAAAAACAAAAATACAAAAAGATACTTCAAACCAAACTTGTTTACTTCGAATAACATTATATATTTATATATTTTTATACAATGCGATATAAGCGATAATAGGCCATAACATCACTTTTTTTGATACCCAATAAGCGGCTTACATCCTCCATGAACCTGCGGCCTTTACCAAATCATCCGTCTATCTCGTTGGTAGATGATAGACGTCCCACGCTTGCTAGTCCGTGCTCTCCATTTATCATCATCCCAGCCTATATACGTCCCACTGCAGGGCACAGGCCTCCTCTCAGAATGAGAGGGCTCGGGCCGTAGTTCCCACGCGGGCCCAGAGCGCATTGGGAACTTCACACACGCCATTGAATTTCTTCGCAGGTGTATGCAGGTTTCCTCACGATGTTTTCCTTCACCGTAAAGCTCATGGGAAATTTGAAATGTAATTTCGCACTTAAGTTCCGAAAAACTCAGAGGTGCGAGCCGGGATTGGAACCCACGAACCTCTGCTTGAGAGGCTATAGGTCAAACCGCTAGGCCACCACGGCTTTTTCTATTCGAGAAATGTAAAATAGGGTGCCCGGAAATGAGAGAAATGGGTTGTTATTTGGAAGGTTTTATTTCGAGGCCGATTGCAATGGAACAGAGACAAACATACTCTCAAACCTTAATTTATATTGATGTACGATACTTGCGCCACCACACGTTGTGTGTAAAATTGGAACTATTGAGATGAATGGTTGTCAACGGCATCGATTGTTATCCTTAATTAGTAAGCCATCTAGTTCAGCAAATGAATTGTAGATGGCGCTGTGTCGAACAACTTTAATTAATAAAAAAATCGTGTGTGCAGTGCCTCCGCGCGGAAGAAGTGAAACTTCGTAATGTGGAAATGAAAAAGGCACTTATACATCAATATGAACCTTATTGCAATAACTTAAAGAACTAACTTTACTTATGCATCTATGTATTTAAATTACTCACTAGATGGCGCTTTTATCGAGGTTTATACAATGCCAGATTACTTGCTTCGGCAGTACATATACTAATGCTTTCATACCCCCTCCATGGTAGCGTTAAACGTTTAACGCAACCTTGTTGGAAGTCCCATTAGAAGTTTCACGTCAATAATAATACCACATCAAAAACTTTTCATTACTAACGTCCATCGAATTAGAACCCAAAAGCGATTCTCAATGAGAGAACAAACGACGCATGATTGCCATTCACGGGGCTCGAAAAAAATATCGAGCACCTCGTGAATGGCCCCCGCAGCCGCGCGATATGAAAGGATCACGTGCTATCGCCACCGCCACAGGTAAATAGGGTTGTCAAATTACACCACGAAACAACCGGCCGGGAAATGCCACAAAATCCACCCCGGGCTTGCGAGTGTGAAATATAAAATGTTTTTTGTTACGTGTGCTCTTTTGTGTTATGCTTTTAGGTTGTGTAAAATGTTACTGTCCCTTTCGGCATCACGCGGTCGCGTTTTTAAAACAAATGTGTTTTAGATTCAATTTTCGAGTGCGAAGGGTGATAACGCAATGGATGTTAACCAATACAGAAAGCTAAAATTTTGTGGATCTCTGGAATAATAAAAAGGTTTATGTTTTAAACTTTCGCGATTCTCACTCAAACTATTATTTTTCGGGACTTAATGACGAATCTGGACTGTTGTTAAATTTACCTCGAATTTTCGACCACATGGCAGCGTCGGCATTGGTTACGAATCGACCACGGCCGCTGCAACGTGGTCGTAACGTTGAAGTGAATTTAACAACAAGTAGTTCCTGATTAAGTCCTGAGGAATATTAGTTATAATACAAAGGTTACTTTATATCCCTATTTTCCCACGAGTTTTGGATGTAAAACTATACATCCGGAAGTCTTATTAACCCTTAAGTCTAGAAACATGGTATTGTCATTTTGCTCGGGTGTTCTTAGCAACATTAATGAAGATAAAAAGATGTTAATTTGAGACATTCCAATGTAAATTCAATAAAACCCAAAATTAGAATTAAACTGGCAGACTAGGTAAACGATATACGTTAGCAAGGGCACGAGTAAAGACCAGGGCCCAATTGCATAACAAAGTACAACTTATTTATATTACAAGCGGAACTCCCTTTCTAGTTAATATAACTGAAGCGAGAGTTCCACTTGTAATATTAGTTGTACTTTGTTATGCAATTGGGCCCAGCAATAGAGAAACTGACAACCAACCTTCAGAATTGAAGAGACACTTAGAAAAAGAAAAACTCAGCAACAAAGTCCTGGGTTACCTAGCTAGTTAAAAATCCAAATTTCGCTAATATTGTTCCCCATTTAAATAGCTAGCGATAATTAACACGTCATAAAACCATATATTTTATCCTAAGTTACAACATGCAAAATTAACAGAAAAGGTCGCGCCAAATGTCCAGCAATCCACCACCGGCCAGATACTAAAATTAAATGTTACGGCGACAACCCTAGCGAATAGAGCGATACGAGTGTCGCTTAATTTTAATTGTTGCGATTGTCGAGCGGCTTAGAATGGCTCCCCGGCGCTCTAATGTCCGTGTAAAGTAAATAAATGGCGACAAACAAAATGTTAAATTCGCAAATTATAAGTCGTCTCCGCCTATATACGTCCCACTGCAGGGAACAGGCCTCAACTCTGAATGAGAACTTCACACACAGCTTTAATTTTCTTCGTAGGTGTATGTTGGTTTCCTCACGATGAAATTATAAAATGACGTCCATATCGAGTTGCATAAAATTTTTAGTCATAATTCATCATTTGGCATTCGTCATTTTGGATACCGCCATCTATTAATTGCAGAAGAAGTTAACACGTCATCTTGAAACCAATCGATAGATGGCGCTTTTCGATAGATGGAGCTTTCCTAGATGGCGCTTTCCGAGCGACCGCGCGAGTTGTGCTTTGAAAATATTACCGTAAAAAATTTCATGGAAGCCCTGAGGACGACTTCGTCATTTTCTTAAACTTGACACTTTCCTAACTTGTCTCTTTTTTAAGACGGCATTTTCTTACTTGGACTCTTTCCTAACTCGTCCACCCTCAAATGAAGCGATATCCGATGATTCCGAAACAACCGTTATTTACGAAACTGAAGTCGTTTCACTGTCGTCTAAATTTTAAGAAAGTTTAAGAAAGAGACCAAGTAAGAAAATGGCAAGATAAAAACACGCTTTAAAAAATAAAAAATAAATTTTAATAAATTTCAATGCACTATCCTTATAGTGCAGTAAAAAATCTTAATAAGCAATTATTATATTGTTATATCCAGATCAAAATTTGTAAACAATTCTAAATATTGATAAAATAAATAATAATAGTTTAAAATATTTTATTGTAAAAAAGCGTGGGGTGCATGGTGTCAATTGTCAAGGATTATCATTTTGAAAACATCTTAAAAAGCACCCCACGCTTTTTTTACAATAAAATATTTTAAACTATTATTATTTATTTTATCAATATTTAGAATTGTTTACAAATTTTGATCTGGATATAACAATATAATAATTGCTTATTAAGATTTTTTACTGCACTATAAGAATAGTGCATTGAAATTTATTAAACTTTATTTTTTATTTTTTAAAGCGTGTTTTTTAGTTTTTTTAAACTATTATTTATTTTCTATTTTTTAGTTGCATTTTTTTTCTTTCTAACTTTACCCCCCTCACCTACAACCCCCAAACCCCCTAAACCCAACCCCCCAACATCCCCCACCCCATTTCCCCAAACCCCCCCCCAAACCCCACACCCTTACCCCCAATCCCCCCTTACCCCCCTCCTCATTTTACAAACCCCCGAACCACCTAAACCCAAGCCCCCTAACACCGAACCCCCCAAACCCCCGGAACCCCCCCCCACCCCGCCACCTACCGCCCCCCCCCTTCCAGTTCCATCATCAAACCCTTGTTACCATCTAGGCCTCTTACCCCCTCCCCATTTCCCACAACCCCCCAAAATCACTTACCCCCGAACCCCCCAACACCCCCACCCTATTCCCCGTAAACCCCCCCATCTCCTAACCCCAACCGCCACACCCTAACCCCCAACCCTCTAAACCCCCGACCCCCTTACCCCATACCCCATTCCCCCCCCCCCACCCCGCCACCTACCCCCCTTCCAGCTCCATCATCAGACCCTTGTTACCATCTAGGACCAAAGTACTCGTCAAAACGAATCAAACGAGCCCAAACTCGATGGGGTTGTTTCGTTTTATTGTGGAGTGCCTTTGGCCATCTTCCAGCTCCATCATCAGACCCTGGTTACCATATGGGATCAAAGTGCTCGTCAAGACGAATCAAACGAGCCCAAACTCGATGGGGTTGTGTCGTTTTATTGTGGAGTGCCTTTGGCCATCTTCCAGCTCCATCATCAGACCCTGGTTACCATATGGGATCAAAGTGCTCGTCAAGACGAATCAAACGAGCCCAAATTCGACGGGATTGTGTTGTTTTATTACATAGTTCCTATGGCCACCATCCAGCTCCATCATCAGATCAGCTCCATGTTACAATAATATTGCATTGTCATCCAATTTACACATATGTGCAAAATTTCAGCTCAATCGGAAACCGGGAAGTGGGTCAAAATCGCGCCCTAAGGAGTCGGTTACAAACATACATACAAACATACAAGTGAAGCTAATATAAAGCGTGTAATAATAGTTTAAAAAAACTAAAAAACACGCTTTAAAAAATAAAAAATAAATTTTAATAAATTTCAATTCACTATTCTTATAGTGCAGTAAAAAATCTTAATAAGCAATTATTATAATGTTAAATCCAGATCAAAATTTGTAAACAATTCTAAATATTGATAAAATAAATAATAATAGTTTAAAATATTTTATTGTAAAAAAAGCGTGGGGTGCTTTTTAAGATGTTATCAAAATGACAATCCTTGACAATTGACACCATGCACCCCACGCTTTTTTACAATAAAATATTTTAAACTATTATTATTTATTTTATCAATATTTAGAATTGTTTAGAAATTTTGATCTGGATATAACAATATAATAATTGCTTATTAAGATTTTTTACTGCACTATAAGAATAGTGAATTGAAATTTATTAAAATTTATTTTTTATTTTTTAAAGCGTGTTTTTTAGTTTTTTTAAACTATTATTTATTTTCTATTTTTTAGTTGCATTTTTTTCTTTCTAACTTTACCCCCTCACCTACAACCCCTAAACCCCCTAAACCCAACCCCCCAACATCCACCACCCCATTTCCCCAACCCCCCCCCAAACCCCACGCCCTTACCCCCAATCCCCTAAACCCCCCTTACCCCGTCCTCATTTTACAAACCCCCGAACCACCTAAACCCAACCTTCCTAACACCGAACCCCCATACCCCCGGAAAACCCCCCCACACCCCCCCCACCCCCCTCCCCCCACCCGCCACCTGCCCCCCCACCCCACCCCTCCCACACCCCCCACCCCGCCACCTACCGCCCCCCCTTCCAGTTCCATCATCAAACCCTTGTTACCATCTAGGCCTCTTACCCCCTCCCCATTTCCCACAACCCCCAAAATCACTTACCCCCGAACCCCCCAACACCCCCACCCTATTTCCCGTAAACCCCCCCTCCATCCCCTAACCCCAACCGCCACACCCTAACACCCAACCCTCTAAACCCCCGACCCCCTTACCCCATACCCCATTCCCCCCCCAACCCGCCACCTACCCCCCTTCCAGCTCCATCATCAGACTCTTGTTACCATCTAGGACCAAAGTACTCGACAAAACGAATCAAACGAGCCCAAACTCGATGGGGTTGTTTCGTTTTATTGTGGAGTGCCTTTGGCCATCTTCCAGCTCCATCATCAGACCCTGGTTACCATATGGGATCAAAGTGCTCGTCAAGACGAATCAAACGAGCCCAAAATCGATGGGGTTGTGTCGTTTTATTGTGGAGTGCCTTTGGCCATCTTCCAGCTCCATCATCAGACCCTGGTTACCATATGGGATCAAAGTGCTCGTCAAGACGAATCAAACGAGCCCAAACTCGATGGGGTTGTGTCGTTTTATTGTGGAGTGCCTTTGGCCATCTTCCAGCTCCATCATCAGACCCTGGTTACCATCTGGGATCAAAGTGCTCGTCAAGACGAATCAAACGAGCCCAAACTCGACGGGATTGTGTTGTTTTATTACATAGTTCCTATGGCCATCATCCAGCTCCATCATCAGATCAGCTCCATGTTACAATAATATTGCATTGTCATCCAATTTACACATATGTGCAAAATTTCAGCTCAATCGGAAACCGGGAAGTGGGTCAAAATCGCGCCCTAAGGAGTCGGTTACAAACAAACATACATACAAACATACATACATACAAACATACAGGTGAAGCTAATATAAAACGTGTAAAAAAGAGACGAGTTAGGAAAGTGCCAAATTTAAGAAAATGGCGTACCATTAGCAAAATAACTTATTGAAACATGAAATTTTGGGTAAAAATTATTCCGCCATGTTTATGCAAATTCAGAAGCAAGCGACTAGGAATTCACGGCGAGCTAGATTCACTAACTAGTCTGAGATTACTTTGCTAATTATTTATCTACCCCGGCCAGCTCGCTGCAAGCACAGTTCACTTCAAAGCTGCATAATATATGGAGATTTAACAGTCAGTTGACCTAATATGTATTATAAATCCTACTAAATAAATCCTACTAAATACTCCAATTTTAAAAAACCGGACAAGTGCGAGTCGTACCATCGCGCACGAAGGGTTATCCATAAAAACGGCAAAAAAACACCCTAGCAATGACCTGAAACAATTACCTACTTTACTCACCCGCGACCTTACGATAGATACTTTATGTAAGAAATGCGTGTTCATGCAGTTCCTCCACCTCCTCACCGTAAATTACAAATGTAAAGTCGCACAAAAATTCCGAAAAACTCAGAGGTGCGAGCCGGGATTTGAACCCACGAAACTCTGCTTGAGAGGCCATGAGTCAAGCCACTAGGCCACCATGGCTCGGTCAAGCTTCTAACATAATATAATGTTGATGATGATGATGATGTTGTGAGGGGACGCCTTGCTGAGTCAGGCGGGCTGTCGATCGTTTGCACAGTCATTCAGCCCAGTTCCCCGTGGTTGGAGCCGACAGGTTACTGTCCCAGCAGCGCTCCCACACAGCAATTCTCCTCGAATCTTCTTGTTCTCCTGCTGAACAAAAGGACATCTTTGAGACAGACATCCTTTAGCTCCTCCTCCCTCAGCTCGTCACTCCCGAATACATCACGCCGGTGCTGCCGCGTACATGACACACTCGGTTAGGATGTGCTCACTCGTTTCCTCCTTCCCACAATGTGGACAGGAGGGGTCACTTTTTATACCTAATAATAATATAATGTACACATATTCAAGTTACGAGGTACGAAAAATGTGCTTCAGTTCACGACTTAGGAATCGTGTATCAAACTACTTACCGCGCTCAGGTGACCTCAAAGGCCGAATGTAATCTGCAATATCACTTATTCATCAAACACAATGTATGCCGAGCGGTCATCTGAGAAAGAGCACTTTATGCATTAGTACTTAGGGGCGGGACACACTGGTTTGGGGAAGGACCTTTTGGGGAACATGTCTTTGGGGTCATTGTGGACACTGGCCATCGAGACCGTGTCGCTGTTTCGTAAATTTGAATTAGTGTCTTCTAGAATTGGAATCAAGAAAGGAACAGCGGACAGCAGACGTTTTGGGCAGCCATTCTTGGATAGGTCTTGCATGTGTGATGTTGTAATTTACAGTTAAACTAGAAATATATGAATCATGTTTAAAAAGAGCAAGTTTTAATTTAAACAGATAGAGTCAAATACGCGTCGGCCCTCAAACTAACACTGAAGGTGTTTTATATTACTGTGTTGAGGGTACATTAAATATATAATAAAGTCAGTCTATGCACAACTCTTGCGTTTCACTCACGCGCCCCGGTCCCATACTCTGACATGGCGCAGCCGGATCTAAATATCGGAAGTGTTTGTGATTATTGAATAACCTACATGTCGTTAAGCAGTGGCAGCGATATTGTACGAAGACTCAACGGAAGAAATCAGCGTTACTCGAGAAACGATGCAGTCAATTTTACAACCACCGCCGCCTTTCGTTTTTGAGAACAATTTAACGAACGTAACTTCTGGAAACTTAAGTGCAGATGGCAAAAATGGCAAAAAGCCTTTAAAGTTTACTTTGAGGCGTGTGAGATAGCGAAGAAAGAAAAGTAAGTGCAAATAAACATTCTGTTACATATAATTGGAGAAAAATGTCGTGAAGTATACGAACAATTTGATGGGGACATACAGACGGTAGACCAACTATTAAAAAAATATGATGATTTTTTAATACCGAAAAAGAATCAAGCAGCTGAAAAACATAGATTTTTTACTCGTAACCAGAAAGATTTAGAGTCTACCGAACAATATGTTTTTGATTCAAATAAAATTGCAGCAAAATGTGAGTTCAAGGACCTGCAAGATGATTTGGTGTGCAGCAGATTTATTTGTGGCGTAAGAGATGTAGGACTCTCGGAAAGATTACTCAGCGAACCAAACGTTACTTTGAGAAAAGCCTTGGATTTAAATATCTTGAATGCAAGCACAAAACATGAAAATTGATAGCTGCAACCACCAGATACATGAGGTTTCTCAAGACACCGCCGGAATCGAACCGGCACCAGCGACGTGCACCTTGTGAACAGACGACCCGCGCTCAATCACGCGCGGCGCCCGCCGCTCGCACCATCGGGAATGAGTGCTAATAGTGGAGTACGACAAAAAATATATCGCAACAACTATCAGCCGTCCTTTACAAAACACCGTCCAGCAAACACCAACACATATGTACGAGCCTCAGCACCCGAATCGACTGCAAGAGACCAGCGCAGCATCACAAGCAGGTGTGGTAATTGCGGACGAGCTCACCGGAGGATGGAGTGTCCAGCGTACGGCGTTCGATGTGACAATTGTAACAGGATGAATCATTATGCAAGAATGAGTAGATCGGCGCGACGGGTGTATACATTGCAGGAGGACTCCTAACTAACATAGCCCCTCCGCACCTGAGGCGCACATAGGCAGCGGCGGCAGAATGGGGTAAAGCGATCGGTACTCAACTCCCGCACAGGCTGCCGATTACTAGAACCCTGGACAGACATATACCGCAGCGATTCTCCTCGCGTAAGCCTCTCTGGTCAGATCCCGTCATCCGCCAACCTTTCAACATCCGGTCTGCCTGGTCAGCCGACTGGCAGTCCCAGGAATGCTCGGCGGGTGACCTTGTGGAGAGCCCGTCCGCCCGGCTGCCTGGCTTCAAGGCCAGTCGTAAGAACTGAATGACGCTGAACCGCATCCGCTCGGGTGTCGCCCGCCGCAACTACTACCTGCACAAGTGGGGCCTTAAAGATTCGCCAGCGTGTGACTGCGGCGCTCCGCAGCAAACAGCCTACCACATCGTGGAGGAGTGCCCCAACCGACGTTTTGCTGGCGGCTTCAGGGGGCTTAACAGATGCTCTGGGGAGGCTATAGACTGGCTAAATAATTTAGATTTAGTTTTATAAGAAACGCAGGAATTTTATTTTCAAAGGCCGTACGATAATAATAAGGAGGACTCCACCGATCAGGTAATTTCTCACAATAATAATAAAAGTAGCGATTGGTCTGTACAATTCAAAATAAACAATGGTTGGATCAGTTTTAAATTAGATACTGGAGCGGACGTAAACGTGTTGCCTAAGAGACTTTTAGGTAGTATAGGTATAAAAGCAGATGATTTAACACAAACGTCAATCAAGTTACATGCGTATTCAGGTGGCAATATTGCAGTATTGGGCAAGTGTATTTAAAAGTAAATTACAAAGAAAACGTAGGTGTTTTTCTTAAAATTTATAATTGCTGATGTCGATTCACCTCCAGTACTGAGAAGAGTTTCATGTGTTGAGCTAAATTTACTTCAAAGAATAATGTCTAATGGCAAATCTGCCAACCTAAGTGCAAACATACTGGACGAATTTCAGGATATTTTTACGGGTATGGGTTGTTTACCGGGTGAATATAAAATACAATTAAAAGATAATGTTTCCCCCGTCGTGCACGCACCTAGAAAGTTACCAATTGCCCTAAAAGAGCAAATAAAAATAAAATTAACCGAAATGGAGGTGGAAGGAATAATTTCTAAGGTAGAAGGCCCTACGGAGTGGGTTAATAGCATGACGGTGGTCAAGAAACCTAACGGCGATTTACGCATATGCTTAGACCCACGAGACCTGAACAAAGTTATTAGGCGCGAGCATTTCAAACTACCCACTTTTGAGGAGCTAACGGCCAATTTACTAGGTGCAAAGTACTTTAGCACTTTAGACGCGAAACAGGGCTTTTGGCAAGTGAAATTGCACCCTAGTAGCACAGATTTATGTACATTTAATACAGTTTTTGGTCAAACTCCTCCATCTATTGCTTACTTTCTAGCCTCTACAACAATGTACTACTCTAGTTAAATAAAATTTTGTAATATGAAATAATACCAATTGTTCAGTATAGGAACAAGGTGAGAAGCTATAGACGATTTTTATAAAAAAAAAACTACTAATTTAATACAATTTTGGTTTGTATTACAAGTCAAATTGTTGAGCGGTGAGAAGATGAAATGGAAGTGTGTTTGTATAAGCTACGTGTCCGGTATATTAAAGAATGTATGACGCGACATGTGAGTGTTCTGATTGGTTGAGCGAAATGTGTCGTGATGTGTGAGATGTGTGATTGGGTATGAAGTTATACGATGCAAAATTAACTTCACTACATAGTATAAAACAAAGTCGCTTCCTGGCTGTCATCTTTAAAACTACGCAACGGGTTTTGATGCGGTTTTTTTTAATAGATAGAGTGATTCAAGAGGAAGATTTATATGTATAATACATGCATAATTGCACCCGTGCGAAGCCGGGGCGGGTCGTTAGTATTATATAATTTTAAGGAACCTTTAGGTGAAATGTTCTGGCGTGAACACCAATGTACCCACGCCCTTACGCTCCCTAGATCTCCCCGGGGGGTAGTTATGGTCATTTCTTTTTCGAACAAAACCTTCAGCAACACACCGCCCTATATAGCGGAGATTTTCATACAACCTTTATATTTTCCCTTCCCAAGACATTAATACAGTATGATGGATCGCTTAACGAAACTTGTCCAATACATTTTTAACGGGTAGTCTTATGCGGGCTGCTTGTGAAGAAGATGTATTGGGTTCTCTTTTAAAATACATTCTTTATACCCCTATAAAGTTAAGTGTAGGTACGAAAAGAAGCTAAAATGTCGTGTATGTTTAAGTTTATCAAAATATATACAAACTTAGACAGGGTTATTTGTAATTCACTGACATCCTCTTAACCCTGAATTCCTATCACTCAAACAAATGTTTTTCGTTTTACGACTTTTTTTCCCATACAAATACACAGAGTATCGTAAAAATAAGAGGTAATCTCAAATTTTCAAAACGTTATTACACCAAAAATATTAAGTTATGACAAAAGCCGTAAATCAAAAACATTTGTTTAAGTGGTAGGAGTTTGACCCTGTATTGTTGAGTTACTAGTTTTGCCCAAGACTTTGTCCGCGCAGAATACAAATTTGTAAAAAAAACCTTCTTTCATGGAAAAAACCGAAAATCCGGTAAAGCAAAATCCAAAAATTCTTCATCATCATCGGTATCAGTCAGTGAATCTATAAAAATCTCATTTTTTCCTCGTCTCGTGGGAAAAAATATCTGAAATCGATTTTGTACTGTTATAATTACCTACTTGTATGCCAAATTTGAAGTCTAGTAATCATAATTACGAAGATAGGATTACTCTGAATCAAACGTATAAATACTGTTTGTACCCTATCCTGTAGAAATTTCAACAAATCCATCCTTATTCCTTGCCTACACCATAAAGAAAACCTCTGTGAACATTTTCAACCTTCTAGGGCCATATATTTCGGCTGGGCGTTGATAAGTGTCAGTAACTCAGTGAGTGAGTGAGTGAGTCAACTAACCTGTAAAGGACTTCTCTTTTTACATGTATTTAGGTTTTGCTCGTATGAAGTATGTGAGAGCTAACTTTGGAGGCGGTAGACGTAAGCTTGCTTTCAGAATCCAGAAGCTTAATGGTTACGATCTGAAATGTATATTTCAGAATTATATAATTTTGACATTGGAAGACGAATATGTATTTTTTTTTGTTTGTAATTATTTATTATTTTCCCTTGAAAAGATGACTTTCTGTCAAGTTTCTTGCGGCACATTCTTCTTGGCAATGATGGTCCTTTTAAAAGCGCTGGTAATTTTAAAAAGATGTGTGTACCTAAAAGACCCCATTGTGGGCTACATGCGTGTAAAATGTGAAATGCGTGTGTTGAAATGTGTGTTCATGCAGTTCATCCACCTCCACATTGTACGAACACACACAAATGAGACAAACCCAACTATTACCACCAACCACCAAACTATACTGACCCGTTTCAAACTCAACCATAGCTCATCTTCAGAGTAGGTACCACAACCGTTCGCTATGCTACCAAAATATTAGACTAAACATCTAAAATTTGGTGTCTGTCAGGCATAACATCCGTCTGGAGAGAGATCTTCTTTTGCAACTTTTACCTACCCAACACGCATTTCTTACATAAACGTAACAACTATCGTAAGGACGCGGGTAAGCAAAGTAATTGTTTCAGTTCATTGAGTTTATAGATAAAAAAAAATGTAGAATGTAGACAGTACCAAGAGGCAAATATGTAACTTACCCAACACTCCGTAGTGTATGATACAAAAGCCACCATGCACTGGAGGGCTAAAAGTTACCAACTCTGCTATCACAAGACATTGATTTAAGCACTTGCGTGAAGCCAGTAAATTTGGGCGCTTCCGAACAATATAACTTTACTGGTAACTCCGAGAGCCGATAAACGCTTGTACTGGATACAGACACTTCGTAATCCTGAGGATGAGCACGTTGAAGGAGTTTGATAATTTAAAGGGAAACTTGAAGCGACATTTAATAAACATAACCTAGTTTAACTCTAATCTATGGCGTAAGAAAGCTTAGTCTGAGAAAACGCACGGATGGGAACGTATCAAAATATATAAAGTTTAAAAGGAATTATGGACGAAATATATAATGGTCATTATATATAAGTACTAAAATTTTCTATGAAACTATTGATTAAACGAACTTTTTTAATCGTGTAATCTACAGATTGGTTTAGTTTTGGTTAGGTTTATTTTAAATAATTTATTGAATCAGGTGTTACTTTGCGGAGGTCCATATTAATGAACTGAAACAATTACTTTGCTCACCCGCGACCTTACGATAGTTACGATTATTTCTTGCATAAACGTAACTATCGTAAGGTCGCAGGTAAGCAAAGTAATTGTTTCAGTTCAGGTTTATTTTATGAAAATCCTGTAAAATTGAGAATTTCCAAGAAAATTGCAATTTTTTGAAAATTGAAAGTCCATTATTATTTTTAAACTTTATATATTTTGATACGTACCCAGTTTTGTAGCTAGGATAACCGGCGTTACTAGCTTACTTACTAGAGCATCTAAAACCGGTTTTTTAGTGTATTCACAGAAACTCTTCACCGCTGCACTGAAAGATGCTTTCAAGACTCTTAACTGGGAAGGGCGAGGCATCAACGTAAATGGCTAATACATCACTCACCTTCGATTTGCCGATGGCGTAGTGCTTATGGCTGAGACCTTGGAAGACCTAAGCGCGATGCTCGCTGACCTCGGAAGGGTCTCCGAGCAAGTTGGTCTTAAATTGAACATGGACAAGACGACGTTTATGTCGAACGCCCATGTTGTACCATCTCCCGTTATAATTTGATTATCTCCGCTCGAAGTTGTTGACGACTATATCTACCTGGGACTAAATGTTATTGAGTAGCGTCCACGGACCGGAAGACGCAGTGTAGGTAGGCCTCCATCAAGATGGAGCGACGACCTGGTTACGGTTGCGGGAACGCGTTGGATGCGGATGGCACGGGACCGATCTGTTTGGTGAGCCTTAGGGGAGGCCTATGTTCAGCAGTGGACGTCTTTCGGCCGAAATGATGATTTTCCCCATACATCTAAAACCGGTTTTAGATGCCCTATTACTAACATTAGCTTGTAAACTAGCAGAGCTTTGTTTAACTTTTTTAGGGTTCCGTACCCAAAGGGACCCTATTACTGAGGCTCTGCTGTCCGTCTGTCACCAGGCTACATCTCATGAACCGTGATAGCTAGACAGTTGAAATTTTCACACATGATGTTTTTCGGTTGCCGCTATAACAACAAATACTAAAAACCAGAATAATATAAATATTTAAGGGGACTCCCATATAACAAACGTGATTTTTTTGCTCGTTTTTGCTCGATATTGATAACGGCAATTAGATAGCGGTTGGGATGTTATGGACAGGATTACTGGGCTATGGAGTGATATAACGGACACCTACCTTGAACTTTTTCATGCAATAAATCTAAGATTTCCTAATAATGGTTGACGTGAGGACTCTTTTCGATCCATGTATTCGGGACGACTTTATTCTTCTACTTTAAAAGCTGCATAAGTAAAGCACCCCAGCCTATAAACGTCCCACTGCAGGGCACAAGCCCTCTCTCAGAATGAGAGTGCTTGGGCCTTAGTTCCCATGCGGGCCCTTTGCGTATTGGGAACTTCACACACACCATTGAAATAAAAAAATACACACATATCACGTCTGTATCCCCAAAGGGGTAGACAGAGCACACGAAACGCTAATTTAAATTTTGGGCTATTTTTAGCAATTTTAGGTTAAAAAACCAAACAAATAGAAACAGTCAGGTATGCACTTAACCCTTGAATGCGAACTTCCAACAATGTCTCTACTTAACACCGCTGAAAGCCTTTGATCACCGCCGTCAACCCTTTCTGGCTGCGCTTCCCACTTTTTATACCTGCAGAACGGGATAACGGGCTTTCCAATATTTTTTTAGCTCATAAAGCTTTTGTCATTCTGCTTTGCGTGCGCTTACATTATTTTTTATACGGGTCAGTTCTGTGTTTCGTGTTTCAGAAATGAGAATAGTTTTATGTTTGCCGATAATTTCGCCTGCGGAAAACTGATTCTCGACGACGGAACGCAGAAGTTCATACTAGTGCTTAGCGGCAGGATTAGCAAGGAGATTTTGGTAGAAAACAATCGGACCTCAGCCTTACACAAGATAAAACACCTTCTAAATTAAATAAAGAGCTAATAAAACTGGCCGAATGACAGTGGGACTCGTTGGGAGAGCTCGTTTTATGCTGGTTTTTGGATAATTTTCTCAACCGTGCCACGTAATAACACCATGTTTAATTTCTTAAATAAATTATTATGATGTAAGTTAACAATCATTTTATTTTCGTACAGCTGATGCTATCGGCTTCACCCCCGCTGTATTGTTTTTCATACAAACCTTTTCCTGATCATTACAAATCCAAAAAATAATAATTTGGTGTCGTCGATCAGAAGCTATGCCCGTACATATTTCGGTGATTCATTTTTATTTATTACTAGCTGTTGCCCGCGACATCGTCTGCGAAGAATAAAGGTAAATACCTATCTTACGAACTATTCCCAGACCTACTAAGTATACACAAAAAAGTTTCATAAAAATCGGTCAAGCTGTTTCGGAGGAGTTCGATAACAAACACCGTGACACGAGATTTTTTTATGTTAGAAGAAACAAGATAGAAGATAGATTGTTACTAACCACGGCTTATTATTATTAATAATGTTAAGCTAACTAATTATGGATCCTGAGTTCGAAATAAAATTTATTTTAATTTACTTTTTAAACTCTCTTAAAGTATTGGCATCTTATTTGTAGGTACCTTATAATTAGGTTACATTTTTGAAATATTACGAGTACCTACAGCCCTGTGTTGGACAGATAGACGGACGGACAGTGTAGCAACATTAAAAGGGTTTCGTTGGTCGTCCTATAGGTATGGAACCCTAAAAATGACGCCTAAGGTAACTATTTCATGAGGTATTTACATAGGTCCAAAACACGCGTATTTACGCATGTTTACAGGCACTAATATATTAAGACATGATGAGAATCGTACGTTATTGAATACGTGAGGACGTGAGTGTTCATTCATCACATTTAGGATACTACGCACGCTTATAACGTTTAAGGTTTAGAATTGCCAAATTTATGTCTATTTTGAGCTCAATAAACGTAATATGAATGTGGGTGTTACAAACACAAGTAAGTAATGTGTTTGATTTAATATGATTTTGATAATAGTAAAATGTTTCACCAAAACTACGCTCTTACATATGATATACAGGTGACCCAAAAATCAAGTCAAGTTATAAATGTAAAATTTTGTGAAGATGTTTGTTACTGAATCACACAATAACGGCAGAACGGATTTAAATTAAATTTGGTATGGTAATAGCTTGGGACCTTGGAAATAACATAGGATAGTTTTTATCCAGGAAAATTGTAAAGTTCCCGCTCCTTTTAGACGTGACATGTGATTGATAGAACTGAATTTTATTATATTGTGTTGTTATTATTATTATGATTATTCAAATTAAGTTAAATTAATATAATATAGAGAACTATGTACAGAAACGGGCGAGGGTCGGTCAGGGAATAAACCAACGGGTAAAAACATAAAAGACCGACCTAAGCACCCCCCAGTGCCCAGCGGGAGAATGCATGCTCCTCTCCCGGTCTTCCAGCAAATGGCTGAGGCAGGACACTGTGGGTAGATTAAGTCCCCTCCCTACCCCTCCCCTCCTCAAAATATAAAGCACACGTTTTTTGTATTAATAATCAATAGAGAAGGGGACTTGTAACCGGGTTTTTTAGTCCGTGCAAGTCGGACACTGTCTGGGCCCTCCATTCCCAGTTCGTCCGAAGGGATTTTTCCCGAGCACAAGTCACTCTTTCTACCCTAAAGTAAAAAATAGCAAAGACTTCGCGTCTTTGGCCCCTCTGGCGACTCATTCAAAAAAAAAATATAGAGAACTACTAACATTACCCAATAAGTGATTATGTATTACCAAGGATGATATAGACTGGATTGGCAGTCGCCATAGTACGGATCGGCCGCGGTTTTGTAGTTCGATTATTAAATCTAGATGGCGCTGAAATATAGCCAGAGGCTTTGAAGGCAAAACAATAAGACTACAGATATTTCATATCACTGTAAATGTATTATTATGCAATATTTTTGAAAAATAATACATTTGTAGTAATATGAAACATATGTAATCTTATTGTTTTGCCTTCAAAGCCTCTGGCTATATTTCAGCGCCATCTAGATTTAATAATCGAAGTACAAAAACCGCGGCCGATCCGTACTATGGCGACTGCCAATCCAGTCTATATCATCCTTGGTATTACTAACAAAAATGGATTGAAAAGTCTAAATAAATAATCATATTATTATTATAGCGATAAACGAATTCTTCTCAGACGGAGTCGCGATCATAATACCGAAGTACGAAAGGCTGAGTAGATACAGACTTTCGCACTTCGGTTCGAACTGAAAAAGACCGAAAGGTTAATTTCTGAAACCGTAAACTTTTTAAGATTGTTAAGTGTTTAATTAAAATAAAACTTAATTGACTCCTTTGTGTAACGAAATTTACCCATATAATTAGTATGACTGACTTTCGTTACAAAAAGGATCGTGATTTTGTTTTCATTAAGCCCTTAATTATCTATTAAAACTGTGTACATTATGTGGTACTACTTATACAGAGTGAATCCTTAGTTGTGATGACGTGAACCGAAATTATTATTTCTAACTCATTTGATGTTGGACAATATAATGCACTAACTCAGTTGTTTTAATTAGTCTTATTAAATTTGAGGTGTCCATACATTATTGTGAACTCTGAGACCACTCAATGTATGGACATGGACACCTCAAATTTAATAAGACAAATGAGTTAGTGCATTATATTGTCCAACATCAACTGAGTTAGAAACAATAATTTCGATTCACGACTTATGATTTATCTTGTAGAAACAGCTTGTCCATTTCAGATGTACAATATCATCCATTTGACTAATAACTTTAATATTTCACAGAAGTATTCATTTAAATCGTAAAAACATTTACCTACAGAGAAGAAATTCTTTAAGTTTTTCTTGAATTGCGCACCGTCTATTGATTTAATAACTTCGATTCGTGATTCGATATTTTCGTTATTATGATATACCCGCTAAAATCGCGGTAGATTACTAAGCAATCTGTTTTAAAAATCATTCAAGCAAAGTTCATGCTTAAAGAAATGTAAATGCGAAGGAAACTCTAATCAACTCTTAAATGGCCCCGACCCATGCATATTTACAAACCGAGGGTTAATTAAAGCTCACTTTCAAAGGTATCTTTAAAAATGGCTATTGATAACAAAAACACGGGAAAACGCGCCGTCACTCGAGAAACATTTACCTTCCTTACATTTTTTGGACTCAAAACATTTCAAAGGCCTCGGACAATGGGGCCAAAACAATGGCTGTGCTAAAGCAAAATGTTAGGGGGTGTATTATTATCTGGGAATGATAACGTATTGCATGGAGGCGCGTTTGTCACGAGATTGTTATTAACATTTAAGATGGTTGTATTACACGGTAAAATCTGCAGGGAATTGATATAAATGTAACAGTAACAAGTCATGTCACAAAACTACCAATAAGAGGAAAGAGAATGTATGAATCTGGATGATGATACCACCAATCAACTGACATACTTTTCATGAAGCAGTGATGGCCTAGTGGTTTGACCAATGGCCTCTCAAGCAGAGGGTCGTGGGTTCAAATCCCGGCTCGCACCTCTGAGTTTATCAAAATTTATGCGCGAAATTAATTTGATATTTACCACGAGCTTTACGGTGAAGGAACACATCGTGAGGAAACTTGTATACACCTGCGAAGAAATTCAATGGTATGTGTGAAGTTCCAACCCCTCTCATTCTGAGAGGAGTCCTATGCCCTGCAGTAGGACGTATATCGGCTGGGATGATGATGTTGACTTTTCATGAGCTATCAAAAGTTCAAAACACGACTTTAACTAGTTAACTTTCGCAATACAATCTGCGATTTTCTAGCCACGAAACCATTCAATCATATTCATTTCAGCCGTAGGACGTCCACTGCTGGACATAGGCCTCCCTCATTGATCATAATTATTAAACTAAACGGGACTTATCACGCACTAAATATTTATTTATTTACCTCGACGTTTCGTTCACATTGCAGCAACCGTGGTCACGAGTCAACTGAAGTGTAGGGTGTCAAGTTCGTTTAGCCGCACGAGTCTTTCGAACTACCCGCACTTGATCCCGATTAGAATCAGCACCCGTATCTCAAACTACCCGCACTTGATCAAGATTTTTTAACGGCACCCCATCACACCGACACACAACACTCACAACATCCGACGACCTCTCCGAACACTCCTGCCGACGCCAACATTTGTTTATAACAGGATTCCACGCAGACGAAAGTTTATATCCATCCTCCTCCCTCATTGATACCCAATCCAGTGGCGAGGCGTGAATTTTTTTCCAGGTAAAGCCGGACGAAAAAAAGCAAACAAAAATCATACCCCATTTCTTAGTAGTTATACTAGGTTATATTCTTGAAAACTAGTACTTACGTGCAGTAGTAATTCGGTCCATAAGACTGCAGCATATTTATCCTTTCACTGATATCAGTATCAAAACAATATGTTACTTATACATGAATTAGACACTGAATTATAATCAGATTTACAACCTGACAGACGATAATATGTACGATTAAATTTCACCGATATTGCGTATCAACACTGATCTAATATTGTGTTTTTATTAAAATTATTTCACATAATTTTATTATAATATAAATAAACAAACTACAAAACACTGAGCTATTGACATGACATTACCTAATGTTGTCATTTCAATAAATACCACACCACAAACAAATAGACCGCGCTAGCGGATCACGTCCGGCACGTTCTATGGCTCCGAATCGTACATACAGTGACACATTCCGGCAGCGCGGCACAGCGTATACGATTTGGTGTTGTGCAGCGCGCTGAGCACAGCCCGTGGAGGTTTAATTTTGTCTGTTTATAAATCTTATTATAAAAATAGATAAAATATCGTACTTTCTGTTTTACACTAAAACTCGATATTTTAAAATTAAATTTCGCTCCAGTAATTTTAAATAAGTCTACGAATGGCTGCATGAATGTCAATTCCGTCGGCTATTCCAAGTGGGATAAATTAATTTAAAAAAAAGCTTCTGTCAAAGTGAAATTAAGCCTTATGCACAACGTTGAAAGTCTTTTTTTAAATGTGATAAGCCGATAGAGACCGGGTTATCTTCAGCCTATTCCATGCCTATTCTTACGGTAGACGCTTGTAGTGAATCTATGGTTTTATGAATGAATATTTACATGTGTGAGTGTACGATTCCTGCCGGAATACTGAATTTATGAATGACTGATTGGTCTTGTGGATATTTTGATGCGTTTTGTGACTGCACCATTTTGAAAAATACTTAAAAGTTTATTATGGAAGAGTAAGTCTCTATACAAACAATCGGTTACTAAGAGAAGCGTTTGGTTACTTCAAAATTTTAGGCAACCCGCTGGGAATCGAGTTGTTAGCACCCTTCGCCACTGACCCAATCATTACGGTTGGAAGTGGCTTGCATGTATTGTGACGCATACCTATATTTTACAATTAAATATTTTGATATTTGAACCATCTTACTCAATACAAATTGGTTGCTCAGTGAACCAATTCATTCACCAACACTAAAAGCGTAACTTCCATAAATTCACTCCAATATACATATTCAAACTTCAGCGAATTTTCCACACTCCACTTAGACAAAACGCCGTAAGCAAAGTATATGCATACGAGCGCCGCTGACTACCCCCAAGGGGTTGGAGTCGTGAAGGTACTCATAAAGTTCCTCTGCAAATGTGGAACGAGCCCTCAGGCCCTCGGGGTGCCTTTTGTACGATACGTGGCACGTGATACTTGCGTTTTAACTCCTGGCCCATATTTCACCAAGCTACGTTGCCAAAATCGTTAAGAATCTTTTCTTTATGTGAAGTCATCGAAATCACTGTTAGTATCACTATCGTCAATAATTTTACGAATGACCGCTAACGACCGCTTTAGCCTAGTTGGTAGTGCCCCTGGCTACGAAGCAAGAGGTCCTGGGTTCGAATCCCGGTAAGGGCATTTATTTGTGTGATGAACACGAATATTTGTTCCTGAGTTATGGATGTTTTCTATGTATTTAAGTATTTATTTATCTATATAAGTATGTTTATCGTCGTCTAGTACCCATAGTACAAACTTTGCTTAGTTTGGGACTAGGTCGATTTGTGTAAGATTGTCCCCTAATATTTATTTATTTATTTATATAGACAAGGAATAGGCGAATTCCTTGAAATTCCCACGGAATAAGGAAAAACCGGAGTTTACTTATATTCAGTTTCACGGGACCCCATCTCCGTAACTGTAATTACTTGAATCTTCAAATTTGGCGTATAAAATATGTAGGTGATGATGATGGTTTTTTGGATGGTGCCGTTGCCTGATTTTTGCTTTATTCAGTAAAAGAAATGAGGTAGCTTTAATTCTGCACGGACGAAATAGCTGGCAAAAGCTAGTAGAAAACAAACATCAAAATAGGAGCACGACAATAAATAAATTCATATACCTAGTTAATTTGTTCTGTCAAAGAAATTTATTGAGGACTAAAAATAGACACGTTAACCCTACCTAAAGTCAAGGTATTTCTTTGATATTGGAAAAGCAATTCAAGTGTACAATAATAAGGTGATCTCACACTGAGAATATTAATCTTATTTTTTTTTCGTTAGTATTATTTATGTATATTCATTACTGAAATTGGGTACAGAAAGAATACTTTGCACTCTTTATCTTTTTATTTTTTATTCTCAAAAGGTACATAGTTTTATTTAGTTACATCACTACTTTCGCCAAACTAATCTTAGTTTAGTGATGATGATGACGATGATGATAGATGTAACTAAAACTATGCACCTTTTGATTTTATTGGCGAATACTGCGCTCACTTTAATATCAGTTGAACCCTACTTATCTTCAAAACTAAACTAATTTTGTTATTATCTATTTTTGAAATTGTATAATATAAACAATAATAATAATTGTACCTATAGGTTGACTGCTTGAAATCCCTTAAAGGGATAAGTTCGCCTTTGTACAAATATCTCAACGATTGCCAATAGTGTTTTGTTTGTTTGTCTTATTAAGTTTTTTAAAAACCTTCTAAAGGCTCACTATTTGTCACTAACGTAATTCTCGCTCTTTGACCCTTCTTTATTCTTTTTATTTTTTGTTTATATTGTTTCTTTAATTTCCTTTGTAAATCCTTTTCTCACATGCGGCCTTTTGACATTTTTTTTTTCCATTGATATTTTGTATTAAGTATATGTAGTGTATAAGTATTATATTGAATGTATTTGTTTATTTATATAATTTATATTATATTTGTATTGTTTTTATTGTTTGTTGTCTATTAAGTAATACTGCGTTTCTCTTGTCTGTTATTTCTGCCACCTACATTCGTCTGTTGATATTTATTAATTTCTGAGTAATTGGTTGTCTGGAAGAGATCGCTTTTTAGCGATAAGACCGCCTATTGTCTACCTGAATTTTTATTTTTGTAATGTCACTGTACTGTTTTTGGTGATCAATAAAGAATATTTGTATTGTATTGTATTGTATTAAGTACCTATGACCTCTCAAGCAGAATGTCGTGGGTTCGACCCCGGCTCGCACCTGTAAGTTTTCGGAATTTATGTGCAAAATTACATTTGAAATTGACCATGAGCTAAGCCCCGCCCGCCCGCCCGTCCGCCCGCCCGGACATATGAATGTTAAACCCGTAGCCTGTGTGTGCACTATTCAGACCCGTAGACCCCGGGGGCTAAATTCAGGAACGGCCCAACACGGTTTGCGAGCGGTAATTCAATCGTTTGCGAGAGGATAGGAATGGGCTGAGCTTGGGATGAGCCTTATTTTCCTGTTAATTCGCTTTGTAAATAAATAAGGCTCATCCCGATCTCAGCCCAAACCTCTCGCAAACCAGTGATTTTTGGCGTTCCTGAATAGCAGTTCATCCCTATCCCCTCGCAAACGATTGAATTACCGCTCGCAAACCGTGTTGGGCCGTTCCTGAATTTAGCCCCGGGTCGAACCCAGAGGGGTGGCAGCTCAATGTCTGGCTAATAAGCGAATCAGGATTCCTACTCTGTATGCGGTCCGCTTTACCTTTATACTGGTTGAAACTCGAGTTTCCATGTAAATAGATTGTACGAACATTGAGATTTCGTAGTTAGGCCAGGGACTTATAGCTACAATTTATTGCTAAATTTATCCCGACGTTTCGATCATATTGCAGTTACTCTATCTACTCTACTCGTGAACACGGCCGCAGCAATGTGTGTTTATATGTATAAGTACATAAAACATGTAATTGGGCCATTTTTAGATTTATTATTTTTATTTTATTAGCAGTACGGCTGCTCACCGAATCTAAGATTATTTAAAAGCGAAAAAGTTTTTCGGGTGCGCCGGTGGGATTCGAACCCACGTCTCCTGGGTATGCGCCCCAACGGGTGTTCTACCAATTGAACCACGTCGCATCCAACCGACTCCCCCGAAATTCTTAATCGCTTACATTTTTTAGATTTGTTGCCCCTTTTGACTTTTTTTTATTTGGAAATTTTCATGTAATTTCTACTCAAAATCACGAGCTTTTTCGATCCTACTAGGAGAAAAAAAGTGTCGCAAAACTTCCATACAATTTTCGATTCTTCCATTTCGTTACGGTCATAATAATATAGTCTATGAAAAATGGTAACGGAACGGGAAAAAACTTAGGACACTTTTTTCTCCTAGTAGGATCGAAAAAGCGTGTGACTGAGAAGAAATAATAATAATAATAATAAATCGTTTATTGGGTAAAAACAAATTTTTTACAATGGTATGATGGTGTTTGAGACCACCTAATTAATAAGATTAATAGAAGCCGTACTTTGTCAAGGTGTCAGAGCGCAAAGACATCACCGACCCCGACCGATCGTGCCAGTTATGTTATCTTAGCATAGATTCATAAACGATTATTATAAAACAATTAACAAAAATTATCAGTAACTATACCTAAATTTATACTAAACCACAGGTATTAAATTTAGATGTTTACATGTGTGCGTTTGTGTGTGTGTGTGTGTGTGTGTGTGTGTGTGTGTGTGTGTGTGTGTGTGTGTGTGTGTGTGTGTGTGTGTGTGTGTGTGTGTGTGTGTGTGAGAGTATTAGTAGTATATTTATGCAACAAATATATCGCATATTATGAAAATTTAATTCATTTACAGAGATATTTATAGAATTAAATATAAGTATAAATATATGTATAACGTCTGTGTACTTGCTTGATTGAAAAATGAAGCAAATTACATTTATATTAAAATGAAATTAGCTTCATCTCACAATCAAACGATTACCAGTGCTTAAAACTATTTCAATAAGTCTTCCGTGTCATAGTAACTAAGTCCTGTTAACCACTTTATTAAGATTTCCTTACATTTATAGGATGTAAGAGAAATCACATGAAATTTTCCGAATTAAAATAAAGTCAAAAGGTAGAACAAAATAAAAAATGGCCCAATTAACAGACATCAAGAGAAGCAGATGTACAAAGGCTAATATCCCTAAGAGGTATCTCTTCCAACTAATTTGGGGATATCAAAAAACGAGCGTACTCTTTTCTCAAAGGGCCGGCAACGCATCCGTAACTCAACTGTTGTGGGTGTCCATGGGCGGCGGTGATTGCTTTCCATCAGGTGACTCGCCTGCTTATTTTCCCCCTATTGCATAAAAAAACCTTTTGGTGTATTTTTTTTATTTTACGTGTGTTTTTCTATGAAAAGACCCCTGATATTAAGATATAGAACTCGTCCACGGAACCCTCGCACGCGACTGTAATATCGTCTTTATTCTCCGAGGTAACAAATTAATCATACTCTCAATACAATTTATTGAATTCGAAAAAAAAAACATTTTTTATTACAAGAGAACTTAAAAACTTAGGCAGTTTTTCCAATACGTTAAACATCTATTCTCTCTACTTATTGCAGACATTTCATTATTATTTATCATTTGTAATAGCTTCATTCGATTTATTGGAAACTATATTCCTGTAAAATTAATTGCCTTTCTTTGTTCAAAGAAAAGGAATAGTGAAAAAGATTTTTCACTTCACATGCTCGTAAAGTTGTTCTTTATGTCGAGAGAATGCTGCATAAAATTGTTTTTTATGCTCTAGTGCAGAAAGTAAAATCTTCGTCTACGACCAAGGCAAACAGCCACAAACAGTAGAAATTTCATCATCATCCCAGCCTTCCTCGCGATGTTTTCCTTCACCGTAAAGCTCACGGTAAATTACAAATGCAAATGTAATTTTGCACATAAATTCCGAAAAACTCAGAGTTGGGAGCCGGGATTTGAACCTACGGCCCTCTGCTTGAGAGGCCATAGGTCAAACCACTAGGCCAGCACGGCACGGCACTAGGCCACGGCAGTAAAAATTTATAAAATACATACCTACTTATTATGTTTCTTGTTTTTTTACAACCGGTTTTTTATATTACGAAATAATGAAACCCATGGGAACGGGAATTATATAGGCGGGTTTTTTTTTCATCTAGTATTGAAATAATAAATAAATATCACGGGGCAATTCACACCAATTGACCTAGACCCAAAGTAAGCTAAGCAAAGCTTGTGTTATGGGTGCTAGACAACGGATAAACATAGTTATATACATAGATAGATACATACTTAAATACATATTAAACACCCAAGACCCGAGAACAAACATTCGTATTTTTGATACAAATATCTGGGGTCTCATTCTAAATCCCTAACATCGTTTGTCCTAATGTAATGTTTGTCCTAATGATCGTTTGTCCTAACATTTTTTTTCTCGGAAACCGTGAATTTTTCAGGAACTTTTTTGTGATTATCCTCTAGAACTCTATAGGTTAGGTTAGGTTTGTTTTATAAAAATCCAGAACAATTAATAGATTTTAAATAAAAAGAGTTAGGACAAACGATCATTAGGACAAACATTACATTAGTACAAATAATCATTAGGGATTTACTCGTTGATATAGAGCCGGTCGTCTAAATTAAAGTTATTTGTGATGTTCTTTTGAACTTCTTTATACCTGAACCATATTCTGAATCAAATGCGGTGGAATACTGTTGAACTGATATCAACATAAAAACTCACAATATTGATTGTGAGTCTATGTGAGTACACAGTTAGCAATTAACCAAAGTACTAAAACCACACTACACAGTCGAAAACTGCGAATGTGGATTCGTGAAAGTGTGTTTTCTGCCGCGGAAAAATTACGTCAATCAACCGAGCATGAAGAGCCTATTCAATAATAAATCTTTGTTTCGGATCATTTTCATGCTGTAGTCAGGCGTTACATAGCGAAGTGAAAATAAATGGAATACTGTACTTTGGTCCTTTGGTAATTTAAAAAACCGGTTATCTGTAAAGTCTGTTTACGGACGATAGTTTAACGTGACAACGTCATAACAAAACATTAAAAAAAAAATTAAACCAGGCGTTTACTCATCCAAGTACTGACCGCACCCGACGTTGCTTAACCTCGGTGATCGGACGAGAACCGGTGTTTTGTCAAATATCTTGAAAACGGTGCATCCTACGGCAAAATCAATGAAAATTTCATCCCCCCTTTAGTACCCCCCGCCCCACACCCCCTCAACCCACCCCCCTCCCCCCCATTAAAAATTACCCGGGCGCTAATACTAAGATCATCCTATTATATTATATTGCATCCTGGCGCGCGCTGCTCTCTTGTACATCCTGACGTTCACTGCTCTCTCTTGTAAGGGACATGTACGGACATGTACGGGACATTGCGTCATCCTTTTTCGTGCGTGCAGCCGGCGTTCATCGATTTATTAGACGTTGTCACGTCAAAAACCCCAACGCAATTTGGTCACTTATATATTTGAAAATAAAGTAAATGGCCATTATGCGCTTAGACGCAGCCCCCCCGCAGAGACCCTTCCGCAGCTAACAAAAAAGCTGATAACTTTGAAACGGCTGAACCAATTTTGATCAAACATGTCTAAGAACCAGACCCAAGAAACCAGCTTTCAACTAAGGACCGCATCCAAATCGGTTCACTCGTTTAAAAGCTATGATTCCACAGACACACACACACACACACACGTAGCGTTCAAACTTATAACACCCCTCTTTTTGTATCGGGGGTTATAAATAAGCTGCGTTTGCGATGAAAATATAAAAAATACATTTTCGAGCATTTTTTACCACTCGCCCTCCGCATCCATACTAATATTATAAATGCGAAAGTGTATCTTATTTATGTAGATGAAATTTGGTAAAGACATAGTTTGTGGCCCTGGTAGGGCAATAAAAGTTTTATCCCGGATTTTTTTTAATTCCCGCTAGTTAGGGATGAGAGAATTCTTCGCAGCTGGAGTCGCGGGTAATAGCCAGTAGAATTATATAAACGTCAAAACTCATGCTTTGCCACGTGATTCCCACTTAAAAGACTTAGGGGCTGTTTCACCACCCATTGATTAATTTTAACTGACGGATAAATGTGATGCCGTCACCGTCTATTCGAACAATCCAAACAGAGACGGCATCACATTTATCAGTCAAATAAATTTGATCAATGGATGGTGAAACAGAGGGTAAAGAATGAAAACTCGACGGAAGATTTACTTGGAGTCTGATTAACCCTGACAGGATGTGTGATGCCTCATTAACATGGCTATAATAAATGACTTAACTGTAAATAAAACTCTATGTCAAATTATACCTAAACCTACTACAAATAAAGTCGATTTCAAAGCTCATTTTGGACCGACGCTTTTTAAAATAAGCTCGATACTTGTGTTGTTTTAAAAGCCTTTTTCTATTGGATAGAAGCTGATACAATTATGAGCGGGAAAAAAATGTAAACAGAAGAAATGCGGAAATGTAAGACACGATGTAAGACAAACCTGTTAGAGTAAATAAGCCTACGACACAGACTTAGGCCGTGTTCAAACCAAACGTATAGTCAGCCTCCGAATGTGAGCAGGCTCACTGAGCCCCAGTGTTAATAATGAAAAAACCTAATAGCGTATTGTCGGTTAGGTGTGAACGAAAAATGAATATGTATGGAAATACAATAAACTGCGTAACGCTCGCTTACTTTCGTCTGAACACGTTACGTTACGTCTTTGGTCTGAACACGGCCTTAATCTTTATTAGAAAGGCTCCTAACAAGTTGGACCGACGATCTGGTGAAGGTTGTGGAAACCATTTCCATCCGAGCAGCGCAGGCGCGATCGTTGTGGAAGTCTTTGGGAGAAGCTTTTGTCCATCCTTTTTGTCCTTCATGTCTGAGGACCGTGGTCAGTATCAGGGTTGCATCTGAAGCGGATAATCTGCCTACGCCGGTTTCTGTCCAGCGCGTCTCTTACGACCGCGTAGAAATTGGCGACGAAGAGTCTTTTACTAGGGTCCATCTCGTTGGTGAACGACCACGCGTGGCGCGATCTTCTGCCTTCGGTGTTCCCAACCACAATCATCAGTTTCTCTAGACTTTCATCGCCTCTACGCACTGTCCAGCAGTGGGCGTCTACATTAATAAGGGCCACTTGCACGTTCCAGTGTTAAAAAATTAATACGTTGACCCTGAGTTATGGATGACAGTTCCACACATTTTGACACTACTCAAACCTTGGATATTACTTAGCTCTTAGTAATACACTAGTAGTTAACGCGGGTCTTTGCAAGTCCATCGAAAATGCAAGCCCAGAAGAGACGTGGGACGGGAGCGCGTCGGCAGTCGGCGCCCCTTGAATCAGTTTTCATACCTAAATGTATAGAAGCGTCGTGATCCAAAGCAGACAGAAGAGACGGGGCGGAGACACGGCCTACGAACTAACGACGCAGACTGCGACGCGCCCCCGACCCACGCCTCTTCTGTATGGCTTGCGCCTTAGACAAATGTGACTGACTGACAGACGACGCTCAACCAAATTTATTGAAACTAAAGATTTTAGATTTGACAAACGTATTCAGAATCATAGAGGTGCGCTAAAAAGGAATTTAGGGCCTACGCTAGCTGACGCGGACGCCCGCCGCGTGCGCCCGCTCGCGGGTCGAAAATCTACGTAAAATCCGTCGCACGCGCCCGCGCCACTTAGCGCTGTTCATACAATTTCTTATTAGACGCGCGCACGACGGGCGTCCGTTCCGGGCAATCCGCGTCAGCTAGCGTAGGCCCTCAATAGTTAAGCGAACGAGTTCTTGAGTGGAGACCACGGATCGGCAAACGTAGCGTAGGACGCCCTCAGACTCGGTGGAGCGATGATCTTCGCAAGGCGGCTGGCAAGAGCTGGATGAGAGTGGCCGAGGATCGTGCTCAGTGGCGTGCCATGGGAGAGGCATATGTCCAGCAGTGGACGAGCATAGGCTGATGATGATGAGATAAGCAATAGTAGAATTGTTTTCGAAAATATCTACCTCAAATAAATACTGAAAGTGGTACGTCATGCGGCTCTGTTATTGCTTACTAAGCTTAATAGAAAGAAAGAAAGAAAGAAGACATTTATTCACTTTTACAAGACACCCAAATACAAGAAAGTACACACAAATTCAAACAAATAAACAAGGTTCACAAAACAACGAAGTAATAAATACACAGATCTGCATGTGTGTCCATGCAAAAGTGAAACGGTCGCTGACTCAGCATTATGCTGAGGCGTTAGACGCCTGCAGCGCTGATTTTCTGCCAGAACCGTCTGTGACTCACGGAACGATACACAAATATACTATATAAACTACTTAATAAAAAGATAAATTAATAAAATGATAATGAATTAACAAATAATTTAGATTTATTATTGCGTAGCATAATATGTAAATAAATAAATACAATAAAGAAAAAGTAAACTGCGAAAACATAACCCTGTAAAACAACAGGTTGGCATATCAAGTGCTGGTTTTATAGGTAGGATTTTTGGAGCGTTAATAAGTGATCCTTCAGCTTGCGCTTGAAGGTGTACCTACTAGACGCTCCTTGGATAGGGGGAGGAATATCATTCCAGTACTTGGACGCCGCAAACTTAAAACTTCCTCGAAATGCCGCGGTCCGGTGTTTAGGCACAAGAACCATAGCACTCCTGCGCTCACTCTTCGACCAAACAATTTTATTGAAGAGTTACAACGGTGTCCTGTAGCGTCTCACACCGAACAGCAAAGTGGCGAGGTGCATGCGCCTGCGTGCAGGAATGTTCAGCAAGTTAGCGGCGTTCAGGTACGGAGTGATGTGGGACCGGGGAGGGACACGGAAACAAAAACGAGCGCATGCGTTTTGCACTCGCTGTAAAAGCCTCTTGGAACGACCAACAATGCAGCCGTCATAAACAATATCACAATAGTTTAATCTGGACAATATAAGCGATTCACAAAGGTTAACACGCAAATCAACACTAAGGTAATCGCGTATACTGTACAGAACCTTGAGGCGGTAGAAGCAGTTACTCACAACTTTTAGGATGTGGTTCTCAAAGCTCAGCTTGCCGTCCATAAGTAGACCAAGGTTATTGGCTTCTACCACCCGTTCTATTGGTTTACCCATAACGGCAACATCCCCGGTAGTCAAAGCATCAATAGTATTCCGAATTTGATGCCTCGATCCAAAAACTATATACTTCGACTTGCCGGGGTTGAGGACTAAACAGTTCCTCTCCGACCAAGCTGAAATACGATCGAGATCTGCATTGATGGCGTCTACAGCAATGGAAGTTTCTGACGGCGCGCAGGAGACGTACAGCTGCAGATCGTCCGCGTAGAGATGGTATCCACTGCTCTTTATACTGCTGACAATATCAGAACTGTACAACATAAAGAGCAGAGGACCCAGTATCGAGCCCTGCGGCACTTCCCGTGTCACAGGGCAAAGAGAAGACCGCAGAGTACCACCATCCACCCCACGCAATACGATAGTCTGCGCACGGTCAGTCAAATAACTGCTAAACCATTTTATCGCCGTGACATCAAATCCGTAATACGACATCTTGGATAATAGCAAGGGAACGCTAATGCAATCAAAAGCCCTGGAGAAATCTAAAAGTGCTAAAATAGTACTTTTTCCAGCATCCCTAGCCTGCAAAATATTATCGACTACATCGAGTAACGCAGTAGCTGTCGATCGACCCTTGCGAAAACCCGATTGCAGTTCAGGTAGGATGCTGTATTTCTCCAAGTATTCCGACAGCTGTTCGCAAACTACCCTTTCCACTATCTTCGACGCACAGGGAAGGATACTAATAGGACGGAGTTCGGACAGATTAACAGGATTAGGTTTTTTAGGTAACGGGGTCACTTGAGCAATTTTCCAATCAGTCGGGAAAGTCATAGTCTCAATACTCCTATTGATGATGAATGTCAGTACCTTCAAAGTCACCGGAAGAGTCATAAGTAACATGTCAATAGCAATCGAATCATGTCCCTTTGCAGTTGTTTTAATAGAGGTCATAATTTTTGTCACAGTTCCTGTCGTTGTTGGTGAAAGAGTAAATTTTTTGTCACTATGTCTATCGAATTCATACCGTGTCAGGTCAGATATAGATACGGCCGGTTTACCAGGTATATTTAAGAAATGCCGGTTTATTAAGTCGGGGTCGTTAAAGTGTGTCGGGAGGTCAGTCTGTGTCTGTGGGTCTGGAAGGACGGTGCGCTTTAAGTTTTTCCAGAGAGTCTTTGAGTCGGTAACGTCATTGATGTGGTGCTCGAAGAAGGCACGTTTCTCGCTATGGATGGCTGCGATTACTAGGCGTTTCAGGTCCAGGTAGTATTGCTTATGAACATCAGCTTTGGTTCGTTTGTATTTGTCGTGGGCTTTGTCCCTTAGACGCATCATCAACTTCACATTGCTCGTCAGCCATGGTTTAAGAGCCTCCTTCACCACAATCGTCTTTTCAGGTGCGTGTTTGTCAAACAATTGGAGTATAAGTTCGTTAAATTTTCGAACCATATTATTCACGTCATTAAGTAATAGTATTTGGTCCCAATTTAAAGATTCAAGGTCATTGTCGAAGTCACTTAAATTAATGTCTTTGAGTGGTCGGTAAGTAATACGTCTCGGTGTCGGTTTCTGTTTTTTTATGTCAAACTCAGCTGTAATGAAAGCGTGTCTGCCCAGGCTGGGAATGTGCTTCACTTCGACATTCACAACGTGAGCGTCAGTGCAAATCAGGTCTATGGTCGTCTCGCTGTGGTCAGTAAAATGCGTTGGTGCACGTACGTGTTGAGTTAAATTAACTGATGTTAAGAAATGCATCAGACAATCAAACTTTGTGTCGGTTTTGTCAGTAAAATTTATGTTAAAGTCACCAAGTAAAATCAAACGGTCGTAATTAACAAAAGATGTAATAGAATTCGTAATGGCGTCAAAAAAGGTGTCAACGTCAAGCCACGGAGGACGGTATTGGAATTTTACAAGCTTTTATTTAACTTGCGATGTATGTACCTATTTTCCTTGTTCTTGTGATCCGAAGTTTCATCAAGGCGCGCTGTTTGCTCGGGGACGTGTGCTTATTGAACCAGTAGTTTGCTCTAGACTCCCAGTAAACTGATTTAGCTGCGGATTTACATAGGTTTATTTGTTTCTTAGGGTACCTTGAAATGTAATAGAGAACCCTTTTAAGATCACTTCATTGTGAATCTGTCTAAATCGTACTCCAACCATCGTTACCAAACTCCTCCGAAACGGCTTGGCCGATTTTTATGAAACTTTTTTTTCTACACTCGGTAGGTCGTAGGCTATTTTTTATCCCCCCCACCCCCCCCCCCCATTCTTCGCAAACAGAGTCGCGGGCAACAGCTAGTATATTTACAAGTTTATTGCTGTGAATAATTTATAAATCTGTGTTTTATGATATGTATTGTATATTAGGTTGTTTTTATTTAATGTTTATATTACTATTTTATTTTACATTGCACCACCTGCTGAAATCCATTCCTTGCTGTTTTACTTTTTATAAAATGGTTGCCTGGAAGAGATCGGTTTGAAACGGTAAGGCCGCTTATTGCTTACCTTGTATATTTTTTCCATGTACTTGTTTTCTGTATTGTTTTCTTTGTGGTGTACAATCAATAGTCATTCTATTGTATTGTATTGTACATCAACTCAAAATACTAGGGGCGTTCAATAAAAAGTGAGAATGAGTATGTTATAAACAACTTTTACTAAATGTCATTTTATTTTTCGACATAGTCACCTTTTAGCATAATACACTTAGTATATCTTTTTTCTAAGCTTAAAATTCCATTTTTAAAAAAGGTCTCATCTTGAGTACTTAAAAAATCTTGTACTGCAGCGACTACCGCGTCGTCGTCTTCAAATTTCTGGCCTCTCAGGTATTGTTTCAATCTCGGAAATAGTTAGAAATCACTGGGAGCGAGATCTGGTGAATACGGAGGATGCTTAAGGATATCGAACCCAGCATCACGAATTGCAGCCATTGCAACGGCGGACTTGTGTGCCGGGGCATTATCCTGGTGGAACAGCACAACTTTCGAGAGTTTACCTCGCCGTTTTTCGCGAATCTCATTGCGCAATGTTGCTATTTGTTTGGCGTATAATGTGCCCGTAATAGTGGCTCCATGCTCGAGATACTCAATCATTAATACCCCTTTACCATCCCAAAAAACAGAGCCCATGAACTTACCGGCAGATGGGCTCACCTTGAATTTCTTCGGAGTTGGACATGATGGCCTTTTCCATGTCATAGACTGCAGTTTCGTTTCAGGGTCGTAATGATGGAGCCATGTTTCGTCCATTGTTATAAATCGCGCCAAAAAAAGTTCCCGGTCTTGCTGCATCAGGTTCAAAGCTTCTTGACAAATTTCTAGTCTAGTTTGTTTTTGCGTGTCAATAAGCATTCTTGGTACCCAACGCGCAGATACCTTTTTCATACCCAAGCGTTCATGTAAAATATTATGCACGCTCCCCGTTGAAATCTTTACATTTTCAGCAATTAAACAAACTGTGACACGACGATCCGCCAAAACTGAGTTTTCGACTTTTTTCACAATTTCTTCAGTTACTGCTGTAGTAGGGCGTCCGGAGCGCGGGTCGTCCATTGTCGATGTTCTTCCACGTCTAAATTCGGCGCACCAACGTGCGACTGTCGAATACGGAGGAGCATTAGACCCTAAAGTGTCCCGCAAATCCAAATTGACTTGGTCCGTAGAAAAATTTTTCAAATACAAGTATTTGATAACGGCGCGCAGTTCAATTTTCTCCATTTTCGCTAACGTACTCAAATAACATTGCAAAGAAATTACCGTATATTTTTTTAAACAAAAGACAGTTAGTTTTTTTTTTCATAGCAATCAGCTAGATAGATTAGCTTTACCGGCCAGTATTTAATTTCGTAATATTAAAAGAGTTTGCATCTCATTCTCACTTTATATTGAACGCCCCTCGTACCTCATACCCCGTTTTAATTTAGAGTTCATTCGGTTTCAGAAAGGTCTAACTTAAATGGAGTTAATATGCTCTTGATCTAGCTATGTGCGTGTGTGTTTGTATGTGTGTGCGTGCTTGCGTTCGTTATTGTGTGTGGATATGGACATTGGATGAAATTAGGTATGTAGATATCTGGACGTCTGGAATAAGACAAGGGCTTATTTTTTTCTCGATATCAAGATTTGAAGTGCAAATATAACAGCCAGTATCCTCATGCGTGTATGTACCTACCAGCAAATATGTCTAATGAAACTTGTTTAAAAACGAGCCTATTACCTATGGCAGCGAATTACACGCGCTGAAGAGCTTGTTCTCTCTGGCACTGAACTACATTTAAAACTTTTTGATTGCGCGTATACGCTGACGTGAAAACTGGCTTTTTATTTGTGCAAACTAACTATTTTTATTGAAAAAGAGAGAAAGGGAGAAACATTTGGATGCTGATAAGCCGTGGTGGCCCAGTGGTTTGACCTATGGCCTCTCAAGCAGAGGGTCGTGGGTTCAAATCCCGGCTCGCACCTCTGAGTTTTTCAGAATTTATGTGCGAAATTACATTTCACATTTACCATGAGCTTTTCGGTGAAGGAAAAAATCGTGAGAAAACCTGCATACACCTGCGAAGAAATTCAATGGTGTGTGTGAAGTTCCTAATCCGCACTGGGCCGGCGTGGGAACTACTGCCCAAGCCCTTTCATTCTGAGAGGAGGCCTGTGCCCTGCAGTGGGACGTATATAGGCTGTGATTATGATGATGAAGTCTTATCCATCTTATGCTTTCGTCACCATATTGCATCCATCGGCCGCCCATTGTAATCTTATTGTATAGTCGGGGTAAGAAAAGGTTCGTCACTTTTCGACCTTAACTCGTTGACATAGAGTCGAAAAGTGACGAACCTTTTCGTACCCCGACTATACTCAAAATCAAGTGAAATAAGTTAATTTTGAATATATTTCATACTAAATACAAACTGAAACATGGATGCACAGAAAAAAACCCAGAAAAAATTTAAGACCAGCGCTGGGAAACGAACCCAGGTCTTCAGCATTCCGTGCCGCGTGCCATTCCCCTACACCATCACTGGTCCCCTACACCACCAATTTTGAATTTAAAACTTACTTTAGTGTGACGTACAACATAAAATATAATGACGCTGTATTTGTTCTTTCATAACCTTATGTTCTTACATCTTTAATTTAAATTCCGAGCCAACTTTCAAGTCGTAAATCACAAAAAATAACGACAGCAAAATCATTATCCCCGTCCTCCTCTAACGAGTAGAGTGTAAAAGGGTCAGGCAGTTTTCAGCCATGCTTTTAACCTCCCAACTTGACTTCGATTGCGGGTCGTATGTTATGGGCGTGTAATCTGTTATACCTTTTAGCCAGATTCAACCTTTTGCGGGTTCAAAGGATAACGAAACGTTTCAGGAAGTTTTGTTTTACGATAGATCTGCGGTCGAATCAAGCTAGTTTTTTAGCGAATAAGCGAGGAAGGAAAAACTAAGGTAATGTGTTCAACCCTCTAGCCCTGTCATACTGTGAGGAGGACTGTGCCCTGCAGTGGGACGGTGATTAATGTGTTTAACAACTTATGAATATGAAAAAAAAATGCAAAAAGATACTTCATAATCAAACTTGTTAAAATTTGGCTTAGTAGCGACATCTCTTGTCCGGGTGAGCGGATAGTTCCAAAGGATACAACTCCGGTGGTAGACTTCGACCGTGGCTGGTCATCACCCTATTGGTTGAGCCAGGCCGCCAAGCGACTCTCGTCGTGTTCCGGCCTGTTGCATATAGAAGCCACTCTGGAGGAAGGGTCTGAGCAATTGTGCAGCGTGCGCGTACCGGTTACAGTGCCCTGTAATTGTTGTACTGTTTGCACTGCTTGGGAGCGCACACAAAACCGCGCTCAACTGCCTTCTTCCTGCTTATTCCCCTAAATTCAAGTCTAGGGTGAATGAGCATTTACTAGGCAGGCAAGCGTGCTACATCATAGCCCTCATCTTCGCTTTCCATCAGGCGTGATTGTAGTCAAACGCAAGCCTATTCACTACACAGTATAAAACAAAATCGCTTCCCGCTATCTATCCATATGCATGCTAAGACCTTTAAAACTACGTAACGGATTTTTGATGACGTTTTTTTAACTTTTTTTTAATAAATAGAATACTCTATTGAATACTCAAGAGGAAGGTTTATATGTATAATACATGCATAATTGCAACCGTGCGAAGCAGGGGCGGGTCGCTAGTATTGTTTAAAAAAAATTAAAACAGTAGGCCATATGACAATGAGGACGATTTTAGAAGGTGTCGAAATGGGACCGTGGACGACGTCGTCCCGAGCCCATAAACTAAACACAGGAACGTATCAAAATATATAAATTTTAAAACTAATAATGTACGATGGGCTGCAAAAGGGCATGGACATCTCAGGGCGAAAATCGCGTGAGCAGTGTTTGATCGTTCTATGTTATAAACATACCCGCGCGCGCGCGCGCGCTCACACGATTATCACCCCTAGGTGTTCATGCACTTTTGCAGCCCACCGTACGAAATACATAATGGTCATTATGTATACTAAAATTTTCTATGAAACTATTGATTAAACGAACTTTTTTAATCGGTGTAATCTACAGATTGGTTTAGCTTAGGTTTATTTTATGAAAATCCTTTAAAGTTGAGAATTTCCAAGAAAATTGCATTAGGTATATGACCATTATGTATTTCGTCCATTATTATTTTTAAACTTTATATACTTTGATACGCACCCACCAAACACCATCAGAAGAAAATACGGGTTCATGAATTTTACGCCGCTTCAAAAACTCCTTTCATCTCCAGTCGGACGCGGTGCTCCCGGCCTTATCTCGACCAGCGTTATCGCCGCCATTGTGTTCAAAACACACGAATCCCCTTGGAGTAAGGAGTCTAACGGAGGCGTCATGCGCTCTAATATTTATACAAAGAGTATTATCATTATCATTGTCATCTCAGCCGAAAGAAGTCTACAGTTGCACCGTCCGCATTTAATGCGTTCCCGCAACTTTAACCAGGTCTTCGCGCCATCTTGTTGGAAGCTGACCTACACTGCGCCCTCCAAACTTTAAAATTTAACCTAATTTTCTCGCATTTTGGCACTATTCTTTGCCAGAAAAAATTACGTGATATTTGCTGAGAACCCCCCTTCTCCCCCTAGTAAAATTTGGTGTGATTTGGCTTGACCCTCTCCCCCCTGAATACCTCACGTAATTAATGGACACCCCCTAAGTAAATTATGATGACTTACATTTACATTGTCATCCAACTTCATTTCAAGTAAGTCAACTCAACCACTGGAAATGAGCTAAATTCGACGTCCGAGAATCCAAACTTACACGACAGGTAAGATAAAAGCTTGTAAATCAAAGTCAAATTGAGAACCTCCATTATTTGAAAAAATTAACCCTAAAAATGCCGCCATTAGAAACATTTCCGTCAGCCGTCGTCACGTCGCAAATTGTTCCGCGGCAGGTTAATCGCGGACACAATGGGAGGAAGCAATCATAGCGACAAGGAAGAAATGGGAAATCAGTTTAGGGTTAATAAAGGGTGGACAGCTCTACAAATAATGCTGGAGACAATAATTTATTGTGTTGTATCTAGAAGTTTTTAAGAAACGTTGGTGGGAACACGCTCGTTGCGCTGTTATCCGTAGGGGAGACCGAAGAGATTTGTGACAGAGGAGAGTTGTGATGTGACATCGTCGATTTTTGGGAACTTATTTACTGCTAGCAACCTCGCAACAGCGCGTGTTTAATAGCTCGAGACTTGAATTGAACTAAAGAACGGGCGCTATTGCGAGCTCGCTAGCAGTTAATAAGTTCTAAAAAATCGACGTTGTCACCTCTGTCACAACTGTCATCGGTCACCCCTATACAGAGGGGAAAGATTGAACGCCACATGGAGGGGAACTACCTTTAATATTGGAAATAGCGCATTCTATATAATGGAGATATTGCTTTATTTTTTAAAGCAAAAATACTGCACTTTAGAAACAAAAAAATATTAATAAAAAAAGAGAGAAAAGGTTACAATAAAATCAGATCCGCCGCGTAGGCTTCGTCAATAAAAAAAAAAGCTTGTTTTAGTCGGGACTCGAACCCGCTCAAAGGCGACAAAAATAACATGACGTATTTTATGATGCAGATCGATAGGGTTACTGATAAGGTACATTTACTAGGTAGACGATTGTCAGAACACGATGATTGCGTTGTCATTTGTTAACCAAACTGTACAAAATTACGACTGGATTAAGAATCACTGAGTACCGATATGACAGCTGAAAACATAATTTCAAAGTCAAAGTCAAAATCTTTATTCAATTTAGGCATCAATAATTGATGCTTCTGTGAACGTCGAAGAATCTACCACCGATTCGGAAAAACCCTGTTGGGTAGAAACCGGCAAGAAACTCAACAAGGTATATTTTTTCAAAAAGATCTACATTGTTATTAAATTAGATATATCTAAAGTAATGATTTTAGACATGTACGCCCCTGGCTTTGCCCGCGTTTCAAAACTTCCTAGACCCCAACTTCGCGAGTACAAAGGAAGTTTATCCAGTCATTTCTATAAACGTCCTAACGTAAACCTATATACAGCTAACATACTCTATAAACGTATCAAAATTCTGAAGCTGCAACTAAATTTGTACACTACAATCAACATTACACTCTCCACCCCAGCACTAAGGTTTTGTTTCGTCAATCTGAGCACCACAAGATCGGACGTCTAGAATTATTTACCTGTCAAGTTGGTGCAGCACAGCAGCTGACTAATTCCCCTTGCCTTGAAAGATTTCTCATGTTGAGGCGAGCTGTGGAATTGCGAGAGGAAACGGGAAAATGTACAGTGTTCGGCAGGTTGTGCCAAATTATACAACGATGAATGGTGTGCTTTATGGATTTTAAACTTTTATATGTTTGTTATTATTTTAATTTCTAGCCACAGGCGCGTGACGTCGAAGCTCTGAAGACGATCCCATAGGGTCTATGGGAACGGAAGCGATACATGCGCTCGGTACCGCTCTGCATTCAGAGAGCTAACTTTGGGGGCGGCAGGCGTTAGCTTGCCTTCGGAATCCAAAACTTAATGGTTACTTGACCTGAAATGTATAAAGTGAAATGTATCATGTATTTCAGAATCATATATCAACTGGTTTGACATTGGAAGACTATCTCCAATGTTTTTTCTCCTACTTTATTTTTTTTGACGTAGTAATGGTAAAGATGTTTAGTTTTAGTTTCTTAACTAATCCCTGTTATAATCTGTTATAGTCTGTGTTGTCGTGTTTTTTTTTTATATAATTTCTCTTTAGTTTTATATTCTTACTAGCTGCTCCCCACGACTTCGTTTGCGAATAAACTACCAAATAAAGAGAAAAAAGTTTTATAAAAATCGGTCGAGCCGTTTCGGAGGAGTTCGATAACAAACACCGTGACACGAGATTTTTATATATAAGATATTTTTTTGTTAGTAAGAATTCATCATAAGTTTGAAAGGATGGCTTTCTGCCAAGTTTCTTGCGGGGCATTCTTCTTGGCAATGAAGGTATATCCGTAAGCGCTGGTAGTTTTAAAAAAAAGTGACCTGTAAAAGAGCCCTTTGAAATGAAATGAAATGAAATGAAATGAAATGAAATTTATTCACAATGAATTTATTTACGGCCTACACTTGCAGAATAATCGTTTTGATTTTGATGTGGCTCGGAGATAGAAACACTTATAATTATAACACATTTCGGATCAATTAACTCATCTGGCTCACGGTATTTTATTATTATTATCGTAAGGATTACTTTGGTTACTTAACCACAACTTCCTTCCGAAAAAATAGCTGCAATTTAAAACCCTTTAACGTATGCACATTTTAAGAAGGGTGCTTAGGTAACTCGCACCAGATTTAGCAGGAAAGGCTTATTAAGGGACTTTTTAGGGACTTAATTTGAAACGGCTGATCTTTTAGGAAATTAAGACCGTAAATTGCCTCGACAGTTAATTTTGGGATTCATGGCATTCTGGGCCCATGTCATGTTTAAAGCTTGTTGGAATTTGAGTCTTATATCGAAAGGAGGAAGGTTAGATTCGGATCACTGGTGAAAATGGATAAAATGCCTTGTGTTCTGGATTGGGAATGTGAATGTGACCTTGGTCACTTGTCATATGAATGTTGGATGGTAATAAAATGTTCTCAACATTTTTTAAAGAACTAGGAATTGTTACGATGCGGCATAATTTTGTACGTATTTAAATACTTTATTGAACATAAAACACAAAAAAAAGAGTACAAAGGCGAACTTATCCCTAAGGGATCTTTAAAGGGTTTTTTGTTTGCCAGAAACTCACGTAGCACAACACGTACGGTATGCTACATACATAGCTTAAATAGTTTGCCATTGACGAATAAAAATGTCTACGAAAACCCTAATCTACCCTAATCGTTAGACGGTTTCGTTGTTTGTATGAAACATTTCATGCCTCCGCTAATTGCTGAATAAATTTTCTTTTTCAAGCTTAAGTTACTTACAAGTAGCATTCCACCTGCTTGGATCGAACAGGCTTGAAATTCGGTAGTCAGCAAAAAAGCATGTCTAGTTTTTTTTCCAAATACTTATTTTCGTCGGATAAGAACTTCTTAACCATCGGCCGGAGACAACCTTGAATGCTACCTTTTAAATGTTGCTAAAGTGTTCAACCTGACCTTTTTAGAATTCTGTAGTCCTAGAAGGAACCCTTATAGTTTCGCCATGTTTGTCTGTCTAGCCGTTTAATTTTAGAAACTGTTAATGATAGAAGATTGTTTTTCATGGATTTATATACTAACCACACAGACAAAGTGGTAAAACACACGTAAAGGGAGGATTTCTTTTGTCGTCTAAACCAATACTGTTGCATTTTAGATCTTTCTTTGTATAGGACTTTCAAAGGCATAAATATATAAATAGACAAGTTAAGTATGAAGTATCTTTTTCTATTTATTTTTTTATTTTCTTCAACTTCATTTTTTATTACTTTTACGGTCATCCCGTGAAACCATATATTTCAAACTAAATACAAACTGAAATATAGATGCACAGAAAAAACCCCAGAAAAAAGACCAATGCTGGGAATCGAACCCAGGTCCTCAGCGTTCCGTGCTGCGTGCCGTGCTTACCCCTACACCATCACTGGTCTAGAAGTTAGCGACGAATCTTTCCCATACATCGTACACTTCAGTCTGTTATAATCACATTAGGCAGTGATAAAGCGCATCTATGTTATGCCCTCTACTCTCTCTGTTATATATAAATAGAATTATTATTAAAAATGCCATTTTTTTATTTAGGGATCCGTTTCCAAAATATTAATGTTTAAAGTGCTAATTTTTGTTAAAATCAAATGCCAGAGGAAACATTAGAAATAAAAAACATTATAATAGTAGTAGTAATAGTAGAAGTAATTATTATATAACGCATTTAAAAGGAAAACTGTCACAGCTTAATAGGCTTTACAAGTTAACAAGTAATAGTCAATCAAAACTTCATCATCATCATCATTTCAGCCGTAGGACGTCCACTGCTGGTCATAGGTCTCCGTCACTGATACCCAATCATTACGGTTGAAAGCAGCTTGTATCCACCTTGAACCTGATCAAACCAGAAACCGTATTGTCTAACGCTTCTGACGCTTGCCTTCGCTTTCACCATCTCTTTCTGTCATCATCTTATACCGTTTGACAGAAAGAAATAGTGATTGCGAAGGGAAGCGTCAGAAGCGTTAGACAACGCCTGCTGAATATTGAATAAATCATCATCATCATCATCATGGTCGAGACTTTTATGACCAAGTACACATCGGTCCCACCGGTGTCGGGCAGCAGCGATACCGGTGTGAATGTACTGCGATTGCCAACCCGCCTGCTCAGCGTGGCAATTAGAGCAAACCCTGACCAATGGCAAGTCGAATCGTGCTCAGTGGCGTGCCATGGGAGAGGCCTATGTCCAGCAGTGGACGAACATAGGCTGATGATGATTGAATAAATATTTGTCGCATTTTAGTACGGAACCGTACAACGCGTAGCCCGACACGCTCTTGGCCGCTTTTGACCAACCAAAACCCCACGTGTCCCCACGTCATTACTCCACCGATTTAGTCGAGCGTCCTTCCTAAGGTCATCTTTAAAAAACAAGCCAAGTGTATTAAGTCCGTGGAGGTGAGTGGCCGGATATTGGCGCGCGTGCCGGCGGCCATATTGCGAAGTTGGACGTTTACAGGACCCTGCTGGCTAACTTTTATGTCTACCTTGAGAATAGACCACGTTAACCATATTATTGAATTTTTACACACTTTCGATAGTGCGATTTGTTTTTTGTTGTATATTTATTTTAATTAGTAAGATATATTTTAACTAGCTTTTGCCCGCGATTCCGTCCGCGTGAATTTAGTAATTTGGGCAGCTTATTTTTTATCCAATTTGCTTTTCCATCAATTATGGCTCTCCTCAGTTCCTCGATATAAAAAAAAATACCCGCCCCGCACCCCCCCAGACCCGCCCCCCACACCACTGAACCCCCCCCCCCCCAACCCCCCGCATAACCGCGTTCACATTCACCGCCGTACTCCCAAGTCAAGCGTGCATATAGAAGTTTTACTTCAAAAACCCCCGATTTTGAAACATTCTTCCGCTCCGCTCCGCTCCTATTGGTGTTAGCGTGATGATATATAGCATATGTCCTTTCTCAGGCTCTAGACTATCTGTGTATCAAATTTCATTTAAATCGGTTCAGTAGTTTTAGCGTGAAAGCGAGACAGATAGACAGAGTTACTTTCGCATTTATAATATTTGTTAGGATTAGGATAGGTAGGTTCAACTTCGAGAAAGAGGTCAATCGACGAATTAGACTCGGCTGGGCAGCGCTCGAGAAGCTCCGCAATATCTTGTCATCCAATATACAGTTGTGTCTCAAGTCAAAAGTCTTTGACCAGTGTGTGTTGCCAGTGATGACTTATGGCACTGAGACGTGGCCGCTACGATGGGCCTTATAAGAAAGCTCAAAGTCACTCAGAGGGTGATGGAGAGGGCTATGCTTGGAGTTTCCCTGCGGGATCGCATTAGAATTAATAATTAGAAATGATGATTGCCCAGGTGCAGATCAGCAGAAGATAAGGTCTCTTGTATGTACCCATTCTTTTTTTGGGATTTTTTTCTGTGCACTAACATAGTTGTAAGGAGCTTGCATGTTTACTAACCATGGGACCTTTTACTGTCTTGATTATGAATAAATAATAATAATAGGCTGCCCTCATTGATACCCAAATATTACAGATGACAAATAATACTGCTGCTTCCCTCGTTAAACCATACTGGTGACAAAGTTCACAATAGTTCAGGTCAAACCCAGCGGTTTAATATCGTGAGGTATAGGTAGCGCCACGAGAGTTGAGGCGAATGATTACACACACAGCTACATAAAGTACTGATTACAAAAAAAGTAGTGAATGAATGAAATGAGTGAGTGAATGAAAATGTGAGTTATATGATCTTATGATGAAATACCTACGCAATACTATGCATTTTATAATTTATCTTTTTTCATATTATAACCTATTTTTGAAATAAAACAATTTGAAACTGATTAGAAATATTCGCAACAAAAAATCGGTACTGACAAATAGCGAAAAATTTGCTTATCTGATTTAAATAAAATGGACCAAAATATTTTATTTTCTGCTTCTTGATTATTATTAAAGAAATAAGTAGGTTGAAGAAATTTTTAGTCAATCTTGTAATTCTATGTTGAGTCTGTCGAACTTGCTAAAATCTTGCTTGGCAAAATCCCGCTGTCATTACATGACGTGTTGTTGTGTGCGTGACCTCAACTCTCGTGGCGTTACCTATATCACGTAATAAGGGGCGCTCGCATGACGCGACGCGAAGTCATCAGCGCGCATTGTCGCTCAAACGCACGTGCCCGTTGTCGCACGACAAAGCGTGGAGACCACAAAGCTCATCATCATCATCATCTTTATCCGAGCATAGTGTACAGACACGTTCCACTGCAGAGCACAGGTCGTCAGAATGAGAGGGCTTGGACCGTAGTTCCCACGCGGGCCCAGTGCGGATTGGGAACTTAATGGTAAATCAATCTAATGTAATATGTTTCTAATGTAATATCGCACGTAAATTTCGAAAAACTCAGAGGTGCTAGCTCGGGCTCGAAGCCACGACTCTTGTTTAAGAGGCTAGGTCAAACCACTATGCTACCACGGCACTTTTGTTGTGGTTAAATTTATTTAAACGCAGTTTCAATTTTCAAATGCCATTTAAATTCAATTCGTCTAGAAACTTTTAATATGTTTTCTGGAATAGTTTTTTAGCAGATACTAATGTATGCCAGACGCGTGACTAAGTTTGTCTTCTGCAGCTGTTGGAAGTTTTCTCAAACATATCCATTTTAAAAAAGTATTTTACGGCCCACGTAATTCGAGCGTTGCTAGGACCAGTTTGTATTAAATCAACACTTGATGTTTTTGTATTTAGAAATAGAAACTAAGATATTTATTTATGACAACTTAACTTTATTATACTTAAAACACATGAAAATAACAGATAATAAGAGAAAGATACTTACAAAGGCGAACTTATTCCTTAAACTTACCTCTTAACGCTTAAACCGCTGAACCAATTTAGATGAAATTTAGTACCTATGGAGATGGTTTGTTTTATGTAAAAAAAAAGAAAAAATATTAAAAAATGTCACCGTTGCGGTATTGTTTGTTGACCCTCCAATTACTACACCATCAAATGAATGCCAACGCGATCCCGCAACCTTTACCAGGTCGTCGCTCCACCTTGTTGGAGGCCTACCTACACTGCGTCTTCCAGTCCGTGGACGCCACTCGAGAACCTTTTTGCCCCATCGGCTGCCACTTGAGTCTGGCGATTCTTCGAGCTATGTCGACTTTAGTTCTTGCGCGGATTTCATCATTTCTAATGAAACCCGTATTCTGTAGTGAAAACTCCGAGCATAGCCCTCTTCATCGCCCTCTGAGTGACTTTGAGCTTTCTTATGAGGCCCATCGTTCGCTCGCGTTGGATGCAGATGGAACGGGAGAGATCTGTTTGGCGAGCCTTGGGGGAGGCCTATGAGCAGTGGACGTCTTTCGGCTGAAATGATGATGATGACAATGATGAAATGAATGCGCACATATTTTCAACGATTGCTACAACGTTTAACGACCGCTTTAGCCTAGTTGTTAGTGACACTGCCTACGAAGCAAGAGGTCCTGGGTTCTAATCCCGGTTAAATGCCCTTACCGGGATTTGAACCCAGGACCTCTTGCGATACTTGCGTTTTAACTCCTGGCCCATATTTCACCAAGCTACGTTGCCAAAATCGTTAAGAATCTTTTCTTTATGTGAAGTCATCGAAATCACTGTTAGTATCACTATCGTCAATAATTTTACGGATGACCGCTAACGACCGCTTTAGCCTAGTTGGTAGTGCCCCTGGCTACGAAGCAAGAGGTCCTGGGTTCAAATACCGGTAAGGGCATTTATTTGTGTGATGAGCACGAATATTTGTTCCTGAGTTATGGATGTTTTCTATGTATTTAAGTATTTATTTATCTACTAGCTTTTACCCGCGACTCCGTCCGCGTGGAATTAGTAATTTGGGCAGCTTATTTTTTTTATCAAATTTGCTTTTTCATCAATTATGGCTCTCCTTAGTTCCTCGATATAAAAAAAATTACCCGCCCCCGCAACCCCCCCCCAAACCCCCCTCACCCCCCACCCAACCCCCCCCCCCCCACCAAACCCCAACCCCCCCGCACACCCGCGTTCACATTCACCACCGTACTCCCAAGTCAAGCGTGCCTATAGAAGTTTTACTTCAAAAACCCCTGATTTTGAAACATTCTTCCGCTCCTATTGGTGTTAGCGTGATGATATATAGCCCATAGCCTTCCTCGATAAATGGGCTATCTAACACTGCAAGAATTTTTCAAATCGGAGCAGTAGTTCCTGAGATTAGCGCGTTCAAACAACTAACAAACAAACTCTTCAGCTTATTAATTATTCTAAAAACTGTTCGATAAATTTTTAAAATAGACGTATCTTTCTTATTTGTGAACCGATTCAAATGAAACAAACACTAAATGTTAATCCAAGAAAATACAAACATATCAGTGAAAACCGCATCCTTCTAGGTTAAGCCGTTTCTGAGATTAGCGCGCACAAACGCACAGACAAGCAGATAAACAGACAATAATTCTAAAAATCATTGTTTCGGGTTCTATTGCGCTAATAAATAGCCCTAGTGACAGTTTTTCTCAAATATCTTCAATGTACAGACACCGACTTGTTACAGATTTATTATATGTATAGATATAAGTATGTTTATCGTCGTCTAGTACCCATAGTACAAGCTTTGCTTAGTTTGGGACTAGGTCGATTTGTGTAAGATTGTCCCCTAATATTTGTTTATATTATTTATTTATTTATTCAGTCACGACATATCGTATGACGTCGTGTCGTGTCGTCGTGGGCACCACCGCGCTCGCCGCGTGATTGCCCGTCGCAGCCGCCGTCTTACTCAATTGATTACATTATTGGCTCCCTCGCGCCGGCAGATCCGGGACGACGCATATATTGACAGAGACACCACTGATAGTACCATCTTCAGAAATAAATCATCATAATCATTTACTGAATCTGGCGTTACTTTGCGCGTTTTTGCCGTAGTTCCCACGCGGGCCCAGTGCGGATTAGGAACTTCACACACACCATAGAATTTCTTCTCAGGTGTGTGCAGGTTTCCTCGCGATGTTTTCACACATGAAATTCGAAAAACTCAGAGGTGCGAGCCCGGATTCGAAACCACGACCTTTTGATTGAGAGGCAATAGGTCAAACCACTAGGACACCTTGTCTTTCAAACCATTTGGCTACCACGGCTTCAAAAATAAATAAATTAATAAATATGACGAGACAAATTTATTCACACCAATTGACGTAGTCCCAATGTAAGCAAAGCTTGTGTTATGGGTAAATAAGTACCGGATAAACATATTTATATAGATATACATAGATACATACTTAAATACATATACAACACCCAAAGCTCAAGAATAAACATTTTTATTTCGCAAACAGATATCTGCCCTGATGTTCTCGATCCCATTCTCGTTGGTGGACGTCCCACGCTGCGCTTGCCAGCCCGTGGTCTCCATTCGAGAACTTTGCGGCGCCAACGGCCATCTATTCTGCGTGCTATATGGCCTGCCCGTTGCCATTTCAATGAGCTAATCCGTTTGGCTATGTCGGTGAACCTTGTTCTTCAACAGATTTCCTCATTCCTGATTCGATCCTGTAGGTAAACCCCGAGCATAGCCCTCTCCAATCTCTCCATAGCTCGTTGAGTGACTCTGAGCGAACATTCTATTAATATAACTGTAAATTAAAAATTTTATAAACCCCCAACGCAATTATGTCACTCGTATGTTTGAATATTAAGTAAATGCCCATTACGCGTCTAAGATCCCTTCCGCAACTAACAAAAAAGCTGATAACTTTGATGAAACACATCTAAGAACCATCGCCAAGAAATGTTCATCCAATCCAATCATCCAATGGTTCATCCGTTTAAGAGCTATGATGCTACAGACAGACAGACAGACACACACACACACACACACATAGCGGTCAAACTTATAACACCCCTCTTTTTGTGTTGGGGGTTAAAAAACAAAATAAGTGAACTTTTATTTTCAGTGAACCTGCTGACGCCTGCTAGCTGTGAGCCATCCGGGAACAGTGAATGGCGGTGATAAGATATCTTCATATTAGAGAGCTCGCGACGAGTGAACGTGACAAATGGATTCCAAAATGCCGAGGACACTTTTACTGAATTCTGTACACAATATTACCATCGCGACTTAAAAATTTCATTGGGGTAGCGAGGACTTTATTATGTTTGGAGACGAAATTCCGTAATAAATTTTGACATCAATGCAAGTACTCACATACAGCCTTTTTTGTGTAAAGATGAGCCGAACACTTGGCTTATTCTCCTTTAGCAAAAAGTCGAGAGTTTGAGCTCACACGTCTGACCCCTACCTTGTGCGTGTCCGACACGCTCTTGGCCGGTTTTAAATCTATGCTCAAGCAACACTATCTATCATTCTGTGCTTGAGAATTGTATTATAGTCCATTTATTTACAAGTAAGTATATTGTGTATCACTTATCTATGTATGTGTATTATTGGATGTTTTCAGTTGTTTTAATAAAACGTTTGTTTTTTATTATTATTTATTAAATTTTATATTGCACCACCTGCTGAAATGCATTCCTTGCTTTCTTTCTTCTTTAAAGGTTGCCTGGAAGATATCGCTTAGGAGCGATAAGGCTGCCCATTGCTTACCTTATTTTTTTTTCATGTACTTGTTTTTCTTTATTGTATTATTTTTGGTATTCAATGGCGAATGTGAAGTTCTCAATCGACACTGGGCCCTTGTAGAAACTGCAGCCAAGTATTCTCATTCTGTGAGGCATTGTAATGGGACTTATGAAGGTCGGAAAGAAACTAAAGTCCCTCTCAACTGAAGATAGCAAATGAAAGATAGTGCACGGTAATTTAATTAAAACTTGAAACCCTTCTTTCGTTTCAATCGAAATTAATCCAGCATTATAGCAGTTATTAAATTCTTTGTAAATAACGGATTTAAAAGTCACCCGCGACGGGACGGTTTTTATTCAAAAGATTAATTCTGGCGACGCTGCGGAGACAAAAATCCTTCTTTCATTAAAAACCGAGCGTGTTAATACCAGCTAGTCTAGCCAGAGTGTACTCGTACTCGGTATTCGTAGGTACTTAGTATTTTCATGTATTTCTGCGGTTTTCCGCATAATGTCATTTCTTACTTAGAAATTCAGTTCTGTATTTGAATTCATCATCATAATACCATATACATCTCATTCAGAATGAGGGTGTTTAGACCGTAGTTCCCACGCGGACCCAGTGCGGATTGCGAACTTCACATACACTATCGAATGGTGTGTGCTCCTCACGATGTTTTCCTTCACCGTAATGCTCATGGTAAATGTCAGATATAATTTCATAAATTCCGAAAACTCATCATCATCATCCCACCCTTTATACGTCCCACTGCAGGGCACAGGCCTCCTCTCAGAATGAAAGGGCATGGGCCGTAGTTCTCCGCGGACCCAGTGCGGATTGGCGTAAAGCTCCTGATAAATCTCAAATATAATTTCGCATGTAAATTTCGAAAAACACTTGAGGTGCAAGCCCGGGTTCGAACCCAAAACTCTCTGTAGCCTCTCAGGTCAAACCGCTAGGATACCACGGCTTTTTGTTATTACAGTCATTTATTTCGAGGTGGTGATGGATGGTGGAATGGAAGGTACCTTTCCATGGGCAAAGAAGGGAGGAAGAGGAATACGTCGAACTGGATGACTAATGTATGGAGGGATTTGAAAAAGCCTAGCTTCAGGCACAAAATAACTAATAGTACAAGTTAAGTATGAAGTATCTTTTTCTATTTATTTTTTATTTTCTTCAACTTCATTTTTTTATTACTTTTACGGTCATCCCGTGAAACCATATATTTCAAACTAAATACAAACTGAAATATAGATGCACAGAAAAAACCCCAGAAAAAAGACCAATGCTGGGAATCGAACCCAGGTCCTCAGCGTTCCGTGCTGCGTGCTTACCCCTACACCATCACTGGTCTAGAAGTTAGCGACGAATCTTTCCCATACATCGTACACTTCAGTCTGTTATAATCACATTTAGGCAGTGATAAAGCGCATCTATGTTATGCCCTCTACCGAGAGACTTCAACACTCCTTCGGAAAAGATTCGGTATGGGAAAGATTCGTCGCTAACTTCTAGACCAGTGATGGTGTAGGGGTAAGCACGCAGCACGGAACGCTGAGGACCTGGGTTCGATTCCCAGCATTGGTCTTTTTTCTGGGGTTTTTTCTGTGCATCTATATTTCAGTTTGTATTTAGTTTGAAATATATAACTAATAGTATAACATACAGAAGGATCATTCTCGAACAAAAGTCAACTTTAGGTATAAAAATTTGCCTACTGTTACGACCGTTAACTGCTTGCACGCAAAATTGAAACTTATTACTTAATCGTAATTATTGAGTATCAATGAGGGAGGCCTATGTCCAGCAGTGGACGTCCTGCGACTGAAATGATGATGATGATGAATGTAAACAATAAAGTAGGTATTAAAACTTGTTACTAATTTCTCATATCACACCCAAAACTTCTTTATTGATTCTGAACTTTTAAACCTCGTTACGTACGAGGATCGATCGCCAAAGTTCGTCGAGTATTTATCCCTATTATATACTCGTCTAAACCGGCTCAAGCCAGTTCGCGCCAGCAATATCGGGTAATAACCGGAAAGAACCGGATTAACAGCTGGCAATATCTGTTATAATTATTTAATACTGGCTGCGGCGGTCTTAATGATCACAGTTTACGGCCGACGCGTCTGTTATTAACCGACGTAAAAAAGGAGGTTTTAATTTGGACACGGGTTGTCTTTAACTTTTTATGCGGGTTGGAGCGCAGCGAGATTTAGGTTATATGTTACTTTGTTTTAATGTCCGATTTAAAATTTTAATCAACGAGAAGTGTTCAAACAAATTGAATACTACACTAGGATAAAAATAAATAAATAAATAAATAAATATCACGGGACAATTCACACCAATTGACCTAGTCCCAAAGTAAGCTAAGTAAAGCTTGTGTTATGGGTACTAGGCAACGGATAAACATACTTATATAGATAGATACATACTTAAATACATATTAAACACCCAAGACCCGAGAACAAACATTCGTATTTTTCATACAAATATCTGCCCCGACACGGGAATCGAACCCGGGACCTCAAGCTTCGTAGTCAGGTTCTCTAACCACTAGGCTATCTGGTCGACTAAAATTATATATGATATTTCTATTTTAGGCATGAAAATGTCAATAATTTCACGAATTTTGAATAGATCAGCAAATAAGTATCATCGATCAACTGAGTTATGTACTTTTTACGAGCTGTCAATGATACTCCCATAGACTTTGTATGATAATTGCTAGTTATGTATGACATTGCCAGCTAAATCGACAAAGCAAATAAAATGACTTTCTGCCAAGTTTCTTGCGGCGCATTCTTCTTGGCAATGATGGTCCTTACGAAAGCGTTGGTAGTTTAAAAAAGTGACATGTAGGGGAGACTGAGGACAGTTGTGACAGAGGAGAGTAAGTGACAACGACGATTTTTTAGAACTTAAACTGCTAGCGAGCTTGCAATAGCGCGCGTTTTTTAGTTCAAGTCTCGAACTATCAAACACGCGCTGTTGCGAGCTTGCTAGCAGTAAATAAGTTCCAAAAAATCGACGATGTCACAACTCTCCTCTGTCACAACTCTCCTCTGTCCAACTCTCCTCGGCCTCTCCTAAAAGAGCCCTTTGCGGTCTACTTGCAGAATAAACGTTTTGATGTTAGATTTTGATATCATGATGTCGTCAGCTCTACTATTCTAATTCACTATTAACATTTTTGTTATTAATTAGCCTGGAGAAGTGTCCCAATTACTGCTGGGTAAAGACCTTCCCCCGTTTTCTTTATTCGTCTGCAATTTGATTACTAAACCAAATATTTGTGTTTCTATTAGAACGAAGAACCATGGTTTGAGGAGAAACACCAGTTCTATCCACCATCAGTTAAATATTTTACTTACGATAGTTAGCCCAATGATAGTAACAATGCAGTTTTCAAGATCTGTTTAATCTTTATGACATCTACGAAAACAGCAAGAAGTATTTTCTAACTTATGACTAAAAACAATTTCAACATCATCATCATCATCATCATCATCATCATCATCATCCTCCTCTGATAATGAGAGGGTTTGGGCCGTAGTTCCCACGCGGGCCCATTGCGGATTGTGAACTTCACACACACCATTGAATTTCTTCGCAGGTGTATACATGTTTCCTCATGATATTTTCCTTCACCGTAAAGCTCATGGTAAATTACGAATGTAATTTCGCACAAAAATTCCGAAAAACTCAGAGGTGCGAGCCGGGATTTGAACCCACGACCCTCTGCTTGAGAGGCCATAGGTCAAACCACTAGGCCACCACGGCTTTTTTTATTCGTCTGCAATTCGGTTATTAAACCAATTTTTTTTTATATTAGAACCTTGATTTATTCTATTCGCCATCAGTTAAATCTTTTGCTTACGATAGTTAGCCCAATGAATGACATTTACGAAAACAGCAAGAAGTATTTTCTAACTTATGACTAAATATAATAATAATAATAATTTATTGAATATATTTATTTTATATTCTCTGAAAGATCGAATTCGTAACGAAGTGATCCGACAGAGAACCAAAGTTATCGACATAGCCCACCGCATTAGCACGCTGAAGTGGCAATGGGCCGGCCATATAACCCGAAGAACCGATAACCGTTGGGGTAGACGAGTTCTTGAGTGGAGACCACGGATCGCCAAACGTACCGTGGGACGTCCTCAGACTCGGTGGAGCGATGATCTTCGCAAGGCGGCTGGCAAGAGCTGGATGAGAGTGGCCGAGGATCGTGCTCAATGGCGTGCCATGGGAGAGGCCTTTGTCCAGCAGTGGACGAACGTAGGCTGATGATGATGATGATGATGATTGAATAATAAGCCACACATAAACAAACAATGCAAGTCTTACGTATAGTAAGCATCTTAAAATCACTTGAAACAACTGAAATATAATGCAATAAGTAGGCTTGCTAAAAGACATTAAGGTAGATCCTCTGACCTTCATGCTAGGATAACCTGTGTTATGAAGATCAGAAATTAATTTCAAGCCAAGATAATTATCGCAAAGTAGTGTAAAAGGTCATTGACAGTTTTCAAAACTTCAAAACGTACCTACCAAACACAACACGCGGACGTAAACGTAAGACATCAGAACCGTGAACCTAATTTGCAATTTCTTGAATTATCTAAGATCACTGATGCAGGTCGAACGGCGTCTAAGCTGAAGTGGGACTGGGCTGGCCATGTCTGCCGCATGCCAGACGAGTTGTGGGCCAAGATAACCACCGAGTGGAAACCCAAAAACGCGAAAAGGCGACCTGGCAGACCCAGACGGCGATGGCGAGATGAACTGGACTTCTTCACGGAGGATTGGTCCTCGTATGCAGCGGACAGAGAGCAGTGGAAATGTTGGGGGGAGGCCTTAATAATTTAGTAATAAATCTAAAATCTAACGAAACACTTGCTCAGTTGTCTACAGGTACTTGGTATTAAAGATCAAATTTGTAGTACGTTTGAGGTGGGCGTAAAGAGCAATATCATTAAGGACTGATCTTGATACGTGGGTGTTGTAACTACCTCATCAACTCAGTGTGACTTTGGAATAATCCAAGTGATGAACAAAGCTTATTAACATTGCAGATCTGTTTGAAAAACCGACCAAGTGCGAGTCGTACTCGCGCACGAAGGGTTCCGTACCATTATCTATAAAAACGGCATAAAAACACGTTTGTTGTAAGGAACCCCCTTGAATATTTATTTTAATTTTAATTTAATTATTTATTTTTAAAGTGAATACCTATATAACTAAATATTCTGTGAATATTTTTCCTGTTGCCGTTATCAATATCGAGCAAAACGAGCAAAAAATCACGTTTGTTGTATGGGAGCCCCCTTAAATATTTATGTTATCCTGTTTTTTAGTATTTGTTGTTAAAGCGGTAACCGAAATACATCGTCTGTGAAAATTTCAACTGTCTAGCTGTCACGGTTCATGAGATACAGCCTGGTGACAGACGGACGAACAGACGGAATTCCCATAATACCAGATAGTGAAATCACCAGGCTCGTCAGGCAGGTAGTGGTCGTCGTGGGGAGGCCAGGGGGTCGTGTTTTACGAGCCTGGCGATTTCACTATCTGGTATTATGGGAATTCGGTTTCGAATGGAACATGGTGTATTGAAAACAAGCTTTTTTTTCAATCCGATATAGAGAAAAACACGATGACAGGAAAGTCAGGTATTCTGGGAATTTGGTATTTTAGAAATAGAGTAAGTCTGCAATCTGGTATTTTGCAATTCTGATATTTAGTGAACGAGCGTCAGTAATAGGGTCCCGTTTTTACCCTTTGGGTACGGAACTCTAACAGAGCAAACTAAAGGAAGATGTTACTGGAAATTCAACAGACCTCTACATTTTCAACAACATTTGCTGTTGAATTATTTGATACCTGGTTTACACTCGCGTACGAGTGGCGAGACGAACTGCGGGACGAGCCACGAGACGAGAGTGTGAACAGGCGTGCCTCGCGCCTCGTCTCGTGATTTGCCTTGATTTTGAGGCTCGCGTCCGTAGCGAGACGACGAGGCGAGGCGCGAGGCGAGGTGACGAGGCGAGAGTGTAAATCAGGTATGAAAATAACATCCAACTTCAATATTCTCATTAGAAAGAGTATATTATTGGTCATTAGTGGTTAATTAGATCTTCGGATTAGATTAGACAATAATATGTATGAAGTGGGTAGGTACGCAGAGTAGAACACTCTGTTACTATTTGTATTGAGCTACCACTCTGTTACGATGCATTATTAAAAATATTGGTTACCTATCAAAATTCAAAATTATTTTTTTCCGAATATTTAAAATCCCGAATGCTTCATTTATCCGAATGCATTTTTTTCTGAAACTGTAAATATTTCAGGATTTTTAGAAAACAACCCTAACCTAACCTAAAGGGTTCTACACGATGGTCCTGAAATAAATCCTGAAATATTTACAGTTTCAGAAAAAAATGCTTTCGGACAAATGAAGTTTTCGGGATTCTAAACCTTCGAAAATAAAATTTTCTAAACATCGATAGGATCCCAAAAATATTACAAATGTAAATACTAAGTATCTTTTTCGATTCTGTTAATCAATAATTATCTGTGATGTATAGCTGATTGCAAATCATCAGTCATTTTACTCAAATAACCGCATAAAATGGACAGTGTAAACGGAAACAACTTTTGTAGTGAAACTTCTGATGCCACTTCCAACAAACGTTGCGTTAAATACGCAACGCAACGCAAGTTGACGTTTACGAGACGTTGCGAGAGGGGTGAGGTGAGGGGTGGGGGTGAAGTGATGGATGGGGGGTGCGGGGGGGGGGGTGAGGGGGGGGGGGTGAGGAGGTGGTGCGTCGGTTTCAAAGGGGGGATGAAAATTTCATTGATTTTGCCGTAGGATGCACCGTTTTCATGATATTTGACAAAAACACTGGGTGGTGGGGATGAGGGTGGGGGGTGCGGGGATTTCAAAGGGGGTGAAAATTTCATTGATTTTGCCGTAGGATGCACCGTTTTCAAGATATTTGACAAAAACACTGGGTGGTGGGGATGAGGGTGGGGGGTGCGGGGATTTCATAGGGGGTGAAAATTTCATTGATTTTGCCGTAGGATGCACTGTCTTTAAGATATTTGACAAAAACACCGGCTCTCGTCCGATCATCGAAGTTAAGCAACGTCGGGCGCGGTCAGTACTTGGATGGGAGACCGCCTGGTTTTTTTTATCATGAAGTTTCACTTCTTCCACGCGGCGGACTCCACGCACTATTTTTTTTTTACGTTGGTACAAGTTTAAACTACCTTGAGATATAGTTTCACATAGTAATAATAAACGGATCACTCAATGGACTCGGGCTCGGCGCATTACATTCGTTTTGATAAGGCTTCCGTACTTGCGAGAGAAAAGTTTTTCATTCCGCGAAAGGTGCGTGAAGCAATTGTGATTGGTCGTCATCCAAATTTCAACCGGGACAGTGGTTGGTCAGTACCCCCGAGTTGGAAAACAGTGTTGAATGTGCGTACTGCGTCAACGGTGAGTGTGAGCGAACCTTTACAAAGTGATGTAGTTAGTGTTGTGTGCTACCCTACTTTTGACGGTGACTATAAAAGTGATGATGAAAACGGGGGTAGTTGTGTGTCGCTGTTAGTTGCGTCGAGTAGCCGCGCGGCCAGAGCGGTCGCGCAGTGCGCGTTTGGCAGCCGCCGTGGCGTGTGACTCCGGGAAGAAGGGCTACGGATTAACCCGAAACATTTTAAGTCAAACTCGATTTAAGACGTGAGTGATCCGTTTATTTTCACTATTGGTACAAGTTTACTTGCGCAAAATTTGAAAATGACCGATGAACTAAGATAATGATAAGCGCTACTGCTACTAAGATAAAACCAAATCAGATCCGGCCTATAACCGTCCTGCTGGTGGGTACAGGCCTCCTCTTAGAATGAGAGGGCTTGGGCAGTAGTTTTCTCGCAAGCTCACTGAGGATTGGAAGCTTCACACACACTTTTGCTTCACAGGTGTATGGACGTTGCCTCATTATGTTTTCCTTCACCGTAAAGCTTCTGGTAAATTCTAGATGTAATAGCCCGGGTCGGAACCACGATCCTCTGATTAAGAACCCTTAGGTCAATCCACTATCCTGACAGCTTCGTCAATATTGTCTCCAGTTTTCCTGATGATATTCATATAGAAAACACACAAGTTTGCTTGTTAAAATGGCAATGGGCAGGCCATACAGCACGCAGATCAGATGGCCGTTGGGGCTCAAAAGTTCTCGAATGGAGACTACGCACTGGCAAGCGCAGCGTGGGGCGTCCACCAACGAGATGGACGGACGATTTGGTGAAGGCAAATGGGATACAAGTCGCTTTCAACCGAAATGATTAGGCGTCAATGAGGGAGGCCTATGTCAAGCAGTCGACGTCCTAATGACACAAGTAGACTGAAATATGGTACGAAAGATTACCTATTGAAAATGAAAAATATTAGTGCTGCTCATTTAAAATTTCAATCTTAATCACTACTAAAAATACTCGTCTGGGTACAACTTAATCAATTCAACTTTATTTCACTAATGAATTCCAGACACTCGAGCTTAATGTATATCATCTTTGAAGACTAGATCGTTGAGTCTGCTAATTCCAGCAACTTGTTTAAAACAATCCAGTAACTAACTAGATGAACTCTAAGAATCTCGTTGGAGCTAATTGGTGGAGGAATAGTTTCGAAGATACTCCCACACCCTCTCACTTTGGGGGTATGCAGGAGTGAGTTAACCGATCCCAAAGATGTAACACATTGATGAATGAAGTTGTCATGCTATCGCATTTATCGTCTCTTTCTATAGTCAAACTATACCGTGTGACAGAAATAAATGGTGAAAACGATTGTGATTCCGAGTGCATTAACTAATAGTCTTCTTTCTTCCTCTTCCTGGGCGGTCTTCAGTATGCCCGACCTCATTATACCGCTTAATAATCTTGGAAACTAATTGACTGACACTTCGCGACCGAACTATTACACACTGTCGTTTTCCGGCGTTGTATATTTCTCTTTAAAGAATTGGTTACTATTTACTATTGTAATTGTTCGCGATGACTAACTTTCAAACCACTAAACTCAAAGTTGCTTAGGTGACTTGACATGTTCATTCCGTGTTCCCTTCATTTGAAGGCATACGAACTTTTTCGCTCCACGACTGTACGACCCATATTTTAAGCTTTTTGCAGTCCCATAAAGCAAGAGCTTTGAGCTCACAGACAGACAGTCTCCATAGCGGAGATAAAAAACCCAATCTTGATATAATCCCGGGCTAAGTACGCTGCCGTCGTAAAACTCTGATAAGTATAGCTTTTACGGCCCCGCGACGGATCTAGCCGAGGGCTATGACATATACTTAATAGGCTTGTATACAGCCTAATTAGGTGGCTAAATGACATTTTTGTTAAAAAAATATTTTCAATGCAAGCATTTTCGCTGACTGTACTTTTTGTTAACTGTACTTGCATTGTCATTCAACTTTCATAAGTATACCAAATTTCAAGTAGGGTGAGTGGTAAGATAAAAATAAGATAAAAAACAGGGCCTACGCTACCTGACGCGGATTACCCGGAACGGACGCCCGTCGTGCGCGCGTCTAATAAGAAATTGTATGAACAGCGCTAAGTGGCGCGGGCGCGTGCGACGGATTTTCGGTACATTTTAGACCCGCGAGTGGGTGCACGCGGCGGACGTCCGCGTCAGCTAGCGTAGGCCCTAAGATGAAAAACTACCCGTAGCATCGGGTGCTACGAGTAGTTTTTCATCTTAATACTCACAATCCGACAACTGAAATCAAAGAAATTCAATTGTTCTAATCAGTTTATTGATTTATTTTTTAACCCAATAGGTATCCTGCGACTAGGAATAATGTAAGTCGTTACCACGTTTTAACTCCACACTGTACGTCACAATAGCGGGTAGCGATACGGACGAAAAAAGGTAAAAAATCATTTAAGCAACATAAATTTTGAATCCACCGCAAAACCCGCCCTAACGAGGGTAACCGCAAAAAATGTAAACCAGGAGTGTAACGAGGAAGGGTTCTGTACACAGAAATATCCTATTTTTATTATAAATGCGTACCTACCTAAGTTTGTGATCTTCAGGCATGTGTTAAGAAAATGAGAGAGAGATATTTGTTTACTACACATATTCGATACACAAAAAAAATACATTTGGCAGGGAAAAGATGCAAATAAAAACCGGTTGTCTGTAAAGTCAGTTTACGGACGATAGTTTAACGTGACAACGTCATAACAAAACATTCAAA